>OY776112.1:208516771-210916771 GCA_963675035.1 Allygus modestus
GATAACAAAATTTTTTATTACAATAATATAATTGATTGTAGATTAACGTTCTTAAAAATACTGTAATGTTATGTTTCCAATTTAAAGAAATTTAACCCTCCGAGCGGCATCAAATTTGTTGTCAGTGTTTTCTGTAGTGGCAGGGTCATTTTGGCGATTTTGCAGACTAGTTTTTAGAAAATTGCATAAGATTCAATTTTCCCATGCATATTTATTTTGTTAACAAATAACAGGGGAATCATCAAATGGTAAAATACGTGAAATTTAGAGGGGTGGTTTGAAAAAATGAAAAGATTGGAAAAATCGGAAGTTTTTGTTATAAATTTCAATAGTAAAACGTTACAGTTGTAACGTGTTAATTTTTCAAACTAAATATTTTTCGTTAAATAGCGGTACAAATAGTATTTTATTTACTTTCTGGGCGAACATAACCTCAAACTACTGTTTGAATTTCCCGCGGCGGCTAGTACCGCGGCCGCTATTGGCTCGAGACTCGATTCTCGTGCGCATGCCCGACTGGACCTGCGCACTAGCGACTCCCCCGCCTATGACCCGCGGCGGCCGGCGTCTACGGTCAGTTCTCCGCCCGACACAGTGCAGTGAGGAGCGCGCTTCACGTCTTAAGGTAGGGATCGTCCCTTCGTTGACTTGTATACGATTTCATCTCGACTATTTTCGAACTTTAACGAAATGCAGTGCTCTCGATAACTGTTTACGTTTATGAATGCTTATTAAATTGTATCTTATTTGAGTTTTATTAATGTTCTCTGATTGATTATTTCTCGAATCATTGTTGAATTTCTTTCGGTCCTTTACTAAAGGAAATAACATAATAAATTATCTTTTATTTAAAAATTGCTCACCTCAAGTTTATTTCTTCGAATATTTTAGTGAATGAGCAGTTGACGTTGTATAATGTACTCAGCCTAGATCGTGCCACATTAGTAAGGATTTAAAATAATTTTGTACCAGTTTAATGATAGTTTGATTTAAAATAATCTCACGAATTACTTGGATTTATTACAGTTTGTTTATTTGTTTTAACGATGCTGTAGGCCACTCCAATATTGTTTTCAGCACCTTTTACTATATTTTAAACTACAAATGAATGTTGTATGGATATGCTAACTTAATAATAAGCCACAGTTTTCACGTTTTAACCATATTTTGTCCTATTGGTGTATGCTACTCTGATTGTTCTTGTTTTGTCTTAACACATTTTCAGCTATACTTAGACTTAGCTAGTATTCTGTAACTTTGATTACTATTATATTACTTTTAGCACTGCATACATTAATTCAGGCCGAGTTAATTTTATTAATAGCTTCTTCATTTACGACAGCAGTGATCCATATTTACTGTGATACGCCCACAGCAACGATCAATCCTTACTGTGGTACGCCCACAGCACGACTCCTACTGTGGTACGCCCATAGCACGACTCCTACTGTGGTACGCCCACAGTCTCCTACTGTGGTACGCCCGCAGCACGAATCAGGTCTGGTAGGGTAGTTTGGTAAGATTGTTAGATTATCTGCATGGTAGTAAAGTACGTAATAGGGAATAATTGTGCTAGTTTAGCTTAATATTAATAATTACCCATTCCCAACTATTAGGTCTACCATCATTTCTGTGGTTCGCCCACAGCACTCCCTCCTAGCTGTGGTTCGCCCGCAGCGTTCCTTGTGTACTACCGCAAATTATTTTCCTCCAGACTACCGGAGAAAACTAGACGAAGAAATCGAACGTAGGACTCAAGGAGAAAATGAACCTATTAGAAAATTTGTCGTTGCACTGACTACCTTAATGCGCCGGAGAGGAGGATTTTCCCAGAACGACATTCTCAACCGACTATTTTCCAATATGAGACCCGACTACAAGTTGACGGTTAGGCGTGAGCAATTTCAGACTACCAACGATTTAATCCGACTAGCTGAAGGTTTTGAAAGTTATATACGGGACAGAAAGAACTTCCGACCTCCACCAAATCCTGCTCAGTCACTTGTGCCTGAAACGGCATATGATCCTCGAAATAGATTATATAAACCCTTCAAGGTGGACGCAGTCGAAACCAAATCACCTTACACTTTTTCGCTCGCTACACAGCCGACCCACTTTCAAAACAATTCTCGGAATCATAGTACGAGAGATCATAAGCGACCCAATCATTATGACCAACCTAAATCTTACGATCAGTTTAAACAATCTTCCATAATCTTTGGATCCCAGAAAGCGATTCCCGAATCCAAGAACGTTCGTTTTCAAAGTAATTCTCAAAGAAAGCCTAATTTTCTTACTAGCTCCAACCAAGCTAAAGTAAGTGAAAAAGACAGCCAAAATAACACTCAAATCTCTGAAATTCCCATTTGTTGGAACTGTGAAGGGAAGGGACATCGATTTCGAGAATGTAATCTTCCAAAAATAATACGATGCTTTAATTGCAAAAGCGAAGGAGTTCTTACGACAAGATGCCCTTGTCGTTCGGAAAACTTCAAGCGAGACCGGTATTCAAGAGGTGGGCCAAGTCTCGTCCCCCAAACACCACCTCTATAGAGTGGCAGGATTGGCTGAATAAAGTGAAAAACTTTAATTTAAATACATGTACCGACACTAACGAAACTGAAACTCGACCCTTCATACAGGTGGAAATACATAACGAGTATTTTGAAGCTTTAATCGATACAGGATCCATGATAACATTAATCAGCAAGGAGGTGGCTGACCATCTTCAAAGGCAAAATATAGCTCCACATCAATTTGAAACAAAGATAAGTCTAGCTGATAAGTCGACTCGTACAATAAATGAAATATACGAATTCACTTGTAAGGTAGTTCATACTGAGACATGTGTCAGAGCCGTGCTTGTGCCTAACCTTTCAGCATCTATTATAATCGGGATGGATTTAATTAATCCATTGGGCCTGGTAGAAATTCGCTGCGATACCTTAAGAAATAGTTGGACCGAGATGAGAAAACTCAATCCCGTTCATTCTAATGCTATCACCCCCCTATCGGTAGAAGAGAATAAAGAGTTAGAAACGTTTCTTAAAGACGAACTTGCTCTGTTTAAAGGAGTACCTGGACGAACCTCTTTAGTAGAACATCGAATTCGATTAAAAACAGATTACCCCATTAAGCAACGATATTATCCCCGAAACCCTGCAATGCAGGCTATTATTGATAAAGAAATTGACCAAATGTTAGCGGACGATATCATAGAACCGTCGAACAGCGCTTGGAGTAGTCCGTTGGTGGTCATAAAGAAACCGAGCGGTAAGATAAGGATCTGTATTGATCTACGAAAAGTAAATCAAGTCAGTCACCGTGATGCCTATCCTTTACCTCAAATTGGATCGATATTAGACAAACTAAGAGATGCCAAATACATTAGTACTCTTGATCTTAAGTCTGGATATTGGCAGGTTCCATTGGAAGTCAATAGTCGACCCATAACAGCATTCACGATTCCAGGGCGAGGGCTTTTTCACTTTAAAGTCATGCCTTTTGGCCTCCATTCCGCCCCTGCGACCTTTCAAAGGTTATTAGATACCATAATTGGGCCTGAATTTGAACCGTATGCTTTCGCATATCTAGATGATCTAGTTTTGGTGTCACGGACATTTAAAGACCATTTGTCATTACTACGCGAAGTATTTAAGAGACTAAGAGAAGCCGGCCTTGTTTTGAACGAGGAAAAATGTAAATTTTGCAAAAAAGAATTGAAATATCTAGGGCACGTTGTCAATGAAGAAGGTATTCAGACCGATCCGGAAAAAATCAAATCGATAGTAGAATTTCCTACTCCCAAATGCCCCAAAGATGTACGAAGTTTTATTGGACTTGCATCGTGGTACCGTCGGTTCGTAGAGAACTTTGCAAGGCTATCTTCTCCGTTAACAAAACTAACAAAGAAGAATGTACGTTGGGAATGGAATCAAGAGCAGGAAAACGCTTTTTCTATCTTGAAAGATAAACTTACAAAGACTCCAGTACTCTCTTGCCCGGACTTTAACCAAAGTTTCATTGTTCAGGTTGACGCCTCCGATCATGGGCTGGGAGTTTCGTTAACTCAAAATTTCGGAAAACACGAAAAAGTAATAGCGTTTGCGAGCAGACTTCTTTCTGAAAACGAGAAAAAGTTTACGACAACCGAAAAGGAATGTTTAGCTCTAGTGTGGGCGGTCCAGAAATTCCGACCTTACCTAGAGGGGTATAAGTTTGTAGCAATTACAGACCATCAAGCCCTGAAGTGGCTAATGAACCTCGACAAAACCTCAGGTAGATTAGCTCGGTGGATTCTCGAGCTTCAACAGTATGATGTTACTGTTCAGTATAGAAAAGGAACGCTCAACAAAGTTGCCGATGCATTGTCGCGGTATCCTGTATGTAATCTCGAAACTATAACCAACGAAAATAGGAGTATGCGTACTTGTGTCATTGAAAAGAGAAAACTATTAAAATCTCAGGAAACCAAAAATCATGATAGAGAAGAAAACGTACAAGATTTAGGTGCGTGGTACACTAATGGTTTAGGAATGTTTCACAGAATCCCACGAGGTACCCTAATTATTCGCTCATAGACGGACAACTTTACCGGAAATTTAGATTAAAGAAACACGATACGGATAGGACGAAAGAGTGGAAATTGTGTGTGCCGCGACATCAAATTAATCAGGTGTTATTGGAATGCCATGATCAACCCACTGCTGGTCATTTAGGAATCAATAAAACGATTAAAAGGCTTTCAGATCATTACTTTTGGCCTGGTTTTCGTCAAGATACGACAAAATACGTACAAAGATGCGATAGTTGCCAACGGTATAAAGTGGAACAACGTAAAGTCATAGGGAAAATGTACTTTAGACGACCCCAGGGTCCTTGGTACATTGTTTCGAGTGATATTATGGGTCCATTGCCAAGAACCAGAAAAGGGAACCGGTACATAGTTGTTTTCCAGGATACGTTTAGCAAATGGGTAGAGATAGCTCCCTTGAAAAACGCCACAGCACAACAAGTTTCCAAGAAATTTGTTGAACTCGTATTGTTACGTTACGGGACCCCTGACTGCATACTGACGGATAACGGGACTCAATATGTATCAAATATTTTCCAAAAACTTACCCAAGAATGGGGAATCGAACATCAAACCACGGCGCCCTATAGCCCCCAATCAAATCCCACTGAACGAGCTAATAGAGTAATTAAAACCATGATTTCGCAGTTTGTTCAAAACGATCATCGATCATGGGATGACCATCTCGACGCTTTCCGATTCGCCCTAAATACTGTGGTGCATGATTCGACCAAATATAGCCCTGCTATGCTGAACTATGGACGGGAATTACGGACCCCACAATCATTGGCTCAGCCCATAATTGAAGATAGTTCGAAGGGAACGCAATCAGTTGAACAACTTCATCAATTACGAGTTGAAACCATTAAACAGTTGCAAGACAAGTGTGTCGAAAATATGCGTAAGGCGTTTAACAAACAGGCTCGATATTACAATCTAAGACGGCGAGAAAATCCGTATACGGTTGGTCAAAGTGTCTTACGTCGAACTCACACGTTATCTTCGGCAGCTGATTTCGTCGCCGGAAAACTAGCGCCAAAGTTTGACGGTCCTTTTGTAATTGATCGTGCGGAGGGAATGAATATTTTCAGTCTTCGGGATAACAACGGTCAGATCGTAGGTAGAGTGCATGCAAAAGACCTAAAACCCTATTCCAAACCAACCTGATTTCTTTTCACCCTCGATAAATAACTAGAAGTTTGTCTTTCGTTATGTTAATGAATTTGATGAAGTGCTTTTGTATTTTTATTTAGACTTAGGAAGTCTGTTTAGTTCTGTGCATATTGCCAGAGAGTTTGTTTTAGAATATTTTCTTAAGTGGTTTGTGAAATTCGTTATAGCAAGTCAAAAATTTTACCAGCGATTGGTATGAAAAAAAAGTACTTATAAGGTCGATTAGTTTTAAGAATACTGCCAGCAGCTTAGTTATTTTCTTTAGAAAAATGTTTTGTTTATCTCGATCTGTGATAAAACGCCAATATGTTATTTGCTTGATCTCTTTATTTATAGATTAAGGAGGAGAATGTTTACGTTTAGTATGCAAAGTGCCTGAAATTATTTTGTGATATGAAATACACTTTTGTTTTACCTTTCCTTAGTCGTCCTGATTTGTGGTTTGCCCACAACATTCCTATTGAAATATCTTTAGAAGGTAAGATCTCTTTTCTTTTTGATTAGTTTTTCTTTTGTTTACTGAAGTTGGAGGAGGGTGTAACGTGTTAATTTTTCAAACTAAATATTTTTCGTTAAATAGCGGTACAAATAGTATTTTATTTACTTTCTGGACGAACATAATCTCAAACTACTGTTTGAATTTCCTGCGGCGGCTAGTACCGCGGCCGCTATTGGCTCGAGACTCGATTCTCGTGCGCATGCCCGACTGGACCTGCGCACTAGCGACTCCCACGTCTATGACCCGCGGCGGCCGGCGTCTACGGTCAGTTCTCCGCCCGACACAGTGCAGTGAGGAGCGCGCTTCACGTCTTAAGGTAGGGATCGTCCCTTCGTTGACTTGTATACGATTTCATCTCGACTATTTTCGAACTTTAACGAAATGCAGTGCTCTCGATAACTGTTTACGTTTATGAATGCTTATTAAATTGTATCTTATTTGAGTTTTATTAATGTTCTCTGATTGATTATTTCTCGAATCATTGTTGAATTTCTTTCGGTCCTTTACTAAAGGAAATAACATAATAAATTATCTTTTATTTAAAACTTGCTCACCTCAAGTTTATTTCTTTGAATATTTTAGTGAATGAGCAGTTGACGTTGTATAATGTACTCAGCCTAGATTGTGCCACATTAGTAAGGATTTAAAATAATTTTGTACCAGTTTAATGATAGTTTGATTTAAAATAATCTCACGAATTACTTGGATTTATTACAGTTTGTTTATTTGTTTTAACGATGCTGTAGGCTACTCCAATATTGTTTTCAGCACCTTTTACTATATTTTAAACTACAAATGAATGTTGTATGGATATGCTAACTTAATAATAAGCCACAGTTTTCACGTTTTAACCATATTTTGTCCTATTGGTGTATGCTACTCTGATTGTTCTTGTTTTGTCTTAACACATTTTCAGCTATACTTAGACTTAGCTAGTATTCTGTAACTTTGATTACTATTATATTACTTTTAGCACTGCATACATTAATTCAGGCCGAGTTAATTTTATTAATAGCTTCTTCATTTACGACAGCAGTGATCCATATTTACTGTGGTACGCCCACAGCAACGATCAATCCTTACTGTGGTACGCCCACAGCACAACTCCTACTGTGGTACGCCCATAGCACGACTCCTACTGTGGTACGCCCACAGCCTCCTACTGTGGTACGCCCGCAGTACGAATCAGGTCTGGTAGGGTAGTTTGGTAAGATTGTTAGATTATCTGCATGGTAGTAAAGTACGTAATAGGGAATAATTGTGCTAGTTTAGCTTAATATTAATAATTACCCATTCCCAACTATTAGGTCTACCATCCTTTCTGTGGTTCGCCCACAGCACTCCCTCCTACCTGTGGTTCGCCCGCAGTGTTCCTTGTGTACTACCGCGTGACGTTCGAATCTACGTACCGCGTCAAGGATCGCGAATTCGACCAATTATGCAGAGAACAAATATGGCGATGATGATTGCGGCCTGATTGTTAAGGAACATTTCCTTATTCGCCCATTCTGAGCCATCGGTTCTCTTTTTGGGGTTCAAAATTCCGTTCGATCAAAGCAATACCTTCACTTACGACCCCTGGAACGAAAACCCCGCTCGACTGACTATCCTGGTAACCGCGTTTTATATTTCTGTGCACGTAATTTTCGCGACCCCAGAAATTGCGTCAATAGTATTTGGCGTCCTGGAACAGGGACAAGTGAACGAGTAAGTTTTACATCCAACGTATTTTCATAGATATTGCAACTCAGTTGCTGGCGCCCGAAAATGACGAACGGTTCGGACTTAAAATCGACTGGGGCTAAGCCGAAGGGGTCAAGTGTAATTTCGACTGCCTCTACAACGAAGACGACGTCCGCACCTATAACTACGACTTGTAAACAAGGACCAGTGGTCTCACAAACGACTTTAACTGACATTGTTACTACTGCCACACTCACGTTACCGGTAACTGCACCATCTTACCTTCCGTTGCCTAAGGCCTCAACGGCGCAAAGCTTTCAGGAACTTTCACCTTCTTTTGAGTCCGATACAAGAGTAGGTTGGGTTTATAAGTTATCTAAGGCCGCAATTCAACAGGTTTTGCGCGATTTCAATCAATCAGACGAAGGTAAAACAGAGGATTTAAGGAAGAGACTTGTTAAACTAATTAGGAACAGTCCAAGTGAGGAAACTCGGGTTATGATTTCGCAATCCTCAAACCAGAGTGTTACTTTTGAAGAATCTAACTATTTGTTAGGAGCGACAAATATTTGCCACCCATTAGCGAGTACCAACGTTGTTTTTTCAACAACACAAGCGTTACCGTCAACTCATCCCTCGACGACACAACGATCAGAGGACCTTAGTGTACGAGAAATATTAGGTTTACCTCCAACGGCCGATTTTCGTTTAGTTCAGAAACGATTACTAACACTACAGTCCGAGAAAGGTGGTCCAAACGAAGCTTCTCAGAATAATGAAACCTACTCAGATGGTGCTTGCGCTTTGCCTGCTTACCATAATTTGTCACACAGAATACCGGCATCCGATTTTGAACGAGTTCCTGGTAACGTAAATTATCAGCACCAACCTGAAACTTTAAGTGTGGATAGAGAAAATTTGGTAAGACCGGAGGTCGTATATACAGTACTGGACGCAACCAGTTTGTTTGACGCAAATTCGATCAGAACTAGAAACCTGACTAAAGTGGCGGAAGTTTGCAATCAAGTGCGAAAATGGAACTTGAGGTTTGATGGCGATCATCATCCTGTTTCATTTATTGAAAGGTTAAACGAATTAGCCGAATCTTACGAAATACCTCCCGACATTTTGCTCAAAGCTTTGCCCGAATTATTGAAAGGCGACGCCCTCTTATGGTTTCGTAATAATAAGTCTCAATGGTCAACCTATACAGACTTCATGTATAGTTTTGCGGAAAATTATTTTCCTCCAGACTACCGGAGAAAACTAGACGAAGAAATCGAACGTAGGACTCAAGGAGAAAATGAACCTATTAGAAAATTTGTCGTTGCACTGACTACCTTAATGCGCCGGAGAGGAGGATTTTCCCAGAACGACATTCTCAACCGACTATTTTCCAATATGAGACCCGACTACAAGTTGACGGTTCGGCGTGAGCAATTTCAGACTACCAACGATTTAATCCGACTAGCTGAAGGTTTTGAAAGTTATATACGGGACAGAAAGAACTTCCGACCTCCACCAAATCCTGCTCAGTCACTTGTGCCTGAAACGGCATATGATCCTCGAAATAGATTATATAAACCCTTCAAGGTGGACGCAGTCGAAACCAAATCACCTTACACTTTTTCGCTCGCTACACAGCCGACCCACTTTCGTTTTTCTTTTGTTTACTGAAGTTGGAGGAGGGTGTAACGTGTTAATTTTTCAAACTAAATATTTTTCGTTAAATAGCGGTACAAATAGTATTTTATTTACTTTCTGGGCGAACATAACCTCAAACTACTGTTTGAATTTCCTGCGGCGGCTAGTACCGCGGCCGCTATTGGCTCGAGACTCGATTCTCGTGCGCATGCCCGACTGGACCTGCGCACTAGCGACTCCCACGCCTATGACCCGCGGCGGCCGGCGTCTACGGTCAGTTCTCCGCCCGACACAGTGCAGTGAGGAGCGCGCTTCACGTCTTAAGGTAGGGATCGTCCCTTCGTTGACTTGTATACGATTTCATCTCGACTATTTTCGAACTTTAACGAAATGCAGTGCTCTCGATAACTGTTTACGTTTATGAATGCTTATTAAATTGTATCTTATTTGAGTTTTATTAATGTTCTCTGATTGATTATTTCTCGAATCATTGTTGAATTTCTTTCGGTCCTTTACTAAAGGAAATAACATAATAAATTATCTTTTATTTAAAACTTGCTCACCTCAAGTTTATTTCTTTGAATATTTTAGTGAATGAGCAGTTGACGTTGTATAATGTACTCAGCCTAGATTGTGCCACATTAGTAAGGATTTAAAATAATTTTGTACCAGTTTAATGATAGTTTGATTTAAAATAATCTCACGAATTACTTGGATTTATTACAGTTTGTTTATTTGTTTTAACGATGCTGTAGGCCACTCCAATATTGTTTTCAGCACCTTTTACTATATTTTAAACTACAAATGAATGTTGTATGGATATGCTAACTTAATAATAAGCCACAGTTTTCACGTTTTAACCATATTTTGTCCTATTGGTGTATGCTACTCTGATTGTTCTTGTTTTGTCTTAACACATTTTCAGCTATACTTAGACTTAGCTAGTATTCTGTAACTTTGATTACTATTATATTACTTTTAGCACTGCATACATTAATTCAGGCCGAGTTAATTTTATTAATAGCTTCTTCATTTACGACAGCAGTGATCCATATTTACTGTGGTACGCCCACAGCAACGATCAATCCTTACTGTGGTACGCCCACAGCACAACTCCTACTGTGGTACGCCCATAGCACGACTCCTACTGTGGTACGCCCACAGCCTCCTACTGTGGTACGCCCGCAGTACGAATCAGGTCTGGTAGGGTAGTTTGGTAAGATTGTTAGATTATCTGCATGGTAGTAAAGTACGTAATAGGGAATAATTGTGCTAGTTTAGCTTAATATTAATAATTACCCATTCCCAACTATTAGGTCTACCATCCTTTCTGTGGTTCGCCCACAGCACTCCCTCCTACCTGTGGTTCGCCCGCAGCGTTCCTTGTGTACTACCGCGTGACGTTCGAATCTACGTACCGCGTCAAGGATCGCGAATTCGACCAATTATGCAGAGAACAAATATGGCGATGATGATTGCGGCCTGATTGTTAAGGAACGTTTCCTTATTCGCCCATTCTGAGCCATCGGTTCTCTTTTTGGGGTTCAAAATTCCGTTCGATCAAAGCAATACCTTCACTTACGACCCCTGGAACGAAAACCCCGCTCGACTGACTATCCTGGTAACCGCGTTTTATATTTCTGTGCACGTAATTTTCGCGACCCCAGAAATTGCGTCATACAGTAAGTAAACCAATTTTTTTATGTAAAAATAAAAATGTACCTAATGTTACTTATCTAATTCCCTATGTATGTAGATCATTCATAGAAGAACAAATTGTTCATATGAATTATATAGAATAATTTGAGACAAGTGCAAAACGGATATTTGTGCGCCACCAATTTGGTATGCCAAAAAAACCTCTAACTATACATAAATATAATAAAACCTTATTTTATTTGAAGGTTATAAAATTCTAAAAACAATGATATAAGAATGAATAGTATAAGATATGTTTTAACAAAAATTATTATAGATGAAATTATAATAATTATTTTTTGAAAACAAAATTTTTGTTATTCAATGTAAGATAATTTGTTTGTAACACCTAATGCTCCTAAATGAGCTATGTAATATGATTTATTTTCCTACTATAAAATATATAGTTACCTATACTAATATATACAAATAACATTGTTATCACATACTTTATGATAATGGAACATACTGTTTTTCAGACGAAAGATCAAACACAATAACGGGCCAAAACAAAACACCGAAGGGTCTAAATGACGCAATTTCCTGTCTGACAACCTTGGCAATATGGGCTGCCAACCTCATAGATAAATATTCTGCGTTCTTTCCTCTACAAAATGATATAAGAACATGTAATATGAATAAAAACTACTTATAACAAGTAGCCTATTTTGCTATTCGTTCTAATAGAACGAATTGCCGTTTTTTGAAGAGGTAAAATATGACAATTTTCTTATTTTGCCATATTATGGCAAAATAAGAAAATCGTCATATTTTACGTCTTAATGTCTGTCATATTATCTACGTCATATTATGTCTGTCTGATTATATCTCTGCGTTATTCCGGATACCAGCAAAATGGGAATTTTTCCCTGATTACAGTGGTACCACTCGTTTCTGGTTAGGAACAAAATTTACCTTGCCATGATTTTTTGAAACGTACTGTGTTAACCTTTTCCCGACACAAACATGGCGTAGTCGAACTCGCGCCAAATTTTCATTAAAATGTAACTTTGGATTACATTGTTCTACTGCTGCTATAAGGTTCATTCATGTAATAAAATGAATGTTTGGAATGTTATCTTTAGAATGGTATAAAGATTATCCGATTTCAAGCACATGCTAAAATCCAAATACAAAGCTGTTTGGTTTTTTTGCAATGCTATTTATGCAAATGAAAAAAAAGACCGTTTCATAGAACACCTCACATTCATTCTATTAGAACGTATGCAGCTCGGAGGGTTAATAAAAATAAATTTCAGGTTGTCTAGCAGTTGGAAAGGTTGGGAGGGTCGAGATTTGAATAAAAACTAATAAAATGTCGGTAAAGGAGGAAATCAACATAGTAAATTTTGAATAGTTGGCATTGATCAAACTGATAAACAGTAATTATATTATTCGTATCTCTTAAACGGAACGTCACACAACTTTGATTAACATTTTATTTAATTTGTGACATTTAGATGTAAAAAAATGAGCCTTTGTACAATAATTAGTTTTGGTTTTAGCATTTTGAAGTAGTACACCTCTTAACTCTCGAATAAATTGCCGCGACCCTCGACTGGATGCCGAACAATAATAGATCAGCCATTAAGAATGAGACGAAAAATTAAGGGTCGCTTGTTGACTGAATTTTGAGGTAAACACAGTTGTCTATAATTTAACCGTGAGACCATCAACATTATTTGGATATTTGACACTGGATAGTAAATGATAGTATGCCGTACTCTATTACGTGACTTCCAATGACGATGGAATTGTACTTTATTTAAATTGCTTATGCAACACCGTTTTTGTTATGTTCAAAGATTTTTCAATTTTCCGGAAAATTAATATGTGATGTAAACATATTTTGTTTGTTTGCCCAAAATTTCCCCCGGCAGCCAAAATTTCCCCCGAGCCTGGCTCGCCGGATCGGACATATTCTGCACCCTTGGAATATTAGAGGTGTTTATTGAACTGACTAAATGAAAATGGTTGGCTTTATTTTTATCAGTTATAATAAATTTAAAGAGTAGCTGTACTGAAGGATGATGAAAACCTTAACATTCCAATAGCTCCGTCCGTCCGCGGCTGTTACTCAAGCTGTAATGGCTCCCAAGCTACGAAAAGATATTTTTTAGGGGTAATCGAGGTCGGGGAAGCTGCTTGAGGTCGGGGTCGTTTGTTTAACTTGAAAAGCAACCTTATTTGAGTTACGGTAGCTTAAAGTTTTATGTTTTTAGGCTATTCTAGCGAATTTCCCCTTTAAGGAGAAGCTATTACCGTAGTCGGCATGTAAGACCTAGGCCTAGGACCGTGATAACTTTTCGTTTTGAGGTCTCCATGTGCCAAAGACATCATTCGTTCAAAACTATATATATATATATATATATATATATATGTCCGTGGGTGCGATAACTCTCGTAAAAATGGTCCGATTTTGATGAAATTTGGTAAAAACATGTAAAGCAACATTTATGACTTTCAAAGGGGTATTTTGGGGGTGGTTTCGTACCCCAAAAATGTGTTTTTTTTTAGTTTTTACATATATTATTTTAGTAAATCAAATTTTACTTTTCACCATTGGATTTGGCATAAAAAGATGAACAATTCGGTGCTTTTATAATTTCTATACGTCAGTTGATTATATAGATATTGAAAGTGCTAAACACAGCACATTGTCCAATGTTATTCTTATGAAGAATAAGACAAATTGTATATCTCACTTATTTATTAACTTGACAAAACTTGGTATATTGCTTTATATCGTGGTGGTCAGTTGATATTTGCACAAAAAACAATTTTTTTTGCTGACAGTTCCCGTAGCAGCAAACCTGCGTACCCAGCCCCCATGTTATTCTAATGGAAAAAAATAAAAATGTTATCTCCCTTAATTATGAACATAAATTAATAAAACTTGGTATGTGGCTTTACCTAGTTGAGTGATATTGATATTTGTATAAAAATTAAAAACCCATTTTTTGTGTTGCTTGCTTTAGCAAACCCGCATACTCAGCCGCTATGTTATTCTTCTGGAGAAAAATTTAAAATGTGATAAATAGTTTATTTATGAATGTATATTGATGAAACTTGGTATGTGGCTTTATGTGGAATAAAATACATGTAAATGCATTGCAAATTCGCTGAGCACGCATGTTTCCTGACACAGGGGATTAGCGTATTAGTGGAGCCGGGAGTATTCAGCTGTGGATTTCTACAAGCTTCGTTTCTGAAACAGCTGATTATTTCCTGCGGTCGCGATAGCAACTGTCAGCACTAGTAAGTTTATAACTGAGAAAATGTTTTTGTGGAATTTAACCTTAATAAATTAAACTTAAAACATTTACCTGATTATTATTGATTTGCCTTATGAAAAGCTGGTAGATTTGAATGTAAAGATGTATGTTGCAAATTTTAGGTTCGTAATAGTAGGATTGGGGGAAATTTCAGGGATCTAAACATTTTCTGCATTCCTGTAATAGTACTATTAAGATCTGGATATTTTAGCTAAGAGGCTGAATTAATATACATGTATACACAGGGCCGTACTCAGCTTTCATGGGCCCCTGGGCAGGCCTGGTGGTGTGGGCCCTTGTTGCCGTCCGGATACAAGTTTTTGACCTTTTTTTAGACAACAGTGTCCTAAAAAAAGACATTGGCCCGACCACCTGGGCCCCCCCCCCTGAGTATGGCCCTGTGTATACAGTTGAATGATTTGTGATGTTTTCTGTTATGTCAGTGTTCATTTGACAGTTATTGTTCAAATTTCACAGGTACCTGGCGATAAAGATAAGCCTAAGACTCTTGTTCAACCTCCTTCCTGGAAGTACATCTTCGGAGGACCATCACCACAGGAACTGTTTCCTTAAGTGGATTTTCTTTGTATTATATATTTTTATACAATACTATACAAATATTCCACAACTTTGAAGTTTATTTTATTACCGATATTATATTTAAACCAACTGACAAAAACAAATCAGTCCCTTTCTTATTTAAAATTGACCTACAGCTATATACAGGATTTCTGTTTTTAATCAGTAATTTGATAGGAAAAAAACTTTGATACTGAAAATGTTTGAGATCGGTTTTTACAAACTTAGAAGAAATAAGTCTACTACATTTATTCTGTTTGAAATTTGTTCCAATACGTACTTTTAGTAACTGTACGAGATAACTAATTTATTAATTAATTTGTTCATAAAGTTTAATTGTTTTCATCTGTATAAGAAATCAATGCCAATAATACTTGTACCTAGTTTAAAAAAATAGTAGAGAGAACAAGTTAGTTTAATGAAGTTTTTAAAAATAGCATATCGGGTTGATAATTAAAATGTTTAGTGTAAAATAGGAGAGACAAAAGTAGTTCATTGTTGCTGGATTACGAAACCCCAGCATAGCTGCTAAGCACGTCTTCCACAAGCAGGAATTTTGCGCAGGGTACCGGAACGATAGGATTTAGCAGGAAAGGAAAGGGTGGGATGGGACAGGCAGCCAAATTGATCTTTCAGAGGGCCAACTCCCGTGCTCCTGTGATCTGATCAGGCTCTAACAGGTGGACCCACACTGCCCTCCAACTGGTCAACTCAACTGACGAGGGTATCCATGCACAACAGCCAGGGACCATACATTCTCAGGTTGGGAACCAAACCCGGAGTTTCCCCAGCCGCTGCAAATGGAAGGACTAAAGGTGAAAGGGTAGTTTGTCATACTGGACAGCCAAAAGACTTACCATATATAATGACAACTTCATTTGCTGTACCCAATGTCAGCTTCAAAACTGGTATAGACCAGTTTTAAGGTTGTCCTGGGATGACAGCAGTTGTTTTGGATGTACTTAAGAGCAATTTAGTTGTATTAGGAACTTGGCACAATTAGGACTTGTAGATTGTTTATAGAATGTTGAATTTTCTGGTGCTGAGGATTTACACACTTTCCGATATGTTGTATTTAGTTTTAGTCTATCTACTAGCCAGTATCGGTAATAAAATTTAATTAAAAACATTTATTTATGCATCGAGGATCAGGGCAGTTTTTTCATAAGTGTGCACGGGGCAAATACCCTGGCCCTAGAGGTGGTCCTCGAAAGGAGTATGTGTAAAGAATCTGAGAGTGGGGCTGCTTTTTTGTACAGTCAACTCCCGATTATCCGGGGTAATGACCGGTTGGAGGGTCATGGATAACCCAAAACCACGGTCAAAACAAAGGAATTCAATAAATTGAATATTACGAATATAATAAAGGTTTATCAATATTTTTATACTGCAAAATTGTGATAACATCTACAAGCAATCAAGATAATAATCGTTAATACTAGCAGTGGTTGATAGCAGTAAATAAATACTATCCAAAACACCAAATGATATTTAATAGGTTAAAAATCTCTTAACACCGAACTCTCTAAACTACACCGAACAGTATACTAGTTAATTCCGCACTGGGGGAAAAACCCCATGAGGGTGAACAACGGCGGGAAGGGTGATTGTTTTGAGATGTTTCTATTTTTAGACGTCCATGACTGACCATCCGTCTGTCCGTCCGTCCGTCGCTGAGGGTGAACAGCAGCAGGAAGGGTGATTGTTTTGAGATGTTTCTATTTTTAGACATCCGTGTCCGACCGACTGTCGCACTGCCTAGCCAGGTAGTCAAGGTCATCGCTTCCCATCACGCGCCCATGGCTCATTAGCGAGATGACAGACTGTCAGATTATGTTGTGTTTAATAAATTGTTTGTATAATATTTATTCTGATAAACAAAGTTGTCAGATTATGTTGTGTTTAATAAATTGTTTGTATAATATTTATTCTGATAAACAAAGTAAATTAAATACGATTTTGGAGATAATTTAGCAAAATAAATTGTTATTATTGCTCTATTTATGTTTAGAAGGGGATAAATAAAAATAAACCTTTCGTGACCCCGATTAAACCGCAACCCGATTAACCCGCTCCCGGATAATTGGGAGTTGACTGTATTCTGATAATAAGACCATAACTATTGCAGTGAATTCAAAATAGAATATTGAAATGTCATCATTTGTCATCGTCAATAGGTCGTTTTTTGGTATGAATTAAAAAAAAAAAACCTGCATATATACAGGGTGAGTCAGACCACCCGTCCAGCATGTATAACGGGAGAACGCTTTAGTCTAAAGTCATCAAACAAAATTCTTCCCTACTAAAACGAATAAAAATATTTTCATCAAAATCATCGTCAATAGGTCGTTTTTTGGTATGAATTAAAAAAAAAACCTGCATATATACAGGGTGAGTCAGACCACCCGTCCAGCATGTATAACGGGAGAACGGTTTAGTCTAAAGTCATCAAACAAAATTCTTCCCTACTAAAACGAATAAAAATATTTTCATCAAAATCCATCTACAGGATGTTCCAAACCTAAAGATAACGGCTTCGAATCTCAAAATTGTCTTGTGTAAACATAGGAAATATTATACATAATTTTAAAGGTCTTGTTAAAATAAACATTTTAACGAAAACAGAATTCACTTATCTTTATCCGTTTCAAAATGGCGGCCATTTTCGTGTAGAATATTGACATTTACGGAATACCCTGTATTTTGTAAACCACTAATCGTATCTTTTCTCCGACTCAAATTTCTTACTCGTGATAAACTCAGCTTTACTCTGGTATGCTAAATGACAGGTTTTTTTTGAGAAAATCTATATTTCAAAAAAAATTTATTTTGAAAATAACTTATATGCCCAAAATTCAAAAAATTCAAATAGTATCGTATATCAAAAAGCACACCATTGAAAAGGTCTTGTAAATCCTAGCAACTTTCTAATTTACACCAACCTTTTATCACTTTTTGTTTTTCTGCAATCAGCAAAAAACGTGATTTTTCCATATGAAATGCATGTTAAATTGCATAACACTTGCCTGTATTCTGTGGCCACATTCGGCTGATGTGTTATGTACAATTAACATGCTTTTCATGTAAGAAAATGATGTTAGGAAAATGGAAAGAGATATAAGGTTGGTGTAAATTAGAAAGTTGCTAGGATATACATGACCTCTTCAATGGTATGCTTTTTGACATACGCTACCATTTGACTTTTTTGAATTTTGGACATATAGGCACTTCCAAAATAAATATTTTTTTGAAATATAGATTTTTTTTTTAAACCTGTTATGTATCATACCAGAGTAAAGCAGGGCCAGGTAACAAGGGCCGTAACATTTCGCCTGTGAGCGGACCCCCCCTGTCACGTGACCCGCTACGTCACCGCGCTGACAGCCGGCTCGAAGCACCGCACTACCAGTGCTTTACTCCCTACAACTTCCACGGCTAAAACTTGTGTTCTATTAGACACCGTGATTATACGACTTCACCGTTATTTTGTAGATGAATCAGGCTTTATTGCGATATAATTTTCAAAAGGATTTGCAGCTGATCTATTTATAAAACTATTTAGTAAGAAATAGAGGTTTGTATTAAGTTAAAGGAAATCACGTTGAATAACCATTAGTTTTTTATTGGAATATAAAAATAAAACTTAAATACAATGATCAGAAGAATGATTTTGATCAAGTTAAAAATAAAGGAAGGTAGTTTAAGTCACATTATGTTTTTAAAAACAACAAACATCTTCCTTTAGCGGCAGCGGAGTCATTCGAGAATTTAAGAAACAACTTTGCTAAAGAAAAATAAAGCGCTTAGATAATGAAAAAGAAACACTCACCTGTTATAGTTTATTTTATATTTATATAGATACAGATCATACTCATTATAAAATACTTCTAAATTTTAACAAACTATTTACAAATTTATTTTATTTTCCACTCTTCATCAATATTGTTTTTGAAACAGCCAGATTTCACCGAAAACAGAAACTTATTTGTTCATTAATAAGCGAGATATAAAATTTTACTTATTCTCCATAAGATTAACATTGGATAACGTGCTTCGTTTAGCACTTTTAATATCTCGGTAACCAATTGACGTGGAGCGATGATTAAAATGCCAAATTGTTTGTTTTTTTAAGCAAAATTTAATGGTTTAAGTAAAAGTTTGGGTTTAAAAAGAATTACATGTAAAATTTAAAAAAAACTAATTTTTGGGGCACAAGACCCCACCAAAACCCTCTTTAAAACAGAGCGACTTTTCTGGTTCTCGAACTCAAGAAAATAGATCCTGCCTTGCACGTTTGTACTGAATTTCATCAAGATCAGGCCATTTTTACGAAAGTTATCGTACCTACGGACACACATATGATGAATTTGAACGAATAGTGTTTTTGGCATCTGGGGGCCTCAAAACGAAAAGTTATCATGGTCTCGGGCTTAAGTCTTACCATGAGACCTACGGTAATAGCTTCTTCCCTATGGGGGAAATTCGCTAAAAATGTCTAATTATTTTATAAGACAGATTTATTGTATGTATCAGTAATGCGTCCTATGTTCCATAGTTAGATGATCGTCACACCTAGTATGTACAAATAATATTTGTTAAATATACATAAATATTTTACTAAAATAATTTCGGAATTCATTACTAATTTCCAGGGCTTGAAACTAATTTTACAAACAATAGTGGTGAAAACTAAAACAGTAACAACAAATAATTTAACTCACGGCAATCACAAGTGCACTCATAACACTACAACAAATACAAGAAGGAAATCAACTGAACAAGCTCACTGCTTAGTAAGCAAACACTTTCCACTTTCTGAGCCAAATACCAAGATTATATTTGAATATATTCAAAAATAGATCAGGACACGTGGTCAAGAGGAAACGAGTGAACGGAAGGGCCCTTGGACAATAGATTTAGACGTACAGATTCGTAGAAATCTGTTTAGAAAAAGTATTCATTTATCATTTGCGCCAAGCGCGTGGTGAGCGGCTGTCAGCGCAGTGACGTCACCGCGCTGTCCGGTGGGGTGGTAGCGGGGCGGGAGGGTTTCACGGCGGCAACGTGCCGCGAACAAAGAAATGGTATAGCCCTTGTTACCTGGCCCTGGAGTAAAGCTGAGTTAATCACGAGTAAGAAATTTAAGTCGGAAAAAAGATATGAGTAGTGGTTTAGAAAATATAGGGTATTCCATAAATATCAATATTTTACACAAAAATGGCCGCCATTTTGAAACGGATAAAGATAAGTGAATTCTGCTTTCGCCAAAATGTTTATTGTAACGAGATCTTTAAAGTGATGTATAATATTCTCTATGTTTACCTAAGGAAAACTTTGAGATTCAACCCCGTGACCTTTAGTTTTGGAACATTCTGTACATGGATTTTGATGAAAATATTTTCAATGCGTTTTAGTGGGGAAGAATTGTGTTTGATGACTCTAGACCTTTCTCCCGTTATACAAGCTGGACGGGTGGTCTGACTCACCCTGTATATATGGGTATGAGAGGCCTTAAATTAGGATCTGCCAAGGGCCTCAAAGGTCCTAAGAATGACCCTGCCAATGATGGCAATTAAGTCTCGAAACTGCTATTTAAACAAATTAATAATACAAAGGTAACAAATTTGGATTACATAAAAATTGATTCGGAGACTTAATAATGAAACAAACGGTAACAGGAAACTGACACATACTTTCTCCTTTTAGCCCAACTTTAATGAAAAATAAAATGCATTTTATTTATTAAATGTAGAATATAAAGTACGGTTGAATGTACAGAAAATCTTCTAAATAGCCTAAGTTGTTTAAAAAAATATCTACCCAAATCCCTTTTATGGAGGCACTACAGTATCCTTTGCTACACACAGTGGTTAAAAGAGGGGAAATGCCCCCCTCATCCCCCCCACAGGGTTAAGTGGCAACATATTTCGAACATCCTCTGTTTGTCAATGCTAACTTGACCTGCATATCAAACTTTAATGAAATTTATCAGTAAATAAGAAAGAAATTGTAATTTTTGTATTCCCCACCCATAAGAATAACAATGGACAATGTACAGCGTTTACTGGAAAATGAAAATTTAAATTTTCCCCACAACCAGAAATTGTAGAATAGTAATTAAAAACACTAATTTATTTAGTTGTTTATCTCTTTTTAATGGTGAATTGTAATCATTTTTAAAATTAATGTTTTTTTTAATGAAAAATCCAAAAAACTGAATTTTGGATTTTAAGTCCTGTAATTTCTGAACCCGAATTTTTCTAGAAATTCGGGTGGTGTTATTTTGTTGGAAACCTAAAGCTCTACACACTAATAAATTTTAATGAATATCGTTAGAGCTGTTTTTTAAAATTTGGATTTTTCATGTTTTTTGGAGGAGTATTACCCTTAAAAATAAAATATGAAAAAAAGCCTGGAGATATCGTGGATTAGTAATAATAAGACATTATTACATAAGGAAAGAGCCCTTGTTTGTTTAATATACATAAATAGAGCGGCATGCAAAACTCTATTAAATGCGAATAGAGACTAATATATTCAAAGTAAATAATTTCAATGTTAATAATTTAATTAATCATATAAGTGTGATTGTTTTTTCGGTGTATTATTCATATACCAAATTTCATAAAATTGGCCCATTGGTTAGGGCTCTAGCTCTGTACATATCCACACGGACTCACAGACAGACATCACGTAAAAACCACTTTTTTGGGTTCAGGGAGCACCAAAACGAATATTTCCACTAACAACTCAAATTTGAAAATTTGTACGAAAATACTTTCTCCTTATACTACGGATAGGGGGGGAAAGTAAAAACAAATAAGGCATTGCACTGACAAAACACTAAAAGAAACTAATTATGATCTAAATTTTGAAGTTAATATTCAGTGTTCATGTGTAAAATACAGTACACTATGGATTACCTGAGGTCTTCGGGAGCTAAGCTACCTCGGATACCAAAAGTCTTCAGAGCGACTCTGGGGAGAAACGATGGATGAGAATATTTTCTTGGATCACCGCTAGATTGCGCTTCTCAGTTGTTCATTGCTCATGGACTTGTCACTCTCACCCGTTACGGTATGGCCATATGTCGTCATGTCGTGATGTCTCAGTGGACATGGGTTTTAACTTCTGATCAGGAGGTCCTTGGTTCGATACTCATTATGTTGATTTTCTTTTTTTTATGTTTGAAAAATATTTTATAAATGTTACTTTGATATTTTTACACAAATCCATACCCATAATTAGGTTAGGTTTGGTTGGGTTATCATAACAAAATATGACTTTTCTGGTCGGGTATTTGTCACTAATTCATAGAAATCCCCTTATTTTGTTTATATTAATAATTATTAATAATTAATAATTATTTAATTATTAATTAAATATGGTATGGTAATTGTGATTTTTTAAATCACAATTTTTGTTTTGACCATTTTATAGAGTTTAAAAAACAAATAATATAGTATTTTTAAATCATTAAGCTAGGTTAAACGGTTGAGGAGAAAATCCAAAAAAAGTGTTCATAAAATCTCCCATGTTTATCTTATGGGAAAATAGTTTTTAGCTTTTCCTCAATTAATTTTACTGTAAACTTCACATTTTCTGTTACCAATCAGTTTAGCTCTACAAATCAATCATTTTGGTGTTTAAATTGTGATTCTATGTCCAACCGTTGCCGAGATATTCAAAGTGCTAAACACAGTACGTTGTCCAATGTTAGCGAATTTCCCCTATAGGGAAGAAGCTATTACCGTAGGTCTCATGGTAAGACTTAAGCCCGAGACCATGATAAATTTTTGTTTTGAGGTCCCCAGATGCCAAAACACTATTCGTTCAAATTTATATATATATATATATATATATTATATATATATATATATATATATTATATATATATATATATGTATATAATATATATATATATATATATATGTGTCCGTTACCGCGATAACTTTTGAAAGAAGCGCCCGATTTTGATGAAATTTGGCACAAATGTGGAGAGTAATATTTATGACTTTTAAGTTCGAAAATCAGATCGATCGGTCAATGGGTCATTTTTATGTATGTTGATTGATGCATACATAATTAAGTGATATATACCATTTTTATTATCCATTTATTTGGACTCTACCTATCACTTCTAGTGTTTTAAACACTAGAAACAATAGTGTTTAAACACTAGAAGCGATAAGTAAAGCCCAAATAAATCAATAATAAATTCAAATCTATCGCTATTATGAGTTTCAAACATACAGTATTACATTTTATTTTAGGGCTGAGTACGCAGGTTTTCGCTGAAACAAGGAAGATAAGAAACTTTTTTTATGCAATTATAAAATAGGTAGGCCCTATCAAACATTAACTATTCTGCATAAGAATAACACTAGGGCTGAGTATGCAGGTTTGCTGCTTCGGGGAAAATACAAAAAATTGTTTTTTATGCAAAGCATATAAATAGACCAGAACTTGGTCAAGTCACATACCAAAGTTTCGCTAAAATATTATCACTTCAAAGAAACTGGAAAGAGTATTTTTTATTTGAATTAAACGTTAGATAATTTTAATCAAATATTTGTTTTCAAATATCGAATTAATACAGTTCATATGATAACGGTTTTTAACAAGTTAACATAAATACAAGCATGTACATATACATATACATATACATACAAAAGTTATTTCTCTATTCCGTAATATAACTTTATTAATTTTAATTGTCTAGTCTGTAATAAATACACAAAATATACAAATAATTAACACATTTTAATTTGTTATGAAAAATTTAATTTTCCTTACAAGATTTAGTATGGTTGTAGCTCTCAAGCCTATATCTAACAAGCTACTAAATATATACCCCCTTCGCAGCAAACCTACGTACTCAGCGAATTTACAATGCGTAAATATTTTTCTCACTACCACAAAAAGCCACTTACCAAGTTATATAATAATGCGTTCCCCATAAATAAGTGATATATAACATTTTATTTATTCTCCTTAAGAATAACATTAGAGCTGAGAACGCAGGTTTTCGCTGAAAAAAGGGAGATAATAAACTTGTTTTTATGCAATTATCAAAATAACTCAATAAGGTGAATCTTCAAACCAAGGTTTATTAATTTAGGTTCATAACTTAGCGAGACATCAAACATTAACTATTCTCCATAAGAATAGAATAACACTAGGGCTGAGAATGCAGGTTTGCTGCTTCGGGGGAAATAAAATCAATTGTTTTTTTGTTCAAAGGTTAAATAGGCCACAACTAGTTGAAGTCACATACCAAAGTTTCGCTAAAATATGATCACTTTAAAGAAACTGGAAAGAGTATTTTCTATTTGAATTACGACATACAATTCTCAAATCTTTTTTACAAATTCAAATTAATAATGTTTTTTTTAACATTGTTTATATAGTACTACGAACCAAGCAAAACATTATAATTAAAGAAGATTTCGAATTATACGAAATTCGAACTATCCAAGTTCGATTGTATTGGAATTTGATCAGCTGTGTTATTTGATTTTACAGTAAAACTGAAATGAGGTGAACAAGCGAAGCTGTCGCGAAGAGTTAGCATTGTTTAAATTAAGTCTATGAAATATATTTATCAGAAACGAGTAACGTAACATAAATTAATTGGGCTAATTAATGATCCTGGCTAAAGACTAAAGTCAGTAACAAGGCATCTCACCCATTCTACATTCATCTTCATTCATACTCGCCTTAGTTGCGTCGGCGTCTTACACATTGATTGATTAATTGATTGATAATTGATTCATATGTTGACGGTTTTTAACGAGATTCAGTATAAAATACGATTGTAGCACGGATAAAATATCTGATAACAACTAAGCACAAATATTAAATTTAAAACAAAGTCTTAGGATCAGTAAACCATTGAATAATATTTAAAATGAAATATACAAAGTATTCCTAAAGCCCCGTTTCCATTCTAACAGTTTCTGCTCAAAACATTGCTTTGAACTAAACTCAAAACAAAGTTCAAGTAAAATGTAAAATGGAAACGCTCGCAAACGGTTTTGAACTTTGTTGGCCAACAAAATGTGTTTTGAGCCGATGCAGCTGACAGCAATGTTTTGAGGAGAGCTCAAAACATAATGGAAACGGTGTCCCAACACCCGTCACTGTTGTGAGCAAAGTTCGCGCATGTGTAGTGAGCGATAGCAGCCGACGCCACGCCACCCCTTATAAGTTCATATCCATCAGATTCATAAACTAAATAACTGGTTTAAAATTTCGACCTCTAATTGTTAATATCGTTTTTATTTTGCCTTAGTTATGTGTGTAAAAAATTATAAGTAGGCCTATACCAGCAAATAAAATCTTATATTATTTTGGTGTCTTGAAACATATTGACACACTAAATTCGAAAGAAAACTCCATGTAACTGATTTATTACAGAGACAAATAAATACTTAACTTTGCTATAGCCAACACATGTTGATGATTTTTTCGTAAATTAAGGCCTATACAACTTTTGTTTGGTTTGACATGAAAAAAATACAAGGAGAGTTTATTGGAAAACGATGTAAAGTATGACATTTTTTTACAGGTTTAACAAACGCTGTAACAGTTTTTGCGTTGCATTGTATTAACATACTTGTGTAGCAACACAAGTGGGTCTACACTTAAACGTATGAAGTAATGCACGTGGAGAGGAGACGGCTTTTCGCGGGAAATGTTGGCACGAGTTGGAAGAATGGAAACGGCCTCCAACAATGTTTAATGGAAGCCGGGCTTAATAGTAAGCAAGTTTTGGCTTAATAGTAAATCAGCCAAATTATAAATTTTAAAATATTTAGACAAAACTGGCAAACACAACCATGATCATTGAACATCATTGAAATTAACAGATAAAAAATGTCTAAATAAAAAACGGTATTAAATATATGTCCTATACAAACTGTACGTTGCTAATCCGTTGTATCATTGAATATACGGAAGAATGGTTGTAGGTACTGTAACAAAGGAATAACAGGCTTTTCTAGTGTAAAACCCCCATAAAACAACGTACTGTGTTTAGTCTAAACACATTTTCTTCAATAACTCGGGAAATATTTATGCTAGAATGACTAGATTGGGCTTAAAAATTTCGCCTCACTAATTCCTATATTTTTATATCCATTAATTTTACATCTGGGGCTTTCCTGACCTTTTTTGGGCCCAAAAACTTGAAATTTTAAAGATTAATCCCCAAAAAAGGTGGAAAGAGTGAAAAACCAAAAGTAGTACCAAATTAGCCCCAAACAAGTAGAATACACATGCCAAGTTTCAAGTTATTGCCTAAGATATGATGCATTGATTAAAAATCACACACAGGCATACAGCTGGAAAACGAAGCGATTTAGAAAATGTTTATATTGCGTTTTTTTGCTCCTTTCGACGAGTTATACCAAATCGCATTTGTGCGATACTCTAACGGGACACCCTGTATATTGCGGTAATTTTCTAAGATGGCCGGGAAATCATGACGCTGGCCCGGAAACACAAAAACTTAATTAACTCCTATTTGTGTGAGGTACTAATTTGATTAACGGCGGTACTAAATATTACGAAAAAGGGACTAAATGGTGACATATTTTTATGTGGAAATTACGACATAGCCGGGCCAGCTACTCTGACATTCAAATAACACTTAAAGATACTCAATGAATATGCTATTTAAAATTAAAAATCCGAATAGAATGTTGAAAACATATACTATTGTAAGCACACTATTGTACCTACAGAGCTGATTCTGGTTTCAAATTGTAGTACAGTAAATATAATCTACTTTAAAAACGTGAATAACCTGTTTTGTGAAAAATTCATAGTTTAGGAGATATAGTGAAACAAACGAAAAACGTGAAAAATACGTAATTTACGAAGTTAGCACAGGTCTTTCGATACTGCAAACTTACTGCAGGTCCGAATTTTGTGTCGCTTGAGTTTTTTTTCAGTAACTTTAGAGACTCGTGCAGACAGTTAAATTTTAAGTTAAATTTTAATGTTAAATTTGAATAGTCGTATTAATCTGTTTTATTTGCATTTTACAAAATCTGTATAGTAACTTGATAACCAGTTAAGACAACACCCCCGTTTCACTAACAACATGTCAATTTGTTAGGCTACAATTTGACGTTATTTTCTTAAGAATCCATTTTTAGGGCCTACTTGGTAATTCAAATAAACGAAAAACAATCTTCAATGGTCCTAAAAAATCCTGACGACTGGCCTGCATACAGCTTACACAACCTGGCTTATAGACATTGGTTGCAAAGAAGATACCTTGTCTGTGACAGGATGACGGTGGCCGGCAGGCCGATGAGGGGTAGCAAGAGGGAGAGAGAGAGGTATCTCGTGTGAGAGAGTAAAGGGATGTGTGAGTGAGAGAGAAATATGGTGCACGGGTGCCCTGTACGTGCGAGTCGGGGCGCTATAGGCGGCTCAGGGGTCGTTTGGTGTCTGGCGTGCGGCTGTGGGCTGAAATTAAAAAGTTTATTGTACACAACATTGTTATGAAAATGTATTTTTACATATACTTGTGTAAAACTGCCTTTGTACACCCTTGGCTTGGGTTAGCTGAAGTTTTAAACCACTTGAATAAAAAAACAACCGAGATAAAAAAATTATCTCCTGAAATAATTAAAATTGTTCTAAAATCAATTTAGGTAACCCTTAAGTATATTTTTTGAAAATACATAAACGAATTTTGAAAGATTTATGATTGGCTGTTTTTAACTAGTGTAGAATTCAAAATACCCCTAAAACGGTACTTCAAAGGTGGAAAACCCCAATAAACGGAAATATTTTTTTCAAAAAAAAGGGTGTTTACGATTTGTATAATCGTAATACACCAAAACCGTGAGAAAAAGTATTAACAATTTTTTGACTGCACAGCCTTAATGTGAATTGGTCCAAATTCTATTTAAGACCTAAAATTCTACAACTATTCCAAGGCTTTGATTACTTTTAAGGGTTTAACCTATAAAAAGTGGTCATATGCCTGCTGATGAATACTACTTGGCATGGAGACGTAGTATGTTAAATTTTAAGCCTCCATGTATTACCTAAGTGCTTGAAAAAAATTAATACCCTTAACTGATGTATAATGTAGCCTTTATAAGGCGTCTTTTGAACCTTATAAGGAATATGAACACCGTTAACAACCTGAAATAACTACGTATAAATGGTGATACGTGCATTCTAATTAATAACAATCGTTCCAGAACCGGCATTTCCTTACTACTAATACTTAGAAAACGGTTAAATCTTTAGATTTTAAAAGTTTTTGATTTTCCGACAGGTTTAAGTAATAAAAACTGGTCATGTTTCTGCTTCTATTTACTAAGTGTAATGTAGACATACTGCGTGCCCAATATTAGGCCTACATCAAGTATATTAACGTGATAGGAAATAAAAACGGCCACAAAATATCAAAATTTGAAAAAATCTAGAGCTATCTAAGGGTGAAGGAGACGAGATACGACAAAAAGTCATAGGACCAAAGTTGTAGATCTTGCAAAACACGTAGGTTGTAGTGGTGTTCGTTTTTCGATAGGTCAATCCGTTCGGCCGCTATAGCTCAAAAACTGTAATTTTAAAATAAGCCTTTTTCGGGGGGTTTTAAATATTTTTTTAGAGGGGTTAAAATAAAAAATTGTCAGTTTTGGCAATTTTCCTGGGGGTTACTAGTTATAAGCTACCTGCATGCAAAATTTCAGGTTTCTAGCTCATATAGAAGTGGTCTAGAATTCGTATACCTCAGTCAGTCAGTGAGTTACACATGCGGCTGTATATACGAGACACGATTTTTAAGTAAGTACCGTCATAGATTAAACATACTCCGGGGGTATTTATAATACTGTCATATGGGTGTTCAAAATGTGTGGAATTTCACCCTGAAAACGTACGTGTAATTACTTTTTCGATCACACGTTTTTCTCCGCGGAAAAGTTTGGAAAACATAGGAAAATCGGAAAATAACTTTGTTCTTATAATACTGTCATGTGGGTATTCAAAATGTGCGTAATTTCACCCTGAACACGTACATGCAATTATTTTCCCGGTCACACTTTTTCTCCACGGAAAAGTTGGGAAAACGTCGCAAATCGGAAGAGAACTTTGTTTTTATAATACTGTCATATGGGTGTTCAAAATGTGTGGAATTTCACCCTGAAAACGTAGTGCAATTACTTTTTCGATCACACGTTTTTCTCCGCGGAAAAGTTTGGAAAACATAGAAATCGGAAAATAACTTTGTTCTTATAATACTGTCATGTGGGTATTCAAAATGTGTGTAATTTCACCCTGAACACGTACATGCAATTATTTTCCCGGTCACACTTTTTTTCCGCGGAAAAGTTGGGAAAACGTCGAAAATCGGAAGAGAACTTTGTTCTTATAATACTGTCATGTGGGTGTTCAAAACGTGTGGAATTTCACCCTGAAAACGTTCGTGCAATTACTTTTTCGATCACACGTTTTTCTCCGTGGAAAAGTTTGGAAAACATAGGAAAATCGGAAAATAATTTTGTTCTTATAATACTGCCATGTGGGTATTCAAAATGTGCGTAGTTTCACCTTGAACACTTACATGCAATTATTTTCCCGGTCACACTTTTTCTCCGCGGAAAAGTTGGGAAAACGTCGAAAATCGGAAGAGAACTTTGTTCTTATAATACTGTCATGTGGGTGTTCAAAAAGTGTGGAATTTCACCCTGAAAACGTTCGTGCAATTACTTTTTCGATCACACGTTTTTCCGCGGAATAGTCATAAAAACCACGGAAAATCGGTACAATTATTTGTCTTACAGTTCTGTCATGTGGGTTTTCAAATTGTGCGGAATTTTACCCTGATTACGAATGCGACATTGTTTTGCCGACCATACTATCAATAAGCAAGAAATTTTGCCAATAAAGGTTTAAAATGTATTCAACACAGACCGGGCTCGGGGCCGTGTTTTGCGATGTGCCAGCACGTTGTTTAGACATACAACGCTCTGCGGAGTTAGGTTAGGTTAGTTTATGATAAATAACTAATTCAACTATCATAACCTAACCTAACCTAAATCCGCAGAGCGCTGATTTGTTGTGGCTGTGGCGGCAGTTTGTCTACATTTCCCCGCGCGCTCCAGCTTTAACGGCCGTAGCTTGTTTAGTAATAGTCCGATCGGAGAAATAATTGCACGTACGTAGTCAGGGTGGAATTCCGCAGATTTTGAATACCCAGTGACAGTATTATAAGAAACAAATATTTTCCGATTTTCCTATTTTCTGAGGTTATAACGATTTTTTCGCGGGGAAACTATCATTTCCATAATCAGTGTCAAATTTCAAACATTTTGGAAAAACAAATTTTAAATTTGAGTATTGCCGTTGATCGATAGATTTACCATCACGGCCTAAATTAAAATGTATAAATTACGAAAATCTAGAATTTACAAGAAGTTTAAAAATAGGTGGGAAAGATATTCTGTGAAGGTGGAATGTCATAATTGTTTAATGTTTTAAAATTGTTAAAATAAATTTCACTCTGAAAATCACTTTTATTACATCGATTAAAACAGTTTACAATACAAAATAATAGTGTCCAGAATTTACAAGAAGTTTAAAAATAGGTGGGAAAGATATTCTGTGAAGGTGGATTGTCATAATTGTTTAATGTTTTAAAATTGTTAAAATAAATTTCACTCTGAAAATCACTTTTATTACATCGATTAAAACAGTTTACAATACAAAATAATAGTATATAGTATATATTATTAATTTTGAAATGCCGTACTACCGACAACGCTGCGTTGATCTCAGTACCATAGTGGGGTCTTGGTTCACATCGCGATTCAGTCAGCCGGTGCGGGGCGTGGGCGTGCGGATGTGTGTGTGTAAGCGGCTGGGTGAGAGTGTTGTGTGTGTGAGCGGCTACCCGGTCAGAGTGTGTTTGTGTTGAACGGCGAGACCTCTAGCGCCCCTAGCTTAACCGTACAGAACTAAGTGGGCCAGCAAGTTCGCCGTACAAGCAGATTGAGCACACCGTTCCCTATACCGTGGAGAATCTAGTTGTGGTATTCTTAATCTATGGTACTGTTTTAAAATAAAACAAAAACCAGTATACTTATTGTAATAATTATATTTTTACTTGAAAGCCAGTATCTTAATCTACTTTTCGACATAGTTTCCATCAATATTAAGGCATTTATCATATCGTTCCACGAGCTTTTGCATTCCTTCCTCAAAGAATTCTGCCGCCTGACTCGATAACCACTGCGACACTGCCGTTTTGACCTCATCATCGTTGTCTAGGCGCTGACCACCAAGATGTTGCTTTAAATATAGGAAAAGGTGGTAGTCAGTGGGCGTTAGATCCGGGCTATGTGGAGGGTGGTCAAGTTGTTCCCAGCGAAATGATTCGATTAGTTCTTGCGTTAGATTAGCCACATGTGGACGGGCATTGACGTGCAGCAAAATGACCCCATTGGACAACATTCCATGCCGCTTGTTTTGGATTGCCCGGCGCAATGTTTTCAAGGTCTCACAGTACGATATTGAGTTAATTGTGTCACCACGAGGCAAAAAATCCACCAGTAACACCCCCTTTCTGTCCCAAAAGACAGTACACATCAATTTTCAGGCTGAAATTGTTTGCCTAAACTTCTTTGGAGAATGTGAATGCTGCCATTCCATTGATTGTTTTTTTGACTCTGGCGTAACATAAGACACCCATGTTTCATCGCCTGTAACAATTTGACTTAACAAATCATCTCCTTTCTCATCGTAGCGCTCAAGAAAAGTCAATGCACTGCCTAGACGCTTGGTTTTGTGCACCTCTGTCAAAATTTTCGGCACCCAGCATGAGCACAATTTTCGGTACTTTAATTTTTCAGTCACAATATTATAAAGGGCACTTCTGGAAACCAAAGGAAACTCATCAGATAATGATTAGATCGTAAACCGTCTGTTCTCTCTCACTTTGTCATCGACTTTACGCACCAATTCATCAGTAATGACAGATGGCCGCCCAGTGCTTTGCTCATCATGAACGTTGGTGCAGCCGTTTTTAAATGCCCTTACCCACTTGCGTACCATTCCGTCACTCATAATGTTCTCGCCATACACTTCACTAATCTGCCGATGAATTTCAATGGCTTTCACACCTTTAGCACTTAAAAATCTAATTATAGTGCACACTTCACAGTCGGCGGCAGTCTCAACCAGCGGCGCCATTTTGAATGCTCGATACCGGATGTAAACACGGCCGATTGTTGTCGAATTTCCGGCACAGGCTTGCCAAAAGATGCACATACACAGCGCAAATGTACAAAATGCTAATCGCAGCGCTGGAGCGGAGAAATTTAAAAACGATACTTACTTAAAAAACATGCCTCGTATTATAGATACCTCAGTGAGTTACACATGCGGCTGTATATATTTTAGACTCGCTTCGATCGCTGGGGGCTCCGCCCCCAGACCCCTGTGGGGGGCTTTGCCCCCAGGTCGCTGTTTGGCCACAGTTTAATGTAAATTGTTCCAAATTCTATTTAAGACCTAAATTCTACAGCTATTCCAAGTCTTTGATTATTTTTAAGGGATTAAAAATCTATTTTAAAGGATTTTTAAGGGACCTATAAAATCTGTATAAAAAGTAGCTGAATACTACTTGGCATAGAGACGTAGTATGTTAAATGTTAAGCCTCCATGTATTACCTAAGTGCTTGAAAAAAAATAATGCCCTTAACTGATGTATAATGTAGCCTTTATAAGGCGTCTTTTGAACCTTCTAAGGAATACGACCACCGATAACTTCCTGAAATGCTATGACTTTGGGTAACTACAAGCCTTCTGCAACAAATATGACATGAATTTTAATGGATTTTACCCTCGACAGAGCCAACAAAAAATACACCCGAAAAACACAATAAAATCTACAAAAGCTCAAAGACTTTGATTTTTTTGGGTGTTTAAGATATTTAATCTGGTCGAGTGAGTGTTGCTTGGTACTAGTTGTAATGTAGGAATACTGTGTGATAAATATTAGGTCTCTAAGTTCTATATTAGAGCGACAAACTATTAAAACCCACGAACAAATCTTAGGAAAAAGTTTTAATTTGAAAAATCTAGCGCTACCTAAGGGTGAAGGGGGTGATATATGGCAAAATGTCATAGGACTAAAGTTGTAGTTAGTCTAAAATCCGTGGCAAGTGGTGGTCTTCGTTTTTCGATAGGACAACCCGTTCGGCCGCTAGAGCTCAAATAAAAAAATACTACATTTTGATTTTTTTATTCACAATTATTTTTTTTTTATGTAGTTCAAACTAAAAATAGTAGGATTTGGGAATAAAAGGTGCAACACACACGTATGCCATATCTCACGATCCTAGTTAAAGTATAAATGGTGATACGTGCATTCTAATTAATAACTATGTTTCCGGAACCAGCATTTCCTTACTACTTATACTTAGAAAACGGCCAAATTATAGCATTTAAGAGTTTTTGATTTTCCGACAGGTTTAAGTAATAAAAACTAGTCATATTTCTGCTGCTATTTACTAAGTGTGATGTAGACATACTGTGTGCCCAATATTAGGCCTCCATCAAGTATATTAACGTGATAGGAAATAAAAACGGCCACAAAATATCAAAAATATGCAGAAATTTGAAAAATTCAGCGCTACCTGAGTGTGAAGGAGACGAGATCCGACAAAAAGTCAACGGACTAAAGTTGTAGATCGTCTAAAATCCGTGTGTCGTGGTGGTCTCCGTTTCTCAATAGGACCAACCGTTCGGCCGCTACAGCCCAAAGAAAATGCACTGTTTTGGAGATGTTCAAAATTTCCTCCATTTTGAATTTTTTTGAGGAGGTTAAAATACAAAATTGTAACTTTTTGGGATTTTCCTGGGTGTTACAAGCTACATACATCTCAAATTTCAGGTTTTTCACAGCTCTTCTAGAAGTGGTCTAGAATTCGTATACCTCAGTCAGTCAGTCAGTGAGTTACACATCGGGCTGTATATATATTAGACTCGCTTCGCTCGCTGGGGGCTCTGCCCCCAGACTCCTGTGGGGGGCTTCGCCCCCAGGTCCCTGTCGTATTACCTATGGCACATGGTTTAATTATGCTAATAACCCGAGGTCCTATGTATACTCAAAATATAAAGTAGACTTATTAGTGAACAAATTTAGGCCTAGCAGTACAATATTAGAGTATATAACAATTTAAAAATCGCTCCACCTCCACCCCCAGGCCCCTGTGGGGGGCTTCGCCCCCAGGTCGCTGTTTGGCCACAGTTTAATGTAAATTGGTCTAAATTCTATTTAAGACCTAAATTCTACAACTATTCCAAGGCTTTGATTATTTGTAAGGGTTTAACCTATAAAATCTGGCCATATGCCTGTTGATGAATTCTACTTGGTATGGAGAGGTAGTATGTTAAATTTTATGCCTCCATGTATTACCTAAGTGCTTGAAAAAAATTATACCCTTAACTGATGTATAATGTAGCCTTTAAAAGGCGTATTTTGAACCTTATAAGGGATACGACCACCGTTAACAACCTGAAATACTATGACTTTGGGTAACTAAAAGCCTTCTGCAACAAATATGACATAATTTATAAGGGATTTTACCCTCGACAGTGCGAAACATTGAAAATGTACCCGAAAAACACGAAAAGTCTACAAGAGCTCAAAAACTTTGATTTTGTTGGCTGTTTAAAATACTTAATCTGGGCGTGGTAGTATTTCTTAGTACTAATTGTAATGTAGGAATACTGTGTGATAACTATTAGGCCTCTAAGTTCTATATTAGAGCGACAAACCATTAAAAACCAAAAAAATTGTGAAAAAAGTTTAAATTTAAAAAATCTAGCGCTATCTAAGGGTGAAAGGGGTGAGATACGGCAAAATGTCATAGGACTAAAGTTGTAGTTCGTCTGAAATCCGTGGTACATTGTGTTCTTCGTTTTTCGATAGGACAACCCGTTCGGCCGCTAGAGCTTAAATAAAAAAATACTATATTTTGATTTTTGTATTCACAATTATTTATTTGATTGAGATAGTTTGAACTAAAAATAGTAGGATTTGGAAAGAAAAGGCGCAAGGCACATGCATGCCAAATCTCACGTCTCTAGCTCAAGTATTATTGGTGTCACGTGTATATCCAATAATATATATTGGGACAGAACCCCCAATACACCACTACTTATACTAAGAAAACGGTAATAAAAGATATTTCGATTTTTTCATTTTTCGACAGGTTTAATTAATAAAAACTAGTCATATTTCTGCTGCTATTTACTAAGTGTGATGTAGACGTACTGCGTGCCCAATATTAAGCTTCCATCAAGTATATTAACGTGATAGGAAATAAAAAACGGCCAAAATATTTCGAAAATATGCCGAAAGTTGAAAAATCTAGCACTACCTAAGGGTGAAGGAGATGAGATACGACAAAAAGTCATAAGACCAAAGTTGTAGATCATCTAAAATCCGTGGCACGTGGTGGTCTCCGTTTCTCGATAGGACCAACCGTTCGGCCGCTAAAAAGTCACTATTTTGGACATGTTCAAAATTTCCTCCATTTTGAATTTTTTTGAGGAGGTTAAAATAAAAATTGTAACTTTTTGGAATTTTCCTGGGGGTTACAAGGTACAAGCTACATACATGCCAAACTTCAGGTTTCTAGCTCTTCTAGAAGTGGTCTAGAATTCGTATACCTCAGTCAGTCAGTCAGTCAGTGAGTCAGTGAGTGTATATATTATAGACTCGCTTCGCTCGCTGGGGGCTCCGCCCCCCAGATCCCTGTGGGGGGCTTCACCCCCAGGTCGCTGTTTGGCCAAAGTTTAATGTAAATTGTTCCAAATTTTAAGTAAGACCTGGATGAGGGGATCTTATAATTTGCAAAGATTGTATATTGAGGGGGTTTATAGCTTAGACTGTTTGAAGGACCACACAAGGTTAATTTGGTACCTTGTGAAACCAATAGTAATAGTTGAAAAAAAAAGAAAAGACTAGAGTTAACAATTATTTGAATATTGCATTTTACAAAGGTATGAAATAATAATTTTACATAAAGGTCTCAATGTCACAAAATGTTTATGGTTGAAAAGTTTGTTAATGGATAATTCAAGTCACTCACGAAAGGATGAAGTTCATTTTTACTCCACACTCAGTAGATCATCAAGGTAGGTCCATGGTTGGTTGTTGCATTCATTTCATACAAGGAAAGTTTCACACACAATAATCACAGATTGTATAAGTTAATAATGCATATTCAAATATTAATATTAAAGGGAGATGATTGAAGGGAAATACTAAATACTTTACTGAGAGAATTATAGGAATTGTTAAAAGAAAATGTAGTTTTTAAATAATGTGGAAATGTTTTGTGAAAAGATGAAAAAACAATAAGTTTTGGGGTTGCTATATGAACAATGAAAACAGAATAAAAACAAAGGAAATTAAAACATATGATATTTAAAAATATGTTATTAACAGATGGTTACTGGAAAATATATAAAATGTTAGAACTGTATGCAGCTAATAAAGTGAGAAACAGAAAAAATAGGGAAAAGGAAAACGTGATGTACCCATGTCTAGTGAGTACAAGGAATATATAATATTTTTGTATCTTGACCTTTCTTCTTGTATTTAAAACTGAACATACTCCCGGCCTTGAAGTATCTTACTTCAACATAAATGTCAATCCAACGGTAGAACGCACAGTTTGGTTACGGGACGACGAAAACAGCTGTTTGCAGTACGTACTTCAGCTACTCGAACAACACCATCATGACCAGGAAATAAAGCTGTGACTCTGGCAAGAGGCCACTGCAACGATGGGGTTGGAGATTGGATTAAAACCAAGTCTCCGATTTTTAAATGCTTGGTTGAGATTGTCCACTTCGATCGTTGTTGTAGCGTGTGAAAGTATTCAGCAGTCCATCTTTTCCAAATATGTTAAAAAAATGCAGATGAAAGTTTCCAAAGTTTCAACCGATTCGTTGGTACAGTAGTCAAATCAGTTTCAGGAATTGAAACAAGAGGAGCTCCGGTTAAAAAATGTCCTGGAGTAAGTGGGAACAAGTCGGAAGGGTCAGATGAAAGTGGTGTTAACGGTCTAGAATTTAGCATCGCTTCAACACGAGTAGTAAGTGTCGTGAATTCTGGATATGTTAGTATTGTTGAACCGATAACTCTGTACAAGTGATGTTTGGCACTCTTGATCGCTGATTCCCATAAGCCTGGTTGGTGGGGCGCAGCTGGTGGATTATAATGGAAAGTAATTCCATGCTCGGTGGCGAAATGATTGACGATATCACGTGTTTCTTTGACTTTAAGTTCTTTTATGATTTTTCTTAGCTCTGTATTAGTTCCAACAAAATTGGTACCACAATCTGAATAAATGTGCTTACATTGGCCACGTCGTGCTGTAAATCTGACAAGAGCAGCAATGAAGGCAGAGGTAGAAAGATCATGCACGACTTCGATGTGTACGGCTTTGGTTACCATGCAGATGAAAATACAAATATACACCTTTATCTGTTTGATAAATCTTAGGTTTGTGATTTTGATGTTAAACGGTCCTCCATAATCGATTCCCGTAGATAAGAAAGGTTTAGCTGGTGTGATACGGCATGGTGGTAGATCTCCCATAAGAGGTGACATTGTTTTCGGACGAAGTTTGAAACAAGTGATACATTTAAAAATACGCGACCTGATCACGTTCCGAGCACAAATTATCCAAACAAATTTTGACAGCAATGATTGGATCAGTTGAGGTCCAGCGTATAAATAAAGATTATGATAATAATCTATGAGAACATTGACTATGTGGTGGTGTTTAGGTAACACAATTGGATGCCGAATATCGTGAGGGAGTGGTGCTTGACTGATGCGACCGCCAACTCGTATTAGTTTGTCCGAATCTATAAATGGTTTTAAACGTTGGAGACGTTTAGAGCAAGCCTGTTCTTGAGACAAATGTTTAAATTCATCAGACATGACAGATTGTTGAACAAGATAAAAAATCTTGCTACGTGCGGTGTTCAACTCTTGAGTACTTAAATAGTTAAAATGGCGGTTAGAGTCAGGATTACGACAGTTATGTACAAATCTTAAAACGTATGACATGACACGTACAATGGTAGTCCATGAAGAGAATTTAGTTAAAATGGACCACTCAGGTTTGTTAACAACCATAAAAGAAGGTAGATGATTTGGTTTAATCTCATGAGAAGTATCTAAGGGAATGAGGTTAAACTTAGAAGACGGCCATTGTGAAGCAGGGAGAGAGAGCCAAGTCGGGCCGAACCACCAAGAGTCATGATTGATTAGAGATGAGAGTCGTATTCTGCGAGATGCACAATCTGCAGGGTTGTGTTCCGATGATATATGTTTCCAGACTTCTGTTGGTGTTAGTTCTTGAATCAGTGAAACACGATTGGCAACGTAAGTTTTCAATCGATAGGATGGAGTCTGTATCCATGTCAACACTATCGTTGAATCACACCATAAATGTGTATTATGTGTATTAAAAATATCAGAAAATAAAAGTTGAATGTGGTTAATCAGCTGTGACAGTAAATATGCCGCACATAGTTCAAGTCTTGGAATAGTAACCCTTTTCAATGGTGTCACACGACTCTTTGCCATCAACAGTTTCGTACATATAGATTTGTCAGGGAATTCACATCTTACATACGTTGTAGCTGCGTATCCTAATTCGGATGCATCACAAAAACCATGTAATTCAAAGTTGCAATTTGATGATAAGTTTAAAGAATGAGGTATAGAAATTTGTGATAAGTATTGCATGTCATCAGAAAACCATTTCCATTGGGTGTGAAGTTCAGCAGGTAGGGGGGAATCCCATGATAGGCCTTTTTTCCAAAGTAGCTGCATGAAACATTTTGCCATCATGATAAATGGAACTAGAAAACCGCAAGGATCAAATATTTGTGCAATAGTGCTTAGAACTGTCCGCTTGGTCGGTAATTTGTTGGACTGTGAGGTTTGAAAGTTGTAGGAAAATGTGTCTGAAGTGGATGACCACTGAAGTCCTAAAACATTAAAGTGAGGGACATCAGAGTTTTGAAGAAACTTAGGAGTTTCAAGATGAGATTGGGGAACAGTAGTCAACACATCTGGACAGTTTGAAACCCATTTTCTTAATTCAAAACAACCTACTTTTAGTAGTTTAATGAGTTCAGATTGAAGTAAGAGCGCTTCTTCTGTAGTTTCCGCACCTGTAATTATGTCGTCAACATAGGTATGATGTAGCAATGCATGAGTGGCAGAAGGGTATTTGTATCCTTCATCAATGGCAAGCTGATGGAGTGTGCGGATAGCTAAGTATGGGGAACTGTTCATACCGTATGTAACGGTATTTAATTGAAATATATCAACAGGTTGCTTGGAATTTTGACGCCAAAGAATTAATTGAAGATGACGGTCGTCAGGGTGAATTGTTATCTGGCGATACATTTGCCTAATGTCGCAGCAAAAGACGACATTGTGACAACGGAACTGTAAGAGTAAATCGCAAATGTTGTTTTGCAACTTGGGACCTGTCAAGAGAATATCATTGAGTGATAAACCAGAGCTTGTTTTACAGCTGGCGTCGAAAACTGTGCGGAGTTTCGTGGTACTGCTATTCTCTTTAATCACTCCATGGTGCGGCAGAAAATAATGTGGTTGAGTGAGATCCACATTTGTTAATTTGGACATATGACCTAGACTCAGGTACTCATCCATGAACTCATGATAAAGTTGTGAGAATTTACCATTGGAACCAAACTTACGTTCCATGGCATATAAACGTGTTTCAGCGGCACGCTTAGATTCACCAAGACAAGTATGAGACTCTTTGAGAGGAAGTCTCACAACATAACGTCCATTTTCATCACGGGCATGTGTATCAGAAAAATGATTGTCACATAATGTTTCTTCATGTGACCGTATGGATTTTGAAGGTAATTCTTCTTGTGTCCAGAACCGCTGGATTGCAGAATGCAAATCAGCCTCACTGGTTGTGTGAAGACATACGTTTAGGGTGGATGTAGAGTTATTTTCGTGAGAATCATCTCTGGGAGGTATGCATGGAGCTGTACCCATGAGTACAAAACCAAAGATTGTTCCTAATGCAGAAGGTAAATTAGGACCAAGTGAAAACTGGGTTTGGGTCAGAAGATGTGGAAAGATGGCACTGCCAATGACTATGTCAATGCGTCCTGGTATATGGAATGAAGGGTCAGCAAGTTCAAGAGATTGTGTGAGACGTAAAACGTCATTAGAAATAGGTGTGCGTGGCAATTCGACTGTTAGTTTATCAAGAACTAAGGTAGGTAATGCTTCAATTACAGTTTTCCCTGACATTGTTTTGAGATCAATAAAAATCTGTCCTTTGTTCCTGGTGACATGTTGATCAATACCTGACAATTGAACTGTTGACTTACAGTGTTTCAAATTCAAAAGCATTGCAGCACGTTCAGTGATTAAGTTACACATACTGCCGGAATCAATGAGAGCACGAAATGTATGGCATTCGCCACATGAAGATGTGATTTGAACTAAAAGTGTAGCGAGTAATACAGTAGTATTCATACTAGGTAACACAGGCTGATTATACGACGCCCGATCCTACCCTACACAAGTTTCCTTGTTAGCCTATACTAATGTCCAACCCTTGCCTATATTAAATATATTTTCCCAATCCCCATCCCTCCTCTATATTTTTTAAAATTTCAAATTCAGGCTAAAAAACTATCTTTAGTGTTTATGGTCCGATTTGTCTGCAATTTGGATATGTTATTGTCCTAGGCAAGTGTTTTAATAAATTCCACTTACATTTCCCAAATTCACTATAACGGTCAAATTAAAAAATATTTTTGAAAAATACTGCCAATTGCCAACTTCTTTATTTACTGCCCGATTTGTTTAAAATTTGGATATGTTATTGTCCTAGGCAAGTGTTTTAATAAATTTCACTTACATTTCCCAAATTCACTATAACGGTCAAATTAAAAAATATTTTTGAAAAATACTGCCAATTGGCAACTTCTTTATTTACTGCCCGATTTGTTTAAAATTTGGATATGTGATTGTCCTAGGCAAGTGTTTTAATAAATTCCACTTACATTTCCCAAATTCACTATTACGGTCAAATTAAAAATATTTTTGAAAAATACTGCCAATTGCCAACTTCTTTATTTACTGTCCGATTTGTTTAAAATTTAGATATGTTATTGTCCTAGGCAAGTGTTTTAATAAATTCCACTTACATTTCCCAAATTCACTATTACGGTCAAATTAAAAAATATTTTTGAAAAATACTACCAATTGCCAACTTCTTTATTTACTGTCCGATTTGATTGATTTTTGGATATGACCTTAAACTATTATATGTATAATCACCATATCTAAGTTAAAAATTGTATACTTTATATAGTTTATATATATAATCCATAAAAAAATTAAATTTCGTGTTTATGGTCTGATTTGACTGATTTTTGGATATGTTACTATCCTAAGCTAATGCATTAATAAATCCCACATACATTTTCCAAATTCACTATTACGGTCAAATTAAAAAATATTTTGAAAAATATACTATCAATTGCCAACTTCTTTATTTACTGTCCGATTTGACTGATTTTTGGATATGACCTTAAACTATTATGTGTATAATTATCATATCTAAGTTCCAAATTTTATACTTTGTATAGTTTATATATATAATCCATAAAAAATTAAATTTCGTGTTTATGGTCCGATTTGACTGATTTTTGGATATGTTAAGCTAATGCATAAAAAAAATTCCCCCTACGTTTCCCAAATACTACAGTCAAATTAACAAAATATTTTGAAAAATATACTATCAATTGCTATCTTCTTTATTGTCCGATTTATTTTTGGATATGTTATAGCCCCCAACTATTATATCTAAAATTACCATATATTATTTCCACCTATAAACAGCCGATATTAAAGGACAGTTGTTTTTCCACAACCTAAAAACCAACTTTGGTATTTGTGGTCCGATTTGTCTGCAATATGTTACTGCCCATTGCATAAGTGCATTTCCAAATTCACTATTACGGTTGGATTAAAAAAAATGCAAGCTTATTTGCCATCCCGCTGTTATAATTGCCATATTTCCAATATTGTTGGGGCCCTCTCAACCACCTCTCACTGTAATATATATCCACAAAATGTTTATGGTCAGAACTGTCTAAATTTTGGATATTAAGCTAATGCATAAGTCCATTTCTAATATTTTGCAAATAAGTCTGGATATGTTGTTGCGTATTTCCAATTCTTAAATTATAGCACAAAAAAATAAATTTTTAAAACCCAAAACAACTAAACACAATACACTTATCTTTCTTTGTGCTTGTTTGGAGTAGTCTTTATTTTATCCAACTTAATTTTAATTTTGTGGTTAAAATCAAACTTCCCACATTCTAGCTCCCTTTCCAGCCAGTGGTTGGAGACATAAAGGTTACGAATATTTTCAAACTGTACAATATATCTTTTTCTGCCCCTATGTTGGACTTGTTTAATAGCGCTTATTAATAATTCCGCACCATCTTCCAAATCCTCCAGTCTACTACATTCTTTAAATTTAATATTACCTTTAATATCTTGCATCTCTATGTCTTCTTGTCCAACATCATCCCACACATTGTTATGGAAACTTAGGTTTTCTATTTTTGGAAAGGAATTACCATAAAACGTTGCGGTACCGTTAGTGTTAAAGCTTGCAAGTGGCTCGTTGGTTGGTAGGTAAATAATGTCCAAATCACCAGTATATGGCAACACGCTATAACCTTCCCTATTCTTATTTATCTCTATAAACACAGTTTTACAGACACCTTTAACATAGTATACACCCCTCTGTCCATCCTTTTCTGCCAACACCCCCACAAACTTGTTGTTTACTACAAACGCATACACCATATAATGTCCATAATGCTCTAGATCCTCCCAACGTCGCAGGAAGTAATCTTTTAATTTATCCTCTCTTTCCCTTCTTTCTTGTTCTTTAGCCAACTGTGCTTTGTATTCCTCTGCAACAGTATTTTCCACATATTCCAATTTACGCTTATGACCGTCGATGTCTTCTAATTCCAATTTCCTCTTTTTGGAACAACTCTCTAAGAAAGGCTTGGAAAGTGGCTCTATTTCTTTAATAGTGTATGGGTACAGTTTATTGGTCCGGGTTCTTAAAACGTAGGGAGTAAGGTTAGGACTTTCCACTAAGCCTAATTCTTCTAAATTGATGTGTTTAGGTATAGTGGAGAAAGGTGTATTTGATTTTGTAAAACACGTGCCCCCAGATTTGATGTAACACTTATGCTTTACACTTATGACATCAGGAAACTCCTCTATTACCTCCACGTAGTTGGTTGGTAAACAGTTAAAGCTAAATGCAGATAGAGCATACTTTATTAACTTTTCCCTTTGTGACCTATCTTTTGGCAGTTTAGTTGTACTCCAGTTATCTTTTTCGTATTACTATTACCCCAATATGCGTATTGTAATAAATCGTTAAACACTAAACAACAACTGTTTTGTAATTGATTGGCAACTTTCACCCACATCTTATGCAGAGGTACAGCATAGAATGGAGCATTTTGGAAGTACCTTTTGTTGTCTTCTATTAGACTTAAACAATCTCTTAAAGGTTCAAACCCTTTACCAAAACCTCTACAATAGTTATAGATTGTTGCCTCTAACCTTGTTATTCCATTCTCTCTAGCTAGTTTAGACGAGAACGTTTCTTTTAGTCTCGCATCTGGACAGTTTACAAAGTTTATTATATGGTTTCCTATACTTTTAACTACTCCAGGGCTTGTAATCTGGCATATAAATTTATTATATATTTTTACCCTGCTATTTACATTAAACCATGTTAAACAGTCTTTACTAACATGGAAATTATCTACAATAACATTATATCCATTCTTGTACGCCCCTTGGTAGCAAAAGTTAAAGTTTTCTGTAAGATATTGGCACATTTCCTCTTTATTAAATATTCCAGCCAAATCTAGTGTTATATCGAAATCCATAAGATAGTACATTTCTTTTTCCAGATCTTGCAGTATCTTTGGAAGGTCTTCCAACAAATCCTTAATTTTAACATTTGCAAGCTCTATTTTATAGGGAATTGCTATAGGATCATCGTACTTTTGTTTAATTTGGTCAATATCTTTCTTTATTATTTGTAACAACCCTCGCTTTGGACCCCAGAGGACCTCTCCAAGGAGAATGGTGGTTTGGCCACAACACCATGTCGAGCTAAAGAGAACTTTTTAAATATTCCTCGTAAGTAGCTATTAAACGAGCCACATATTTCCTTCTTAACTTTAAATTTATTCCGAACGTCCCCATCACAATCCGTAACATTGGTTATCTTAACTAACATTATGTTATCACAAAACGCATCCGTTATAGATGTTAAGTTATTTAATTTTGGTTCGCCCTCGCAATAGTTTATATTACCTATGTCTGTAAGAAGGTTATTGTTACGGAGATTTTCTAATAAAAACCATATACCAAATCTTTCGTTAGTAGGTTTAATACAATTACAATTTCAACAATCTATAACTATTGTAGAGGTTTTGGTAAAGGGTTTGAACCTTTAAGAGATTGTTTAAGTCTAATAGAAGACAACAAAAGGTACTTCCAAAATGCTCCATTCTATGCTGTACCTCTGCATAAGATGTGGGTGAAAGTTGCCAATCAATTACAAAACAGTTGTTTAGTGTTTAACGATTTATTACAATACGCATATTGGGGTAATAGTAATACGAAAAAGATAACTGGAGTACAACTAAAACTGCCAAAAGATAGGTCACAAAGGGAAAAGTTGATAAAGTATGCTCTATCTGCATTTAGCTTTAACGGTTTACCAACCAACTACGTGGAGGTAATAGAGGAGTTTCCTGATGTCATAAGTGTAAAGCATAAGTGTTACATCAAATCTGGGGGCACGTGTTTTACAAAATCAAATACACCTTTCTCCACTATACCTAAACACATCAATTTAGAAGAATTAGGCTTAGTGGAAAGTCCTAACCTTACTCCCTACGTTTTAAGAAGCCGGACCAATAAACTGTACCCATACACTATTAAAGAAATAGAGCCACTTTCCAAGCCTTTCTTAGAGAGTTGTTCCAAAAAGAGGAAATTGGAATTAGAAGACATCGACGGTCATAAGCGTAAATTGGAATATGTGGAAAATACTGTTGCAGAGGAATACAAAGCACAGTTGGCTAAAGAACAAGAAAGAAGGGAAAGAGAGGATAAATTAAAAGATTACTTCCTGCGACGTTGGGAGGATCTAGAGCATTATGGACATTATATGGTGTATGCGTCTGTAGTAAACAACAAGTTTGTGGGGGTGTTGGCAGAAAAGGATGGACAGAGGGGTGTATACTATGTTAAAGGTGTCTGTAAAACTGTGTTTATAGAGATAAATAAGAATAGGGAAGGTTATAGCGTGTTGCCATATACTGGTGATTTGGACATTATTTACCTACCTACCAACGAGCCACTTGCAAGCTTTAACACTAACGGTACCGCAACGTTTTATGGTAATTCCTTTCCAAAAATAGAAAACCTAAGTTTCCATAACAATGTGTGGGATGATGTTGGACAAGAAGACATAGAGATGCAAGATATTAAAGGTAATATTAAATTTAAAGAATGTAGTAGACTGGAGGATTTGGAAGATGGTGCGGAATTATTAATAAGCGCTATTAAACAAGTCCAACATAGGGGTAGAAAAAGATATATTATACAGTTTGAAAATATTCGTAACCTTTATGTCTCCAACCACTGGCTGGAAAGGGAGCTAGAATGTGGGAAGTTTGATTTTAACTAGAAAATTAAAATTAAGTTGGATAAAATAAAGACTACTCCAAACAAGCACAAAGAAAGATTAGTGTATTGTGTTTAGTTGTTTTGGGTTTTAAAAATTTATTTTTTTGTGCTATAATTTAAGAATTGGAAATACGCAACAACATATCCAGACTAATTTGCAAAATATTAGAAATGGACTTATGCATTAGCTTAATATCCAAAATTTAGACAGTTCTGACCATAAACATTTTGTGGATATATATTACAGTGAGAGGTGGTTGAGAGGGCCCCAACAATATTGGAAATATGGCAATTATAACAGCGGGATGGCAAATAAGCTTGCATTTTTTTAATCCAACCGTAATAGTGAATTTGGAAATGCACTTATGCAATGGGCAGTAACATATTGCAGACAAATTGGACCACAATAAAGAAGATGGCAATTGATAGTATATTTTTCAAAATATTTTGTTAATTTGACTGTAGTATTTGGGAAACGTAGGGGGAATTTTTTTTATGCATTAGCTTAACATATCCAAAAATCAGTCAAATCGGACCATAAACACGAAATTTAATTTTTTATGGATTATATATATAAACTATACAAAGTATAAAATTTGGAACTTAGATATGATAATTATACACATAATAGTTTAAGGTCATATCCAAAAATCAGTCAAATCGGACAGTAAATAAAGAAGTTGGCAATTGATAGTATATTTTTCAAAATATTTTTTAATTTGACCGTAATAGTGAATTTGGAAAATGTATGTGGGATTTATTAATGCATTAGCTTAGGATAGTAACATATCCAAAAATCAGTCAAATCAGACCATAAACACGAAATTTAATTTTTTTATGGATTATATATATAAACTATATAAAGTATACAATTTTTAACTTAGATATGGTGATTATACATATAATAGTTTAAGGTCATATCCAAAAATCAATCAAATCGGACAGTAAATAAAGAAGATGGCAATTGGTAGTATTTTTCAAAAATATTTTTTAATTTGACCGTAATAGTGAATTTGGGAAATGTAAGTGGAATTTATTAAAACACTTGCCTAGGACAATAACATATCTAAATTTTAAACAAATCGGACAGTAAATAAAGAAGTTGGCAATTGGCAGTATTTTTCAAAAATATTTTTAATTTGACCGTAATAGTGAATTTGGGAAATGTAAGTGGAATTTATTAAAACACTTGCCTAGGACAATCACATATCCAAATTTTAAACAAATCGGGCAGTAAATAAAGAAGTTGCCAATTGGCAGTATTTTTCAAAAATATTTTTTAATTTGACCGTTATAGTGAATTTGGGAAATGTAAGTGAAATTTATTAAAACACTTGCCTAGGACAATAACATATCCAAATTTTAAATAAATCGGGCAGTAAATAAAGAAGTTGGCAATTGGCAGTATTTTTCAAAAATATTTTTTAATTTGACCGTTATAGTGAATTTGGGAAATGTAAGTGGAATTTATTAAAACACTTGCCTAGGACAATAACATATCCAAATTGCAGACAAATCGGGCAGTAAATAAAGAAGTTGGCAATTGGCAGTATTTTTCAAAAATATTTTTTAATTTGACCGTTATAGTGAATTTAGGAAATGTAAGTGGAATTTATTAAAACACTTGCCTAGGACAATAACATATCCAAATTGCAGACAAATCGGACCATAAACACTAAAGATAGTTTTTTAGCCTGAATTTGAAATTTTAAAAAATATAGAGGAGGGATGGGGATTGGGAAAATATATTTAATATAGGCAAGGGTTGGACATTAGTATAGGCTAACAAGGAAACTTGTGTAGGGTAGGATCGGGCGTCGGTGCAAAAACTGATCCCCATAAGAATAACATGGGAAAAAAGCGCCGAATAGTATGTCTCTTTCCTAGTTTTTCTCTACTTACATTATCTAGCCTAATATCACTAATTAATCTTTTTGTTTTCTTTGGTTCAGTTTCATTTGGCTTAACATTATCGTCATCAAGTTTAAATTTCACCCATACACCTGCATGGTCTGATATGATATCCTGCCCAAGCAGCGAGATCTCACAGTTATTTGGCGGAAAGTTTGAATGAATATTGTCGAGACATGCATTAAAGCGCGTCGGTGAGTGGTTTGTTGGGTAAAGATCAAAAGACCTAATCACATTTAAAAATTCAAGAGTGTCTGAACTTTTTTGGTCTAAAATATCCACATTTAGATCACCAGCAAGTACTAGCTTTTCATTCATTTTGCCATATTTAGAAGTGACATGTGATAGCAAATTTTCAAGGTTATCTATAAAAACATTAAAACTAGAGTCAGGAGAACGATATACACATAAAATTAAAATATTTAAACTAACTAACCTAACCGCAGCACCTTCGCAAATACTGATCTGACAATACGAGGAAATGTTTATACGTTCATACTGCAAGTTGCTCTTCATATGAGGAAGGTCTAGCGAAGTAGTCCACTAAAATAAAACCTTCAGGAACATAATATTCTACCTCTTTTCTGCAGAGCCAATGCTCGTTGAGGCACACCACGTCGGCTGATTTACTATCTAAAATGGCTTCAAACTGATTTAACTTGTTCCTCAAGGAACGGATATTTAAAAAACAAATGTCCAAGTGAGAATTAGGCTTAGGCCTAACAGCATCCGTTGAAACAAGATGAGTCAAATTTCCCCTATTAGGGCAAGAAACTAATGTTGTGTTAGGCCTATTATGAACACTGCCCGTACTTAAACTAGGCCTACTATTGACATAAGTCATTGACAAGCAAAGATCGTTAGCCTCTTGCATCAGGCCAGAGCCTATTTCACTTCTAAAAAATTAGATTTAGATTCAGCCATTTCCAGCGGAATTGGTTGGTGGAACGGTTCCTGTGAATTTATAACATTGCTAGCAATACAGCCTAAAATGTTTTGACTAACATATTTTTTCCCTAAGTCATTCAGGTGAAGCCCATGTCTAGTGTGAAATCTTATACCTAAATTACTAATATTGATAAAACCACAGTTTTAAAAATATTTGCACACTTTTTCAATCTTTAAATTTGTGTTGCGTACCTCGTCATTCACACAGGACCAATCCTCTAGATCATGCCGGTGAGGAATGGAGAACACAATAACATTGGTTTCACGAAGATCGGCAAGTCTTTTCCGAAGCGCAACATGTAGGTCACTACCTTCATTCCTACTAACGTCATGCCAAGCACTAAGCTACATACATGCCAAATTTCAGGTTTCTAGCTCTTATAGAAGGTGTCTAGAATTCGTATACCTGAGTAAGTGAGTGAGTTACACAGGCGGCTGTATAGTATATTATATTTGTGAATATATTTTTATGAAACTTGGTATGCGGCTTTATGTGGTACTAAGACATATATTATGCATTGGAAATTCGCTGGGTATGCAGGTTTGCTGCGACGGGGGTATTTATACTATCAGTAGAGTTTTTTGAAATAGGAAATAGATTATTTAAAAACATTTTTTAATAAATTAAATGATTAGCATATAGCAGGATGAATACAAGAGCATCCACAGTCTAGAATTTTATACATCTTAAGGTTCTGTAACTTTTTCCACAAATTATTTTGGGTAACCCAGACGATTACCTCCAGAAGGAAATTATTAACCGGAAAATAAGAAAAAAGCAAACATTTTCTGAACAATCTAAGCTTTAATATCACACATAATTTATAATTTACAACTACCAATTAACAATATCACATTGTGACACATGGCATCACTGGTAAAATTAAAGTACACTGACACAGATAATACTTATTTTCAAACAAATCATAAGTTATTCCATTGCGGTAATGTAAATCAGCTATAAATAATTAAGTATACCAGTAAGTTCCATAATGTTTCAGATGTGAAAGCCCATCTTCCTCATACAATCTTTGTGGGCCTCTATGTAGCTCTGGCATGCTGCTTGTCCATTTTTAAGAACGCTGGAACAAAAAGAGAATGACACTGTTCTCATGGAGAATAAATAAAATTTGATATTTTGATTATTTATGAACGTGGCCTATAATTGATTAAACTTGATATGTGGCTTCACCTAGTTTTGCACGCAAAAACAATTTAAAAAACCTGCACACTCAGCCCTAATGTTATTCTTATTAGCCTACAGTAAATAAACTGTATTTAGCACTTTCAATATCTCAGTAATCAATTGTCGTAGAACAATTATTCAAAATACTAAATTTGTTTAAGCTAAATTCAAAGGTGCAAACCAAAATTTGAGTTAGGTAGGGTCTATGTAAAAATTTCCCATTTTTGGGGTACAACTCCTCAAGCCCCCTTGAACATGTTCGCTACCAAGCGTCATGTATGTGCATGGGTGTTTGCAGCGGACCAATTGAAATAACAGGGTTTGGTCCCAATTGTTCGGAACAGCAGGACTCTACTGTTAGTCCAAGTTATAACTTAGGACTTTTTTTGTAGGTATGAATTTATCAGGGTGTATACTATTTTTGGTACTTTGGTATTATACGGATGCCACTATTTTCGGAGGTTATTTTTTACCGGATACAAAGGATAACTACATATTTCGAAAAAACGTACTTTTATTGACTTACTGTACAAATTTTAAATCATTCTGATGAGTGGTCTTTGTGTTGTGCCTCCCAAAAGACAGCGATGTCCGCTAGGATCGTGTTGAATGCGTCGTCGCCGCTAGCAGCCACACCCGATCGCCACATGTACTCCGCCAAATATACAGCGCGCTGCGGCAGTTATGTTAGGATGGGTTATCATAAAAATACGTACGGTTTCCTCTTCATTTCGAGGTAAATCCCACACCAAAAGAACGTCCATTATGAACGTCCACTCATTATGAAAACAAATGTAACGTAGTGGACGGCAATAAATCACTCATGACACTGGCCCAGATACAGGCGGTGACAGGTGATGCGCGCGCTCCGGTCAACGACCTGACACCAGGGGGTTTTGCGGCCTGAAGTATGACTCATCAGGTATCATTCGATTCGTAACAAAACAAGGAAAGTCCTATTATCATTTTTATGATAACCCATCCTAACATAACTGCCGCAGCTTGCTGTCTAAGGGTGGCATCCGTATAATACCAAAGTACCCTATTTTTCAAGAATTAAATTCCAGGTTGTTTCCAGGATTTTCAGAAATTGTCCAGGTTTTCGTGTATATGTAACATTCTTCACTATATCAACTTCTAGGCACTTCTGGAGTTTTCATCATATCATTTATATAGTTAATTAATTTTTAAATTGTCAAGTTTAGCAAGCTGATGATGCAAAAAACCAAAGATAAGGGTTGTGAAAGCAGTCCTAGGCTATTAATTATTAACCAAATTAACAAATTTTTAAATTTTAACTGAAAAACACATAATACCGGCATGTAAAAACATTTCAAAATGAATACCTACTTTACTTGAGTTAAAAGATTTAATGGTCTCAATTTTTTCCAGCGCCAAGTGTTGCCAAACACTACGATAATTCTCACTCTCCGTTGTATTTTTTTACTGAGATTCATTAGACATTATTCAAGTGCAATAGTTTTCAAATCGAAAAAATTCAAACCCTTTATTCTTTGCCAAACAAATAATGATTTAATTGTGGACAAACATTATTTCTTTAAACAATTTCTTCCCGCGGCAAACATAATTGTTCTATAATTTAAGACAAATTAGTTTAGGTTAGAAACGATATTATTGTTTTCAAACACGATAATTTGGTCGCCATACCATAACGATGATAACAAATAAATCTGGCAAAATTGTATTTTGTAATTATTCTCTTTCATTTTCTTTGTATAAGAAAACTGTTAATATTTACAACAAATTAGAGAACTAACTTAATTATAGTTTTAAATAGTTAAGCTTAACTTAAAACAAACAGGAAAATGGGAATTCCTATACGTTGCATTTTACCATCTTGCTGGACCAACTACATTTGAAGAAATATCAGGGTGGGTGCCTATGAAAAATATTTTAAGAAAAGTAAGCCCCACAGAACTAACAATATACAAAGGAATATCACATAATATCACTTTAAAACTAAATTAAGAAATATCTAAGCTTCTTAATTAGTTAAAATAGAAGAATCACAATTGAAATTAAAAAATTAAAAGGAGGCTAAATGTTAATCTAGTGACACTTACATGTAGACCAAAAACTGTATAGCAAATTGATCAACTGTATATATATATTACTAGCTGTTACCCGCGGCTTCGCTCGCTACAAATTCAAACACATTAAAAATACTAACCTGACCAACATTATCAAATCGTCGTATAGGTTTACTATATGACTTCCTTTGCCTTCACTGATAAAACAACTACAGCTGGAGGCGAGTGAGCGAAACGAACAAGCTCATCTTAAATAACGAACAAGCATTTTAACGTAAAACAAATTCAGTGACATCAGGACAGGACAACGTCTGTCGGGCCAGCTAGTTTATAATATTAGTAGCATTATATTTTGTTGAGTTGTATCAAGGTTCGTAGAGCTTTCAGACAAGGTGTGCTGAGTCGATCTATTTAAGGTTTTCTACTTTAACGGAAGAGACCTCGTAAAAACAGCTGGAAGGTCACGTGATCACCAATCCAATCTGCAGTGTTGCTGGAAACACGATATTTATCGTACGAGTCCCATATTTTCCTCATCAGTGTAATTAGAATTAACATTGTTTAACTGCTTACATTATATGATCAGCTGTTGTTTTATGAAACTAATATACTGTTTTGATTTATTTGTATTATTAGATTAATTGACTAAGGGTTTAAATGTTTTTTCTGCATGTTCAGTGACAATTTAAAAATAGCTGTATCATTATTATACCCTTAAGGTTGGCTACACTTTATGGTATGTTGTGGATTTATGAATCAGCTGGACGACCTCGTAAGACTTCTTTACAACGAACATTGCTCTTATGTAAATAAGCACATCTGGTCTGAAAGCTCTACGAACCTTGGTGTTGTACTGGGGTGTATTGTGTGGAATCTAGTGAATAAATAATTGTGTGGGTTCTGTATTTAAAATTTGGAACTGTATATCAACCGCTCCCATTTCTACCTACCTATTCATTTATACTATTATTTAAAGCAAGCAATGATAATAAAAGGGAGATAATATGGAGTGATGGACTGAAATAACAAATGTCAAGTTATAACAGTAATCAGCAACAGTAATTCTAGGGATAATAATTGGTATGCTTGGTAACGTTTAATCACAGCCTTCTCAGTAAATTTGAGTTTTTTTCCCGATTTTGAGGACCTATAACATGAATTGTAGACAAATCTCAAAGAAGAGATTTATACAGTGTCATGAGCTACAATGTGAGCATGTTGTGAGGGTTGATGTGTAAAATTTTCAGATTTTTAAATTTTGTCCCAGTTATTGCGCTTCAAAAATTGACTTTTTTTGAAAACTTTCCGATTTTGAAATATTGTAACTTTTATAGGAAGTAAATCTCAGAGTTGGTATTGGTTAAATACAGTAGTAAGTTTAGGTAGCTACACACAAAAAAAATAATCCTGAGATTGCATTCCATCTTGAGGTAATATGACTTTGAAAATTGATATCTGTTTATTTTAATCTCAAATGTTTTGGTGGATGTAGGACTATGAAGATCATCAAGTTTATAAAACATGGACTCAAATCAAATCAAATCAAATCATCTTTATTCACAATATGTATACATAATACATGAGAATAGTGTCAAATTCCAAACTAAAAACTAAAGGCTATTGACTACGAGTTATAAAACTCCTCAAATGAGTATAGTTGTTTTTCAAGTAGATAATTTTTTAACATTTTCTTAAATTTATTGATATTATTTTCAGTTTTTAACAAAACGGGAAGTTTACATAAGAATTTTGATCCAATATATGAAGGTTTTTTTCATAAAATGTTAATCTATGGTGAGTGGGTATGATGGTATTTTTATTTAGAGTATTATATTGATGAGACTGATCATATTTCTGTTTTAAAGGATTTTGAATTGCTATTAATACCGTATCATAAATATATTGTCCGTATACAGTTAATATTTTAAAGTTTTGAAATGTTCATTTGCAGAGTGATCAGGTTTCAAATTTAAAATTATTCTGACAGCTTTCTTTTGTTTCTTCAAAATGTCATTTAAGTTTACTTTTTTTGTTGACCCATATAAAGCCAAGCCAAATGAAATATGGGAATGAATATGGGCATGGTATATCATTTTTAACACACTTATATCAGTGCATAAAAATGACATCCTGCGTAAAGCATAAATTCCTGAGTTAATTTTAGAAAGAACTTTTTGCACATGACAATTCCAATTCAAATTCTCATCTATTTCCAAACCCAAAAATCTAGTAAACTTTTCGATTTCTATTACCCTAGAATCGATTGCAATTGTTGGTTCAATCATTCTACTGCACTGAGCAGTCTTAAAAGAAACAAAATTTGTTTTTGATAAATTTAATTTCAATTTATGATTGTTAAAAAAGTCTATTAATATTGTCTATTGGACTGAACATAATATTTAGTATATACTTCTTCCTAAACAAAATAGTTTTTGTTTACTGTTATTTCCCGCAAACCCTTACAAATGCAAAACTCTGCATGTCACCAAAAACAAAAATGGCTGCTATCGGAGTTAGGAAGGATATAAAAAAATAATAAAATATTTTTGTACTCTATAATGATGCAGGAATCCACAAACTAAAATTCATTTAATTATAAAATGGTCAAGCAAAACCCCTCCTAGATCACTTGAAATGGATTTACCCACAATGAACATTAACTAGGCCTATGTTTTAAATAATTACTAAATTACTTAAATCAAAATCCCGGAACAGCCACGAAAATCATGGGTTTTTCCCGGCTTTCTCCTGGTCGGTTCAAATTCCAGGTTTTTTCCCAGTTTTCTCGGTTGGTATACACCCTGATTTGTGTTACCGTATTTGTTTAGAAAATGTCACTGAGAATGAACAATATTGAGTCCAATATCAACTACAAGCTCTCTTGTGGCTCCTGGGGAAAGCCTAAATAGTGTTAGTAATAGCACAAATGAACAATCATTACAGATTTGCAACATTATTGGGCATTTCATGGCCATTTTGGTTGACTCTGCCCAAGTAAGTTGGGTTTGGTTTAAGCACAGAGTGCGCTGATTTTCATGAGACACTGAGCTAAACCGCCAAACTATCCGCCATCACCTCAGCAACCGAGGGGGGTTCAACAAAATTGCGCGCACAAGATCATAATACGTATCGGATTAAACACGAATGGTTAATCAAACTCATACAATGTTAATCTGAGACTTCAATACAATGTTAATCTGAAAACATATACCGTAGGCTATACGTACAAACAATAACGTTAAATATTTGTATATACTTGTACAACATAAATACACTCAAAACTAATTGACTCGATACGAAAAACGTAATGTGAATAACTTTTGTCGTGTATTTTGTTCAGGAAAATTGCTTTAAAAATTAAACTATAACCTAGAAAACATTTTATTACTACACCTTTTCCATTAAACCATGCTTTGCATATTTAGGCCATTCTAGTAAACCCCGTGACCTGTTTGGTTTCTTGGGCTGTAAGTATGTAAATTATAATGCAATTTAAGTACCAGTTGCATCAAGAAAACTATTTTTAGCTAGGCCTATAAGTTATCACAGTTATGCAATTTTTGACATTGATCCATACAAAATAGGACCGTAGTACGTAATTGAATCTTCATACCATTCATCCCTGGCTGCCTTGGTTTCTTTGCAGACACAACAAGGCTTTAATTTTTCTTTCTTGGCAGGGCGACTTCCAGTTGTAATAATTTGAGCTTCTGCTGATGCGATAGCAGACATATTCATTGACATCATTTTGAGTTGTCTTATTTATGTTACTGGTTCGCTTTAAAATAGAATGATAATGGTAGTTTCAATAAACCACGGTTTCCGTACAATGAAAAACAACACCACCCTCCACGATATTGAAGATATTTCTTCAAAATAAAGATCAGGAATCTGATTTACAATTATTTACACTCCAAGTGAACCGGAACCGAGACTAAAAATTCCGAACAACTTAGACGGAATATTGGAATAACGAAAACAAACCATAGAACCACACATAAAATGATGGCAGTGGCTACGTACACGTCCGACGTGAGCCGCTACTGTTCACGTCCGTTCCAAATTATGCACCGTACGTTACTTTTCCTGTGATTTTTAAAACAAATTGAGAGCCAGAAAACCTCCTTACCTAACCTAACGTAACCTAACCTATCCTAACCTAACGTAACATAACGTAACGTAACCTAACCCAACCTAACCTAAGCGGTAGCGAAGTGAATTTGCCCTTACATTGGACGTGTACGCAGTCACTTCGTAAAAGGATCGGTTGTCGACCGTCGGTCACCTGTCGCCTGATTGGTCGCCTGTCTCCCTTTCTGAAAATCAACCATCAGTATAGCCAACATATAAATGAGATTTTACCCTAGGGAGAAGTAATAGTTCTTCCATCCAATGAGGTTAATATATCTAGAGGTCACGTTTGGGGTACAAATGTGTAGCCTTCGGGTCGACCCCATGTTACCAAGGTTCGTAGAGCTTTTAGCCCTGGTATGACTAATTCCATAAGTGTAATGTTCACAGAAAAAGATGTCTTGCGAGGTCGCTCAGCTGATGCATAAATCAACAGCATAGTATAAGTGTTGCCAACCTTACAGTGGTAATAATGGTAGCTATTAGCGAATTTCCCCTATAGGGAAGAAGCTATTACCGTAGGTCTCATGGTAAGACTTAAGCCCGAGACCATGATAACTTTTCATTTTGAGGTCCCCAGATGCCAAAAACACCATTCTTTCAAATTTTTATATATGTATATATATATATATATATATTTATATATATATATATATTTATATATATATATGTGTCCGTAAGCACGATAACTCTCGTAAAAAAGGTCCGATCTTAATGAAATTTGGTACAAATGTGTAAAGTACCATTTATTTGAACGAGTTCGAAAACCAGATGAATCGCACCATCCGAAGGGGGGTTTTGGGGGGTTTTGTACCCCAAAAATGTGTTTTTTGGGGTTTTCACATGTAATTTTAATTTAAATCAAATTTTAATTTATACCATTAAATTCAGCTTAAAAAAACAAACAATTTGGTATTTTGATCATTGCTCTACGTCAATTGGTTACCGAGATATTGAAAGTGCTAAACACAGTACGTTGTCTAATGTTATTCTTATGGAGAAAAAGAAAAATTGTATATCTCGCTTATTTATGAACGTAAACTGGCAAAATGTGGTATATGGCTTTATTTGGTTGTGGTCTATTGATATTTGCACAAAAATCCATTTTTTGCCCGATAGTTCCCGTAGCAGCAAACCTGCATACTCAGCCCCATGTTATTCTTATGGAGAATAATTAACGTGTTATCTCCTTTAATTATGAACATAAATTAATAGAACTTGGTATGTGGCTTTACCTAGTTGAGTTATAATGATATTTGTATAAAAGCCCATTTTTAGTGTTCCTTATTTCAGCAAACCTGCATACTCAGCCGCCATGTTATTCTTATGGAGAATAATTAAAATGTCATAAATCGTTTATTTATGAATGTATATTGATGAAATTTGGTATGTGGCTTTATGTGGTATTAAGATAAATTAATATGCACTGGAAATTCGCTGAGTATGCAGGTTTGCTGCTACGGGGGTATTTTTGATTTGCCACTGGACAAGCAGAAAAATCATTTAAAGCTTAATCCTTTCATCTAATAATACAAATAAATGAAAACAATATATTAGTTTCGTAAAATAACATCTGATCAAAGTATGTTAGCAGTTAAACAATTTTTTTTTTTTTTTTATAACAATTTTTATTTACAATCTGTTCAACATGAACAATAAGCAAATTTGATGTAAATTATGAACATGAGTTAGTTACGCACCACTGTGCGCACTAACATAAGAATAAGAACATAAAACTGTAAACAAAACTTTTACAAAAAACGGGTACAAAGACCCAGAACATGATGTCTTTTTAGTCGAAATGTAGCTTCACTATTGTCCAAAAGGTTCACTGCAAGATAATTTGGATGGTCTTCCAGTTTACTTTGATAACGTACACTTAATTTGGAAATTTCTTCTCGGACAGTTGGAGTTTTAGTGTCGCGATGGAGAACTCGGTTAGTTACGTACCATGGCGCTTGTAAAATGTTTCTCAGCATTTTCGATTGGTATCTCTGAATAATTTCAATATTCGAATTAGACGCTGTTCCCCAGAGTTGTATGCCATAGGACCATATTGGTTTTAACATAACTTTGTATAAAAGTAACTTATTTTCAACAGATAATTTTGAATGTCTGCCAAGAAGCCAAGCCAATTTATTTGTTCTCAGATTTAAATTTAATCTTTTATTCCAGATATGAGTGTGCCATGTAAGTCGCCTGTCTAGGTGCATGCCAAGGTATTTAACTTCAGTTGCTTGAGGTAGCAGAACATTATTTAATGAGACTGGTGGGCAAGTAGTTGTTGACATTGTAAAAGTAACATGGATTGATTTGGTTTCATTTGCCTTTATTTTCCAGTTTTCAGCCACTCAGAAATATCGTCCAAAGCTGTTTGTAAACGGGAGGATGCTATAACAGGGTCCAGGTCGGAAGATAACAGTGCAGTGTCATCTGCAAACGTTGCAGTAGTGATGCCTGGTGTCTGGGGAAGGTCAAAGGTATACAAAATATACAGAATAGGCCCAAGAACACTACCTTGGGGCACTCCCGATTCGATTTCATGCAGATCAGTGATATCATCTTGATACTTAATTTGAAAAAATCTTTCGGACAGGTAAGATTTGAAGATCCCGTAGTAAGTGTGAGGTAAGAGAGATTTAATTTTAAACAATAAACCAGCGTGCCAGACTTTATCAAAGGCCTGTGCCACGTCTAAGAATGCAGCTGAACAGAAACGTTTATTTTCAAGATCTTCCTTGATGACATTAGTTATTCTGTGAACTTGCTCTATAGTAGAATGTCTACGCCGAAATCCAAACTGGTGAGGTGGCACTATATCTTTTTCATCAATCACAACCTGAAGTCGTTGTAAAAAGAGTTTCTCGAAAACTTTAGAAATGACCGGGAGAAGACTGATGGGCCGATAAGATGAAGCTTGATTTAAAGGTTTGCCTGGTTTTGGAATGACTACTATTTGTGAAACTTTCCATTGCGACGGGAAGTATTCCAAGCGCAGGACTGCATTAAAAATTACCGTAAGTAAGACTATACCTTTTCTTGGCAATTCCTTTAACACTTCGCCAGTAATCAAATCATATCCTGGAGCTTTCTTTGCACTTAAGTCACTTTTTATAACTTTCTTGACCTCAGATGGAGTAAATGGTTTGATTGGCATTTCTAGTTGGTTTGGAGAATCAAGAAACTCAGTAACGTCCTGTTCAACATTGGAATGAACTGCATGCGGTTTAAACACTTCTTTATAGTAGGAAGCAAACGTTTCAGCCTTCTCTATACTATTTTTCGCCCAAGTACCGTCGGTCTTTAACACTGGAGGGATACAAACCTGCGGGCGCTTTAGGTGTTTTGTAGCTTTCCAGAGAGAGTAATCACTTGCCTCGGTTGGAGAGAGCTTCGATGTAAATTCTTGGAATCTCTCATTTTTAATATTACCAAGCAATCTCTTTAGCTGTTGGGTAGCCCTGTTTAGATGATTTTTATCAATCTGGTTCCTAGAGTTTTGCCACACTCTGCGAAGGCGGCGTTTTTCCGCTATTTTTTTATTTACTTCAATCGGATAATTTTTTTGGACAATTTGCCCACTCTTCCTTTCTGGAGTTGCTCGCCAAGCAGAATATTGAATAGTTTTGTTTAAGTGCTCAACAGCGATGTTTAAATCTTCTCGTTTTTTTAGAGGCATTTTAACGTTGAGATTTTGATCAATAAGTTCTCGAAAACGATTCCAATCTGTGTTTTTGTTACACAAGAAAGGTGCAGTTGGTCTTAATATAACAGTTGAAGCAACCGTTGCAATCACAGGTGAGTGGTCCGAGGAAAGATCAAGAGATTGTTCAATATTTAAACAATTTCGGGGCAAACCCTTAGTAACAAAGAAATCTAGAAGATCTGGAATTTTTTGCTGATCAGAAGGCCAATACGTTGGTTCACCAGTTGACAGGTGATCAAGATTTTGCTCGTGAAGAGACCGTAGAAGTTGTCGACCTCTGGGATTCGCCAGCCGGGAGCCCCAAGTAGGATTTTTGGCATTATAATCACCACCTGACAAAAATCTACCACCTAAAGAGGCAAAGAAATCGTTAAATTGCTGGTGATTTACATTGTGCCTAGGTGGGCAGTAAACAGCACTGATAGTAAGTGGGCCACTCGAAAATTCCACAACTATGGTTGAGCTTTGGATATATTCATATTGATATTTTGGCAGTTCATAATGTTTAATATGTCTTTTAATTAAAATTGCGCTACCACCATGAGCTCTGTTATCAGGGTGATTGGTGGTGTACAACGTGAAATTTGGAATTATGAAATAATTTAAATCAGTAAAATGTGTTTCAGAAATTAGAACCACGTCCAAATTATGTTTAACAATAAACAATTTCAACTCTTGACAATGTTGTGCCAAGCCGTTAGCATTCCATAAAGCTACTTTTAAGGATCTAATCATTAATTGGGCTTCTTAAGAACAGCAGTAAGTAGGTCGAGCAAGGAGCCTATTTGTTGAGACTGTTGCATGAAAAGTTGTTCAAACCGGTCAAAAAATGTTGTAATAGTATGTGCTAGATTGTCATTTGTGGTCACATCACAAAGAGTATTTTCTGGTTTACGCGCATTACCGGTGCTTTTAGAACTAGTTGCATTATCACTTACGTTCACATTCGTGGCTGCTTCAGCATATGACAAGCCAGGTCGGATTAGACGAGAGCTGGAAGTGTTAGAACGAGTTGTAGTTACTTCTTTTGGACTGACAGTTTTCTCCCGTAACGGGGGATATGTACGACTTTGAATGTTTTTAAATACGTTACAGCCCTTGTAATTGGCCGGATGGTCCCCCCCACACAGAGCACAGACTGCGGGAGTAGAATTGTCTTTGGTACATTTGGCAGTGTCGTGTTCTTTTCCACATTTAACACATCTAAAGGGATGTCTGCAGTAACTTTTTGTATGTCCATATTGCTGACATCGTTTACATTGGACGATATCCCTTTTTTTATAAGGGGGCTCAAATGTTATTTTTGCATGTAACAAATATTGTATATTAAAAATATCCTTATTACTAGAGCTTGGCTCCAAATCAATGAAAAACATAGACAATGGCTTTTTAGTGGAAGAATGAAGTACATTCGTAATATTTCTCACGGTGTGACCCATCTGACTCAAAGCTTCTTTCAGTTCATTCGTGTCAACTGAATAATGCATGTGTTTTAAAACCACTCGGTATGCTCTTTCCTGTTTAAGTTGATACGTGTGGAAACTGACATTACCTTCGTTCAATATCCGAACAAGTTTCCTGTAAATATCGGCAGATTTCGGAAGAATTTTTACCGAATTGTGATTGACACATTTATATGAGAAATCATCAGTAGTGACAACCGATTCAAATGTGTGAATCATTGCCTGTACATTGCCCACATCGGGAATGAAAATTGATGGTGGCTTTGGTTCTGACTGTTGAGAAGTAGTAGCATCAGCTTCCATGTTGTTGTCATTTGCTTTACTTAAAACTTCAAAGCTATTATGAAGCTTAATGTTACTCGATGTAGAAGTCTCGTGTTTAGACTTTTTTTGACCTCTACTAAACAACGGGTCAAAAGACCTACGCTTCGAAATAGTCTGCCAATTGGTAGTGTCATTAGTTGCAGTACAATGATGCTGAGTAATATTATTAGTTTGTTCTGACAAGTCAGAAACATCCTCGACTGAATAGTTATGGTCACCAAGAAGTATAGAGTTTAGATACTTAGCACCTTCTGTTGACTTTTCGTCTGCCATGGTATCCATGCAATCAACTGTCACAAGTAAACAAAAACAAACCTGCGGTAGGTTATGAACGCAATCAAGTGTAAAACATTTTCACTTTTAAACCACAAAATGAAACAGTTATCGAAAGTAACAAAATAATATGTCCGCAATTAAAAACTAACTATAAAAACACTAAATAGTCGCTCAGCGTTTAGTTTTTATCACAAAATATCAAGGAGAAAAAACCGTACGTGTTGTCATCACTTCAATCACAGCTGACTTAGTTAAACAATGTTTATTTTAATTACAATGATTAGGAGAGTAAGCTACGCGTACGTTAAATATCGTATTTCCAGCAAATCTGCTCATTGGATTGGTGATCACGTGACCTTACAGCTTTTTTTACGAGGTCTCTTCTTGTTAGCTAGAAAACGTTAAATAAATCGACTGCGCAAACCTTTACAAAGTATGTATGGCCTTTCCATTTTCCCCCTCTGTCCGCTCTGCTGCCATGGTAACCAATAAAATCCTCTCTTCACAAGTGATATTTATTTATTTTCTTCGGCAAGCGCCATTTTTGTACAATATGATTCACAATATCAAATCAGTAAACATATATTTATCAGCTGATGGAGTGTGTGACCAGGCATATCTGCACTTTCAACATCTCAATCTCCTGCGAAAACGCCCTGTCTGTTGTTCGGGAACTGAGAAACTTTACAAGTAAGGACATTTATGATTTGTCTACCAGTTTTGTTAAGAGTATTATAGATCAGTTATATCCGGCCCTGTACGGGCGCAGGAGTGTGTTATCATAAGATTAAAAAAGGAGCAGTGCCGGATTTAAGCATAGGCTACATAGGCGTGCACCTAGGGGTCGCACCACAGATAACAACATAGAAAAGCGTCATACAAGCAAACAGAGAAAAAAGTCACCAACTTGGACATGATCAGCAACAAAGGCCCTTAGGTTGACCCTAAGTGTTGACAAAGGCCCAAAAAAGCAGGAAAGGTTGACCCTAGGATCCTATTAGGGGCCCACAGCTCTTAAAACCGGCCCTGCTTAGGAGTATGTATAAGTAAATTGCATTTAAAGTGCATGGTTTGATGAAAAATCCAAAAATTAAATTTTGGAACGATTTATATAATTTCTAAATCAATTCTCTCAGAAATACGGCTATTGTCATTTTGTTGTAGACACTATGATCACTATGATCTACAACATTTTAATTAAAATCGTCAAAGCCGTAATTGAGAAATTTTAATTTTTCATGTTTTTTGGGGAATAATTCACTTTAAAAAGAAAACATTAAAAAAAGAAAAATATCGCTTGTGGATTAGTATACTTACAGGCAAAATTTGATAAAAATCGGCCTATTGGTGTTGGCTTTAGGTCTGTACACAACCACACATTCATGCACACGCGGACAGACATCACTTCAAAAATGCACTTTTTAGCGAATTTCCCCTATAGGGAAGAAGCTATTACCGTAGGTCTCATGGTAAGACTTAAGCCCAAGACCATGATAACTTTTCATTTTGAGGTCCCCAGATGCCAAAAACACCATTTGTTCAAATTTTTATATATGTGTATATATATATATATATGTGTGTCCGTAAGCACGATAACTCTCGTAAAAAAGGTCCGATCTTAATGAAATTTGGTACAAATGTGTAAAGTACCATTTATTTGAACGAGTTCGAAAACCAGATGAATCGCACCATCCGAAGGGGGTTTTTGGGGGGTTTTGTACCCCAAAAATGTGTTTTTTGGGGTTTTTACGTGTAATTTTAATTTAAATCCAATTTTAATTTATACGTTTGAATTCAGCTTAAAAAAACAAACAATTTGGTATTTTGATCATTGCTCTACGTCAATTGGTTACCGAGATATTGAAAGTGCTAAACACAGTACATTGTCTAATGTTATTCTTATGGAGAAAAAGAAAAATTGTATATCTTGCTTATTTATGAATATAAACTGGCGAAATTTGGTATATGGCTTGATCTGGTTGTGGTTTATTGTTGTTTGCAGAAAAAAAAATTTTTCGCCAATGTTTCCTGTAGCAGCAAACCTAGGTACTTGGTCCCCATGTTATTCTTATGGAAAATACTTAAAATGTTATATAGCGCTTATTTATGAATGTATATGGATGAAACTTGGTATGTGTCTTCACTAAGATGAGTTCTATTGATATTTTCATAAAAACCCATTATTTTGTGTGCCTTGTTGCAGCAAACCTGCGTACTCATCCCCAATGTTATTCTTATGGAGAATAATTAATATTTTAAATATCGATTGTTTGTGAATACATTTCTTATGAATCCTGTTAAGTGTTTTAATGTGTTATGTTATATATTCATTGGAAATTCGCTGAGTATGCAGGTTTGCTGCGACGGGGGTATTATTTGGATTCAGATAGCACCAAACCGAATATTTCCACCAATAACTTAAACTCAAACATTTTGAAGAAACCCATACCTTCTCCATAATATAGAAGGGGAAAGTAAAAAAATTGTATTTTAGCGAATTTCGCCTATAGGGAAGAAGCTATTACCAGTCTCATGGTAAGACTTAACCCCGAGACCATGATAACTTTTCATTTTGAGGTCCCCAGATGCCAAAAACACCATTCGTTAAAAAATGTGTATATATGTATATATATATATATATATATATATATATATATATATATATATATATATATATATATATATATATATGTGTGTGTGTGTGTTTGTCCGTAAGCAGGATAACTCTTGCAAAAAAGGTCCGATCTTAATGAAATTTGGTACAAATATGTAAAGCACCATTTATTTGAACGAGTTCGAAAACCAGATGAATCACACCTTCCGAAAGGGGGTTTTGTACCCCAAAAAAGGTTTTTTTGGGTTTCCACATGTAATTTTTATTTAAATCCAATTTTTATTTTTACCATTGAATTCAGCATAAACAACAAACATTTTGGTATTTCGATCATTGCTCTACGTCAATTGGTTACTGAGATATCGAAAGTGCTAAACACAGTACGTTGTCTAATGTTATTCTTATGGAGAAAAATAAAAATTGTATATCTCGCTTATTTATGAACATAAACTGACGAAATTTCGTATATGGCTTCATTTGGTTGTGGTTCATTGTTTTTTGCACAAAAAAAACATTTTTGCCTATGGTTCCCGTAGCAGCAAACCTATAGGTACTTAAATTTGTCCCCATATTATTCTTATGGAAAATAATTAAAATGTTATATATCGCTTATTTATGAATGTATATGGATGAAACTTGTTATGTGACTTCACTAAAATGAGTTCTATTAATATTTGCATAAAAACACATAATTTTGTCTTCCTTGTTGCAGCAAACCTGCGTACTCATCCCCAATTTTATTCTTATGGAGAATAATTAATATTTTAAATATCGCTTGTTTGTGAATATATTTCTTATGAATCCTGTTAAGTGTTTTAATGTGTTATTTTATATATGCATTGGAAATTCGCTGAGTTTGCAGGTTTGCTGCGACAGGGGTATTTATAATTATTTTCTCAGTGCAAGTTAAATGTACATGATTGAAGGAAATGACGATTCTTAATTCTTGATAACTGTTGATTTCTAACATAATTTACGGTTTGTTGAATTTTTAAATATTTCAGTGGTTTCTCTTTAAGGAAAGCTTGTTATATTTTTACTATTGATAGTTTTACGTTATACTCTCAAATGTGTATTATTGCACAAAATTAACTGTTTGTTGCACTGTTTAAATATTTGATTTACTTTAGGCCACCTTATCGTAATGATTGTCAAACAGATGCAAAAAACAACGAGTTCGCAGGCAGCACGCTGACATTAGGGAAGTGAATTTCCAAATTAAATACTAAAAAAAATCAAATAAAGGATTTGGTCAAAGATTTGTGTAGTTTTTAGCAAAATGGAAAATATTGATATTTTGGCTGTTCAGATATCCTGGTTGTAGTTATATATTTCAATACAGTACTGGGATGGTGAAGTTGTGCATTATAAGCTTAGGAGGAGGTACCTTCAGGATGAAAAGTCGGTATTGGGTATTAAGAGTGATAAAACTGCATAAAGATATGTAAAACAGCGATAACCCCCAATAATGTAAAGTCAATGTAAAGTCCCCCATAACCCTAGCAGCACAAATCGTTGGGCCAACGTTGGGAAATGGTTGGCACAGTTCGTTGGCCAACGGTAAGATATGTCCGTTGGCACACCGTTGTGCCAACGTTGTATATTTGCCAACCAAATGCCAACAGTTTATAATTTTGTATTTAAATGGTAATTTTTTATATAACAAAACACGATTTCACATTGAATTGGCTTGGTATACCAACAATATAATTTTTTTTAAATGATTTGAATAGCAAAAATATCGTGTCCTGGTCGAGTCTTAAACCTACGACTTTTGACTTACTGAACACACGCCTTTAACCTCGCGGCCACTCTGACCCATGATAGTGCATGGAAGGACTAGGATATAAAATTACCAATAGTGTACACCTACACGACTAGGACAATACTTTCCTTTAATTCTTCCATAAATTAATCTACTTGCGCAAATCACTGTAATAAGAGTGGAATAATGTAATTTGGTTCTTTTGATTTATGAGTCTATTCTTGCTATGAAACATGATAAACTACAAGCAAATCAATATATACCTATTTAAAATAATTATAATAATAAAATATATGATGTTAATACGATATACTATAATATATACATTACTATTGATATATAATTAATAATAACATAATATAGTATGATTTGCCAACAATAGCTTTTGATGGACCAACGTCTGCTATAGTTGGATTTCCAACGCGGGTTACCCAACGATTGGTTCGTTGGCCCGACGTCTCCTATGGTTGGATTTGCCAACGTGCGTTACCCAACGACTTGTTCGTTGGCCCAACGTCTCCTACGGTTGGATTTGCCAACCGACCATTATCATACCACTTCTAACCATCCCAACCATTCCCCATCGTTGGGCCAACGATGTGTGCTATTAGGGAAGACAACATACTTGTGTTTACTCAATTCACATTTTATTTAATAACTGGGAAGATATTTGTGCTAGAATGATGAGAGAGGGCTTATAACTTCCGCCTTGTTAGGTACTATTACTTAATGTACATTAATTTGACGTTCGGGGCTTTTCTGGCCCTTTTTGGACCCAAAAACTCAAAATTCAAAATCTAAAATCCCAAAAAAGTGGGTTAGAGTTTTCCGATTGTTTTGGCCATCGAACTTGTCCAACTGGTTACAGAAATAAATACCCCTACCAAATTCGAAGTAAATCGGATAAAAAATGCGACCGCTAGAGTGCAAACGACCCTCCAAAACTTTTTCACCCCCCAAACTAACAAACAACTACAGTTGGTAATTTTTATAAATGATATCCTTTCATAAGATTTACATTGGAACTTTCAGGACCCAGGGGGTGGAGCCCTAAGCTTGGATGTAGACATTGTCAGGTCTATTCGTTAGTGTTATATGTAAGCCCCCAAAACACATTAGGAACTTCTATGGTGGTCCCGGGCTTAAGTTTCACCGTGCGGTTCATTCTAATAGTTTACTTTTCCAAAATAAATTCACTAATTATAACTGTATATTGACATAACCGGGATATTTAGCCGAAAGACTTTAGAAGGCATACTTTGTTAACCTTTATCACAATCTTGACCCTTGCAGCTTGCAGACGATGATTGACGATTGACCACCTCTTTCTGGTGGCCTGCTGCCCGTCGGCCGTCAAGGGAAGTGTAGTTGATTGAAATTGTGTGTATGTGTGTATGGGTATTTGTTTGTGACAATGTGGAGGAACGTAGTTGTACGAAACTTTATTCGTAAAGATTTCGTAAAATTATCCAGAAATTTACAAGTGCTTCTTACACCAGCTTTTCATTCTCAAAGTTGGTGAGTAAAATAAGGAAGCTTTATCTTATTACTACCAGAGAACATAGTGTTTGGTTATGAAGGTCGTTATTGAAGGTTATAATAAGGAGTAGCTTTCATACATATATAATTATTAATTTAATTTAAATTCAGGAGGTTCTCCTGCAAAAATAAGGCCAATATATGCAGTGATTTATTATCTATTCAATTCTACAACAGGTCATATAACTAAGTTTAACTAAGTGTGTTTATGCAGTGAGTATATATACCTATAGATAAATAGTCCTAAAATAAATTAGTATAATTTAAAGAAATAAGTACCATTTATTTATTGTGGGCCTATTTAATATTTTCCATTATCTTTTAGTGTTGCAACTGCTCTGTGCCAACTAAAACGTATAGCAACTCAGCAACATAATGACTCACGAAGGTTTTATTCGTCAAAAGAGTATCCGAGCCATAACAAAGTGCTGCTCCCTGCGCTCTCCCCAACCATGGAGATGGGTACCATTGTCTCATGGGCAAAAAAAGAAGGTAGGCCTATACTAAGAGGGTAAACTTTAACTTGGTGGCTCATCATTTTATCGGTACTTTGGTATTATACGGATGCCACTATTTTTGGAGGTTAAATTTTTACCGGATTCAAAGAATAACTACATAAATCGAAAAAACGTACTTTTATTGACTTACTGTATAAATTTAAATCATTCTGATGAGCACTCTTTGTGTTGTGCCTCCCAAAAGGCAGCGATGTCCGCTAGGATCATGTTGAATGCGTCGCCGCCGCTAGCAGCCACACCCGATCGCCACATTTACTCCGCCAAACATACAGCGCGCTGCGGCAGTTATGTTAGGATGGGTGGTTCTTATGTAGTATACATGACTCCAACTATAACCAGTTAAATTTGCCTTTTTCTTAACCCTAGCCGTGGCCATATGTCGTTAAACGATAGATTTTTGTGTTGCCTTAAAATGGCCACTATCGCAAAACGACAGTCCTGGTCGAAATTTTTTTAACGGTAAAAAAACATTAATAGTCAACTCAGAAGTGAACAATATTTATACCATTCGAAAGATCACATTCTGAACTTTCATTTTATTACATAAATGAACCGTTTACAAGTTGTATAACAATGTCACGACGATTATAATTACAATGAAATTTTGCCGCTACGCCATTCCTGCAGTCGACGCTCGGAAAATGTAAAAACACGACTACTTTGGAATTACCCTGCTCGGGTAATTTTTGTCTTAGGATGTTGCGGGTGGTACCACTGCATAGCCAAAGAGTTTAGTTTCACTGTGGTATTGATTTTTAGAACGAAATATTGATTGCACAACAGTTACGATTTTATGAACACAGCTGTTTTCTGACTTTTTAACAGTTGGCCATCTGACGTTATGCGACAGATTTTAAAATACGAATTACATCCAGTGCAAGTTATAAATACTAGTCATATAATATTTCATTTTGAAGAGGAAGAAATTTAGCTTTTGACATTGGCAGCCTTGCGCATCATCTTTTCCGCCTGCGCTGTGGGAGAAGAAGGAAATTTGTCACTCTTCTGACATATAATGCGTCGTAGAAGTCGCCATCACATGATTCTTTCGCCGTGCTATGTGAGTTCGCGCTCGCTTGTTATCCGCGAATTATTGCTAAATCCTTTATTATTTCGGAGTGTTAGTGTTAGTGAAGTGTATGTGTGTATATAACAGTAATCTTTATGCATTTTATTATGCATAAATATTACTGAAGTGTGTGAAATAGTGTTTCTAAAAAGTTGTTTTTCTTACAATGTCTCGAATGTTCGATTGTGATAATAAACCAACAGGATAACATAATAATGGGACGGGGGTGAGTAATTATATTTATTTTTATTACTTTTACAATTGTAAGGTAGGTTATATTTCATTTATTGAGTAGGCCTAATATAAAAAATAACAATTTTGTAATTTTTCCTATATGGTGACCGGACCTACAATCACACGTTATCTCTTATATAATATGCCACTACCCTGTGTATATGTATATTTATATATTTTATTGTTTCTAAATACCTGCAGGAATAATATATAGATATAATATACTAAATGTATATATAGTATTTGGAGGAATAAATTTCAAAAAAAAGTTATATACTAAATACCGTAGAATTTTTTTTCCGAATACCCTAAAATTTCCAAAATTCATCTAATCATAAGTGATATCAATTTTTTACCTTCAACTTTATGACTTTTTTACATTTCTTATTTCATTATCTTTACAAATATATACATATTATTATTAGCATATACATATTTACATTACCTATTTACAGTACTAACTAACACTGTACAATTTTCACGTTTTGCGATTTCCGTATATACTTACATAATACTTACAAATAAAATTCTTTCCCCAACATATTATACATTTCTATGTAGGGCATTGAATGTCCTACTAAATGTATATATAGTATTTGGAGGAATAAATTTCAAAAAAAAGTTATATACTAAATACCGTAGAATCTTTTTTTTCCGAATACGCTAAAATTTTCAATATTCATCTAATCATAAGTGATAACAATTTTTTACCATAAACTTTATGACTTTTTTACATTCCCTATTTCATTAGCTTTACAAATATATACATATTATTATTAGCATATACATATTTACATTACCTTTTTACAGTACTAACTAACACTGTACAAATTTCACATTTTGCGGTTTTCCGTATATACTTACATAATACCTACAAATAAAATTTTTTCCCCAACATATTATACATTTCTATGTAGGGAATTGAATTGTCTACAAAATTTATATAATGAATTTTCCATAAAAAATCGGACAAAAAAGTTTTACCGAGGCTGCTTTTGAAATTTCAAAAATAAATTTCAATTTTTTTAAATAATTTTTACTTCGCTGAAAAAATTATCTCTTAGATCTTTTTTATTTGACTATTACATGATGCCCCTGTTCTTTCTGAACAAAAAGAATATGTGGTTGGCTATGTTTAGTTCTCATTTCAATTTTATACGAATTTTCAAAAAAAGGTCTGCAAAATCGCCAAAATTGGTTGGCCATTCTACAGTTTTTGGCTGGCCACTGCTAGGGTTAAAGATTTTTTCCTCTAGAATCCAGAAATAACATTTATTTTGCGCGGACACAATTATTAATTATCGAAAATATTACTTAAAGTTATTATTTTCGATGCAAGCAGACGCTACTTACAAACCACAGATTAGAACATCTTAAAGGCTACATACACGTCCGACGTCAGCCGTTACTGTTCAAAGGCTACGTACACGTCCGACGTTAGCTAATGTTTCTAGTTTCTACAGACTATGAGGAAAACGTCCATAGAGTATACAACATATAAATGAAATGTCATAGATAATAAGTACGTAATAAAAAGTTATGTTTCGTGCTTTATTTTCCCCTTACCCACTATAAGTGACTAAGTGTTGAGAGGTGAGTGAGCAAAGTGAACGAGCTCATTCTGAAAGTAAATGAGCGTAGCGAATGAGGTCACCATGGAGGCAAGTGAACGCGGAGCGAATGAGCTCATCCTGTAGGGAGTGAGCTGGGCGAAGAAGCTTGACTCGAATACGAATGGTTAATAAAAAACGCTACATCTTCGTATGGTACGTGACATTCAAGCGTACACTTAGTACAGGCATGGTTGGTTGGTGGGCTTGTCACGGGTACTTATTAGGTTAACTAGCTTGGGTTAGGTTAGGTTTGTTAGGTTAAGTGTGGTTTGTTGGGTTTGTTTTTGTTTGTTTTGCCATCCAGGTACGGTTGCCGAAGGCCGAAGGCCGAAGGAACCGTACCTGGATGGCAAAACAAACAAAAACAAACCCAACAAACCACACTTAACCTAACAAACCTAACCTAACCCAACGCTAGTTAACCTAATAAGTACCCGTGGCAAGCCCACCAACCAACCATGCCTGTACTAAGTGTACGCTGGTATTATACTCCTTATTAGGTTAGGTTAGGTTACGTTAGTTTAGTTTAGGTTAGATTAGTTTAGGGTAGGTTAGGTTAGGTTAGTTTAGGTTAGGTTTGTTTAGGTTAGTTTAGGGTAGGTTAGTTTAGGTTAGGTTAGGTTAGTTTAGGGTAGGTTAGGTTAGTTTAGGTTAGTTTACGGTAGGTTAGGTTAGTTTGGGGTAGGTTAGTTTAGGTTAGGTTAGGTTAGTTTAGGGTAGGTTGGTTTAGTTTAGGGTAGGTTAGGTTAGTTTAGGGTAGGTTAGGTTAGTTTAGGGTAGGTTAGGTTAGTTTAGGGTAGGTTAGGTTCGGTTAGTTTAGGGTAGGTTAGTTTAGGGTAGGTTAGGTTAGGTTAGTTTAGGGTAGGTTAGGTTCGGTTAGTTTAGGTTAGTTTAGGGTAGGTTAGGTTATTTTAGGGTAGGTTAGGTTCGGTTAGTTTAGGGTAGGTTAGGTTATTTTAGGGTAGGTTAGGATTCGGTTAGTTTAGGGTAGGTTAGGATCGGTTAGGTTAGTTTAGGGTAGGTTAGGTTAGGTTAGTTTACAGTAGGTTAGGTTAGTTTAGGGTAGGTTAGGTTAGGGTTGATTAGTTTTGATTAGGTTGTGTCGACAAATCTCCTTTTGAACTGGTACTCTGCCAAATACCCAGCGAAATGTTGGGATTTCACCCCGTACTTCGGGATGTGGTCTCTCACGTCTCTCCAGCTTCTCTCCACCTTGTTGGTGAGGGCGCCAGTTGTAGGGTCAACAAATTCCCTGCTGTGGTTTACAGTCAGGTGGTGGAAATTGTAGCTGCTGAGTCTTTGGTAAGATTTCCAGCAATCTGTAATGATGGTTGTACCTGGCCTTACCCACTGACGAATCAGCCGAATTAGGGTTCGTCTGCTTCGGTCTTTTACTGGGATATAAAATGAGAGGTTTGACCCCCGTTCAACGCCCCCTAAAACCCAATTCCCCTTTACTCTTCTTCCCCGGTTATATTTACGTTTTCCAAATTTTGTTTCGTCAATTTCAACAACTTCTCCTGGCCCTCCCAAACGTGTTGAATTAGTGACACAGTAGTCGATGTACACTTCCCTAATAAAACTATACCAGTCTACCACTGTGTGACTGTGCACCCCTAGGTTTCTTTGTAAAAACTCTTGCCGAGGGGGGCCAAAGAAAAGAAAGTGAGTTACTATTTTCCAGAGGGTGCTTACTGGTAATTTTGACTTTTCAAAAAAAGAACCCGCCCGACAAGATCCCCTCCAACCGCACTTTACAGCCTTCTGCCTCCGCTGTGTTGTTTTATTGAAGCAACGGAATTGCCAATTCCCTTGCTTCAAAATGACCCAGTTGTCACACCACGGGCACTTAGTCAATTTACTTACAATTCCATGATTAATAAGAAATTCTAAAATTTGTTCTTCAGAGAAAGAAATACTTTTAAAATAGTTTACTTCACAATAGTCACAAAGTTCTGCCATTGATAGGTCACAACTAAACAGGATTCATTCTGTTTACTTAAAATTAACATAAAACATGTGTTTTGGTAATAATCTGTTTATTTTAATTTAAAACATCTGTTTATTTTAATCAACAACAATAGGCTCTTAATCATAATACCAAACAATACAGGTGCAGTCGAGCTATAGTCAAGGCTTCGCGTTGGCAAACCTGCTCCAAGTAGAAAAAACAAAATGGACGTTAATAGAGTTTATTTCAGTTCGTACTTTTAGTTTTCATCTTAAAAGTTGTTATTAATTCTTTTTACTGACGTTTAGTTTTTTTATGAACATATTGTAATTATCTCTATTGTTTTCTTGTGTTTTCTTTTTTAACAAGTTCTTAGAAGTCTCTTGCAGACAGTTCCATCCTGCAATTCGAACGTTCCTCCCCTCAAACCACTAGTCGGCAGAAGAAATTGGAATCGTCCAAGTTTGTTTTACTATTTTCACCATTAAACCAAGTTTGTTTTACTATTTTCACCATTACAACGGTCTTTCCGCGTAAAAATATTACTTTTATCGTGTTTTTCAGGTCAAGATCTACAAGTAAAATGCAAATTTACGTCGATCTTGTTGGAGTCATGTATACTACATAATTACCGGATGGGTTATCATAAAAATACGTACGGTTTCCTCTTCATTTCGAGGTAAATCCCACACCAAAAGAACGTCACTCATTATGAAAACAAATGTAACGTAGTGCACGGCAATAAATCACTCATGACACTGACCCAGATACAGGTGGTGACAGGTGATGCGCGCGCTCCAGTCAACGACCTGACCTTGGCCTATTTGGAGGGGGTTTGGCGGCCAGAAGTATGACTCATCAGGTATCATTCGATTCGTAATGAAACAAGAAAAGACCTACAATCATTTTTATGATAACCCATCCTAACATAACTGCCGCAGCGCGCTGTATAAGGGTGGCATCCGTATAATACCAAAGTACTATTTTATCAGACACAAACTGCTGATATCCCAAATATATCCTACTAATATTATAAATGTGAAAGTTTGGATGTATGTATGGATATTTGGAGTTCCATCAGGCATAAACTGCTGGACCGAGTAAGCTAAAATTTTGAATGAATATAGCTTGCATATCACGTTAATATATAAACCTGATAATGTCTACATCCAAGCTTAGGGCTCCAACCCCCCCGGGTCCTGAAAGTTCCAATGTAAATCTTATGAAAGGATATCATTTATAAAAATTACCAGCTATAGTTGTTTGTCAGTTAGGTAAAAGGAAATCAGATGGTAAAACTAAACAAAGATTCAAAAGTGCTGGACAGGTTAATATTTTTAATGTATTTTAATTTGTCGCGAGCGAAGCCGCGGGTGGCAGCTAGTAATAAATAATTTGCAATTGTTAATCAGGGCATATAACTTTTACTAATTTGCCAAAGATATTGTGCAGATAAATACTCAATAATTTGCAGTTTTCAAGATATTAAGCTTTAAAAAATTCAAATCTTTGCCTTTTTGAAACGGCTAAAGTTAAAAATGCCAAAATCAATACTAAATAAGCCCTAAACTAGTTGAATACACGTGCTTGGTTTAGAGAGAGTAGGGCCTACCTCAAGTCTAGGTGGATTTAAATAAGGTGTGCTATGGTATTCAGAAGGACGAATTTGAGTATGTTCTGCGCAGCCTCCAGGTGACGTCACGGTGTTTATTTGATCAGCTGGTTTACAGTGACAGCTGATGTTACTCTCGGCTAGAGCTTATCCAAAAACCCAGGTCGGGATCGGAACGTCTACCTCCCTCCATCCACAACACCGTGGCCACGACTAAACTTGCAGTTTCGCTCCCACTGCCACATCTCCAAATTACGCTGATTTAATTGTAAAAACCCTTCTATATTCCTGGCCTGCATGAAACAGGCTTAATAATGGTATAAGTTTTATATTATAAATACCAAAAGTGCTATTTTAAGTGATGGTAAACTATAACCATGTTTTACTTGTGTATTGTAAAATACGAGCCTCAATCAATCAATCATCAATCAAATCTTCTTTATTCAATAAGTAACACATTACGTGTTTTGAATAGGGTCACAAATTATGATTATAAAATAAACTTATAAATTAAATTAAATCAAACAATGTCAACAAGTTCTTACAATGTCCAAAATAGTAAATTTTCAATTTGCAAATCTTAAGTCTGAAAAATTTCCAACTAAGAAAATAATAACATTTAAATTGCAACTTAAACATATTGCAAATTATTAAATTAATAAGAAAATAAACTTCTAGTACAAAGGTCAATTCTCAGACATATCTGTAACTGCCACTTGTTGGGATGCTTATGAAAAGGTTACAGCAGGATGGAATTAAAAAGATCAGCGTTTGGTATTTATAAATTCTTGAATTGAATAGGAGGGGTTATTTATTAATAAATCTTTTAGTAGCCGTTTAAATCCATTTAAATTGCTTTCTAGCCTTAAGGGTACTGGTAGATGCAGAAGGAATTCAAGTCCTGCATAAGAGGTCTTTTTTGTATAAAATTCTAAATTATGTCTAGGTAGATTAATTTTGAAACGTGTGTTATATTCACCAGAAGTGGATGACAACTGAAGCAGTTTTGCATAAATAATTGTTTCATAAATATACAAATTGTAAACTGTTAATATCCCCAGTTCGCAAAATAAGTTTTTAACTGAGTCCATTCTTTTTAGCTTCATCATTACACGGATAGCTCTTTTTTGTCGGATAAGTATTTTATCTAAGTTTTTTTTTGTTGTTGCTCCATAAATAGCAATACCATAAGATATGTGGCAGTGGATTAATGAATAATAGATTGTCTTTAGAGTTTCCAAATTGCAAATCTTAGACATCTGTCGCAGTGCATAAATACCAGAAGATAATCTTTTGACCACATGTGATGTGATCATTCCAAGAAAGTTTTTCATCAATAATTAGACCAAGAAACTTTGTTCGGCTCACTTGATCTATTCTATCTGTCTTTATTAAAATATTAGGTTCAAATTTTGCTTTAGATTGTTTAGTTGAAAATGATATGAAATTTGATTAGTTTACATTAATAAGCAGATTTTTTTTATCCAGACATTTTTTAGTAGACAAAAGACTTTCAGATGAAGACTCTTCAATATGTATTTGTGATTTTCCTGAAAATAAAACATTAGAATCATCAGCATTCAGACACATGGACACATGGAGCCTCTGTGGCACTTTTTATTTTTGTAAACGGGACATTTTTAGATTAGCCAATTGAAACATAAATGTCTATTTTAAATGTTTTTTTTCAAGGTTTTTTTGTTGGAGTTTCGGTTTGGCCAGTACAAGGAAACTTTTAGGTAAATTTCAATTTTGGCGCGTCAAGACCAAACGCAGGAAGGTTGTGATAGACAGCAGCAAAATCCAAAGCTTCTTTTTCCTAGAGGAAATTCGTTAGCAATGTACATATATACAAAATAGATGACGTCCCTCTCAACGATAATGGGATGGTGGGAAGGTAGACGTTCTGATCCCGACCTGATTTTTTGGATAGGATATAGCCGCGCTGAAGTTTCCCATTGTTGTAAACTCCTTCCTTAAAAAAGCGTGTTACCGAAGTATTCTGACTACCCCAAGTCCCCCACTCCTTCACATAGGATAGTCAGAATACATTAGTGATGCGCTTCTGCCTCCAGATGACGTCACGCTACGATGCGCAATAGCACACCTTATTTAACCACCTATCCTCAAGTGGTTCCTAAGACACGCTGTATGTATTGATTACAAATTACATACAGGCAGGTGGAAAACAAAGCGAGATAGAAAAAAAATTTCAAAGTTTTCTGTTACTTTTAATAGCTGTACCAAATCCTGCACTTGTAGCACACTCTCGTGGGACACCCCTTATGTATTAGGGACACACCTGTAACTAGTGTTGGGTCGATTCCAGGATTTATTTTCAGGATTTCCAGGATTGTTGGGTTGATTCTAGGAAAAAGCGGCATATTAAAATTAATAATTTATTTGGATGTACAGGCTAGCTGATAGTGGACCCTACTACTGTAGGCCTATACAATAATAATTGATTGAGCAACATGAAAACAATTATTAGAACATAATTCCACCTAGGCCTATTAACAAATATTAACCATTTGAGGCCCAAGCATGTAAATGGAGTGATTCAACCTGTGTTGCATTGTAATTTTGTAATACTTTAGACACTTGAATGCCTGAATTATAAAAAATGTGCTTCCAGTTGAAACACTCACAATAAGGATAGGTAAAAAGAGGTAAAATGCCTGATCAGATATGCAATTAACAAAGAATTCACCAATCTTGTCAGCTTGAACCTATGCCGTCCATTGTTGATAGGTGAACTCTCTATGAGTTGCACATTAAAGCCACCCACTGAGACGGGAATCGAACCCTCGATCCAAGCACTATCCCTCTGGCTGGGTAGATCCGCTAAGCTAACCTGTTCAGCTAGCATTTGTCTCACAAGGTGTGCATTACAAGCTACGCACTTGTTGTGCTAGTACCGTTTCTGTCTGCCAGATAACGTCACGTGACGGACTCAGAAGGTATAGGGCCTACAGTGATTCTAATGGTATTGCTTATACCTTAGCTAAATTTTTTAAGATTTCACATTCAAACACCGCTATATTGGCTCTTGAGGCTCAAAGGGTTAATGTTAAAAAAAGGAATTGAAAACACATTGCAAATAACAAATGCATTATATCTTCATTCTCGTTAAAAAAAACTTTTTCGTTTTTTAGTTATACTTAGGCCATCTTTGAACCTTTATAACTTTCTGCACGAAAAGTGGAATTAAGTTACTATAGGAAATAAAAATAAATATTTACAAACTTTTTCATTGCATAGATTTGCGGTGCTTTGATATATTTTATGCTACCAGTACACTCTCGCCGAGGTAAGACGAGAGGTTGCGAGTGAGAGTGTACCTGGTACGCTCGGCTTGTCTTGCGCTGTCTCGCCTCGGCTTCGACTGCGCTCCGTTTGAAGTCGGATTTTAGCACGAGTCAAAGGACCCAAGACTGCCCGAGAGCCATGTTAGCCATGTGCTACCCGAGACAAAGCGAGAGTGTACTTGGTTAGCTCGCAGTGCAATCTCATGCTTCTATTCCTCAGCCGAACTTTCGGCGAGGCGCCCCAGCGAGAGTGTACTGCTAGCATTAGATGGTTAATTCTGACACACAAATGAGGGAAGTCCGAGCTATTACAGTTAAGGATATCAAGCTCCGACTTTACAACATTCTACTCTAGAGGCCCGACTCTTGTTATAGCGCAGCTGTTACCTTACAGTTACACATTTTCCTGGCCTTACTAGAGCCAGCTTGAAATATTCCCCTATAGCTTCTATAATAGGTTTGAAAATCAACATCATTATTCTTTTGTTTGCATTTTTTTCCAGTTCTACGCAGTTCTCTTTTTTCTTTCTTGATATCTACCTTTTGTTACCCGGTTCTTGCTATAATTATTTTAGCATGGTTTATTGGAATAAAACTTGAGTGCAAAAAAGTACCTAGGCCTAATTAAGATCAACTATGAAGTAATAAAACATTATTAACATTCTGTTGTGCTTCATGATTATTTCAGTTGATTTCCGAAATGCACTTACAAAAAAGGGACATATTTAGTTTTGAAAACAACTTTTTTTAACAAATTTTATTATTTAATGTAACCACAGACAACTTATTTTTTAAAGTTCGATAAAAAGGGCCCTATGGTCTGAAATTCCCAACTCGAGATTCATTGTATCTTTTTATGTCCTGATTAACCAAGAGTACAGGTACAGGTAGGTATAGAATGTTGCCTAGGCCTATTCAGGTACTTGTAGTTTGAGTTATTGTTGTTGGAGGATGATAATTTGCATTAAAGCCGAAAGTGTACTAATTCAGTTTAATAACATGTTTCTGTAGCTCGGTGAAATGGAAGTTTGTAAAATATTTAAATTAAAATCTGCTCCATTATAGATCTGGTGAGTTTTTAATGTTTTTGTGGTATTGAAAGCAATAATTTTAATTTGTCTAAAAATGTTTTAAAATTTATGTCAGGAGTTCTGTAAAGATGTTAGTATAATTAAATCGATACAAGATATTTTTATACTATATAAAAAAAATCCTCCTCATAAGGGGCTTATAGAGTACTGTAAATATACAAATCTGCCCATCTTTAAAATTATGAAAACTATGTTGTATTAGCAAACAAGAACATCATTTGTATGCATTTTTTATACAATAATAAGCTCCTAACTTATATTACTCATTAATATAACTAGACATAATTGGTCTTCCAATAATCAATGTTCTTTAAAACATTAAATTCCTAAATTGGAACTATAAAAAAATCAATGTCATTGACCATATATATGAAAATACGGACACCAATGTAACACAAGAAATAATCGGTACTTTGATAGACTCAGGTTAGCTTTGTTTGAAAAGTGCACAGAATATATAGGAAGAAAATATTTTGACTGTTTGCCTGGTCATATTAAATCGGAAAAAACAGAAATAAATTCTTGAAATCAACAAAAACCTATCTGTCTGATTCGGCATTCTATTCCATTGAAGATTTCATGGGAAAAAAAACAGGTAATCCGGAAAATCACAAAAATGTAATGAGTAGTTGTAATGTAGGCTATACCAGGATTTAGTCTAACTTTATGACATATAATGTAAAATGTATTTAGCTTAATTAACATGACTCTATTCTTTGTATGCTGATACAAGTTTTGAATAAGATGACTTTGATTTGATTTGATGATTTCTTTCATTTACATTAATTTATGAATAGCCTACAATACTGCTTTGAAATTTGTTTAATGCTTTGAAATTATAACATTTAAGTTTCTACATTCCTATGATTCAAAATCACCCTACAGATGTTGATAATAAAACATCAATTTTGATAAGTAAATACCGGTTTCTAATATTTTTTTAATTATTTGGCAAAGGCTTTATATGAAATTTGGCGGACATCAGTTGAATTCCTTATCCTAAATGGACAGCCAAATATTAAGCTCCATATTGCAGAGATTCTCTGATAGGTCACGGGCACCCGTGTAGCATTCTAGGCGAATCGTGCAGTTTTTGGTTTCCGTGTCATGTTCCCGTCGATACAGACGGGTGGGTAGCCACAGCTGTGTTGCCACGTGCCCCTGGCGGTAGGTGGGGGTAACGACTCTCTCCCCTCCACTACCGCTAGCTACTAGTCGAGTGCGCGATCTGATGAGAGTGAGGTTGCCCGTGTTTGCCATCAGCTTGGAGGCAACGATGCAGAATGTGTAGTCAGTTTTCTATTTGTTTGTGTACGTAAATGTTGTGTTAAGTGTATTGTATTTTATTTGTTGTATATGTATTTGTTATTTTTGTGTTAGTGTAATTAAAATGTAAAAGAAAAAAATTAAGAAAATCCTAAAAAATGTAGGTTAGTTAGGTGTAAGAACTTGATATTTAGTTCTAAGTAGGGTTCACTTGATAACGGGAGGAGTTTCCTTACCTCCCGAAACGTAGTGTAGTTTTAAACACTAGAAGCGATAGGTAAAGTCCAAATAAATCAAAAAATAAATTCAAATCCATCGCTGTTATGAGTTTCAAAAATATAAATGATAAAATTATATATAAATATACTGTTTTCAACATCAAAACCAGAACATTTTAACAAGAAAGTGCTTTTTGACCCCGAACCAAACACTCCCTGTGCCCCTTCCTTACTTATCTTAACTCAAAGATATCCATAAATAACCCACCTGTCATAGTCTCCTTTCATATAAGCAAATATAGATTTTTGGCTTTTTTTCTTTACTTCAGTCACTTATTTTGTTAAACATTGGTTAGCGGCGTAAACATGGGTAAATGGCGGGAGTAGTTATGTTATTTTCAACTATGTGGGGCAAACGGTGGGTATTCAACTACTCGCCTCGAATTTTCGAGTAGTCTCTAATACTCGCTCGTTCTTTGAGTATTAGAAAGTACTCGCCCACCCCTAACAAAGTCTCAACTATTTGTGGTAGGCCTGCATATTTTATCAGTTGTGCAGCTGAATATGTGTCTTAATTGACATAAAACCGGTCCTGTGTGAGAAACTTTTTCATGACACTTATTAAAGCCTATAAGGCTTCCATGTAAGTGAATATTACATCAAATTATTGTTACAAAAAGGTAAAACACTTCACAAATTTATTTGTAGCCAATCAACATCTAAATAAAAATATCACAGTTACCTAGAGTAATATACGGTAATCACAGTTTAAGCAATATACTTCAAATAAAGTTCAGGAAGTAGGTAGGCTATCTATTTTAGCTAGAAACATGAACAAGTTTTGCATATAAACTAATTTGGATGAAATATTTTCTATCTCATGTACATGGACGTCAAAGATTTTCCTGAAGGTTGAATATTATCTCAGATGAAATTATGACCTTGAACTGTACAACAGTCTCTTGGCTTATTTTGATAATTACAGCCTGTGATAATAAAGACTAACTGTTCATAGTTTATCAGTTTAGCATTTTTGATATGAATTTATTGAATTACTAAAAAAAATATTTTATGGAAAGTGTACCTTTTCCTAATTAATGTAAAACTTCAGTAAAGTTCTATTTAGTTAGTTATATTACTATTTTTTCAGAGTAAGAAAATAACTTGAATGTTAAATAAATACTACAGAAACCATTGCTACACAGAAAAAGAATATAATTTAATAATATTAATACAACCGTTATAAACGATTGTACTAAAAATATCTTTAATTAGGGTTCTTGCCCTTTGACCATGTATGATATTCTGAGCTTATCAAACCAGTTTGGTTTCAAATCAAGAGTTCACACCAAAATATACATTTTATAACATTTTAAGGTAGTCTTGCAGTAAACTAAATTCCATATCTGCTTCAACAACTTGGCTTTAATATATATATATTTTGTTTAGTATGTTAGCTATTCAGAATCGGTATGAAATCAATTTATTTGTTTGTACCTACTGCATTTGTGTGATATGATCACACATTTGTTTTCTGACTTTTAAATTAATTTTATTATTTTTGAAATAAAAACAAATGCACCTTCATTTATTGATTAGTTCCGCATGCAAAGGTGTTGTCAGAAGTAAATTTCTGGTGGTTATTTTTCAGACAAATCTATTAAGGGAAGGGTAAATAGAAGAGGAGACCCGTTTAACACAGAGCCATTTATATTTTCAATATTTCAGAAGGAGGGCAGGTGCAGAACCCCACACCCTGTAGGCTATACAGCCTCGTCATACACTTAGCATTGTAAAAGTAACACTTCTTTAATGAAGTGATCCTTGTTTAGAAAAAATAGATTAGGTTTTTACACCATTTTATCTTTTGCCACAGGAGACAAACTCAACGAAGGAGATTTGCTAGCAGAGATAGAGACGGACAAGGCTACGATGGGGTTCGAGACTCCGGAGGAAGGTTACCTGGCCAAGATACTGGTGCCGGCCGGTGCGAAGGATGTGCCCATCGGCAGGGTAACTAGCCTCAGCTGATACAGATATTGCATTGAATAGAGTTACCTTAGTTAAAATTGACTTTCCACACTCTGCAAAGTCAGCGCGCAATAGTAACTTAAAATCACATTAAATGATATGTTCAGCTCTTTTGCCCACTTAGTAAAAACTCCTGTTGACCCAATTGGAACAACATGTGAAGCTGACTTTCAATTAATGGAGCCGAAAATTCAGGAAATATTTATCAAGTGAGATTTACTTTTGTTCGGGATTACTTGGGGATTATTTCTATGATAAATATTAATTCTTAGGGTTCTGAAGTGGGAATATATGCAATTCAATTTAAAATGACAAATGATTCAAGGAAAATTGTTTGGAAGGTTCCTGAACCTTGTCATACAATATATATATATATATATATATATATATATATATATATATATATATACAGAAACTCTGATATTGTTATCTATTCATGAATGGAGATAAGGTGCATGATGTAGTAGAGTGGTAAGAGTAGAAGGGCCGGGAAAAGGAAGCTGGCAAAAATCTGAAGTTTTATGACTAACTTCAGGTCTGTCTAAATTGTCTGATAATAAGTTTAGAAAAAGTCTTTAAAAGTTGTTTGTTCACTGTTATAGCCTTTTGTATTACCACAATCACACAGTGTTATTGCAGGGTTAGTACATGAATAGCTACTAAAGGCGCTAATTTATAAGGATTTGATTTTTACAAAATTACAAATTTATGATAAGTGAGCCAGAAAATGCAGAGGCCGACTGACTTGTTAGCTGAATATACATTGTTTTAATATCTTACTTTAGACCTTTGGTCATATATTACAAGTTTTAAGCCTTAAACTTGACACTGCAAATAATACGTTACACTCTTGGAATGTATATTTTTCCTTTTACAGCTGGTGTGTATTATTGTAGAGAATGAAAGTGATGTAGAAGCATTTAAAGATTACAAGGACGATGGAGCAAGCGCAGCCCCGCCTGCAAGCAAGCCTGCACCTGCCCCTTCGGCACCTGCCCCCTCGCCTCCACCCCCCACTGCCTCCGTCCCACCCTCACCTCCTCCCTCCTTCGCTCCCTCGGCCTCCGCCAGCTCTCGGGTCTACGCTAGTCCGCTGGCTAAGAAACTTGCTGCTGAGAAGGGGCTCAGTTTGGAGGTAAGTTTTGGCATTTATTATTGAAAAAGTTGGTGTATTTATTGTTTACCACAAACACAATTTAGGTCAGATTTAGTAAACCTGTGGTAGTTACAGCGATAATTTTTGCTATTATATATTTAGGGGTTATGTTTGGCCACGCTAGTGGCATTTTTCACATTGTTAGAGGACAGTGGTCCGAACCTTCCAAAGTCATATGAGCACTCTGGCAATTAAACCCAAGACTTCCTGCACTTAAATCCAATAAATCTGTGAGGCGTCCTAATGGTTTTTTAAACATGGATATATTGTAAATTGGTAAGTTTTCACTACTAAATGTAACTAGCTGTTATTAAAGAAATTACTGTGGATGTTTGTTTTACTGGATGATAAAAACAAATGGTAAATGTCTACAATAATTTCTTAAATAAAATAAACTCCCATCACTATCAGTGAATTGCAGCAAAGAAGTAACTAGCTATTGGATAAAAACTGGCCTCGTCTGATTTGCAGGAGCCTAAATTTTACGAGGGAGGCTTCTGGTAAAACACAGTTTGTCTTGGAACTTGGGCAAGGAAGAGCAAGGCAATTGACAAGTTTTATCAAGTTTAATAGAGCTATTTTCCTGAAATAATTTGATCAGGTCCATGAGCGTATTAAGCAGACATAAATTTAAGTGACCCCAATTTACTTATACATAAATAAATAAAATAGAAATAAACTAATAGTTAAAACGTTCTAAATTATCTGTAAACAGAAACTACATGTTATGTTCCACTTTGGCAATAATAATATGTCAGCTGAACATATCACCTCTGATTGATAAAATAAACCTTTTTTTTACAATTTTATTTTTCTATCTAATTTTCATAAATAATTTTAATTTGAATGCAATTTGAGTATTTATTTGTCAAAAAAAAAACATCTTTTTTATTAGTTACTACTTACGGGATGTAATAAAAGACGTCTTACAACCCTTAAGATATATTTACACTTATACTGATTTACAGACGGTAAACATATATAAAAGATTTCTTGAATCGATTTGCGACCTTCTGTATCTTAGTTCCTGTGAAGAAATATGGAGTTAATATAGCCTACAGAACGCAAAACACCATGAACAAAATACTAAATCCCAAGATGGAAGATTTTAACAAATTCGACATGCCCGGCGTTTACAAAATTAATTGTAACAACTGTGATCACTTTTATATTGGTCAAACTGTTAATTGTATTAAAAGATTTAAGAACCATGTATCAGCTTGGAAGAACAGAAAACCGGAAAGATCAAACGTAGCGAAAAATCTTTTAGAAAATGGCCACACCATAGGGAAAATAGAAGAAAACCTAAGCATCCTCAAGAATTCTAAAAAAGGAAATGAAATGAATGCATGGGAAGAATTGTTTATATTTAAAGAAAAATGTAAAAATAGAGATAAATTGATTAACGAACAAGTTAACTTCGACTCTGGTGGCACATTTAGGAACCTGTATCCGGAACTTCCGGTAGCCAATAGGATATAAGCAAGGACACCATTTTGATTCTGTCAGTTCTCTCATTGGCCTGATGATGACTGATGTGACTGGTCGAAATCGATAGCCTAGTACCATCTTTTATATATGTTTACCGTCTGTATGTGAATCAGTATAAGTGTAAATATATCTTAAGTGTTGTAAGACGCCTTTTATTACATCCCGAAAAAAAATAAATACTCTTTTCTGTTCTGTTTTTATAGAAGGTTGCTTTAGTAATAACAGTCTTAATTAAAGATCCATGGAACCTAAATTTTAATCTCAATGAAGTCCCAAATTTTTTAAGATGATTACAGTTAAGTAATATAGAGTGTAAAATCTTATCTTCTTTTGCTTTAGAAAATTGATGTAGACATCGTTCTGCTGCCTCAGATTTATTATTTCAACTTTCATACCTAACACGATACAAACCAATAGGCAAGGAATCGGTGAGACAACATTTTTAGTCTTATTTTTAGTAAGAGCTTGAATCCATTTCAGGGTGATGGGTGGTGGTGGTGCTCTTAGACTGTCAAGCAAAGCAATTTGAGTTACTTTTTCGTTGCTCATGTTTTAAGTGGTTATTATTTTGCCTACATCAATGTTTGAAAATATTTCTATAATCTAATAAAATATCAGTAATGAATACATTTTTATTTATTATAATAAAATGATTGATTTATTTATGATTTTCAAAGATTGTTAACCATTCCTCTGGGTATGTATTTATAATGTATTTTGTAACAGAGCCTTAGCAGTGGCTCGGGGCTGTTTGGCTCAGTCAAGGCAGGGGACCTGAGCAAGGCGGGCCCCACTGTGGGGCCATCAGCAGCAGTGGGGGCTGCGCCGGGGGCCCTACACACCGACAAGCAGATTTCCAACATTCGCTCCGTCATTGCCAAGAGACTGCTGCAGTCTAAACAGGTAAGACGCTACAAAACCACATCAGGTACATATTTTTTATCAAAACACAATTTTAAGTGAGAAATACAGTTGTAAAGAATAGAGTAAATAGAAGACAACCAGATAAGAAGTATTGAGTGTTTGCTCGCTCCAAACTTATTGAGATAAGTCTTCTTGTAGTATTTGAGGTTAGGTTGGAAGTGGTTGGTTATTGGTAAACCGTAGTAGAAAACCGATAATAAGGATTTATTTGGACTTCACCATTACAAAATAGTTTGTTAACCCTTTGAGTGCCACAGCGTCGCTCACAGCGACGCGATGTGTTTACTTACGCATAAATTGCCGAGCGTCGCTGACAGCGACTCTCGGTATTTTACGTAGTACTTCATATCAAAACAAGGTACTGGCTTTCAAAGTATTTTGTTTTGATCCAGAAGCTTCCAGCTATCAGATCTACAGCAATTTCGTTGCCTTTGGTCTGTTAGCAGACCCTAATTTAATCATCTCTGTGCAGATGTCGTCTGTATTTGTTGTTGTGTAATGTTATGTTTGTTGTTGACGTAAATATCACTTATACATTATTGTTATTGAAGTTATACTTTAGTGTTTTTTACTTCCTATTTACGTATGAAATAAAAATAAGTAGCAGAATTGATAGAAACTACTTGAGTAACCTTCGGGAATTAGTTTACAATGATCTTGGAAACAGTGTCATTGTCGTAGATTCGAAGTTTTTGTGAAAGTAAAAGATACACATACATCTTTTTTTTCTAGTTTATTGTGCATTTCATTTACTTTGGTAGGCCTAATGCTTATTTAATAGTAATAATAAACATGTTTACTGACAACAAACTAAAAAATAATATTTGTTTATATTACAAAATTGTACTTCAACGTTGCTTAGTAACTACTTAGCCTAGGCCTAGGGCCTTTTTTGAATTGTAACATATTTTCATTTATTTTTTTGCAAACATTAATTGATATTGATGATTTATACATCAGTTTTGATCAGCATTTTCTGCTCTTTGTGCCTATTGGGTTGAAAAATATCAAATTAAATTTTTAGCATAATTTATGTAAGTCAAAGTTGAAAAAAAAAACAAATTTTTAATTTGTTTTATATAAAAACATATTTTTTAAGCCCCAATTTATTTTCTGATTATAGTTACTTTATACTATTTCATAGAGAATTTATTCATAAACAAAATAATTAAAAAATTACATGGATACCTCTAAAATTGTATTTTATACGATATTTTATGTAAACTACTACATTTTCCATTGAAATTAGCCCGGCAATTTATGCATAAGAAATGGCCATGATGCCGCGGCACTCAAAGGGTTAAAAACTACACTACATTTTGGGGGATAAGAAAATTCTTCCTTTATCGGGTGAGCCCTACTTATATTTTAACCCATTGGCTCACAACCCCGAGTATACTCGTGGCCGCCGAAAGTAGCCCGGACGTGCAACCCCGAGTATACTCGGGATAGCACTTTTTAATTTTTAAATTTGTTATGTTTTATTTATTTGTTGTTTGTATGTATTTTTTATGCATATGCCCATACTTGGGGAAACTTAGTCAAATTTCGGAAAAATACGATTTTTGAAAATATGTTATATCTAGGTCAAATATAAATGTATCACTAACATTTTTTTATTTTCATGTAAAAAAATAAATAACCTACAAGTACATAATAGTTGTTGGGCTGAAACTTTTTTTGTTTTTACATGTAACTCCTTTTAAAATTATTGTTTTGTATAAACTATATATATATATATATATATATATATACATACATGATATACATAAATGCTGTCAAAAGTATTTTCTTCTTGTAGATAATTTATTTCTCTAAAGATTAGTGCAAAAATTAAGTAATTTGAGCAATAATTGTTGCTATAGTGACAGTTTTAGTAAATTCTACATTTATGTAATTTTTCTTAGGAAACTGAAGGGTTTGTCAGGTGGCAAATTTCAGGTAAGCCAATGGGTTGGATTCAAAATCCATGATTAACTTGCCTTAAATTTTTTTAAATTATTGACATGACTTTCTGGTCAAAAACAGCGTAATAACCTTACATCATAACAATCAGCGTGATAAATAAAATATGCAATGGGCAATACATTACCGATTTTGTGTCAAATTCCCCTTCCGCTCACATACCTGGTAGTTTATTCCATACTGAACTAGTTCCCACAATACTTCCGTATGAGGGCGGCAACCTCATTTATGTCCATGAAAGGCAATTAAACCATTCCAGCTTTGAGTTTAGTGCAACTATCAGTTGAAAGGCAAATTTTAATTTTAAATCAAATAGTGGTGGGCGAGTAGTGTTTTTTAAGTCAAGTTGAGTATTGAACCAACTACTCGAGTATCGAGTCCAGTAGTTCTTTAAGAAGTTAAAAAACTTATTTTATTATTATTATTATTTAGTAGCTTTTTTTAGTTAATTATCAAACTAATTTTTTATGAAATGTTTACATAATTTAATGTTAATTTCACTAGTATTCTATCGCAATATAGAAAAACAAAAACTATTTAATATAAGTTCATGATGGGGAAAAACGTGGTTGTAAGATAATGACTCGAAGAAATGATGTTGGTCAGCCGGCTGATTTATGCTTTCAGCCTGACTCCACCCCCTCCCTCCTGTCCTGTCTTCCTTCCTTCTCTCCAAGGTCAGATTTTTTGCTCCCAATCCAAACACTCTCCATGCCCCTCTCTTACTTATCTTACATCACAGGTATCCATAAATAACTCACCTATTATTGCCTCCTTTCATATATATATATATATATATATATATATATATATATATATATATATATATATATAAGCTAAGAATAAAATGTAGGCTTATTTTTCTTTATTCCAGTCACTTATTTTGTTAAACATTGGTTAGCAGCATAAACCTGGGTTATCAGCGGGAGTAGCTATGCCATTTTTATCTACTCAATTTAAATTTTCGAGTAGTCTTTAATACTCGCTCAGCTTTTGAGTATTAGAAAATACTCGACAGGTATTTTGGTAACTAGAGTACTCGCCCAACCCTACAATCAAATGATTATAGATGCAGAAATACCTAAACCCAGGGACAGGAATTTTGTGTTTTTTTTTAATGTGAATAATATGTGTGATGAAATTTAAATAGGTAGACAAAATATATAACCCTACCATTTCCCTGACAATGTCTTTAGATACGTAGCGCTAATGAAACTATGTTTATCCTAGAACCAAAGCAAAAAAAAGACATAACTAACATATTCATGAAATAAGAATTTATTATTAATTGTTCATAAGTTTATGTTCATTTTTTGAGGCGATTTCTTTAGTTCATGATGCAGTTTAGACTGTTCTGTATCACCTCATAACTTTAAAATTAATATTTTCTGTAATACCTGTATCTGAAGTTTAGTAATGTTTTTTACAGTACCGGTAATTGTTTAAAAAGTTGGTTAAATAACCAGCTTTAAAAATTTAGTATCTACTTTATGGGGTTTGTTTATTTCTGAATTGTTTATTTTAACAGACAATACCTCACTACTACCTGACAGTCGATATTAATGTTGACGAAGTCCTCAAGATGAGAACGAAAATAAACAGTTTACTGGAGAAGCAAGGCGTGAAGCTTAGTGTCAACGACTTTGTCATCAAGGCCACGGCCCTCGCCTCCAAAAAAGTACCTGAAGCCAACTCTCACTGGATGGACTCGGTCATCAGGGAGTAAGTATCTCTTGCGCGATTACCAGTCATCAGGAAAATAAGTTGTTCTAAATATACACTAGACTATTACCTAAATAAAAATAACCATTGTTCACAAGGTGTGTTTTAAGCAGTCCATGATTTAAAACACTAAAATGATATAGACAACAATGGTTTTTTACCGCAACCTGCCTTATGTCATGCTCTTTAGTAATATTTTTGTAATCAGGATTACAAAAGTTGGTGGAAAAGACTCACAAAGAGCTTCAGGATTGTTTTTCAGCAAATGGTATTATAGTTAACAGTTCAAAAACAAACACCATGTTCTTCAAATTATCAGAAATCACTAACAAACAGCATCAACAATTTGTAGGCCTATTGTATCAATAGAAAACAGGTTAAATTAGAATTCCTATGTTGAATGTTTCAAAAAATTATGATATTTTACAAATAACCTTTTCTGTTCTATCTAAAGGCATTTCAGAGGACATTTGCAAAATAGTCAATTTTGTATAAATTTTCAATCCAATCGTAGGTATGGTGTATTGTTGCATGGGGAGAAGTGTCGTCAATAGAAATCAAGCTGTTTTGGTCTAGAAAAAACTTCATCAGAATATTGCTCGCTCAAGCAATTAAAAAAATTGCACATTTTAAAACATTTCCTAGTCTTAACATTTTTGAGATTTGTTGAACATTCTTTGAGAGCAATTTCATCCAAGCACTCTCACAGTACTCTAAAACTTCTATATGATTCCTAGTAGAAGTGCTTTTTGAAAAGAACCCTCTGTATACTTGTTGCTCTAAAACTATTTACCTGTTCTCTCAAGCAAGAAAGTGCAATCACTTTTAAAAGAAAAACTAAGGTAATAAAAACTTTTTTGCTTGGTTTCAGAATTTTTTAGTGACACGGATGTGGGTGGATGAAATTCATTTCAAATGCATGAGCCTACTCTGATTTAATTATGAAAAAATATTTGATGGTTTTATTAATTTTTAAGAAACCTGCTGAATTAACGATATTTTATTTCATCCTTACTGACGAGACACCTGTTACGGCATTTGGTAATTTATTCCCTATTTATATGTGTCAATAAAGAATTTAAAAAATGATGTTATGTTTCAGATACCACTCTGTTGACGTCAGTGTCGCAGTGAGCACGGATACAGGGTTGATTACACCGATTGTGTTCGATGCTGACAAGAAGGGACTTGTTGAGATCAGCAATGATGTGAAAAGGTTAGCCAGCAAAGCCAAGGAAGGGAAGCTGCAGCCTCAGGAGTTCCAGGTTAGAATAACTAATTGAATGATATATTCATCAAAACCTTCTATGATGAGATGAAGGAACTCTTAAAAATTGCAAATGGTAAATTAAGGTGTGGACAACATGAAACTGCTTGTATTTATTTGATTATTTGATGCCCTTGGTTCCCCTATCAGGGTAATGATGGCTCCTCAACCATAAGTGAGGATCCTTATTAGATTCAGGTGATGGCTCAAGGATATTTATCTGTACTTTAATAATTAATCTCTAGGGCTAGTGTAAGAGGTTTTCTAAAGGTAAAATGTGGATGTTGTGTAGAACTTTTAAAACCAAATCTAAGAAATTTAGCGTGGGCACATATTACATTTTGGGACAGCATGGAATTACTCTGGAAATTGCCCAATAACGATACAAATTTTTAAAGTTGAAATATTTACTACGGTACATTAAATAATACAATTAAAAATGGAAGCCGTTGTATAGTCATTGAATACAGTAAAACTTAACTGCAATAAATAAAAAATATACCCCTGTCGCAGCAAACCTGCATGCAGCGAATTTCCAATGAATATATAACATAACACATTAAACACATAACAGGATTCATAAGAAATATATTCACAAGCAAGCGATGTTTAAAATATTAATTATTCTCCATAAGAATAACATTGTGGAAGAGCTTGCAGGTTTGCTGAACAAGGAACACGAAATAATGGGTTTTTATGCAAATATCAATAGAACTCATCTTATTGAAGTCATATACCAAGTTTCATCCATATACATTCATTAATAAGCGATATATAACATTTTAATTATTTTCCATAAGAAAAACATGGGGACCAAGTACCTAGCTTTGCTGCTATGGAAACCATAGGCGAAAAATTTTTTTTGTGCAAACAACAATAAACCACAACCAGATGAAGCCATATACCAAATTTCGTCAGTTTATGTTCATAAATAAGCGAGATATACAATTTTTATTTATCTCCATAAGATTAACATTAGACAACGTACTGTGTTTAGCACTTTCAATATCTCAGTAACCAATTGACGTAGAGCAATGATTAAAATACCAAATCGTTTGTTTTTTTATGCTGAATTCAATGGTAAAAATTAAAATTTGATTTAAATAAAAATTACGTGTGGAAACCCCAAAAAACCCAAAAACCCCTCTTCGGATGGTGAGATTCGTCTGGTTTTTGAACTCGTTCAAATAAATGGTACCTACTTTACACATTTGTACCAAATTTCACTAAGATCGGACCTTTTTTACGAGAGTTATCGTGCTTACGGACATATATATATATATATATATATACTCATATAATACCCCTGTCGCAGCAAACCTGCACACTCAGCGAATTTCCAATGAATACATAGCATAACACATTAAAACACGTAACAGGATTCATAAGAAATATATTCATAAACAAGCGATATTTAAAATATTAATTATTCTCCATGTAACCTTTATACCTTTTAATTTATTTTACTTATTAATTATTTAATTAATCTCTTTTTTCTTTAATTAATTATTATTTTTTAATTTTAATTAATATCTCAAACAACAAAAATCAATGATATTCAATTAAGCTATCTCAGGGTTCCATTTAATTTATCTCAGGGTTCATTGATTTATTAATTACTAACTCAGCCGGCAAAACATAATATTCTTAATGACAGGGTGGACCCATGTTGAATCTTATCCACATGTGAAATCCTGTGAGTTCGTGTGGAGCTTGTTGGAAATTAGGCCTTGATAATAAAAAAGTATATGATTCTGAACATACATCTATTTATTTATAAACATCTTAACTTAACAAAGGTTGTAAAAAAGTTCAATTAGTCCTTAAAAACAGATAAAACTAATACACCCTAATCACATCAGACAATTTAATAACTATCTTGTACCTGTGAATTTATTTGTGAAACAAAATAATGTCACTGAGAATAAAACAATTTATTTATAAAAGTTCTTGTAGAGTTTTGTTTATGTTTTTACTGTTGTTTAAGTTCCATTAAATATTATGCCGTTGTCTAGATAATATTTGTTTTCAGTTAGATATTGACTAACTGGATTTTGATTATAGTCCTTCTTATAGTAGGGATAGGCTATGCCTCTCTGTATTAATCAGCCCTAGCATGGTCCTGACCGAGCCCTAGCCTCTGATAATTTCAGTGTTCAGAATAGGTTATACCTATTTTAAGTTCCAAATAGTTTCAGTTAACACAACGAGATAGGCTATGTCTTTTTATAACCCAAAATAGGTTATCCTCAGCCCTAGGTTTCAAATAATTTAAGTAAATTTATCAGAAGTATCAACAATAAATCATTTTGATTAAGTTAAATACTTATCAATTCGATGTTTTTTCCACAAGGCCTAGTCACTAGTTACACTGTCACAGATAATACACCGTTCACAAATGCCCTTTTTAATGGATTACACAACACTCCGGAGACGCCATCTTAGCGTCTATCAGCTAGATTCAGAGTACATCTTCCAGCACCTTCACGCACCGATGAAAATGACAAAAGACCAAGAATTGCGCGTTCTTGCCCTATTTATGCGAGAGGATGACTCACTCGCACCAAGCAATCTGATTGGCTGTCGAGATCACGCCATCAGATTCTAAGCGAAGTTTCAGTTTTCTAGTTTCCTTAAAACGGAATTTTACTGATATGACGTAGCTCAACATGGCCGGTTTCCCTCTTTATTAATTTTGACATATTTACTCATTATCAAATCGACTTTGCTATTTTCTAACCGAATTTGATAATTTTCTCAGGCCTGCTAGGGAATCTCATATGGTTTATTCCTATGTACGTTTAATTTTGATTGGACGCTTAGTTTCAAAGATATTCCCGTTTTACTAAGAAGTTAATTATTGCACAATAGTTAAACTGTTGATCTCAACTGTTAAAAATTGACTTTTTTATTTCTTGATAGAATTTTATAGTTTTTTCACACAAGTTTGAGAATTTCATATAGTTTGTTCCTGTATGATTTTTATTTCAGTTGGACTCATAATTTTTAAGATATTTCATTTTTACTAACTCAAAAGTTTGTGACATGTCATTTTGTCATTTATTGTTATTAAAATGTATTTAATTTAGCAATGAACTAAACCACCCGTCTCAGAACCCCCCTGATTTTTGCTACCCGATTGCATCGTGTTGCAAAATTCACCACCTAATGGCACAGTGAATGCTATTGTATAGGCCTACTATTTACTTTTGTGACTTTTATGAAATAAAACTTTTAATACCCTAATTTGTTCAAATTATTATAAAACCTTACGTTTTAAATGTGTTCAAGTTATTACAAAATCTTAAATCTAACAATTCTTATACATATCATCACTGAAATAAAAGACACACTTTAAATTGATATCTTAAAATCTAAAAATTACATCATGGTAAAAGTTCATGTACAAAATGTTCTTTATAGTTCATATATCACTGATGATTCCACATACCTTCCAAGATGTTTGTAGTTTACCTCTGTAAATTACTGGATTCCTCTTCTTAAACATCTTTTTTGAATACAGTATTTATTTGGATATGGTATTTTTAACTTCTTCCTTCTCATCTTAAGTACATTGTTGGATTCCGGTTTGTTTATTACTGTGTTGCACTATGCTGTTCCTTCATCCATGCACACACACGTTTCACTAACACCATTTAAACCACAGGTACAAGATATACTGTTCGAAGGGGACTAATGTTTTTCATGATGTGATATTAAGACATTTTTAGACATTATTACAATTAATTAATATTTAAACATCACTAAAAAAATTTTAACACAATCAATATCCTTACTTACATCTTTTACAATACAATGCACTAATTATTCAATGTTAATAAACCATAAATCTTAAAATTACTACAAATTTAGAATGCACTCACTAAATGTCTGTTGGAACAGTCGTTTTTACTAATTACAACAACAAGACTTATATCAGATGTGAATTGGGATGAGACTCCTCTATCGACTTTTGATAAAAATGGAACTCAAGTTTCCTATATGAACTACTACAAAGAGAGATATAACATAACAATAACTACTCCGAGAAATCAACCTCTCCTTGTTTCCAAAAATAAACTAAGGGACAAGAGAGCAGCTGAGCAAGAAACAGCAACATTACCCCATATTCATTATACCTTTTATTTATAACATTTTATTTTTATTTATTATTTTCTATTACTTTGTATTTTTTATATATTTTATTATTATTTTATTTTTATCAAACATACTGCGTCAAATGTGATACCTAGTTTCTTATGTACACCTACCTTCAAACGAGTGGTACAACCGCATTGATGCTTTTATATTCTAACAAACAAATACCTACCTTAAAATGAGTGGTACAACCGCATTGATGCCTTTATATTCTAATATAAACAACTTATTTATTTTGAACACATTTAAAATATAAATACATGATAATGAATGGATGATAATTAATACTAGTGGCTAGAACCTTAACATGTGCTGCCACACAAGCACAGAGGTAGTGGAAAGAATGAAGAGTTTCCTATGGCTGAAAATTGTTAACATGTGCACCATAGACACAGAGGTTATATTGGTGAATTTAATTGTTAGTCAGTTTTTACACTGACTACTATGCTCCATTTTTAGAAAAAGTTTGGGACGGGTTACAGAGCATATTTTATTTTTGGGGACTGACTGATCACTCCACGCCGTAGGCAATAGGTTACCTTTTCTTCAAAGGCCCTACGCCAATCGTTACCTAACGGCACGTTCGCTTCACTGTTCAATATGGTCAAAAAAGTTCAAAAACATTATCGTCGATTCAGCTAGGTATTCAGCCTAGACTGAATCAACCCACCGTTACATATCCTTAACCCTAAAATATAAAAACACATACATACTCGGCCTTCCGTTGAGTGATCAGCGCATTCTTCTTTTCTCATTCATCAACTTTCAGGTATACATACTTTTATCGACAAATTCAGGTAATTTATTATAAATTATGTTTTTCCAATTTTCACATTTTAATAATAAATTCCTCTATTAAATTTAACAGTTCACCATAATTTAACAGCACTTGATGAGATATAATCAAACAACATTACTATTCTGTTACAAGACAGAATTTAAATTAACTTACAATAAAATTGTATGGTTTTAGATGATTTTACTATATGACTCCTTGAACAATTATTTTTTATATAATTTGTATTGGAATAACATACTTTACATTTTGTCCTATTATTTTGATCATATTTGACCAAAATAATATTTGTATCTTTTCTTGATTTTTGTATTATTAGGGCCCAAAAACAGAAATCGTAACATAAACACAAACGGCCCATACTATAGTAATATCCTTTTTTACTTTGTACCAGAAAAAAGCATGACAGATATATCACTAACCCATTGTATTTTCCAAATTATTCAAAAAATTTCTTAAGCTGTGTAACATTGTAAGTTCCTATAATTTCATTTGTTTTTGTATCCTTGACTACATATGCATTGTCCATTTTGATTTGAATTATTTCAAACGGACCCACAAACAATAAAAAGAACTTTTTAATTTTCTTTTTTAGCTTACTTGATAAAGGATGCGTTTTTACTAACACTTTATCTCCCACTTCAAACTTTACTGGATTGATTTTATTATCAAACTTAATTTTCCTCTTTTCAGCTTTACTTTTAAGTTTATCTTTAACTAATTTGATACACTCAGGGTAACCCAACTGTCTATTATAAGGAAACTCAATCACACTTTCTAAGAAATGTTTATTTACTCTACCTAACATAACCTCTGACGGTAAATGTTCTGTTACTCCATGAACTGAATTATTCAAACATTCCTCAACAAACTCCAATGCTGCTGGCCAATTGGTGTGTTTTTTATGACAATATATTCTAATCATTTTATTTATTTCCTTATTGACTCTTTCTGTTGGATTTGACTGTGGGTGATACACGGAGGTGTGAACTGCCCTTATATTTGCCTCTTCTTATTTATCAAACTCCCTTTTCTCTACCCCCCATTTCTTTGTCTATTTGACCTTTAGGCCTATCTGATTGTGTCTGATCTGTCCTATTGACTTGGGTATGACTATCTATAACGTTCTTAATTTCAAAAAATCCTTTCTTATTCAAATGTACCAGGTCTAAAACTTGTTTATTGCCTAGAAAAATCACTTCCTCATATAGGCTTCTCTTACACCTGGATTCATCTCTACTATCAATTAATGGGTTTGTTACATCTATGATTTTGATTTTGTTTATGTAGGCTAGGCTATGAATAAAAGCATTTACTTGTTCTAATTTTTTTAAATGGTCAACATCACTCAAAGCTAACTTAGGAATAGGCGGGATAGTTAACACTACTATGTTTTTGTTTGCCCTCACTAATGTTTCAATGAGTAATTTATAATCACTTATTATTTCGTTAGTTGACCTACATTTCAAAAAATCATTCGTCCCTATTAATACCATTACCTGTTCATTTATTTTTTTAATATTTTGGTTTACTAGTCCATTTAATTCCTTAATCGTTTGTCCACCCCTACATAAGCCTGCTGTCCATTTTCCACATATTAACTGGGATTGAAAATTCATACATTGTCTTGAAAATCTAACTAATTGAGAATCCCCCAATAGTTCATAACCATTATAGACTGGTTTTGTTATTACTTCTGGCTTATCCAAAGTAATACAGTTAACATGTGGTTCAACTAGTCAATCTTTATTTATTCCACCCCTATAGTTACCCCTGTTATTGCCTCTGTAACTTCCCCTATAGTTGCTTCTATTGTTCTCAACATACCTACCAAACCCTCCATTACCACCATCATTGTTGTCATCTAATCTAGCTCCACCCCCCACATTATCTGCCTGGTTCCTAACCTCCGAGTTCTGATTGTGTTGGCCTACATTTGCCCTAGGACTATTTTGTCTGAATCCCAAGTTATCTCTGTTCCTGTTATTATAGTTACCGTAGCTTATCGGTAAACTTTCCCTATCATGTATCGTTCCCAGGTTTCTACACATATTTTCTAGTTCACCCTCTGTCGTAATCTCTTTTACTGTCATAATCATTTGAACAGCTGCGGCTGAACTTTCTGGTAAGTGCCTACAAATATGTTTTAAGAACATTTCCATACTGATAGGTTTGTCTAATACTTTATTGATTTCATAGTAATTCATTACATAGGTCTGCAAATCCATCTTACCAATTTTAAAATTACCACTGCTCATTAAGTCACATTCAAATTCCCGCTGCCTAGTGTTACCCCAGTATTTCCTCTTAAACTCAGTTTCAAAATATTGAAAATTATCAAATTTATCTACCTGTTGTCTAGCCCAAGTTTCTGGTTCACCCTTCAAGTATTTAATCAAATGTAATAACTGCACTTCCCAGTTATCACCTGATACTTGTACAAACTTCCTTGCAAACTTTAAATAAATCATAGGATGTACCGAGTTAGGCTCATTACTAAATTTTGTTAAAAACAACTCTGCATTAGCACTTATGGTGCTAGGCTTAGTTGATTTGACTTCCTGGCTTACTACATATGTAGGCTGAGTTTTTTGTCTAAGGTCATTTACCTCACATTCCATATCATTTAACTTAACCTCAACTGACTTTATTCTATTTGTTACAACAACAGCCTCATTATCATATCTTTCTTCAAATCTGTCTTGCTTTTTAACACACTCCTCAACTCTAATTTTACTATCTGACTCGCCTTCATTAAACTGTCGTTCAATTTTCCTTAACTCTCCATCATTAGTGTTAACTCTATGTTCCAACGCAACAGTGCGTTCACTTACCTGTTGAAATGTGCCATCAGATTCTAGGATTTTGGACTGCATTTTATTAACCCTATCTTCTACCTCACTTAACTCTTTACTCATTTTACACTCAAGCTTTTTACATTCCGCACCTATTCTAATGTCAATCTCGTCCAGTCTGTTACTATGTTCGTTTAGTTTTACATCAATGCTCTCGAACTTACGGTCCATACTGTCAAACCTAGCACTAAACTTCTGATCCATACTGTCAAACCTAGCGTTAAACTTCTGATCCATACTGTCAAACCTAGCGTTAAAATTAGCATCAACTTTTTCAAACCTATCATTAATACCATCACTCATTGTTTGTAATTTAGTATTCATATTGTCACTCATTGATTGCAACATTTTAATTAACTGGCTTTGAAATTCCTTATTTTGGTCTGGGATAGGGTCTACATTACTTTGGCTTGGTACCGGGCCTACTTCATTTTGCATTGTTACAGGGCCTACAACATTTTGTTTTGTTATTGAGCCTACACCTAGTCCATTTAAATCCCAACCAGGCCAATCTTCTCCAGACATTGAAGACACATTAGATGGGCTCTGATTATTATTTTCTAGTACATTGTGATCTGCTACCTCCTCCATTTTACTCAAATCTTCAGATGACATTTTGTAATCAATTTATAAACTAACACCCGATTAATAATAAAATTCACAATAACTAGTTCATACTCTTTCAATCACCATTAGCCATCTTCAACAACAAGCCCCACTACTTGGCGCGCCACTTTGTAACCTTTATACCTTTTAATTTATTTTACTTATTAATTATTTAATTAATCTCTTTTTTCTTTAATTAATTATTATTTTTTAATTTTAATTAATATCTCAAACAACAAAAATCAATGATATTCAATTAAGCTATCTCAGGGTTCCATTTAATTTATCTCAGGGTTCATTGATTTATTAATTACTAACTCAGCCGGCAAAACATAATATTCTTAACGACAGGGTGGACCCATGTTGAATCTTATCCACATGTGAAATCCTGTGAGTTCGTGTGGAGCTTGTTGGAAATTAGGCCTTGATAATAAAAAAGTATATGATTCTGAACATACATCTATTTATTTATAAACATCTTAACTTAACAAAGGTTGTAAAAAAGTTCAATTAGTCCTTAAAAACAGATAAAACTAATACACCCTAATCACATCAGACAATTTAATAACTATCTTGTACCTGTGAATTTATTTGTGAAACAAAATAATGTCACTGAGAATAAAACAATTTATTTATAAAAGTTCTTGTAGAGTTTTGTTTATGTTTTTACTGTTGTTTAAGTTCCATTAAATATTATGCCGTTGTCTAGATAATATTTGTTTTCAGTTAGATATTGACTAACTGGATTTTGATTATAGTCCTTCTTATAGTAGGGATAGGCTATGCCTCTCTGTATTAATCAGCCCTAGCATGGTCCTGACCGAGCCCTAGCCTCTGATAATTTCAGTGTTCAGAATAGGTTATACCTATTTTAAGTTCCAAATAGTTTCAGTTAACACAACGAGATAGGCTATGTCTTTTTATAACCCAAAATAGGTTATCCTCAGCCCTAGGTTTCAAATAATTTAAGTAAATTTATCAGAAGTATCAACAATAAATCATTTTGATTAAGTTAAATACTTATCAATTCGATGTTTTTTCCACAAGGCCTAGTCACTAGTTACACTGTCACAGATAATACACCGTTCACAAATGCCCTTTTTAATGGATTACACAACACTCCGGAGACGCCATCTTAGCGTCTATCAGCTAGATTCAGAGTACATCTTCCAGCACCTTCACGCACCGATGAAAATGACAAAAGACCAAGAATTGCGCGTTCTCGCCCTATTTATGCGAGAGGATGACTCACTCGCACCAAGCAATCTGATTGGCTGTCGAGATCACGCCATCAGATTCTAAGCGAAGTTTCAGTTTTCTAGTTTCCTTAAAACGGAATTTTACTGATATGACGTAGCTCAACATGGCCGGTTTCCCTCTTTATTAATTTTGACATATTTACTCATTATCAAATCGACTTTGCTATTTTCTAACCGAATTTGATAATTTTCTCAGGCCTGCTAGGGAATCTCATATGGTTTATTCCTATGTACGTTTAATTTTGATTGGACGCTTAGTTTCAAAGATATTCCCGTTTTACTAAGAAGTTAATTATTGCACAATAGTTAAACTGTTGATCTCAACTGTTAAAAATTGACTTTTTTATTTCTTGATAGAATTTTATAGTTTTTTCACACAAGTTTGAGAATTTCATATAGTTTGTTCCTGTATGATTTTTATTTCAGTTGGACTCATAATTTTTAAGATATTTCATTTTTACTAACTCAAAAGTTTGTGACATGTCATTTTGTCATTTATTGTTATTAAAATGTATTTAATTTAGCAATGAACTAAACCACCCGTCTCATCCATAAGAATAACATACAGGATGAGTATGCAGGTTTGCTGCCACAAGGAACACAAAATAATGGGGTTTTATGCAAATATCAATGGAACTCATCTTAGTGAAGTCATAAACCAAGTTTCATCCATATACATTCATAAATAAGCGATATATAACATTTTAATTATTTTCCATAAGAATAACATGGGGACCAAGTACCTAGCTTTGCTGCTATGGAAACCATAGGCGAAAACATTTTTTTGTGCAAACAACAATAAACCACAACCAGATGAAGCCATATACCAAATTTCGTCAGTAATGTATAAGCGAGTTATACAATTTTTATTTTTACTGTATTTAGCACTTCCAATATCTCAGTTGTAACCAATTGATGTAGAGCAATGATCGGGGGTAAAAAATTCTACATTGAAAAATGTCATCTTTTGGCCAGGATTAATACAATTTCATATTTGACAAATGCAATTTCTTTAATTTTTACCTTTTTTGAATAAATTATCAATGCCCAGCTATTTAATAAGTATTAAAATATAGGTATTTTTATTTAGATGTGTTCAGGCATTGATTGGAACTGTTGTTATGGTACAATAATCAGCAGCCTCTGAGTAAATTTCTGGATTTGTTTTTGTGTAATTTATATGTATTCTAAGCTCTATGACTGAACTGTAAGGATGAACCTCTTAAAGCCAAAGGATTTTTTATAATATTTATTTGTATTTGGGTATCTTTAGAAACTTAATACTGTTACAACTTGTTCATGATTTATCCAACAAAGTGAGTTAGTAGCCTGTGATCCCAAGAGCTTTGCTTGGAGCAGCAAACAACAAACGGTGGCGGAGTCTGTAAATATCCGTCTTAACTCACATAATTTGAGTTCTGCATGAAAGTCACTGATTCAGTAGCCCAGCTATGATAGGATAAATCAATGTTAATTTATTTCCCTAGTTATTTTACACTAATACTTGTTTGAGAAAGAATACAATTTAAAAAAACACATTTGCGTATGTTGCAGGGTGGCACTATATCAGTTTCCAACTTGGGGATGTTTGGGATCAAGAACTTTTCAGCTGTGATCAACCCCCCACAAGCGTGTATACTGGCCGTTGGCTCTGTCCAAAAACGCATAATTCCAGAAAAAACATCACCCAATGGGTAGGTTTATAATGTTATCTAAACAGTATGAATAATAAGTCATTGGGAATGTATGTTTAATGTTACAGTAGAGTCTCGATTATCCGACCTTCCGTTATCCGACCTTCCACGTTATCCGACCCTCCCCGTGCACGATCAAAAGATCAATTTCCGCGCGCCTAGAAAAAAAAACAAAATTGTTTAACATTGTTTTTATTATCTTCCGTTTGTTGTTATTTTAGTCCCCATGCACAATCAAATGATTGACTTCCGCTTGCTTGGAAAAGAAAAATTTTTTAACATTGTTTTTATTATTTTCCCTGTTATTCGACCTACCCGCTTATCCGACCTTGCCGCAGCCGGTTTAGGTCAGATAATCGAGACTCTACTGTATTTGAAAGAACAATTATCGCACATCTTCGCTGTATATTACCATTGTTTAAATTAAATATGTTGTTAGGACAGTTCAAACATTGTGACCAAACATAGTTTAACATGAGAAACTTAGATGGGTGGTTCCAACACCCTTTATCAGGTTGTATTTTCCCCAAGATGCTCACAGTTTTGATCAACAATTAATGTTGGCTTAACCTACTGATAAGCTATAGTACGATAAGTGTATAGCTATAGTAAGTACCTGGATTTTGATGAATTTTTATGTCATTCTGTATATCTGTCTATAAGTCTTCCGGTGACGCTCGACATTAATACGGTATTTTATTTTGCAGAGGTTCTCTTTTTCCCATTTAAAGAATTACACTCAATGGTATTAATAATTGTATTTTGACATTTTTTACCAATGACATGGAGTAAAAAATGTATATTAAATAATGTATTTAAAAATGGTTTAGTATACTGCAACAAGTCAACAATTCATTAGTAATAATAACATTGCATGATTATGCTCATAGTTTATCACCATTTGAAAATTTGGTTACAGGCCTTTTCCGTTGCCAGTTAAATTTGTAAAAGTATAAATTGTACATGTTTTGGTTCTACAGAACCATTTTCAAAACGCAGTACACAGCTGTTTATCGGCTGGCAATCTGTTAAACTAAAATGTAAACAATTGAACATGTACAAATTTGATCTGGCATGAAAAACACTGTGTAACCAAATTTCCGTGTGAAAAACAGTTCAGGGACTAAAATGGATACAAATTATAATTGCAACCGTTGATGGTTGTACAGTTTCACCAACATGTGATGGTATGTATGTTTGTTCTAACAGCAAGCCAGCAGATTTCATCTCGGTGACTCTGAGTTGTGATCATCGCGTGGTGGACGGCGCCATCGGAGCCCAGTGGCTTCAGTCGTTCAAAGGCCTGCTGGAGGAGCCTCAGACAATGCTGCTATAGATCGGCTAACATCGTGCAGGAGAAGCCTCAGACCATGTTGCTATAGACCGGCCGTCATCGTACATCATAGTTACCTCATCAGCCTCTGTAAATAATCCTCGTTGTGTTTTAAACTTACATTTTTATTTTATACATTATAGCTTTAAAAAAAAACTGCCTGGGAACTACCTAAATTTATATACAGTAATTTGCTTTTAAAGCGAATCATAATGTGTATATAGGTTGAACGTGTCATTGTTAAAATAAAGTTTACAAAATAAGCATCAGCTTTTGCTCTTATTTCAGCCCCAGTGACAGTAAAGTTAATTATGCTTGTATTTTAAGAGGGTTCCCTAGCTCCAGCTGTTTTCATTGTCCTGTGAGACTAGTGAGCTCAGATGGAACTACGACAACAAAATCGCTAGACGTGTCACCGCCTCCACAGAAAGTAGTCCAATTGAAAAAGCGGCTGACTAGCATCTCACTCGCACCCTCTCTCTCTCTCTGTTATAGCCTCTAGTGTGTGTGTTGCGTTTTAAAACTCGCACCCTTGGAGCCAGCCCCAAATCGATGCATATGGTCCGTAGCCCAAGTATCCAAGACCAGTAACACTACAACTTAGTCAGAGCCAAGAAACAAGAGTCCACTGTATTTCACTCTTTAAGGATTTAATACATATACACAATTATGTTAAAGGTATTTTTATGATATTCAAAATGAATTAAACCTTTTTAACTCCTGTGCATTTAGTTTGACTAACAGGTGCATGTCAAATGAAAGTAGCTCAGAAAACCTTGTTAATGTAACAATTTTAATAATTTAAAAAAATGGTCACATTAGGAACAAAGAAAAACTACTATTTACCCGACACTAACTAAAACTACAAAGATAAACTTACTATTTAAAAGAGACATATAGTATTAAAGAGACATTATAAATGCTTTAAAAATGTAGCAACTAAACATAATGTAAAAGTAAGTTTTAATAACGTAAACATTAGTGCAGACCTTCTTAATTTCAAAATAGTATATTACAGTAATAAATACCCCCGTTGCAGCAAACCTGCACACTCAGCGAATTTCAAATGGTCTTCACTAAGTCATGAAGCCACTTACAAACTTTCATCAACATATATCTATAAATAAGCGGGATATGACATTTTATTTATTCTCCATAAGAAAAACACTAGGACTGAGTATGCAGGTTAGCTGCATCAGGGACCTCAAAAATCTGGTTTTTATGCAAATACCAATGGATCACCAGTAGATGAAGTAACATACCAAGTTTTACCAATTTATGTTCATAAACAAGCAAGATATCATCACATGTTTCTTATTCTCCATAAGAATAACATTATACAGTCAACTCCCGATTATCCGGGGTAATGAGCAGTTGTAGGGTCACGGATAACTCAAAACCACGGTTAAAACAAAGGGATTCAATAAATTGAATATTACGAATATATTAAAGATTTATCAACATTTGTATACTACAATATTGTGTTTTAATGTCATTTAAGATATATGTATGTAAATTAAATACTTTTGAAAATCTTTAAATTGTGATAACATATACATACAAGCAAGATAATAATAGTTAATACTAGCAATGGTTGATAGCAGTGAATACTATCCAAATTGCCAAATGACATTTAATAGGTTAAAAATTTCTAAACACTGAACAGTATACTAATTAATTCCGCACTGGGGGAAAAACCCCATCAGGGTGAACAGCGCCAGACATCCGCATCTGACCGTCCGTCCGTCGCACTGCTAGCCAGGTGCAGTGTCAAGGTCATCGCTCCCCATCACGCATCCACGGCTCATTAGGGAGATGACAGACTCATATTATGTTGTGTTTACTAAATTTTTAGTATTTATTCTGATAAACAAAGTAAATTAAATACAATTCTGGAGATGATTTAGCAAAATAAATTGTTATAATTGTTCTATTTATGTTTAGAAGGGGTAGCTGCTGAGTAAGCAGGTTTGCTGCCGTGGGAAAAAATGGGTTTTGTATCCAAATATCAGTAAACCCCCAACCATATGAAGCCACATACCAAGTTTCATTAATAAGCGAGATATAAAATTGTACTTATCCTCCATAAGATTAAGATTGGACAGCATACTTTGTTTAGCACTTTCAATATCACGGTAACCAATTAACGTAGAGCTATGATAAAAATACCAAATTGTTTGTTTTTTAAGCTAAATCCAATAGTGTAAACTCAAGCTTGGCTTTAAAAATAATGATGTGTAAAAAGTTAAAAAAAAACATTTGTTGGGTACAAAATCCCCCTTTTATAATGCGATCTGTCTGGTTTTCAAACTCATGAAAATATATGCTGCCTTACAAGTTTTTTTAAATTATTTGATTTTTTCTGGGGATGAGACCTGTCTAGAACTTATTTTTATCCCAGAAATTTACTTATTACCAACATTTGAACGAAATCGTTGGTGTCGTTTTTGAGATCACAGTTACAAGCAAGCAAGCAAACCTTACTCATATTAAAGTATAGGATGATATCGAATTGTTAAAATGAGTAATACTCGTGTTGTTTATAATTGTTAACATGTGGTTTCCTGAGATCAGTGACTAAAACTGTTGAGTGAAGATTGCATATACAGTATAGAGTGGTCATATCCAAAATAAATCAAAGGGACTTTGGGCTGTAAATAAAAACTGGAGGGACCTTTAAAATGCAGAAAATAGACAAATGAGCTACAAAAATCTGATAATCAGTGCGGGGAAGTGGTGAAATATTACTGCAAGTCATCTAAACAAACTGACTGGACTTCCCCGAGCAAAGCTCGGCTCCCCAGGTAGTAGGCATTAGACATAGACATACTTTATTTGCACATAACATTCTTTACATGTGAAAACATACAGAACAGGTGCATCGTCAGAATATGGTAAGAACTAAAAAACTAAATTGTTATGATATTTCAAATCTTATCTCATACAAAATAAAAATAAAAACAAAATCGAGGGGATTTTTATAAAACTCCTGCAAAGAATAAAAGGCTCTGTTAATAAGTTGGACCTTTAATTTATCTTTAAATTGGTTATTGTTCATGGATTTAAAATCTACTGGCAATACATTGTACATCCTCAAACTGGCATACAATGGACTTTTTTCAAACAGGGCTTAGAAGCAATGTTTGGGAAGTCTAAAAATGGTTTCATTGCTGGTGTTATAACTATGCTGGAATTTTAATCATTCAGGCAGATGAAATTTCATGTGATGAATATAACTTAATGTTTCATAAATATATAAGCTGGACAGTGTTAAAATTTCTAGATTTTTAAAATGAATTTTACAAGAACTTCGTGGGTGGGAATTTGTCATGATACGGATTATTCTCTTTTGCATCTAAAAACCGAATTGATACTTGATGCTTGTCCCCATAAGATCAATCCATACCTCAAAATGGATCCGATGTAGGCATGGTACACTATTTTCACTGTCTCTATGGGGACTCATTCCCTTAGGTGAAAAATACAAAAGATGTAGATCGGTTTTTTTTTTCATAACAGAATTTATATGAATTTTCCAATTCATGTTTTCATCTACATAGATGCCTAAGAATTTTTGGGATTTGACTAGATTAGAAAAGTGTGTTACTTCATTTTTTTTCTGAAAATTTAATTAGTTGTGTTTTGTCGAGATTGAGTTTAAAACAATTTGATTTAAACCAATTATTCATATCCTTCGTCACATTTGTTAGTGATGTAGATAGTTCTTCATTATTTCCGTGCTTCACAATTGCAGTTGTGTCATCAGCGAACAAAATCAAATCTCTACTTATAGCTTTAGGAACATCATTTATTTAGATTAAAAAGAAAAGTGGACCAAGAATTGATCTTTATGGAACGCCAACAGACACACATTTCCATGCTGAGAAGTGCCTGGTCCCATTTTCTGAAACTATTGTTCCTTGCTTTCTTTTTTAAAAGGCAAGATTTTATTAAAGAAAGACATTTTCCTGTAACTCCACAGTCATTTAATTTTAATAAGAATACTGAATGATCTACACAATCAAAGGCCTTGGACAAGTCACAAAACACACCAGCTGTAGCCCGTGACCCATCCAAAGTCTCTGTGACTTTATTATAAAATAAATGATTTGTTCAAAGTAATTTATTTACTAATCTAAAATGTATAACTTTTTCAAATATTTTAGAAAAGTTGCTTAAAACAGAAATCGGACGGTAATTGTTTTTGTCTGTTCTAAGACCCTTTTTGAAAATTGGAGTAATTTGTGAATATTTAAGTTTCTCAGGAAAAAGACATTTGTCTAAACACTGATTTATGATATCAGAAAGTGGTCCAGAGAGTAAATTAGCAGTGGCCTTGATAAGTTTTACTGGTATCTCATCCCAACCTATAGAAGATTTATTTTTCGAGGAAAGAATTATTTTGTTTACTTCCTCTTTATTTGTATGTCCAAAACAGCACAATGAAACAGCTTCAAATAGCCTTCAAGTAGCCTTTTTTACATTAAGAGGGTGCTCCAGTCACAAAACTTTTCACGTTTCTACCTGCTTCGCCCATAAGGCCAATGTTAACTTTCAAAGCTCATTCCTCCTCAACGGATTGTTCGATATCGTTGATTTATGGCTCATTTTAAAGAGCAAAAATATACCTAGCGATTTCAGTAAGCAGAATTTCGATATCGCAAATACTAATAAATCAATAAAATTCCAAAATATTCAATATTTACGATTTTTTTATGTGCAAACTATTATGATAACGAAATTCTGCTTACTGAAATCGCTAGATATATTTTTGATCTTTAAAGCAAAGCATAAATAATCAATTTCGGACAACCCGTTGAGGAGGGACGGAGTTTGAAAGTTAACATTGGTCTTATGGGAGAAGCAGGTAGACGCAGAGGACTGGAGCCCCCTCTTAATGTTTGAAGCTACATTTAAAAATAAATCATTAAAAGTTGTCACTGTAGACATAGGGTTACAAATTTCTTCATTGTTTTCTTTCAGGATTATTCTGGATTCAGTTTGATAGCCATCGTTACCTAGTTCTTTGTTTACAATTTGCCATGCAGCCTTTGACTTATTTTCAGATTTTCTTATATGTTGGCTATTTGTAGGGGTGGGTGAGTACTCTAATTTTCGAGTAGTCTCTAATACTATCTCGGCCTTCGAGTATTAGAAAATCCTCGACAGGTACTCGAAAACTCGAGTTGAGTAGTTTGATACTCCCGCCGTTTACCCACGTTTACGCCGCTAACCAATGTTTAACAAAATAAGTGACTGAAATAGAGAAAAATAAGCCTAAAATATATTTTTAGGTCATATGAAAGGAGACAATGACACGTGGGTTATTTATGGATACCTGTGAGTTAAGATAAGTAAGAGAGGGGCACAGGGAGTGTTTGGGTCGGGGTCAACAAATCACTTTCTTGTTAAAATGTTCTGATTTTGATAAACTAACCCAAAATCTTGGTATGGATATATATTTGTAATACTTGCCTTTCGTTTGTTATGGTTATATATATATATATATATATATATATTATTTTTTTTCATTTAAATCATATTCATTCATAGTAGAATAAAGGTTGATAAAATAAAAACATTAATTATTCAATAAAGTGTTATGTTTATAATTAAAGTTTAATATGTAAAAACCATTATTTTCAATAAAAAAATTAAAATGAGTTTTTTACTTTTTAAAGAACTACTCGACTCGAAACTCGATTTATTTGGTTTAGTACTCGACTCGATTTAAAAAAATGCTACTCGCCCACCCCTAGCTATTTGCAAGTATTTTGGCACTTTTAACCACTCTCTTAAATATTTTTGCATATAATTTAACGTACTTTAAACATTTTTTGTTTTTACTTGTTTTAGCTTCTAAATGCAATTCACGTTTTCTTATACTGGATATTCTGATACCTTGTGTTACCCAATTTAAAACCACTGGTTTGGTTTTCTGTGTTTTTTTTAATGTTTTTGGAGGAAAGACACTACCTATTAAATATCAGCAAGAAATTTTCTAAAAAAGTATTGTAATTTTGATCAGGTTCCAATATAGGGTCAAACTTAAAACTGTCATTTTCCAAATAATTGAGAAAATCCTTTACTTTTTCAGTTAAAAATACTCTTTTACTAAATGAAACTGAATTTTTTCTTAAAGAAATACATTCTGTTACACCAGGAAGGTTTAAAAAATTGCTTGGTGATCTGACAGGCCTAAATCAGTATTTAGTTTACTTGTGGTTTTATATTTCCTTTGAGCGATTATATTATCTAAAAGGTTGCTGAATTTTCTGTTACTCTTGTAAGCTCATCAAACTGCAACAAAAACCCATTATTATTATTATGCATTATTATTATTATGAACTAGTAGAATGTGTACCCGTTCTTCGCACGGGTAACAGCTGTAATAAAAACTAATGTATCAGCTGTTGGAAATTAAATACCTTTAAGTGTGTTTAAACTCATCCCTTTTCTTTATGTTTGTGCCCTTAGGGAAAATTTCATCAAAAAACTAATATTTTCCCTCCAATTTGCTTACCTTGACCTTTCATTCAAGTATGGGGTTGATGGGTGTCAGACTTATGGTTTTCTCAAAAGTTCCTAGGTAAATGAGGCTTTATATATAGTTATCGGAAGTGATTTTTATTGCATTGCAATAATTTATTATGTCAAGAGGTCATGAAGTTACATCGATTAATATTCCTAAGAATGTCAAGTGCAAGTATTGTACAGTACGTAGAAAGTGATTGACTTGAAGACGCAAACTTACTATAAATACCCAGAATAAGGGTAATTGAAATTTGTAGATTTTGGGAGTGTTATACATGGGAGTATGTATCAAAACTACAGCTAAAAGGTCACAAAGCTAAAAGGTGATCACAATTCCGTTTTATTTCACTAAAAATAAAACTTATGTCAACAATCCGTCGTCCTTGGAAGGGATTGACGCCAGTGTTATTATCGGTTGAGTGTTCTATCACCAGGTAATTCTGATTGCTGCATTTCACAATGCAAATGGTCACTGATCTCTGTCTCTTCAACCGACATAGGTTTCGATGAATCACAGTTGTAACTGTTTGGTTGGTAAACACTCACAGAATTGTCAGTCGATCTTCTTTTCTCTTGTGCCTCTTGATAATGTATGACGTAACAGTCTCCACTCAGCCAAACGTTCTCCTCCACGGGTTTTCTTGCGCGATGTTTTTGTTGGGAATGAACGTTGACTGGATTACGACCCATAATAAAGTGTAGACGAAATAGTTGTACATTTATTTAACTAATTGTATTAAAGAAAACAAGAACACAAATACATACAAAAACACTAAACTAGCGATCACTTAATACGACCACTCTCATAGCTTCCTTCCAAAAAAATATTTACTCTGGGCGAGGGAAACGTATATATCGAATAAGATGCGACTTTCCCACAGCCAAGATTTTAAAACCCTTCACTCACGCTTAGTCGGAGAAATCACTTTGACATGCCGCGCCGCGCCCCGCCGGCCTTGCGCCAGGGACGTCTTCTTGGCTAGCAAAGTGGACCATCATTACGACTAAACCATTGTCCCTTAAGACGTTGTATACAAATGTAGCATATGTATTTATTTTCAAGTTAACCAGCAATTTTTATGCATAATATTTTGCTTTTAGGCTAAAAGAGAAAAATAGGATTTTGATTTAGAACAAGTTTAGAGTATAATAACTGATGATATAAAAAACTAACATGGGTCAAAATGCTTAGTCATGACAAATATTTTGAAAAATTATGAATGAAGATTGTGTCAAATTAGTATCCCTCCGCAAAGCTGTAGTTTTTGTAAAGCCCGCTAGGTTCGTCAAAATCACAGCACTTTCCACCATGCAATGTTTTACGCGACAGCATTTAATGTCTAAATAAAGTAACTTTTTGCAAAAGTAAAAGTTACATGATATTGTTGATGAAACTACAAACTAACATTGCTTTTTCAAAAATCGATATTTGTATTAATTTACCTAGGATTTAACTAAAGTTGGATAACTTTGGCAACACTTAGCGTTTGACTGTGTAAATATAGAAACTTAATGAAAAGCAAACTATTAATACAACTCTTCACCTTCAAAATGGTATATTGAACATAATTTTAAGTTCAGAACCGGGGATGCTATATGACTTGGCGCGAAGCGGTTTTTGGGCAGATTTCGGTAGGGGTAGGGAACCCTCTTAAGTCATGTATCTTCAGCACTGGTTGTTATACCTTAAATTTTGTTATTTGTAAATTTATATTTGTTTTTTATTTCTTTTAATTTTTTCTTTAAAAATACGTCTGATATAAGTTTCTACACACTAATTTCTCTAGAACATAGTAAGCAAATTAATTACAATTTGGTTGATTGGTTAGTAGTTTTTGGGGGACACTCGGCTGGAGTAGATGGAACGTCCAATGACGGTCTTGATTGAGGCAGTGAGCAAGCGGTGGTGGGGCCAGTCATTATCTGCCTTGATTCACATTGTGCATTGCATCTATCTCCCTTTCTAACCAACCCAACTTATAGACAGTGTTTTTTTTATCACTTAAGCACAGCTAGACATGAAAAGTGGCATATGTTAAGTGAATATGTTAAGGCATATTTGACTAAGACTGCAGAGTTTCTTAGAAACATTACTGTGAAGTCATCTCAAAATGACTCTAGCACCAAAATACATTAACCAACCAATGTAAAGAAGATGAAAAATACATTTTCTGATATCCTAGTAAATAAATACAAACAACTAGGGGTGTGCGAGTAGTGATATTTTAAATCGAGTCGAGTCGAGTAGTGCCAATTATTTTTGAGTTTTGAGTATTTTTGAGCGAGTATTTGCCAACAGTTGCTAGTTTCAAATAGCGTAATGGAATTTGGATACCACTCCAGATTTGATAATCTAAATATGTAGGAGGGCTGACTATAAGCAATGTCTGGACCAGGTAATATTGGCCAAATGACAACCGAACCGTGTTTTACATAATGCAGTTTGATTTTACTGGCCAAAATGTTGTGTTGCTACTCATTTATTAGTTTTGATGACAAATTTGTTAGTTATGGCCAATATTAATCCCGATGGCCCGGTCTTCACTTTTGCCGATATTATGTATACTGTCGTCATTTTCGACCTTTATTTCGTGATCCAGTCGTCATTTTTGGTCGATATTATGTTTTCCGTCGTCATTTAAGGCTGAAATTACGCGGTCCGATCGTCATTTGTTAGTTATGGCGATTTTACGTGATGTGATCGCCTTTTGCAGCCATTATTACACAATTTGGCCGGTCACAATTGTTAGTAATCGCCCGGAAATACTTGCTTGAACTTTCGAGAATTTTTGAAAACTTCGAGTCGAGTTTGAGTATTAAAATACTCTGCCAAAATTTTCAAATACTCGCACACCCCTACAAACAACACAAATATACGAGGGTCATCCAGAAAGTAAGGAACTTTTGCTTAATGCACTTAGCACATCTCCCCAATCACCGTGATTGCGAGTGTGGCAGTTCACTCACCTCCCCACCAAAGTAAGAGCCGAGACTCGTTGCTGTGCAGTGACATGTCTTATTTCTACAGCGATTCAAAATAGCGTTGTCAATTGAAAATCCCGCCAAATATGAGATATGCAGTGTTATTCGGCTTCTGAATTTAAAAAAATGTTCGGACAATTGAAATCTTTAGATTAACCCCAAAGAAACTTTGTGGTGAAAGTGCAAAAAAGCCTTAAGTCAAGTCTTCAGCGGAAAAAATGGTGCAACAGGTTTAATAAAAGAAGATCCATTGTGCACGCCAAGGATCGGAGTGGCAGGTCATTGCTTGTTAAAAGATGATTTGAAAGGAAGACATGAGGAAAATTTGAGGAAAACAGCCGCTAAAGTCTTAGCACATTAAATAAATTTCATGATCTTGTTTTTTACTCTTTGAACATAATCTTTCTTTGGTTTTTGCCTACAAATTTCAATAGATTGGACATTTTGCGCATTCAGGAACCAATAACACTGTGGATCTCAAATTTGGTGGGATTTTCGATTATCACTGCTATTTTGAGTTATTGTAGAAATAAGACGATGACCACACAGCAACGAGACTCGGCTCATACTTTAGTGGGGAGGTTAGTGGACTGCCACACTTGCAATCGTGGTAATGGGGAAGCTGTGCTCGGTGCAGTAAGCAAGCATTTTTTATTTTCTGGATGACTTTTTATTTTCTGATTTTCTGGATGTTACTCTAGTTTAAAGTTTTGCAATTTCACAATCAAAAATGGGATTCAAATTAAAATTGCAAGAAAGGGGTTTTACATTTCAAAATGAAGATAATTAAATGTTGAAATTAGTATATAGCTTACTCAAAGAACTAGTCAAGTTTTCCGTCTTGGGAAGAAAACTACAGTAAAACCATTCATCTAAAATTCGAGGTAAATAGTTATTTGTGCAACTAGTGAGCAAAGTGAGCAATTGCCTCACTCGAGAGAAATCCTTACTCACGAGCCGTAGGCGAGTGAGGATGGTTTCTCGAGTGAGGCGATTGCACTTTGCACTCGAGTTGCACATTATATTTTTCCTACAGTTACCATAAAACAAATAAATTGGTAAAGAAACGTTATGGGAAATATCTTTTGCGACAGCAAAACCACCTTCAATGTTTACAAATGGCAAATCAATGAAATGGTGGCTTCTGCCGTGACCGGAAGTGTTGTGACAAATACAACAGTACAACAGCTGACCAGCTGATTTACAGCCAGTGCTGCCAACGTATTTCGCGCGCATACGACCTTGTCTGCATGTTACGCGCTCACTATTTCGTGCCTTCACGTTGCAAATCTGGAGTGAGACAAAGTAATTAGAGTGAGACAATGTTAACATTGTCTCACTGATGAGCAAATTGGCCACTTTGCTTTCTCAAATCAGTGAGAGAACATGTACATTGTTAGGTAACTTTAGGAAAACTGCATGAACATCTAACTCCTACTACCATTCTTATACAGTAAATCATAAGGAGGTAAGTACTCGTATTCTTTGTGCCAAATTAGTACACAACATTCAAGAATGCTCTGGGTTTCATAAGCTTAACTTGACTGATTAAAGGGATTTAATTTCTAAAAAGGTGGCTTGTTACTGTTGTTTAAAATTAGGGCATACGTAAAAAGACTGTTAAATTTTAATTGCTGTATCTGTCACAAAAACATCACACAGCTATGTGTTGTGTTTAAACTAAACTATTAAATGAAGATGATAAATTTCCAGTTAACTCAAAGAGAGATAACAATGTAAGACAGATGTTTTGCCCTCCAAAAGTAGTGAACCATTACTCCAGACACTCTTAGTAAGTCAGGATGGTAAAGAGTATCTGAGTCACTAAAGATTATGTAGCCAAACTATGCCTCAGTGATGTTTGTGGGGAGGTTACCAGCCAAGTTTTTTGGGAGAGTTATTATTCAAAATATTGTTCATATAAACTTACTTGCTGACCTTACACAATGTAAATCCATGTTTTAAGATTACTGTACCTGTTTTGGACCAGGATAAAATCTGCAACAACGTACCTCGGCTTCAAGATGGGGAGATCTTGTCAGCTTTCAGGAAGAAAGGTATTGTTTTTACCGATGCAGAGGAAAAATTTCCTTCCAGTTATTAAGGTCTTACTCCGTGCACATATCATTGGAAGATTGTATACTGTAAATTGGGATGTGCGAGTAGTGATTTTTTGAATCGAGTCAAGTAGTGTATTTTATTCTCAAGTATTTTATAGCGAGTATTGGCCATCAGTTGATTATTTCAAATAGTGTAATGGGATTGGGATAACACTCCAGGTTTGATAATCTAAACATAGTTTCTATCTAATAAATGAGTAACTATACCAATTTTTGGCCAGTACAACCAAACTGGATTATGTGTTGATAAGCAAAACACGTTTTGACATTCGTTTTTGGCTGATAAAACATGGGCCGGTTGTCACAACCCTACTGTAAATGCAGATAATGTCAGCGAAGGTCTGGTAGCAGTAGAAACTTATAACGGCTGGACAGTAATGGGCAATCAGCAATATGTCCTGAGAAAGCTGACATTTAATTTTGACAAGTTAAAAAAGATATGTTTGAATTGAACGGCAAATAAAAATGGTAAATGAAAAACCTATACAGTATAATATGAAACTGTTCTCAACAACTAGGTCCTAAGGAAAAATACTTTGTGTGCCTTTCAGTTGCCTTTCAAAAACACCCTTAACCCTTTGCGATCGGAAGGCCAGCAGGAGTGGCCACAACGCAGTCGGCAGCCAGTCGGAATTCTTTCCGTACTAACTTGGTTCCGACGGTCGGACGGCCAGCTGTACTGGCCACGTCCCACTACGCGTCACCTCGGCATTTATCATGGCGGCTCGCTCCCCGCAGCTCGGAATTATTTTCACTGAAAACCTTCAATGATAGCATAGGGGATTTAAATTTTAATAAAACGTCTCTCAATTCGTCTTATCTTTAACGATCGTTCATTATTACTTAGTTAAATATACGGGGGAAAAAACATAACCCCATTCTTACTAATAAATGTTTATACGGGATAAAACAATTTGATTGTAGGCCTAGTTATAATATAAGTGTAGGCCTATACGTAAACGTACAAGTGTTCTTATAATCATGTACATTAAAACTTAAAACTTAATTAAAAATACAAATAAACACAAATCTCTCGAGAAAATCACCAAAACACAGTTAAAATCACATAAAACTGAACCAAAACAATGATGATTATGACAGCACTTGTGCCAGAACAGGTGTTTATTTTAGTTGTTTACACCACAATTCTTACGATATAATGTTGCAAGCCTGCTGATCGTTTAGTTTAACAATTCCTCACTAGGTTGCAGCACTCTACAGGCATTATACCACAGTTGGAATATTACAAACGAAAACACTGTTGTCGGTCCTGCTGGACACCCGAGCGTTCGTTGGATTTCATGTTGGCCAGCACCGCTGGCCGTCCGATCGCAAAGGACAACTGCTGTGGAAAAAAATCCGACTTCCGCGCGCTAATGGCGGTGGCCAGTAGAGCTGGCCGCGCGACCGCTGAGGAATAGCAGCAAATATGCATTCCGATCGAAAAGGGTTAAAAATATAAACAAAATTGTAAACTGAACATGAATCTTTCACATAAAAAATCACTAACTTACAGCTTCATCTTGTACTTTAAAAGAGACCATTTATACAAACTATTGTGCTCAAATTTCTTTTCACTGGCTGGTCATGTATTCTTAAGTGGGTTCTAACCGGCAGCCGGAAGCCAATTCAAGATGGCGTATTGGATGGTCTCGCGCCAGTTCGAGCTCAAGTGGTTGTAAGCGTGGCCATCAGGCGCGCTAGTTACGCTGGCGTTGCCAACCGCTTGCGAGGGAAAACTAGAACTGCCTCTTCTGTCAGAATCTGAGACTCTGTTATCTCCCGCCATCGCGTCGTCGTACTACCAGCTCCTAAGCCTAGAGATGTTCAGTTCGTGTATCTAACTGCGTAAAACCTCGTTAATTATAATAATTTTGAAATTGGGCAAAATATACATTGATTGCTATTGTCTACTTTATTGTTGGAGATCTCAAAAGTTTAATTTGTCACAAAACCAGGCTGTGATAGAAAATCAACACAACAAGCTTTTTATCAAAATTTTATTAATAACTACTAATTCATTCAAGACGTATTTCCATAACTTTATTAAATACTGAAAATTAATGCGCCTACTATTTATTTTTATTTTTAATTATAAATTAATTGGCTTCGGCAGATTCAATACTACACATAAAATAAAAACGCTGAGTGCATTACAAACGAAATTACAGTTGTGCATCATAAAATAATTTATAAAAGGAAATCTATAGCTTAAAATCAATTAAATAATAATTTGTTTGTAATTTATTCGTATTAATTTACAAACATACAAATCCAAATCCAAGTACACGCAGTAATACTTAAAAATTGGCCAATAATACTCAACTTAGATATACAAATACAAGTTTAATAAATCAAAATACTAAACCACCCAAAGTACATTTCGTAAAAAATGCCGTCAAGTTGAACTAAAAGATCAAATCATTACCCTACTATCAATAAGTGAATTATCTTTTTGGCAATAGGTTATTCGCGGCTCATTAGATTTTATTTCACAACTCGTACTGCTTATCCATTTTCAAAAAATGTATTCAAAGTTGTTTTGAATGTTGACAATTACAGTAAAATTATTTACCATACTTATCAATGAGTGCGCTACGCTTTGCATTATAAGGTAAGTGCACGCGGAACACACGTGGAAGTGCAGAGAGCGATGATGACTCAGACAAGGTCACACACCCTGCGCCTGTCCCGTCACCAGCACAGCTGTAGTGCTTGTAGTATCTAGTGACCCGAGGGTGTTATTGTCAAACTTTTCCAAGGCTGACTGCTGGCGCGGATCCACGGGGGGAAATGGGGGAAATTTCCCCCCCAAGGCAAAAGGTTGGAGTTGCGCGCGCACCAGCGCCAGTGCTATGTCTGCCCGGCAGCGTCATCTCAACTTGTCGTCTGATTGATGCGTTGTCAGTCAGATTCATATGCCTGTAATACCACTACAGAGAGTTCACAGACCGGAAATTCCTGGAAAATCGGAAAGTTTTACGGGAATTTCGGCGAAAATTCGTTAATTTAGTTAAACGTCTTTTTCGGCCATTCTCGTTCATGCGGCTCGGTTGTCGTTCCCCAGGGAGGTAGAAACCATGGAGAGCTCGTCAAATGGACAGAAAATGGTCCGCGCATTGTCAGGCTAGACCCAAAGTGTAGGACACGGCAAATCTGAGTAATCCCGAGCGGTGATCGCGTTGTCGTTTACACACTCCTGTACCTCTTAATAATAATACAACTACAATGAAACTTATGTCCGTATCTAACAGTATCAATATATTTTAGTTTAAAATTATGTGTAATTTGTAATAATTACAATATTAGAAGGTTGTAAGAACATAACATAAAAAAGTCAGTAAGCGAGAAAGTTTGTTATTCCTTAGGTAAAAACAAACTTCCAGCGAGAAAGTTGTAGCTAATTAGTTGATCTTCAAAATTTATTCGAAAAAATTTTCGATAGAGCTTCTAGTTTCTTCAATAATGCGATATAAATCACGGCTATGTTGAGTTCTACGCGCGCCGCCGTCGTCGTCGAGGACCACGGCTCCACGCCGTACTACCACTCAGAGTAATCGCTCCTCATTTTACTTAGATTTTTATAAAAAGTAAATATATAAATATATATTTGACTCCATATTATATTGAGGTTATTGTTACTTAACACAGCTTTCAATTATGATAAAAAAACATTTATCGAGATGTAATCTGACTCATGATTAAACATTAAATATTAAAATATTATAAATAAATATGTAATTAAATTAAATGAAAAATAATATGAGACTTATTTGTTGTACATAGTAAAATGTTATGCAAGAAAAAACATATTTGTTTTGTTATAATGTCGTCGTGAAGCAAAAATGCCTCACCAAATACTTTATTTGTCCATTTTCTAAGTTAAAATACAGGATTCATTACCTCTATATGTATTGGATTTTATTTAAACATAACTTTGCCTTTTATTTAAACCCTTCTCCCTTTAAAATTTGTATCACTTAAACATTTTTCCTTCTAGTTCTAGTAGTTATTTATTACATCGTTAAATTAGATTTTATTTAAATGTTACATGTTTTCAGGTTTATAATCCTTAATTTTATGGTCACATTTTATGATTTTAATCGTGAACATTGAAATAGAAGAGAATCAACATCTGTTTACAGAAACTTAAGTTATACCTCCCTAACAACTATTCAAATAGACCTATAATTTGATTTTGTGTGAATAAATAAGGTGTGGGGTTGTTAAAATGAATTGCCAGAGAATGTCAGATAGAAGTGATTTTATTTGAACTCTGGTTGTATGTCAATATAAACAAAAGAATAGTAATCAATTGACAGCTGATCTTACAATAAATTAAAATGTGCAGCTGGGTCGCCACACAAGCCCCCTACGGAGAAACGGAGTTGCTCCTCGGGATTCGGAACTTGACGTGCCGGCCGTAGCGTGTGAGGTAACGAGGTTCCAAAGAAGCAGAAGGCGGCGAGGCGTCAGCCTCCGATGGTATGTCAGTTGCAGGAGGTGGCATCGGAGTGGTGTGACCGTGTTCAGGTTTGTCACACAAGAGGAAGGCGGGCTTTACTCTGTCCAAAGTGACTCGAACATCAACGCCATTTTGTCGGATGGTAATAGTTTTCGTATCACGGCGGATGGCAGGATATGGCCCAGTGTAAGGCGGCTGTAGTGATCGTCACACGGCGTCGTCACGCAGAAAAACATGAGTGCATTTCTCAAGGTCCTGGAAAACGAAGGTCTTTGGTTTATCGTGACGAGACGCTGGAACTGGTCTGATGGATGACATATGATGGCGAAGGCGGACAACATAATCAGCTGGGTCCTCTTGTCGTGGTGTATCTCTAGGTATGTCTAGAAGTTCTCCAGGGAGGCGCAGCTGCTGTCCAAAAACTAATTCAGTTGTAGATGCCCGAAGATCCTCGCGATAAGCGCTACGGATGCCGAGAAGAACAATAGGGAGGGCCTCGAGCCAAGTCGAATCACGATGACACATAAGGGATGCTTTTAACTGGCGATGGAACCTCTCAATTAAACCGTTAGCACAAGGGTGGTAACTGCAGGTCTTGATTCGTTCCGTTCCAAAAGTTTTTCTGAGGGAACGAAAAAGAGCTGATTCGAACTGGCGTCCTTGATCCGTAGTGATGCGCAGGGGTGAGCTGTAACGGGAAAACCAGCACGTTACGAGACCTTCAGCGACTTCATCTGCAGTGATTGTTTTGAGGGGTTGTACTTCCGGCCACCTGGTATAACGGTCAATGGCCGTGAGACAATATCTGTAAGGTCCGGCCGGCGGGAGGGGTCCTATGATGTCAATGTGAACGTGGTCAAAACGTGATGATGGAAGTGAGAAATTCCCAAGAGATGTGTGTACATGACGAGTTACCTTGGCACGTTGGCAATGTTCGCAGGCGCGGGCCCAGTTTCGACAGTCTTGTTGAATTCGGGGCCACACTAAACGTTCTGAGACAAGTTTTGCTGAAGCTTTGATGCCAGGATGACTAAGATTATGTAATGAATCGAAAATTGATCGTCGGAGAGTTTCAGGGACAAAGGGTCGTTGTGCAGACGTTGATGTGTCGCAGTAAACGTGGAGATCTGTTCCTGGGATATTGACGTGTTTTAGTTGAAGGGAGGAATTGCCTTTCAGGATCTCTTGAAGCTCAGGGTCAGTTGCTTGATGATGAGCCAATATGTTGGAATCCACGATGTTAGAAGTTGTGCCTGATAAGGCACCGACACGAGAGAAACTGTCAGCGACTATGTTGGCTGATCCAAAAACGTGTCGAATATCTGTAGTAAACTGTGAAATAAATGTTAGTTGGTTTTGCTGAACTGGGGGAAGTTTTTCACGTTTCTGGTTGAAAGCAAAGGTGATTGGCTTGTGGTCAGTAAAGACAATGCAATGGTTTGCTTCAAGAATGTGACGAAAGTGGCGTATGGCAGCATAGACAGCAAAAGGTTCACGATAATATGCTGGCCAAAGAGATTGTTTAGGTGTGAGTTTCTGTGAAAAGAAGGATAGGGGTTCCCAGATCGAATTGTAGACCAGCTGCTGAAGGACAGCTCCAACATGTGTGCCCGATGCGTCGCAAAACAATGCAAGGGGAGCCTTGTGATCTGGGTGGACTATCAGTGTAGCCTTGGCAAGATTTTCTTTACAGGCGGAAAATGCAGAATCCAATTCAGGTGTCCAGTTCACTGGTTGATTTCCACGAAGCGATGATAGGGCACTGTGGAGCGGCGCTTGGTGTTCGGCGGCTGAGGGAATGAATCTCCGGTAGAAGTTCAGCATGCCTAAGAAACGACGCAAGCCTTTTGCTGTGGAGGGGCGGGCGAATTGTCGGAGAGCCTCAACACGATCGGGGAGTGGTCTGGTACCAGCAGCAGAAACTTCATAACCAAGAAATGTGACCGTGGCGGTGTTTAAAACAGTTTTCTTTACATCAACTAGGATGCCATAGTCAGAAAAACGTTTGAATAGGGTTCGTAGATGTTCTTCATGTTCAGCTTCGTCCTTAGAGAAAACTAAAACGTCATCGATATAAGGGAAGCAGAAGTCTAAACCAAACATGACTTCATCAATAAAACGCTGAAACGTTTGACCTGCGTTGCGGAGGCCAAATGACATAAAGGGAAATTCGAACAAGCCAAAAGGTGTTGTGATGGCTGTCTTAGGTATGTCATCAGGATTCACAGGGATTTGGGTGTAGGCTTTGACTAAATCAATCACGGAAAAAACTTTGCAACCACGGAGACGATAGGATGTGTCTGACGGGGTACCTATCGGGGATTGTTCTGGCATTTAGGGCACGGTAGTCGCCACATGGGCGCCACCCATCGGGTTTCTTGGGGACCATATGAAGGGGCGACGACCATGGTCCATCAGACCGACGTGCAGTACCGTCAGTGAGCATTGCGTGAAACTCGGCTTTCGCTAGAACAAGGCGTTCAGGAGCGAGACGCCGGGGGCGGGACGAGATAGGGGGGCCAGGAGTTGTCTTGATAAAGTGCATGGTAGAATGAAGGACTTTTCTAGGAGTACCTGAGGGACGGGTAAGCTCGGGGAATTCGGACAATATTGATTTGGAAGAATCGGGAGTGATGGTCTTGATACTAAAATGAGAGATTGTAGTCGACTGGCAAGGGACAGAAAGGTTGGTTACGCTGTCAATCAGCCGTTGATTGCGACAGTCGGGGAGTAACCCGAAATGTGCCAAAAAGTCTGATCCGAGGATTGGTGTGCTAACATCAGCGACAACAAACTTCCAGGTATAAACTCGTCTAAGTCCTAGATTTAAAGACATTGTCATCATTCCGTATGTATGGATTGTAGAGTTGTTTGCGGCGCGAAGATCGTATTCAACACATTTTGGATGGTTATGAACAAAGGATTTTGGGAGACAGCAGATATCAGAACCAGTGTCTATTAGGAATCTATTATTGGTAGTTTTATCTAGTACTAGTAATCGGCGCCCAGAAGGTTGACAGTCAGCGGACGCCATTACTGACTGCCTCTGGAATTTGTTGGACTTCCAAAAGTACATGGCTGAATACACCTGTTAGCCTGGTTGCCAAAACGCTTGTGGTACCAGCATAAGCCAGCCTGCTCTGAACTGTTAGTTGAGCTACTTTTGCGATACCGGCTGTTAGACAAACTCCTTTAACGAGGCCTTGATTGCTCGTCACGTAAGGAGTGCATGTCATCACACATAGATTTCATTCGAAGCTGCATATCTGACATTTGTTTTACTAGTTCGTCAAATTGAGAAATATTTACAAATTTAGGCGCAGGCGATGTTGAAGCGACAGCGTTTACGTAAGTTACAGGTGAAGGACAGAAAGATGCATTAGGTTGTACTTCTAAGATTTTATCAGCGGTAATGGCCAACATGTCAGTTTGGACGCCTGCCTGTCCAGCTTGGGCCTGTAAAATCGCTTGTACATATGATGGGAGCCGTTGCATCCATATGGTCTTCAACAAACCATCCTGTACTGTGGCAGAACCCACAAGAGATCGGAGGTGGCGTAGGAATTGTGAAGGAGTCCTGTCACCAAGCTCCTCCTCCAACAACAATTGACGAACGCGCCGATCCTCTGATACAGACAAACGTCGAATAATCTCGGATTTGAGGGTGGAGTATGGAGTATCAGCAGGAGGATTGACAATGAGATCCTCCACCTCGTTGGCATAACGTTCGTCAAGATGTGAAATTACATACGAGTATTTTGTTAGTTCACTCGTGATCCTCGCCAGGGCAAATTGGGCCTCAACTTGGGCGAACCAAAGTTTTGGTTTTTCTTTCTAAAAGGGCGGTAATTTGACACTTACCCTATTGACTCCCAGATGTTCGAGTTGTTCTGGATGGGCGGCGTGATCCGGCGGGAGCTGCGGTGGAAGAGGTTGAAGCGCAGGGTAGTTCACCGCTGCTTGAAGTTGTTGTGGTAAGTCTTCGTCTCTATCGGGTCTTCGATTCAGGTCCTGTAGCTGTCTCAGAAGGTTTTCATTTTCATTTTGTAATTGGGCTAGACGTTCCAAAAGCTCTTGGTCCATGTCGATTGAAGAATTGAAGGATGAAAATCAACTGTTGAAGAACGGTTGAAGTAGTGAAGTGGAAGTGATGTGATGGACAAGGAAGGTCGAAGTTATCTTGGTAAATAAAAGGGCAAACTTGTTCGTCGGGGTCACCACAGCTGATCTTACAATAAATTAAAATGTGCAGGTGGGTCGCCACAAAGGAATAGATCGGGGAACTGAAATACAAAGTTGTAAGTAAATATGTGTAGCTAAATATTTAATCAAAATTATGAATGAACTATGGTTTTACGTCGAAACTCAGAACTAAGCCTCTATATCAGCCAATACTATAATAACCAATCCTATAAAAATCATATTGTGTTCAAAGTTGAGGAACATGACAAGGAACTCGAATACGAAGGATACTTAGTTTTGAATAAACTTTTCTACCAAAACTATAAATGCGATAGTATGGAATCAAATTTGTTGTGTCAAAATTCAAAACTAAGCCTCTTTAAAAGCCGTACAACTGTTATTATATAGTTGTCACGAAAAGAGTTGACTCATGTATCGAGTAAATAAAATATGGGAGTCATTGAGTCAAAAATTAATTAATTTCGATAAAAATCCAGGTTGAGTATGTGAACATCGAGATTTGTATACTAATATTGAAACTTACACGTGTTTTTACGTCATAATTAGAGGTTAAATACATTTGAATTTAATACCAAAAGATAAAGAATTTATTCAGTAATACGATTCCAAAAAAAATTTTACTATAAAAAATCCCTTGCGCCGTAAACCTCATTTAACTGAGGACGTGTCGCCAATAACCCATAAGACGCTGTACTGAGCGCTGCGACCGAGTCCTACACTTTGAGATGTGACCTTGAGCCCGGCCGGACCGAATTTTGGTCCATCCCGACTATGGGCGCGAGCATGGTCTATCCCGACATGGGTTCTACCTCGCTGTCGTTCCCAGTCAATAAGACAAGTTTTGGTTGTCATTTTCAGACAATAAGAAACGTTGCCGATCGTCATTTTGGGCCATTAAATGCAACTAAATTCCTGTTTTTGATCTATCCGATGCGGAAAAATAGGCATTCTTTGGCGATAGATCGGGGTCGAATCACCGACTGTATTCGTAAAAAATACGTTCTGATTGTCGTTAGGGCCTATAAAACGGGATCCAGCTTTATTTTCCGTTGGGGAAATGTGGTCCGATTGCCAATTTTTATGATAAATCACGGTTAGATTGTGATTTTTGGCATATATTGAGGCTCGGTCGTCATTTTCGGTCTATAAACAAGTTGCTGCCATCGAATTCGGACTTTAAAATGCTAGGAAAACTGTAGTTTTCGGCAAATAGAATGAAGTGAAATTGCCTATTTTGTTTATAAAATTAATTTTTTTCTATAAAACGCAGACTTTTTCGGCCGATAAAATGCGGCCCTTAAATTTGTTGAGGTCAATTTTTTGCCCTACAAATCGCAAAAGGGGTTTGTCGGTCAATTGTCTTTTTCGGGCGCTAAAACAAGGCTATATTGCTATTTCCGTGGATAATATGCGGCTCGCTTACCATGATAATAAAACGTGGTCCAGTCCATTACACTTAAAAAATTCAGTCATTTTGGTGTTTTTGACCACCAAGTTGTGGCAAAATTTATGTTTTTACCGATAAAATACGGCCAAATCTCTGATTTTGCCCGATAAAACGCGTTTCCGACTTCGCTTTTGTATATAAAATATGACCCGGCTTTATTTCCGTACTGCCGCCTGATGTTCCTGAAAATGCCTTTGTAATATATACTCACAAAATTCGAAAACGAAATGTTTCAACAATCTTGTGCTTTATGTGCTCTTAACATATGAGAGCTTGTAATGGCTGAGGACAAATTCAATTTTAACTATTATTTAGATATAAAAATTGCAAAGGGAAAACCATAATATAGGGTTATTTTAAAGTGATTTTGCACATACATAACGAATACATTTCGAAGTTTTAGTTCAGCCATTCCATACTGTGAGTTTTTGTGACCATGTTATAGTTTATTTCAACTCAATATACGATCAAATAACGCCGTGAGAGCTTGTAATGTAGGAACAAGTTTTCACGGCACTAAGCCGACGGGTGGAACCCTCTTAATGTCAATACTGAGATGGAAGTAGGTTAAAGAAGAGTAAACTTGCTGCGATTCAACTCACAATATAATGAACAAAGGTGCAAAAATGTAATAATTTGATGCAAACGTACTCAAGAGATGATCTTGTCTAACAAAGTGACTAGAAAGTAAGTAAGCCTGCTTGCATAGTAAGCATGTCTAACGAGGGACAAATCCCTGGGCGAGGTCAAGCGGAGAATCTTGGTTTCTGATCCATCTTCTATAGAAGATCCGCAAATCTGAGGTAGCACTGACGTTCCGCTAGCTTCATCATCGTTCCTGAGGCACCCTCATTGATCTAAGCACTTTACTTTGCTGAAAAATATAATGGAAGGTTGTTAAATCACTGCAACAGGGTGAAAGTATAACATACTAACAAAGAATCAAGACAATTTAAAAATAAAGTAAATCAATTTGAACCCAAATATATTATATAGTTTGTTGAATTAATGTAAAATTGGAAGATCTCTTGTGAAATTCCAACTGAACTAAATCAAGGCAAAACAAAATTATTTGTAAATTATGTAGAAGCTAAACATTCTTGAAACAGCAGAATCCCTCTTTAACCGTCGATGTTTTAAACACCCAGAGCAACTGTTCCCATGCTCAGTGATTTCCTCAAAAATAAATGTGACAGTACACGTTAACCATTTGTTTGAGTATACTAAACCACTGACACCATTAGTGGAAAATCTTCAGTCACATGTTATATTTATTATTATTACAATTTATTTGCCTGGGCAATAGACTTGTCATATATTCAAATCTAAGTGCATTTATATTCTAAAGCAATATAATAATCAGTTAACACATAATAAAAAATAATACTGTGAGAAGTATACAAAACGTTCTAGCTACCCATAACAGCTGAGGATGTTACTCATAACAAATCTTTGTAGTCAGTTAGTATGATCTCCTGAATTTCTTTCATGGCCTATCTCAAGTTCTCTTATTTGTTTTTATTTATTTTTATGTAACAACTACATTATTCTCATTTTCTTAATCTTTATTGTGCTCAAGACAGTTTGAAAACAATCAATGCAGCCGTGTTGATGTTATCACACAATATATGCTCTTTAAATTTCTTAAACTTTCCTTGATTACCAAACTAAATTTCTTTTCCCACCAGGAGTGATAAAGTTGTTCCCTTTGTTAACCATGAGTTTGTCTTCATTTTATCTATTCATTGTTGCTGGATTAGGAAACCCCGGCATAGCTGCTAGGCACGTCTTCCACAAACGGGAATTTTGCGCAGGTTACCGGAAGGATAGGATGTGGCAAGAAAGGAAAGGGTGGGATAGGACGGCAGCCAAATTGACCTTTCAGAGATCAATTGCTGTCATGTTCCTGTGACAGCTGTGATCAGGCTCAAACAGGCGGACCCTGCTCTGCCCTCCAACTGGCCAACTCAATTGACAGGGTATCCATTTACAACAGTCAGGGGCAACACATTCTCTAGCTGGGGACCAAACCTGGAGTTTCCATCCCCAGCCACTGGCAAGTGGAGGGACGAAAGGTGAAAGGGAAGTTTGCCATGATGGTCAGCAAAAAGACTTACCCTATGTAATGACAACTTCCTTTGCTTCCTTTCCTATGTCAGCTCAAAACTGGTATAGACCAGTTTTAAGGTTGTCGTGGGACTCATTTTACATATTGTATCCATATAATTGTTAAGACTCTGATGATAAAATCATCACATTTTATTACAGGATGCCTTAAAATTAAAAACTATTCTGCCTTTTGAAGTTCCATACCTAACTTTCTTAAATTTTGATGAGAATTCCCCCACTTTTCTTCATAAAATAAATTATGATAGACAGACTACTTCAATATCTATAAGCAGACATCCCATGAAGGGGATGAGACATTAAAATAGTGTAAACTTTGACGTCTAGACTCATATAGTCACATAACTCTCATAACACTCATAGAGTCTCATATAGTGACAGTTCAGCCCATACTGTCAAAATCTAACATTTTTTCGGGTTGCTGCAAATGAACCACACGATAATCAACACTAACAACTGAACCAATCAGTCCGCGGCTGACCTGGTACTCAGTGTCTGTGTCCATGATCCCACACACGGCCACCACCTGGTAGTGGCGGGCCTTCATGTTGGCTAGCGACCTGCGTATGAGCCTCATGGCCGACGCTGCAGTGTTGGTGGCCCGCAGCTCGCTCATCTGCTGCGGAGTGTGGCTCGGGTCCAGCACCAGCAGTATGACTGTCTCGTCACGCAGCACCTCCACACCAATGATGGTCCGACTGTGACCTGCGAACCACATTCAATTTGACTAAAATTGTAGCACCTCCACACCAATTATAGTCCAACTGTAGCCTGCAAACTGGATTCAATTCAACTCAAATTGTAGTACCTCCACACCAATGATGGTCCAACTGTAACCTGCAAACTGGATTAAATTCAACTCAAATTGTAGTACCTCCACACCAATGATGGTCCAACTGTAACCTGCAAACTGGATTCAATTCAACTCAAATTGTAGCACCTCCACACCGATGTTGGTCCGACTGTGACCTTCCAACTAGATTCAATTCAACTAACATTGTAGCACCTCCACACCAATGATGGTCCAACCGTGACCTGCAAACTAGATTCGATTCAACTAAAATTGTAGTACCTCCACACCGATGATGGTCTGACTGTGACCTGCCAACTAGATTCATTCCAACTCAAATTGTAGCACCTCCACACCGATGATGGTCCGACTGTGACCTTCCAACTAGATTCAATTCAACCCAAATTGTAACACCTCCACACTGATGATGGTCAACAACTGTGACCTGCCAACTACATTCAACTCAAATTGTAGCACCTCCACACCAATGATGGCCCAACTGTGACCTGCCAACTAGATTCAATTCAACTAAAATTAAAATCAACAGCGCCGGACAATTCAAATTGTGCAAAAGCTTACATTAAATTTTAACACCATAATATAATTTTTGTCAGCTAACTTTAATGCTAAATAACTATCTCAAACTGGAATATGTCTTAAAACACTCCATCATTTTAACTCAACTCATTTCAAACTCTCAGACTTTAGATTTTTTCATGCAGGTAGGATGAAAATCATGTGTAGTTCTTCGAGTTTTACCGATGTAAGAGCATAGTTTTAAAAATATTAGGATTTTGCGGTAAAAGAATGAGTTTAATCCGACACCAGCTTTATCAAAATTAAATAAGGTTTCAAACATAAACTAAACAAAATTGGTTCTGTGGAAAACAAGGAATTGGTCTACAGTAAACATATATATAATTTTTCACTCTTATTCTTTAAGAGACATGTTTAAATATAGCATGTTCTTCCATCATCATGTTTCCCTTGCTGTAATAAAGCTGCAGAAAACAAACAAATAGATGTTTCAAGGTCACTTATAAAAGACAGTTTTTAAAATAAGCCTTTTGAAGCGTCTATTGATTTGAACTTTATTATAACAGTGGGGAGTGATCAGTAGAGGGGGGTAACATTTACCTCACCCCTCTCATGGCTCGAGTAAAATGTGATCAGGGCTACCTCTACCTCCCCTACAAATACTAGATTTTTCTCGTAGGACACATCAAGATATTTCAGTTAAAGTGCAGACTGATTTTATCAGTATTTCATTACTGCTATCCCAGATACAGCAATAGCATCAAGAAAGTGAACTTGGGAAAGTTAATAAAAATGTAGAACAGCAATGTCAGGTTTATGTTCTACCTAAAATGTTGTGCATGTTAAAAACAAGATCTCTGACTTTACTCACTGTGGACATAGTATGGAGGTGGGACAACTTTTGACATACCCACAGAGCTGCAACTTTTTGTGAGTGACAAACTAGATGCTTCACGACAAGTAGACCCTTCGACTTGGCTTTGGTTATTCAATTCGTGAAGGAGTTTAGATAACCTCAATAAAATGTACCAATCGATAAAATAATCATTCACAACTTTTCATTGGTTTATATATTTTATTTTTGCCTTTTTTATGAGGAAAAGCTTTACTTTTGTACATGTTAATGGTTGAACAAAAAGTATAATTTCAGTATAAACTCGTAACATTTGTTTTAGAATCCATACTTTGAAGAATGTCATAAATGTTATAAGAGCAGACAACACTTAATAAAATAAAGGTGGGCAAACTACACAAAAATCAAATTTTGATGTATAAAATGTGGGTCCTTAATCAACAATTATTTGTTGTCTAATGCTTTGTTTCTTTTGTTGTTTTCAAAGCTACACTAAAGTAAAAAGGAACAATTACCACATTAAAGTAAAAAAAATTGATTGTTGATAAATTTGTTGCTAGGCAGCTAGAAGTCAAATAAATATAATCTGAGCACATGAAGCGTGAGATCCTGTTTGTATCACGTGAGTTAATTAACACATTCGCTGCGACTGCCCCGAGGCGGGTCGTTTGCAAAATGCGGCCTACCAATCGCTGGTCAGGGTCACATTTCTAAATCTTGGCTAACCAATGGCTGTGGCGCTCAAAGGCGCTGTACTACATTACAATGTAGCTGAACGTAGTTCTAAAAAGCTAGCAGCACATAATAGGTCAACCTACACCACAAATGTCACATGGTTATATCTAAACTGTTAACAGCGTATAGTCCGTTCTCGTCAAGTGCTGAGCTCACACTGAAGCAATATATGGCAGGGGAGCGCGCTACTAGTATTATAGTAGGCCGCTTGGCGGGCTAGTGGCGAGGTACTATATTTATAGTAGCCCGCAGCCTACGTGTTAACATAATTTAAAATTTGATTATATTAATATTCAATATTAGTTGTATAAGCATGTTTGAAATACAAATTTTAAATTGCGCTCATAAATGTTTGTTATATACTGTGTAGAAATAGTGCAGTTATTTAATTTGAATCTTGTTAAATGTGATGCGATTAATTTAATTCTTAATCGCCAATCCAATTTATGCCTTGCCTACCATAGGTTATTTTTCTAAACAGTCTGTATGTATACTAAAGTTATGGAGTCAAGCGTAAACAGTTAGTGGGGATGATAATTTCGTTCTGATGACGCCTGACAGTTGGCTGCATTGACGCGACAATGTGACTGCCCTTACCCTGCCTCTTTTTTTACCCGCGAAACCACCGTCGCGTTCTACTTGGATGTGGGTGCTGGCAAACGTCAAGATAACGTTGTGTAGTGTGCATTCTGTTGTGAGTGTCAATGTGTCAACCAGATCTCAGGTACAACAGCGGTAGCTCAAGTGAGCGGAGCAGTGTGGTGCAGGCTGAGTGATGTGTACGTGACGTTATCATGGCAACAGGAGTTTGAGACCGCGCATCCACTGTGTCCACGTGATATTTCCTGTTTTAGTTCAGTTCACTTTTGTGCATGTTGGGTTTAACTGTTAGTTTTAGTATTTGGTTACTTTATGATATTCAACTTATTATCCATAACAAAAAAAATCGGCTGTCACCGGGGAGTTTTTCATTTACGATGGAATGCTCAAAAGCCTTTCACTAGATTTATATCAGTAGGGTGAGCTGCATTATGTGGCAAATGTGTCGAACCATCACAAATGAATAAAACCCGTTCAGTAATCATCCAATCCAATGTAACATGACAAACTTTGAAGACCAGTGGAATAGAGCCCTGAAGGGTTTTAAAAAATGGGAATAGCCTAGAGGGCTCAGGATAGGGGGAGGGAGAGTGGGGTTAGAAGATACCCTGCCAAACGGACAATGCTTAGAAGAAAAAGAGAATAGGTTTAAAAGTGCCTCATTATTCTGCCTCATAGGGGGCAGGGATAGTGAGTACAGAAGATACCCTGCCCAACGGACAGAAGATAAAGACAATGGGTTTAAAAGTGCCTCATTATTCTGCCCCATTATCCTTCTGGCATCGTGGTGTCAGCCACCTAGAGAGCTCAGGATGGGTGGAGGGAGAGTGAGTACAGAAGATAGATACCATGCCCAACGGACAATGCTTAGAAGATCAAGATAATTGGTTTGAAAGTGCCCCAATATTCTGCCCCATTACCCTTCTGGCCCCGTGGTGTCAACCACCTAGAGGGCTCAGGATAGGGGGAGGGAGAGTGAGGATAGAAGATACCCTGCCCAACGGACAATGCTTAGAAGATCAAGATAATGGGTTTAAAAGTGCTTCATTATTTCGCCCCATTATCGTTCTGGCCCCGTGGTGTCAACCACCTAGAGGGCTCAGGATAGGGGGAGGGAGAGTGAGGATAGAAAATACCCTGCCCAACGGACAATGCTTAGAAGATCAAGACAATGGGTTTAAAAGTGCCTCATTATTCTGCCCCAATATCCTTCTGGCCTCGTGGTGTCAACTACCTAGAGGGCTAGGATGGGTGGAGGGAGAGGGGGTACGGAAGATAGATACCCTGCCCAACAGACAATGCTTAGAAGATCAAGATAATGGGTTTGAAAGTGCCCCAATATTCCGCCCCATTACCCTTCTTGCCCCGTGGTGTCAACCACCTAGAGGGCTGAGGATGGGGGGAGGGATAGTGGGGACAGAAGACACCCTGCCCAACGGATAGAAGATCAAGACAATGGGTTTAAAAGTGCCTCATTATTTCGCCCCATTATCGTTCTGGCCCTGTGTTGTCAACCACTTAGAGGGCTCAGGAGGAGGGAGGGATGGTGGGGACAGAAGACAACCTGCCCAATGGACAACATTCAGAAGATGAACGAAGCCAGAGAATTCCATGGACCATGGGGAAGAGATCATCAAGAGTGTGGCCGTCTGTTTATAAAGGTAAGAATGAAATTATATTCATTTAATCAATTTTCAAGTGCTCTACCTGTAATCTTCGGTAAGTTAATTGTAAGTACTGTAAAAGTAAGTTTGACTAATGTCTGGTTGGAAACAATTTACTGATGAGGGTTACCTTTTGCAATGATTCACTTTTTATGTAAACAGTTTCATCACACTTTCATACATTTATAAATGATTAATAATCATATTTTGCATATGTGCCCTGTTCAATAATTCAATATGTTAAGATACCTGTTTGTCCCCATGCGTTACTTTTTCCCAATGATGTATCAATATAATTTAATATAATAATTATGTATTGTTTTAATTTTCCATCCCTCTGAATATTTCACTTTAGTTACTAACCATTTAATCCCATGAATAGATATTTCATTATAAGTCACAATAGCCTACCTAACATTTAATTAATTTAAAGATTCATCCTGTACAATTATCTCAGATCACATTTTATATATAGCCTAAGTATTTAAAATTCAAAATTGATCTCATTTTATAACCAGAAGTGAACATGTGTTTCCTCCAGAGAAAATAACTTTGGGCTCAAGATTAGTGTTTTGTTTTTAGTTTTGTGAACCCTATAACAATCAACTGAGAAAGCACCTGGTAATGAAGACTCCTGGAGAAGACATGGCCTGTGTTAGATGTTTGGAGGACACTGTCCCAAATTTCATTTAAATTTCCCATTTAAATAGTATTTAGACATTAACAGTCTAATATTTTTATAGTCACCGGAGCCCAGATCAGTTACTTCCCTTATTTGGCCACCTCAAGAATAATTAATAATATTTGGGTGAAGAAATATGTTGCTGAATTGGTGAGATTGTTTAATTTAGTAGGCCTAACTACAAACTTCAAGACTTCACCAATATAAATCACTTCAAGAATTACTAAAATATTTAGTCATAAACTTTGAATCCGAAATAGGCTATTACTTTTACAGCACATCAAAATTTACCATATATAAACTTTGAGGGAATACCAGGACCTTAAATATAGCCTAGAGAACTTTTGTTTATTGGCAACCATTTTGAATCTATAGCATCTCAGACTACGCCAACAGTGACTTTCATTAGATTCATTAGAGATCACTAATTAGACCTTTATTAATATTAAATTCGTTTTTCATTGGCTTGTAGATCAATTCTAATTTATTTTATAATATTTATTTACTCAATTATCAAAAGTTTTATGGAATTTTGCCGGCACGATCAACTACACCCTGAGACAGAACCCCTTGTGCATACCAATTGAGCTAAGCCACCATTATTGTAATTCAATTATTAATTCAAATTTTAGAAAGTCCCTATGATTGTAATATATAATTGTTAGTCCCTTCCACATAATTAATAGTCCAAACATATGTAAATTCCTTTAATAAACAATCTATCTACCCATTGTTAACAGCTGTCTCCTTTACCTAAGTTAAGTATTTGTATAACAGCGAACAGAACATAAGAGGAAAAGGTATTCGAGTAATACAGTCAGTTGTCTCACCCCCCCTTTTTGTACTTATTTATTATTTCAATGGCGCAACCAACGTGTGGCAAAATTCTATAACTCTCTTTCAATAAGATCTGAGATAATTAGCCTAGTTAAGTTAGCCTAAGCCTATGTTAACGTAAATTAAGCATACCTTTGATTTGTATCCTGTACTGTTTCCCCTTTTCCCTCCCTATATCCCACAATCGTGTTCTCCATCACTGTTATTCCCCCCATTCAACTTTCATACCCCACTAAACATTTAAAATGACCGAACGTTACAATCTCAGACCTAACCCCAAAATGAGTCTTCGACGACAAGAGTCAGAATCCCCAGCTTCAGACGAGGACAATAACATTAACCAAGATTTACTAGAAACACAAAATAACACAGAACAATCTACACTAGTCACTGAACAACACACAACAGACGAAAATACAGTAACACCGCCAGTTGAGGAAATCGCCGACCCCAAAGAAAAATTAGACATCTCAGCCCAAATCTCAGCCGCCGAGCCGACCGCCAGTACGACGGCGCGCGCATCATTTACTGTTTCTATGACAACGCCCCCTCCCTCCGACCATATCTCACTGAACGATACGCAAGTCACCCGTAACTCCCAAACCATTCAAGCCAACCACCGAACCTAGCATCGCCACACTCGAACGGCACGATCAAGTCAGCGGGTCAGACCCAAACCTCCTGTCGCAAATATTAACAGTAGTACAGTCATTAAAATCTGAATTAAAAACTAGCCAGGAATCATTAAAATCTGAGCTTAAGTCAGAACTTAAAACCAACCAAGAGACACTCAAATCAGAAATACAAAATTGCAAAACCACACTTGAGCAACAAATCTCAAATCTTAGTCAAACCCAACTTAATTTCCAGACAGAATTGAACAAAATTAAAGACATTCAGCAAAACCACACTATTGAACTAAACAAAATCCGGACGGAATTTGATTTTAAATTAGAAGACTGTGACACAAAGATCAGATAAAACCTAATCCAGGATCTAGAAAAACAATCAGCTTCACTAAAAAATCGAATCATCACTGAAAACCACAACACTTACACAGTCCTTGATTCAAAAATAAAAACAAACCACCACGACGTCACAAATCAAATTCAGGAAGTTAAATTTGAAAATAAAGCCCAAATCGAACAATCGATATCACAATACACGAATCGGCTAAATGAACAACTCGTCCCCAAAATCGACTCCAACTTTGAAGAGATACAGAAACAAAAGGCACAATTTGAGCAACTAAACCACCACATCACACAATGTGAAGACAAAGTAGAAAAACTCACACCGACCTAACACTATCATGCCCCCTGTCCAAATATTATGTAATGGAAATTCTGGCTTAGTTCCCGACCTAAACTTACCCAAATTCAACGGTCGAACACACAACCCTCGAGAATACTTCACCAAATTCAAAAAGTACTACGAACGGAGTCTAAACCGACTTAACACGGACGCCGACCCAAGAGAACACCTAATCGACCTAATAGACGGCAGTCTCGAAAACCACACTAGCTGCTCGATGGTTCTATCTAGTTAAATCGGATATACAAAATTGGAACGACTTTGAATCGGCTTTCGATAAAAGATATTGGAACCGTGAAATACAAAAACGGATCTGCCAAAAGCTCGAAATCGAGAAATACCAACCGAACGGCAATCTAACTAGGGCCGAATATTTCGTGGAAAGGGTCATCACACTACAATCGTTAACACCACCACTAAGAGAAGATGAGATGTTTATGTAGATGAGATGTGACATGTTTATCTGAACACTTTGATGATCTGATCCAAGACGCTCGTCGGGTACAGAACGTAGACTCCATAGTGGAATTTGACGCTCACAAAAGGTCCAAGATCGATTCACAATTCAGTACATATCGCAAGAACGAGTCTCCATACAATAAAAGTGAACACCAACCCGAACACAACCAATCAACCCCTCACAGACAACATAATAATCAACAGACACAACACAGAAATATTGATAATCGAGCCTATCAACCCCACAACTATAGTTACCAAAACAGAAATAACAGCCATCACAACCAAAACAACCCCCACAAAACTATGGCCAGGGCAACCAAAACAACCAAACAAAACAACCAAAATTGGAAACACGACAACTACAGAAGAACAAACAGTCCTACACGACCACGACCACAGTCCCCACACAACCCAGAACCCCGTAACACTAGCTACCCCAGTGATGAACATCGCAAAGTTTGCACAACTATTTTAGAAAGGACCCCAACCGCCCCCAGTGCACCTCAAAACCAAAGAAAGCCTTTAAAATAGAAAGCACTGTCGATATTGGAGGCCTACACCCTGAAATATCATTTAATCACGATCATGCAATAGCTTCAGTGCAAATTAATTCACTCGGATTAGAGAGGCCTAATGAAAATATATATAATGACACTCAAAATAACGATAATAATATTTCTATTAATAACAATAATCCTAATAATGTTAGTAATTTAAATGATGTTATAAATAATCAAAACGATTCAATGATCAGCAATATATATTGCAATAGAGAATTTCTATTATCTGAAGAATTTGAAAATGTAAATAATGAGCAACCTAAATCAATATCAAATTGTCCAGAAATAACAGTACAAATAAATAAACTAAACATAACAGCTTTAATAGACACGGGTTCGAATATAACTTGCTTATCAGAACAATGGTATGATGAAAATCGACAAAATATTGGAAAACATGAAGAGTTACCAGTTACGAACACCTACATTAGAACCGCCACAAATGAAAAATCAAAAAGGATTTCACGTATTATAATGTTACCTGTTACAGTTCAGAATCAAACTACCAACATACAGATATTACTCATCCCAAACTTGGTACGCCCCCTGATTTTTGGAACTGATGTGTTAAGCATTTGGAAGATGGCAATAAACTTTGATCGTGAAGAAATAAACCTAATAATAAATAATAATAAAATCACATTGAAGTTTGGAACGGTAAACGCAGAAGGAATTACATGTCATATATTTGTTAAAAATAGCCAGAGGCAAAATAACAATAACGAACATAATAATGGTTATTACAATGATCATGGGTCAACCAATACATATAACATCACCAGAAGTATGTCACATGAAACAATAGAAGAATCACTAAACACCAACAATATACTAAACTCAACACAAAAGCAACAGTTAGCCGACCTATTATTAAAATACAAAGATACATTTTCTGAACAGCCTGGCCTTTGTAATAGATACGAACACGTTTTATATGTATAGAACCCCCAAAATTTCAAATTCAACTCCTACCCTGTACCATTGATCCATCAAGATGCAGTAATGCAGGAAATCGAGCGCATGCTACACTTAGGAATAATCGAGAAAAGTAACAGTACTTTCATAAACCCAATCATCCCTGTAGTTAAAAAGCCCGGAGAAATACGTCTGTGCTTAGACGCAAGGAAAGCTAATGAAATCATCATCCCTGATTATGAATGCAACAGAAGTGTCAACGAAATCCTGGCAAAGTGTCATAATTCAAAATTTATAAGCAGCATCGACTTAACGGCATCCTATTGGCAGGTCCCATTATCAGAAGAATCCCGACAATACACTGCGTTCCAATTCCGAGGAAAAACATACCATTATAAAGTGACTCCTTTTAGAATCTCGACTTCACAAGCCGCCCTAGTAAGAGCCTTAGACCATGTATTTGGAGAAGAAATAGAAGATTTTACCATGATTTATGTAGACGATATCTGTATAATTTCACCAGACTTTGAATCACACTTAAGACACTTAGAACACATCTTCAAACAATTATCCGCTTCAAATATGACAATCAAGTTCACTAAATCTAAATTCTGTTTAAATTCTGTACCGTTCCTGGGTTACACTCTAACAAACTCTGGTTTAGAAATGGACGAAGGTAAAATTGAACCTATCCTTAAGTTCCCTTCACCAAAAAACAGTCAATTAAACACCAATTAAAGTCATTTCTGGGGTGTATAAATTATTATAATAAGTTCATTGATCGATTTTCCGAGACTGTTCAACCTTTGCTTCGATTAACCTCGAAAAAAAATAAATTTGTTTGGACCTCTACAGAAGAAAAAGTGTTTAATGACGTCAAGTAACTTTTCTTAAAGACTAATGTCCTTCACCATCCCGACCCCTCTAAAATGTTTTACCTCCAGACCGACGCATCAGACTTTTCTATTGGTGGACACCTTTTTCAGTATAAAGATAATGGCGATAAGGCCGCCATAGTGTTCATGTCTAGAGCGTTACAACCGGCAGAACAGCGTTTCACTACAACGGAAAAGGAACTGCTCGCTATTGTGTATTGCCTTCAGAAAACTCGATACATGGTATTAGGCGCAAAATTAAAAATCCTTACAGATAACCACGCCCTAACGTTTCTCCGAACTTGTAGATTATTAAATAATATATTGGCCCGTTGGACATTAGCTAAACAGGAGTACAATTTCGAAATCAAACATTGTAAAGGAACAGAAAACCAAACTGCAGACGCCTTAAGCCGCTTACCACACACTCAATCACCTAACACTAACACTATACCTCAAGAACTAACCATTAATTTTATCCAGGGAATTCCTGATGCAAAATTAAGGGATGGATTACAAAACTTGCCAGAATTACAAGCTTCCAATCCCCACTTAGGAAACATATACGAAACACTATCAGAAGAACAAAACACCCCAAAATCACAACGCCTTTCATTGAACTACAAGCTACACATTGAAGTCCTATATCAAAGACATAAGGGCCAGTGGCTAATCGTTGTATCTAATTGCCTAATCAATCGACTAGTCTGGGAATGTCATTATTACTACTTACACTGTGGTCCTAAAAAATGTTTCCTCCTACTTCAAGAACACTTTATTTTCAAAAATATGCATCGGCGAATCCGGACCCACCTAGCTACCTACAACTCTTGCCAGCGGTGTAAAAGTAACCCCCACCCCCACCATGGTTTTGCCCAAGGAATTAGCTGTCGTGAGAAGAACGAACAATTGGCTATTGACATCATTGGACCATTACCTACCAGTGTTGGGAATGTAAAATACATCCTGATCGTCCTTGACATATATACTAAATTCCTGAAATTGTACCCGATGCGCCGCGCCACCACACAAATAATTATCAACAAATTGTTTGGAGTTCATTTTCTAAATTACGGAATCCCTAAGAGAGTACAAAGTGACAATGGTACCCAATTTAAAAGCAAAGCTTGGATAAAAAAATTAGAGGAAAATAAAATTATTCCAGTCTTCAGTCCAGTATATTACCCAAGATTTAACATGGCAGAAAGACCGATAAAGGAGGTCAAGCGTTGCTTACGAACCTATTGTTCTGATCAACAAAGAAGGTGGGCTAAATGCATCCCAACCATTAACGATTGTCTAAACGAAATCACCTATGAAACAACTGGTTTTTCACCTAATAAATTGCAGTTTGGACAGAAGGATATCCGATTTTGGGAGAGGTACATACAAAACCCACTTGTAAACGAACTACCCCTGGAACAAAAGTTATATCTGGCAACAAGAAGAATAGACGAAAAACGCAAAAAGCGAGCTGAAAAAGCAAACTTGGGGCGACAACCAACATTGTTCAACTTAAACGACTTAGTGCTAGCAAGAAGTCACCATCTTTCAAATGCAGCATTTGGCGAAACAGCTAAGCTATTCAAAGTGTATGAAGGACCCTACAGAATAAGTGAAATTCTAGGACCATCTACATACCACATTAGTCACCTTGGTAATAAACAAATACCCCCGTCGCAGCAAACCTGCGTACTCAGCGAATTTCCAATGCATTTATGTGTTTCTCACTCCTACATAAAGCCACTTACCAAGTTCCACAAAAATACATTTATAAATGAGTAATTTATAACGTTTTATTTATTCTCTATAAGAATAACATTAGGACTGAGTACGCAAGTTTGCTGCAACGAGGAAGATAAGAAATGAGTTTTTATGCAATTATCAATATAACTGAACCAGGTGAAGCTACATTACCAAGTTTTATTAATTTATGTTCATAATTAAGGGAGATATGCAACTTTACATATTCTCCATAAGACAATAACATTAGGACTGAGTATGCAGGTTAGCTGCTACGGGGATAATCAACAACAAATTTATTTTTTGTGCAAATATCAATATACCAGTACAACATGAAACCACATACCAAGTTTCATCAATATACATTCATAAATAATCGAGAAAGCAAATTTTATTTATTCTCCATAAGGATAACATTGGACAACGTACTGTGTTTAGCACTTTGAATATCTCTGCAACGGTTGGACGTAGAATCACAATTTAAACACCAAAATGATTGTTTTGTGGAGCTGAAGTGACTGGTAAAATCAAATGTTAAGATTAAAGTAAAATTAACTGAGGAAAAGCCAAAAACCTTTTTCCCATAAGATTAACATGGGAGATTTTATGAGCAGGTTTTTTTGGAATTTTTCCGCAACCACTTAACCTAAGTTAATAATTCAAAATACTATTTTATTTGTTTTTTTAAGCTCTATAACATGGTCAAAACCAAAATTAACTGTTTTAAAAATTTTAGGGTGAAAAATGCAAAAAACTGATTTTTGGAAAATTTAAAACCCCCATAAACCCCCCTTCCCATGGTCCGATTTTTCTGGTTTTCGAACTTAAAGTCATAAATGTCACTTTACACATTTGAGGCAAATTTCATCGATATCGGACGTATTTTACTCAAGTTATCGCATTCACGGACACACATATATATAAATAACCATTAACAAACAGAACAACGCCATACAGAACCATTATATACAGTTTTTATATATATGTATATATATATATATATATATATATAAATTTGAACGAATAGTGTTTTTGGCTTCTGGGGACCTCAAAACAAAAAGTTATCATGGTCTCGGGCTTAAGTCTCACCATGAGACCTACGGTAATAGCTTCTTCCCTATAGGGAAAATTCGCTAAAATACGGCCCATATCATGTTTCTAAAGAAATTATTAAAAGCAGTGCAGTGGTTCTATTTTTTATTAATACAAAACATAATCAAGATAAAACAATGAAGCCATTTTTATTTAAACTTAAAACCTTTCATAGTAAATATAAACATATGATTAGCATTGTCATATGCTAATGTAATATTTATTGGAGTAGTTGTATTTTAACTTCCAACACCCCCGTTCAATTTTAAGTCCGTTATTGAATAATACAACTTAAAATTGCTCATCACAAAATTACAACAAACTTAAGGCTCTTGAGAATTTAACAAACTTCTCTTTACACAACGACTTGGTAAAAATGTCTGCTACGTTCTTATCTGAAGATACGTATAGAACTTTCACAATACCCTTAGCGACAATATCTTTGATGAAATGAGCTTTAATGTCAATATGTTTGGATCTCTTGGTGTTCTAGTTTTTCATCATTGCAATTGCACTCTGGTTGTCGACATTCAAGACTGGAGTTGTTTCTGCTTGTTTAGTCATTAGCCAATCCGCTGACAAACATAATTTCGGTTGCACAGTGTGCTGCAGCCAAATATTCAGCTTCGGCAGTCGACAAAGCAACAACTTGTTGTTTCTTTGAAGTTCAGGACACTAGGTTACCAAAATGATAAATTGCAATGCCAGTTATGCTTTTTCTGTTAGAAATATCATTTCCCAATCTGCATCAGCATAACCCTCAACACATTCTTCGTTTTGACTTTTTTTGAATTTCAGTGTTAAATGTTTGGTATTACTTATGTATTGCAAAATCCTTTTTGCAGCTTTCCATGTCGTCTGTGTTGGTCTGTCGAGAAATCTTCCAAGAAACGATGTTGCAAATGAAATGTCAGGTCTTGAAATCATTGCTAAGTAGTTTAGACTTCCAATTAGCTCACGATATAGAACATTGGTTATAATATCTTCATCGAGATTAACTTGAAAGTTTACTTCCATTGGAGTTTCTTTTCCTTTACAATCAATCATATTGAACTTCTGTAGTACTTTGTCAATCATTTTAGTTTGGCTTAGAGATATTGTGTCACCACTTCTTGATACTTCAGTTCCGAGGATTGTTCCTATACTGCCTAAATCTTTTACATTAAATTCACTTTTTAATTTACTCACCAACTCTTCAATTTTCTCTTGTTTTCCTGTCAAAAGACAATCATCAACGAATAGTGTTAACCAGACATCTTCTCCTATGTATAAACACACATCATGCATTGAGCGTTTCAATCCGTTCTTTTGAATGAATTCATTGAAACAATTGTTCCAGCAACGAGGCGACTCCTTTAGTCTGTACAAAGCTCTATTGAGCTTTAAAACTTCTCCTTTTGGCGCGGTTACTCCCTGAGGTATTTTAATAAAAACATCCTCTTCCAATCTACCATTTAAGAAAGCAGTGGGAACATCTAAATGTCTAAGTTCCCAATCATTCTGAAGTGCATGAGAAATTGTCATTCGAACAGTAGTCATTTTAGCAACAGGAGCATAGACATTAGAACTAAACTGTTCTTGAAATCCTTTTGCTACTAATCTAGCTTTTTTAACATTATCCTGCTTGGTCCTGAAAACCCATTTAGTGTCTATTGCAACTTTTCCTTCAGGTAAATCTGCTACTGACCAAGTTTGGAATTTGTTATGACTATCCAGTTCATTTTTAATAGCTTTTTGCCACTCACTACCAGATAGCTTCTTTATAAGTTCAAGGATCGTTTTCGGTTGATATTAAACAATAATAAGCACTATAGATATCGTAATCCTCATACTTTTTTGGAAACGTTGTTTTCCTTTTACTCCTTTGATGATTCTGCTCCTCATGGGGTTCGTCATATTGATTTCCATGTAATTGAGTTTGTTCTTGAATTTCATCAGAACTGTCTGGTTCTTCATTTTCATTACTAAGCTGTGGGACAACTTTCGATTCTGTTACTTTTGAAACAGTTTGGTGTCTGTAATCATTTTCGTTAAATTTGACATCACGAGACACTACAATTTTGTTGTTTACTGGATTCCATAAACGGTAACCAGGACCACCATACCCAACCATCCGCATTTCTGTTGCTCTTGGTTCAAGCTTACCTTTCTTTGGAAGATTGTATACCCAAACTTTAGATCCAAAAACTCTCAATTTGTCTAAAGTTCCATTTGATTTACCAAAGTAAATATGGGCAGGTACTCTCCCATTAAGAGCACGTGTTGGTGATCTGTTTAACTGATATATCGCACAACAGACTGCTTCTCCCCACAGATATTTGGGCAAGTTAGTATCCACAAACATAGATCTTACTTTATCAAGGATTGTTATGTTCAGCCTTTCAGCGACACCATTTTGTTGAGGCGTATAACTAGCAGTATACTCTAACTGAATACCATTGTTTGCACAAAAAGATTTAAAGTTATTTGATGTGAACTCTCCTCCTTTATCTGATCTTAATCTAGCTACTCTAATGTTCTGTGATTTCAGTTGCTCTACATATTGAATCAGTTTACTTTCAGCTTCAGACTTATGTTTAAGAATGTATACATGTGAAAAATGAGAAAAATCATCTGTAATTGTTACATAATATCGCTCACCATAAAAGTTCCCCGATACGTGTTGAACGAGGTCCCTGTGCGTTTTTAAAAACATTTCTGGTTGCTTTACCTTTCTTGCAGGAGTCACAAGGAGTCTTTGAATATGGCAGACGAAGTAATTGTAACCCTCTTCTATTAAGGTGACCAAGATGTAGATGCCATAGATCTTCATCAGAAGACAACGATAAGCCAGTGCTCGCTTTTAATTTCCCTAAGCTAAATCTTGCGACAAAAAGATTATTTTCAAGATTGCACTTGAAAAGTAGGTTGTTTCTCTTTGTTACTTGAGCACAACCATGATCAAATGTTACACTGAAACCGGCTTTATTGATTTTTTGAACAGAGAACAAATTAAATGGTAATCCATCTACAATTAGTGCTTCAATACTGATTTGTTTTGGTACTTTGTTAATCCCTTGATTACAATACACAACCAGTTTTCCCTGTCTTTTGGCTTCCATAGTTTGTCCATTAGCTACTTTCGACTGCATTGGTATGATATCCGCGACATCTCTCATATATTTCTCCATTGAGGAACAAACCAATTATTAGTTGCAATTTATTAGTTGCTCCAGAATCAACAATAAAATTAACTTTACCTTCTTCTTGAAAATTTTCAACTTTAGTTGAATAAGCAGTGAAATTTGTGAATGAAATACTAGCGTCCGAGTCTTGCTCAGCTATATTAGCATTGTGATTAATGTGATTATTCCACCTTTTACCACGAAAATTACCTCTTAATCTCACCCCAGAATGATTTTGATATCTATTTTGTTGATTATTAGACCCCTCAGTTTTGTGATAACCTTTTGGACACTTATTTTGGTAATGATCAAAGCTACCACACTTAAAACATTTGTTTGCATTACTTTTCCCCGAGTTGATATTGAAAGAACATTCTACCTCTGGTTTAGAATAGTTTTGAGGATTATTTAGTTTTAATTAATTTATTTTTTACAAAATCAAGTGTAAGCGTGGAGGTAGTCGTTTCTACGACTGTAATTACTGTGTCATATTTCTTAGGAATAGTCAACAGTAAATTACATACCTTGTCATCTTCATCCAGCTTTGTACCAGTAGATTCGAGGTCTCTAATCAGTGCATCAAACTTCATGAAATGGTCCTGCAGATTTGTATTTGCATCACATTGGAGCGTTAAGAGCTGTCTTCTTATATACAATCTTGATAAGGTGCTCTTAAGTTCAAAGACGTTCCTAAGTGCTTTTAACATCTCATATGCAGTCTTGGCATCTTTTATGTACTCCAAATGTCGATCCGTGATACATTGTACAATTATTGATTGACCTAGCTTTTGCATCTTGTGCCAAAGTCTCTTTCTTCTGTTTTTATGGAAGTTTATCTAAATCTTCAGTGGTGTATTCCTTTTGTGTGACTTCTTTGACACCTTTTTCATCAAGAATACATTCCAATCTGAATTTCCAGTTTGAAAAATTTGAATCAGTTAGTTGGGGAAGATTTGTTATTATCTGGGCACATCAACCTAAAGAAATTATTAAAAGCAGTGCAGTGGTTCTATTTTTTATTAATACAAAACATAATCAAGATAAAACAATGAAGCCATTTTTATTTAAACTTAAAACCTTTCATAGTAAATATAAACATATGATTAGCATTGTCATATGCTAATGTAATATTTACTGGAGTAGTTGTATTTTAACTTCTAACAGTTTCCTCCTTGAAAAAGTATCTCCAGCCCCAGTGCCCTAACGAAGAGTAAAACAATTTATTTTATGAAGCCAAACAGTGATTATCTATCTTCCTTATCCCAGTGTAAATATATTCAGTGTGTAGAGACCTCAAAACATCATAATGAACATTAAACACCAATACATAAACATAAACCCTTGTAAATAGTGCATAAAAAAAATAATAACTAATTTAATCTCAATATTCCCCAATGTAAATAATATAAACAATCAATCCCCACAAGTAAAAACCTCAAGATAAATATTGTTAATGTCAATAGGAATCAAAATGTGTCAAGGTAATCAACCAATAGACAGTAATAAAATGGTTAAAGATAATTAACCCCCTGTGTAAATAATCCCAATATAAACTCTGCTATGTCAGTGACCCAAAGTATATGTTTACCCCTAATGATTTGTGTGTGTTAAAATTATAAACCAATTAATTATTTGTTTGTGTTATGTTACTTTTTCAACTCCCACTTACCCTTGTTTCCTCATAATTTGATGTTTTTATTGTATGTCATTTTCATTGCCAGTTTGTTATAAATGTAATTCAAATGTTTTCATAATTGTTCATCATTATGTCAAAGTCATGTCACTCATTTCATTACCTACCATGACTTCTGAGGGGATATTGCAATGATTCACTTTTTATGTAAACATTTTCATCACACTTTCATACATTTATAAATGATTAGTAATCATATTTTGCATATGTGCCCTGTTCAATAATTCAATATGTTAAGATACCTGTTTGTCCCCATGCGTTACTTTTTCCCAATGATGTATCAATATAATTTAATATAATAATTATGTATTGTTTTAATTTTCCATCCCTCTGAATATTTCACTTTAGTTATTAACCATTTAATCCCATGAATATATATTTCATTATAAGTCACAATAGCCTACCTAACATTTAATTAATTTAAAGATTCATCCTGTACAATTATCTCAGATCACATTTTATATATAGCCTAAGTATTTAAAATTCAAAATTGATCTCATTTTATAACCAGAAGTGAACATGTGTTTCCTCCAGAGAAAATAACTTTGGGCTCAAGATTAGTGTTTTGTGTTTAGTTTTGTGAACCCTATAACAATCAACAGAGAAAGCACCTGGTGATGAAGACTCCTGGAGAAGACATGGCCTGTGTTAGATGTTTGGAGGACACTGTCCCAAATTTAATTTAAATTTCCCATTTAAATAGTATTTAGACATTAACAGTCTAATATTTTTATAGTCACCGGAGCCCAGATCAGTTACTTCCCTTATTTGGCCACCTCAAGAATAATTAATAATATCTGGGCGAAGAAATATGTTGCTGAATTGGTGAGATTGTTTCATTTAGTAGGCCTAACTACAAACTTCAAGACTTCACCAATATAAATCACTTCAAGAATTACTAAAATATTTAGTCATAAACTTTGAATCCGAAATAGGCTATTACTTTTACAGCACATCAAAATTTACCATATATAAACTTTGAGGGAATACCAGGACCTTAAATATAGCCTAGAGAACTTTTGTTTATTGGCAACCATTTTGAATCTATAGCATCTCAGACTACGCCAACAGTGACTTTCATTAGATTCATTAGAGATCACTAATTAGACCTTTATTAATATTAAATTCGTTTTTCATTGGCTTGTAGATCAATTCTAATTTATTTTATAATATTTATTTACTCAATTATCAAAAGTTTTATGGAATTTTGCCGGCACGATCAACTACACCCTGAGACAGAACCCCTTGTGCATACCAATTGAGCTAAGCCACCATTATTGTAATTCAATTATTAATTCAAATTTTAGAAAGTCCCTATGATTGTAATATATAATTGTTAGTCCCTTTCACATAATTAATAGTCCAAACGTATGTAAATTCCTTTAATAAACAATCTATCTACCCATTGTTAACAGTTGTCTCCTTTACCTAAGTTAAGTAGTTGTATAACAGCGAGCAGAACATAAGAGGAAAAGGTATTTGAGTAACACAGTCAGTTGTCTCACCCCCCCTTTTTGTACTTATTTATTATTTCATTTAAAAAATTATTAATATAATCACCGAAGATCCTGTTTTCCCTACAGCGATCTCGCATGCGTACAATGCAATTCAGTGCAAACTTAAAATGTAATTAACAATGTGATAGTCTGTATTTAAAAATAATTCTTATGCCTAAAATATGTTTAAGTTCAAATAATTAGGAAAAATACATGTGACATTAACTCAATATTTTATTGCCAAAATCAGCCATGAATAAAAAACTTAGCTGACCGCACAAAAAATTCCATAGCTAATTAAGAAGTAAGATTATATAATTAGAGCCTAGAATAAATTACTAAGTGTTGACCGGGATATTTAAGATATTGATTTTATCTACTGATACTGTGACTTAAATTTGGAAAAACTGGTTTATTACTCATATGTACATAAACACCTATCATATTTTATTATATTTCAGGGTATGGGTCCTGAAGCAACAAAAATGTTTATCTTAAGAAAATAGCACTGTGCCATAATCTCGAAACAAGCTCTGTAAACCTATATTCAAGAACCTGAACATCTTCACACTTGCTTCAGTATAGATTCTCAAATCGTAAGCTATGAACATAAATATGAATGAATTTTAAGAAGAGTAAATTAAGCGGAGCTGTCAAATGAGAAATTATCATTAACTCAATATTCCCAACTGCAACACTTATTTTGGGCAAGCAAGTTTATTTGGGGGTTAAAATATATCTTATATATTATTTCCCTAGCCTGTTTTTCTGTCAGTCAGCGAGCTCTTCCTTATTCCTTCATCAAATTCCATGATTTACCCCTCATTTAAAGCTTAACTGAAGAAAAATAGACCCAGGTCTAAAAATGTACCGCTTCTCAGAAATTTGAATAATATGAAAGATAAATAAAAGGAAGAGTTTGTTTTGACAGGAGCGAAAATGTAAACAAAAGAACATCTGATCAGCTGACAAGATTTGGTTCGCAGTGCGGAATTCCGCACAGGTCGACTAGTATAATAAAGTGTCTGAAGACTTAAAGATAACCGGTATAAAAAAAGGCAAGCCTCATCTCAAAGAAGAATTAAAAAAGATGCAGTTACAAAGTAGAAGATTTTTCATAGAAGAGTCAGTTTAGTAATCATTCAGAATAATCAAATAAATATCAATTAGTATTTAAAACCTTATTATTGAAATGAAATGAAATGTTTTATTTTTCACATGGAGTTTACATAGGTTGTGAGTTTTTGCAGATAAACATATGAAATGTCATTTGGTAATTTTCTTAAACTATATACAACTATGATTCAAGTTACAGATTTCACAATTGAAATTTCAATGTTTAAAATAAGTCAGTAATGTAAACGAACACTATACAAAACGAGTTTGCACGCAGCACGCTGACGTGAGGGAAGTGAATTTCCACATACAAAACTTTTAAGACTCAAAACCAGTGTAAAAAAATACATTAATTCCAATTTTGTAGAAATCTGAAAACACTGATTTTTTGGCTGTTCTGATGCTCCTGGTTTCATTTATCTGCAATGCTAGGAATACAATTTTGTGCATTATAAAGTTAGGAGAAGGTCCAGTCAGGCTTGAAAGTAGGCATGAGGTTCCTGGGGATGATACAAATAACCAACACATGAATAACATGTTATTATAATGTAAAAACCCTATAAGACAACATACTGTGTTTAGCCGATATAAATTTTCTTTAATAACTCGGTAAATATATGTGCTAGGATGGCAAGAGAGGGCTTAGAATATTTGCTTCACTAATTGTTATCTTAATACATGCATTAATTTTAATGCACGTCTGGGGCTTTTCTGCCCTTTTTGGGCCCAAAAACTCAAAATTTGAAAGAATAATTCCCATAAAAGGGGTTTAGAGTTTTCCGATTGTTTTGCCCAACGAACTTGTCCAACTGATTATAGAAAGGAACGTCCCTACCAAATCTGAAGTAAATCGGACAAAAAATGTGACCAATAGAGTGTATACATACACATACATATACACAAAAATTGTCCTCCGGGCCGGATTATTGTAATACCGGCAAAACACGTAATAGCATATAATCACTTAGTGTTATTCAACAAGTGATTTTGGCGCAAAAGTAAAGTGTGTCATAATTAACCATATCATCATATTTCAGTGATCAAAGTGCAAGCTTACATTTGTTATACATAAGGATTGTACTTAGTGCGAAATTACAACTCGCCTACGTATCGCCAAGTCTGTCGCCAAAACGGCGCGAAGAGGAGAAAGTCACCCCCGCATTGTTGCCGCCGCCTTCAACCACAATTTTTTTCCAGCCTGATTCATACATCTGGACAGCCCCCGCCGCTCCGTCACCAAGAGCCATCATTGCCACCACAATTTTTTTCCAGCCTGATTTATACATCTGGACAGCCCCCGCCGCTCCGTCACCAAGAGCCATCATTGTCACCAGGCCACTCACACCCTCCAAGTTTATGAGGTTTGGATGTCACGTCATTGTAAGTGTATCCCTTAGTCCTTTCATATTTTTACCAACACAGACCCTACCAAATAACCCCCAAACATTTATTCATTGTGACATAAACACTCAGATAACCTTAAACATTTATCCGTTTACATTCAAACTCCCTTGCTTCTATCATGTATTTTGTAACCGTACTTCAACAGTTAATTTAGTAAAATGACTGACGAAGAAACTTTGAAGTCATTGTCGACCAAACAAGATCATGTTAAGACTAAACTCACACCATTTGGCATTTATATGGCAACAGCCAATCAAACAAAATGACACACCTTAATTAAAACTACGATTCAAAAACTTTGAAAACTGTTTGTCTGATTTGAATAAATTCAGTCTCAAATTGATATACTAACTGACAATCCTAATGAACAAGAGACTCAAAGAGAATTGTTTGAAAATCAATATTACAATTTAGCGTCTAGGGCTGAAATCCTCTTAAATCCTAACAGCAAAATGACTAGTTCCGGTTCAAATAGCTCCAAAAATGTGCATTCATGCCACACAGCCCCCGGATACACTGTAAAACTCCCTGCCATAAACCAGCCAAAATTTACAGGGAATTAAGACAACTGGCTTCCATTTCATGACCTCTTCAATTCATTAGTTCACAACAACACCACTCTGACAGATGTAGAGAAATTTTACTACCTCAAAACTTCTCTAGACGAGAAGGTCAGACCAATATTGTTTTCCTTAGAAGCTTCTTCACAAAACTATTCCACAGCATGGACATTGGTTAAAGAACGATGCGACAACAAGAGAATAATTGTTAACAAACATACTGGTTCACTGGTTAACATGAAACCAGCTACAGTACTAGGGAAAATGCAAACTGTCTAAGAAGCCTTGTAGACAATATAAATAAATATATTAGATGTTAAGAAGTCTAGAGCAGCCTGTTGAAAAATGGGACTACTAATTTACATATTAACCAAGAAACTTGATTCATTCACCTTGAGACATTGGGAAAATCAAAACACATCTAAAGAAGTCCCCTATGGACTGTTTTATTCAATTCCTGCAAAACAGATGTCAGGTTTAGAAGCTCTGGATGACAACTAATCAGACAGGAAGCCATCTTACCCATCTCACTCAAGTGTTCCTCAAAAATATTAAAATAGGAGTAATCACTCAAACATTCCTAAAGGACAAGGTCAAGGACTTAGTTTCAGTCATGTAGCTACAAACAATCAATGTGTTCTTTGTAACAACCCACAACATGGGCTACTCGCATGTCCTAGATTTCTAGCTAAATCCCCAACAGAAAGACTCACATCTGCAAAAGCCCACAACCTATGTACAAACTTTTTGTCACAAGGTCACACAATCGCAAATTGTATATCAGGATGTTGCCAAATCTGTTCTAAAAAGCATAACACATTGCTTCATATTAATGTAAACCACACAACACAGCCACATCAATATCCGCTTAAATCACAGTTTAATGTATCACTGCCGCCCAAATCACCTGAAAATGGACTACTCTCATCACAACTGGCTTCCACAACTCAGCAAGTCCTATTATCCACTGCAGTAATGTATAAAAATGATAGTTATGGCACAAATCACCTACCCATGCAGAGCCTTGTTAGATAGGGGCTCACAAACTAACTTTTTGACTAACAGAATGGTGCAACAGTTGCACCATTCTGCTTAATCTTAAGAAATCAAAAGAGTATATTAATATCAGGGGCATCAATCAATGGGATCAGTAAACTTTACTATTCAGTCTAGGTGTACTAACTACAAGAAACATCTAGAATTTCATGTTATTCCCACTATTACACAAGACATGCCAAATGTGCCTCTCGACATTGCGAGCTGGAAACTGCCACCATGGGTCCATATGAAGCCGTATACCAAGTTTCGTCAGTATAAATTTATAAATAAGCGAGATATATTTTTTTATTTTCCTCCATAAGAATAGCATTAGACAACGTACTGTGTTTAGCACTTTCAATATCTCAGTAACCAATTTATGTAGAGGAATGATCAAGATACCAAATTGTGTTTTTTTTAAGCTGAATCCAATGGTGAAAACTAAAATTTGACTATTTACAAAATTATATGTAAAAAATTAAAAAAAAAACAGTTTTGGGGTACAAAACCCCCCCAAAACACCCCATAGGATAGAGCGATCTGGCTAGTTTTCGAACTTAAAGTCATAAATGTTGCTTTACACATTTATACCAAATTTCATCAAAATCGGATAATTTTTACAAGAGTTATTGTGCTCACGGACACACACACACACACATATATATATATATATATATATACAGTTTTGAATGAATGGTGTTTTAGGGGTCTGGGGACCTCAAAACGAAAAGTTATCATGGTCCCGGGCCAAGGTCTTACCATGCCGACTACGGTAATAGCTTCTTCCCTATAGGGAAAATTCGCTAAAAAAAACCCATTATGATTATTTAATTTCTTTAATAGCATGATAAGTGTTGTTACAATTGAAAAAGATAGATAAACTTCGTCTCACAACACTACAAAGTATATTTACACTTACTAGCAGCCAGCGTCACTTCGTGACTTATCTTTTTGAACTTTTGAGGAACCATTCTTGGTTGAACCTAAAAATAGTAAATCAATCATGTGCCCCAAAAATAGCACAAAATCGCTCTGAATATAGTTCAATACATATTAGATACAAAATGATTATTATACATTGATGTGAAACCAGAAAAACACTGATGTTGAAGTATATAATTCATGATAAAATATTTGACAAGTTAGAACACACAAATTGTTGAACACTTCACTCATTCACTTCACTTCATTGTCTTATGTGAAATGTCTAAAATTTGCATAATAAACTGATAAATGACGGTAAAATCACTGATGTTAAGGTATTTAATATTTGGTAAAACATATAACAATTATTACAAAAATGACTGTCGTTTCAAAGATTATGAAATAAAACTTAAACACATTCTATTTTAGTTTCAAGTTTAAAAACATATTAAAATTTTCTAGATAAACTATGAACAAATAAAATGACAACTTTTTACTTTACATCTTATTGTAAATTCTGTAACCTATGTATTCGGAGAAAAACTCTTCCATCTGATTATAAAATAACAGCTTTCAACATCTACCATATAAGAGACAGTAAACTAGATTAAATCAAACTTGCTATGTCCCAAATTTACATGAGTGGTACTTTTCTCCGTGGTCAAAATTGAATTATTTTTCCTCCAAAAATCTGTATTTCAAGAAATTAAATGAATTAGCCTATTTGAAAATCAACTTACTTATAACTTTAAAGAAAACACCAGTTTCATCAAATAAATAAATGCAAGTGCTTTATTCTGTGGTCAAACTTAAGAAATCGATCAAATCATCACCATATGTTTTGTTATAAACAAATTCAAATTGGAAAAAGTTTCAGGTTTAAACCATCTACACACAATGGTAAAAAATTCAATGTTAGGAAAAATTCAGACAATGGTGTCTGGTTTAAATTGTTAACAACAGATAGTAGCACATTCGCTGAAATTTCAAAAGCCTCCTGGACGAAGGGAAATTTTCGAAACCCGAAAAAGGCACATCTAGAGAGAAGTAGCTTTAATTTGATACCAAATATGTATAGAAAAATAAATTTCTAGGGGTCGATATGCTGCGAAGAAAAATCGAGAAATTCTTTTAATAATATAGATTCTAGACGAAAAACATAAAAAATATGGTATAAGACGATCGATTCAACCAGTTACACTGGTCATCATCAGGCCCAATCAGAGAATCTGATTGGGCTATTATTATTTGGAACTAGCAAATCTAGCTGCTCAAATTCGAGCAAATATTTTTTCCATTTTGGGAATATCCAGCTCATGTACCGTTATTAGTTTACATTGACATTCTAGAAGTTTCTTAAAACAGCTGATCTTGCTTCTGAACTGTTTGTTAGTATTATCAGCTGCTGTTACATGTTCAATTACATTTATATATGTTCTTTCATAAGACTAACATTGAAACTTTGAAAGCCCAGGGGGCAGAGCCCCAAGGATCCAAAAGGCACATCTAGACACCAAGGGCTTTCAAATAACACATAAACCATGATTTTAAACCTTATTGATTTGCCGGTTCACAAAAATTTCCTTATTTAAGATGATTGTTGTAGGTTTCAAAAATTTATTACCATATTTGAAAAGGTATAAACAAACAAAAATGTACCTCAAAGATCATTTAAGCACAATGTTGTAGATATCCTGTTGATAAACTGTTATTATGTTTGTACGATTTGTTTAGCACCTTTGTTTTAACATGCCTTTGGGTTTTCTGAGCTGTTCCAACCGGTCATTAGCACTGTTTGTTATCAAGCCTTGTTTGTCTTTGTCCTTACCTTGATGCTGTAAGTACAGTGGGGGCTTGAAGTCGTCATGGGCCTCGAAGTATTGCCGCACCCAGTTGAACAGCTCCGGGTGGCTGCCATTGGCACTCGTGGGTCTGTGGAAGTCCACCAGCTGGCATCTGCAAACACACTCCTCAGCATAATTGTCACTTTTTAAACCAATACTTTCCAAAGTATTCTGCAGCTTTCTTTACATGTTCACTGCTGCTGTTGTTTAACATGCACTAATCTGTTGCAAGAACTGGTTCCCATAGTAACTTTTGGCACCCCCAGTACTAGACCTGTTGTAGCGATTATATTCTGCTGCCGCCAAAATCTTGAGTATAAAGAATTTCCAACCAATATGATTGACGATAAAATTCTGAAAGAAGTTGACTGTACCAAGTTTCTAGGACTTTATATTGATAGAGGACTTACTTGGACAGATCATTTAAATATTTTGTGTTCAAAGGTATCCTCAAACATTTATGTTTTGCGAGAATTATCAAAGTACTACCATAACAATATGATACTACAGTTCAATCGCGATAGTCCGACATTTGTTAGTCCGACACGTTCGGTAATCCGACAGCGCCGCAGAGAGCTATTGTCACGGAAGAGTGGGGGAATCCTGTCAAAACGTGAAAGATTTCTGTTCATTGTCTGTGCATTGTTTACTGTTTAGTTACGTCGCTACTACAGACGAGTGATTTAAAGGTTAATTTTAAATTTTTTACTGTAAGCTTGTGTGCTAAAAAGTCTTTTTGTGTATAGTGGACATAACGAACTACATAACTGTACACTGCTTATTCGGTTGTTCAGGTCAGTCTTAAGTTAACTTTTCTTTTCTTTCGTGTGTTTAGAAATTTGAATAAACATTTTATTATTGACACTGACTTTTCTTTTAACCTATAAATCAATAATACAGTAGACTCCCGATTATCCACGACCGGATTACCCGCGTTGCGGCTTATCCGCGATCGGCAAAAAAAAAAAAAAAAAACGCAACTGCGGCAAGCAAGTTTAGCGCGTAAACGTCTATCCTCGCGCCTGCAAATTATAGCTACCGCGCGCGACGCACTTGGCCTTGGGCGAGAGAAAGGGGTTACTAGCAGTCAAACGGAAGCCCGCCCGCCCGCCCGCCAAAACATTAGTCATCTCCCGCCATCCCTCCAGACCGCCATATCGTACGCAACTGCCCGCCATTATTATTATGCAGAGGGACAATTGGACTTCTTGGAAGGGAAACATGACACCTCGTTGTGCGATCTCATTGTTTATTTTCCTCGAAGCAAATAAAGACGACAACTTCGACATTAGGCCTGTAATATAGTGCACTTGTCTCACGTATTGGACTGTTATTTTACCGATGTGAAAATATTGTTTGTGAAATAATTGTGTGTTTATTAAAAGATACGTACAGTAATCTTGTATTTGAAGTCTTTCACATTAGTAAACCTAACATTCAGTAGCTTAAAGGTTATTATTTTGCTCTCACAGTCGTTTTTAACTATTTCAAGTGTGTTTTAGGTTAGGTTTGGTTTATCCGCGATTTCGATTATACACGATCGCTCAGCCACTCATTACCGCGGATAATCGGGAGTCTACTGTAATTGCATTGTAGTGTAATTTATAGCTGTTTTAAGGGTACTCTCGGTAATCCATAATATTTGATAATCCGACAAGGGCCCGGTCCCATATCTGTCGGATAATCAAGAGTTTACTGTAATAGCATATTATGGTTTAATATATCCATATTTGTCGTACAGTATAACTCTTTGGGGTAGCTGTAACGACAAGGAATTTAAAAGACTTATTATCCTTAAAAAAAGTCTATCCCAATAATTGGCAATTTAACGTTTAGGGAGATTTGCAAAAATACTTTTAGGTATTTTGAAATTTTAACCCTGCCATGTTTTTATATATTTCAAACTATATTATATTCTAAATTTAAATGTGAACAAATTTTAGGAAAGGATTTTCGTAATTATAATACTAGAAATTCTAATCTCTCACGGCCCCAACAACATCGACTAAATCTTTTTTCTAATCTTCCTTCACAAGCAGGTGTAACCTTTTTAAATAAATTACCAAAATTTATAAAATTTGAAAGCAACTGAAAGAAATTTAGAAAATAACTGGAACAATTTTTAATACAGAATTCATTTTACCATGTGTCTGAATACATTAGACCACTCTTGATTATGAAATAATTAAAAGTATAAATAAAATGATTTAAATTAGCATTTATTGTATACAAGGCTCTGACATTTCTGAGACTACGGTATATTCTTTGTCTTTTCTTTTTATAATATTTATATTATTTACTAACCCTTTGCGGTCGAATGGCGAGTATAGGTTGCTGCGCGCCATTTTCCCGAACGCTCGAATGGCGACCTATACTCGCCGTGACGTTTAGCCCGTATGAAGTGCGCTAAAACTAAATATAATGTAATGATTTTATGTCTATTTGCTTCTTATACATTCCTTATTACTTTTAACGTTTATTTTATCTACTCCATGGATTATATTGTTCTGAAATAAATGTTATTACTCCATGAACTATACTTCACAATTCGCGGTGTCTTGTGTCATCTGCAAGCGTCTGATAGTTCCAGCTCCGATTGTTGTCTGTGGTGTTTTGGTTATGTTTACTCTTTTGTTTAGTTATAATTATGACTAATAAAATTAGTGATGAAGATATTTTTGAATATTTTTTGTGTGTTCATTTGTCTTACAAATAAATATAAATGGGGTTTTACTCTTGTAATCTGTCACATATAGTACATATGTACTAAAAATATATGGAAGCAAAAATAAAACAGGTATACATTTTTATTTTTATTTCATCAATATACAGTATGTAATCAAAGTGCCTTAAAAATAAACCCTCATAAATGCATTTTAAAATTAATTTAGGTAATTAAATGTAACAATAATAAAATCTATACAAAATAGCCAAAATTAATTCTGTCTCAGGGTGTCTGGGTGATTTAATTTAATCGACCTCAAAGGGTTAATTCTAATCTATTATACTAATTCCCTAAGGAATTTCTTGTGTACAGCAAAACTCTTTTATTTATGAACCGATTTTGATGATTGAGGTGTCAAATTAAAGGGATTTCTCTGTAGAAGTCATGGAATAACTTTTGTCTCCCTCAGTTCAATGTGCTTCGCCCCATTGGACTTTAAAGTTTCTATGTTATTCTTATGAGCAATATGTTTAATACATCAGAAACAGATGTAGTTGCAGCAAAAATTTTAATTCATTCCTGAATTCTTTGTGCGAAGCATGGGTAATCAGCAAGTACTATTACTAGGTAGTATCAAAAAATTTAAATTTCTGTTTTTTAACATTGATACACACCATTTGTAGTTGTCATCTCAATAAAGTGATTATTATTATTATTATATAGGTATTTTTTTTCTGTAGCAGTAATAACTATTTTAAAACATTAAATAGCTAGATATGGGTTATCTTCCAATAATTCTAAACAAACTGTGTCACACCATACAAGTTTAGGTTTTCTGACAAGTAGTCATAAGACATCCCTCAAAAAATGAACTGTGTTAAACTACTAAAGACTTTTTTCAAGAGAGGTCATTAAGTAGGAGTAGTCTTCTTGTGCTGCTACAATGTGAAAACATATCATGTAACTAAAAGCCCCTGAACAGGGACAGATGCATCCAATTTACAAAATTAAACTCCGCTAAAAGATCTGCAGTAATTCAATTGATTAACTAATATGATTCAATTAATGTGCGGAGGTCCAGACACATTCACTGACCACAAATTACATAAACTTAAATGAAGAAGACTTTTAATAGATAAGTTATTAAAAATATGTAGAATCACCAATGATCACCTAATTAATTATCCAGGTGAATCTTTAAGATCCATGAGTCAAGTAACTCAAGCAACTTTGCTCAATACAAGGCTTGTGCGGGGAGTTTACTCCCGTCAAAACTATTTACCTTATTCGTAAGGATGACAACACAGTGACGACCTCAGTGGCCCCAATCCACTTCCTCGTGTTGGACAGTTTGCCTCCCAGCTGATCACAACCCTATATTACACATAACACCTCATTTAACATGTCACAGAAGGCTACTTGGATCTGGGTGGAGTGTAACAAACGGTCTGCTCTCTACTCATTGGTTTCGTTCCAGGAACATATCTTAACTATTAGAGTAGTTAGTTCATATGTTGTAATAATTACAGAAGGTTAGTTTCCACTAATCACCATTTTGAAGAAACTTTTTTTAATTTACAGTTTTCACTTACATTACTGTATAAATCAAACCATCCGAATCTCCTTTGAAAAGATATTAAACCATCCAAATCAATTTCTGGAGATACAATTAAAAGGAAAGTGACTATGATACAATTTCCTAGAAATACTTTTTATAGATTTGTTATATGAATATTTTTAACTTATACCTCTTTCAACTTAGTGTTGCTCAGCATTTTTATACAAGCGGGTTGCTATAATACAAACTCTTGGCAATTCTAATCCCGTGCTACCTCAAACTGCCTTTAGCTGTCTGTAGTCATTACAATACATCCTTAGTTGCAGATATTCATGTCATGTCTAAAACTACGTTTTCAATAGGGGTGTGCGAGTACTGGAAACTTGGAGTTTTCGGCCGAGTATTTCAATACTCAAACTTGACTCCGAAGTTTCTAAAAATACTCGAAAGTTCGAGCGAGGATTTCCCGCTGATTTCTGGACAATTGCTAACGATTGCGACTAGCCAAATCGCGTAGCAACGGACCCAAAAGGCGATCGCATCACGTAAAATCGGCGAAATTGACGACTGGACCGCGTGATTTCGGTTGTAAATACAACAGAAAACATAATATCAGCCAAAAATTACAACTGGATCACGTAATAAAGGCCGAAAATGATGACGGTTTACATAATATCGGCAATGGCGACCGGACCACTTAATCTCAGTCATAACTAACGATTTCATCATCTAATATTGATTGATTGTAAGCGATGTCCGAACCAGGTGATATTGGCCAAATGACAACCGGACCGTGTTTAATCGGCCAGAAACGAATGTCAAACCGTGTTTTGTTTGTCAATACGTAATCCAGTTTGATTGTACTGGCCAAAAATTTGTATTGCTACTCATGTATTAGTTAGAAACTAGGGATAAGTCGATTTTAATTTTGTTTTTATTCCGATTCTGGTTCCGATTCTTTCAAATCGATTCTCGATTCTGATTCCATTGATTCCTAATAACAGGTGAAAAAGCAAAATAATGTTTTAAAAATAATTTAAAGACAATAAGTTAGTCAGTATTATTCTCTATTATTCAGTATTATTCTCTGTTAGTCTCTATTTTATTTAATAAATAGAGACAATCGGTTGGTGATTATTTTTTCATTAATAAAACAAAATAAACCTACAAAAATAAACAATTTAAAAAACTAAGTTTTATTGCATGTTTATTTTACATATTATTAATGCACATATTATTATTTTGTTTATTTTTTGTGGTTTTTGATTGTATTGACAAATAATTGTTGTTTATTTTTACATAAATCTCCCATGATATTTTTTGAAATTGGTTTGTTGTGTTATAAACATCACTTTGGGTGTTAACTTTTCTTGACCGATAAAAATACATTTGTAATGTTAATGTTACATTTAAATTTTGTATAACAATTAGAAAACAAAATTTGTTTTTCAATTAATTATTTTTAATAATTGTAGATCAAAGTTTTAGCAAATTTCCCCTATAGGGAAGAAGCTATTACCGTAGGTGGCATGGTAAGACTTAAGCCCGAGACCATGATAAATTTTCGTTCTGAGGTCCCCAGATGCCAAAAACACTATTCGTTCGAATTTATATATATGTATATATATATATATATATATATATATATATATATATGTGTGTCCGTTACCGCGATAAATTTTGAAAGAAACACCCGATTTTGATGAAATTTGGCACAAATGTGGAGAGTAGCATTTATGACTTTAAGTTCGAAAACCAGATCGATCGCACTATGGGAAGGGGGTTTTATGGGGGTTTACAATTTTACAAATACGGTTTTTTGCAAATTTGACCCCAAAATGTTAAAAATACTCAATTTTGGTTATAGCCATTTTATAGAGCTTAAAAAACAAATAATTTAGTATTTTGAATCATTAACCTTGGTTAAGTGGTTGCGGAGAAAATCCAAAAAAACGTGTCCCATGTTAATCTTATGGGAAAAAGGTTTTTAGACTTTTCTCAGATAGTTTTACTAAAATCTTCTCATTTCTGTTTATTAATGTGTTTAGCTCAACAAAACAAACATTTTGGTGTTTTAATCGTTGTTCTACGTCCAACCGTTGCAGAGATATTCAAAGTGCTAAACTCAGTACGTTGTCCAATGTTATCCTTATGGAGAATAAATAAAATTCTATATCTCGATTATTTATGAATGTATATTGATGAAACTTGGTATGTGGCTTCAACTAGTTGTGGTATATTGATATTAGCACAAAAAACAAGTTTTTTGTTGATAGTCCCTGTAGCAGCAAACCTGCATACTCGGCCCCCATGTTATTCATATGGAGAATAAGTAAAGTTGTATATCTCCCTTAATTATGAACCTACATTAAGAGAACTTGGTATGTAGCTTCACCTGGTTCAGTTGTAATGATAATTGCAAAAAAAAACACATTACTTATCTTCCTCGTTGCAGCAAACCTGCGTCCTCAACCCTAATTTTATTCTTATGGAGAATAAATAAAATGCTATATATCACTTATTTATGGATGAATTTTGTGAAACTTGGTAAATAGCTCTATGTAGTAGTGAGTCACATATATATGCATTGGAAATTTGCTGAGTACGCAGGTTTGCTGTGACGGGGGTATTTAAATATTCTATAATGTTAAATTTCTACTTTAAATAAATTGAATAACAATACGTTTTAGGACGTCTAGCAGTCGAAAAAGTTGGGAAAGTGGGGAATTTGAATATAAAGAAATAAAATGTCAGGAAAGAATGAAATCAACATAGAAAAGTTTGAATAGTAGGGGAAAATAATAAAACTGATAAACAATGATTGTATTATCCAAATCTCTTAAACAAAACATCACACAACTTTGATTGACATTTAATTTAATTCGTAGTAATCAGACACATTATGAGCCATCACTTTTCTTTGTACGACAATTAGTTTAGGTTTTAGCATTTTGTACCAGAAACTCTTATTTCTTGAATAAATTACTGAGACCCTTGACTGGATGCCGAATAATAGACCAGCCATTAAGAATTAGGCAACAAATATAGGGTCGCTCGCCCTGCTTCCTTATCTGTTTTCTTCATTCGCGTACATCCATAAATAGAACTCCTGTCAAATTCTCCTTTTGTGTTAGTTGAGAGTTAATTTGGGACTGGAAAAGAAGTGATTAGTTGCCGGGAGGAGTCTTAATTCAATCACTTATTTTGTTAAACGTTGTTTAGTTTATCTCTGTTTATTTTTCCACGCTAAGTTGTTGACGGCCTGGAATCGATAGAATCGGAATCGACTTTGGGCCATCGATTCTCGATTCTGATTCTAAGCCTGAGAATCGGTGGTATCGAGTATCAACAATTTGAATCGACTCATCTCTATTAGAAACCATAATTAGATTATCAAATCTGGAGTGGTCTCCAAACCCCTTTACACTATTTGGATCTACCAACTGATGGCAAATATACTCGCTCGAAAATACTCAAAACTTGAAAATAATTGGCACTAGTCGACTTGATTAAAAAAATTACTACTCGCACACCCCTACTTTTTAATATATAATTCTGTACTAAATTTATTTACTCTGTACTGTATAGTTATTATAATGTTTGTTTAATTTTTAAATTGAATTAAAATATCTTGCTTTTTTAACATTCCCTTGTTAATCTGATCATTTTGTTAACTCGACCACCTCAAGCAAAAATATATTTGAATCAACACAACTGTTATACCCATATGAATAAATAGGTAATATATCAGCTGATTATATTTCAATTCATTATGTTTGTTTACTTATACTTTTCTTATTGTATTTGTTCAAATATCTACAAAATGTAGTTTCAATTTATTAAAATTAGTTGATTACATTAATCAAATGCGTGCAATTATTATTCAAATAGAAAACAATTGGCGACTAAATACCACTTCAATCATTAAACAAAAAGTATGGATCCAGAGCAGTTAAAAGAAATTAAACAAGTAATTTCAGAGAGCCAACAAAATCTTATCTAAGGAGTTGTTACTAGGATGATGGAAAAACTATGAATTTCTCACTCAGAACCAACTGCAGTAAGTAACATTCTACCTTTTGAAGAATCCAATCCCAAAACAGAATAAGTTCAAAAACTACCTAGAAAGGTTTGAGAATTATCTTACTGTAAAGAATGTTAAAGATGTAGAGAAAAAAGCTAAGTTATTAAGTGTATCAATTGGATCAGATCACTATAACAATCTATCTGCCTTAGGTGGACCAGATAATCCTATTAAGAACCTGAATTATCAAACATTATGTCAATCTTTCGGTGACATGCTATCACCACATAGGAATTCAGTAGATTCTTAACCCTCCGAGCGGCATTCGTTCTAATAGAACGAATGTCAGGTATTCTGTAAAACGGCATTAGTTCTATTAGAACGAATTCCGTCATTTTTTTTTCCATTTGCATAAATAGCATTGAAAATGTGCTTGAAATCGGATAATCTTTACACCATTCTAAAGATAACATTCCAAACTTTCATTTTATTACATGAATGAACCTTATAGCAGCAGTAGAACAATGTAATCCAAAGTTCCATTTGAATGAAAATTTTGCGCGAGGTCGACTACGACATGTTTGCGTCACGAAATGGCTAAACACAGTACGTTTCAAAAAATCATAGCAAGGTAAATTTTGTTTCTAACCAGAAACGAGTGGTACCACTGCAATCAGGGAAAAATTCCTGATTTGCTGGTATCCGGAATAATGCAGAGATATAATCAGACAGACATCTGGCAAAATAAGAACATCGTCATGTTTTACGTCTTCAAAAAACGGCAATTCGTTCTATTAGAACGAATAGCAAAATACTTGTTATAAGTAGTTTTTATTCATATTACATGTATGTTCTTATATCATTTTGTAGAGGAAAGATGCAGAATATTTATCTATGAGGTTGGCAGCCTGTATTGCCAAGGTTGTCAGACAGGAAATTGCGTCATTTAGACCATTCGGTGTTTTGTTTTGGCCCGGTATTTTGTTTTGATATTTCGTCTGAAAAACAGTATGTTCCATTATCATAAAGTACGTGATAACAATGTTATTTTTACTTTCTCCCCCTATACATAGTATATGGAGAAAGTATTGTTTTCGTAAAAATTTTCGAATTTGAGTTGTTAGTGGAAATATTCGTTTTGGTGCTCCCTGAACCCAAAAAAGTGGTTTTTACGTGATGTCTGTCTCTGTGTGTGTGTGTGTGTGTGTGTGTGTGTGTGTGTGTGTGTGTGTGTGTGGTGTGTGTGTGTCCGTGTGTGTGTGTGTGTGTGTGTGTGTCCGTGTGTGTGTGTGTGTGTGTGTGTGTGTGTGTGTGTGTGTGTGTGTGTGTGTGTGTGTCTGTGTGGATGTTTACAGAGCTAGAGCCCTAACCTATGGGCCGATTTTTATGAAATTTGGTATGTAGGTACTAATTCACGATATCTCCAGGCATTTTTTTCATTTTTTTGGATTTTTGATTTTTAAGGGTAATTATCCCCCAAAAACCGCCAAAAAACATGAAAAATCCAAATTTCTCAAAAACGGCTCTAACGATTTTGATTAAACTTTCGTGGTTTGTAGAACTTTAGGTTTGCAACAAAATGACACCACCCGCATTTCTTGAAAAATTCGGGTTCAGAAATTACAGGACTTTAAACATCCAAAATTCAATTTTTTGGATTTTTTATAAAAAATCATAAATGTTAAAAAAGATTACTATTCACCATTAAAAAGAGCTCAAAAAACTAAATAAATTAGTATTTTAAATTACTATTCTACGATTGCTAGTTACGGAGAAAATTGAAATTTTCATTTAGCGGTAAACACAGTACGTTGTCCAATGTTATTCTTATGGGGAATACAAATATAACTATTTCTCTCTTATTTACTGATCAATTTCATTAAAATTTGATATGCGGGTCAAGTTAGCATTGACCAACAGATGATGATCGAAATATGTTGCTATTTAACCCTGGGGGGGCAAGGGGGCATTTCCCCTCTCAAAACCACTGTGTGTAGCAACGGACTCTATAGTGCCTCCCAAAAAGGGATTTGGGTGGATATTTCTGAAAACAACTATTTTAGACAATTTTCTGTGCATTTATCTATACTTCATATTCTATATTTAGTAAATAACAAATATTTTTGTCATTAAAGTTTGGCTAAAAGGGAGAAAGTATGTGTCAGTTTCCTGATACCGTTTATTATATATTAGTACAGGTAACTATATATTTTCTAGTAGGGAAATAACTAATAAATCATATTACATAGTTCATTTAGGAGCACTAGGTGTTATAAACAAATTATCTTACATTGAATAACAACAATTTTGTTTTCAAAAAATAAATGTTATAATTTCATCTATAATAATATTTTGAAAAAAATTTCTTATACTATTCATTCTTATATCATTGTTTTTAGAATTTTATAACCTTCAAATAAAATTAAGTTTTAGTATATTTATGTATTGTTAGAGGTTTTTTTTGGGCATACCAAATTGGTGACGCACAAATATCCGTTTTGCACTTGTCCCAAATTATTCTATATAATTCATATACAAATTTTTTTTCTTTTATGAATTATCTACATTTCTAGGTAGGGAATTAGATAAGTAACATTTGGTACATTTTTATTTTTACATAAAAAAATTTCTTTACTTACGGTAACGTTTTACTTTTGAAATTTATAACCAAAACTTCCAATTTTTGTTATTCTTTTCATATTTTTGTTAAAACCATCCCTCTAAATTTCATTTATTTTACCATTTTATAATTCTCCTGTTATGAGTGATCAAAACGAATATGCATGATGATATGTTTACTTCAAAATTGAAGTTTATATAATTTTCTAAAAAATCGTCTGCAAAATCACCAAAATGACCCTGCCACTACAGAAACCACTGACAACAAATTTGCTGCCGCTTGGAGGGTTAACATTATTTCTTGTTTACATACCAGAAACACAATGAACCCATTCCAGAATATGTAGCTTCACTTCAAAAATATCTCACTGAATGTGAATTTAATGTACAATATGAATGTTCAAAGTCAGTTTCAGTTGCAGACATTTTCTTGCGAGCACAGTTTATCAAAGGCTTAAAGGACGATTGGATTTGCGAGCAACTTCTTCAAATAGATGGTACGCCATTCAAAGAGGTATTAATAAAGGCAACTACTCTCGAAGCTTCCCATCTTGAGGTACAAGCGCTGAACAAGCGTCAGGTAACAAATACTTCACCTTGTGATGTGGATATCAATAAAGTCTCGAAACAATCTAGCATTAGTTATAGAAATCGATCACAAGCTAGTCAATTTCAAGGTTCTTATCATGTACAACATAGAACTAGATCTAAATGTAGGATTAATTATGCACAATTGGGGATTGATAATCTATGCTTAAGATGTAGTCGCAATAATCATCATGCTTCTGATTGCTGAGCAGATAAATCAGCATTACACTGCAAGGCTTGTTCTCGACAAGGTCATGTGTCGAAAGTGTGCATTACATCTTTACTTAGGGAGAAGTTTCCTAGAAACCATAATTCTAACGTATCATCAGGCTCATCAATTAATATGTAAATAGTGGTAAATCTGAGGAATTTGGTTTTAATTATGTAAATCATGACTCACAAGTAGTTGACATCTATGACAACACTTAATCTATGAAAAGCATTGATTCTCAAAAATATATTGTTACCGTACATATCAATAACAAACCAATGCAGTTTGAAGTAGATTACGGAGCAGGGCATACTCTCATCTCAGAGGCCGATTTCAAAAATTTGAATTTAAATAAAGTTATGACACCTACAGATATTTTCTTTAGGGCTTACACAAATGAAATTTTCCGTCCTAAAGGGAAAGTACACGTTCAAGTAGCTTACAAGGGGACTCAATAAGACGAAGAACTTTTCATAGTACCTGATGGTCTTCCAGTTGTTATCGGTAGAATATGGAGAAGACTCTTAAGAATAAATCTCCAGAAAATCGACATACTTTTCAAAAATGATATATTTTCCAGTTCATCAAATCCTTTTCATTCAATTGATAATGTATTTAACGAGTTTTCTAACAATTTTGAACAGTAAATTGGTTGTCTTCCAAATCATAAAGTTAACTTGAAATTGTGTGACAATGATGCCTGTCTACACTAAGGAACGAAATGTTCCATTTGCACTTCAGTCCCAAGTCGAAGAAGAAATCAATAATTTGGAATCTGCAGGAATAATTTCGAGAACAGAAGTAAGCGACTGGGGTTTGCCTCTTGTGGTAATTCTAAAAGGTAATAGTGCGGTTCGCTTATGTGTAGATTACAAAACCGGTGTAAATGATCGAATTGTCTCAGCTAATTTTCCTATCAAATATATTCCAGACATTCTTCATAATTTACGAAACTCTAGTGTATTTTGTAAGTTAGGTATCTATAAGGCTTACTTACCACACATACCAGTTGACAAAGAAAGTAGTAAGGTTCAAAGAATCACTACCCACAGAGGAACTTACAGGATGCATAGATTGAATTGAATTGAATTGAATAGATTAAGTTTTGGTATCAAAATGGCACCAGGGGAATTTAACCGTATCAAGTCAAATATTACAAGGACTTTCCAAAGTAGAAGTATATTACAACGATATAATGGTGCATGGTACAACAAAAGAAGAGTGTTTTCAAAATCTCAAAAGCTGCCTTCAAACAGCGTCTTAAAGAAAATGACATACATCTAAACAAGGACAAATGTGTATTCTTATTCTTTTGTGAAACGATTGAATACCTAGGACATGTTATCCAACATAACAAAGTATCCAAGTCTCCAGACAAGGTTCGAGCAGTCAATGAAATGCCTCGCCCAAGAAATATAGATGAAGTTCGTAGATTTCTTGGCATGGTAACGTACTACGCACGATATATTCCAGACTTGTCTACTAAATCTGCAGCTCTTCGAGAACTTCTGCAGAAGAACCGAAAATTTCATTGGTCAGCAAGATGAGAAAAAGCTTTCCAGAGTCTCAGAGAAGAAATTACTTCCGACAGAGTTTTGTTCCATATGATCCACATCAACTAATCGTACTGACGTGTGACGCTAGTCCAACCGGAATTGCCGCTGTTATGAGTCATATGATTGATGACAAACGGCCGATCGCATATGCTTCAAGATCACTGACACCAGCAGAGAAAAACTATAGCCAGTTAGATCAAGAAGCCCTAGCAATTGTCTTTGGGGTAAGCCATTTCTACAATTATTTGTTTGGTTTTCATTTCAAACTAGTCACAGACAATGGCCCACTAACCAGGATTTTTCATGAAAAGAAAACACTTCCTCCTATGACATCTAGTCGACTTCTGAGATATGCATCTTTCCTATCAGGTTTTGACTACTCTGTCCGCTTCAATAAGCTAATGAAAATGTAGACTGTCTACCCCAGAGCACCAATTAACCAAGAATCCAACGCGATAGATGTACTAATCAACAACGAAGTCAATTTGTTTCAACTCTAATACATTGTTTGGTAAATCATCAGATATTCTGACACCTGAAGTTCTAGCTAGAGAAACAGAAAGTGATGAAGAACTAGAGACAATTAAACAGGATCTTCTTACTAACTCTGAAGAAACACCATACACACTTTCAGATGGACTTCTTTTCAAAGATAACCGTGCTGTCATCCCAAAAAGTCTCCAAGCTCATATTCTTGAACAACTGCATTTTACCCACATTGGAATTACCAAAATGAAACAACTGGCAAGGAGATATGCATACTGGTATGGAATCGATAAAGCTATTGAAAACATGGTTCAGTCCTGCGAACGCTGCGCACTTACCAAAAATCAACCTTCAAAAGCTCTATCACACCCATGGTCAGAACCTGAAACCAACTGGGAACGTATCTATATTGATTATGCAGGACCATTCAACAACAGTTATTTTCTTGTGTGTGTTGATGCAAAATCAAAATGGTTACATGTTAAAACAATTTCGAATCCACCTACGACTTCAACCACTATTGCACTTCTCGACAACATATTTTTGTTTCACGGTTATAACGAAATTATGGTATCGGACAATGCTTCCATTTTCCTTAGTTCCGAATTAAGGACTATTGTAAGAAGAATGGTATTTTTCAAAAACTAATTGCCCCAGGTCATGCTGCAACAAATGGGTTGGCTGAAAGAATGGTACAGATACTGAAAAAGCGATTGAAAGCAATGGAGAAAGATCCAGGAAACATATTGACAAGGCTTTCTACTCCAATTCAGAGCCACACCACTCTCAAATGGACTATCTCCTGCAGAACAGTATCTTAACCAGAAGATTCAAATGCTATTAGATACACTCAAACTTTATCACCCTTCAGAAAACGAAAAGTCAAACTCTTGTGTAAGAACATTTAATGTGGGGGAGAGAGTTCTATGCCGTGATTACTCAAACAATAAATCCACCTGGATATTTGGGGAAATCATCCACAAGTTGGGAGTTCTGCATTATATTGTTAAACTTGAATCCGGCAGAACAATCAAACGACACATTGATCAGTTAAGATCAACTAAAGTCAAAAGTAGGGGTGTGCGAGTAGTGATATTTCTAATCGAGTCGAGTCGAGTAGTGCCAATTATTTTTGAGTTTAGAGTATTTTCGAGCGAGTATTTATGGGATTTGGATACCACCCTAGATTTGATTATCTAAACATGGTTTCTAACTAATACATGAGTAGCAATACAAAGTTTTGGCCAGTACAATCAAACTTGATTCCGTATTGAGAAACAAAATACGGTTTGACATTCGTTTCCGGCCGATGAAACAGGGCCCGGTTGTCATTTGGCCAATTTCTCCTGGTCCAGACATCGCTTATAATCAATATTAAGTGACGAAATCGTTAGTTATGGCCGAAATTACGCAGTCCGATCGTCATTTTCGGCCGATTTTACGTGATGCGATCGCCTTTTGCAGTCGTTGCTACGCGTTTTGGCCGGTCGCAATCGTTCGCGGTCGTGATTTTCGGCCGATTTACGTGATATGATCGCCTTTTGCGGCCGTTACTAAGCGTTTTAGCCGGTCGCAATCGTTCATGATCGTCATTTTCGGCCAATTTTACGCGATGCGATTACCTTTTGCGGCCGTTACTACGCGTTTTGGCCGGTCGCAATCGATAGCGATCGTCCAGAAATACTCGCTCGAACTTTAATAATAATAATAATAATTCTTTATTGTCATTCAGCAATACATAGTTACAATAGACAACGTCATAAAAATGTGAAGTTATACAAACATAGTGAAATCACAGACTCTGAGTTTCAACAGAAAAAATAATCTATTATCTTAAAATACAGTATAGCAAAACTCCTAAAACTGTATATTATCCACATTACCATGCAGACTGTTAGATAGAGTTTAAAAGCACTGAGAAGTCAGAGTTACTAAAAAATTCATCCACTGTATAAAATGAATGACTTATAAGAACCATTTAGATAACACCATTTAGATAATTTTGATTTAAATATATTCATATTTTCTGTATTTCTAAATGAGAAGGGAAGTTTATTAAAAAGTTTAATTTGCAGATATTTATAGCTTTTCATAAATTTTGATAGTCTGGCCAGTGGGATGTACAAATCATTTGAATGTCTAGTCAAGTAACTATGAATTGAATTACATGAAGTGAAATTGGAAATGTTTTGTTTTACAAAAATTAAATTATTATAAATGAAAATATTTGAAAGTGACATAATTTCATAACTTTCAAGTAGTTTTCAAAACTTCGAGTCGAGTTCGAGTATTAAAATACTCGGCCGAAAACTCGAAGTTTCGAGTACTCCACACCCTTAGTCAAAAGGGTCAATTTCAAATCAGAGTCATCTTCACCGGCACAATCTGAAAATACAGCATGTTAAAATCAAAGTATACCATTTAATATTCCCAACCTTCGACAACGTCCTACTGTTCCAGCATCATCTGAAGACAGACAGGACATCTTATCTGATGAACTAGATTCTTTACCATCAAGAGAACAAACTTCTGATAATGAACAAGAACAAACTGTTAATAACGAGCAAACCTTTAAAGATAGGCAAGAAATTATACCAGATGAACGCGAAACTCCTGAACCTCCACCTTTCCAATTGTGTCGATCGAAACGACAAAAGAAAGTACCAACTTACTTTCAGTCTTTTGGTTCAAAGTAAGTGCTAATCAAGTGGGGAAGACTGTTATATCCATATGAATAAATAGGTCATATATATAAGCTGATTATATTTCATCATGTTTGTTTACTTTTACTTTTCTTATTGTATTTGTTAAAATATCTACAAAATGTAGTTTCAATTTATTAAAATTAGTTTATTACATTAATCAAATGCGTGCCATTATTATTCAAATATAAAACAACAACCCTCCTTTATTTCTGCGTCAATTCTTTATTTATCAGCACCATAAGTTTTAATGTAGAAGTAATCATTAATAATAGTACTAGCAGACTAGGCTCATCGCCGTTGGAGGCTTCGCCCCCAAACCCTCTTTTGGAGTTCGCTTCGCTCACTTGCACTCCACAGTTAACACAAGTTTAAATCAAACTCAACTATTGTATACTGTAGTTCATTAACCAAAGAAAAACTACACAACAATGTCCTTTTTGGTGAGCACATTAACACCTACACAGGCGGTCCCATCTCGGTTCGATATTAAAACATTTACCAACCGGCTGCTTGTTCGTTTTATCGAATGAACTCCCGTCTACAACGGTTTTTTCGAGGTGTATAAAAGCATAAAATAAAGTGCTCTCTCAATCAAAGTCAATCAGATATAAATAAAAAGTTGTGGTTACAATGTTAAATTGGAGTTCTACAGATGGATTTATGTGTAAAAAATAACAAGATAGACTTTAGTTCACGACAAAATTATAGTTACTTAACCTGACCTGACTCCGCAGTGCGCTGTATGGTGGCTGTTCGTTGTGCAACATAATTACAAATAAATGAATTTGTAAATACAAAATAAAGTTAAATTAAACAGAAACTGCAGACGTCAAAAAGTAAGCATCAAAAGTAGGATTAAAAACCGTGACCACATGATCTTGAATCATCTGACAACATATCCACTGGGCTACTGGGCAAAATTCATTCAATCACAATTGAACAATCGGTTGATTGCATTTTCCAATAGCGTAACAAACGATATTCGCGAACCTCCCGAGTAGGCGATAATGTGCTCACCTTGTTTTGTAACAGCTGATTTATATAAACCTCATGCAGGAAGGTTTATTGTATAACTGGAGGTAACTGCTTCATTATTTTTGTCGAAAAAGTGATTTTGTCAGGTTGGTACACTGGTGAGGCAAATTTCTCGTTCTTTGAACTATCCCGATTGGTTTTTTTATTCCTATAAGTGAATCTACTCATACAAATCCCTGAAATAAAAGTAGTAAAAGTTGGAACAAATTAATTTTTTAGTTTTATTTATGCATCTACTCTTGTTGTGAAATGATAAATTATGAGCAAAGAAACAAATACAAGTTTATTAATGTTAAAATTAGAGGTGTGCGAATAGTGAATTTTTAGTTCGGATCGGTTTCGGTTCGGATAGCTTAAGTTCGGGTTGGATAAGGAGCGGATATTAAAGGTTTTGGATCGGATAATTTTAAGATTCGGATATTTACTTTGCCAGTACCACACGTTACATCGATCTCTAAGAATCACCATATTTTCAAGTCGGAACTTTACATTTTTATTTCCCTTGCAAGACATTAATATACAATATTTCAGCTAGGTAATTTTATTCAACAGGTACACAACAAGTGGTTATTATTTTTACAACTGTATCTTTCTGAGTACCTAATGGCTGAAGACTGCAATGACCTCACCAGAAAACAGCATGTCTAATTGGAGGAGGAATATACCAACCTGTGTATATACACAAGAATACTCTCTTCTCTGCAGTGAAAAATACAAGAAATATGTTTACTGGATGAGCATGAACCTTTGTAATTTGGCAACACTACATTTGTTATTAAATCAGTAAATAAAACCCACTATCTATGATGTTTTATTTGAATAGCCATTGTTCCTTTGCTAATTTAAATAGTCTTATATAACAAATGAACTGGTAGGCTAATACAAATAATTGAACTGGGTGTAAACAAATAGCATTATATTGTTTATTTTGGAGATTGCATGATAAAAGAATCAGATTTTTATGAATAAACCAAAAATATAATAATAATGTTTTTGGCAATATCACAACTTCCAAACTGTGATTGTAAAACTTAGTACCTAATAAAGGTCAAATAACAAACTACTTGACTTTAGTGTTAATAAAAAATTACAAGTTCAAAAATAATAATTTTGGTAAAGTTATATAATTTAACAAAAGTAGACATAGTTTAGGCTACTCAACTTCAATCATTTAATGTCACCGTGACTATCATCTTTGTCACTGGGATATATCTCCTTAGCCTATCTGGATGTAGTACAAAACCAAACATATACATATGGTCAGACAAGAGAAAAAACAAGGAAACATTTTAATATGATGACAGCCTAGTTATTAAAACACCAGAATCACCGATGTTAAAAAGTAGCAGACATCACAACATACTATTAGGCCTAGCAAGATTTGGGCAATGACAAAATGATTCAGTAGGCATTCTCTGTACAAATTAACCAAAAACATCCATGACCAAAGAATTTCCTTTGTTTTATAAATTTACTAACTAGTTTGAATGTTTTTTGTTTACTACAAAATATAAACTTTGTCACCGGAATGTAAACATACAACATAACCTTAAAGCTTGCATTTCAGACATTCAGCGACTTCAATATCGGCTTCGTTCTTTATAAAGAATTTCCATATAATGCTATTCTTTTTCGGTTCCATTTTAAAGAAATGAATTTTTCAAAATCAAATAATAACCAAACGATGAAACTTGTGTAAATAAATTATAGATAACTAAGCTATGCTTTCGCGAATCCGTCGTCGCTGCTTCGTGTCGTCGTAATACACACACGACACAACGAGTTTAAAAAGTGAAGGCTTTTCTTGGAGTATGAGAGCTCTAGATAGATCAAGCTCGTTGATCATACTGGGAAACTTCCCTGTAGAGAAAGCTATGTAACTCGTTTTGCGCATGTCAGCAATATTTTACTCACTGTTTTAAACGTATTGAATGGAAAAAATATCAGTAGCAACAATTTTTAATTTCATACACTAAAATTTCTATTGCGACTTTGGAATTACGACTTACTCTATGGGAGCTTGCTTATTGAATCGTCAGATGGTGATACAATCGGATATCGACTATCAACTTTAAATTATCGACTTATTCACCAGTACATAATCCACTACTTTTGTCTGCATCTATCCTGTGAATCTTGAATCAACATCGAGTAGCAATTATGTATACATTTGCGATTGTTTACATAAAATACATTTGCTATCGCGCATTTCTCTGTATAGACCGTATTTATTCTTTGTTGCTTCAGTGATGTACGATCCGGCCGTGTATCGCGATACGATACATTGCGAATCTACACAAATATCGTATCGAAGCATTGATCCGTACCGAAACCAAACCAAAAAGCGACCGGCATTGCGTCACGTTATCTTGAATGATGTCGTCAGAGTCAAAGCGTTTAGTAATGGTCCAAACGTATTTATTGCTTTGTTTCTGGCTTATTATCCCCAGATATACAGTCTATCCGAATAAGTCGGATTTTTAATGGACCTTATCGAATATCGAAAAAACCTTCGGATCAGATTCAGATATCCGAACCGGCTTTTCGGATATCCGCACACCCCTAGTTAAAGTCATGAGTAGGTATTTGTTTGAGTCACTCTGCTAACTCATTCGATTTCAGCGAGTAGTTCTTTTCCTCACAAAAATTTGGAAAGAACGGCTCGCAGTTTTGTTCATCAGTGTTACCTCCAGTAATACCAATAGAACTCATTGACCTCATGTCGGAAAATTAGTATCGCCTACATGGGCGGTTTATTTAAATCAGCTGATACATACATGTGGTATTAGCCACAGATAGTGTGCTTTCATTAAACAGCTTTTCAAAACTGTACACATTTAAATGGGCCAAAATACTCAAAATTACTCCTCCGATGAATAGCGGCTAAACGGATGATCAGATATTAAATCTGACGAAAAATCGTTAGTTGGAAATTAAAATTTTCTAAAACTTTGGTATTTAACATTTTTTGCCATCTCTTACCATTTCCGTACAAAACACGCTCAAAGTGGAAAAATTGAAAAAGTGGAATTTTCCCAGCCTTAAAAATGCCTCAAAAACTCAAAAATGTTAACTTTTGGAAATTTGTCTGGCAGTTTCTCGTCAAGAGCTTTAATTCAAGTATGAGGTTGATGGGGGTTAGATTATGGGAAGTGCCTTCATAGTTTATGTCAGTGAGTCAGTCAGTGAACCCGTCTAGCTCTATATAAGTAGATGTCCCATTCTCCGCATAGGGATCTAATCTAGCTCTAGCAGGCACAGAGCCAGAAATTTTTAAAGTTTATTTATATTAGAATCACTAAACTAAGTAAACTAAATAAAATATAACTCCATGAGATTAACATAGCAACTTTGGGAGCTCATTGGGCAAAGCCCCCATGGTCGAGAATTTCTGGAAACCTGAAAAGGCACATATATAGAGTGTAAGAGCTTTCGATTGTTACAAAATATGTATATACAAAAGTAGTATTCGGAGTCGAAAATTGCCGATCAAAAATCAGGAAATTCTTTTAATAATATAGATTCTTTAGAACTTTAAGTTTAAAACAATTAAGCAACCATGAAAAAATATCCCATAGCCTTTCAAAACCGGTAGGCAGACCTAATTTGATGTGTTAATGAAGACAATTGCTTTCACAATGTATAAAAAGAAAAAGTGGCGATATACCTGAAGGTCGAAGCCCTGATGCCACGCCCACTCGATGTGATGCTGTAGCCGCGAGATGGAGGGCATGGCACTGCGGGACGGCACCTCGCCCTTCACAGCCCCAGCCACGGCCCACTGCTTGTACAGCTGTTCGTTGTAGCCGGTGTGGTGCAGAAGGGACGACAGCATCATCTGCATGTTCCTGCAATACGCTCTGTTGGTTATATTACCAGATAGTCTAACAGTTTTCTTGGGCTTTGGTTCAAGTGGTCATTGGTTTAATTCTCGGGATGTTTGCTTGGACCGCTTTCCCTAAAAGCGTTTAGTAATTTCCTTAATTACTCTTCTTAATTACACGCTTCTGACGTAGATCCAGAGAACAGACATAAATATTTTGAGAAAAATCATTGCGTTGATATATCAGTTTAATGATATACCAATTGTGATAGGCCTATTGTGCAATGCTGGGATTGTGTTATGACTTGAATGGAAGGCATAAAACCAAACTTGTGCTCCTTTTGATATTTTTTTACAGTAGCAAATCATATAAATAGTGATTAATATAATAAATTACTGCACTTCAGTATGACGCTCTAAAGGTTCATTTCCACTATGATTTTTTCAAACATCTTGCATTCTGTGATTACACACATAGAGACGTCAGATGCTCCATGCAATGCCACATGTCCCAAAAGTAGTAAGGGGCCTGGGGCATTTATTGATAGTTTGTTAATGCTATCAATTTTAACGATTACTTATTAAATGATTTTGTAATTTTTTTGTGAAACATCAAATCAAAATTCTTGGGTGAAAAATTCCCAAACCTTTGGGAGGAATAAAAAAATCCTGATCCATCCCAACAAAAAATCCAATCCCGTCCATCCTTAGTTCAGTGAACGTTAAGTTCCTATCCCCCTTATCTATTAGTGATCACCAGATATTAACTTGCTGTCCATCCCACATTTAACAAATATAAATCTAAATAATGTGAGACCCCATCCCTCATTCTGAGCCTATAGCCCCAAACAACAATTCACTGCCAGCACACACAATCATTTTGACCTCATAATAATTTACTCTGTAACTTAATAATCAACAATCCTCTGACCTATAATTTTGTCCAGGATTTCACCAATTCAGCCCAAAACCCATCTCAAACAATTTTCCAGCATTTTATTCATGTAATCAACCAAATATAGCCATGTAAATCTTTTTTCTTAAGTCTGAATACACTGCTTTTCCCTTCACTCTTGAGTAATTTCCTATCAACAATGGAACATGAGTGTTTAAGGGTGGGTCAAAAAGAGGGTGGATAGCCACTCCAAAAAGAGCCACTATATAGGTTACGATGGTTTAGGTTTGATTGGGTAGTCTATTTTGTTGTTGTTTTGTTTTTCAAACACCAGACTTTAGGTTTTGACAGACCCCAGTCCCCCCAAAGCTATTTTTTTTAAAAGCATCATTCACCAAAATAATAACCCAATGACAAATTAATGGACCCACTTTTGAACCTTTACAAAATTGTCAAGACTTTGCTTTACGATAGAGCTGGCTTTATTACATTATCAGGCAAGCGTCTAACCCCTATACTTATCATTCAACCTTCGCTATCTCTGCTGAAATCTATTCTTAGAAATGACATGTTTCTTCTACAACAGCCTCATGTCCAAGCTATGTTATCAGCCTACCTGTAGCCGCAGCCCCAGCCCTTATCACCGTAGGTGGAGGCGTAGTGGTCCACGGTGGTGCACATGAGTGTGTGAGCCACGTTGGGGCAGCCGCTGCTGATGGTGTACACCTGCGGAACTATGTCTGCAACACAGTCGTAGCAAAAATAACTTCTTCTTTGTAATCTTAATTGTTTGCCATAATCATCTGACCCTATTACAAATTTTATGTCCATAACAATAAAAATTTGTAGCCCAATGGGGCTAAGCCCTAAGAGAATTTTTTTTAATCCTTCCTTAGCAAACATCAACCACCTAAGAAGAAGCTACATTAAAATCTTATTTCAATCCATTTGGTGGTTCCTGAAATTTTGTGATAAATCAGTATGTGGTATTTGGAGTTTATATTTATAGATTAAGTTAGCCTAGCCATTTAACTAATGTACCTTTTGTGCAGGAGCTTCCATCGTCAATCCCACTGCTCTCGGCCATTCGCAGCTCTATCTGTCTCTCGTAGTAGTCTGCTACTGATAACTCACCCGAGTACACAGCTCGTTGCATGTTGGTCAGACTTTGCTCCCTGAAGTTGCCTTCGTTGTCCATCCCATACTGCGCCTGAAAACAAGCAATATGTGGTTGAAATTTGCAAATATTCAATTTATAGTAACCTTAAACTTATTTGACTTGTTTCTGTATTCCAGTTCAAGAAAACCTAGAATGGAAAAATGAAGCCCAGAAGGGAGTAAAGATCTAGTTACATAAGAGACAGCCAGCTTATTTTTTTGCCAGTTACGATGAAATATTTATACTTCTATCTTCATAGAATAGTTTTATTATTTATAGTCTATTTTTATATTTGAAATGATGCTACTGGTGCTGGAATAAAATTAGGGTCACGGGGTCAGAGTCGGATTGAAGGAGGTGTGGAAATTCATCTTTAGAAGGTGATATTATAAAATGTAATTGCAATGAGTTAATACAATAATTATTGAATACCATATTCAACATATAAACACATTTATTTAACTCAGATTGCTGGAATAAATACATAAGTAGAACACTTTATCTTACAGCTCATTTATCATGCACACACTTAACCATTCCTTAAGGGACATACACAGAAAGTTAGATATTAAAAATGTCAATGGATAGATTTTTGCCCTTTACTTTTCCACAATAAACATAAATAAGCTCAACAATATTAATTTAGCAGACACAAACATCTGATTAATTGTATTATTCCCAATAGATGGCAAAAGAATCTCAGGTTATTTTATATGTGTTAAAGGATAGATGTGCTTAGCAACTTTTCCTGATAAAACAAATCTAAAATTATATGGTAATGGAATTTACTATACCAAACACATTCTTGATCCTTTTAGCAAGTCATCTATAATCTTTCTATTCTGTGTTTTCCTCCAGGTATTTTTACTTTCTCCCACTTATACATAGAAGGCTATATAGAGGAAGTATTGTTAAACAAAATATAAAATCGAGGGGGTTCATTAAGATCGGGGGGGAGCACGCAGAGTTCCCCAATACCCCCTACTCTCGCCTATCGAAAAAAGAGTTTAAGTTGCCATTCAAGTAGTTTTTTTAATTTCCATTATGAGAGTTGCCATTCAAGTCGGTTTTTATTTCCATAATGATAAACAACAGCTGATTACAATATTTTAAGTTATAAATATAAAGTCATCATCTGGTTCAATATAAATAAATACTTTGTCCATAAGAATAACACAGGATCTTTAAAACCCCGTAGGGCAGAGTCCTAAGGTGATTTCCAAAAATCCAATTAACCTAAAACCTTCTAAAGCACATACAGAACATTGAAAAAAAAGTTTCATCGAAATCAGTGCACCCGTTTCCCTGTGAAAAGCGAACAAAACGTGTCCAAAATCGCACGAAATCACATTTTTGAGCAGCCACCATTATTTTTCCAAAAGGCGTATGCCGGTTTGAAGTGGCATAAAACCTTCTCACGCATGTAAAGAACAAAGAAACAAAGTTTCATCAATGCCAGTGCACCAGTTTTCCCGTGAAAAGCAAACAAAAACCCGTCCTTGAGCGTCACAGACAGACAGACAGACAAACAGACAGAAATTGAGATAAGACGAGTTTCTGCTTTCCTATGGTATGAAACGTAAAAATATACAAAAATTTCATAATTCCAAGTAACGTACAGACAAAACTGTAATTTTATTTATATAGATGTAGCAGTTTGGGCAGGGAATTGCGCTGTTATTTGAACCCTTTCAGTGCTAAGCTTCTGAAGGGAGTAGTTGAATCTGTGATGGTTTGTTGAATTTTTAAATATCTGAAACATCTGAACAGTTAAAATTTAAAAACCGAGCTTCCAGTGAACACACACACACACAGGAAGGGTACTTGAACAGTAACAAACACCTGTTCAGATGTGAAACTCATAAAGAATTTACCCATCCTGTCCATTTAAACCCATGTCCACCATTTGCTTAAGGTCTGCCCTCCCCTTCAACTCCGCCACAAACAGGTGACCTCTCTATGAGTTGCAGATAAAAACCACTGACTGAGGCAGGATTCAAACCCTCGACCCAAGTGTTACCCCTGGCCGGGAGAATAGCTCCTTAAGACTGCACAGCCGCTGATCAGACTAGAAGCTGTAGCAAACCAGGTGGTATTATAGCCTAGGCGCTAGACAAGGTAGTTCAGTTTGTGTTTACCAGGTTACATCAAACATCAGATGCAGATCGCAGACAGAGCTCACAACGGTACAATTTCTTATGCAATTAACAATGTTTTTTGGTGGCAGTTTCAAGAGCCAATATATTGGTCCTTAGTATTCAAAAGGGATAACTCTCAAAGGTTTACTGCTGTCCACATACTGACTCTTTCTAAACTTTTTAGTTTAAGTTCTGCCTTGTCCTGATCAAAACATATGGCTTAGGACCACAAATTAATAAATGACTACTAAATAGGTACATACATTTATTTATGACAAAAAATGTCGGGGCATGCAATTGGTATAATAATCAACTAATTCCTAAACACTTTCACAGATTTATTTTAACAAATTAAAATACCTATCTGGAGAATATTTGTAATATTCAATACCAACCCTGAGGAGCTCAAATTCATGTTGTTCTCTCAGCCTCCTCATCTCCTTATCTCGTTTCTCCATCTCTCGGGCGAGCAGTCTGTCACACGAGACATCGGGGCTGAGGGGTGACATGACTGCAACATCACAACCCCTGATGACCAACTACTGCTGACCAACTACGACTTTACATCTAATACTGGGCATGTGAGATGTCCACTGCCTCAAGTTAGGTCGAAATAGTAAACAAAGGAGCCTATAAATGAAAATTGGAAATACGGGGGCAGAGGTAAATTTGAAAATGTTACTCAAACTAAACTAACGCAAAATAGTAAATTAAGCAGAACTTAATCTCAACAAACAAATCAAGTAAATCAAACAGAAAGCATATTCAGTTTTATTATTATTATTATTGTTTTTTTGGGTGTTGATGACTGTTTGATTTACAATTACAATCAAAACTTACGTTACATGTGCTGTAAAATTTGGCAGAGTCCAAACCTTATGTTGTCAATGAATACAATTTTGTATTTTTCCCCCTTAGAAGAGAAAGAGAGTTGCAAGAAACATTTTTATTATGTCAAGGACAAACATTCATTTGTAAACATAGACCAAAATATAGTACACAAACTTAGAACATTTGGTATTTTCCGAATCATTTTCTTAATTATTGCTTAATTGCATGTGGTATTAATACTATGAATTCACATATCTGACCAAAATGTAAGGAGGTAATAAAAGTTTATGAGGGAAAAATGTAAAATTCTTTAGTTTTAATCAATTTTAAGCATTTTAAGGTAAAAAATCAATTCTTTTTGGTAATGCGTCTTGAAATTAAAAACCAGGTTTACAAACCTTTACCGTCCAAACAGTTCAAATTTATCCTGCCACCTATTGTGACGACATACTTCCAAATTAAAAATTCCAACAAGTGTGTGAATTAATTTATGTAAAGTGTGTGTCGTATATCATGTAGAACTGTGTTATGATGAACTGTTTTAATGTTTAAATTTGGATGATATCTGTCATGATATATGGACTTTTTTACCAGAAGATGGAATTTTGAATTCTGAAACATGTCATAATAATAGGTGACAGGATCAATTCAAACTGTTTGGACAAAAAAGGTATGTAAACCTGGGTTTTAATAAAAAAAATCAAACCGTGATTTCAGAGAAAATATTTTTTAACCAAAGATGACGGCATTTTTCTTTGTAGTGCAGGGGTCGACAAATACTGACAGTTGGGTAGTAAACATGAAAAGAGCCTGAAAATAGTTAGGTAGTTTCATTATTAATTGTTTGCACAGTTTAAAAATTATTTAAAAAAAACTTAATTTCTATGATTTAATTTTTTATTTAGGTTTCTATAAAATTGTAAACTACTATAATAAATGAATGAGGTACCAATTTACAGCTTACACCCTCCACTATTTAAAATTGTGATTTAAAAATTATCTACCATTCAAATTGAATTAGTTTATGAATGAGACTTTTGCTAGATGTGATGAACTGTTTTTAATGCACAAACCCATATGAGCCATTTAGCTTGCTTTCAAACATAATAATAGTGATCATACCAATACAAATTCTACTTAATGAGAAATTATTGTAGTTGCTAAACGAGTACAAGATAAAATAAGATATAAAAGAGATGAAAACATGCAGATAGTCTTATAAACATGTGACAAAGCCAAATAGTTTCAACATAATTTAATGTAAATGGTATCTGTAATATAGTTATATTTATGTCCCACATAACGTTTTGATTTATTCCTCCTAAATATTAATACACATCCTCAACATTATTCATATCGTTCATTACTATTCCTAACACTTTTACCAATCAAAAAATTGTGAAAAAATGAGCATATAATTAAACTCCTTGCTAAGCAACGAAATAGAATTGTAATAAGATAACGATTATAACCATGGTGTCCGTCGTGTATATATGATTTATTTATGTTTTTCAATTATCAGAGCACAGAATTTGCAAAGGTCCAAGAAATTGTCATCATTCCTTATGAAAAAATAATTACCCCCTACCATAATCCCCCCTTTCTCATGCCATTGGACAAAGTGATTTGATTTGTTTTTCTTTTCTTGATTTTATCACTTGGTTGGTAATTTTCACCTAAACCCTTGTAACTAGCTGGGCCATCAAGTCATCTCTGTACAGTACAAGCAGCTTAGAATTTATAAAGATTACATTTGTATATAAATTAAATTTTGTAGGAAAGTTATTTTGATTGATTATGCAGCCCAACTGCGAACATCAATAGTTTTACCAAGACCAAGCCAACATCAATGTAGGAGATTTACAACAACTGACGTGATCTCATTAATGGGTTAAAAAATGCAACTTAATTAATAGATTACATGGAACAAGACAAATATTTAAGTTCAAATTCTTTATTTATACAGGCTAAAATAAGGTTACTTTACCTCCATCTTCAGCTTTAAAACAATCCAAATGGACGACCGCGGTTTCGGAAGTCAAAATACTTCCATCTTCAGGTTGAATTCAATTCAAAAAATTCACATTGTCTGTTATCAAAAGTTAAAATTTACACAAAACACACACTACAGTACGAAAGAAAAAACATCTAAAACAAAGTGCACTGACGCGTATCGGCCGGTAGGGGATCACATACTAGCCGGTACGCGACAGTGCACTTTGTTTTAGATGTTTTTTCGATGGTACTGTAGTGTGTATGTTGTGTATATTTTTACTTTTGATGACAGACAATGTGCATTTTTTTAATTGAATTCAACCTGAAGATAGAAGTATTTTGACTTCCGAAACTGCGGTCCATTTGGATTGTTTTAAAGCTGAAGACGGAGGTAAAGTAACTTATTTTATTGTTTATCAGCTTTGGAGGCTATTCAACCATGAATAACCTATTCATTTGTCTACAAAATAAAACATTTTTATACAAATATTATGTACTGTCTAAAAATTAGACCAAAGACGATTAGGATCAACTATTATGATTAAACAAGCATGAGTTTTGGATTTAACTGAATTTCACTAAACTGAACTTGTCGGTGATGTTGAATTAGAGTTAACTATTGCAGCTAAATTAATATAAATATAAGACAAGTACACAAGAATGGAGTAAGATCCGTGAATGTATCAATATAAACTGACCATTAACAAGCTGACTGAAAATTGTACTAAGCAGTAACAAGTTTTGATATTATTTTATCTCTAGAACATTTTGCAAACAGCTCAACAGATTACTATTTTAAACCTCAGTCCCATATTCAGTGCCCTGTAGGCTATCATAAAGATCACAGTAATCCGAATGTTTGTTAGCAAGGACCTGTTCAGACTGCCAGGTTTGTTTAAAAATTAAAAATATTGGTAAATCACATTTTAATAAATTACATAAGCGGAATCATGTGTAAACATAGTAAAAAATAGCAAAATATTTAAATGATTACACTAATTATGGTTTACTTAGTACAAAAATATGAACACATTTGTACAAATAATAAACGAAAGGAAAAACAATTAAATAATAACTGCATATTGCTGAATAGCTGGATGTGAGTCGTCAAGAGGGAGGGATCTATCTGGATGTGAGTCGTCAAGAGGGGGGGATCTATCTGGATGTGAGTCGTCAAGAGGGGGGGATCTATCTGGATGTGAGTCGTCAAGAGGGAGGGATCTATCTGGATGTGAGTCGTCAAGAGGGAGGGATCTATCTGGATGTGAGTCGTCAAGAGGGGGGATCTATCTGGATGTGAGTCGTCAAGAGGGAGGGATCTATCTGGATGTGAGTCATCAAGAGGGAGGGATCTATCTGGATGTGAGTCGTCAAGAGGGGGGGGATCTATCTGGATGTGAGTCGTCAAGAGGGAGGGATCTATCTGGATGTGATTCGTCAAGAGGGAGGGATCTATCTGGATGTGAGTCGTCAAGAGGGGGGGATCTATCTGGATGTGAGTCGTCAAGAGGGGGGGATCTATCTGGATGTAAGTCGTCAAGAGGGGGATCTATCTGGATGTGAGTCGTCAAGAGGGGGGATCTATCTGGATGTGAGTCGTCAAGAGGGGGGATCTATCTGGATGTGAGTCGTCAAGAGGGGGGGACCTATCTGGATGTGAGTCGTCAAGAGGGGGGATCTATCGTTCATAGGTGTTTGAACGATACACCATCCAAAGCATGATATTACAATATATGAAAAGTCACATTAATCCCCCCCCCAATAGAAATACTCAAATTACACGTATACTATCGTTGCAAACCTTTTTGGTTTACCATGTGAGATTTGGACCATCGAAAGTTTGAATTAACACAACCACACTATAAATAACCTACAAAAGTAAAAGTTACTGTGTCAAACTCACTGTATGCTGTAATTTCAGATTCTCATGTTAACTGTTTGGTGAATGGGAAACTAAATTGAATTAAGGTATATGGGACATTGACAAGAAATAAAATATATACCCCTCCCTCCTCATTCACATTCTTTATAAATAATCATCAAGTTATATGACCCACTATGCAGGTTATCAATCAAATGCAATCGTTTTTACAGATGATACAGATAAGACCATAGTAAAATGTGATATTCATTTTAAACAATTCTAGCTTTAAAATACCCCCGTCGCAGCAAACCTGCATACTCAGCGAATTTCCAATGAATATATAACATAACACATTAAAACACTTAACAGGATTCATAAGAAATATATTCACAAACAAGCGATATTTAAAATATGAATTATTCTCCATAAGAATAACATTGGGGATGAGTAAGCAGGTTTGCTGCAACAAGGAACAAAAAATAATGGGTTTTTATGCAAATATCAATAGAACTCTTCTTATTGAAGTCACATACCAAGTTTCATCCATATACATTCATAAATAAGCGATATTTAACATTTTAATTATTTTCCATAAGAATAACATCAGGACCAAGTACCAAGGTTTGCTACTACAGGAACCATAGGTGAAAAATTGTTTTTTTGTGCAAACAACAATAAACCACGACCAGATGATTCTTCGTCAGTTTATGTTTGTAAATAAGCGAGATATACAATTTTTCTTTTTCTCCATAAGAATAACATTAGACAACGTACTGTGTTTAGCACTTTCAATATCTCAGTAACCAATTGACGTAGAGCAATGATCAAAATACCAAATTGTTTTTTTTTTTTGCTGAATTCAATGGTAATAAACTGTCAGGAAACTGACACATACTTTCTCCCTTTTAGCCCAACTTTAATGAATAAATTACTTTTTATTTACTAAATATACAATACAAAGCACGGTCGAATATACAGAAAATCTTGTAAACAAGTTGTTTTCAAAAAAATCCACCCAAATCCCTGCTTTGGAGGCACTACAGAATTCATTGCTATACTCGTAGTTTTAAGAGGGAAAATGCCCCCTATTCCCCCCGAGGGTTATTAAGGGGCAACATATTTCGAATTTCCTCTGTTGGCCAATGCTAACTTGACAAGCATATCGAGTCTGAATGAAATTGATCAGTAAATAAGATAGAATAAGTAACTTTTGTATTCTCCATAAGAATAACGTTGGACAACGTACTGCGTTTACCACAAAATGGAAATTTAAATTTTCTCCCCAACCAGCAATCGAAAAAATGTTGACGAAAACAATACTTTCTCCATATACTATGTATAGGGGGAGAAAGTAAAAATTAAAATTTTATTTAAATCAAAATTACATGTGGAAACCCCCAAAAAAAACATTTTTTGGGTACAAAAACCCCAAAAACCCCCCTTCGGATGGTGCGATTCATCTGGTTTTCGAACTCGTTCAAATAAATGGTACTTAACACATTTGTACCAAATTTCATTAAGATCGGACCTTTTTAATAGAGTTATCGTGCTTACGGATATATATATATTTATATATATATATATACACACACATATACAAAAAATTGAACGAATGGTGTTTTAGGCATCTGGGGACCTCAAAATGAAAAGTTATCATGGTCCCGGGCCTAAGTCTTACCACGAGACCTACAGTAATAGTTCTTCCCTATAGGGGAAATTTGTTAAAACTGAACAATATGCATCATATAAAATGGTGATGGAAAATAAAACAGAGGGAGATGGGATGAACTTGGAAAAACCTAATGTAAATAATGTTGGGCTACATATGTAATCAACTCATTGATAAGCTACAATCAAAAATTATGAACACATATTCCCAAGATTATATAATGACAATTTTTGATGTAAATAAACTAAACTAATATAAAATTTTCCAAAACTTGTTTTCAATATGCCTAATCAAGAAGTATGAAACATTTTGTTTCACCTTTACATCAAACAGTATCAAGTTTGTAGCATGTTGTAGCAAATTAGCAATAAAACATATACATTGGCATGGCCTGTGGTCACCTCTAGATTCGGTCCCGTGATGACTAAAATAATTAAATTCACGAATTTGTTGAACATCTGCTCTTCCACCACAGCCATTGACAGACTCTCCACATCCCCTCCTAGCCATAGCCAGCCCCACTCCAAATAAACACACGGTAAAGCTGTTCTAATGCCAATGGAATTGCAACTCATAGCAATTTTCCTAGCAAATTCAGGTGTGCTTGACAGTGTTCTTATGCAGCCGACCAAAATCACGATTTTGCACCTGTCGGTGCTGGAACAATGTGTTGTTTAAACGCCAAAATTGAGTCAAACATGCTGTACTTGTTTACTGTACATTTTATAAGGGATAGCCTTCCTCTTCAATTGGTGCACGACTATGATGCCTAAGTGAATAAAAAATCACTCATGAAACTGATAAAATATAAATGGAAATGGTTTTACTTCATTTATTTTTTACTAGTAAATCCTAAGAATTAATACTTTCAAAACTTTTATGAGTTTTATTTTTAAAACCATAGAGTTCTCACCTAACAGAATGCCATAATTACAAAGGCTACATATATTTTGCCATGATTCACAACCTCATTTAGGAAAAGGGAAATTTATTTATGTCATTGGTCGATGACTGAGTGAAAATATCACACCTCGCCACTGATAACATGTAGGCCTATAAAAATTGCTTTAAGCTATAAACATAAAGGAAAAATGTGCACTTTGGTGGGGCAGCAAGCTTTAAAAATTGCCTTCTAGAGAAAGTGAAGTACGAGCAGTGCAATGCCATCTACTACAAAAATGGAACAATGGAGCATGAAAGTTTTTCTGCAATACCTTTTTGGTTAAAGTGGTCTTCGATATGAGCTCCTAAGTCTTCTGTAGATTTGAAATTCGTCATACAACAAATGGGACACATTTCGGTAGCTTTTTCAACGGAAATGTCTGAGCTCACCTGCAAATTTCATCTTAATGGGCTAAATTTCTTCAACATTTAATAGCTAATGAACGGAAAAAACATATGAATTTTGAAAGAATTGGGCAAAAATAAATAAGACTCTTCTGTACAATCTTTGAGGGTTCAAAATCTGATATCAGAAGAGAACCCAAGCAATAATATTCACACAGTTAACGACAAACATGCAGTTAAATTCAATGAAACAATATAACAGAACGTGCATACATTACTTTTCTACTGCTACAAAAATAAGTTACATAATACCCATTTAATTAAATTCCATGCTAATTTTTTTAGGCCAATATTCTTTAACGGTCCTTTGAATTTGTAAGCTACAGCTAATAAGAAATGAACAACTATTTCGTAGAGGGGTTCAAAATAAACAAACTATTCTATATAAATACTTTTGTCTCACCAAATTTAAACTAAAAAAAATGTTAATTTTGGGAACTGATCTATGTACAAAAATGAAGTCAGTCGTCTCTTAAAAAAATCCATAAAATTCAAACTTATTTCCAAATATGCTTAGTTGCACAAATCATTAGCCTATTTTTAGGATATAACACCAGTTACAACTAATTTAAGGCATGTATGATTACTGTAAATATATTTTTTTTAACTAAATGATTTTATTATACTTCTAAAATTTAAATGGCTATTTTTATGACCAAAACAGAGACTGTAGCTAATTTTCCTACGATACACAAATCTTAACAAAACAACTCACAAATATGATTCATTTCTTTCAGCTTAAACAATGTTAAAACAAAGTCTTACCTTCCCAGGGCTAAGGATGTCCTTATGTTCAATATTGACATGAAGCTCGAGATCGGAAGCATTAAAGAAGTTCTGTGCACAAAGCGGGCAACTGAAGGAGCCCGAAGGTGTATCGACCGGAAATGAGGGACTGGTAAGATCAAAATGTTGTCTATTGATATGCTCTTCTAACTGAGATGTATTTTCATTGCTATAACTACACATGGGGCACTTTTGAAGCCCGGGGGTCATCAAAGAAGCAGAAGAACTGCTCGAAAGGTTCAAAGCTAACTGGGATCTTCTAGGTGACCAACCTGAAGCCCCTTCGTTTTCTAAAGACTTTAGATCACAATACGAGTTATTATTGTTGTTGATATTATTAGGCAGCCCGTTGTGGGGTTTCATACTGACACTCCAGTTTGACATCTCCTCGTGTCGCTCCGAATCGTCATCGTCGTCAATGAACGTCAGAAGCTCCTGCTCGGGTGTCAGGTAGTCGAGGTGGGCAGTGTTCACGTGAGTCAGCATCTCATCAGCTGTTACGTCCTCCAAGTCACAGAAGGGACACGACGCCGCACCTTTCAAGTGACACATGACGATATGTGCTCTCATTTCATCATCGCTCAAACCATCCGCGCCGCAGATCTCACAGGAATAATTCAACTCTGGCATTTTTGCCGCCATTACAATCTGAAAAAGACAAATTGCTGGGTTACAAATAAAGTCACTAGCATAAAGCCAATAATATCCCCTGATTGAATTTTGCTAATAATGTAAGTATCATGTTTTATACTAGCGATTTCCCAGGTAGAAATTTGACCCAAAATAATTCTACGTGTGCCATAAGCAGAACATACGAATACTGGCTGTTTGCGTTAATGTTTGTCACATCCTGCAAAAACATTCTCTCAGCATTCTCAGGTGCAAATAACTTGCTGCACTACGTGTACGTCATCAAAAAATGTTTCCAGGAAGGGTTGTTTCCAAGTCAGCTTAACACGTTCGATGCGGGAAATAGGTACAATATATGTTGCTATATGCTACACTGCCTCCTATGCAGGATGGTGCCTTGAAAATACAACGCCCGCTCTCAGCAGAGATGGAGGTGATAGAATCTGGAAACAACAAGCACCAAAAGTTTGAAAAAGGCCTTTCCTAGAAGCAATAACAGTTCACCGAACGAGTAGTGGCCACACAGTGATCCCATTTGTCAAAAAAGGTCTAGCGTTGTATTTATACAACGCCCGCTCCCACCACTGGGGTGGTACGCTGTATAAATACAATGCCTACAATGCAAACGTTTAAAAATTGCTTAGGTGAACTGTAAAACTTCAAGAAAGGAAACCGTCTTAAATCTCAAAACTACCTTCCACCTCACTGACATCAGCATTTTGAAAAACAAAATTCTAGACAGGCTTTTACCAACAGCTATCATGAGATCAGTTGCTCACACCAAATCAACATGGTTTTTTAAGTGGAAAATCAACTGTATCCGCCAACACAACCTTCATCAGTTCCTAATAGACAACTTAGACAGATCCAACTGAAATAGGCTACTACTTGCCTTTGATTGTCTGGATCTTAAATACAACTGATGTATTCCCAAAATGGGAATCTGTGGGAAACAGTGGATTGGTTCGATAGTTACTTAACTAGCCCAGTTCGGAAGAAGCCATATGGTTGAGCTCAAACACCAAAATAGAGATACTGAGATAAGTCCTTTACCAGTACCTATTTGAAGGGGTGTCCTGGTGTCCACAAGGTTCCTGTTCCATTTTGACCCCCAACCTATTTACTTGTAGGTATAAAAAATATGTGAAAGTATACAACTCAAAACTTATGTATGCAGACAGTACTGAGCTCCTTCTTGCTAAAAAAAACACTTGAAATTAGTTCTTTGATTCTCATTAATGTGGTACAGTAGAACTTCGATAGTTCGACACTCGATAGTTCGACAGTCTGTATACTTCGACACGGGCCGTGACGACATGACATGACAGTAGCGGCGACCGATAGAGTCCTTGACGGGTTCGTTGGTCAGTGATGGGAGGCCGCTTATTGTTTTCGTGAACGTGCGCTACAGCCTTTTCTATAAATAACTTATCCTTGCTACCCCCTACCCCGTCCTATGCACCCCTTTCCCTGCCCTTCCCAGTAAGTAGGTCAAGTCAGTTCGCTCGAGACGCTGCGGGAGTTAAACACGTTTTTTAACCTTTCGTGATGCGCTATTGTTTTTCTGCTCATAATACTCCCTGTGTTAAAATTTTCCACATACTCCCTATAGTTCGACATTTCGATAGTTCGACACCCCTTTAGTCCACAAAGTGTCGAACTATCGAGGTTCTACTGTAATACAAAATTGTCACAACAATAGTCTGATTATTACCAATGGTTGAGTTTATTTAACATGTTTACTGCTACGCGCCTGTTTCCGGGGTGCTCGGCCATCGCGAGGGTGCTAAGCGCTAGAATTCCCTCACTTTTTAATCTCTGTCAAGGTTAAACTATGCACCCAAGTCTTCATTACCACATGAGGACATCATATCTTAAGACTCCAAAACAAAGGTTATGTATTTGTAACATAAATTATTGATTACTTTCATGAAAACTTTTCAGCCATGCTAAGTGCGGAATTCAGGATTAAAATGATAATGTCACTAAACAAAAAATAATCAATATATTGCAGAATGTAATAGGTATACCACCTACATTTGTTATACCTATTAGTCCATACATTGGTTTGGCAATTTGTAACTTTAAGTAGGCCCTAGTATAAATTATAATTTGTATCTTGATTTTGAAAATGTACATTACGCACCAAAATGGAACATAAAAAGCAGTATGTACAGCTAGGCCTGATGATTCCAGTTAGGTTCATGAAGAGTGAAAAAGATTGTTGTTGTTGATGCTGCGTTCTAAAAAGAAAATATAATACATTTTTATGACTAGGTACCATATTTATACACTTAACTGACCAAATAAAATCTTTGTCAGCTTTAGATAAATACCAAAAATTGTATAGCTAATGATTTGGTTATTTTATGAATTTTGACAAGTGTCAGAATCATATCAACCATAGTGACACAACCACCCCTCAACATACAGTAACCATTTAAATTAAGGCTCGAATCTTAATTTACTTTTTTTAAATTTGCAATTTTTGCTCTTTTGGCACATAGGTTTAAAACCCTATTCTGTACTTAAAGTTCATGGATTATTGTTATGTTTATTCGAGTTGGGTTCAATATCAAAATGTTGATAGGTAGGCTACTTTTGATTGGCCTAATTATGGGTCAAATCACATCTTAAAATGAGTAAATAGAGATAATGGCACTAATGGTAAATTACCCTAATTCAATCTATTTTGTTATTTCACAGACCTTATATGGAACTGCAGTTAAGTAATGTGATTTATAGTGAAACTTAATAGAGATTTAAATATTGTATTTTAATCAGATGAGAATTTGAATAAAATCATGACTCGAAAGAAAAACTCAAGTCTAACGACAAACCCATTTTATTATATCCACAGTGTCAAAAGCTGATGCAAAACAATACATTGTCGCATAAGAATTTTGAGAAGAAACCACTGTATGGGGCTGTATCATGTCATAACAATAAGAGGGTTAAGAGCATTTTGGATGACCTATATTATTAAGAACATCAAAATATATTTAACACAATCCAATAATATAGTATAGTTTTAAAACCTGCATTGGGATTGGGCTCAAATAATGTGATTTACTCATTTTAAGATGTGATTTGACCCATAATTAGTATCAAATTAGTGGTTTCTTCCTACTAGAGAGGAAGCATGAGGGTCATGCCTTTTGGTATTTAAAAAGTGCTACAACAAAAAATGTAAATCACTTGACGGCACTTGAATTGATCTTATTATTCAACTGAAACGTCATTTGAGTTGTACTTATTTTGTTGTTTGAATCTGTAAAAATAATAGCGAAAATGGAAGGAATCGTTAACCTAAAATACAAATTGAAATTTGTTTATACAAAAAAAAACATCAGTGCTTTTGCAATCAATTTAATGATCTTAACATTATTGAATACCTTATCAAAATGTCATGAATAATATTAAATTAACAATCCTATAATGAAGATTTTTCCGACATCAACACAAATGATGAAGAAAGCCAGATTTGAGACAAAAACTTACTAAGGCTAACCAACAAACAGACGTATATGGATGCAGACGACAGTACGACAATTTTAACATAGAGTAAAATAATACAAAAATAATCGTTTTATTACTAATAAATATATGTCGAAACATACAAAACACATCATGGTGTCCAACCTCTTGCACGATTGACTGCCTTAATTAATTTTATTTGTGATTTAATCATTTCATGATTATTTATTTCGTAAACATTCTTATTTACATATAAATGTTTATAAATTGTGTTAGCTATCTTCCTTTATAGGGAAGAGCTATTACCATAGCTATCATTTCATCCGAAGAAGTAATTTGTACCCCAAAAATTGGGGGTTTCAAAATTTTTAACATATCTTATTTTTAAAATCAAATTTTGGTTTTCACAGAACAGATTCACTTGAAACAAAACAGTTTAAGGAACGGTAAATTTTCAAAACATGCGTTCCAACTCAATAACACCATAGACTAACTACAGTACTGTAGTTAGTCTATGATAACACCAACCCGATGGAGGTGACCAATGAGTTATATGTAATCTTGAGTCACTACTCTACAGTGCCCGGCAGCAGAGAAGTCCGTTGGAGGCGGAGCCTGCAGTCGACGTGACCTTGAATAAACCAATACGCATCACGCGTGGTTGCCAAGCTGTTTCCCCGCTCCAACAGCGCTTGACGCCAAATCATTGTACTAGTTACATTAAATCAAGGCGCTCGGGTAAAACATGTATAACTGCAACAAATTTGTAACACTGTGTTAAAAAACAATAAATTACGAACATTAAAAAAAAAGTTTTGGGCGATAGCTTTTTTCCTTTTATATTAAAAACTAATTTGATTAGATTCTTTGAGTGTAAGGCTAGCAAATGGAGTTCTTGGATGTTATTTTGATTTTGTTTGATGTTCTATAAACGTCTGAACTCTAAAATATCTACAAATCTAGTTTTTTAATAGATATTTTCAGTTAAGGTCGGAACCCAAAAAAGTGTTTTTAAATAATTTCTGGGTAAATATTATAAAATAAATAATTAAAATTACACATAAAATATTAATTTTTTAAGTGTCAAACAAATATAATGCACTGAAGTTACAATTATTGTTTTTAAAATCCTATAAGCTTAATAATTCTATATTTGCTTGAAAATTAACTACTTATTAAAAAAAGTTCAATCTCAGAACCACAGTTGGTTGAATAATCTCCCAATTGGTCTCCCAATGATGGGGGTGGAGGTAATCCATACTTACTTATGAACAGCTCGTCGTGTCCCGTATTTTGTGCCTAATGATGAGTTGGCTACCCTAGTTGGAGTGGAACTACACCATAGACATAGGTTTGCGCAGAGTCCGGTCAGCGTGGGTACCGGAACCGAAAAATGCCCCAGGTAACATGTAAGTTTACGGCAAGCCTTGCCCTGGAATTGCGAGGAAAAACTTTCCGAATAAAACGTGTGAAACGCTTGTGCAATGCATTCTTGGAAAGTGTTCCGTTGGCCGTCCGACGTTAGTTTTAGAAATGTTTACCTCGGATCACAAGAAACTTGTCGATTCACCGCCTGCAGCGCTAGCAGCGTGATCTGTTGGTTGAGCTTGCTATTCCGCCATTACACATCACACGGATAAGAACGAGTAGCTCCCCCGCAAAAATTTGCGTATATAATCCTTAAAACAGCTGTTTATTGAATTAAGAAAAATACATGTGACATAAAGGTAATAATACTCTCCTCCATATAAATAACATGGGAACTTGGGAGTCCCGTGGATCAGAGGCCTGGGGCCTAAGTCGAAATTGTGCCTCGACAGTGACTTTAAATCATCTATTAAATAAATAATCATCAAAATCAGTTAAGTATTAAATTCAGGAAGTGAGTGAAGAAAAGGCAGTAATTTTTTTAAATAGGCCTATGTAGATATTGTTTATCGATTCTTATAATAAGAAAGCAAGTTAATACTGCATTGTCGTCAATTTCTGAGCTTTGTTTAAAGTTTTAAGTATCTACGAGCTTGCATTAATGTTATTGAAATATACATTATTTCAGTTATCTTAATTTTAGAGCGAACAAACAAAGCAGGTGTAAACAAAAAAATTCAAAGCAGTCACAGGGGATTTTTTCTCCATACTAAATAATTGTAGATTAAATTGTAAACGAAATTATGTACTAAAGAAGTAAGATTTAATTTTAATATAATAAAACTTTATTATAGTTCATTAAATCATTATCATAGTTATGTAATCTCTTTACTAATCAGGAGAAAATATAAAAACTTAAAACAGTATTAAAATATTCAATACACATACTTTACTAATCTTTTTTTATCAACCAAAAATGTAATTATTTAGGGTGAACGAACAATTTCTTTAAATTCAACAAATTAATATAATCACATTCATCGTCTTGGTAATATATTACCTACGCTGTTACCTGGAAAGGCACCGACGGGGGCGCCGAGGGGCGTGCGGGTCTTCTATATTCCCTTCTCTGGCATCCTGACTGGCATTTAAAATATATTGCACACGGTACCAACACAACAAGTTTTGAGTACCCCGTCTTATGAACTGTCAGTTCTAACATTTCATTTGCCTTGCTTTCTTTACCTTTGGTTATACAAAATTATTATTTAACCAGTAGGGCTAAAGAAAACGTGGAGTTTCATTAACCTAGGCGCAACAATAAACCTATGATGGGTTTCAGTGGGGAGTATTTTTTTTTGAACCATGACTTGTATTTTCGCCCTTTCTATTCTCCCAATAATAATTTTGATTTAAATTAAGTTACTATAATTAAGTACTTTGTCATTGTCATAAATATCTTAAGATTACTTAATGTATTAAAGTAGTAACTAAATTTATTTTTCTTAGGTAATGTTTACAGATTATGTAAAAATATAATTGTTATTATGATTAACGTATAATATGTGCGGAATTAATAACCCATAAATTCCACTGTAGTTTGTAGTAAATTGATTTCCTATTAAATTATTATTTAAAAACAACTCAATATTATATAATACCCCCGTAGCAGCAAACCTGCGTACTCAGCGAATTTCCAATGAATATATAACATAACACATTAAAACACTTAACAGGATTTATAAGAAATATTCACAAACAAGTGATATTTAAAATATTAATTATTATTCCCCATAAGAAAAACATCGGGGATGAGTACGCAGGTTTGCTGCAACAAGGAACACAAAATAACGGGTTTTTATGCAAATATCAAAAGAACTCATCTTATTGAAGTCACATACCAAGTTTCAACCTTATACATTCATAAATAAGCGATATATAACATTTAATTATTTTCCGTAAGAATAACATGGGGACCAAGTACCTAGGTTTGCTGCTACGGGAACCATAGGTGAAAATTTTTGTTGCTCAAACAATAATGAACCACAACCAGATGAAGCCATATACTAAATTTCCTCGGTTAATTTTCATAAATAAGCGAGATATACAATTTTTATTTATCTCCATAAGATTAACATTAGACAACGTACTGTGTTTAGCACTTTCAATATCTGAGGAACCAATTGACGTAGAGCAATGATCAAAATACCAAATTGTTTGTTTTTTATGCTGAATTAAATGGTAAAAATAAAATTTGATTTAAACAAAAATTACATTTGGACACTCCAAAAACCCATTTTTTGGGGTACGAAACCCCCCAAAAACCCCCCTTTGGATGGCGCGATTCGTCTCTGGTTTTCGGTTTTCGAACCGAAGTGACTACGTACACGTCCAATGTAAGGGCAAATTCACTTCGCTACCGCTTAGGTTAAGTTAGGTTAGTTTACGTTACGTTACGTTAGGTTAGGATAGGTTAGGTTAGGTTACGTTAGGTTAGGTTAGGAGGTTTTCTGGCTCTCAATTTGTTTTAAAAATCACAGGATAAGTAACGTACGGTGCATAATTTGGTACGGACGTGAACAGTAGCGGCTCACGTCGGACGTGTACGTAGCCTCTGCCCTGAATAATTCTAATTAATTTTTTTTATAACTTTTTTTACAAACCAAAAATTAAATGTCACTAGAGGAAATAGGAATACAAATAAACGGTATCAGGAAACTGACACATACTTTCTCCCTTTTAGCCAAACTTTAATGACAAAAATATTTGTTATTTACTAAATATAGAATATGAAGTCTAGATAAATGTACAGAAAATTGTCTAAAATAGTTGTTTTCAGAAATATCCACCCAAATTGCTTTTTTGGAGGCACCATAGAGTCCGTTGCTACACACAGTAGTTTTGAGAGGGGAAATGCCCCCTTGCCCCCCCCCCAGGGTTAAATAGCAACACATTTTGAACATCATCTGTTGGTCAATGCTAACTTGACCTGCATATCAAATGAAATTGATCAGTAAATAAGAGAGAAATAGTTATTTTTGTATTCCCCATAAGAATAACATTGGACAACGTACTGTGTTTACCGCTAAATGAAAATTTCAATTTTCTCCGCAACTAGCAATCGTAGAATAGTAATTTAAAATACTAATTTATTTAGTTTTTTGAGCTCTTTTTAATGGTGAATAGTAATCTTTTTTAACATTTATGATTTTTTATGAAAAATCCAAAAAACTGAATTTTTGATGTTTTAAGTCCTGTAATTTCTGAACCCGCATTTTTCCAGAAATGCGGGTGGTGTCATTTTGTTGGAAACCTAAAGTTCTACAAACCACGAAAGTTTAATCAAAATCGTTAGAGCCGTTTTTGAGAAATTTGGATTTTTCATGTTTTTTGGCGGTTTTTGGGGGATAATTACCCTTAAAAATCAAAAATTCAAAAAAATATTAAAGCGCCTGGAGATATCGTGGATTAGTACCTACACGCCAAATTTCATAAAAATCGGCCCATAGGTTAGGGCTCTAGCTCTGTACACATCCACACAGACACACACACACACACACACACACACACACACACACACACACACACACACACACACGGACACACACACACACACACACACAGACAGACATCACGTAAAAACCACTTTTTTGGGTTCAGGGAGCACCAAAACGAATATTTCCACTGACAACTCAAATTCGAAAATTTTTACGAAAACAATACTTTCTCCATATACTATGTATAGGGGGAGAAAGTAAAAACTTATTCCGATACTGGATACTTGGACCCGATATTTGGTATCGATCCAGTATCGAAACCAAAGTATCGATACCCGATACTCTTGGATACTATTAGATCGTATCGAATGGTATCAACAAATCTAATCATTGCGTTTACTAATGTTTACAACCATTACAAACAGTATTAATTTAACTCAAAAAAATTCGTACAAAATTATGACTTATGACCAATATTTATATTTATTAATGAAGAGGGATATTACAAAAAAAAAACAATAACTGTGTGAAAACGAAGCACGGTCTGGAGTAAGGATCTTCTGTAATTCTGTAAGAATAGCTTATAGTCGATTTTCTCTATCATAAGTTACAAGAACAATTTTTTAAAGTTATTATTTGTGTTTATATTGCTTAAAAGTATTAAACTACTCAAACTAAACCTAACCCTAAACCTCGGTGTTTTACTTAGTGTAAAACTTATCAATTTTTTAACAACGTAAAAAATTAGCTATTTTTTGGATACTGATAATGTACTCCAACTTTGCTTTCGATACCGCGATAATAGCGATTAGCCGATACCGATACCGATACCCTGAGTATCGAAACTAAAGTAGCGATACCTACTCGTATCGTATCGGAAGTATCGGAACGACCCTAGCCTATAAGTAAGGTTAGGTCATTAGTTGGGGTCATGAGACCTATTTGTTGAACGTTCTTGTGTTTTAAATTTTCTCTTGACTGTGTATTAATTTATAAAAGTACTCAACTATTTTCCTGTCTTGAGGTAGGTCCTAATTTAAAACACGTTTATGTGATATTAGACCTAGGAAATTTAAGTAGTCTAAATCGGAAATACTAGGTCTACTGCTGTTTGATAATAAGGTTGGGTTGATAATACCAACTTGTTATCATTATGTTTATAAGTCCCAGTTGTTCAGTTTATTGCACTTGCTCCTTTACCTGATATCACCGGCGAAGCTGGTCCCGCCACATTGAGCACAAATTTTAAAAACTTAGAGATTTTGTGCTTCTCTTTGGTACATATACAAACATTTGTGCTCAACCAGAACAGATTAAAATTAGCATTAATCTAGTGGTGGGCCAGCATCATGCTTAGCCCGCCACCAACACTGATAATTCTATATATACTTAAATATTTAGTGCTAAATTTGTGCTCTCAGAATATATAAGTTTTATAATTGGTGCTAATCAAAAACCCGCCCAAAAACATAATTATTTGTCGTGGTGATGACGTCATTCAACCCGCCACCTCACCAGAATTAAAAAAAACGGTTGTCAATTTTTAGTGCTTAATTTGTGCTCTTAGAATATTAAGTTTTATAATTTGTGACCATCAAAAACTCGTCCAAAAGCAGTAAATATTTGTTATAGCGATGATGTCATTCAGCCCGCCACCTCAAAGAAATCAGTGAAAACCGATATCAATATTTTTTGCTTAATTTGTGCTCTCAGAATGTATAAGTTTTATAATTTGTGCTCATCAAATTACCGCGCAAAAACATAATTATTTGTTGTGGTGGTGATGTCACCCAGCCCGCCGCCTCACCCGAATCCATGAAAACCGGTGTTAATTTTTAGTGCTTAATATGTGCTCTCAGAATATACAAGTTTTATAATTTGTGCTCATCAAAAACAAGGCCTAAAATTAAATGATTTGTTTTGATGATGACGTCATCCAGCTCTCCACCTCAAAGGAATCAATTAGGCCTAGACACTATGTCAATATTTAGGGCTTAATTTGTGCTCGCAGAATATATAAGTTTTATAATTGATTGCTCATCAAAACCCCGTTCTAAAACGTAATTATTGGTTGTGGGTGATGACGTGATTAACAAAAATACTCCTGTAGCAGGTAACCTGCGTACTCAGTGAATTTCAAATGCATACATATGTATCTTAATACCACTTAAAGCCACTTACCAAATTTCATCAATATAATATATTCATAAATAGCCTAAATGATTTATGACATTTGAATTATTCTCTATAAGAATAACATGGTGTCTGAGGATGTAGGTTTGCTGAAACAAGGTACACAAAAAATGGGTTTTTATACAAATTTTTGTATAACTCAACTAGAAGCCACATACCAAATGTTATTAATTGGATGAAGCGAGCGAAGCGAGTTGAATCCTTCATACTCGAGTTTAGTCACTCTCTTGTTACGCTAACTCCTGTTTAACGGTTTAATGAATTGCTTTGAAATTTTCGGGATAACTCTTAATTGTAAAAAGGGTGGTAATAAACTATAATTGGATTATTATTTTGGTATGTTTATATTTTTTTATTTTCCGGAAATATTCAGATGTGTCTGGGGTTGGATAGTAGGTGGTAAGCAAACAGTCGCTCAACTGATTTTGCAGTCAAACAGACTACGGCCGGATGTTGGCAATAACAGCTAACCAAAACAACTGATTGTGTGTCGTCTGTAGTCTGTGTCTGTGGTCTCCTGGCCGGTCAGTTCACTCAGTTCAGTAGTTCAGTTAATGGTGTTTGCGAATAAATGAGTTTTGAATCAAGAATTTGTAATAGAATCATTCCACATTTATTCGTTTTAAAACAATCAAAATTATTGGATTGAAGCAAAACAAAATCCTCATACCTCAGTCTCAAAATCGAATTTAGGTTACGCTAACTCCTTTTCCACGGGTTGATGGATTGTCATGAAATTTGTAGGGTAACGTTTTGACGATTTAATGATTGTAATAAACTATAATTGGCAAATTATTATTACATTTTAATAATTACTAGTTTTTTAACTGAAGATTATTCACTACCACTTTTGAGCTGTGTAGTTGAACTGTTAAAATACATCAACTCAACTCTTGCTTTCTGTCATTTGGTTAAGGTTATTATGAACAAACTTTTTTTAATTTGTTCTAACGTCCTTGTTTGAAATTTGAAACGTTACGTTCTTTTAAGTTCAATAATAATAACTTTGGAATAATCAAATGTAAACTTCTCTAGGTACTTTGGTATTATACGGATGCCACTATTTTTGGAGGTTAAATTTTTACCGGATACAAAGGATAACTACATAAATCGAAAAAATGTACTTTTATTGACTTACTGTACAAATTTTACATCAGTCTGATGAGCGGTCTTTGTGTTGTGCCTTCCAAAAGGCAGCGATGTCCGCTAGGATCGTGTAGAATGCGTCGCTGCCGCTAGTAGCCACACCCGATCGTCACATGTACTCCGCCAAACATACAGCGCGCTGCGGCAGTTATGTTAGGATGGGTTATCATAAAAATACGTATGGTTTCCTCTTCATTTTGAGGTAAATCCCACACCAAAAGAACGTCACTCATTATGAAAACAAATGTAACGTAGCGCACGGCAATAAATCACTCATGACACTGACCCAGATACAGGCGGTGACAGGTGATGCGCCCGCTCCAGTCAACGACCTGACCTTGGCCTATTTGGAGGGGGTTTGGCGGCCGGAAGTATGACTCATCAGTTATCATTCGATTCGTAATGAAACAAGAAAAGTCCTACAATCATTTTTATGATAACCCATCCTAACATAACTGCCGCAGCGCGCTGTATAAGGGTGGCATCCGTATAATACCAAAGTACCCTTCTCTAAATATGATTGGTTGAAATTGAATGAATTGAAAGCGTCATTGGCTAGAATGACCTTTTAATGTGAAAATAGTTACTGTATTCATAGGCGTAATTTGGGGGTGGCAAGGGGGCAGTTGCCCCCCCCCCAATAATTTGGAGGAAATATGATTGTAATATATTAAAAATCACAATAATCATGACACGACTATTTTTACCCCTCCAATCAAAATACTAAATTAAGCTTATGACTGTATTGTGAATAAGCTTCCAGTTTCGGCACAGGCCTATCCAGGTATATCCTTTACATAGGTGTTTATAATCCATGATTCAGTTATTCAAAGCTAACTTTCTGTGATGTCAATACAGGCTACGGTATCTTACATGAAAAACTGTCTACAAAAACTCAGTTGCAATTAAAGGCTAAGTAAACTTATCCTTTGAGACTATTTAATGTTCATATACTGGTAGGCATAATTTAGATTGAAATATTACTTTACAGTTAATGGATCATAACATTCAGTCAAGGTGGCGAAAGGTGACATGAGTTTGTTCTATCCATAAATATGTAGGCCTATTCTTTGAGGGGTAGTTTGGTAAAATAGTCTTACATGTTTTATTTAGCCTGGATCAATATGCATTTCTGCCTTCCGTATTAAGCCTTCAATTGTAAATTCCAAGAGTTTGGTTTCATAAGTGGTTTGCATTTCATACTGGTATTTTCACTAATACTGAAATTACCGTCAGTAGCCTATATAGGTACAGTACTTCTATTGAAACATTGTTAACAAACTAAGCAAACAAATTAATATATTAGTTTTATCATTTACGGATTTGCAGCAAATAAGTGCCTATTAAAAGCTGTTTTAATTTTAAACAGAGATGACTAAACAATGCGACGTGGCGGTGAGGTTAAACGGGATCAGCTATTCCTAAATTAGTTAACATAACAGTCACTAACCAAACAGTCACAGCGTGCTGTATGAGATAGGTCACTATACAAAGCCAAACCATTTCACCATCAGAAGTCACCAACCTAACAACCTAGCGCTTACCTTTCACTCCTGGAAAAAAAACAATAGTAAAGTATGAAATCGGTAAGTTACTTATAGACATAAAAATGTAAGGATAAGTTATGTAGGCTTGAAAATACCTGAACCTCATTAAATTGTAATATTATAAGGCCCATTTAAGATTAGACCTTTTAAGACTCAAGCCACTTATGAAACCATACAAAAATAAAATACCTAGCCTATTTTAAATACGCTAATCAATAATAATCAATGATCAATAATCAACGTTTATTGTCAGACAGCACAAAAATCATGCAAAAGACATGGTCAGGCAATATACATGCAATTGTTCAGAATTTAGTTATAATATAAAACAAGAAATAACAAAAAGCAATAAAAACAAGCAGTAGGCCAAGGTAATAGAATAATAACCTAAATACATGCATAACAATCCATAAGTCCAAATGAGCAATTACAGTCAACAGTCGGCATTACGATTTCAAAAAAGAGTAGACAAGCACTCTACGATTAGAAACAAAATTGTGAAATTCAAACTTAGGTCAAACATACATAGTAATAATTTTTTTTTTTTTAAATACAGGTACATTAACAATAACAATAAAATGGTACATGCAAAATCCTTAAGCCTAAGTACTGAGCAATGAAAACATCTGATTTGGCAAGGTTTCTAAAATTGGCCAAGCTCTAATACTTATTTTTCCTTATACAGTATCAGACTCAAAAAACTCACTTATATCATAAAATGGATTCTGAGTTAGCCAATCATAGATCTTATTTTTAAAAGAACGAAAAGGTAGCAGCTTTGTGTCAACATGCAGCTTGTTAAATAATTTAAGACATAAAATACGGTAACTGTTGGCACAAACACTTAATCTACTATATGGCACATCAATGAAAGACTGTTTTCTTGTATTATATGCATGAACATACATTATAAGGGGGAAGTCAGCAGAGTTTTTCTTTACATGCAATAAACATACAAAGATATACAGATTGACAACCGTCAGAACCTTAGTTCTAGCAAAAAGTGGTTTACAGTGCTCAAAGAAAGAAGATTTAGTAACAATCCTGATTGCCTTTTTTGCAGCAAGAGTACATTTTTAATGTGACAACTGTTTCCCCAGAGGATCAAACCATAACTTAAGATTGAGTGAAAGAAAGCATAATATGCAGGCAGAACATATGTGTCAGGAACTAACTTAACAAGGTTACTTAATAAATAAATTACTCGAACAAGTCTGTTACATACAAATTCAACATGCGGATACCAAGTCAAATTCCTATCAATAAACAAACCTACAATTTTGATATCATGCAAATTTTTCTCTGACTCATTACCTATATGTCTGTTCCTTGGCATGCAAATTAAACTCTGGGTTTTGTCCTGATTCAAAACCAGACCATTGGCACTAAACCACAAACTAGCTTCGTTGAGAACCTGATGAGAAATCAACTTTAATTCAATTGACGTCCCAATGGGAACTCAAAAAAGAGGTATCATCAGCAAACATAACTGTAACTGAATTTGCCACACTACAAGGAAGGTCATTAACACCTATTAGAAAAAGTAGGGGCCCCAGGACAGAACCCTGGGGAACTCCAGATTTGACCAAAATGCTTTCGGACCTCTCGCCTCCTACATCAACAAACTGAACCCGATCAGACAGGTATGACGCAAAGAATTTATGAGGTGCACCACAGATGCCAAATACTCAAGCTTTAACAACAGAATATTGTGATCGATACAATCAAACGCCTTGCTCAGATCACATGCAGTGATCTGAGCAATTTGCCTGTCCTCAAAAGAATTTAGAATCATGGACACCAGGGACCCCATGGCATCCGTGGTGGACCTACCACTCCGAAAACCAAACTGAGATTTAGAAAAAATGTCAAAAGATTCAAAGTATTTACATACCTGTGACTTGATGGCCAGCTCAAGAATTTTGCCAATTGTTGGGACTAGCGAAATAGGCCGATAGTTTTCAACTTTTGACCTGTCTCCTTTTTTGAGGACTGGAATTACCCGAGAAACCTTCTGAGAATTAGGAAAAATTCCCTCAGACAAACACATGTTAATGCAGAAGACAAGAGGTAACAAGATCACATAAATTATCTTCTTGATCACAAAGCTGGATAAACCATATACATCTTTACTTTTTGAGGGCTTCATAGTAGCCACTATACTAAGGACTTCTTCACATGACACACCTTCCCATTCAAATTCGACTCTAGACCTTGGTGCTCGCTGGAGGAGTTGATCCACTGATACAGCAGGCTGTTGAATGCTGCTTTTGGCAAGGTTGACGGAGTCCAAAAAATAGTCGCAGGCAGCCTGTGCTCATATCTCCGAGGTTGCTTCCTTCTGCTTCAGTGAAGATACTCTTTTTATTGTGGCCCATGCAGCTTGGCATTTGTTACTCGAGTTCTCTATGAAGTCTTGGTTAGCTTCAAGTTTAGCTTCGTTGACTTTGGTTTTATAAAAATTCCTATAGTGTTTATACACTTTTAGAGCCTGTTCAAATTTTGTAGCAAGATAGACAGTACGGTAAGACATTACAGTTTCCTTCAATTAAGTTACTCGAACCGCTTATGAAATCATACACAGTTCCATTTAAAGATTCTTTGATCAGCTTTAAACTGGTCACCTGAATCAAATTTTGCCCTTCCATCCAATCAGCTTGTGTTTGCATGTTTTCAGACAAAGGGCGGTTTTAGGAATTTTATTTTTGAGTGGGTCCTATATTTAGGCCTGGTTGCCACGGTCTGATGTAACTCTCGGGACAATTGTTAAGGAGCTGGCGCTTTTTCACTGTCAAACTGACTACTGACTTGCAATTGTCTAGGACCATCTACACATATTCTCTACTGTTCGTCTGTTGCATATAGTTTCTATTGGTCAGTAAAAAAAAACAACAGCAGCTGGCTACTTCGCACGGGGAGTCGGCTACTGTCAGTGTACAACCATCACATCAGTAACTTGCACATTCCATTTACAGGGAGCGTACTTGAAACCTAGCAACTGTCACTGGCTACTGACATCTCTCCTTAGCATCGTGGACAAAAGAAAATGGCAACTTCTGCTATTTGAAGTTAATACTTAAAACTAAAACTTTACCTGTTTAACACATGCCGGTATATAAAATATTAACTTAAAAAACCTACTTAAGCCCTACGAAATATAAGGTTAAAGGGAGAATACACTTTCAATATTGGTGACAGATTTTGGTTTACAAAACTAATATCCATAACATTTGGCCTACTGCTTCATTTCAAAGTAAATTGATGATACCAGTAACTGTATCGGTAACAAACGTTAAGAAGATGACTGAAATGTTAACAACAGAAATGAGGCGGGAAGAGCGTAACATTCACAACCCACAAACAGACAGTGCCAGTGCAGTCATCCACTGAATACCTTACTAAATTTCCCTTCATAAAATCTTGGTAAAATAGTATACTTTATTAAAACACAATGGCGGAAATATAAAAAGTGTGGGTAGTCCGCATCCACCAGGCCAACCACTAGAACCGCCCCTGCTTCAGACCAGCAGTCTCTTATTATATGGTACCTAATCAAATTTAAAACACTGTATTTAGTTGGTGTAAGGCCTATAAACAAAGTGCTTGATATACACAACTCAAGAGTTAAATTGTTAGGTATTTTCGGCTTTTGATGACCAGCTCAATTGGGCCTCCCATATGTCTTCTAGGGTATCCCGATTAGTTTGCCTGCTGATACAATTCAAACTGTTCGTGGATGATAATAATTTCCTTTTTTCAGAGTGTTTCATTTTTGGGAAGTAGCTAAAAAATTATTGGAGTTCTGCATATCCAAGATAACTTGCTTATAAAAATTGATTGTTGAATTTTGATATACCACTATCTACAGTTGTTTGGAAAGTTAAGATCGATATATCACATCTGAACAATTGGTGGACACATATGATACTGCAACCGATTCTACTCTTACTGGTAATGATTTTAACCTTCAAATATATTAAATGCCACTCATTTATGTCGGTTTCCTTGGTTTAGAGTCAAATTACTTTCATGACATTTTACAAAGTTTTGAACAGTATAGCTAAACCTAATTTCTCAACACAATATTTATAAGACTACTTTAGGTTGCACCTTTGGCGGCAACATGTTTTTTTTAGGATGGTATCTAGCCAAGATATCTGAGCTGCTCCAAATTCAGGGCCTTTTAAGTTACTTATAAGAGAAAACCAGTTAGGCTATATGCTAATGACACGATGCTTAAACGAGTTCGCAAGTAGCACGCTGACGTGAGGGAAGTGAATTTCCACATAATAAACTTTAAAACTCAAAATCTGTGTGAAAACATACATTTATACCAATTTTTATTGAAATCTGAAAACATTGATTTGTTGGCTGTTCTGATGCTCCTGGTTTCATTTACCTGCAATGCTGGGAATACAATTTTGCGCATTATAAGGTTAGGAGAAGGTCCAGTCAGGCTTGAAAGTAGGCGTGAGGTTGCTGGGGATGATAAAAGTACGCCAACATAATTATGAATAACAGGCTTTCTAACGTAAAATCCCCATAAGACAACGTACTGTGGTTAGTCGATACACATTTTCTTTAATAACTCGGTATATTTATGCTAGAATGACGAGAGATGGCTTAAACGTTTCACCTATCTAATTTGCATCGTTTTGCATGCATTAAGTGTAAATCCGGGGCTTTTCTGACCCTGATTAGGCCCAACAACTTAAAATTTGAAAGACTAATCGCCAAAAAATGGGTTTAGAGTTTTCCGATTGTTTTGCCCAACGAATTTGACCAACTGATTATAGAAAGGAATGTCCCTACCAAATTTGAAGTAAATCGGACAAAAAATGCGACCACTAGAGTGCAAACACACATATATATATACAATTTTGAATGACCCCGCAAAACGTGTTCAGGGGGTCACGTTAGGAATTTCTATGGCGGTCCCGGGCTTAATTTTCACCGTGCCGGTCATGCTAATAGTTCACTTTCCATGGGAAATTCACTAAAAACAATACAGTACAGTGTAAGTGAGATGTGTCTTGCTATACGTAACGACTGATATGACGTGGTGATACAATATTTGATGTCGATACGTAACTTATCGCCATATTGCAATGTGCCAACTATATTGCACGCCACATTTTTTTAAAATGTAATTGGCTTAAATAGTCCAGTTATATAAGTCTGTAATCAGTTTTTATATTTACATTCCTCGTTTACTTTCATTCCAATTCTTAAGTGTAGTTAACTACTATCACTTATTGTACACTTGTCATATATTTTTATAAAGACACTTTTTACTCAAATTATGTCCCCAAACGATATGGAATTACAGATGAAATGTCGGAAACTACAGCAGGTATCAGCGGGAAAGCCTACTGCTGACCCGGATGGCTAACCAAATGTCGTAGAGTAATTCAAGATAGCCTATCTTGTTTTTTTTTTTGGTTAATCAATGGTATAAATTAAAATTGTACTAAAAAAAATGTTAACAATTTTAAACAAATCTATTTTTTGTATGTACAACCTGTTCCAAAATTACTCATTGGGGTTGGGCAGTCTGTCAGGCTTTCAAAATTGAAGTCATAAATGTCACTTTGTATGGTTTGTATACCAAATATCATCAAGATCAAACTTTTTTTATGAAAGTTATCGCACCCACAGACATGATATGTATATAGGATTCACGGATTTTGATTTGAGTACGCTCAAATATTCTCGTAATGGGATGACCGAAGTCAGAAATGACAGATGAAAGTTACTGCTGTTAATACATGTTCTAGCCACAAAATTTCATCACAAAATATTAACTAAACAGTCTTGATCCTGGGGTCACAGGATAAATTGTTCTTAAATATATTAAATGATATTATATTAGAGGTGCAAATTCTTCCACAAAAAATAACACAGTACCTAAGGGGCCGTGCTTATATTATGTCATGCCTCCCTGGGGGGGAGGGGTTGCGGCACATTGTGACAGACCATGACACGGTGGAGGGGGGATGAAGGGCTGCGTGACACGTCACGATTAATGGAGTTAAAGCCTACGAAATAGTCACTTACAGTGACGAAATACCGTATGCCACAATCCAATACTTAATAATTAATAAGTGCGATGTGACAGGGGGGAGGGGGAAGTGAGCAGCGTGACACGGTGGGGGAGGGGGTAAAAAAGGGCTGAATATAGCATGACGTAATTTATGCATGGCCCCTAAGTTGCCTATGCAGTGAGGTTAGGGTTGCCATATCACCGGATATCCCCGGAGACTACCGGATTTTGAGGGCAAAAATATAGTTCCGAGGTATTTCCACAAAAATTTGAAAGTCTCCTCTTTTTGAAATTTTTCTAAAAAATGCATTGAATAACGCAAATGTTGTGTTGAAATCCTTTCTGTGAACAAAAATGTATTTGCGTTTGCAACTTTATCGTCATGCAATGATTACCAAAGCTAAATTATGTCTTCCTGTAACTCTAACCTCTATTATTTGTTACTCTTTGGCTTTATTTTGGTGGGAAATATCGGTAACTTTCATACATATTCACCCTTATTGAAAGCTGAAAAGAAAATCAGTATGAATATTTATGGTTCTCTGCAGTTTATTAAATTATAAATCTGAAAAGTAGGAGGCCTATATTGTTTTATACTATTCATTTTAGTTGATATAATTTTGTGAGATTTACGATTTAAGTAAAAAATAAATTAAATAAAGACATTTTCCTACAAAGTTCATTTTAATCTTCAATTACTTTTTCATCACTCCCACTAATTTTGGAACTGTAGGTATTTAAAATTAGCAAATAATTTGATCCTATAATTGATTTTTTATGCTAAAAATCGTCTTTAATACCTGATATTCAACATTTTCTGGGGGGGGGGGCCCGGGACCCTCTGGGTTTATTACATCTCCTTTTTTTCAGGGGTCGCCAGCTAAAATCTCCTCTTTTTCCTTCTCTACCATATGGCAATCCTAAGTGAGGTACCATACATTGGAAATTAGCTAAGTACGCATGTCTGCTATGAGGGGGGTATTTAATATCATAAACTGACAAGAGATCACAGCTGGCAGAAGTAAATACGAAATAAATGGCTGCTGCAATCTAGTGGATAAACTATCAACTCACTCACATTATAGGAGAACGTTACTTTTATTTGTAAAAACTTGTATTAGTTTTTTAATCTAACAATTTTTAAAACCTTTGATAAATTGAATTAACTCATGTTAAACGGAGAGTACTTTAATTATTTAATCATAAAACATATAAATAGGATAATTTTTAAGTAGTTTTTTGTCACTCACACTTTACTAAAGGTAATTTGTGCCCAATGCTTTACCTTATAGACATTTTAAAATTTTAAAACATTAATTATTAATAACCAGTTAAACGAATGTAATCCACTTTTGAACTGGTAGCGTAAAGTGTACTGGAAAAACGGTTTGGTAAATTTTGAAAAAGATCCGCGCAGCTGTTTTCACGCTATTGCAATACGAACACACATAGAGACGGACAACAAACAACGAATCATTCAGGGCAACAACTAATCAGGGCCGTACTCAGGGGGGGGGGGCAGGGGGGACAACTGCCGTCTTATTTAGGACACTGTTGTCTAAAAAAGGTCAACAGGCTTGGATCCGGATCCGGACTGCAACATTGGCCCACATCACCAGGCCTTCTTAGGGGCCCTGAAAGCTGAGTACAGTCCGGCTGCTAATACATAGATTCCTTCACTTTGTTCCGTCATCAATTATTTTACTATCATTAACATAAACAAAGGACCCTTTTTCAGTTTCATAATTCATGTATTCAAATTTAAACAAATAGTGTTTTTTTGCATCTGTAGACCTCAAAACGAAAGATTATCATGAACTCAGGGGCCTAGGCCTTGCCAAGCCACCTAAAATTGCTTCTTTTCTAAAGGGGAAATTCGCCAAACATTAACAAAGTTTAAACAAATAAGCGGAATGATGTTGACGTTACCTTGCCGGGGTTGTTCCGCTCTTGTGTTGGTCAGATGGCTAATGTAGTTACACATTTTTTCAGGAAACAAAATTATGTATTTGCTCTGAGTATTACCCATTTAATATGGTTTTGGAAAATATTCTGTGTTTCTGGATTTTGTTATTTAACGTATTAATGCCTTGATTAAAATGAGACTCGTAAATATGATGCTCATATTCAGAATGATACTCTGCATAGTATGAGTACTGTACTCTTAACCCTAGAATAACCTTGTACGTCTACTGCTGGAACGCCAGAGCTCGAAGTTTGTAATTTTATATCCTAGTCAGGTTTTTGTTATAATCATTAAAACAGAATACTGTTAGATTCAATCATTATACAAACTTCAATATTAACTTTTAAATTTAATTTGCATTTTTTGCAATTGTATTTTTCTTAATTTTTTTCATTCAAAGTTTACTATCAGATTTTTGACAGATTATATCCCCTGTGGTAGAAGATACTGAGCAACAATGGTCTAACTGTTCTGGCTTCATGTGATAGAGAAAAAGAATCAAGTAAGTGTGTTTGATTCCTATTCATTAAAAAAAGGGCTGAATATTTTGGACACAAGTTAACAGAGGGGGGAAAATAATTTAATTTAATATTATTGGGGATTATTTATTACTTTCATTCTTTTATTACTTTCCATTTTTATAGATCGAAACGTGCAGTTTTACAATATGGCTTGTAATATGTTTGGCATGTGATAGGGTTGCCATGATTTTTCGAACCACGATACTAAAAACCAAGGTGATGAAGACCCATCAAAGATCCGGGGTCAAACATAGACATATTTATATTATATACCTGGAATTTAATTTCAAACTATTAACACTGTGGGGGTGACCGGAGATTTGGTTTTGTTTAACACAGCAAACCTGTTTACCTGTTTACTATATCACTTGAACTCTGCGTAAAAAAGTGGAAATTGGCATGCTTTATAAATAAATATGTATGCTGTATTTATTCTATTTATTAACATAAATAGAATAAATCAATCACTAAAACCTCGAATTCAAGATTTGAAAATTGAAATATTTAATTAAAATACAACCTATTTTATTAGTAAATGTATTGCACTGAAAACACATAAAACAACTTAATACCCCCGTCGCAGCAAACCTGCATACTCAGCGAATTTCCAATGAATTATAACACATTAAGCCACTTAACAAGATTCATAAGAAATGTATTCACAAACAAGCGATATTTAAAATATTAATTATTCTCTATAAGAATAACATTGGGGATGAGTACGCAGGTTTGCTGCAACAAGGCACACAAAATAATGGTTTTTTATGCAAATATCAATAGAACTCATCTTAGTGAAGTCACATACCAAGTTTCATCCATATACATTCATAAATAAGCGATACATAACATTTTAAGTATTTTCCATAAGAATAACATGGAGACCGAGTACCTAGGTTTGCTGCTACAGGAAACATTGGCGAAAAATTTTTTTTGTGCAAACAACAATAAACCACAACCAGATGAAGCCATATACCAAATTTCGTCAGTTTATGTTCATAAATAAGCGAGATATACAATTTTTCTTTTTCTCCATAAGAATAACATTAGACAACGTACTGTGTTTAGCACTTTCAATATCTCAGTAACCAATTGACGTAGGGCAATGATCAAGATACCAAATTATTTGTTTTTTTATGCTGAATTCAATGGTGAAAATTAAAATTTGATTTAAATTAAAATTACATGTAAAATCCCCAAAAAACACATTTTTGGGGTACAAAACCCCCCAAAAACCCCCCTTCGGATGGTGCGATTCGTCTGGTTTTCGAACTCGTTCAAATAAATGGTACTTTACACGTTTGTACCAAATTTCATTAAGATCGGACCTTTTTTACGAGAGTTATCGTGCTTACGGACACATATATTTAAATAAATATATATATATGTGTATATATATATATACATATCTAAAAATTTGAACGAATGGTGTTTTTGGCATCTGGGGACCTCAAAATGAAAAGTTATCATGGTCTCGGGCTTAAGTCTTACCATGAGACCTACGGTAATAGCTTCTTCCCTATAGGGGAAATTCGCTAAAAATATATATTTATATTTATAGTTTATGGGTTTTTGTAAATAATATCTTCTTATGACACCTCCAAACTCTGGCCAAGACTATGTGAGCAAGGAAACCCCGAGTGTGTGGGTGGGTAGTTTGTCTCCGCTTGTGTTATTCCAGCTGATTATTTCAGGGCTGCCACGAGGCGATTGAAGACCTGTGGGGGCCCTAGAGACCCCAATTTTACTATCTTGGTATATTTTCCGCCCCTGGAATTCAGGGGCCTGGGGCAGTGTGCCCCAGTTGTCCATCCCCCTTGTGGCGGCCCTGGATTTTTTATGTTGTTAAATTATAAGACAGACGCTCACCCAACACATTTGGATTGTGAAGTGCATTTCTCTTGCCACTTGTTACTACTGTTTGTGTGTGTGAGAACATTCACTCTTTTTAGCAGAGTGGAAGTAATATTTGTCTGAAGACACCCTGTAAAAAAATACACCATGTTATTTTAAAGTGATTTGGAAAGTTCCAGATTCAGTGGTTAAAAAAATACCAAATACCGACATTTCCCTTATTCAAGCTTTGTACAATACTGACAAAGACCGAAAAATACAAACCGTCTGTATAAAATATGGATGTATGGCCACCCTATTTATACTTTGGTCATGATTTATAATCTGCAATTAGTAAATTTGGTCTCTATAAGCTTTCCTGTGCTTTTAGAATGTAATATTTATTAAAGATCATGTATTCATTACATTTAGTCCCTACAACAAACCAGAGCCGAAGTTCAGAGAATGTAAGGTTTCGAAAAGAACTGGCATGTTATCATATAAAACCTAATTTATCATGGTATCAACTGAAGATTGTATTCTTCAAAATGGGTTATTTTGTGATGTTGGTATACAAACAATGTTGTTCCAAGGTGTTTGGCCAATGATAAGAAATTCAATAATAAATAACAAGAAATCAAGAAAATAATCAAAAATAAAGACCAACTTGTTTTAGCGAATTTCCCCTATAGGGAAGAAGCTATTACCGTAGGTCTCATGGTAAGACTTAAGCCCGAGACCATGATAACTTTTCATTTTGAGGTCCCCAGATGCCAAAAACACCATTTGTTAAAATTTGTATATATGTATACATATTTATATATACATATATATATATATATATATATATATATATATATATATATATATATATATATATATATATATATATATATGTGTCCGTAAGCACGATAACTCTCGTAAAAAAGGTCCGATCTTAATGAAAATTGGTACAAACGTGTAAATTACCATTTATTTGAACGAGTTCGAAAACCAGAAGAATCGCACCATCCAAAGGGGGGTTTTGTACCCCAAAAATGGGTTTTTTGGGGTTTTCACATGTAACTTTTATTAAAATCAAATTTTAATCTTCACCATTGAATTCAGCATAAAAAAAACAAACAATTTTGTATCTTGATCATTGCTCTACGTCAATTGGTTACTGAGATATTGAAAGTGCTAAACACAGTACGTTGTCTAATGTTATTCTTATGGAGAAAAAGAAAAATTGTATATCTCGTTTATTTATGAACATAAACTGACGAAATTTGGTATATGGTTTCATCTGGTTGTGGTTTATTGTTGTTTGCACACAAAAAATGTTTCGCCTATGGTTCCCGTAGCTGCAAACCTAGGTACTCGGTCCCCATGTTATTCTTATGGAAAATAACTAAAATGTTATATATCGCTTATTTATGAGTGTATATGGATGAAACTTGATATGTGACTTCACTTAGCTGAGTTCTATTGATAATTGCATAAAAACCCATTATTTTGTGTTCCTTGTTTCAGCAAACCTGCATACTCATCCTCAATGTTATTCTTATGGAGAATAATTAATATTTTAAATATTGCTTGTTTGTGAATATATTTCTTATGAATTAAGTGTTTTAATGTGTTATGTTATATATTCATTGGAAATTCGTTGAGTATGCAGGTTTGCTGCAACGGGGGTATTTTATGTCAGCCTGTAACTATGAGCTGAATGCATTTTCTAAGATAGGATTGTAAAGGCTTTTTTTTAATTTGGTCTAAAAGTCAGAAGTGTTGTTGTCATGCCAATAAATGAAACAAATAATTACCAAGTTTTACAACAATAATTCCAGTTCAGTTTGGTCTTGCTGATGATTTTTGGTCTTGAAAAGTCTCAGAACTGGAAAAGTCTGGGAGTTTATATTATTTGTTTTGCCAAACACTTTGCTGTAATGTTGAAATTGCATGTAATTAACAATGCACACACATACTCTTTTAGGGAAAGCGGTCAAAACCCCTCAAATATTTGTGGATACCCCAGGATTTGAACCCATGACCCCTTGAACAAAAGTCCAATACACTAACCGTTAGGCTAGCGACATGCGATAATAATTTTATTATCTTCTCTGTATTTAGCACAGAAAGTCACACATTTATGGACTTTTCCTCTTACCTAATTTTTTTAAATGTATTCCAGTACACATTATTATTAATATTTTTACCTTCCAGGAGGGGTTTTGCAGCAGCAACTATCACATGCTATGGCAATTTTTACTTTTTTCATCATAAACGTAAACAGGGATTTCATTGTCTTTTTGTTTGTAAATATATATTTACCAATATTATTTTTCTTTTATTTCCCATGTGCAGCTTGCACATTGAAACAACTATTATGAGTTATTTGAAAGTGTCCTTGTCAGACGGTGCCACAAGTACGTTGACCTATAAATAAGTGAGAAAAACTATCATTATGTTTTTGAATGTTTGTTTATTTTCCAAATTTAACAGTGGAGGAAGAGCCTAATCTTCAAAATGATAGCCCAATTATTTGTTTTGATTAATTATTAAGAGGAAGATATGACCTACCACAGAAAAGCACCGTTGAGAAATAATATAGGCTACAAATATTGTACTTACTCATGAATTTACATCATGATACTTACCTTTATCTTTGCAAGATACACATGTCCAATATATCCTGTTCAGTAAAAAGTTATTACCTTAGTAGAATAATAGTTTTGGAAAAATTAAACATTTTTTGTTATTTTATTTATCTTCGCCACTTTTTTAAAAATAAACAAGACAGAAACCTAATTTACTTTTTGTTGTTGCTTCTTTTAAACACTCATATACACTTTTCCTTTGCTTATTTGGATATCTGATTTTAAAGATATATTTTTATAATATGTTAGTTTAAAATTGTTTGCTCAAAACTCCTGATTTGAAATATATTACATAAAACAATATTTTTAGTGTGCCTTTGAAGTGTGCTATCCTATCCTATACTATTCTCTAATATGAGTAAGGTTTGCTTGCTTGCGACACTGATCTCAAAAACGGCACCAACTATTTACTTCAAATGTTGGAAATAACGAATTTCTGGGATAAAAATAAGTTAACCCAGTAACTACATATAGGTCTCATTTCAGAAAAAATCAAATAATGTAAAAAACGAAAATGAAAAGTTAAATAAATTAACATTGGGCTTATGGAGTTAAAAATCAAAACAAAATAATTGTAACAGCTGTTCATAATCAACCAGAGAACTGAGAAAGTAATACTCGTGTTGTTTATAATTGTTAATTTGTGGTTTCCTGAGAGCAGTGACTAAAACCATTGACTATAGATACTGAAGTTATATTTATAGTCAATGCTAAAACGTTTTAAGTGAAGATGGCATGTATAGAGTGGCCATATCAAAATTTAAGCAAAGGGACATTGAGCTGTAAATAACAACTGGAGTGACCTTAAAAATGCAGGAAAGAGGCAAATGAGCTATAAAAATATGATAATCAATTAATTGGGGGAAGTGGTGAAATATTACTCCCATACATCTAAACAAACTGACTGGCCTTCCCCGAGCAAAGCTCGACCCCCAGGTACTTTTTAATAAAATGCACACTAATGGACAATACTACAGAGATAACCCTTTGGTGGCTGGAGATGACACCCTCCACTAACGTCAAAAACTGACTTACTTTCTGAATTGATCCGATTCTGAATAGCTGCAACTTGCACTAAAGTGTATATTAAGGTATGGAATTGTTGACATTTTACAAACCGCTGCGTAATGCTTTGTAAGACATCATGATATTTTGTATTACACCTCATTACAAGCTTTTAAGGTTAAAAGTAAGTAAAACTATTCTGTTTACATAAATATTTCAAAAAAGTAATGTTGGCATGCAAGACACTATATTTAAACTACCCAATAATAGTCGTAACAATTTATTTATCAAAACAAGGTGGTAATATAACTCTTGGCTTCATCCTCCTACGGGATATTTGAGCGTACTCCTAGTTTATGTTCATAATTAAGGGAGATAACATTTGACTTATTCTCCATAAGAATAACATGGGGGCAGAGGATGCAGGTTTGCTGCTACGGGAACTATCAGCAAAAAAATCGTTGTTCGTGCAAATATCAACAGACCACAATGGTATTAAGCAATATACCAATTTTTGCCAGGATAAGTTGATAAATAAGTAAGATATACAATTTTTCTTATTCTCTATAAGGATAACATTGGACAACATACTGTGTTTATCACTTTCAATATCTCTGTAACCAGTTGACGTAGAGCAATGATCAAAACACCAAATTGTTTGTTTTTTTAAGCTGAATTTAATGGTGAAAACTAAAATTGGATTTACTAAAACATTATATGTAAAAATACCCCCGTAGCAGCAAACCTGCATACTCAGCGAATTTCCAATGCATATAAATTTATCTTAATACCGCATAAAGCCACATTCCAAGTTTCATCAATATGCATTCATAAATAAACGATTTATGACATTTTAATTATTCTCCATAAGAATAACATGGCGGCTGAGTATGCAGGATTGCTGAAATAAGGAACACTAAAAATGGGTTTTTATACAAATATCAATATAACTCAACTTGTCCCCACTCCGCAGGGTCCGAGTAGTGGCGCACTCACCCAGGGATGGGATGGCACCATTGCACCGCACCAGGTGTCTAGCCAATGCGGCGTCAAATAAAAACGTCTACTGATTTGTTGTCTCATGATTTGTTTCATGTACCGCCTCCGTCGATGATGGAGTTCCGTGCTGACCACGAGCCAAATGGAAGGAGGAACATTGGTTAAAAACAAATTGGGAGACCCCCTGGTTTCTTACAACGCTAAGTATAATTAGGTTAAGAAAGGGAATCGGTGGAGGGATCAATCTTGTAACCCAGGTGAGAACCCCAAAAGTTCCTCCATTCCAGGAGTGTGTGGACAGTGCGGAACTAGCATCAGGTAATGTAATGCAATAAGGCCAACGGTTTTTTATTTCAATTGTAACCCCCCCTTCCTATCCCCAAGGTGTTTGAAGCTTCTAGGTTTCAACCAGCAAAGCACCTCCCTTTCCCATGATACAGTAGCTGGGTTCGCCCAGGGGTCTGTATCAATATCAATCAATATCAAATATCAATATAACTCAACTAGGTAAAGCCACATACCAAGTTCTATTAATTTATGTTCATAATTAAAGAAGATAACACGTTACTTATTCTCTATAAGAATAATATGGGGCTGAGTATGCAGGTTTGCTGCTACGGGAACTATCGGCCAAAAAATGGATTTTTGTGCAACTATCAGAACACAATGAAATGAAACAATATACCAAGTTTCGTCAGGATAAGTTGATAAATAAGCGAGTTATACAATTTATCTTATCCTCATAAGAATAACATTGGACAACGTACTGTGTTTAGCACTTTCAATATCTCAGTAACCAATTGACATAGAGCAATGAATAAAACACCGAATTGTGTGTCGTTTTAAGCTGATTACAATAAAAAAATAAATAAAATTTTACTTTTTCAAAGATTATATGTAAAGAACTCAAAAACCCATACATATATTGATATAGATATATACAGTTTTGAACGAATGGTGTTTTTGGCATCTGGGGACCTCAAAACGAAAAGTTATCATGGTCCTGGGCCTAGGTCTTACCATGCCGACTACGGTAATAGCTTCCTTTGTTTCGAATTATATTAACGATTAATCGTTATTTACTTTGTGTCGTAATTAAATGCCATAGTGAGTAAAACCCTTCCCGCAGATATACCCTTATATATTCTGAGAGCACAAATTAAGCACTAAATATTGACATAGTGTTTGATTGATTCCTTTGAGGTGGCGGGCTGGATGACGTCATCATCAAAACAAATAATTTAGTTTTAGGCCTTGTTTTTTATGAGCACAATTTGTTAATTTTCAAAAACGAATTGCGGCACTGTGTTAACCGTTAAAACGTACTTCTATATGATGGGTCACAACCCCATCATTATATTTAAAAATTTAAAAATAAATAGTTGAATCCAATATGGCAGATCCAAGATGGCGGCCGAAATTATTAACTAAGCCATAGTGAAGTATAAGTTGGTCAACAATGATCGGGGGCGGACTAGAGTCGATATCTTAAGAAACGTAGAAAAAAGTATGGGGGGGGACTCTTTTAAAACTCACCCTGTATATTTGCTTAAAGAGGGAAAATAAAAAATATTTTAGAATAATAAACAAAATTTAATTTGTTGATGAATAAAAGGTGCCAACTTCCCTTAAGGGCAACTGACCTGCCCTTAAAGTTTGTGTATTGTTTGTAAAAACGGTAAATATAGGTAATTAGGGTAATACCGGCTAAATGCCGGTAATAAGTTGTCTCATATTTTGTATTACTAGGTCAAAAATAGCTATTTCGTTCAATAAAAAACATATTTGGTTCATGTGTAATAGTATAAGACAATTATACTTATTATTTCTATGAAATAAAAACTTACACTGGTATAATTAGGTTAAAATAGCCTAATTCTTTTCTTTGATTTCATGTGAAAATACACATTTTACTTTCTCCCCCTTATACAGATAAAGAAAGTATTGTATTCGACAAAATTTTCAAATTTGAGTTACCGTATTAGTGGATCTATTCATTTCAATAGTCCCTGAATCGAAAAAATGGTTTTTTGAGTTATGTCTATGTGTCTATGTGTACAGAGCTGGAGACCACCGCACCCATGGTCCGGTTTGATGAAAATTGGTTTGTAGTTACTAATCCACGATATCTCCAGGCGCTTTTTTTTTCATTTTGTTATTTTTAAGGGTAATTATCCCCCAAAACCCGCTAAAAAACTGAAAAAATCCAAATAAACAGCTCTAGCGATTTTGATTAAAATTTAGTGGTTTGTAGAGCTTTAAGTTTCCAAAAAAATTACACTATACCCGCATTTCTGTAAACATTTGGGTTCAGAAATTATCCAGATAAAATTTCCAAAACTAAGTATTTTGGGTTTTTCAAAAAAATGTAAGTGCTGAGTAAAATGTATTTAACAGTAGACTCTCAGGAATCCGGACTATTGTGGCGGACGGCCGGTCCGGATTTAGAAAAATCCGGATTTCTTGGAGGTGGGCATAAATCATCAATTCCGCCTTTATAGTGAACAATTATGACAATATGTGTTTATATTTATTGGCTAATTCAAGCGTAAGCTTCTAGAAAAAAGTTATAAACACTCCGAAATACAACAGAACCTTACGGGATGTAAGGTTCTAATAAAAAAGTTGTTTAACAGAACCTTGTTAATCCGCTACCAACGGGACCGAGAGCATGGTCGGATCACAAATAAGGTTGGATTATCATAGAGGAATATCATTATTTCTTGAAAACGAGATAAAACTGTACTTTAAACAGAAAATAATAAACATTCGTGTAATGTGGGATAATCACGTAAAAACTGAAGGTGCTGAACGGTGAAGTCCCGTTTTTATTTGCAACAAAAAATTCAAGATCATCTGTCTGGATAAATGATATCCTGATTTCTGAGAGTCTATTGTATTACCGGTACCATTAAGGAAAGCTCAGAAAACTAAACAATTAAAAATTTTGAATTATTATTCTACAAATACTAGCTGCGGAGAAAATTAAACTTTTCATATAGCGGTAAACACAGTACGTTGCCCAAGATGATATTCTTATAGGGAAATACAACAATTACAATTTCCTTCTTTTTTAATGATCAATTTAATTTAAATTTGATATTCAGGTCAAGTTAGAATTAATCATCAGAGGATATTCAAAATATTAATCCCCCTAACCCTGAGGGGGGGAGGGGGCGATTCCCCTCTTAAAACCACTGTGTGTAGCAAAGGATTTTGTAGTGACTCCAAAAATTGGATTTGGGTAAACATTTCTGAAAAAAAATTTTGTAGAAGATTTTCTGTGCATTATACCAGACTTCATATACCATAGTTAGTAAATAAAATATAATTTAGTCATTAAAGTTGGGCTAAAAGGGAGAAAGTATGTGTCAGTTTCCTGATACTATTTATTAAATAATTTTAAAATATTTTAAACAAATTAATTTTTAATTTTTAAAATTATAATTTCTTGAGTCCAATCACGAAAATATAGGCCTACTTTTAAAAATCAAAAACTGATGTTTTTACCGAAGACATGAACCAAATATGTTGTTTGTTGTTTTAAAGGATAATAGCACAATTTCGTAACACTTTTTGTGTTTTTATTTAACACAAGAGACCAATTATTTATAAGAAATTCAAGATAATTTAACTTTGTTCCAAAATGCATATAGGCCTAACTCATGTAGCATGCCCCAATTTGCTGAGCTGATAGGTAATCAGCATTGTTACACAACTCTATCACTATTTGAATAGCTCATCATTTTTATCTCTGCGTCAGTTACTCACACATTTTTATTCGTAATTCAAATAGGTCACTACCACTATGTTTTCTAGTGTGATCTCTCAACTGACATGTGTTATAAGATGTCAAATTACACTAGTTAAAACATGTTAATATTTAATCAGTGAGTGATTTTAATTTACTATAATTGTGTATGCAATCAATAATTTAGAGGTGCAGTTGGTTTGATGTTTTTGCTTTCAAACAAAGTTAGATACTCAGTGTAGTGAAGACTGAGGTTAATTGTCTATCGATCTAAGATTACTTTTCAGATAAAAGGTATTTAGAGTTCACTTGCTTACTTTTAAGTTGCAATTAACTTGTTAATACATTGAAACCCCATCTGTTGATTGTGATATTAAAATTTTAAAACAGTAAAGCGAATTAATTATATTCAACCCAGATCTAAAATGTAACTATCTCTTTGTCAGGCAAAACATTTCAAACATACAAGCTGTACTTTTAAACGTTCCAAAACCTTTTGTCAGTGGTTAACAATAATATTTCTTGTCTGTATGCATAAGTGATTTTCAACTTATAAAGTTGTTTACAAATAATTCAAACCATTACAAGCAGTTTGTATAACTGTTCAAATCTTTCAGTTCAAAATTTGTGGACTTATACAGGTTTTCAATACAAAATCAAATTAAACGATATTGCAGGGTACGGTACGCACTTTTAAAATAATGAATTGTTATTAGTTAAAAGCCTATAAGTTGCTATATGTTTGGGGAAGCGAGTAAAAAGCTATGATTATAATTTGAAAAAAGTCCAATATTGATAATTATATGTTAAATCAGTTAGGAAGCAAGCTTAAGGTGCCTTCGAACTGAAATATCTTTTTGTGGTTTAAAATATTTGTTTAAGAAAACTAATGAGTATCCTACTAGTACATTACAGTAGGAGCAGAGGAGGAAACAAAATTGAAATGTTCTTACATAGGTGATGAATTTCATCGATGTTTTTGTCAAAATGAATGGTGTTTATATATTTACTCATGCATTGCGCTACCATTCCAGGATGGCGGATGCTGGCAGCCTCGGCCTAATAGGCCAGCTCGCTAGTTCGGTCGGTGCCACCGAGGCAGCTCTTAAGATCTTACTGTCAATCGTATTCGGTGAGCTATCTGCAATATAATATATCAAATAAGGAGGTGAATATGTTCCTGTTATCAGAGGCACGACAAGCTCAATTATTACATGAAATAAAACTTTAAAACTATTTATTACCTTAACTTTCTAGCTGTAAGTTACTATATTTTGAAGTAAGTGTCAACAACTTCAATTGGAAGATGTTAATGTCTCCATAACAGCTGAATGGTTTTTGACAGATAAAAAAGAGTTTGGTAGCTGATTTTGGTCTTACTTATCCCACTCACATTTACTACATATCTGTGTGTGGAGCGTATCGAGCAAAGCAAGGGATGAGCCAGTACAGTTCAGAAACTGTAATAGCTCCTAATGGTGGTTCTATGGGTGGTGCTTTCCCACCAGAAAAAGGAAAGTAAGCCTAACTTACCTAATCTAATTAAATTCCATAAACATTTTTTTTCTAAATTCTGTTAAATAAAAAAAAGTTTGTTACTGGTATTGAATTAATATTATGTTTACCGATAGACAAAACTACAGGTTACGCCACTATGAACCACATACTTAAGGGAGGTCTTGTCTTTGTCTTTTCCAAGTACAAAACTTTGATTAAGTTAAAAATATAACATTAATTTTTCTATAGATTCCTCTAGGGAAGAAGGGTTTTGGCTTTTAATGATATTTTATTTAATTATTTACTTATTATTATTATTTGTGTTACATTCCCATACTGTAAATTCTGAATATTATTTCTTAATAATTCAGAATTTGCAAAGAATCGACTACAACTGTAATATGATTGTGCTCCACATTAGTGATATAAGCTAGCATGGTTCACACTTTCTGAAAAATCACGGAATTTGCAAAAAGGTTATGGAAAGTCAGGGAAAAAGTTGGAAAAATGCCAAAAGTCAGGGAAAAGGCTTACGATTTTATACCAGCCAGGGAAACATTTTGATTTTAATTGTAAACGCAAAGCACTATTGTGCGCAAAATTCAAAACCTACTAGAAATAAAGTGCACATTTTGAGACGCGAGTCAGGGAAAATGAACTATTTTGGTTATGAAAAGTCAGGAGAAATCGACTTTTTTGTCAGGTAAAGTCAGGGAAATCACTAACCAAATAAAAGTGTGAACCATGGCTAGGCAAATGCAAGTCATTGTAAATGGCTTTTGCCTGGGAATTTGTCAATAGCTGCTTTAAGTACTCAAAATCTGGGCATATATAAAACAGATAGGGGCCTAGTGTAAATTTGTACTGCTAGCTTGTAATAGTAACTAGAGTTTTGAATATATTGTATAATAAACCTTTATTAAAGGAACATTTTATACTTCATTTTGAATTGCCTCCGGATCACTGGTCAAATTATATCAAGAGGTTAATTACCTTAAATCTGTTATGTGATCCACGTCGCTATATTTGGGCGACCGGTTTCGACCCATCTATGGGGCCATTCTCAAGCTAAGAAGGCGTAAAATTTCACTCCGAGCTCGTCAAAAAGTCTTGAAACAACTATTCAAAAACACACAGACGGACAAACAGACGAACATACACAAAAACATTAACATGGCCATACAAAAACGTTTTACCTCACGGCGCGGCAGGTACGGGATGAAGGTCTAGACTGACGCCACCGTCGTCGTCATGTCCACGTGCCTCCTCTCTCCCCCTCTCGCGGTCCTTATTGGGTCCTTTTTGCCTTATCATTTCCTCAATGCCCACAGCTGTTTCATACAAAAGGTTCGATTCTAAGGATGCTTTTTCATTTAAAATATACTGAGGTTGTTTCTTGCCGGCCTTGTAAATTTTGTACTCTTCTATTGTGTTTAATTGTCTGCCTCTTGTTTTATGGAAATGTAAAATCTGTAAATTCTTACTTATACTTGAATAGTAATGGTTATTATCTATTAAATGTTCGGCATATGCAGAGTTGTGTTTATGGGCGGATTTCTTTGGGAGGTGTTCTTTAAAACGTACATTAATGGATCAACGTTATAGGCTGAAGGCCTATATAGAAACTCGGGTAACTGTCAAAATTGAGTATACATAATTAAATTTACTGCGGTTGCTAATGTGTATAAGAGTGATATAGTAGATAACTGATATGGAAGCACAAAAACAAAAGTAAACAAGCAAATGAAATCACGGATAAGTTAAATTATACATCTACAGCATTTGGCAGTAGTTTAAATAATACATTAAAGAATGAGTTGTCCAGAAACAAAGTTAAACTATCCTTCAAGACCTCCAACAAGCTTTCATCATTTCTTAAAGACCGTAAAAAGCCCCAAACAGATCAAACTGAATTGACAGGAGTATATAAACTCAATTGTGACAGTTGCCCGAGTTTCTATATAGGCCAAACAGCTCACTCCTTTAAAGTACGTTTTAAAGAACACCTCCCAAAGAAATCCATCCATAAACACAACTCTGCATATGCCGAACATTTAATAGATATTAGTCATTCCTATTCAAGTACAAATGAGAATTTAGAGATTTTACATTTCCATAAAACAAGAGGTAGACAATTAGACACAATAGAAGAGTACAAGATTTACAAGGCCGGCAAGAAACATCCCCAGATATTTTAAATGAAAAAGCATCCTTCGAATCGAACCGTTTGTATGAAACAGTTGTGGTCATTGAGGAAATGATAACAAGGCGATAAGGACCGCGAGAGGGGGAGAGGGGAGGCATGTGGACACGACGACGGTGGCGTCAGTCTAGACCTTCATCCCGTACCTGCCGCGCCGTGAGGTAAAAAGTTTTTGTATGGCCATGTTAATGTTTTTGTGTATGTTCATCCGTTCGTCCGTCTGTGTGTTTTTGGGTAGTTGTTTGAAGACTTTTTGACGACCTCCTCAGAGTGAAATTTTACGCCTTCTTAGCTTGAGGATGGCCCCATGGTCTGGTCGAAACCGGTCGCCCAAATACAGCGACATGGATCACAGACAGTTTTAAGGTAATTAACCTCTTGATATAACATTTTATAAATGATCATGAAATGGTAAAAGAATAAAGTTTTGTATACTTTGAAATTTGTATTAGGTTATAAAATCCATTATTAAAGGAATATTTCATAAATAACCACAAAATGGTAAAATGATTAAATTGGGTATACTTCAACATTTTTACTACGTTATAAAAATCTTTGTTTAAGGAATATTTTATAAATAACCCTGAAACGTTAAAAAAATAAATGTGTAAACTAAAATTTTTACTAGGGCGTCCGCGAAAAATACCTGGTATTTAGTTGTTTTATATTAGGCCTACCGGTATCCATTTATATTAAAACCACACTACTGTTTATTCCTGCAACTTTTCCACAGTACACATTTTTGCTTTTTCTTTTTTATATTATATATATTGGCCCTAAATATCCTGTAAAGTGTATTGCATGTTGTTGAATGCAAATGCCCTTAGACCCATAAAGTATCAATAAATTACCATTTTTAGTCTCGTTCCCATATATAAGGATTTAAGCCATGAAGGTCACTGCTGCATTAGTCCCGAAAAACTGAGGATTCCTCTGTATCTAGGTAATGCTTTTCTTAGTTTTTGACTTATTTAATAATAGTTTGAAACAAATTCTACGTTATTAAAGACTGTTTATTTGCTAGACTTGCTGAAACTATTCATTGTTGTTAGCCGAGTTATCTTTTTTATCGTTTACCAAACTTTTTTGTAGAATTTGTCTTGCCGTTTAATTTAACAATGAAAATAGTTATGTGATTAATTAATCTTTTTTCAGCACATCCAATATCTTTATTTCATCGCTACTTTTTGTATGGAAAGAACCCAGATCTCCAACATTTATACTTTACTGCATGTGGACTTGCTATTGGAATCTTCAATTATGGTAAGTCTACAATGTTACATATTAATCTAACTATAAGACCTATTAATTTAAAATCAAGCATTATCATTGATGAAGAAACAAATTAGTAAGCATTTTATGAATAGGCTACAGAGTAATTGTAGTTAAAATATAATATTGCGTCAAAAACAAGATTTACCATGCATTTCAATGAAACATGAAACCTATCGGTCAGATTAGGTACTGAACTAAACTTTTTAAAATTTCCAAATGATAATTTGTCCTACAAAACTAATGCTTTTCTTAAATGTCTGGTGTATAGTGTTTTGCTTTTCTTATAAGCTAAGCAAACACTACTCTTTTATAACGACCAAGAAATATTTATACTAAGTATACTTACTAAATGGTACACATGTATTTTAGTTCAACCGCAATAGTTATGACTTATCAAAATACCCCCATTGCAGCAAACCTGCATACTCAGTGAATTTCCAATGCATGTATATGTTTATCACTACAACACATAGCTACTTAACAAGTTTCATAAAAATAAATAAGTGATATATATATATATAGCAATTTATTTATTCTCCATAGGAATGACATTGGGGCTGATTATGCAGGTTTGCTGCAGCAAGAAATATAAGAAATGTGTTTTTATGCAATTATCAATATAACTCAACCAGGTGAAGCTACTACATACCAAGTTTTATTAATTTATGTTAATAATTAAGGGAGACATAAAACTTTACTTAGGTATTGTTTTCAACTTATTGTTAATAACATTAGGGTTGAGTATGCAGGTTTTCTGCTGAGGGGAAAATGAACAACAAATTTTTTTGTGCAAATATCAATATACCAGTACTATTTGAAGCCAAATACCAAGTTTCATCAATATAAATTCATAAATAATTGATATATCAAATTTGATTTATTCTCCATAAGGATAACATTGGACAAGTCCTGTGTTTAGCACTTTGAATTTCTCTGGAACAGTTGGACGTAGAATCACAATTTAAACACTAAAATTATTGCTTTGTAGAGCTGAACTGATTGGTAAGAACAAATGTGAAGCTTTCAGTATAAAAATTAATTGAGGAAAAGCTAAAAACCTTTTCCCATAAGATTAACGTGGACAATTTTATAAACAGCTTTTTGGATTTTCTCCGCAACCACTTAACCTATTAATGATTCAAAATACCATATTATTTGGGGTTTTAAGCTCTATAAAATGGTCAAAACCAAAATTTAGGGTTTTAAACATGGCAGAGGCTACGTACACGTCTGACGTGAGCCGCTACAGTTCACGTCCGTTCCAAATTATGCACCGTACGTTACTTTTCCTGTGATTTTTAAAACAGATTAAGAGCCAGAAAACCTCCTAACCTAACCTAACGTAACGTAACCTAACCTAACCTAACCTAAGCGGTAACGATGTGAATTTGCCTTTACATTGGACGTGTACGTAGTCACTTCGTTTAAACATTTTTAGGGTGAAAAATAAAAAAACTGATTTTTGGCAAATTTTGCACCCCCATAGAAAAAACCCTTCCCATGGTTCGATCTTACTGGTTTTCGAACTTAAATTCATGAATCTTGTTTTATATTGAACCAAATTTCATCAAAATCGGATGTTTTTTTTCAAAAGTTATCAAGTTAACCGGACACATATATAGATATATATAAATTTGAACGAATAGTGTTTTTGGCATCTGGGGACCTCAAAACAAAAAGTTATCATGGTCTCGGGCTTAAGTATTACCATGAGACCAACAGTAATAGCTTCTTCCCTATAGGGGAAATTTGCTAATAATGACAACTTTACATTATCATTGTACTGTTTTAGGATGGGACATTTTCCATACTTTCGCAACGATCGTCTGTGTTTACATTGTCCTCAGACTCATCGGTGGGACTCTGTTCTCAGCTGTATTAATATTATCTTTTACAATGGCATATCTCCTAATAGGTAAGTAAAGAAAAATTTTGCGTAAACGGTTATTTTCTGTTTGTAGAAACAATTTGAGTACCACCAAAACATGTAATCCCTTGCAGCTTAACATATTATAAAGGTTGGACCATTTTTTTTTTCAAAAATCCAACAATTTGTGAAAAGGCATGCTGTGCAACAGGTTTATCACATAAGTTATGTCTAACATACAACCTGTGTTTTTCTTTTATTCCTACTATTAACTTATTTTATTATAGGAAAAAACTAGAGATGTGCGAGTACTCGAAATTTCGAGTTCGAGCCGAGTTCGGCTCAGAAACTCGAAGTTTTACTGAAACTCGAAGGTTTCGAGCGAGTTTACTCCCGCCGTTTACCCGCGCTACCACGGGTCGTCCTGGCCGCGCGTCGTCCGCGGCCGCGCGTCTGTAAATTCAAATTGAGTGTCAACGCATTTGAGGTGTTAAGAGTTAGTTGTGATGTGAATTTTAGTGTTTTATTAATAAATAAGTAAGTTGTGGCTTATAAATTTGTGTTAGCCTACTCTTTACACCAAAAAGGAAGATTTACCAGGACCTTCAGATTGAGTTGTATGAACACTGCCTGTATAGTCATAGTCCATTTTTAGGTTAACTTAACTTTGTAAAAAAAAGTAAAATATCAAAAACAAATCTGTAATGAAATCTAATAGGTAAGCCTATGAAGTATGTGCTTGTTTTTTGTTCCATAGTAATTGAAATTGAGTCAATCGATTAATTTCAGTGTCAAAAGAGACTCAACAAAATTCCATCTATTAATTTTAGGCTCAACTATTGTCCTTTGGCATTGAGCTGATTTTAAAGACAAGTGATTTGTTTAGGCTTTGTTTTAAGTTTCATTAATGATTTTTTAAATCATTCTTAATATTTTGAAACTCTATTTAAGACATGGCTTCAGTTTTATCAATTGATTTGCCGGGCACTCTCAAACATAGTATCTTCATGTTTTTATTAACTGATTGTTCTTATTAGGACTATTAGTGTTAAAATTAATGTTAAGATATGTTAGTAAATACATTTTGTGTGGTAAGTAGGTTAATGCTTTACCATGTAATAGGCCTTTTAAATTTAACATAAAGTTTATTTTAACTTTTAGGCCTAAATGTAATTTTATTTCCTTCATTCGTAGAAAGATGTAGCTTAGGCCTAAACATAATATACAATAAAACATAGGATAAATAAAAAATAGGAAATAAAATAAAAAACTTAAATTATTTTTTAATGAAACTGTTAATTAATACCATATAGGTTATAAAAACCTTAATACCAAAATATTAAAAGTATTTTACCTTCATGGCAAAATGTTAGGCAATAACTTTGGTATCATTTATTTTCAGATAAATGTACTTATCTTTTTCCAATGAAGCAGGAATTTGACTTACTATTGTTATTTTTAGGGCATAGTGACTAGAAAAGTATATTTTAATATCAACATGTATAAATGGAACAATATGTGTTTTTTGGAGGTTGCTTTGCACATGAGGTTGCTTTGATCCAATTTAACTCAACCTATGTGTTTTTTTATTTGTATACTCGACTCAAACTCGAGATTCAAATCTTTTGCCATTTACTCGACTCGACTTAAAAAACCTGTACTCGCACATCTCTAGAAAAAAACCAAGAAATTTTCTATACTATGGAAAACCTTTAAACTAAATTTTAGTTTTTGATTCGTTTCTATGTTACAAAGCTAGACTTTTGAGTTTAATGCAATATTGCTTGTTCTAAAATTATTGTTGTCATAGTTAAATCCAAGTTTCTGCAGTAGGGGTTAATCCCCCTTAACATATTCACTGTGTTAATCGTGTATATTCAGGATAATAGCATTTGTTTCCTTGTTCGGCAACCGCCGTAAATCCGGCGCACCACACTGAATGTGTTAACCAGCAAACTTGGAATCTTTAAAGAATTATTACTGTACGTACTGTACTGGCTTGATGGCCAGCTAGTAAACAAGTTGGGGGAGGAAAGTTACCCCCACCACAACCCTTCCTTACTCATGCCAATGGAAGGCATGTGATTTGTAAGTTTGTGATATGATTTATTTTTTGTTGGAAGATTTTATTACAACTGATCGCTAAAAAATCTTGTGTTTCATTGATAGTTTCTCTCTCTCTCTCTCTCTCTCTCTCTCTCTCTCTCTCTCTCTCTCTCTCTCTCTCTCTCTCTCTCTCTCGCTCTCGCTCTCTCTCTCTCTCTCCCCCTCCCCAGTGGTTGTTGTGGCATACGGCTTGTACAGTAGCCTACTGAGAAAGTTTTACATTTTTTTAGTAGGTTCACTTAATTTTAACATATAAAATCTAATATAAAACTAATATAAAACCTATAATGGACTAATATAAAATCTATGAATTGATGCATATTAGACGTGTTTGTTGACAGGCTATTACGTAACGAGTACAGAAACTTACGACATCAAGTGGACGATGCCACAGTGCGTGCTGACACTGCGACTAACGGGCCTTGCCTTCGACTTGTACGATGGAGCTCGCCCGCCGGTGAGATTGACCGACATTTTGAAGTTCTATTGACAACAAATTTGCAATTGCCTATTTTCAGCTCAGTATTAATTTTTAGTGAATATCCCCCACTGGGAAAAAGCTAGTGCAGCAGTCATTGTGGTTGAGACCTAGGCTGGGGACCATGATAACTTTTTGTTTAGAGATCCTAAAAATATACGCTACCCCTGAGCTGTGTACCGCATGTGTGTCGTTGTGTCGTCAGGCAGTTTGCATTATCTGTCCTCACGACCTGCTGAAGGGACTCAAGGTAATGCTTTCAGGAGGGCTAGGACCTTTCCAACTGGCATTTGAAATACATGGCTTATGGGCGCTCTGCACTGCACGGTGAATGTGGAATCGAGTACAGGTGTAGACATGAGGTTTTACTAAAAAGGTATATAAACTTTATTTTTCAATAAAAATGCCATTTTTTAATAAATTTTAATTATATTTAGGTTGTTTACACAAAGTACCACATAAAACATAATTCAGTGTAATAAAACCACTTTGCTTTAAAAATAATCATTACTTCTTAGCGAATTTCCCCTATAGGGAAGAAGCTATTACCGTAGGTAAGACTCATGGTAAGACTTAAGCCCGAGACCATGATAATTTTTTGTTTTGAGGTCCCCAGATGCCAAAAACACTATTCGTTCAAATTTATATATATGTCTATATATCTATCTATATATATATATATATATATATATATATATATATATATATATATATGTCCGTGAATGTGATAACTTAAGTAAAAATTGTCCGATTTCGATGAAATTTGGCTCAAATGTGTAAAATGACATTTATGACTTTAAGTTCGAAAACTGGAAAAAGCGGACCATGGGAAGGGGGGTTTATAGGATTTTAAATTTTCCAAAAATCAGTTTTTTTTTTCATTTTTCACCCTAAAATTTTTAAAACACTTAAATTTGGTTTTGACCATGTTATAGAGCTTAAAAAAACAATATGGTATTTTGAATTATTAACCTAGGTTAAGTGGTTGCGGAAAAAATCCAAAAAACATGCTCATAAAATCTCCAGTGTTAATCTTATGGGAAAAAGGTTTTTGGCTTTTTATCAGTTAATTTTACTTTAAACTTTACATTTGCTTTTACCAATCACTTCAACTCCACAAAACAATCATTTTGGTGTTTAAATTCTGATTCCACGTCCAACCGCTGCAAAGATATTCAAAGTGCTAAACACAGTACGTTGTCCAATGTTATCCTTATGGAGAATAAATAAAATTTGATATCTCGATTATTTATGAATGCATATTGATGAAACTTGGTATGTGGCTTCACGTTGTACTGGTATATTGATATTTGCACAAAAAATAAATGTTTTGTTGGTTGTCCCCGTAGCAGCTAACCTGCATACTCAGCCCTAATGTTATTCTTATGGAGAATAAGTAAAGTTTTATATCTCCCTTAATTATGAACATAAATTAATAAAACTTGGTAAGTAGCTTCACCTGGTTCAGTTATATTGATAATTGCATAAATCTCATTTCTTATCTTCCTCGTTGCAGCAAACCTGCATACTCAGTCCTAATGTTATTCTTATGTGGAGTAAATAAAATGTTATAAATCACTTATTTATGAATGTATTTTTGTCAAACTTGGTAAGTGGCTTTATGTAGGAGTGAGAAATATATAAATGCATTGGAAATTCGCTGAGTACGCAGGTTTGCTGCGACGGGGGGGGGGGGGGGTTATTTTTAGATTATGGTAATAAAGAAAAGTAGTAAAAAACCACAAATATCATCTAGCCAGTTCCATAAACTGTGAGAAAATTCATTACATTCAACAATATCGGTTGCAATGGAGAAAGTCAACTTATTCTAAATTAAAAATTACAAAATAAAACATATCTTAAAATAGCATTGAAAGAGGTTAACAATCTACCATTCAACATTTCAGAGTGTTCACATTGGATTCAAAAAGTTTGTGATGCCGTACAAGCAGTGTTGTATATATGCACATATTCAAAAAGATTAAATTTGTTATACATTTTTTCTTTAAAATTTGTATGTTACCCTATTTTAATTTAATTGCATTACTCAGTGATGGCATAAACATTTATAAGCCAGTGGGTTAAGGATAACTTGTGTAATGTAGAGTACTTAAAGTGTTAACATATTATTAAAACTAACCTCGCAGTAAACAAAGTGTTGCAGACCAGGTAGCCTCTTATGTTTCAATGCTTATCAACTACATAAACGCAGCCCACCTCTCACTACTTACTGTGCTGTGATCATGTCAGCATTCTGAAAAGTCAAGAGTAAATGCATTGTGGGTCTTCATCATTGCTACAGGATCAGCCAGGATGTATATAGGCACACTCATGTGACAACTCATTGGCTAATCACAAAGCTTTGGTGGGCAGTTTGAAAGATAAGCGTTTTGATTTAATATATTATAAGGAAATTTTGATAGTATTGAAATGTGGTTTATTACGGAGTAAACATTTATTTTTATATTCCAGCATTTTTAATTAAATAATCATATAAGGAATAGTATTTATACATCAATTTATGTTGCAGGAAAGCTTGTCAGCTGAAAACAAAAAAGTGGCCCTAAACAAGTGTCCTTCAATTTTGGAAATTATGGCACACTCGTACTTTCCAGCCAGCTTTTTGGTTGGGCCACAGTTTTCAATGAAGAGGTATCAAGACTTTGTCAGTGGAAAATTTAGAGGATCTGTAAGTATTTTAAAACTTAAATGTTTTTAATAATTTTTTTAGATGTTTCCGCTTAATATTGCACCAACGTTTAAATGATTTTCTTACCTTTTCCAAAGATCTCTCTTAAGTTTCTCAAGGATTGTGAGACATTATTTAAAAACAAATATTTTAATTCTATTATTGAAAATGGTTTTTCACATTGGCCTATCTCAGCGCGTCCTACATCACACGCTAGAGCCCTGCTAAGTGTGTTGTGCTGATGTTTCAACTAACAATTCGTTAGTTAGTCGTAAAACAGTCCGTTTTAAAATTTTAGGCTTAGATAATAGGCAAGTAATTTTACCCTACAGGACTGCCAAAGGAAGAGACCAATTTTATAGTAACCAATGGCCTATTTAGACAAACTTCCCAAAACACTCTGTAATAGATACAGTTCTAAATGGTTTTGACCAAGTATTTCAAGTTGTACTACTCTGACTCTAGTTGGAAACGAAATCTCTTATATCTGTTTGATACCTACTTAGAAAAAATTTTAGAAATATTTTAAACTTTTAATTGTTCTTTTATTAAATGTTTAACCATGGTTAGCGAAATAACGACACTTCCCTCACATTTTCTAACCCTTCCAGAGATTGTTTGGAATTTGAGACATTCTTACTAGGAATTGTATCCTTGATTGGGTAGAACGAAACCAACTCAAAGCAAATATCTCAAAGAGCACTTTTAATGAGTTTTGTATTAGGAAACGTCCAAATGATAGTTTACTGAGTGTTTGCCTTGGTGATGAGCCAGTCTCCTCAACGAGTTCCATAAGATTTCTTGGTCTGATTATTGATTCTTACCTATCATTTGACTTGCACATAGATCTCGTGTGCAAGAAGCTGAGTCAAGGTATTTTTGTGCTTCGAAAGTTGTCTTGTTTTGCCTCTGTTGAGATTCTTATTGCTGCTTACTATGGGATCATGTACCCGTATATGTCTTATGCAGTCCCCATTTGGGGTTGTGAAAGCAGTAAAACAAAGCTGGTATTTAGATTGCAGAAAAGGGCCCTGAGGACAATCTTTCAGATACCAGGGCAGAACTCATGTGCAGACTATTTCGTGTCTAATCAAATTCTTACATTTTCTTCCATTTATATCCTTGAAACTTTGTATTTTCTTCACAAAAACTTCTTCCACTTTCAAAATTTGTTTCCTATTCATAGTTATAGTACCAGAAGTAAACCTAGACCCATAATGAGTATAACATCACACTCCACCTCTTTTTTCCAAAACCGTTTAAAGTACTCCGCGGTGAAACTGTACAATAGTCTACCCCTGAACGTAAAGGTAGAACAAGACTATAGTAGGTGTAGAAGGCAAATAAAAAGCTTACTAATTGATAAGGCTTTTTATAGTGTGAAAGATTTTGTAGCTGATAGAAAATCACATTAACTTGTTGTTTAAGATAGAATAATTAATTAGTTTTTATGTACCTATTGCCCATTGTAACAACAGATCTTACTTTATGATTTGTAACCATGGCGAATGCATTGTAATATTTGTCAACATGCTAAATAAAGAACTTGAACTTGAATCCAATCCCAGATGATATTTTCGATCCCGGGAGACCCGGGATTAACATTAATTTGCGTACAAATAATAGGGACAAATTTATTTTTGGTTGATCTTATTTAATGTTAATAAGTTATAACATTTTAATCCATCTAGCAATGTTGTACACATTTGGAATCTATTTAATCAGTTAACTGCTACAACATTTTTTACATTGTTTAGAATGTTAAGAAATTAATTTTTGTGTTAGAATGGCCCAGGATCACTTTCTGATTATTTTAACGGTTTAAATTATCTTTTTCCGTCAGTGATCCTATTTTTCCTCAATAAAGGTACACAACCGCCATAAAGCCGCGTCGTTGTGATTTAGTTTGGCCAAACGTCAATGTCAATATGAATTTTTTTAATTCTTTGTTATTTCGTGCGTTCGTGTCATGTTTGTTTAAAGCATTGTGTTTTTAATATTTGACAATCTCTTGTAAGTGAATGACATACTTGATTACTTGTAGCCTGATGATGAGCTTATAAACGGCCTCGAAACCGGTTGCCTACATTAGGGACAAATAGGATCACTGACGGAAAAAGTAATTTTTTCACAATTACTTTTACAAAAGTAATTTGTCACAATTACCTATGCATGCAGTACAGAATGTATATTTGAGTGCCTGACATTTGCCGTGGTTAATTCTTGTACCACGAACACACCTTAGCCCTAACGCAAAACTATTGCTCAGTATATATTTATTATAAAACTATTGGACCAACACGCTTGGTACTCTTGGTTCTTTCTAGTCTAATAATGGAACTGCATATCGAAATAAAGCTTTAATCAGTGTTTATTCTGGAAATACCAACAAATGTATTTATATTTCATGGCACATAAAATCAAAACACAAAATATTTAATAACATATTGCAGAGGCCTAGAATGAAAAATAAATTATTTTTGACAAACGATTCTCTATTAATAATACGACTTGTATAATGTAAGTAAACTTAACCTGTATTCTTAAATGATTGGTATTATTAATAAAAACAAAAACATAAGGCTCTTGCAACTTCTTACAACTGAGTATTATTAAACGATAATCATAATACATATTTAGTTATTTAAACTGATGTAAATTTAATTTAAGTTCAGCTTTTAAATTTATTTAACTGTTTTTAATGAATTTCAAGTATTAATTGTGATTATAATATTAAAAATCCTTCTTTATATCACTATTTCGACATATTTTCATAACCCCGAAAATCCTGGGATGGGAACCTGAAATTCCGGGATTGATAAGAGACTAAATTCGGTTGGGATCCCTGGATTGGATTCCCTAACCATGGTGAATATTTAATAACATATTTACTGCCTCAGATCACATAATGATTACATTTAAAAAAATGTAAAGAGGCCCTTGTAGTAAATCTGTATATCAGACACGTAAATCTTCCTAAGATTACAACTGAGTCGATTCCAACTGTCAATTCTCGATTCCAACGATTCTCAGGCTTAGAATTAGAATCGAGAATCGATGGCCCAAAGTCGATTCCGATTCTATCGATTCCAGGCCAACGGTACAAAAAAAAGAAACAACTTAGCGTGGGAAAGCAAACAGAGATAAGCTAAACAACATTTAACAAAATAAGTGCTTGAAATAAGACTCCTCCCTACAACTAATCACTTCCTTTCCAGTCTCAAAACTACTCTCAACTAACACAAAAGGAGAATTGAAAGGACATTTATAGTTGTACATGAATGAAGAAAAAACATAAGGAAGCAGGGCTAGTGGCCAAGTCAGTCGCTGAGCGACCCTATACTTTATGTCCCATTCTTAACAGCTGGTTTATTGTTCGGCATCCGGTTGGGTCTCGGTAATTTATTCAAGAGATAAGAGTTTCTAGTACAAAATGTTAAAACCGAAACTAATTGTTGTATAAAGACAAATGATGGCTTATTTTTTTGTCTGATTACTACAAATTAAATAAAATGTCAATCAAATTTGTGTGATGTTCCGTTCAAGAGATACGGATAATACAATCACTGTTTATCAGTTTTATTATTTCCCCCGACTATTCAAACTTTTTTTTGTTGATTTCCTTCTTTCCCGACATTTTATCTCTTTCTATTCAAATTCTTTCCCAACTTTTTTGACTGCTAGACATCCTAAAATTTATTGTTATTCAATTTATTCAAAGTATAAATTTAACATTACAGTATATTAAAAAACTTTCATCTACAATCATTAAAAAAATAATTATTTTAAAACAAATTTTGCTTTCTAATTTGTATACAAAATTTAAAACCCTAAATTTAACTTTTACATCACAAATGTATTTTTATCGGTCAAGATTAGTTAACAACCACAGTGATTGTTTATTAACACAACAAACCAACTTAAAGCTTAAAAATTATATGAAAAAAACGTACAATTCAATTTAGTTCTTCTAATTATTTATATTTGTAAGTTTATTTTATTTTATTAATGATAAATTATCACCAACCAACTCATTGTCTGATTAAATAAAAATAAATTACTGACTAACTTATTGTCTTTCCATCATTTTAGCGAATTTCCCCTATAGGGAATAAGCTACTACCGTAGTCGGCATGGTAAGACCGAGGCCCGGGACCATGATAACTTTTCGTTTTGAGGTCCCCAGACCCCAGAAACACCATTCGTTTGTAACTGTATATATGTGTCCGCGGGTGCGATAACTCTCGTAAAAATGGTCCGATTTTTATGAAATTTTATGCAAACGTGTAAAGCAGCATTTATGACTTAAAGTTCGAAAACCAGACAGATCGACCTATCCGAAGGGGTATTCTGGGGGGATTTTGTACCCCAAAAGTGGGTTTTTTGAAGTTTTTATATGTAACATTTTAAAAAGTCAGATTTTAGTTCTCCCCATTGGATTCAGCTTTAAAAAACACACAATTTGGTGTTTTGATCAGTTCTCTACGGCAATTGGTTATAGAGATATTGAAAGTGCTAAACACAGTACCCAATGCTATTCTTATGGAGACTAAGAACAAATTTATATCTCGCTTATTTATGAACGTATACTAACGAAACTTGGTATACGGGTTTATCTGGTTGTGGTCTATTGTTATTTGCACAAAAAAAGTAATTTTTACCGATAATTCCCGTAGCAGCAATCCTGCGTACTCAGCCCCCATGTTATTCTTATGGAGAGTAAGTAAAATGTAATGTCTCCCTTAACTATGAATACAAATTAATAAAACTTGGTATGTGGCTTCATCTAGTTTAATTCTATTTATATTTGCATAAAAACCAATTTTTTGTGTTCCTTCTTTCAGCAAACCTACGAACTTATTCCCAATGTTATTCTTACAGAGAATAATTAAAATTTTATATATCACCTTTTGTGAATTTATTTTTATGAAACTTGGTATGCGGCTCAATGTGGTATTAAGACAAATCTTATGCATTGGAAATTCGCTGAGTATGCAGGTTTGCTGCTAGGGGGTGTTAAAACATTACTTTGCTATTTCACCTGTTATTAGGAATCGATGGAATCGGAATCGAGAATCAATTTGTAGAGTCGTAACTGGAATCGGAATTGACAAAAATTGGAATCGACTCATCCCTTCGATGAAGAATTAATTTTGTAACGCTTTGATTTAGTTTTGTAAATACCGTAGTTAATTAGGCTTAAATATTAAACCAAATGCATCATAAATGTGTCCACTTCACTATAAAGTGAAGCCTTGCTTTTTTATGAAATAAATAGTTAAATAAATGTATAGCTATGGGAACAAAAACCTCCTACACTGAACCTAGGGCCAGCATGGTCTTTGGGGGGACCATTTCGGCACTTGCCCCAGTGAGATTAGACACCATACAAACTCGTTTCAGGGGTGGTTTAGGTCATTACAGCTAATTACACTGACAAATTTAAGGAGGAATGTGATACTATCCGCCTGTTGAATACAATTTTATTTGCAACATAGACCATGCTAGTGCAGCAGTCAGGTTTGCGTGTTGCAGGAGTCAGGGCTGCCAGACTGTCTGGAGGCCGCAGTGACGCGCAGCCTCATGGGTGTGTGTTACCTGGCCGTCTACCAGCTCGGCTACATATACTTCCCTGACGACTACCTCATCAGCGAACAGTTCCAGGTAACAATCCCTGGCATAGCAGGTGGAGGCTGTAGGCGGTAGCACCGGTAGGTAGATTTGTCAAGCACGTCAATAGGTATTCACTGGAACATGACACTTTAAATGACTGATTATTAGGGACAAGATAGTGCTAGTTGCTTGCACGGATCTACTGAAAAAATCCTCTGGCAGGTGGTAGGGCCTACTGCGTAACCAGGCTTTAGAAATAGAACAGACTGACTTTTAGATGGTATAACAGTTTCAGTTTTTAATTTTTCTGATAAATCATACCATTACATCAAGAAAGTGACAGACATTTTGATTGAAAGTTTAAGAAGCTGTTGGCACCAAATTTTATTAGATTTAACTTCAAGATTGTTCTTATAAGTAAATGCAAAAATCATGACGAACTACAAAAAGTAAGCAGTGTTCTTAATGATTGCTATATGTTTCCTAAAAGGGACAAATTTTCTTGATTGCCAATAGCTTAAATACTTAGGGTTACACCCAGCTAGCAAGGTAGAAACCATGGAGAGCTCGCGCCCACAGTCGGGATAGACCAAAATTCAGTCCGGCCAGGCTCAAGGTCACATCTCAAAGTGTAGGACTCTTCGCAGCGCTCGGTACAGCGTCTTATGGGTTATTGGCGAGGCGTGCTCAGTTAAATGAGATTTATGGCGCAAGGAATTTTTGTATTGTAAAATTATTTTCGGAATCGTCTTACCATTGACTATACACACTAAATGAGTAGACTTTTCATCCAATGCACCGGTTTGAAGACGGCAGTTCGCGCAACCTTGGACGGAGTTCTGCTTCATGCCGCTAGAGCTGCGCCGCATCTTGTTCTCGCGATCTCTCGCACATCTCTCTATCTCTGTTCCACTCCCCCCTCACTCCACTCCCCGCATCGCTCCTTCATACTCATTTATGTATTTACAATGAGGATGGAATTTTTGAAGCCTCTTGTATTGAAATATTGACTAAAAATATTTTTTTGGCTTCAATTTATAGAACACCCATGTGACAGAAATTTTGTTGAATTGGAATCATTTTTAATCTTAATAAAAAAATAAATTCAGGCAAAAATTTATATTTAGCAGGTGATTTTAATGTTGACATTTTGGAAACTTGTAAATCTCCAAACCAGAAGGAAATATTTTTGAATTTACTAGAAATTAATGGTCTATCAGTTAATTTTACATCCCCAACAATGTTGTATCTTTAAATTGTGTATATAGATACAGCTACATCATTAATGTTAAATTTTATAAAATACCATATGATTTGTCATGTTATTGTTTTCATTCCTTTCATGTTTACTTTTTAAAATGAGTTATAATGTGCAATAAAGAATTGTGATGATATCAAAGACTGTTATAATTTCTCAAGTATTATGGTATTTATTAATATTAAAGGATATTATAAAAGAAAGTAGTAAAATACAGACTATTTCTACTCACAGAGGCACTTTTCAGGTTCACAACTTAGTTTCGGGATCAAGACAGCTCCTTCAGAATTGAATCGAATTTTAGGACAGATTCTAATGGGTCTTCCTAAAACAGAAGCATATTTTGATGACATAGTCATCCACGGTGCAACAATTGAAGAGTGTCGTCATAATCTCCAATTGTGTCTCCAGCGCCTTGTTAAGTATGATTTGCATTTAAATAGAAACAAATGTTCTTTCTTCCGTGAAAGTATTGAGTATTTAGGCCACAAAGTAGGATTTAACAAGATCAGTAAATCCCCAGCTAAGGTGTGTGCTATTCAAAATATGCCACGTCCATCTAACATTGATGAATTACGAAGATTTCTCGGACTTGTCACTTATTACTCCAGATTCATACCAAACCTTTCTTCAATGACATACAATCTTCGATCTTTGTTAAAAAAGGGTAAAAAATGGGTGTGGACTACAAAATGTGAAACATCATTCCTCAAACTCAAAGATGAACTTTCCAGCGACCGCGTCCTGACACCATTTGATCCGGCGCTGCCTCTTGTCCTCACCACGGACGCCAGTCCAACAGGGATTGCAGCTGTCCTTAGCCACACCATTGAAGGATCTGAAAGACCAATAGCTTACGCATCGAGATCACTCAGCGTTTCAGAAACTAACTACAGCCAACTGGATCGCGAAGCCCTGGCTATCGTTTTTGGAGTAACTCATTTTTATAACTATCTGTATGCCAAAAGATTTCAGCTTGTCACTGACAATGAGCCATTGTCCAGAATTTTTCATCAAAACAAGGCACTTCCACAGATGACTTCTGCTCGTCTCCTCAGGTATGCATCGTTTCTATCAGGTTTTAATTACACTATCAAGTGCAAGAAAGGAGCAGACAATCAAAATGTTGATTGTCTATCCAGAGCTCCTCTACAAGTTACCAACATAACACCAGACGGATCAATTGGGGAGGAAGTAAATCATCTGTGCAGTGAAACTATTTTTACAATCTCCAGTGAAGCAATTACAGCTGATACCATCAAAGAACAGACATCAAAAGACCCAGAACTCAATAGCATTTTACGTGACCTTAAATCTAACTCAAAAGAGAGTGAATATACTCTAGTTGATGGCATAATTTTCAGACAAGACCGAATTTTTATTCCAAGATCCTTGCGCTCAAAGATTCTTGAAGAAATCCATCAAACTCATCTAGGGATGACTAAAATGAAGCAACTTGCTCGTCGTTATGTATATTGGCCAAACATTGATCGTGATATCGAACAATTAGTGAAAAGATGTGAAAGTTGTGCACTTGTTCGAACAATAACCTAAAGTGTTAGTTCATCCCTGGGAACCTCCTGGGGAAAATTGGGAGGGAGTCCATATTGACTACGCTGGCCCATTCCAGAATAAATTTTTCTTGCTAGTTGTAGATGCAAAATCAAAATGGGCTGAAATTAAAGTCGTTAAAGATACACCTACAAGCTCTTCAACCATATCACTTTTGGAAAATATTTGTTCTACCCATGGGTATCCTCAGGTAATTGTGTCGGATAACGCATCGATTTTTCAAAGTGATGAATTCAGATCCTACTGCAAAGCTAATGGTATTCTTCAAAAATTTACAGCTCTAGGCCATCCAGCTACCAACGGTCTTGCTGAACGGAATGTTCAAACACTAAAAAACAAGTTGAAATCAGCAGCTGGCGACTCAATACCTATCAAAGATAAAGTTCAGGGTATTCTTTTTCGGTACAGAGCAACGCCTCTTGTCTGCGGAAAATCTCCTTCAGAACTATATTTAAACCGTCAAATCCGGATACGCCTGAACGCCATTTTCCCATACAAACCCGATACATCACTTGTTACTACTGAACCGTGCCGTACATTTCATGTGGGGGAGAGGATTCAAGCTCGATTATTTGTTAACAACCGAAATGTTTGGGAGTTAGGACAAATCCAGAAAAAGTTGGGTTCACGGCATTATGAAGTTGTGCTGGATTCAGGAAGATTTTTAAAACGTCATGTAAACCAACTCCGATCAACACTAGTTCCAAAACCTGAAAAGAAAAACGTTCTTACCAAATCTTATGATGTTCCTAGGATTCCTACAATTAATGAACAGCTCTGAAGAGCTTGAACCAGAACCACATGTAGAATTGCCTGGACCAGAGATGGCCTCAGAACCCCGAAGGTCGTTGCGGAATCGAAGACGATCAGTCCGTTTCAATGAATATATAATGTACTGACCGAAACTAGTTTCAAATAAGTGGGGGAGAACTGTTGTATCTTTAAATTGTGTATATAGATACAGCTACATCATTAATGTTAAATTTTATAAAATACCATATGATTTGTCATGTTATTGTTTTCATTCCTTTCATGTTTACTTTTTAAAATGAGTTATAATGTGCAATAAAGAATTGTGATGATATCAAAGACTGTTATAATTTCTCAAGTATTATGGTATTTATTAATATTAAAGGATATTATAAACAAGAATCATGCTAACCACAAAGACATGCTTTGATAATGTAATTACTAATCAATTTCGAACTGGATGTCACCTTTTAAAAATGAATTTAGAATTGGGTTAGTCTGACCATAGGTCACTTTTTATTTCTTTTAAGAATAAAGTTGTTGGTAAAGAAAATTCAAATGTTCGTGTAAAAAGTAGATTATTCTCAAAAAAGAATGTGAGTCTTTTTGTACATACTCTAAGTAATATTGTATGGAATGTGAAACCTAATTATAACCTAGAATACAACTATAACTAATTTTTTAGCTGTTATAAAAATATTTTTAAAAACTGTTTTCCGTTAAAATTTTACTTGAATTGTTCAAGTAAGAATAAATACCCCCGTTGCAGCAAACCTGCATACTCAGCGAATTTCTAGTGGAGATATAAATGTCTTAATACTTCATAAAGCCACTTACCAAGTTTCATAAAAATATATTCACAAATAAGCGATATATGATATTTTAATTATTCTCTATAAGAATAACATTGGGGCTGAGTATGCAGGATTGCTGCAACAAGGAACACAATAAATGGGTTTTTACGATAAATCAATAGAACTTAACTAGGTGAAGTCGTATACCAGTTTTTATTCATTTATGTTCATAATTAAGAGAGACATAGCATTTAATTTTTCTCCATAAGAATAACATGGGGGTGAGTACGCAGGTTCGCCTTGGCAAAAAATTGTTTTTTGAGCAAATATCAATTGACCACAACCAGATGAAGCCGTATACCAAGTTTCGTCAGTATACGTTCATAAATATGCGAGATATAATTTTTTTTCTTTTCCTCCATAAGAATAACATTAGACAATGTACTGTGTTTAACACTTTCAATATCTCGGTAACCAATTGACGTAGAGGAATGATCAAAATACCAAATTGTGTGTTTTTTTTAAGCTGAATCCAATGGTAAAAAATAATTTTTGACTATTTTAAAAATTATATGTAAAATATTCAAAAAACCCATTTTTGGGGTACATCAGAGAATGTACTGTGTTTAGCACTTTCAATATCTCGGTAACCAATTGACGTAGAGGAATGATCAAAATACCAAATTGTGTGTTTTTTAAAGCTGAATCCAATGGTAAAAAATAATTTTTGACTATTTTAAAAATTATATGTAAAATATTCAAAAAACCCATTTTTGGGGTACAAAACCCCCCCAAAATACCCCTTCGGATAGAGCAATCTGGCTGATTTTCGAACTTGAAGTCATAAATGTTGCTTTACACGTTTATACCCAAATTTCATCAAAATCGGATCATTTTTACGAGAGTTATTTTGCTCATTGACACACACACACACACACACACATATATACATATACTATATATATACACATATATACACATTTACATTTATACATATACATTTATATATATATATATACATTTATTTTATACATTTATTTATTTACATTTTATATATATATACACAGTTTCGAACGAATGGTGTTTTTGGGGTCTGGGGACCTTAAAAAGGAAAAGTTATCATGCTCCCGGGCCTAGGTCTTACCATGCCGACTACAGTAATAGCTTCTTCCCTATAGGGGAAATTCGCTAAAAGAGTTGGGTTAAAAATGGAATTAAAATATCCAGTGTAAAAAAGAGAGTACTGTATAGAATGGCTAAGAAATCAACATATTTACATTTAATTATATATGTTAAAGTATATAAGAAGATTTTTAAAGCAGTATGTAAAAACGCTAAAAAGTTAGAAAATAATTATATAATAAAGACAGCTGACAATAAAACTAAAGCAGCCTGGTCAATAGTGAGTAAAGAACTTGGGGTGAAGAAACATTTTCAAAATTTCCCTGACTTTTTAGTAGAAGATAAACAGATTACAGATGGAAACAAAATTTCAGATTTATTTAATCAAAGGTTTTCTAATATTCCAAAAATACTTAATATAGTTCCTTCGAAATTTCAAGCAATTCAATTTTTACCAAGACATGATCATTGCCACCAAGAGTTCACTTTCTCGTTTATCTCACCTGAGGAAGTGGCACAAACAATAAATTCTTTTAAAAATAAAAAGTGTGCAGGTTGGGATTAAATTCCTCAGAATATAATGAAAATGACAAGTGATTCAATATGTAGGCCACTCAGTTGTATAATAAATAAATCTTTTGAATGTAGTAAATTTCCTTCAAAATTAAAATATGCTGAAGTCAATCAAGCCTCTGTATATAAAAGGAGCGAGGGATGTTTTGGACAACTCTCGTCCCATATTATTATTGCCATGTTTTTAAAATTTGTTTGAAAAAATTGCATCTAACCTAATTAAAAACTGTTGGAATGTAATAATTTGTTTGTAAAAGATCAATTTGGTTTCCGATCAGCAAATAATACAACTTCTGCCATAGCTAAGTTTTTAGACGAGGTTGCATCTGCCTACCAAGGCGTTCGATTGTGTTCAGCATGATATCCTTTGTGAGAAACTTAAATATTACAATTTTAGTGATTCAGCGGTGTCTTGGGTGAAATCTTATCTATCAAACTGCTATCAAAGACCATTGTTTTGAAAAATAATATTAAATGTATTTCAAATTGGCATGAATTAAAGTATGGTGTGCCTCAGGGTTCAATATTGGGACCTCTGATTTTTTTGCTATATATATATGATTTGCCTCTTAGTTTACCTCCAAAATTGGTTCTTTATGCGGATAACACTTCAGCAATTTTGAAGGCAAACTCAAATCAGGATATTAAAATTATTTTTCAACATGCTGTAGCAGAGCTTCAAAATTGGTTTCAGCAAATGGTTTGTTGCTTAACAATTCCAAAACGCAAATTGTTAAATTTCAAACTGCTCAAAGCAAAGAAATCTTTGAACAAAATATTTCTTTTCTAGGAAACTCTTTCTCAATAAAAACTCAGTTAACTTTTTAGGAGTGGAGGTTGATTATCAATTAAATTGTAAGGCCAATATTAGTAAATTAATTAAAAAACTAAATTCAATCTGTTTTCAAAAGATTATTTTACGAGAAGTTGTTGATACCCAAACAAAGCTGATGTTGTATTATGGGCTTTTCTTTTCAATCATAAGTTACGGGATTGAATTTTGGAAAATCTCAAGTCACTCAGAATTAGTTTTTAAAATGCAAAAAAAATACATCAGAATCATGAAATTCTCATCAAAAAGGAAATCGTGTAAACCTTTTTTTAAAGAATTCAACATTATGACAGTACCCTCATTATATATTTACAGGTGTCTAATTTTCGTTAAAAATAATCTGGAGAACTTAAAAGAAACACAACATGAACATAATTACAATACTAGATTTTGCAATGATTTCCAGTACCCAAGACACCGTTTGAAACTATTTCAAAAAACTACTCAGTACATAGGGAGGAAGTTGTTTAACAAATTACCAGGCAACTTAAAGAGTATAGTAATTGAAAATAGATTTAGAGCTGAATTTAAAAAATTGCTTCTACAAAAAATACACTACTCAGTGGATGAATTTTGGTGTGAATGAATTTTATTTGCTAGAGTTCATTATAATTATTTGGAAAATGTTGTAATAATTTACTTATTGTTAGATCAGTTAATTAGAAATTTGACAATGTTATATGTTCTGTGCTGGCCTTGCTAGCTGTAAAAGAATGTAACTTATAACAATAAAGATATTCTTCTTCTCATACCACTTCATTTCTCCTGCTGTCTCTGTCTCCCTCGCGTCTCACACCACGGCGCTGCCGCCGCAAACCTCTTATGTGCACCGGGAGTAGCTCTGCTGCGGCCGCCCGCGCAGTCCAGGTATTTTTGATGACTGATTGTCTTATCGCTAGACGTTTAGCTAAAAGTTATCATCATTTCTTAAAGTTGTAAATAAAGGCTACAACATATTTTGGTAAATCTATCGGTCAACGACACCACGCAGATTAAAAATTTGTTTGTTTCCAAATTGTTGGAAATTTGACACTGATTATGGAAATGATAGTTTTTTCCGCGGAAAAGTCGTTAAAACCCCGGAAAATGGGAAAATAACTTTGTTCTTTTAATACTGTCATGTGAGAATTCAAAATTTGTAGAATATCACCCTGAACATATACGTGCAATTATTTTCCCAGTCACACTTTTTTCTCCGCAGAAAAATGGCGGAAAATCGGAAAAACATAGTTCTTATAATACTCTCACATGGGTATTCAAAATTGTGTGGAAATTCACCCTGAATACGAACGTGCAATTACTTTCCCGATCACACGTTTTCCTGCAGAATAGTCGTTAAATAATATAAGTATTATTATAACTAAGTAATACTAAGTATTTTGAATCATTAACCTAGGTTAAGTAGTTGCGGAGAACATCCAAAAAACGTGTCCATAATATCTCCCATGTTAATCTTATGGGAAAAAGGTGTTTAGCTTTTCCTCAGTTAATTTTAATGTAAACCTAACACTTCCTTTTACCAATCAGTTCAGCTCTACAAAACAATCATTTAGGTGTTTAAATTGTGATTCTATGTCCAACCATTGCAGAGATATTCAAAGTGCTAAACACAGTACTTTGTCCAATGTTATCCTTATGGAGGATAATTAAAATTTAATCTCTCGATTAATTATGAATGTACGTTGATGAAACTTGGCATGTGGCTTCACCTAGTACTGGTCTATTGATATTTGCACACAAAAATAATTTTTTGCCGATTTTCCCCGCAGCAGCAAACCTGTATACTCAGCCCCCATGTTATTCTTGTGGAGAATAAGTAAAATGTTATGTCTCCCTTAATTATGAACATAAATGAATAGAACTTGATATGCAGCTTTGACTGGTTAAGTTGTATTAATAATTGCATACAAACACATATTTGTTGTTCCTTGTTGCAGCAATCCTGCGTACTCAGCGCTTTCAAAATTATTCTTATGGAGAATAAATAAAATGCTACATATCACTTATTTATTCGTATATTTTTATGAAACTTGGTGAGTGGCTTTATGTTTTAGTGAGAAACATATACACGCATTGGAAATTCTCTGAGTAAGCAGGTTTGCTGCTACGGGGGTATTTACGTTATTCCTTGGGGTCGAAGTAGTAGGATAAATTTTATTACATTCTTCTAGGTCAAGCGGTTTGTCGGCAATCTGTTTGAAACACCATATCTGAGAGACCCTGTATATATACATATTATATGTATGCAAATTTGAATGAATGTTGTTTTTGGGAGCCTCAAAACGAGAAGTTATCATGGTCCCGCGCCACCTACTTTAATAAGCTTCTTCTCTATAGAGTAAATTTGCTGAAAAGGGTTTGTTTGTGTTTTTGAAATACTTGACTTTCTATTATTTTTTTTGTAGAAAGCATATATCTTTTTTAACGGATAGAGTTATGACATTTTTTGTAATAACATATTTTGTTCCTCATTAAACTGTTAATAAAAAAGTTTATTTACAGAATCTTTACAAAGTCAACTGTAAAAATGTTATAATGGTAAAAATACATCAATGTCAGTGTTAGCGGCCATCATTTAAGTCTGACGTCATACACCGGCTCGGCCACACTTTAGGACAAAACACCCGGTATTTCACGATTCAGTACCTCATTACCTATTCATTGACATCAATCATATAACTTCTTCATTCAAAATCCCATGAAATTACTTATGCACTAGAAGTATAAGAAGAATAACCAATTCCTTCACATAAAATAATAACCAACCGATACCATCTTAGGAGCGCGGCTCACAACGCATTGTGGCCGTAGCGGCCAGTGCCACGGCTGCTAGCCCGCGTTTAAACATCACCTGTACTTCAATAGTCAAAATATCTTTACTCATAATAATAGTATACATGATTCATGAATGGTGTCAAGTTAATTACTTACAAGTAAACATAATAATCACATAAAAAATAACACAACCACCTAGTTTATGCAAACTTATCATAATATTCATTTAAAGAATAACATGGGTTATTAATCATTAATTTGTTTAACTTTGCTTTGAATTTTTGGGATTGTTTTCATTTTTTATATCCAAGGGCAAGTAGTTAAAAAACTTTGCGCCAATGTATGTAGTTTTTTTTTTTTTAAATTCCAAGTTATGTTTTTCAAATTTAATATTTTTCTCATGCCTAGTATTATATTGATGGCTATAGCCTAATAAAATTTCATCAGACATGTTTTCTTTTACAAATAATATACAATCATAAATATACAAACTGAAGACTGTTAACATTTCTAGTTCACAAAATTTATTTTTTACATGTGCTTTATAATCTAGACTGAGCATTATTCTTATACAATTTTTTTAATCTTTAATATCATTTCTATGTTATAGTGTGTTGTGGTCCATAAACACATAGCTAATATTATAAGCTATGTGGGAATGAATCAGCCCAAAGTAAATTATTCTTAAAGTAGCCAAGTCAGATAATTTGGACAATCTTCTGAGTACAAAAATTCCTGAATTGATTTTACTAATAATTTTGTTTTTATGAAGATCCCAACTCAAATTAAAATCTATTATTAAACCTAAAAATGTTGTTTTATCGACTTCAGCTATATTTTGATTAGTTAATGTCAATTGCGATGTACATCTGTTTTTATCTCTCTTTGCGTTAATGCTAATATAATTGGTCTTATGAAAATTCAGTTCCAGATTGAGAGAACTACAAAACTTTAAAATATTTTTTAGCTCCATTTCTGCTATATTTTGAATTTCTTGATAGCTTGCACCTGATATTTTAAATTGTTAATTGTCAGCATACAGCACGCTCTATTGGATTTTTTTTCTATTGCATTATTCATGCCATTTATATAACAAATGAATAATACTGGGCCCAGAATTGGCCCTTGAGGAACGCCACACTTAATAAATTCTGTTTTTGAATTGATTCTTGTTTGATTTGTATTTGTTAAATGATAAATTTTGACAAATTGCTCTCTATTGGTTAAGTATGATTTGATCCAATCTAAAGATTTCCCTTTAATTCCATATTTATGAAGAATATTAAACAATGAGTGATGGCAAACGCTATCAAAAGCCTTATGCAAGTCCATAAAGATGTCATTGCATTTCTTACCATTATCTATTGAATCAGTGACTGATTCAGTAAATTGTAGTGTTGCTGTTTTGGTTGATTTTCCTACTAATCATTGCCCCTACATCTCACCTACCAGACGAAAAAGTCGGAGATCAGGGGGGCTGAGAGATGTTGCGGTTGTTGTTCTACGCCTACGGAGCCGGAGTCTATTAGCTTTTTCTAGGCCCTAGAAAACAGAGGATATCCTTGAAACTTAGTGAAATCTCAGATAGCTTCTGCCGAGAAGCAATGTACAAAATCAAATGACAATAAACAACTACACCTGAACCTGATAACCACATACCACCCTGGCCTACAACTGCTAAACAGCCTCCTTAAAACAGGATTTAAAATTCTAGAATCTTCCAGCCAAACGAAGAACCTTCTACAGAAACCTCTCACCTTGGTCTACAGACAACCTCCGAACTTAAAAAACCTTCTAGTACATCCAAAACTACCTGACCCATCAAACTCATGTTTAGAAAAACCATCTCCAGGCTCATATCCATGCAACAAAAATATATGTAAATCCTGCAAAATCAACCAACCATCAGAATCTTTTACTAGTTCATACCATCAAAAGCAATACAAAATCCAAGGCCACCATACCTGCTGTTCTGAAAACCTCATTTATCAATTAGAAAGTACACAATGCCCCGCTCAATATATAGGCCTAACCACTGAAACCCTCAGGAAACGCATGAATGGACACCGACATGATGTAAAAACTAATAAAGAAAAACCAATAGCACAACATGCCCAGATTCACAGCCTCCAGTTTGATGACTGTTTCTCAAAAAAAGCCTTGAAATCCTTCCCCCCAAAAAAATTGTAATAGCTCAATGCTCAGGAGATGGGAATTAGCTTACCAATTTGTAACAAATTCAAGGGCCCCACCAAACCTAAATATTAGATAAAAGATCCCAGTTAACACCTTTCCATACCTACCCTTCCTTACACAGCTAACTGAAACATTCCATGCAATAGTGTGTATTATATGTATATAGTTCCAAGAAATTAGTGTTGGTGTTTTTAGTGTTGGCAAAACTGAACAACAGCAAAACAGTATTTTAACTGACAGTCTCTCTCTACATCTGAAGAAGTCTCAAATGGAGACGAAATATTATGTAGCATGTATGTAAAAATACTTTCTTTGTTGCTGTGCTCATCTGAAGCAGTTTCTTCAGGTGAGTTAGCTGTGTATTCCACCTTTTCTCAATGAAACTCCCAAGCCAAGTGCTTTTCCTTTGCAAACCAAATGTATGTGTTTGTAATTCTGTACACTATTCAATGCAGAACATTTTAAGCACCACACCATGTGTGTGGAGTATGATAATATATACTGTGCGCTTTAAGCTAGACAAAATACCAATAAAACGTTGCGGCTGTTGATTTCGGACTTTAAAATGCGAGGAACAGTTGTTTTCAGCGAATAGAATGCTGTGAAATTGCCTATTTTGTTTTATAAAATAAGTTTTAGTCAATAATTTGTTCTATTAAACGCAGTCTGGCAGTCTGTTTCGGCAGGTAAAATGCGGCTATAAATTTTATTGTGGTTGATGTTTTTGCCCTAGAAATCGCAATATGGGTGTGTCGGTCAATTGCCTTTTTCGGGAGCTAAAACAAGGTTATAATGCTATTTCCATGGGTAATATGCGGCTCGCTTGCCGCTTCAGGCCAATAAAACACGGTCCAGTCCATTATACCTAAAATTTCAGTAATTTCGGTGCTAATGACCATCAAGTCATGGCAAAATTAATATTTTTACCAATAAAACACGACCAAATCTCTGATTTTGCCCGATAAAACGTGTTTCGGACCGTTTTTGGTACATAAAACTCGACCCGGCTTTATTTATTGCTGAGAAAATGCGGTCCGATTACTGTTTTTGAGAGATGAAGTACATTTCCGGCATAACAAATAAGGTCATAACTCAATTTTCGGTCGATATCAAACTTTGCGGTCTTAGTTGTTGGCTAGTAATATGCTGTAAAATTGCCGGTAAATTTCCGATTTTGGATGATAACACATATCCGGTCTTTCCTAAAACAGTTTGACCGTTTTCAGGCTAAAAATGCGGCCCGATTGACGTTTTAGACGGCAAAATGAGAATATAAGCTATTTTAAGCCGGTAATATGTATCTCGCGTGTCTTTTAAAATTGTGCCCCCCCCCAATGTGACTCCCTGGATCCGTCCCTGCGTCTATATGTGCCTTTTGGGGGTTTGGAAGACGTCCACCTTCAGGGCTCTGCCCCTGGGCTTTCAAAGTGCCAATGTTAATCTTACGGAAGAGTAGAAATAAATGTAATTGAATATTTAATAGCAGCTGTAACAAAAAGTACAAAAGCAAGATCAGCTGTTCTAAGAAAACTTCTGGAATGTTATCTCAGTGTAAACTATTAAGAAGGTATATGAGCTAGATATTCCCAAACTGAAAAAAATTCATATAAACGAAAAACGAGAATTTTAGTTAGCTTAGGTCTTCGAGAAAGGAGCAGAGGCCACGCAGAGGCGGGGTCTATGAAGGCTTCGTCTACTCCGGGACGGCGCCGGCGGCCAGCAGTGGCAGGCTGTAACCTGGCGGGACAGGGTTGGTAGAATGGGGAGGGAGCGCTGAGATTTGCGTACCAGCCACACGCAGCGCTACCGGACTGTGGGACGCCAACACTATGAATGAGTAGTTCACCCCTACGTGCCGCTAGAGCCGCGCCACTTGTGCCGTCTTCAAATCCACGAATCCGATGACTTGTCTATTCACGTAGTGTGTATAGTCAATGGTATTACTGAATAAATTCTTTATCTTTTGGTAATAAATTCAAATTTATTTAACCTCTAATTATGATGTAAAAACACATGTAGTTTTCAATATTAGTATAAAAATCTCCTTCTTCACTTACTTAACTTTGATTTTCATCGAACAAAAATCATTTACGACTCAATGGCTGCCATATTTGCTTTACTCGATACATTCCTCAATTTTGTACATGAAAGCAAACTATATAGCAACTATTGTAGGGCTTTTGGAGAGGCTTAGTTTTGAGTTTTAGACATAAAAACATTGATTCTATTTTATTTTATTTATATTTTCGGTAGAAATATTTATTAACAACTAATTATCCTTCGTATTCAAGTTCCTTGATATGTTCCTCTACTTTTAACGCCAAACATATATGTATAGGATTGGTTATATTGCTGATATAGTGGATTAGTTTTGAGTTTTGATATAAAAACATATATTTATTCATTATTTTAATTACATTTTTAGCTAGAATAATTCGTTTACGACAAAGAAGCCTTTTTATATGGAGGGGGATGTTTAAGTAACAAATAATTTATAAGGACATAGGTTTTGTTTATATAAAAAGGCAACGTTATGTTTTCTCACCAAAGTATTTAATCATTATTGATTAAAATAAGTTTTTGCTTCAGGATTAAAATATAATCACTAATCAGATATGTTGATCTTATCATGTAATGTTTTATTCTATCTAACAAATAAGTCTCTGATTACTTGCCTAATTTACTGTACATATCAAATTATAAGATTGCTCATGAGCCTAATTACATCTCGATAACTGAATTTTCTATTAAAATTGAAAGCTATGTTAAATACCCCCTGTTGCAGCAAACCTGCATACTCAGCGAATTTCCAATTAATATATATGTATTAATAGTTTCATCCATATACATTCATAAATAAGCGATATATAACATTTGTATTACTCTCCATAAGAATAACATGGGGACCGAGTACCTAGGTTTGCTGCTACGGGAACCATAGGCGAAAAATTGTTTTTTTGTATAAACAACAACAAACCACAACCAGATGAAGCGATTTACCAAGTTTGGTCAATTTATGTTCATAAATAACCGAGATATAAAATTTTTCTTTTTCTCCATAAGAAAAACGTACTCCATTGGACAACGTACTGTGTTTAGCACTTTCAATATCTCAGTAACCAATTGACGTAGAGCAATGATCAAAATACCAAATTGTTTGTTTTTCTAAGCTTAATTCAATGGTATATATTAAAATTTGATTTAAATAACAATTACATGTGAAAACCCCAAAAAACCCATTTTTGGGGTACAAAACCCCCCTTAGGATAGTGCGATTTGTCTGGTTTTCGAACTCGTTCAAATAAATAGTACTTTACAAGTTTTTACCAAATTTCATTAAGATCGGAGCTTTTTTACGAGAGTTATCGTGCTTACGGATACATATATAGATACATATATAAAAATTTGAACGTATAGTGTTTTTGGCATCTGGGGACCTCAAAACAAAAAGTTATCATGGTCTCGGGCTTAAGTCTTACCATGAGACCTACGGTAATAGCTTCTTCCCTATAGGGGAAATTCGCTACAAACAACAATTTTAATAAATACAATATGCGGTCAAATTTACATAATTAATATTTTCTAGGTGAAGATATAAGTAAAATGAGGAGCATTTAACTATGCTGGATGTGGTAGAACAGCGTGGAGCAGTGGTCCGCGACGGCGGCGCGTATAGAACTGAACATAGCGGTTATTTACATCGGATTATTGAACAAACTATAAGTTCTATAAAAAATGGTTATGAATGAAAATTTAAGATAATTTAATTAGCTACAACTTTCTCGCTGGAAGTTTGTTTCTATCTCAAAAATATAAAAAAGTTCTCTCTCGCTTACTGTTTTTTTCATGTCATGCTGAAAACTCTCTAATATTTTCATTATTAAAAATTATACATAATTTTAAACTGAAATATATTTATACTGTTGGATGCAGAAATTCATGCAGAAAATGAATATAGAAGTTTCATTGTAGTTTTATTATTACTAAGATGTACAGCAGTGTGTAAACGACAACGCACTCACCGCTCGGGATTACTCAGTTTTGCCTTCATCATCATTGTTGCGGATTAGGAAACCCCACCATAGCTGCTAGGCACATCTTCCACAAGCGGGAATATTGCGCAGGTTACCGGAAGGATAGGATATAGCAGGAAAGGAAAGGGTGGGATGGGACGGCAGCCAAATCAACCCTTCAGAGGGCCAACTCCCGTGCCCCTGTGACAGCTGGGATGGGGCTCTCAAACAGGGGACCCGCATTCTGCCCTCCAACTGGTCAACTCAACTGAAAGGGTATCCATGTACAACAGCCAGGGACCATCCATTCTCAGGTTGGCAATTTGGGGACCAAACCCGGAGATTCTGTCCCTAGCCGCTGCAAATGGAGTGACCAAAGGTGAAAGGGAAGTTTGTCATAATGGACAGCCAAAAGACTTACCATATGTAATGACAACTTCATTTGCTGTACCCAATGTCAGCCTCAAAACTGGTTTAGACCAGGTTTAAGGTAGTCCTGGGACCAGTTTTGCCTTGTCCTACACTTTTGGTCTAGCCTGACAATGCGCGGACCATTTTCTGTCCATGTGGCGAGCTCTCCATGGTTTCTACCTCACTACACCCAGCAAAATCTATACAACTCTATATTTTAAAGGGCGACGAGTAATGTTTCATATTTATTCCTTTATAAACAAACATTCCAGCACAATATTCCAGCACTAAACAAACAGTTAATGCTGAACAGCAACATGTTTTAAATTTATTACGTTCTTATTCCCAGCTAAAGTCGTTATGTATGAGACTGGAATCGCTGAAATATTTATTTGAAAATTCTGACCAACAATATCTGTTATTTAATAGTTGAAATGTAAACTTTTTTATTGGACTGAATTATATAATTGTTGAGTTGATATTTTTCAGTCGCTGGGCATTCTAAGCCGGCTGTTCTACATGGGCATCTGGGGCCACATAGCGCTGTACAAGTACATCTGCATCTGGCTGTTGTGCGAGGGTGTCTGTATCGAAGTGGGTGAGTTTGCTGTTCAACTGACACTAGTATTCATCTAGTATACTATTGCAAATATATTTATTCCCAACAAATATTTACATGATGATTATAACTACGGAAATTGGGAATGTAGTCCGCATATAGTGATTTCCTGTGTGTGGCGACGAATCGTCTTTTCTTGTAACCGCTGAGGTGGCGAGTGGAGATTATAATGTTGGTTAAAAATAAATCAGTAGTAATATGAAGTTCTTCCTAAAAAAATATGATTTAATCTGTTATGGTACACAGGTATTTTAACACTTAATATGCAGTGAAATTTAGCCTGAAAATAAGTAAAATTAACAAGAAGTTTAATATTTTCCAGGGCTGACGTACAACGGAGTGGATGAGCAGGGCAAGGCCAAGTGGGATGGGTGTGCGAATGTCAACCTCTTGAAGTTTGAGGGAGCGACCAAGTTTGGACACTACGTGGAGTCTTTCAACATAAACACTAACCACTGGGTCGCTCAGTGAGTAAAAAACAACTCACCACGGTCTTATGTGTGGTTTGTTTTCATTGGAAATAAACAAATTAATTGATTCCGAGACAACTTTGAAAATTATCAGTTAATTGTTTTATGTTGTAGGATGAATAACACTGTTCAGAAACAAAGTGTAAAAACACTTTCTTTGAACTAGTTATCAAATATAATTGCTGACTTAATTAGTCTTATTTGTTTGTCTTTTTCTCTGTTGATACTTGTACACTTACTGATATGTAAGTAAATCCGTGAGCCTTTATTATTCTCTTGAGTTCCCATTCAGGGTATTTTCACCTTTTATCAGTGCTTTAGGACAAAGAAAATCATATAGTACTGTTTTTGACTTATTGAAGCATTTTACAGAGAATCATTAAAAAAAATATGGAACATACTGTTTGAAAAAGTTAATTTGTGTAATCCCCCAAAAGTAACACAAAATAGGATACACTGACCCAATTAATATTTATACCCATATCTTGTTCTGTAGTGTTTTCGATAGAGGTTTTTTAAGTCGAGTCGAGTTTGAGTCGAGTATACAGATACAAAATACCTCCGTTGCAGCAAACCTGCGTACTCAGCAAATTTCCAATGCATATATATGGGTATCACTACTACCTATAGCCACTTACCAAGTTTCCCAAAAATACATTCATTGATAACATTTTGCCATGAAGATCAAATACTTTTAATCTTTTGGTATTAAAGTTGTTATAGCCTATATTGTATTAATTAACAGTTTCATTACAAAATAATCTCAGTATTTTATTTCCTCTTTTTAGCGAATTTCCCCTATAGGGAAGAAGCTATTACCGGAAGTGGCATGGTAATACGTAAGCCCGAGACCATGATAACTTTATGTTTTGAGGTCCCCAGATGTCAAAAAAACTATTTGTTCAAATTTATATGTATGTGTATATATATATATATATATATATATATGTTACCGCGATAACTTTTGAAAGAAACGCCCGATTTTGATGAAATTTGGCACAAATATGTAGAGTAACATTTATGACTTTAAGTTTGAAAACCAGATCGATCGGACTATGGGAAGGGGGTTTTAAATTTTCCAAAAATTGTTTTTTTGAATTTTTTCCTCTAACATTTTAAAAACAGTCAATTTTGGTTATAGCCATTTTGTAGAGCTTAAAAAAATTTGGTATTTTTAATCATTAACCTAGGTTAAGTGGTTGTAGAGAAAAGTCAAAAAACGCGTCCATAAGATTTCCCATGTTAATCATATGGAAAAAGGTTTTTGGATTTTCCTCAGATAATTTTACTAAAAACTTCACATTTCTTTATACCAAACAGTTTAGCTCTCTACTAAACAATCATTTTGGTGTTTTAATTGTTGTTCTACGTCCAACCTTTGCAGAGATAAAGGTTTTTGGATTTTCCTCAGATAATTTTACTAAAAACTTCACATTTCTTTATACCAAACAGTTTAGCTCTACTAAACAATCATTTTGGTGTTTTAATTGTTGTTCTACGTCCAACCTTTGAAGAGATATTCAAAGTACTAAACACAGTACGTTGTCCAATGTATGGACAATGGAGAATATATAAAATTTTATATCTCGATTATTTATGAATGTATATTAATGAAACTTGATATGTGGCTTCAACTAGTTGTGGTGTATTTATATTTGTACAAAAAAGGTTTTTTGTTGATTTTCCCTGTAGCAGCAAACCTGCACACTCAGCCCCCATGTTATTCATATGGAGAATAAGTAAACTTTTATATCTCCTTTAGTTATGAACCTAAATTAATAAAACTTGGTATGTAGCTTCACCTGGTTGAGTTATATTGATAATTGCAAAAATACACATTTTTATCCTCCCCATTGCAGAAAACCTGCGTACTCAGCCCTGATGTTATTCTTATAGAGAATAAATAAAATGCTATATATCACTTATTTATGAATGGATTTTTGTGAAACTTGGTAAGTAGCTCTATGTAGTAGTGAGACACATATATATGCTTTGGAAATTCGCTGAGTACGCAGGTTTGCTGCGACGGGGGTATTTAATTATCCTTTGTTTTTGTATATCATGTTTAGGCCTAAGCTACATATTTCTACGAGTGGAGAAAATCAAGTTAAAAGTTAAAGGCCTATAAGTTAAAATAACCTTTATTTTAACATTGAAAAGGCCTATTACATGGTAAAACATTAGTCTACTAACTTACCACACAAAATGTATTTACTAACATACATCTTAGCATTAATTTTAACACTAACAGTCCTAATAAGAATAATCAGTTAGTTTTATAACATGAAGACATGTTTGAAAGTGCCTGACAAATCAATTGATAAAATTGAAGCCATGCCTTAAATAGAGTTTTAAAATATTACAAATTATTTAAAATATAATTAATTAGACTTAAACAAGGCCAAAACAAATCACTTGTCTTTAATAACAGCTTTATGCCAAAGGACAGTTGAGCCTAAAATTAATGGATTGACTCAATTTCAATTATTATGGAACAAAAAACAAGCACAAACTTGTAATTCTTACCTATTAGATTTTTACAGATATGTTTTTGACATTTTACTTTAAAAAATTACAAGGTTAGGTTAACCTAAAAGTGGACTACACTGGCAGTGTTCCTCATACAACTCAATCTGAAGGTCCTAGTAAATTCTCTATTTTGGTGTAAAGAGTAACACAAATTTATAAGCAACAACTTACTTATTAATTAATAAAACACTAAAATCCACATCACAACTCTTAACACCTCAAATGCGTTCACACTTAGTTTGAATTTACAGACGATGCGCGGCCGCGGACGACCCTTGGTAGCGCGGGTAAACTCGCTCGAAACCATTGAGTTTCAGTAAAACCTCGAGTTTCAGTGCCGAACTCGAAATTTCGAGTACTCGTACACCTCTAGTTTTCATTTCATTTTAAATGCCTCAGTAAATTATGAAAATGATCAACTTTCTAAACAAAAACAACAAAAATAAGACAGTTTTGGATTAAGACACATATCACAGTCTTTATGTCTTCTGGTCCCTTAATAATAGTTTACCAGTAAAAACTATTATTTGATTCCACCACATACTTTGTCCCAGACGACTTCTAAGCACAGAGAGACACAGCTTTAGTTCTTACCCTTGTCTTGACATTTAAGATTAGGTAAATCTGTGTCAGTAAGATTAAAGGGGGACCGATTTTATTATTGATTCATTTGCACATTACCTATCACATTGATTGTTTTAAACACTACTTTTCGGGAGGCAAGGAAACTCCTCCCGTTATCAAGTGAACCCTAAGTTGTTTTTTCTCTTAAATTTTAATTTACAGTTAATAACTAACTAGCAATTGCAAACTAATATAGGCTAATTGCTAGTTTTCTGTTTTCATAAATTAAACTGTGAGAGGGGAAAATGTAGGCTGGTTATGTGTAATTATTTATATTTAGGTGCAAGTTCACTTGACAATAGGAGGAGTTTCCTTACTTCCCGAAATGAAGTGTAGTGTAACATTAGAAGCGATAGGTAAAGTCCAAATAAATCAATAACCAATTCAAATTTATCGACGTTATGATTTTCAAAAATACAGGGAACAAATTCTTGAAGAAATCTTGATTTGTAATTAATCAACTACCAAAAGAACATAGGTATGGTTGGTTTTTATCTTTAAACGTATTGCTTACATCGTTGTGGCCGTAGGTACATCTACAAGAGGCTCAAGTTCCTGGGCAACCGCTACTTGTCCCAGCTGGGCGTGCTGCTGTTCCTGGCGGTGTGGCATGGTCTCCACTCCGGCTACTACATGTGTTTCTTCCTGGAGTTCATCTGCCTCGTCATGGAGAAAGACGTAAGTACCGGACAAGTAACTGCTCACCCAGTCACTGGTGTGGCGATTAGAAATATGTATTTTTTTGGTATTTGAGCGCCAACAGCATTTTTGTTAATAGAGCACACAAACGCTTTTAGAGAAAGCGGTCCAACCCCTCAGATTGTTGTGGACAGGGGTGCCCACAGGGGGGATGATAGCGCGGGTTGCGCTATAAAATTTTATTTTGGAGGGGATCTTTGGATTTTAGCGGGGAAATTAGATTTTTGGGGGGAATTTTTAAAATGCCTTATTTTCAATTAGTAAGTATGGGATTTGTACAAAAGGTGACAAACTACTTTTATTTGTATAACGAAACAGTATTTAGAGTAGGGATGTGTCGGTTGTTAAAGTCGGTTGTCGGTTTTACCAGTTTTTTTTTTTTTTTTTTTTAAACCAAAACCGAGAACTGATGGTCATTAGACAAGGAATACTGACATTAGTCGGTTTCGGTTTTTCGCTGTCAGTAAGAGCTCGTATTGGAAATAAATATAATGTTGTACAAAAATATCGAATGACAAGCTAAACAACGTTTAACAAAATAAGTGGTTGAAATAAGACTCCTCCCGACAACTAATCACTTCCTTTCCAGTCCCAAAATAACTCTCAACTAACACGAAAGTAGAATTGACAGGAGTTGTATTTATGAATGTACGAGAATGAGGAAAGCAGATAAGTAAACTTATAAGTAAAACATTAGCCTACTAACTTACCACACAAAATGTATTTACTAACATACATCTTAGCATTAATTTTAACACTAACAGTCCTAATAAGAATAATCAGTTAGTTACAACATGAAGACATGTTTGAAAGTGCCTGGCAAAGCAATTGATAGTGATTGAATCAATTGATTAGTGGCCCGAGTCGCCGCCGAGCGACCCTACATTTTTTGTCCCATTCTTAATCGCTGATCTATTGTTCAGTTTCCAGCCGAGGGTCCCGGTAATTTATTCAAGAGAACAGTTCCTAGTCCAAAATGCTAAAACCGAAACTAATTGTCGTCCAAAGACAAATGACGGCTTATTTTTTTCTCTGATTACCATAAATAAAATAAAATGTCAATCAAAGATGTGTGACTTTCAGTTCAAAAGATATGGATAATACAATCGCTGTTTATCAGTTTTATTATTTTCCCGACTATTCAAAAGTTTCTATGTTGATTTCCTTCTTTCCTGACATTTTATTTCTTTCTTCTTTCTATTCAAATTCTCCACTTTCCCAACTTTTTCGACTGCTAGACATCTTAAAATGTATTGTTATTCAATTTTTTTAAAGTGGGAATTTAAAATTACAGTATATTTAAAAACGTTGATCTACTACCATTAAAAAAGATTTGTTTAGCAAATGTTGCTTTCTAATTTGTATACAAAATTTAAAATCCTAAATTAAACATTACAAATTAGTTTTTATCGGTCAAGAATGGTAAATGTCCAAAGTGATTGTTTTATAACACAACAAACCAATTTCAAAAATTGTCACGGGAGATTTATGTAACTTAAAGCATAACAATCATATGAAAAATAAACATGCAATTGAACTTATTTTGTTGTTATTATTTACTTTTATAAATTTATTTTATTTTATTAATGAAAAATAATCTCCAAGTAATTGTCTCTAATTTATTAAATGAAAACCAATTACTGACTAACTTATTGTCTTTAAATAACTTATTACTTTGCTATTTAAACTGTTATTAGGAATCGATGGAATCGGAATCGATTTGTACGAAACGGAACTGGAATCAGAATTTAAAAAATCGGAATCGACTCATCCGTACCTTAAACCTTAACATCTTAACAAAGTTTAAATTAAAAATTATTTAGACTACGTTATTGTCCTAGGCTAACTTGTTATTATTTGGCTAAACAAGGTTTTAAGCCTAGGTGATTAATTAATTTTATAATGGCCCATAATATTTAATTTAAATCCATTTGATTTGTCTTTGTTTGATTACTTGTGACTTTTTAACCAACTCTCTTGCATATTGTCTCTGCAGCAGTATTTATGTAAACCAGTGAAACAGAGTATGAAATAGGGATTTATAGGTACCGTTATATAATCAATCAAAGTTTTTTTTAGGCAAAATTTCAGAATTTAGGTAGAAACTTAAATTTAAAGATTGGACGAGACAGTTATTCGATAAGTTCTTTGAAAAATAACCGACAACCGTTTTTTGTAAAAAACCGAACCGAAACCAAACCGATGCAACCGACCGCGTAGTAATATTATTATTTTAGGTGGCTGTCAGAATTATTGTTTCACGCATGAAGACTGCAGTTTCTCATATGTCCTTACATCCTAACATTATTGCATTTCCCTTCATCTTATATGTACTTCCCTGGATATTTATTTTGTTTAGCACTTTCAATACCTCAGTTGAGGTTTCAATAACTGATGTTGAGCAGTTATTCAGGATACTAAATTGTTTATTTTTTAAGCTGAATTCAATGGTGAAAACCAAAAGTTAATTTTGTAAAAGCTCTACAAAGCTTTTACAAAATGTTGGTTAAAAACCATAAAAGACTTATGGGGTACAAAACCCCCCTTTGTATGGTATGATATTTCTGGTTTTCCAGTTCATAAAAATAGATGCTGCTTTACAAGTTTGCACCAAACTTCATCAAGTTCGGACCTTTTTGACAACTTTTCACTTTTACTTTTTCTAACAGCTGGAAGCAATGTTGGCACACAACAAGAAGGCGCTGGAGTTTCTGTCGCAGCCGGGAGTGAGCCACGCGAGATGGGTGGTGCTCAAGCTCTACACCCTGGTGTTCATGGGCTACTGTATGGCTCCGTTTGTTCTGCTGTCCGTTCACAAGTGGTTTGCCGCCTTCGTGAACACGTTCTTCGTCGGCCACCTGGTCTGGATGGGCTGGCACCTGTACCGGCCACTCGTCAAGATGGTGTTGCCGCCTGCCAGGGAACACGCCAGTTGAACTGGCTGACACACTGCGGTTGTACATAGCTCAATACGCTAGGCTCGGTTGAGATGGAGATACGATGTTCGGTGAAGTAGTCTGGAAGGAGTTGGATATATTTATTAGAATGAATTTAGGGACAGGAATATGGTTCTACTTAAATATTAGCCTTTTTATAGCAAACTTATTTGTATGAGATTAAGAACCAGGTAGGAATTACTGTAGCAATTTTGCATCTCATGTCGTACTTTAATCTTCTCAGGTTAACATCATATTCATTCTTTTGTTTTGCCTCATCGAGGTAGCACAATCCTGGCTACTGTACTGCAGCTGTTCATTATAATTTAGTAACTTCAATTTTGATCTAATTGTGTTTGGATTTTACACGATAGTTAAATAATACACGATTTTACACGATTTTACAAAAATAGCTGATATATTTGCGGTTAGATTATAGCGGTACTAAGGCAACTATCGTGTGACATTTTTAAGAGCCATTATAATTAGAAATATACTGCTTTTTAGTATGAAGACTTTACACTTTCCATAAATTATGGTGTTGACCAGCTGATGTCAGATGTTTTAAGGGAGTAGGAGGTATGCAGACTTAACACATGTTAACTCTACCAATAAATGCCACAAAAAATATCAAACTAATAAATTCCTGTAGACAAAAACCAAAGGGTGTGTCATGAGAAGAGAGGGTGTGACAGCTAAAAAGCTTTAGAAGATAAAAGTGAGTAATAAATACAGATCTGTGTATATTATTTCTCAAGGGTAATTTTGTTGGCACGTCATATATCCCTTAATACTTCATTGGAACCAAAAATTGAGCCATTATTTTGAAGATGCCTTCATAACGAAATGTGAAAAATAAACAAACAATTCAAAACAATAAAAATGATAGTTTAATGGGTGGTTCTCAATTATTTATCTGACAATGTAATGGTGACACCATGTTATAGCGACAAGTTCAGCTTTCTCAAAACAGGTTTTTCAATGTGCAAGCTAATCATGGGCAGTTTCTAGTTTTATGTATTTTGTAGTATATTGTTTTAACTTATTATCTCAGCTTCTCAACACGATTTATGATATAATTTATGCTTATTTGTAATTCTTCTAATAATCCTTTTATTAATCACCCATTTGATTTTTGATTAGAAATTATTTATTGCGCCTATTATAGTGACAGTTTTGTTCATTGGAATAGTGTTTCTTACCTAAATTGAATCTGATAAAATTTGTCATAAAGCAATATTTACACTGCCAGTCAAGTACATTCCAAAGATGCTTAAAGTTTGAAGTAAAGTGTTTTAAAATATCATTATTGATTTAAACCGATATTTATTCACTACAGTAGAATGTCGATTATCCAAACTAATTGGAACCGTAGGAGTTTTGAATAATCAAATTGTTCAGTTAATCAAATACAAATCCGAATGTCCATATAAAATCCCTTAGCAAGACTAAAATGAATAATACTGACCATACAAGTGTCAAATCAGGCAATGGTTAAACTTTGTTTAAAAATTCAACCATTATTGAGGTTTATCACATTTAATTGAGGTTTATTTGAGTTGTGCTGCGCTGAGTGGAGTCTCTTAGGTGGTTTATAATTTATATCAGACAGTTCGGTTAATTGACATTTCGGATAAATGTATTTTTATGTACTTTCTGCTATATCTCTTATAATTTATTAAAACAAACAAAATTAAATTGTTTGTTTACTAAATTAAATTGAAAAAGCATTGTTTCCTGTAGTGTTATTCCTTCTTAGAAGGTAATTGTGAGCTAACAACAACTTTGTCAATAGAATCTTCAATTTTTATATCAGTCAAACAAATTTAGGCTTCTATGTTTGACTTACAGCTCTTCAAAACATTTTAGCATATCAAATTTGTTAACTGAGGAAATATATGTCTGTCTTGAAAAAAATGTACCAGTAATAACATTGTAATTGTATAAACAAATTTAAAGATGGGTTGTTGCTGTAATGAACAATTTATAGAGCTATATTTTTGTACCAGACGTAGGTGTTACATTTTTCATTTTGCAATTAATTTGCCCAATATATTTCTTTTTGTAATTGTTAGTAGTGTCACTTACTGAAACAATACTTATAATATAGTAATTATTTACTAAAGTTGTAGTATTTTCAGGATTATTGTAGAAATATATTTGTACTAGTTTTAAAATTAAATGTATTGCAAAATGCTTTAACGTGTTAAGCCTCTTTATTTGTCTTAGTTTGTTAACTTAAAATGTGTCACATATTTTGTCTCATTGGTTGCAAATTCATTTAGTTTGAAACTGTAATGTTTGTTAACTGTATGTCTGTAATGTTTATTTTCGTCCGCTTTTGCTTGCCATATGTCGGTTAGTAAAGTAATTTAATCCGTGCATTCTACTACTAACTGCACAATTTTTTTAATGATGTAGCATACAATAGAAGGTTAATTACGCCATTAGTAAATTAAATATTCTCCTTCCACTTTATTATTTGGTTTGAGTAGTTTAAAGATAAACTATTAATAGTTAATGTTTAATACATTGTGAAATATTTCTTGTGACAAATAATCTGTCTTTAATGTTTATAGTGAAATTTATAGTAATCAGCAATATGCCTTGTAGTTATTGAGATTTTAAAAACTTTACATTTACATTTACAGGGTGTCTACCAGTCGGGAAGTCGGGAAAAAGGGGGGATTTTTTAGGGTCAGGAAAAGTCATGAATAAATCGGGATTTTGGATCTTAGTTGGGAAAAACGTACAAACTCTAAAAATAAAATACAGTGGAGTTCATTACCACCTAAAATTCAACAAGGACTCATACAATCAAAGTAATTATTTTCCTCAATCTGTCGAGAGTTTCTTCCTAAATATCACAGTTTCACGGAAAAGAAAAACGAATCAGGAGGGAGGGTAGGTTTTTGTTACCTTGGGAATGAGTGCGTTGCTATGAAAACGATGTCGCGCCTGCAACTACGTGGCTCGCTCCGCCTGTTTGTGTCTAAATTTAGACCAGAGTTGGTCCAACCCAGGTCTGACCGTGCTTGCTCGTTGTCGCGTACTGTGAAGGAGGTTATCCTTCTCCAGATACAACTAGTTTTATTTTCGATGAAATTTACTTTATTTATCAGAATAAATACTATACAAACAATTTAGTAAGTACAACATAATCTGAGAGTCTCATCTCGCTAATGAGCCGTGGTCGCGTGCTAGGGAGCAATGACCTTAACACTGCTCCGGGCCATCTGCACTGGGTAGAGATGGACGGCCGGAAGTTGACGTCTAACCGATCAAAACAATCACCCTTCCAGCGTTGTCCACCCTCGCACGTTATTGCCCTCAGTGTGGAATTAATTAGCATACTGCTCGGTGTAGTTCGGTGTCCCCGTGCATTTGTGTTCGGAAATGCAAACTAGTTAAATTTTGACCTAACAGCCATCGGTAGTATTAACTATTATTACCTTTACTTTTTGTAGGTTTCATCACATTTTCAATTTTCAAAAGTATTTAATTTACATAAAAAAATATGTCTTGCATTAAAACACAGTAACTTACTGTGACGGAAACATTTGTATCAAATCCTTAGAGTTTAATTAATCCACCTTAAATAATGATTGGGTAATGTGAAAGAAGCCTAGCAAATGCTTTTACTCAGTGCTAACTAAATGAGAGCAATTGCTATTTTTTATTCACATTTCCCATTGGCTACATAACTGATGGTTTGAAACAAATGCTTATAAAGTGTTGGTAGTATAAAAATGCATTTAACCCATAATTTTGTGTATGTTTTTAAAAGTATTAACTTCCAGTAATGCAATCAAGTGTTCTATCAGTTACCTGCATTATATAACTTGGTTGTGTATTTGACTTGATTAGGGTGAATTTTTTTGTAAGTGTATTCACCAATTCCAATGAGGACATGAGCTTATCGTAAACTGTCCTGAAGAGCGAACAAAAGGAAAAATATTAATTGAAATGAAATTACGTAAACAGTAATATGCATGCAAACTTACGAGATATCAAGTGTTATGACTCAGATTCTCACAGGGAAAGCAACAAGTATCTAAGTAAACATAACGCTAAGTCGGACATTTTGAACAAAATGGTCGGGAAAAAAGAGGGAATTTTATTTGAAAAATTTGGTAGACACCCTGATTTAGAGTATTAATAATCTCTCCAATATGGTATTAGTTTAATGCCAACTGTTATCGATTCTTTACCATAAAAAGTGAGTTTTCAAGCATAAAGATCAAATAATGTTTTTTTTTCCATCTTTGGCCAGAGCTAATCCGTTGTCAAGCGTGCTGCTATTGACTTCTGGTTCAAAAATTAAATAAATCAGGTGGACAAAATGCACCATTCCCTTGCAGTTGTGTTGGTGTCTTTATTCAAGAAAATGTTTCATTTGAAATTTGTATTTCATTCAATCGTATTATGTATTCAATTAAAATTGCCCTCCATTGTATCACATCATATATTAGTTAATCAGCATTAGTGATGGTCAAAACCAGAAATTTCGAATCTCGAAACCGAAACCGGAACTTACAAAATCGAATCTTGAAACTCAAATCGCAAAAACCTATTTACTTGCCTGGGTATGGTTATGAAAAATAAATCCAGAAAAATTAATCAAAACTAATTATATATTTTGGTTAGAGTTGATCTTTCAGAAATAAAAAATCAATAATCCAAAAAAGGTGAAGGTAGACGACCGATGACAGTAGGCTTTTGACCTTTGCATCATTGATCGAAACAAGGGCGTGATTTCTGTTAAAAAAACAACAATAAAGACACAAAAAATCTCAGCAGTTTTGAGTTTTGATTCTCGAAACTCACCGATCGAATCTCGAAACCGAAACTTTTCCAAAGTTTTGGTGGTTTTGAGATTCAAGTTTTGGTTTTGACACATCACTAATCAGCATTCACGTATTACTTCTGGTTCAAAAATTAAATCAGGTGAACAAAATGCACCATTCCCTTGCAGTTGTGTTGGTGTCTTTATTAAAGATAATGTTTAATTTTAAATTTGTATTTCATTGAATCGTATTATGTATTCAATTAAAATTGCCCTCCATTGTATCATATCATATATTAGTTAATCAGCACTCATGTATTATTAAATAACGGTAATATTACATATGAGGGTGACTATCACAAAGACATTAAATACAAGGAGAAGAGAATTTGAACACATTTTATCGGCAAAATTATGAACTAAATTTAGTGCCGTACAATTGTGTTATGTTCTGGAGATGATCATTCTGTCTACCACTGAAAATGAGGGAATATCCCTCGATCTTCAGTTTGAATGTCTGTCGATTATCCAAAATAAATTAAATTAACAAGAATGATTTTACTACAAAAATTAGTAGTCAGAAATCAAATTTGTAGAATTTATATTCCATTGTGTATCAAATGTTTAACATGCAAATTTATTATTACCACTCTCTAAAGGCTTAAGGCACAAATGTCTATAGTTAGTGTATCTACTTTAGCCTATATAGGGTAAGTTTCAGTGTCTTAGAATCCGTTGCGTGCAATGAAACGGTCCCTCTGAACCTGGCCAAGCCTTCTGGCAGCCTAACGGAATCAAAGCTACGGGCTTACTGATAGGACATTATAGGAGAGACTGAGGGTCCCACCGATACTGGTTTAACGATCTGTGTTTTCATTGATAATTAATGGGCACTTCACTCCAACCTGCAAGTATGGCCTTTGCTACATTCAGAGTGGCTGGAGGACTCAGAGTAATGGGTAGGATATTTAAAAAAGTATAAAAATGTTAGTTTTAAAATAATTGAATACGTAAATCTACAAATATAACATTTTACTAGCAATTTTTTAAGTTTATTTAAAACTCTTCCTGCTGCCTAAACAATAATATTCAGCAAAGAGAGCCTAACTTTGAGAGTCCCTAGTCATCTTTTCAGCCATTGTGGAACTATTGTTTTTATAAAATTGAGGAAAAATATCTATTGTTACTATATTTATTATTTTATTTATTTTCTATTGCTACTATACTTAATATATTTTGTAGTGTGCTCTCTTGTTTAATGGTTTTACTTTTGTTGATTACACATTTAGCTGTACATTTTGAGTGTATGAGTTGTGATTTTAATAATAAAAGTTTCTTCTATTATAAAGACTGCTATTTATTTCAAAAGTCACTTTAGCTTAGTGGCAATTGCCATTTTTCAACTTGGATGTTTTTCCTTCTTGATATCTGGGATTTTTTAACCTTTTTAAATAAATTTGTCAGACTGTTACTTAAAACTTGGATCAGCAAAGGCCAGCAATTTGTTTACTCATCATAACAATTCCTGCAACAAAACTGAAACAGTCTGAGATTGGCAATTCATTTATTCATGCTATTTGCCTCTTGGATTGATTGATTGTATGACTTAAAAAATAAGGTTACATACCTTCTTGTCGTCATTCCACTAGTTTAATAGATTAGTAGTTTCGGGACTAGTTTTTTCCCATTATCGAATCTTGATGTATCACAGAAGAAAATACTGTCGTCTTGAGTTTAAAAATATTTCATACTAACCACTAACTTGTACTAACACAAAGAAACATTTAAAAAACTTCATAATGAGTGTGCACGTTATTTCCCATTTGTGGCCGGCCATGGACAAGAGCAAAACTCTTTATTTTTCATCAAAGGCAAATAAAAATATAATATTTAACATTTTCAAACCGTTACCCTTTACAGCTGCCATCCCCCCCCCATGAACATTGTTATTTGGAGAATGGATTGTTTTGTTTTATTTAAATTTTGTATAGAGCATAACTTCATAAAGACCTGATTCCAGTAAAGAAATACATATTTTATGATGTCTACTTTGAAAGGCTAAATTACCTGAGATTGTTTACATTATATGACATGTTTCATAAATTATAATCTATGTATATAATAAATCGTTGTTATGCCTAGCATGCGCGCCCAATCAAATGTTCCAAGCTAATCGCTTTGCGAACGATCTCCGTGGACGCGTCTAAGACGTCCGCGGATGTCCATGTATGCCTGTATGAATAACTCCATTAAAATACATGCTAAGCAATGTTTTTCCATTCCCGTCCGTGGACGTCCATGGATGCCGGTGTGGAATGGCCTTAATTGTATCATTTTTCACCAGTCTTCTTGTTCCTATTCTCAGAATGGCCGGCCTGGGATGAAACCAGAGACCCCCTGAATGGATCCTTGAAATTAGCATATTTGTTTTTTAATCTAAATGGTTTTAATTAGTAAGTAGAAAATAGAACTCCAATTTTGGAGTATAAATCCCTTATGGTTGAACCTATCCCTGATCTTTCTGTTTTCAAACTTATACTTATCTTTCTGTTTGTTGCTGTACATGTCATTGCCAAATTTCTTCAGTGTATTTGAATTTTTTGAAAGAAATCACACCCATAGATAGATCTATAAAAATTGAAATACCCCCGTTGCAGCAAACCTGCAAACTCAGCGAATTTCAAATGGTTCTTCACTGCGTCATGAAGCCACTTACCAAATTTCATCAAAGCATATTCATAAATAAGCTAGATATGACATTTGATTTATTCTCCATAAGAAAAACATTAGGACTGAGTCAGAAGGAAAAACAGAAGGAAGAGGCAGAGACAGCAAGCAGGGGGACTTACTGGATGTAGTTAGGCCAAGGAACTGCTTGGCAACTGCAATCATAGGAGATCTGAAAATCTAATCAGGCTCAACAAGAACAGTCTAAGAATTCTAACAGGGTTTTTCACCGGACATTGTAGACTTAAGGGCCTCCTTAAGAAGATGGGTATGGTAGAAGATAATGGCTGCAGATTCTTCCAGGAGCAGGAGGAAACCCCCGAGGCATCCATTGGCTAAATGTGATGCAGTTCTCCAAAAAAGGGCCAGGAGTTTGGGATCATACTAGATATCATTAAGGATGCTCTCCTTTTAAAACTCCCCTAGCTTCAAAACTTCATCAAGGAAGGAACTGAGAGTTCAGAAGCGGGGGCAAAATATCTTGTTAGGTCGCATAGCATTCTTTCCCCCACGTCTATCAGTAGCATTATATAACTCGAAACTGTGAAGTCGCCGTACCTCTATGAGTAAAAGTATTCACTGGAGAACCTCTTATCAGTTAAAATTGTACATTATTGGTTCGGGTTCAAACCCCCAGTTACTGTATTTGAGCATTTATCGTTCATGTTTCAACCCGAAAAAAACTTTTAATACAGACAGGAAGTGGTCAAAGGGGCATCACCAAATTTCCCTGTGAGTCATTGTTTGTTTACATTCCTAATTTACGACATGTTCACTGTTCACTGAAGTTTTCGTCCTCTAGAAGGCCTACCAAAGAAGTCCAAAACATTTCCAGGCTTATATTAGACATTTTGAAGTGTTAAAATTATGATTTATGATGGGTATGATTAATTTGATACACTGTAAAAAAACACGAAATGTTGCAAGGATTCCACTCTTCCATGACTCATCGATTGCGATACCGTGACCCTCAATAAGTCAAAATCTGTGGGAGGTCAAGCCATACTTGATTAACTATAGAAACATATGAGTAAATTGTTGTGACCTGAGACATTTTTATGGTACAGTCTTGGGACGTCGGCATGGCAGCGAACGTTAGTCATTTCCTGGAAATTGGGCGGTTAATCCGATGGGCGGTTGAAGCGATGACTTTCTACTGTATCAAGGTTCCACTGTACTCTGTTGCAAAACTCAAAAATCAAGTTTTTTCCTCCTTATTAGACTTAAAAATATTGTTTAAGTAATCACTTGGACATTCAAAACATTAATTTATTAACTCTCCTCTATCCTCTTCCATTTATTTAAATCAAACTTTGTAAAAGCGGGTTTGCATTTGGCGAAATAACACTTTACTATCCTGCCCCCTCCTTCCCTGTTTGAACTCTACTTCCACTATCACACACCCCTGAGCCCAGATGAATCCTGATGGCCTGTACCAAAGATGCAAATTGTCTTAGCCCCCAAAATGTGATGTGTTTGAAAGAGCTCCAATCTAAATGACGAGGGACCTGTTGAACAAAAAAGAAAATGAACCCCCCTTCACCAAATTGTCAACTCAAGATGCAGCAGTCAGCATTCACACAAACACTGATAAGCATTTAAGGAACCAGGGCAAAATAACTACTCAATTAAATATAACCTTCTGCTCTGACAGTCAAGGAAGAAATGTTCAGGAAAAAATATAAAGGTTAAGTGATAATAAAATTAAAGCTTTTGGGTATGTTAGGCCCAAATGCTGGTCTGCTACAAATGATAGATTCGTCGAGTATAGAACCAGTGCAACCAAGTCGTTATAATGGGCGGGACGAATGACTATATAGACAATAACCTGCATGATATATACTCAGATTTGAAAACCAAATTAAATAACTTGAGCAAAAGAAGAACAATATTTATTACAACTATTCCCAGACGATACAATAAGCCTTATATTCTACAGGTCGATCAAGAGTTATCTTTAGTAAATAACTATATTAGGGAATTGTTAGTAAGAAATGAAAACATATATTTGATAAACCTGGATGGGCTTGTTAGACATCATTTCACTGCACATGGTCTTCACCTCAACAACAAAGGGAAAGAAAAATAAACTCGCCCAACTTATTATCAATGCTATAAACTGGAAGTACAATTTAACTAAACAAATTCAAATCATTGAGTCACATATGGGAAAAACAATAAACATGTTCCAAAAGAGAAATTATATTGCATTTGCCCACTCCATATCGGCTGATATTCATAGTGAAAGTCAAATTAGTGCTGGTGTTGCAGTGGTTTTTAAGAAGCATTTTGGTAAGCCCACGACCTCAGATTTCCTTAACAAGCATTTGACGTGTCAAGTATCTGAAGATGGCGTCACTGTATACGGACTTGTGACAAAGGCTAAATATAATGGAAAACCTACCCCAGAGGACTATAATACAGCCTTCCATCAGCTAACCCTAGACTTGAAAAAGAAAAAGTTTGTAAAGCTCATTTGTTCCGCTATGGGATGCATCCGAGATAAGGTTCCTATTTATCGCTTTTTAAATAACTAGTTAAGTTTCAACACGATACAAAAGCTTCTGTTACAGTCGTACTGTACAGTGATAAATCAGGACGGCCAAGGAATGGATTAACATATTTTGAGTTTGTGAGACAACTTCACAAAGGACTTTCGGATGCAATGTGTAGAGAGAATCTAACAAACTCCGAGATAATGTTGTCAAACCACACAAAAACCAGTTGTGACGCAAACCTCACGATGACCACATCACTCACTGCTGCTGCTCTACCGCGGGACCCAGCTGTGCTGCAGTCCTCCTCAGTGCCATCTTCATTGCCTCCTGCAGCCCTCATTATCACCTGGTGTTCCACCCAGCCACCATCATCAAAGTCGTGTCTTGTGTCTGGTGAAAGGATTAAGTAAAACATTAAATAGAAATATAGTATTATCACTCAGGATTTACAATATTCTAGAATCCCCGGTACAACTTTACTCCTTAAAAGAATTCAAAAATAAATTTTACTGTTGGTTTCAAATAATCCATTCTATAGTTTAGATGAGTTTTTTTTAATGAATCATATTCAATTCTGACAATAAAAGTATATTATACTTTTTTTTCTATAATGATTAAGCAGGATAAATAAAATACGTCTTACAACACTATAAAGTATATTTACACTTATACTGTACTTACATACAAGGCGGTAAAATATACACAAAAGATGGTACAAGGCGATCGATTTCAACCAGTTACACTGGTCATCATCAGGCCCAATCAGAGAATGAAAGAAACAAGATGGCGAACAGCTTATATACTATTGGCTACCGGAAGTTCCGGAAACAAGTTGCGATAAGTACCACCAGAGTCAAAGTTGACTTGTTCATTCATCAATTACCTTATCCTTACATTTTTCTTTAAAAATAAACAATTCTTCCCATGCTTTCATTACATTTCCTTTCTTAAAAATATGGAGAATATTCAAATTGTCTTCAATTGTTCCCAATGAGTGGCCATTTTCCAGGAGGTGTTTTGCGACATTCGATCTTTCCAGTTTTCAGTTCTTCCATGCTGTTGTTTCTTTAGCTGATTCTTGTATCTTTTTATAAAATTAACAGTTTGACCAACATAAAAATTATCACAATCATTACTACTGATTTTATATACACCGGGCTTATCAAACTTATCACAATCTTTTATGTTCGGATGCAGAATTTTACTCATGGTGTTTTGTGTCTTGAAGGCTACGGATACTCCATACTTCTTAAATCGATTTGCAATATTCTGTGTTTTATCGCCAGTGAAGTTAAATGCAACATATCTCGTTCTCTCCTTCTCCCGTTCTTTGCTCAGAGTTGTCATATTTCGTAGTCGTACTTGGTTCTTCATCTTCTTTAATATCTTCGCCCCATTTCATCAATGAGTGTAGATTGGTATCTGTTGGCTCGAGCTATAGATTTGATTGTAGCTATTTCCTTTCTTCTGGTTGTTTCACTTAATGGGATCTTGTAGGCTCTGTGCAGCATTCCGGAACTTCCGGTAGCCAATAGTATATAAGCTGTTCGCCATCTTGTTTCTGTCATTCTCTGATTGGGCCTGATGATGACCGGTGTCTGGTTGAAATCGATCGCATGTACCATCTTTTGTGTATATTTTACCGTCTTGTATGTAAGTACAGCATAAGTGTAAATATACTTTATAGTGTTGTAAGACTTATTTTATTTATCCTGCTTAGTTGTAACAACACTTATCATGCTAATAAAGAAATTATATAATGAATGTCTGGTTTTATATCCAGGCAATATTCCATTTTGTTGTTAGTGAATTTCCTATGGAAAGTGAACTATTAGCATCACCCGCACGTTGAAACTTAAGCCTGGGACCACCATAGAAGTTCCTAACGTGACCCCCTTAATACATTTTGGGGGGTCGTTCAAAATGTTATATATATATATATATATGTGTTTGCACTCTAGTGGTCACATTTTTTGTCCGATTTACTTCAAATTTATGTAGGGACGTTCTTTTCAATAATCAATCATTTGGACAAGTTTGTTGGGGAAAACAATCGAAAAACTCTAAACCCTTTTTTGGGGATTAATCTTTCAAATTTTGAGTTTTTGGGCCCCAAAAAGAGTCAGAAAAGCCCCGGATGTAAAATAATGCATGTAATAAGATGGGAATTAGTGAGGCAAAACTTTTAAGCCCTCTCCCGCCATTCTAGCGTAACTATTTACCAAGTTATTGGAGAAAATGTGTATTGACCAAACACAGTCGTTGTCTTATGGTGGGGGGGTGTTGTATTATAAAAGCCTGTTATTCATTTGTTGGCGTACTTTTATCATCCAGCAACCTCACGCTTACTTTAAAGCCTGACTGGACCTTCTCCTAACCTTATAATGCGCAAAATTGTATTCCCAGCCTTGCAGGTAAATGAAACCAGGAGCATCAGAACAGCCAAAAAATCAATGTTTTCAGATTTCAATAAAAATTGGAATAATGTTTGTTTTTCACTGATTTTGAGTTTTAACAGTTTTTTTATGTGGAAATTCACGTCAGCGTGCTGTGTGCGAACTAGTTTTTGATTTCAAGCAGGTATAAGTTCCATAGTAATAATGTGCATGTAATCTAGTATGGTATGTATTACAAATGTTATTGCCTGTGAATGTATTGTGGATGTTGACCTGATAGTGTATCTGCTGTAATATGACATTGTTAATGATTTGTAATAATTTGAATGACAATAAAGAATATTTGATTTGATCTAGGATTTCATTAGTTTTACTATAGTATTTTATTATAGTTTCATTAGTTCCTTGTAATTACTTGATACACTTGGAAGAGATGGGACAGATATTTTTGCATTATTTCACTAACGAGAAAATAGTTTTACTATCCGAACCTAGAGATTTCCTAAAGTCAAATTAAGAAGTGAACGAGTAAAATTACTAATAGTAAACAATTTTTTTGTTTTACCTTTTTATCGACCTTGACGCCTGTTAAAAAGATTATTGTATGAGTAAAATACTCACGAAAAATGCCTTACACGATGTCAAATTGCGGGGAAACTAGTCCCGCTAAGAAGCAATTTGACATCATAAGGCATTTTTCGTGAGCATTTTACTCATACAATAATTTATTTTAATTTTAAATGTAAATAAGTTTTACCTCCCCTCTATAAATGAATCATGTATCATAACTTTAGTGATAGTGATAGGCACATGTGTGCAGGTGTGGCAACTATTTTTAAGAAACACTTCAGTAAACCTCTGGCCTCAGATTTTGTAAATAAATATTTGACACATCAAAGAATCAATGGAGTCTAGTTTATGGGTTGGTAACAAAACCTTCATATAACGCAAAACCTGCCATTGAGGATTATAATGCGGCCTTTGAAAACCTCACACGAGACTTTGAGAAAAAAGGTTTGAAACTACTGGTATGCTCACCTATGGGATGTGTGAGGAATAATATCCCCTTGGAACATTTGGCTGCTAAACTATTTTAACTACACCAGAGAACCGGGGCTAAAGTCAAAGTTATTGTTAGTGATGGTTGCTCTACTAGAGTTCTTCGAAGAGGCGTCTCCTATTTTGGTTTTGTGAAGAATCTAAGGCTGCATATCACCAACCTGATGAAGAACATTTGCGCTAAGGAAGCTTGCACTCCCATCCAAACGACCACCCAGGATTCTCCCACTACAAGCAACAAGTGAACTATGACAAATGTTAGAGTTTGTGATGTAAATAGTAATGTAAATAACTGTGTAAATATTTCTCAACCTGAACCCGCTCTAACCAGCCAACCAATTTAAACTTTCATCAACTTACTTCACATCCAGTTACCTAGTTGTTTTGAAAAGTAAAAACTTCAGATAAATTATGCATATTAATATACAAGGAGGCATTGTATCTAAACTGAATGAGCTAAGTTTGTTACTTGATGAGTCAAGTGTAGAAATTGTATGTTTAGTAGAACATTGGCTTAAACCTGATCAAATTAGCGTTTTAAATAGCTTAAATAAATTTAATTTTGCTGCTTTTTACTGTAGACAAGAAGGAATACATGGAGGGTCCTGTATCTTAATAAACTAGTAAACCCGTTTCTCGAAATCGAGCAATATATAACTTTGATGAGTATGAATTTTAAAGATATTATCATCTGAATCGCTAACTCAGTCCTTCTTGTCTCAGACTATTAATAGATGGGTGTGTGGCAACTCCCAGGTTTTTGGAATTCCGATTGTGTATAAATGTACCGACTCTTTGCCAAGTACCAGTATATGATGACAACTCATTCTATTTCAAAACTCATTTTTAATTTTTCTTACTTGATACTGGCTATTTTGCTTTAGTGTCTCAGGTCTACAATGAGCCAACTCTCCATGTTCTGAGTTTTAAACAATTTAAACAAATTTTTGGTAAAATTCAATTGTCAATAAGGAAAGTTTACAATTTTGCACAAAATTCATGGCATACTAATTTCGGCTGACATTTCATGGAGACTCTGAAAATAAGGATGGGATAATTTATTGCCTTCTAAGATGTTAATATTCTGATTCTCAACTTATTACATCTAATTGACACATTCTGATAAAGATCTACTTGAAATTGGCTTTGGTGTTCTCTTAATTCTAACATACAATCAAAAACCTGCTAATTACGAATCATTTGTTTTTATTTGAAGTACACTCTACGCATTTAAAATAAATATTTTCATGATCGATGACTTCCTCATCCCCCGTTCCTTAGGCTTATGTAGTCAGAAATAATTTGTGTTACTCTGTTCCGCAAATATTTTAGGGCTCTGCCCTCTTTACCGTCAAAATACTTATTCCAACCATTTTCACCTACTACTTGACTGACAAAGCTAAAACTCAGTCGAAAGATAGCTAATAGCTCAGGGCTGATATAAGCCTATCTCCGGTAATATTATACTTTAGACCCCACTGGTAATATTTAGGAATTCGCCCCACTGGCCTTTAATATACCCAAATAAATCATTATACACAAAGACTGAAAATATGGAGCTGAAATTTGGTGGGGAAATAAATAATACATCAGAATCAAAGTGGACATTTCCTCAATACAAAGACCCTTTGGGACCCCGCCCGACTGGCATTTAAAGTTATGTTTACCATCTCGCACCTACTACTCGACTGATAGGGCTGAGGTTCGGTTGGAAGGTGGCTAATTAACTCAAATCAGAATAGACCTACGACTGATCAAAATATTGTTTAGGGCTCCGCACCACAGACCTTTATTATTACAATGTTAACTATCGTACACCCATCTGGACCAATAAAACAAATGTTTGGAAAATAGACCATACTTTAGGATCAAATGTTGTGTTACTCCTGCTCCAAATCTTAGATGGGGCTCCACACCACTGGCTTTTAAAATAAAGCTTATCACCTTGCACCTACAACTGGACTTAATTATGTATCTGAAGTTCTGGTGGAAGGATATACTCAAAGCAGACATAGGCCTAATCCTGATCAAAATATGATCAGGGCTCCACCCCACTGGCCTTATTCCCATGTTAACTTTCACAATCAACTACAGAACAGATGACCTGTTCTGAAAGTTCTATAAAAATTGTCAGTTAATCTCATGGGGTGATGATTTAATTTTAGTTTCCATGGTAACAATATTTTTACTAGCGGGTAAATAAACAGAAATCATCGTTAATAAATAAAGATCACGTGAACAAAGTAGCACCGGGTACCAGCTACTGCTATTTATTTTAACAAAAAAACTATAACAATATTTCCTTGAAAACCAACTATACTGTTCTTTTAAGTTTGATTAAAAAATTAAATACCCCTATCGCAGCAAACCTGCATACTCAGTGAATTACCAATGGAGATATTAATGTCTTAATACTACATAAAGCCACTTATCAAGTTTCATAAAAATGTATTCACAAATAAGCTATATAAACAATTTTAATTATTCTCCATAAGAATAACATTGGGGCTGAGTACGCAGGTTTGCTGCAACAAGGAACACAAAACATAGGTTTTTATGCTAATCTCAATATAACTTAACTAGGTGAAGTCTTATACCAGTTTTTATTCATTTATGTTCATAATTAGGGGAGACATAGCATTTAATTAGTCTCCATAAGAATAACATGGGGGCTGAGTATGCAAGTTTGCTGCTACGGGAGCCTTTGGTAAAACATTTTTTTGAGCAAATATCAATAGACCACAACGAGATGAAGCCGTATACCAAGTTTTTGTCAGTATACGTTCATAAATAAGCAAGATATAACATTTTTCTTTTCCTCCATAAGAATAACATTAGACAACGTACTGTGTTTAGCACTTTCAATATCTCGGTAACCAATTAACGTAGAGGAATGATCCAAATACCAAATTGTGTGTTTTTTAAGCTGAATCCAATGGTAAAAACTAAAATTTTACTATTTCAAAAATTATATGTAAACAAATTTTTAAAAAAACTTTTTTGGGGTACAAAATACCCCTTTGGATGAAGCGATCTGGCTGGTTTTCAAACTTAAAGTCATAAATGTGTCTTTACACGTTTTTACCAAATTTCATCAAAATCGGATCATTTTTACAAGAGTTACCGTGCTCACGGACACACACACACACATATATATATATATATATATATATATATATATATACTGTTTCAAACGAATGGTGTTTTTGGGGTCTGGGGACCTCAAAACGAAAAGTTATCATGATCCCGGGCCTAGGTCTTACCTTGCCGACTATGGTAATAGCTTAACCCCGATAGGGGAAATTCGCTAAAAGGAAAATGTTTAGTATTATTAAAAAGTAATAAACGGTATCAGGAAACTGACACATACTTTCTCCCTTTTAGCCAAACTTTAATGACAAAAATATTTGTTATTTACTAAATATAGAATATGAAGTATAGATAAATGTACAGAAAATTTTCTAAAATAGTTGTTTTCAGAAATATCCACCCAAATCCCTTTTTGGGAGGCACTATAGAGTCCGTTGCTACACACAGTGGTTTTGAGAGGGGAAATGCCCCCTTGCCCCCCCAGGGTTAAATAACAACACATTTCGAACATCCTCTGTTGGTCAATGCTAACTTGACCTGCATATCAAATTTTAATGAAATTGATCAGTAAATAAGAGAGAAATAGTTATTTTTGTATTCCACACAAGAATACAAAAACATACATTGGACAACGTACTGCGTTTACCGCTAAATGAAAATTTCAATTTTCTCCGCAACTATCAATTGTAGAATAGTAATTTAAAATACTAATTTATTTAGTTTTTTGAGCTCTTTTTAATGGTGAGTAGTAATCTTTTTTAAAATTTATGATTTTTAATGAAAAATCCAAAAAACTGAATTTTGGATGTTTTAAGTCCTGTAATTTCTGAACCAGAATTTTTCCAGAAATGCGGCTGGTGTCATTTTGTTGGAAATCTAAAGTTCTACAAACAACTACAGTTTAATCAAAATCGTTAGAGCCGTTTTTGATAAATTTGGATTTTTTCATGTTTTTTGGCGGTTTTTGGGGGATAATTACCCTTAAAAATCAAAAATTCAAAAAAATGAAAAAAACGCCTGGAGATATTGTGGATTAGTACCTACATACAAAATTTCATAAAAATCGGCCCATAGGTTAGGGCTCTAGCTCTGTACAAACACACACACACACACACACACACACACACACACACACACACACACACACACACACACACACACACACGTTTGACGGTCGGGGTGAGATCCACGTTGTGTAACAGCAAGATGAGATCCGGCTGAAGGAGAGCTTTTTAAGGAAATCTGGAATTAGCTTTTTGAAAGAAATACTTACAGATTACACAAGTAACATTGTCTATGCAATTTTCTTAAATCTCACAATAAGATATTTACTATCTTAGTGAGATCCTATTGACCTTGAACGAAATGGGGGGGATACACACATTAAGTAGGCCAGGCCTTTGGTGAGATCCGGTGGTGACAGTGTTGCCAGATATAATATGGAACAATACAACGTTGTATTTGCTCGATAAATGTTCGCGGCTAGTCCCCAAACGCACAACGCACTCGTTCCACCTTTGTGTGGTCGGACTGAGATCCATCCCTTAAACTTTTCTCTCTGGCGTGAACTGTACTATTTGGTCCATTCAAATAGTGATTTTACCAGACAAGTTTTTGGGGGTTATGATTTCTTCGATTCATTGTTGTTTTGGGGTGCTGGATTCAAATAAAAGATTGTTATCTTATGATGTTTCTTGACGGAACATTGCAAAAATCTCATTTCCGGAGGATTTTTGCTTATAACTCGAAAACGGTTAATTTCGCGTAAGTATATATTTTTCTAAATTGAAGTATTTAAAAAAATATACTTTAAAAAATACGGTTATAATTTGAAACAAAATTTATAGGTATATTTTTAGCTTCCAGTCCAAGTTAAAATATTATGGAGATTCTTAAATAAATCCACCAGCAAAATCTACGGATTTGAATCTTTTTCTGGTATAAAATAGATGGTTTTGGCCTAGTAGTTATGTCATCAAATATTTTCCTTTGGTTGAATGTGTTTTTATCAATGCTGAAGGGACCTTGAATTGTTTAGCTTCCAGGGAAGCTAAAACGTAAGCTCCAGCTAAGGGAACCTTCCAGGGATGTAAGCTCTTTGTCGATCAGCCAATTTCCAACCACTACTCGAGGCTAGTCTTAAAATATGAAATGTGTACAAAATTTGCTTCATTCTGACAAATTAAAATTTTCGGCCACCATCTTGGATCCACCAATTTGGAATAATATATTTTTTTCTTATGTAAAGGTAGGGTTGTGACACATCATTTCCAACTGTTTTCCGACGCTGAAATCAATGCCGCAATATTTTTTAAATATCACCTTTCGTTTTCATGATACTGTCAATTTTTGAAATGTTAAGCAGAAATCTTTTAATTTCATGAAAACTAAAGAAATAATAATTCTTGTTTACAGTAAGTCTGAGCAAATTATAGATTGGTGATTAACAGAATGCAAGGAATTATAAAAGGTCTATTTGGAAATTGGTTGTACTTGTAAAAGCTGTGAAAGTAATAAATATATATTTGTTAACTTTGATCTTATTTATTTAATCCTGTAAATCCTGTGGTATGGTGTTGGCTGGGAGCGGTTGTTAGTGTCATGGCGTTGGCTGGAGGTCGTAGTTAGTGTCATGACTAGTTAGTGTCATAGGGGTAGTAGATGTCATAGGGTTGGCCGGGGGCAGTTCTTAGTGTCATGGCGTCGGTTGGCGGGTAGTATATGTTCATAGGGTTGGCCGGCAGTTCTTAGTGTCATGACATTGGGTGGAGGCGGAAGTTAGTGTCATGTGGTTGGATAGGGGTGGTAGTTAGTGTCTTGTGGTTGGCCGTGGGCGATCGTTAGTGTCATGGCGTTGGCTGGGGGTGGTTGTTAGTGGCATGGGGTTGGCTGTGGGTGGTAGTTAGTGTCATAACGTTAGCTGGAGGTGGTTATATATATCATGGGTTGGCTGGGGGCGGTTGTTAGTGTCACGGTGTCGGCTGGCGGGTAGTATATGTCATAGGGTTGGCCGGCAGTTCTTAGTGTCATGACGTTGGGTGGAGGCGGAAGTTAGTGTCATGTGGTTGGATAGGGGCGGTAGTTAGTGTCTTGTGGTTGGCCGTAGGCGATCGTTAGTGCCATATGGCGTTGGCTGGGGATGGTAGTTAGTGTCGTGTGGTTGGCCGTGGGCGATCGTTAATGCCATGGCGTTGGCTGGGGGTGGTTGTTAGTGGCATGGGGTTGGCTGTGGGTGGTAGTTAGTGTCATAACGTTAGCTGGAGGGGGTTATATATATCATGGGTTTGGCTGGGGGCGGTTGTTAGTGTCATGGTGTCGGCTGGCGGGTAGTATATGTCATAGGGTTGGCCGACAGTTCTTAGTGTCATGACGTTGGGTGGGGGCGGTAGTTAGTGTCATGTGGTTGGCCGGGGGCGATCGTTAGTGCCATGGCGTTGGCTGGGGGTGGTTGTTAGTGTCATGGCGTTGGCTTGGGGGTAGTTAGTGTCATGTGGTTGGCCCGGGGAGATTGTTAACGCCATGGCGTTGGCTGGGGGGGGGTGGTAGTTAGTGCCATGACGTTGGCTGGAGGCGGTTGTAGATGTCATGGGTTTGGCTGGGGGCGGTTGTTAGTGTCATGGGGTTGGCTGTGGGTGGTTTTAGGTGTCACATTGTTCCCGGGAACTTATTTTATTTCTTCAAATTTAATTTTTCTTCTGTAATGCATGTTGAACTCTCGTGGAGAATACTGAGCAAAATTGTTGTTATTAATACTATTTTTAAATGAACTTACCTTTGACAAACCTAACTCTTAAAAGAGGTTTTTCTATCTATGAAAAACTTTTTAGTTGAGCGACAGCGCTCCCATGTTAAAACAGGTATTATTTCAAACTCTGCCCAGAATTTATTTTAAAATTTGGCATACTCGTGGGTTTTATCATTATCTAGCAATTTCAGTGATTAGACTTTTCATTTAGGTCCTTAAATTAATTTATTTTAAAAAGGTAAAATTCACGTTTTTATGATTCTTTAGAAAAAATTAAACATAAAATCAAAATTCTACTCACAGAAGTCGCTTCATTATTTTTTAGCGAATTTCCCCTATAGGGAAGAAGCTATTACCGTAGGTCTCATAATAAGACTTAAGCCCGAGACCATGATAATTTTTTGTTTTGAGGTCCCCAGATGACAAAAACACTATTCGTTCAAATTTATATATATATGTGTGTGTGTGTGTGTGTGTGTGTGTCCGTGAATGCGATAACTTGAGTAAAAAACGTCCGATTTCGATGAAATTTGGCTCAAATGTGTAAAATGACATTCGTGACTTTAAGTTCAAAAACCAGAAAAATCAGATTATGGGAAGGGGGGTTTATGGGGGTTTTAAATTGTTCAAAAATCAGTTTTATGCATTTTTCACCCTAAAATTTTTGAACAACTTAATTTTGGTATTGACCATGTTATAGAGCTTAAAAAAAACATTAATATATTATTTTGAATTATTAACCTAGGTTAAGTGGTTGCGGAGAAAATAAAAAAAACCTACTTATAAAATCTCCAATGTTAATCTTATGGGAAAAAGGTTCTTGGCTTTTCCTCAGTTTATTTTAATGTAAACTTCACATTTGCTTTTACCAATCTGTTCAGTTCCACAAAACAATAATTTTGGTGTTTAAATTGTGATTCTACGCCCAACCGTTGCTGATATATTCAAAGTGCTAAACACAGTACGTTGTCCAATGTTATCCTTATGGAGAACTAGCTGTGTACCCGTCCTTCGTACGGGTTGTATATAAATGATAGATTATCTAAAAAAATAAGAACCCATATAATTTTACAATAATAAAATTACATTTTACACTTTTAAAGTAGAATTAAATTAAAGTTATCAAAATATACTATGGCAGATAGTTCGGGGACTGTTGCCAAGTCGAGGAACTCTATCGGGTAGTGAACGGTGTGGTTTTTGCGACTCCAAATCGGTACACGTAAAATTTTGGATTTGATTTTAGAAATAAAAGAACTCAAGTACAACAAAATATTAACCCTGTTTAATTTAACATTATAAATACTTTGATACATTAATCTTTACATTCCAATAAATTAATAGTAATGTAACGAAACATTAAACTTTAAAAACATTGACAAACCACTTTTAAAATCACCATTCTTGCCAGGTCCTGTTTTCATTATAATTGTAATTAAACAATTTAAACTTGGAAAAATCATATGTTTTAAAAACATATGACTACTTGATTTGATTTAAATAAAGGTAAATCAATATACGAACTGTTCTAACAGTGGTCATGGTTAAATGAACGGTATTAAATAATGTATATGTTCGTTCCTCCCTTTGGAATATACCTACATTTGTGTTGATCTCCGTTGCTTGTTCATTCGTGGACGTGAGGATGGCACAATCACAGAGCAGGCACTTTCCAGATTAAACTGTTTATGAACCTCGGTGTAACAAACTGTCAGTCAATAAATCCTGTGATTCATCGATAGTGCCGAGTGAAGGATAGATGTTTCTGAGACTTAATTTGTTTTTCAATGTCCCAATCTAAACTTTTAAAAGCGCATAATAAAACTGCTCAACCCCTTAATCTTCTCAAAAATACATTTTCATATTTACTGTTAAGTTCAGACGCTCAGTGGTCGGCTACATAAAATATATTTTTAGAGAGGCGTAGACTCGTCCACTCATGTTTCACTTACGACAAAGGGTCTGTGTGAAATCTCCAGAGAACAACACCGTGACTCCCCATGATGTTGTTTCTTATTTCCTTTAAGGCATCAAATTTCAGCTCTACTGGTTGAGTAGTTGGTGTGTTATGACAAACACGCTTATATTAAAGGTCATTGGGCCAGAGTCCTTGAGTATATTTGTGTCTGGTGTAGGTAAATGTCTGCACTGAGCTATCAGCTACATTCCTACCGAATTTCAGATCCATCAGTCCAAGAGTATGTGCAAGATTGTTAAAATATTGTATTTTGAAATTCCAGGGGGCGAAGCCCTTAAACATTTTCGTAACAGGAATAGGCTTGCGTTTTTTTCTGATGAATTAGTTATGTTCCTACCGAAATGTAACTTACAAAGGTCCAGTAAATACTAATACTCATAAAATTGCCATAAAAGTAAATTAGCGAAGAACCCTATAGGACTTTTTTAAACGTATTCTTATTGTGAATCTGCAGCATAAGGCGAACCACCATCCAAAATCGTATCTTCAATAGACATTGTCGTTTCTTAGATAAAGTGATCACTATGTCAGTGAGTGCATGAGTCTGACAAATGTAGATTTAGATCATATATCCACTTATGTTATTTATTACCAATCTTCACTCAACGTTTTAAAAAAATAATTAAAAAAAATTTTAGAATAACTATGCCATCATCTGGTTCAATATAAATAAATGCTTTGTCCATAAGAATAGCATAGGATCTTTAAACCCTTATAGAGCAGTGCCCTAAGGTAATTTAAACAATCCAATTAGTCTAAAACCTTCTAACGCACATATAGAACATAGAAAAAAGTTCCATAAAAATCGGTGCACCCGTTTTCCTGTGAAAAGCGAACAAAAAATGACCAAAACCGCACAAAATCATGTTATTGAGCGGCCGCCATTATTTTTTTTAAAGGCGTATGCCAGTTTATAGTGCCCTAAAACCTTCTCACGCATATATAGAACAAAGAAACAAAGTTTCATTAATGTCAGTGTACCCGTTTTTCAGTGAAAAGCAAACAAAACCCGTCCTTGAGCGTTACCGGCAGACAGACAGACAGACATAAATTGAGATAAGATTTGTTTTGGTTTCCCTAGGGTGTAAAACGTGAAAATATGCAACAGTTTCATAATTCCAAGCAATGTACAGACAAAACTCTAATTTTATTTATATAGATTAACTATACGGTATATTGAAATAAATATATATATATATATACTTTGATGTACACGTTCTTTGCACAGGGGTTTTCCTTACCCGTTCTATAGTCAATGCAAATTGCATTTTAGTTAGCTTGAAACAGCTGTTGTTCTTGCTTCTGCTCTTTAAGCTGTCAAATGTAAGTGCCCTCAGCTGTTCGCATTACAGTTTCTGAATGTTTACTTTCTTATGAAATGTAAACATTGAAACTTAGAACGTTCACGGGGCGTAGCCCGAGGGGATTTTAAGGAAGTGAATAGGCTTATGTGTTGCATGGGTTCAAGATCTACCTTTGTGTAAAGTTTCAGCCCAGTCGGTTAAGTAGTTTTTGCGTTCACCCGGAACATCAGACAGACAGACAGACAGACAGACAGACAGAAACCACCTCTTCTTTATAATATTACTAGCTGTGTACCCGTCCTTCGTACGGGTTGTATATAAATGGTAGGTTAACTAAAAAAAATAACAACCCACATCACTTTACAATATTAAAATTACCTTTTACACTTTTAAAGTAGAATTAAAGTTAACGAAATATACTATGGCAGATAGTTCGGGTACTATTGCCAAGTCGAGGAACTCTGTCAGGTAGTGAACGGTGTGGTTTTTGCGACTCCAAATTGGTACACGTAACACTTTGGATTTGCTTTTAGAAATAAAAGAACTCAAGTACAAACAAATATTAACCCTGTTTAATTTAATACTTTAAATACTTTGATACATTTAATCTTTACATTCCAATAAATTAATAGTAATGTAACGAAACATTAAGCTTTAAAAACATTGACAAACCACTTTTAAAATCCCCATTTTTGCCAGGTCCTGTTTTCATTATAATTGTAAATAAACAATTTAAACTTGGAAAAATCATGTTTTAAAAACATATGACTAATTGATTTTATTTAAATAAATGTAAATCAATATATATGAAACTGTCTAACAGTGGTCATGGTTAAATGGACGATGTTAAATACTGTACATGTTCGTTCCTTCCTTTGGAGTAGACCTACATTTGCGTTGATCTCCGTTGCTTGTTCACTGGCGGACGTGAGGATGGCACTATCACAGAGCCAGGCACTTTCCAGATTAAACTGTTTATGAACCTCGGTGTAACAAACTGTCATTCAGTAAATCCTGCTGTGATTCATCGATTGTGCCGAGTGAAGGATAGATGTTTCTGGGACTTAATTTGTTTTTCAATGTCCCAATCTAAACTTTTAAAAGGGCATAAGAAAACTGCTCAACCCCTTAATCTTCTCCAAAATAAATTTTCATATTTACTGTTAAGTTCAGACGTTCAGTGGTCAGCTACATAAAATATATTTTTAGAGAGGCGTAGACTCGTCCACTCATGCACACTTACGACAAAGGGTTTGTGTAAAATCTCCAGAGAACAACACCGTGACTCCCCATGATGTTGTTTCTTATTCCCTTTAAGGCATCAAATTTCAACTCTCCTTGTTGAGAAGTTGGTGTGTTATGACTAACACGCTTATATTAAAGGCCAGTGGGCCAGAGTCCTTGAGTATATTTGTATCCTTGGAGTCCTTGGAGTAGGTAAATATCTGCACTGATTTATCAGCTACATTCCTACCGAATTTCAGATCCATCAGCCCATGAGTATGTGCAAGATTGTTAAAATATTGTATTTTGAAATTCCGGGGGGCGAAGCCCTTAAACAGAAGTCCTTAAACATTTTCGTAACAGGAATAGGCTTGCGTTTTGTTCTGATGAATTAGTTATGTTCCTACCGAAATTTAACATACAAAGGTCCAGTAAATACTAATACTTATAAAATGGCCATAAAAGTAAATTAGCGAAGAGACCTATAGGACTTTTTTAAATGTATTCTTATTGTGAATCTGCAGCATAAGAGGAACCACCATCCAAAATTTTATCTTCAATAGACATTGTCGTTTCTTAGGTAAAGTGATCACTATGTCAGTGAGTGCATGAGTCTGACAAATATAGATTTAGATCATACATCCACTCTGTATACTTATGTTACTTATTACCAATTTTCACTCAACGTAAAAAACAACTACAACAGTTGTATAGATTAACTATGTCATCATCTGGTTCAATATAAATAAATACTTAGTCCATAAGAATAGCATAGGATCTTTAAAACGCTAAGGGGCAGTGTCCTAAGGTAATTTAAACAATCCAATTAGCCTAAAACCTTCTAACGCACATATAGAACATAGAAAACGGTTGCTTAAAAAAAGGTGACCCATTTTCCTGTGAAAAGCAAACAAAACATGACCAAAACCGCACAAAATCACGTTTTTGGGCGGCCGCCATGATTTTGTTAAAAGGCGTATGCCAGTTTAAAGTGCCTTAAAACCTTCTCACGCATATATAGAACAAAGAAACAAAGTTTCATTAATGTCAGTGCAGCCTTTTTCCCGTGAAAATCGAACAAAAACTCGTCCCTGAGCGTTACCGACAGACAGATAGACAGACAGACATGAATTGAGATAAGACTTGTTTTGGTTTCCCTAGGGTGTAAAATGTGAAAATTTGAAAAATGTCATAATTCCAAGCAATGTACAAACAAAACTCTAATTTTATTTGTATAGATTAATTATACGATGTATTGAAATAAATATATATATACTTGACGTACCCGTTCTTCGCACAGGGGTTTTCTCTACCCGTTCTTTAGTCAATGCAATTTGCATTTTAGTTAGCTTGAAACAGCTGATCTTGCTTCTGCTCCTGCTCTTTAAGCTGTCAAATGTAAGTATCCACAGCTGTTCGCATTACAGTTTCTGAATGTTTACTTTCTTCTGAAATGTAAACATTGAAACTTAGGACGTTCATGGGGCGTAGCCCGAGGGGATTTTAAGGAAGTGAATAGGCCTATGTGTTGCGTGGGTTCAAGATCTACCTATGTGTAAAGTTTCAGCCCAGTCGGTTCAGTATTTTTTGTGTTCACCCGGAACATCAGACAGACAGATAGACAGACAGACAGACAGACAGACAGACAGAAACCACCTCTTCTTTATAATATTATAGATAGATAGATAGATAAATAAAATTTGATATCTCGATTAGTTATGAATGTATGTTGATGAAACTTGGTATGTGGCTTCACGTAGTACTGGTGCACAATATTTGCACAAAAAATTGATTTTTTGTTGATTATTCCCGTAGCAGCAAACCTGCATACACAGCCCCCATGTTATTCTTATGGAGAATAACTAAAATGTTATATGGCACTTATTTATGATTGAATATTGATGAAACTTGGTATGTGGCTTCGCCTAGTTAAATTATATTTATATTTGCATAAAAACCAATTGTTTATGTTCCTTGTTTCAGGAAACCTACGTACTCATTACAATGTTATTCTTATGGATAATAATTAAAATCGCTTATATGTGTATATATTCTTATGAAACTTGGTATGCGGCTTTATGGGGTATTAAGACAAATATTTTGCATTGGAAATTCGCTGAGGATGCAGGTTTGCTGCGACGGGGGTATTCTCTTTCAAATAAGCCATATACCAAAAAATCTTATTATCCGTTGAATTTGAAATTTAACATTGCTCTTTTGCTCTTAAAAAATAAAATATATAACATCTTATACATTAAATTATTAATGGAGAGTAAAAACAAATGTTTATCCTTATTAAATATTGATGAACATACTTATACTTTTAATGCTCAAAGAATTAGTGAACGTTTTAGGCAGCAGTAATTCTGCTCCTTTCCCACGCTTTACACTATACTCTCATTTCAACATTTTTTATTACTTAGAAAATTGTCAATGAAATAATGTTTTTAGATTTATTATGTAGAGATAAAATATAAGACGTTGCCAAAATTATAACACACGATTAAAATCAAATAAAAACAAATTTTTGAACGAATCTTTAATTGATTTAAACTTAATAATAATTAACTTAATTTGTTTACACACGATATAGGATATAAGGGAAACATTGCCTATTGAAATTGAACTCCCAATAAAGCCAGTATAAAGAGCCTATATTTTACAACATTTAAATACTTTTTTGTTAGTTTAATCCTATATAGAGTTTAATATTATTATACATATAAACAAATATGAGACAAAAATTAAAAATTGAGCCAAAAGGACACAGCAGCTGTTTAATAAATTAAAACTATTATTCAAAATTAATCCATTTAATTTTTATTTTTTGATGTACATTTGTGAAGCCTGAAAACACATAGTCAACATGTGTTTATATTGTCGCGTTGTAAAATAATAAAGGAATATCTAAAAACAACTAAATTCCCGGTGGCTTATTTGCAAAAAATGTTTTTAGTGCCTGATCCACATCTATAACGGGGTTATCCTCTCACCACGCGCCGGCAGCAGACGACTTTGCTTAACGAATGCAACAATCGAGACAAAACATCTCGATTGTACAAACCTCTCGCTAAGCACTCGAAACAATCGATAAGCGGAACCTCTCCAGAAGGAACATTTTGATTGTTTTAACCTCTCGCAATCGCGCATCACTATGTCGAAGAAGTCGTCAGTCCATGTCCACGAAGAAAGATTTCCCGCCATCAACAGTATAGTGTGTATAACCGATGCTAGCGCGACGTGGTGGCGTTTTACGAAAGCTCTTGCACACGCACACTTTGGAAACATCCAGCTCTGTGAGATCCACTTGATTTCGGGTGGTTTCGGGCATTTCCGTGATCCTCTCGTTATCATGAGGACCAATCACAGGCTTTCGCGTTCTGAGATCCAGGGGGTGGATCTCACAGCGCAAAACGGATCTCGCGGTGTGCGTGTGTTAACATACAACGGATCTCACCCTGACCCCTTTACAAACACACACACACACACACACACACACACACACACACACACACACACACACACCACACACACACACACACACACACACACACACACACACACACACACACACACACACACACACACATACACATACACACACACACACACACACACACACACACACACACACACACACACACACACACACACACACACACACACACACACACACACACACACACACACACACACACACACGACAGACAGACAGACAGACATCACGTAACAACCACTTTTTTGGGTTCAGGGAGCACCAAAACTAATATTTCCACTAACAACTGAAATTCGAAAATTTTGAGGAAAACAATACTTTCTCCATATACTAAAATGTGATTTTTTGGAATAATTCAGCCTTAAGAATATATTTATTACTATTTAACATGAAGTTTCATGTACTTCGCTCTGGAATAAACGTTATAAACTCACTCTATGAGTAATGCTAACATTCATAATCAAAATTATGTACATATTGCGTTACCTTTCCAGAAGTGAGTTTGTGTTCTTGCTGATAAACTGTGTTTCTCTATTCAGCTGTTTGATCATACAATTCAAAACAATTCTTTCTTAATTTTAATCTTATGAACAAATTATGAACTTAAAGGGCGGCTAGGGCCCTTCTCTTAGGTCCATTCTTTATGAAATTTGATCACAAACAACTTCAGATCAAGATCTATCCAACCACACAAAGAATATCAAAATCATTTGAAAACTGTAGGAGGAGTTCCAGTCACGAAAAAACCCCTTGCGCATTAAATAAGTATAGATTAAAAATTAACAGTTATTGAAAGGAAAGATCTTTGTATATATTTTGAAGGTTCTGGTTTTGAAGTGTTGAAGTGCCAAGTTTAAGATTAATTGTTGTATCAATGTACCGAGTAAATGAGTCAAATAATTTTAAGTTGTTTATTTCAAAATTAGAACAGCTTTTACATTTTTACTAAAGAAGGAATCCAAAACTAAATATATATACATAGCTGGTGATTTTAATGTAGATGTTTTAAATACTTGCAAACTTAAGCCCAAAAAGAAGCTTTTGTTAATATTTTACTGTCTTATAGTTATTTTTATTATTCTGAAAATCCCACTAGAATAACATTGACCTCAAAAACATGCATAAATAACATTGCTTTGAATAAACGAATAAGCCCTCCAAACTATTTAAATTTAGAGCTAGACATATCGGATCATAGAGCTTTGTTTACTAAAATTGAAAATTATGCACAGAATATGGGCCTAAATAGGTCCTGAAACCAATAACAACTTGGTTTAAAAAAAGATAGCCTTTTCAGAAAAAAAAATGACAATTTTGTTTAGGTACTTAAAGAAACCTCTTGGAATTTGTCCACTAAAAATGAGGTTCAAGAAAATTTGTACACCTTTTTGTATGACTTCACAATAAAATTTCAGTCATGTTTACCATTAAAATACATAAAAATGATTGGTGGCAATATGAATAACTGTGGAAAAAAGTGGGTCACCCAAGGTATCAGGATTTATAACGCTAAGAAAAGAGAGCTCAGCAAAATAGCTAAATACTCGAATAATCACCACTTAATTCAGTATGTTAAAATGAATAAAAAAGACGTTTAAATATGTATGCAATTCGGCTAAGAAACGCTCACATTTGAATTATATTAAGAACTCGGATGATAAAAGTAAGGCTGTGTAAACTCAGAGCATGGAATTAAGAAAAATAAATACAGCTTTTCCAATATTAACGAGCAAAATCATGTTATTAGTGATGGTTTGGAAATAGCTGAGCATTTCAGCAAAAAGTTTTCTGAGATTGCAAGATTCAATATTGGCAACTGTAATGAATTAAATGCACAAAGCCTTTTGAAAAATGTTAGCTTTAATAAACCTGCACCATATTTCACCTTTGAACCAGTATCCAGGACAAAAATATCAAAAGTCATATTATCATTAAAAAACTAAATGTCTGCAGGATGGGATGAAATTCCTATTAAGGTGTTTAAAAAAACCAGTAATATTGTTGAAATTTGATCATTAACCAGTCCTTTCAAAGTGGAATTTTCAACTAAAACAACTAAAATCAACTAAAATATGCTGAAGTCAAACCACTTTTTAAAAAAGGGTAGTAGAACAAACTCTGATACATCAATTCTACCAACATTCTCTAAAGTTTTTGAAAAAATAGCTTCTGAACAACTGTTTTTTTTTTTTTTTTTCTTTGAGAGTAACCACATTTTTGTGGGAGAACAATATGGGTTTAGATCTGGATGAAATACAATTCAAGCTTTATCCGACTTCCTACAGGAGGTGAACTGTGGCTTGGACAGGTCGCAGAATGTAGCGGGTTTGTTTTGTGATCTGTCCAAAGCCTTTGATTGTGTAGTACATGACATTTTAAATCAAAACTAGAATGTTAAAATCTTTCTCAAATTGCTTTAAAATGGACAACCATCTTACTTAAATAACAGATTTAATAGAACAGTTATTTAAAAAAAGAATACTTTCAATTATTCTAATTGGGAAGAAGGCTCTTGTGGTGTCCCTCAAGGATATACATTAGGACCTCTTTTGTTTTCGATTTATATAAATGACCTACCTTCCATGGTGTAAGTAATAAGGTATGCTATTGCGCATGTCGCACAGCAAGCGGCCGGGCGTTACGTCATCTTGGGGGCAGAATACGGCGCGCATACATTCATCAGATTGACGCAACGTCAAATAACTAGTGAAGTAACTTAGGCATGATGAATATTTCTGGAATTTTGTACAATTGTTATACATTAAAAAGGCAGGTCATGATGAAAAAATAATTCCGATTTATTATTTTTTCAGTGAGATATAATTAATTGAAAATTGTATTAATAGTTTCTGAACATGAAAAAGTTAGTCGGCTACCAAATCACGTATTGTTTGGTCAGAAGTTTCCGACCTGTGAGAAAGTTTTAGAAGAAGGATCAAATTTTACAACAACGAAAACCAGATTTTGCTAGAGCATTTCCTTTCCGAACAGGAAGTTGTAATGTATTTAGTAAAGCCGGACCGCGTTAACAACCGCGACGCCCGCCATGGCATGCACCATGCAACACACTGCATATAATTGCTTTACTCGCATCTTTTTTGCGTATATACAGTTGTATTATATTTGTTATGCATTTCACATATTTGATTTAAAAATAAAAATATGACGTTCACTTTATATAGTTCGGTTGAAAACCATATTGTAAATGGTGATTTGTGCGTTTGTCTTTTAAGGTATTATCTTTTGAGTTTGAAATGTCTTAATGATGTGACTGTAATAAAACCATTGATAGAATTTTGTAATTTTACGTGCTATCTAAACACGACAATTTATAAATTAGTAATACAAAATATTGATTTACTAAATTTATTTAACAAACTTTTCTAGCATCGAAAGAGAACACAAATCTAGAATCGTAAATAAACAAATGTATTACCTGCGATTAAACAATTTCAAACATATTATTTAGTTCAGGTTAACAAATAAGACACTAGCTAAAACGTTATACATATAATTTAATGTTATAAAAAGAAAATACTACTTAAAAATATAAAGCAGACTTATAAAATAGAACAATTAACTACAATTATAAACATATATCCTTTTAAATCTAACATATCCTTAATATTACAGAATACCATAACAACTCTTAATTTACTGATTTTAAAGTTTTCATTTTTAACTCGTTAGGTCACCTTTTTAAGTTTTTTTACGAGTTTGCATTTTTTGCCAGTGACAGCATTTGATTGTCTTAGTTTTTTGTTTATTTGTTTGATTTTGATAAGCGTTCGGACGGATATGAATCGCCTTATAACTTTCTCTGGTATGCCATCACTAACTGAATAACTTTTCATCAATATATCGCGATTCCGTGTCTCGCCACACCGCAGAGGTAGGCGACGGACGGGTCAAGATGACGACGCGACAGATGTAAAGAGATAGTATAACATAATTTTCGTTCCTTTTTATTATTGGTTCATTTTAGCGAATTTCCCCTATAGGGAAGAAGCTATTACCGTAGTCGGCATGGTAAGACCTAGGCCCGGGACCATGATAACTTTTCGTTTTGAGGTCCCCAGACCCCAAAAACACCATTCGTTCGAAACTGTATATATATATATATATATATATCTAATACCTATATATATACCTGTATATATATATATATATATATATATATATATATATATATATATATATATATATATATATATATATATATATATATATATATATGTGTGTGTGTCCGTGGGTGCGATAACTCTCGTAAAAAAGGTCCGATTTTGATGAAATTTGGTACAAACGTGTAAAGCAGCATTTATGACGTTAAGTTCGAAAACCAGACGGATCGACCTATCCAAAGGGGTATTTTGGGGGGGTTTTGTACCCCAAAAATGGGTTTTTTGAGTTTTTTACATACAATTTTTGAAAAAGTCAAATTTTATTTTTTCCCATTCGAATCAGCTTAAAAAGACGCACAATTTTATATTTTAATCATTGCTCTACGTCAATTGGTTACTGAGATAGTGAAAGTGCTAAACACAGTACGTTGTCCAATGTTATTCTTATGGAGGATAAGAAAAATTGTATATCTGGCTTATTTATCAACTTATCCTGACGAAACTTGGTATATTGCTTCATTTCATTGTGGTCTATTGATATTTGCACAAAACCCCATTTTCTGGCTGATAGTTCCCGTAGCAGCAAACCTGCATACTCAGCCCCATGTTATTCTTATGGAGAATAATTAACATGTTATCTCCTTTAATTATGAACATAAATTAATAGATCTTGGTATGTGGCTTTACCTTATATTGATATTTGTATAAAAGCCCATTTTTAGTGTTCCTTATTTCAGCAAACCTGCATACTCAGCCGCCATGGAGAATAATTAAAATGTCATAACTCCTTTATTTATGAATGTATTTTGATGAAACTTGGTATGTGGCTTTATGTGGTATTAAGATAAATTAATAAGCATTGGAAATTCGCTGAGTATGCAGGTTTGCTGCTACGGGGGTATTTAATACTCTAGAGAATATTTTATTTAATTAATGTAACAACACCGGATGCTTTTCCGGCTCTGTCCGGGCCGGTCCAACAATAGTTATTAAATTACATATTCCTGCTGTCTAAGACGATTAAGTGTTAACAAAGTTTAACATTTTTACATAATGTTTCAGGGTTTATTATACTAAAACACTTTTTTCAAATACATTTTATGCAAAAAATAAATTTTTTTCAAATTTCAAGTGTATTTCAAACAGTAAACCTATATACATAATAATGATTCACGAAGACGCAGGAAATTTACCACTATTGTGGTATTTTCTCTCAAGAAAAGCTAAATTTCAATTAATACATTCGACCTACATGTTTTTTAGTTTGAAGTTTGCTATAAAGATATGAACAAACTATTTTGTTGCTGTTGAAATATACTAAGGTATAGCCACCGTGTGCGACACAACTAATGCGATCCGCTGCCTCGCGGGGACTGGGGCTGAGGGCGTGCGGTCTGAAATTACTCAATACATTACACCTTCCTGTTCAAAAAGGAATTGCTCTAGCAACATCTGGGTTTCGTTGTTGTAAAATTTGATCCCTCTTCTAAAACTTCCTCACAGGTCGAAAATCTCTGACAAAAAATACGTGATTTGGTAGCTGACTAACTTTTTCACAAAAATAAATACAAAAACATAGTTATTTTATAAAAGTGACTACATTATTAATGTTAGATCAACTGAAAATATCAAAGTACTGTACAGCAAACAAAAAAGATTTGTTAAAATGGGCTTACTATCTAGTAAATTTGAGTTGTACCTTCATTAACCTTGCCAAGGAATAAACAATCAAAGAGTACTTTTCCAGAATACAATTATAATAATGTTCATAATCAATAAAATCAGTGTTTCTATTGGTGGTACAAGAAATGACATTTTTATTGTTTAAGTTTTATCATGGTGAGTAAATGGTAGGTTTCACATTATTTTACTACTGAGTGAGTTTTTTGTTTGGAAACAAATAACACAGTTTTCATTATATTATATCTCACTCAAAAATTAATACAACGGAGATGTTTTTTCATCATGACCTGCCTTTGTTAATGCTTAACAACTGTACAAAATTCCAGAGTTCTAACTGCAATTTGAATGCGCGCCACATTCTGCCCCCAAGATGACGTCATGCGCACAATGCTCCTAAATCGTCTGCGTGAATAGCACACCTTACTACTTACACCATGCTACCTTCTACCTTCCAATTTAAATAGCAAACTTATTCTTTATGCCAATGATACCACAGCCATACTTAAAGCCAACAATCCAACAGTTTACAAAACTCAATAAACAATACTTTTAAATAATTAAATGAATGGTTCACAGCAAATGGTAAAATAATTCAATTGAAAACTTCCCGTAACAGGAAAGATTTTGATTTACAGGTTGACTTTGAAGGGGAAATAATAAAGCAGATGAACTGTACAAAATCTTTGGGAATGCAAGTACAAAATAATTTAAAATGGGATGAATATATACAAATCTTGGCAAAGAAACTGAATACAGTCTGCTTTCAAATGTCAGTTCTACAAAATATTACTGACTTAAAAACCAAAATGATTGTGTACCACGAATTATTTGTCTCACTAATGTAATATGGAATAGAATTTTGGGGTAGTTTTTTTAATTCAGAATCAAATTTTAAAATACAGAAACAAATTCTTAGAATTATAACTTTTCAAGTGCAAGAAGCTCAAGTAAAACATTATTTTTAAAGAATTGCAAATATTAACAATGACATCACTGTACATTTTACAGTTTGATGATCATAAAAATAAATCTAAATTTTTTCATGAATGAAAACCATCAACATTACTATTTAACAAGACACAAGGAAATTTCCTGCTGCCTATCCACAGATTTACTTCATTAGAAAAACTGCCACCGTACCTAGGAAAAAAATGTTATAATAGATTGCCTGATTCTTTAAAATCAATTGAAAACATTGAAATGTTTAAAAGAGAAACATCCAAATTCTTAATAAATAAAGCCTATTATAGTGTCAGTGCTTATTTAAGTGATATTCTATTTTAACTCCATGTAAGCATGTTTAAGCATGTAAGCATGTTAATTTGACTCCATGTACAGGAAATTAGTTTTATTTATTTTAGCCTGACAATTTCACCTGTTTCTCCAGCATTGCTGGTGTATGTAAACGTAATGTGAAATAAACTAGGTATTGTATATTGCTCAAAATGTATACAATATGTACTAAGTACAAAATACAGGTGTATTGTAATTTGTAATATTATACCTTATATGAAGAATCTCATCAGCTCATTAGCTGTTTATAGTGTCATCAGCCGGCTTCCACGTGATGAGTCACGCCCAGGCGGAGTTGATTATTTATTACAATTGTTTTGCAATCTGTGCCATGAGCTCTGGGCGTGAACTCTTATCGCTTTGATCCCACTTGTCTCTGCCAAGTGTTTGTATACAAGCCTGTCATGTTGGCTCAAAGGCTATCATACAAAAAGTTCCTATTTGATTTTCAGAAGTTCCTATTTGAAGTTCAGATAAGTTTTTGTTTGAATGGATGTTGTTTATTCACTTTATTTCCACAGTTTAGAATGAATTTAGAAGACACACAGCCTATATTTAATGAACTGTTCAGTATTGTAAGTGACTAGTTCATTAAAATGGTAACCAAGAACAGTTTAGAACAGGCAGGATGAGTACACCCTGCTATTCACAGCCTGTATTCAGTTCAAAAGGGAAAAAAGTGGATGAAATAAGAAAAGTAGAGTGGTTAATTATTTTAATGTCTGAAGTTGTTATCGCCAAGGATAAGGTAGCCTACAACAAAACTAAAGTTATTCATGTTCACTTGGAAAAAATTGATCTTTCATGCAATATAATAACTCAAAACATTAATATCGTGATTTAAAATTAGTTTCCTAATCTTTGTCAAATGAAAAAAAGCCTAAACTTTTTTTATTCCCAATTTTAAGTAAACAACAAAAAAGTGCCATTTCTAGTTTTTAAAAAATTGATTAGTGTTATTTCCCTAAATTTTATAGCTGTCAGGAATAAAATTAATTTTAATGTGTACATTAGGATGAACAGAACAAGTTCAGTCTTCAAGAAGGAAAAAAATCAAAGATACCATATGTCAAGATTAAACATTAGTTTCAAACCAATATTTTTATCTTGAGGAAGTGGAAGTAAATAATATTAACATTAATGATGTAAAATACAAGCGCTATAAGTTATTAATCAAAGTTAATTTGATAAACCGTAAGTCAAAAGTCGTCTTTATTGTCAAAAAAGTTTTATAGTATTGTGGCAAGCCAGACAAAACAGATTACATTGTTATGTATAATACTACTTAAATAACAAAATTACATAAATCTAAACTTTGTTACATTAAGTCAGCCTTCCATTTAAAAATTCATTAACACTGCAGTAATTTTTCATCAACAAAAATTGAAGTATTCAAACTATTTTAGTTCAATGATTGATTCATAGAACACTGGCAAATCTTTAACTCTAGCATTCCTTAAAACCACAATTTGAAAACACACTGAATTTAAATTTGTATACGTATTACGCCCTCCAATACGTATTTGTATTGTTCCCTCCAATTCAAAGAACTGTCTACATCACCCAGGGGAAAATCCCTAGAACAATTTTTCAATTTACTTTCTGTGATATTTTCATCATCAAAAGGAATAAAACTCTCTAAACTACAGCAAAACTCAAGCATGGCTTTCCCAGTACTAGGCACACATGTCTAAAAGTGGCGGTCAAGCACTTCTGTATGAACTTTTGTTTTAAGCACTTGATAGGATGTTAAGTAGACAGTCATTTGAAATCCCCCAAAAAAATGTTGAGAAAGTTGCATTTAGGATTCATATCACTGGGCAAGCCAATAATGCTAGTCAAGTCACAGTTGCCCATGCCAGCCACATTGGCACCACCCAGTGGTGTAGTCGTAAACTGACCAGTGTGGGAAAGCTAAATTTGTTTGTTAAAATTGTCAGAAAAGGAAATTATTGTGATATTAAATTATGGAAAACAGTGTAGGAACGTCGTTCCCATGCGTTCCCGCTCCACTACACCACTGGCACCACCCGGCTTGTGTGGCAAGACTACTACTATGACTCGCGCACTGACACCGCGCTATAGCTTCATTCATTGTATTATGTTTAAAACAAAAATTATAGAGTCACGGTCAACTCATCAAATAGAATAGAGCATAACATCAGAAATGGAAAGTGTAAACTAAAATAAATACACAGTTGAATAGTTGGTAAAAATAGTTGGTTTAATAAATTACCAAAAAGAAAAAGGATATATTCCTAATACACAATAACAGGATGTAAGGCCCTACTCTAGTTTATGCAATACTTGTGAAATATTTTGTTATATTTCCAAGCCATTTGTTTTACTGTTGTTGTTATGATAAAAGATTATGAACATTTTGTGTTAAGCCAAATTGTATGTTTGATATTGTTATTACTAATGTTATTGAAGTAATAATCATGAGATAAAATCATAATATTTCAGGGCCGCTATGAGGAGGGGGGGCAACCAGGGCACTTTGCACCGGCCAGGCCCCCAAATTCTAGGGCCCCCGGCCAAAAGAAAAAATTACCAAGCAAGGAAAGTAGGGGGATCCCCTAGATACTTTTTTCCCCTGGCCCCCAATCGCCTTGTGGCAGAACTGTAAAATTGTCCAGGAGAGGACCCCTGAACCCTCTTGCAGAGTTCTGTCCCCCACCACCACGGTTTAGGGGGTCATCAACATTTCAATCACATAAAGTTAATCGTAGTCTCAAAAAGATTGAGAACCTGGTCTACGCAGATAAAATTTGAGTACATGTGTGTCTCAGCTCCAGTTTGCTTGTACTGGTACGTTCTGGAGTACATGTGTGTCTCAGCTCCAGTTTGCTTGTACTGGTACGTTCTGGAGTACATGTGTGTCTCAGCTCCAGTTTGCTTGTACTGGTACGTTCTGGAGTACATGTGTGTTTCAGCTCCAGTTTGCTTGTACTGGTACGTTCTGGAGTACATGTGTGTCTCAGCTCCAGTTTGCTTGTACTGGTACGTTCTGGAGTACATGTGTGTCTCAGCTCCAGTTTGCTTGTACTGGTACGTTCTGGAGTACATGTGTGTCTCAGCTCCAGTTTGCTTGTACTGGTACGTTCTGCAATATGATTCCAATCCTTTCTCTCCTGGAACACGATACATAATTTATATAAATTCCGGTTAGAATATTGGAAAGTTTTTGTTTAATAAGTATTATAAGAAACAAGTAATGTGTTCATGATGAAGTTTATTTTTGGTCATATTTCTGTAACAGGGATGTGTAAACTAACAATTTATAATATGTAATGGAACAATAGTCTTATGTGTTGATCTTGTCATAACAGAGTGTCATGCAACTCAGCCGTGAAGGGCTTCATTATCTCAGCAAGAGCTAAGATTATGTAAATGTTAAACACAGAGTTATCAAACATGACCCAGACCTATGATTGAAGAGGACAATTAATTGGTCTCCCTGTCAATCTCTTATTCATCATGTCCCATGCATGAATAATTAACTAGCAAAAGCTGACTGAGCAAGGTTTAAAATAGGAGGCAAAGAGGACTAACCAATACTCTCAGTCAAATCAAAAGTGTTAAGAACATAATTTTAAGGGAACTTATGTTTTATGTATTTTTTTCTTGCTTGCCTATGCCAAGGGCATTTTGTATGTTAGAGTAAACCTCACAAAATGTATGCATTTCTTAAAACTATTTGTCAAGACAATGGTTTAAAGAGGAGTAAAACTACTTATTTCTATTAGACTATTCTGTTGTTGTGGTTAAATATATACGCTTTAGGACTTAACGTTATTAAATTTGTTCTCAAAATAGTCAAATTTGGAAAAAATATTATTTATAATTACAAAGAAATTTGTAAATAATATTGTTGAGCCGAACCAGGACTTGTAAGTATAATTTATATTTATGCTTACTGTCAATATAGAAATATCCGAGTTATAAAAAGACGATTGGATTACTATATTCACAGTAAGTCTAAATATCGTAAAGAATAAATACAAAAACTTAGTTATTTTATAAAACTGAGTACATTATTAATGTTAGATCAACTGAAAATATCAAAGTACTGTACAACAAACAAAAAAATTTGTTAAAATGGGCTTTCGATCTAGTAAATTTGAGTTGTACCTTCATTAACCTTGCCAAGGAATAAACAATCAAAGAGTACTTTTCCAGAATACAATTATAATAATGTTCATAATCAATAAAATCAGTGTTTCTATTGGTGGTACAAGAAATGACATTTTTTATTGTTTAAGTTTTATCATGGTGAGTAAATGGTAGGTTTCACATTATTTTACTACTGAGTGAGTTTTTTTATATAGACACTGTCAAGTAGTCATGTACTATTTTTTAGGAATTTCCTATGGAAAATTTAACTATTAGCATGACCCGCACGGTGAAACTTAAGCCCGAGACCACCAAAGAAGTTCCTAACGTGACCCCCTGATCACGTTTTGGGGGGTCGCTAACAACTTTATATATATATATATATATATATATATATGTGTGTGTGTGTTCACACTCTAGCGGTCCCATTTTTTGTCCGATTTACTTGAAATTTAGTGGGAATCTTCCCTTCTGTAAACAGTTAGGCAAGTTTATTGGGCAAAACAATCGGACAACTCTAACCCCTTTTTTGGGGATTTTAATTTTTTCAAATTTTGATATTTTGAGCCCAAAAAGGGTCAGAAAAGGCTCGAATGTAAAATTAAAACAAGTAAGAAGATGCAGATTAGTCAAGCAAACATTTTAAGTCCTCTCTCATCATTCTAGCACAAATATTTACGGAATTATTAAATAAAATGTTAATTGTCTTAACACAGTACGTTGTCTTATTGGGATTTTACACTGGAAGAGGCTGTTTTCATATCTTGTTGTAGTTTATCACCCCCAATATCACTATACCAACTTGTTATCTTGACTATACCTCCTCCTAACCTTAAAATGTACAACATTGCTATCATAATAGTGAATTTAAGTATAAGCAGGAGCATCTGAACAGCCAAAAAATAACATTTTTCAATTTTCCAAAAAAATGTTACCAGTGTTGTTTTAAACTCTTTATTAGATTTTTTAAAGATTTGAATGCGGGAATTCACTCCCCTCACGTCAGCGTGCTGTGTGTGAACTCGTTTATTAGTTAAATATTATTAATTACAATTTTTGATTCTTAACATTTTGAGTAGCATAAAATTTTTTGAGTGTTATTAAAATTAAACAAGATAAATAAACTACGTCTCATAAGTATAAGTCTAAATATTATATTTTGTGTGAGACAGTTTATTTATCCTGATAAAATATCTGACTGCTGCAAATTTTCTTTACATTATAGGGATTATACATGTTCCCAAATCCTGGTATAATCAGAATTTCTGTAAACGAATATTACAGTAGAGATGAAGTACAGAATGTAATGCACTAATTAATAATATTACAATAGAAAATATTATTGTAATATTTTCCTCAGGTGGATTAAATCATATTAGAAAATCATAAACAACGGATACTTATTTTAGAAAATGGTTCAAAATATCACTCTCAATGTAGGTTACGTTTTTCCTCAAGGATCAATCTTGGGACCGGTATTTTTCTTAGTCTATATTAATGACCTGCCAAATAGTGATCAGAAAGAGTTAGATCTTTTTGCAAATGATACTACTGAAGATACAAGCAGATTTACAAAATTCGGTTGCTGAGACGCTCAGGCAATTGGAGACATGTTTTACTTTGAATGGTCTTCTATCAAAAACAAAAACAAAATCAAAAAACAAAATCTATCTTTTTTCAAACATCATAAGATTTCTGTGTTACTACAAACCACAAATTCCTGGGAGTTTTGATTGATAATAAGCTAAATTGGAATGATCACATTTAATTTGTATCAAAAAGGCTTAGATAATTTTCATATGCCTTTTCGATATTATCCAATTGCGCATCTCGAGATATGTAAAACGGTGTACTTTGTATTTGTTGAATCTGTTCTGCGCTACGGCATAACACTGTGGGGTAGTGGCTCAAAAAGTAAGAAAGTTTTTATAATTCAGAAAAGGATCATCAGAACCCTAAGTAATGTCTCATTCAGAACATACAAACAACCCCCATCTTGCAAGCCCCATTTCAAAAACCTCGGTATCTTAACTTTTCCTTCACTATACATTCTCAAGACTTTGATCTACATCCACAATAACTACAAAGAATTTTTAGCATTTCTCCCTCACCACAATTACCATACAAGAAGCAGAACAATGTTAATTCATCCCATACATAGAACTTCATCACTAGAAAAAAGCCCATTTTACACTTTTTTAAAGTTTTACAACAAAATCCCTGAAACGTATAAATGTCTCAGCAACAAATGTTTCGAAAATAAAATAAAAGATGTACAACTGGCTAATTGTTACTACTGAGTTTCTAAACGACAACTGTTTCTAAATTAAAATATTTAAGAAAAAGACAGATTGTCACATTTTTTAATGCCTTGAAATATTGTTATTTTGTTTACATGTGACATACTCAGATACTTGTAATTTACTTTAGTAGTGGGCATTTGGGGCTTCTGGGCCAAGTGATTTATGGCTTCCGGTCACGTGACCGGAAGTGCTGAGTCATGAAAGACGTCATCTGAGGCTGAGCCAGTGACGTAGGCGGTTTTGTGACGTAATGAGTGAAAGTTCAAAGTTCAAGGTCACTGGGAGGTAATTTTAAAAAAGTACTACCTCGCACTCGTAAAATCCGATTGTGATTCGATAGTTGTCATTCGATAAAATATCGAATGAAAACAATCGAATGAAGCAATCGAATGAAACTAGTGCGAGGTAGTACTAATACAAATATTACTTTATTTTATTTACAATAATTCATATTACAAATATTACTTTATTTACAATAATTCATGTTTACAATAGTTCCCCGTTGTTGGTTGTCATCGATGTTGTTGATCCGGACGAGTTGCGGCCATCAATTTGCTTTCTGAAGAAAGACGGTAGATACTTCGATCCCTGCGCAGAATCCATGTTGTGTTTTTGACACCTATCTGTTCTGTTAGGTGTTTGCATTTCATTGCTGTCAGGAGGAAAGAATACGTGACGGCAATGAAATAGAAACATCTATCAGACCTTGAGTGAAATGATATTGTTATTTTGTGAAGAGCGTCTCGGAGAGCTCGATGTTCACCGGTCGAGAGCCGGAGGTGTACTGACTATTCGCTAGCTAGCGTTTTTGGTATCAAACAAAATGGTGGGGGTAAAAGTGTAGTAGAACGAAGCAGATGGTGGACAGCAGATGGGCGGCGGCAGGTGGCAGGCGGCAGGTGGCAAGTGTGCGGCAGATGGTAGTCCCCCACTACACCAGTCCCCCACTACACCAGTCTCCCCACCAAGTTTTACATCGCACAATAACTAGTTTACATGTGTTAGTTAGGGTTTAGCTCTTAGACTGTCAAGACCTTACCTCCGTAACTAAAAACCTCAATAATGTTTGCGCTTCAACGCTGTATAAGTATAACAGCTACTATGATCTAAACCGGTGCATGTATTCATATGGTTCTTTTTGCGTAGCAAACAACTGGTTAAAAGTGTTTCAACCTCAATTATTCTTCGACGAAACCGCTCATTGTCCACTAAAAGTGTAGACCTTCTGTATTCATCGTCAGGGAAGTAGAAAGTAGTGTCAAGGGGACTACTGAAGGTCACCTTCCTCATGTTCCTGTAAAACTGCGACATTTTTCAGACTGTCTAGGTAGATGTTCATACGACAAGAGCTGGAAGAATAATGATGTAGCGTTATCGTGTATAATAGGCATATACCCCCACCACAACGTTACCTTGTCCTTCAAACCATCGTTTTTACGCCACGGATGCTATACTGTTGGTTAGATTTAAATTTAAATTGCACCTACTTGTTCGCCTTGTCAAGCTGCGTAATTGAAGTACCCACATGTTAGACCTTGAACCAAAAACAAAGAAGTTATTTAGGTTTGTCCTTGAAAATAGTTGTTTTTTCGCTGTTGCTGCTATACCCTTTGTTGGATCTGAATTCTGTTTGCACCAACTTGTTCGTCTGATCAATCCGCGTAATTTGAGTACCCACTTAATATATTTTAAACCGTAAATAAAGAAGTTATTTAGGCTTGCCCTTGAAAATAGTTGTTTTTCGCTGTTGCTGCTATACCCTTTGTCGGATCTGAATTCTGTTTGCGCCAACTTGTTCGTCTGATCAATCCGCGTAATTTGAGTACCCACATGACATACTTTGCACAAACTGTGTAACCCCCCCCCCCCCCCCCCCCTTTTTTTGGGTCATGTTCAAGGTCAAGGTCAAGGTCAAGGACCTTGGGACTTAGAAATTTTCACAAAGTGGGCTGCACACAAACATAAGACTAATAGTCTCCTGCCTATGTACAGGCCAAGTCCCTAACTTGAAATGCTTAGGGTGGTCCTGAAAAGGACCGTTTGTGTTTGGAGGAGATGGTGGATAAGGAGCGGTGAGCGGTAGTCAGTGTTTATTTTTCCTTTGTAACCCACTTTACTTGTCCCTTCTGTCGTACTAAAATCAAGTCGCACTTGGTCTCAGGAGGTGGCAGAGTGGACCTTGGAAGGTGGACCTTGACGTAACGGCCGCCGCCAAAGAGGTGTTGGAGTAGGTACTCATCATCGCTGATCTTCCCCACAAGTAGATACTCCACGTTTAATTTCAACTGCGCAAACTTGACGGCGACAGACTCCAGCGGCGTTACCAACTCGGTAAGTTTCACCGTAGCCGTCCTCTTCATTATCTCCTCAACAGTTGGTGGCGGCGATGAAGGTCGAAGCGATGAAGGGCGAGGTGATAGCGATGGTGAAGATGCAGTGGACGTCGAAGGCCGTTGGTCGAAGTAAAGTGGGTGGTTTCGAAAATTCTTCCGTATGCAAGATTTAAAAGAACTAGGTCTTTTGAATCCGCTCCTTTTTTCCGAAGACTTCTTCAAAGTCTCCTTCAAACGTTGCAGTTTCTCGGGTGTAATGGGAGAAGACATAGCGCAGAGGTGTATTCAGTTCGCAAGGCAAAGCTGGAATGAGGTACCAGACGGAGCAAAGCGGGTCGCCAAGTGTAACCGTGACATTTCCATATACGGGTAGAAAGCTAAAAACCGGTCTACATCCGGTTCCCCTTCCCCCGTGACGACACAACCTCCCCCCCCCCCCCCCCCCCCTTTTTGGGTCATGTTCAAGGTCACCCCCCCCCCCCCCCTTTGGGTCATGTTCAAGGTCACCCCCCCCCCCCCCCCCCGTGACGTAACATCCCCCCCCCCCCCCCCGTGACGTAACATCCCCCCCCCCCCCCCGTGACGTAACATCCCCCCTTCCGCTTCGGTGACGTCACTTTGCCTTTATAAGCGGGAGCAGTCCGCAGTCTCGTCGCAGTAGCTTGCCGCCCGCTGTTTGGGTATACGTCCCAGTGGGTTGCACTCTGCTGCAGCGTAGGTCTGTTAAGTGTGCGTTGGGCCCGACGCGCAATTAAGAGATCCGCGCCCTTGCATGTTTAGTTAGTTTGTTAAGCATGTTAGATAACGCTTGTAGTTTGCTGCTAGGTAATGTAGTTAGTCTAATATATGTTAGTGTTTGGTATCGGTTTGAAGTGTCTTATTTACTAATGAAATATGTACTCCCGGCCCTACAGGTCCCTCAACAACCTTGGTCAAAACTTGGGTTCGCAGCAGCCTGACGCCGGGTGTTTGGGTCTACGTCCCACCGGGTTTCAGTGATACTGTTGACCTTTGCAAAACCGACCTTGGTTGTTCTTGTAAAAGTAACGTTAACTGATTAATTTTGTTTACATAGTTGATGGTAAAGTCTTTATTTTCAAAGTAATGTATCTTGCTTCTCATCCTTTTCCTAACCCCTCTAAGGTATGGCGCGCAAACCGACCTTGTGTCAATACGGCGCGTAAACCGGTTGACATTTCCCATCTTAGCCTGAGAAAACTGTGTAAAATATAAAGTCAGTCTCTTGTTTAAAATCAGTCTCTTGTTTGTTGTCTTTTGTCCCCTTCCCAAATACAGAGCGGGGAATAGAGCAGTATGTTATGCTCTATTCCCCGCTTTGGCTTCATGTTCAGATGACCTTGGGACTTAGAAAATTCACGTACAAAGCGGGGAATAGATCGGTTTGTGGTCCAAGTGAGAATCAATTACTGCTCTATTCCCCGTTTCAATAATATGACCAAACGACCTTGACCCACTTCGGGACTTAGACAATCCTCGTATTGTAATATCCCCCCCCCCCCCCTTTGACGTAACATCCCCCCTTCCGCTTTGGTGACGTCACTTTGCCTTTATAAGCGGGAGCAGTCCGCAGTCTCGTCGCAGTAGCTTGCCGCCCGCTGTTTGGGTATACGTCCCAGTGGGTTGCACTCTGCTGCAGCGTAGGTCTGTTAAGTGTGCGTTGGGCCCGACGCGCAATTAAGAGATCCGCGCCCTTGCATGTTTAGTTAGTTTGTTAAGCATGTTAGATAACGCTTGTAGTTTGCTGCTAGGTAATGTAGTTAGTCTAATATATGTTAATGTTTGGTATCGGTTTGAAGTGTCTTATTTACTAATGAAATATGTACTCCCGGCCCTACAGGTCCCTCAACAACCTTGGTCAAAACTTGGGTTCGCAGCAGCCTGACGCCGGGTGTTTGGGTCTACGTCCCACCGGGTTTCAGTGATACTGTTGACCTTTGCAAAACCGACCTTGGCTGTTCTTGTAAAAGTAACGTTAACTGATTAATTTTTGTTTACATAGTTGCTGGCAAAGTCTTTATTTTCAAAGTAATGTATCTTGCTTCTCATCCTTTTCCTAACCCCTCTAAGGTATGGCGCGCAAACCGACCTTGTGTCAATACGGCGCGTAAACCGGTTGACATTACCCATCTTAGCCTGAGAAAACCTTGTAAAATATAAAGTCAGTCTCTTGTTTAAAATCAGTCTCTTGTTTGTTGTCTTTTGTCCCCTTCCCAAATACAGAGCGGGGAATAGAGCAGTATGTTATGCTCTATTCCCCGCTTTGGCTTCATGTTCAGATGACCTTGGGACTTAGAAAATTCACGTACAAAGCGGGGAATAGATCGGTTTGTGGTCCAAGTGAGAATCACTTACTGCTCTATTTCCCGTTTTAATAATATGATTAAACGACCTTGACCCACTTCGGGACTTAGAAAATCCCCGTATTGTAATATATATTTACTCGTTACAACATTATTACCCCCACCGTATAACACTTGCACTCCCCACCACTATCAGTATGTATAAAAGAGGGTCCCCCAGCACTAGTAAAATCATTCTTCCTCTTGTGCTGTTATACCTCACACCATGGCACACATTAGGAAGCAGACACAACCTCTCAAATTGAAACCTTCTGCTTCGTCTTCGCCCGCCTCTACCACTTCGTCTTCTGCGGTTCCATCCATCCTTCGGACAGCCCTGATGTTAGCTAACATCGTCCCGGAGAACTGTCCACCACTACCTGCTGCGTCAACGACTTACACAAGTCCTTCACCTCTTCCGTCAACTTCTCGTGCTGTTTCTCCAAGTCCTTCACCTCTTCCGTCAACTTCTCGTGCTGTTTCTCCAAGTCCTTTGTCAACGTCTCGTGCTGTTTCTCCAAGTCCTTCTACATCTTCAAGTTGTTCTACATGTTCATCAAAGTCTTCCAAATCGTCTGCTTCTTCATCCTCATCAACATCAAGTTCGAGACCAAGCCAACCAGCCACCCAATCATCTTCTCCAACCAGACCTTCAGTAATCTGCACATATACTTCATCTCCTTCAGAGAAATTTAAACAACTTAAATCTGTACAAAGGATGTGCATGCTTCCTGCACAACAATGTAATTATATATTCAAAAAAGGTGCTAAGAAAGGTGAACGCTGTGTTAAACGTTGTATTTTAAATGAAGAAACGTGCAGTCTTCATTTAAAATTAAACCATGGCGCATCTCCTTCTTCACCACGTGCAACAGTGGTGCCAATTAAAATTCGAATTAACAGGCTTTGTAAAAACAAACGCTACTTCTTTGTTAAAATAAAAGACTTTGCAAAGGTGTTGGTTCAATGTGAAGGTAAACTGTACTATGTAGAGTTACCTAGAGCCATGGACCTCCACGTCAAAAAACCTACCCACAAGGACTATTTAATTCGAAATGATACAGGTATCACTGTGTGGAAATCATTAAAATAATAATATAAATAAAAAGACCAAAAGTTTATTCCAAATTAAATAAAGCATTTTTTCCAAATTAAAAAAAAAAAGTGTGGACAACCTATTTACAATTTGTAGCATATGCTGCAGAGTGTAAATAAGTTGTCCACACTTTTTTTGCAATGTTACAACGACCTTGACCTAGATAACGGACTTGGATAATTTACACTAAGTCAAAGATAAACTTAAAAGGAAAAAGGAGAAATATTATACTAAAGTCATTATTCAACAGTAAAGAGGGGAGGGGGTAAGCGGGTATTTAAGCGAGCGATTCGGAATATAATTATTAGTTGTATCATCATGAGCGTCAACAGCAACACATGGGGAAAGGAAATTAACGAAGAGGAGTTGTACGCAATTGCTGAGGCTGCAGAAATGACTGAAGTTTTTAAGATTAATAAGGTTGCGGAGAATGATGCTCAGTCACATCCGCAACAAACTACATCATCGATGCAGTCTACAACGCAGCAACCAAGACCCTATCATGTTATCCTGGAGGAGTATAATGAGGCAATGAGGTACGCCTTTACAAAGTGGTGTGCACAACCGCGTTCTCCTGAACAATGGGAGGAGCACGATGCAGACTTTCGCCTGGTTGGAGACTTAGAACTTGAGCTTCAAAGAGCAAAGGTTGCTCAATAGTGAGAAGATTTATTGTTTACTTTAGAATACAGAGCGGAGAATAGATTAGTTTGCGGTCCAAGTGAGAACCACTTACTGCTCTATTCCCCGTTTTGGCAATTTGTTCAGATGACCTTGGGACTTAGACAATTTTCGTTTGGTAAAAACAACATTGAAATATATATATATATATTTCTTACAAAAATATCTCCTCCCTAAAACTTGCACCCCCCCCCCCCCCCCCCCCCTATATATGTGGGGGTAAACATATATAAGGCGTACAGCTTTAGAGTATAGTTATTCAGCTATGAATAGCCCAGCAGAGTTGATGCAGCCTACAACATCGACGCAGCCTACAACATCGATGCAGCCTACAACAAATAACAAGGAAAAGAATGATGAGGCAAGAAGAAGGAATGCTAGAGAAAGAGGAAGGATTAAAAAAATAAATCAAACATATAAGTTATTACAATCAAAATTACCGTTTATGGATAAAAAAAGTTCAAGGCATGCCATTTTGATACAGGCGATAAAATACATTAATGCGTTAGAAACGTTGTTAGAAGGTGCATCACTTCAACAAGATCTTCCTGAAGACCTTCTAGCATTCGTAATTGACTAAAGATGTTTTGGAAATACTGAACGGGGGGAAAACAGAACGGGGAATAGATCAGTTTGCGGTCAAAGTGAGAATCGCTTACTGCTTTATTCCCCGTTCTGGTAATAAGTTAAAACGACCTTGACCTACTTACAGGACTTAAACATCCTTGTTTCATAAACATTGTTACATATATTTGATACAATAATACCCATTTCTTATCACTAGTTACCCCCACCACTTAAATTGGGGAATATAAAAAGAGATTTCTCATCAGTGCTTATCTCATTCTGCTACTTGTGTTAGCACTAGAATATATAGCAGCTATGTCACCAAAGGATAATATATTTCCTTCTGCAAAATCAATCGTAGGAATTATAAAACATATTGTGATTGAAAGTGAGGATGAAAATGAAGACGAATTGGAAGATTTTGAATTATTAAGTGATATGGATGCAATGGAAGATTTTGAATTATTAAGTGATATAAACAGTGATGATCTTGAAGCAGGATATATGGAACAAATTGAACCGTTAAGTGACGGGGAATCTGAAACCTATAGAATCTATCAGCATCTTCTCTGTTCTGAAGAAATACATGATGAAACTCCAACCACTAGTAGTAGTAGTTTGGATGGGTTATTTTTAGATAGTGCACGAGGGGTATATCATATTCGTCGACGACTATTTCTTTCCGATGCTTCTGATACAACTGATTCCGATTCATCAAATGAGTCTGATTAAGTGTTGTCTTTTTCTTGTCAACTGACAAACTTTAAATACAGAGCGGGGAATAGATCAGTTTGTAGTCAAAGTGAGAACTACTTACTGCTCTATTCCCCGTTTTGGTAATATCGTTGTATAACCTTGACCCAGTTACAAGACAGAAAATATTTACCAGCTTTCAATTTTTTTTTTTTTTTTTTTTTTTTTTTTTTTTTGCTTTTTTTTTTGTTTAGAAAAAGTGGGGGTAACTTATAAATTTAATGGTGGGGGAACGTCTATTTAATGTCGATGCAACAGTGTATATTTATCATATCGGCATGATGAACCCACCAGGAAACTCCGTTTGCTACAGCTTTCCCCTCATCGATATCGATGATGTGATAAAACTTACATCAATAACAAAACGGTTTGAACTCGAAAGGCGACTCATAAAAGTCGACGTAATTCCACAAGATCTTCGTTCTGCAATGTTGACCATCGAATATGTTAAAGATGAATCTACAACTGAAGATCCCTATTGTTTTATGAAATTTTTAGTTGATCGAGATGCAATGTGTACAATCCGACTTCACATCCGAGTTTAAAATCTATCAAATGTTCCTGTTGGAGAAAATTGTCTTAGTTAAATACAGAGCGGGGAATAGATCAGTTTATGGTTTGATATGAAATCATTTACTGCTCTATTCCTCGTTTTGGCAAATATGTTCAATGACCTTGACCTAAATACAGAACTTTGTAGCCTCCAGCTACGATAGTAAATATAAAATGTAAAAAATAGAAAACTTAACGTAATACGTACCCCCACCACTTTTGCTAGGGTATAAATAGAGGGGCATTTGCAGTGTTTTTCATTATTGCGTTGACCCTTGTGGAGATCACACCTACATTATGCATCGCTGCAATATTTGTAAGACTTCATTTAAGGATGAATTTCTTTTAATAATTCATAAGGAACTAAAACATAACAACAACCATGATGAAGAATATGAAGAAGAAGAATTGAAGGAAATAGATCAAATGTTAGCCCAACACCAACATTCCAGACCAAGTGTTATTCAATATGCACCATCAACAACAGCTGCATCGATTTCTACGTCTGCTCTGTCTACACTTCACCGTCCTTCAACATCAATAGCTGCATCGTTTTCTACGCCTGCTATGTCTACACTTCATCATCCTTCAACATCAACACCATCGACTTCTACGCTTGCTATGTCTACACTTCACCATCCTTCAACATCAACACCATCAACATCGACTTCAACGCCTGCTATGTCTACACTTCACCGTCCTTCAACATCAACAGCTGCTATGTCTACTCTTCACCGACCCTCAACATCAACAGCAGTAGATGTGGAACTACACGCTCAAGCACTACCTGGTAAGGCCGTAACACATTTTAAAATTGACAACGTAAAATTACAACTTGAAAACTTTTTACATAACGCCAAAGAATTAGTAACCAAAACACTAAAGAATGAACAAAAAAGATTAAATTTTATCAAATTTGGACTGTTGCTAGATGCCATATTCACTAACATTCAAAACGAAACATCACCAAGAGGTTTCATGACAAAAAACCGAACCATCATGGCTGCGTCAGATATTGAAAAGATCGTAACAGAATGTATTGAGGAACTTTTGACGAAACTACAAGAGCATGAAGGAAGAGGATCTGGATGGACTTTATTAAGTATAACAAGTCTGGATGTTAGAGTTCATAAACACGGTTATGGAATGAGAGGAAGTAGCTATATCCCTCTACCTCAAAAAATTATGAATACCAAATCCTGTATTAACGTGCAAAATGAAAATAATGAATGTTTTAAATATGTTATGTTGGCCAAATATGTAAAAAACCATCCGGAAAGACCAAGTCAAGCATATGAAGAAGTTCAATACAAGTATAATTTCCAGGGAATGACTTACCCTGTTGCAATTACTGATATATCAAAATTTGAAAAGCAAAATCCGTCGGCTTCAGTCAACATATTTGGTTTGGATTCGTCAAATAATGTGTATCCCTTGCGCATAACATCGAATGAGCGCAACAATCATACTGACCTGTTATTAATCAATAAAGGAGAGATATCACATTACGTGTATATAAAAGATTTTGAAGGGCTCGTATGTAAACAGTTAACAAAACATAAAAGTAAAATCACAACATGTAAGAGATGCTTTTGCCACGTGAGCAAACCATTAAGAAGAGGAGGTACAGAATGGTTAGTAGAACATCAAAGGTTATGTAGTGGAAACTATGAGGTAAGAATTAAATTGCCACATCCCAGCAGAGCGCAGATAAAATTTGATAAAGTAAATCACCAATACCCTGTTCCATTTGTTGTGTACGCGGATTTCGAAGCATCCTTACTTCCAATTGAACAACAAGAAGAGGATATCACAAAAAGAAGCAAATATCAAAAACATGCACCAAACAGTTATTGTATACTAACAAAATCCACGTTGTCTGAAGAACATCTTCAAGAATTTGGACTATCATCTGCTCCGAAGATTTATCGTGGTGAACAAGCAGCGAAACACTTTGTAGATAAGTTGTATTACATTGCCTCCAAGGTGGAAGAAATCTACAAAATTAAAATACCGATGCAGCCTATGGATGAACACCAACTTCGACATCACAATTTGGCAACAACATGTTATCTGTGTAATAACCTATTTACACCAGAAAACGTTAAAGTGCGTGACCACGACCATCTTACCGGAGCCTACAGAGGTGCAGCCTGTAATGCTTGCAACTTAAATTACAAAGTTCCATCTTTTATACCTGTTGTTCTACATAACCTTAGTGGATATGACTCTCATTTCATAATCCCGGAGTTAGGAAGAGATGATGGAGCAATAGATGTTTTGGCAACAACAATGGAAAAATTTATAAGCTTCTCTAAAAAGGTTGGCAAAATAAAACTTAGGTTTATTGATTCGTTTAGATTTATGCCTTCTAGCCTAATGAAATTAACTGAGAATTTAAAAAGAGAAGATCTAATAGAAACAAGCAAAATTGTAGCCAGTAGTAAAATGGATCTGGTTCTTAGAAAAGGAGTCTTCCCCTACGATTACATCGATGGACTGCATAGATTTAATGAAACATCACTTCCTCCACCAGAACAATTTAAGAACAAACTTAATGATTCGGAGATTTCACTTGAAGACTATCAACACGCATGTCGAGTATGGAACGAGTTGGATATGAAGACTTTAGGAGAATACTCAGACTTTTATGTAAAACTTGACGTGACTCTTCTCTGCGATGTTATGGAAGAATTCCGAAGAACCTGTTTTGCAGCATACGGTTTAGACCCTCTACATTCATATACATCTCCAGGACTAGCTTGGCAAGCAATGCTGAAAGAAACAAAATGCAAACTCCAGCTGTTAACAGATATAGATATGGTTTTAATGGTTGAGTCGGGTGTTAGAGGTGGATTAACTCAAAGCGTGACGAGACATGTTAAAGCCAACAACAAATATCTACCTAACCATGATCAAGAGAAACCTTCAACGTACTTGGGATATTTCGACGCGAATAATCTGTATGGATGGGCCATGTCGAACCCACTTCCATTTGACAACTTTAAATGGGTTGATCCCGACTGTATTGGCGATATTTCACAAATTCCAAAACAAGGAGATACCGGATATATTTTGGATTGCGACTTTGAGTATCCAGAACATTTACACGATCTTCATTATGACCTTCCACTCCTTGCAAGAACAGAAATTTCACCAACTGGAAAACACCCCAAATTAATGATGACCCTTAACAATAAACAACGATACGTAGCTCACTATTGGGTTGTTCAACAAGCTATCGAATTAGGTTTACGTCTTACTAAAATTAATAGAGCTGTAGAATTTTCCCAATCGTGCTGGTTGAAACCATACATAGACTCGAATACTACCAGAAGAGCAGCCGCTACATCAGCCTTTCAAAAAGACTTTTTTAAATTGATGAACAATGCGATATTCGGTAAAACATTGGAAAACAAGAGAAGACATAAAAATGTAAAACTTGTTACAGATCCGAACAAACTACAGAAACTCGTACAACAGCCAAATTTTGGAACATCTATAATTATTAACGAAAATCTTGTAGCTGTATCTATGAAGAAAACAAGTGTGAAGATGGATCGTCCTTTGTATATAGGAATGTCAATCCTGGATATCTCCAAGACTCATATGTACGATTTTCATTACAAAAAGATGGTCACCTTTTATGGACGGGAAAACATCGGCATCTCCTACATGGATACAGACGCTTTTATATATTGGATAATTACTAACGATATGTATGAAGATCTTCGGACATTTGATTACAAAAACGACTTTGACTTTTCCGACTATCCAAAAGATCATCCAAACTACGACAATGACAGAAACAAAAAAGTGCTTGGCAAATTTAAAGATGAAGCCAATGGTGTTATACTTCAAGAAATTGTTGCACTAATGTCAAAATTATATTCTTTACAACTAAATGAAAACCAAGTCATTAAGAAAGCTAAAGGAGTAAAAAGTTTGTATTTAAAGAAGAATGTGCATTTTAATCACTATAAGAAATGTTTATTTGAAGATCAAGATATAACAGCAAAATTCAACACGATCAGAAGTTTCAACCATCAGCTGTACAGTGTGACGGAGGTAAAAAAAGCTCTTTCTTCAAATGATGACAAACGCCACATCCTTGCAGACAACATCCACACTCTACCATTCGGTCACTACTCCCTCAACCCTATTGACGAGTAACCCTTTCATCGTCCTACATCCCTTTTCCTTTTCCTTTCCGTATAAAAGGGGGAAAACAGCAGTATTTTGCTGTGTTCCCCCTTTTATACATTAGTTTAGAATGACCTTGACCTATATAAGCAGATTTATACAAAAGAATATTTAATACCATATCAGCTGTCTTCGTGAAACCATCATGTCAGACCTAAAGGAGAAGATTATTAATGAACTACACAAACCTGCAAGAATAAAGTTTCCAAGAAGAAATACTGTTATAAAAGGGATAAATGATCTATATCAAGCGGATTTAATTGAAATGCGACCGCATAGCAGAATAAACAAAGGATTTAAATATATACTCACAATTATTAATTGTTTTACAAAAGTTGCAGACGCTTTGCCTCTAAAGGACAAGACTGGTAAAAGCGTAACAGAAGCCATGGAAATAGCCATAAAAAGAGATAAAAACAAAATTAAACATTTACAAACTGATGATGGAACAGAATACTTTAATACAAACTTTGCACAGTTAATGAATAAATATAAAATAAATCATTATTCTACAAATTCAGAGAAAAAAGCAGCTATTGTAGAAAGATTCAATAGAACCTTAAAAGGAGCACTGTATAAACAATTTTCAAAAAGAGGTTCTTACGTATGGTATGATGTTTTACCACAATTAATAAATGATTATAACAACAGGTTTCATAGAACTATTGGTATGAAACCTAACAAAGTAAATAGAAGAAATGCAAAAGATGTATTAAAACGCATAAAGAAAAATACAAAGCCTAAAGTAGAAAAAATGCAGCCAAGAAAATTTAATGTAAGTGATAAAGTACGGATTAGTAAATATAAGGGAGTGTTTACCAAGAAATACCTTCCCAATTGGACAAATGAAGTTTTTACAGTGTATAAAGTGCAACCGACTGTACCTGAAACGTATATCTTAAAAGATAACAAAGGAGATTTGTTGCAAGGTGCATTTTATGGACATGAAATGTTAAAGTCAACAGTAGGTGATGTATATCTTGTTGAAAAAGTGTTACAAAGAAAAAAGGACGCAGTTAAAGTGCGGTGGTTAGGGTTTAACAAAACTGAGGATTCATGGATACCTATAAAGGACTTGGTTTAATGCAAGCAACTCATTTCATCGTTAACCTTTGAGCAGGATGGAGATTATTCACCATAAAGATCGATTCAATATTAATAACATAGATGATTTAACTGTGGATAACGTTAAAATCAACAATGGTAAACACGGTAGTTTACTTCCAAACACTGTTCGATGTATAGTAAGTGGCCCCTCAAACTGCGGAAAGACCAATGTTGTCTTTAATTTGATCACTAATCCGCAGGGATTAAGGTTTAATAACCTATATATTTTTTCAAAGTCTCTACATCAACCAAAGTATCAATTGCTGGATAAAATCCTATCTGATGTGTCCGATGTTAATTTTTACAAATTTAACGCTAGTGATAGCATTATGCAACCAAACGAAGCGAAACCGTATTCTGTATTTATATTTGACGATGTATCTTGTGAAAATCAGGATACTATTAGAAACTACTTTGCCATGGGAAGACATAATAACATCGATAGCATATATATAGGACAAACTTATAGCAAAATCCCAAAACAACTTATCAGAGATAATGCAAATGTTTTAATTGTATTTAAACAAGATGATACTAACCTAAAACATATATATAACGATCATGTAAATGCTGATATGGCATTTGAAAAGTTTAAAGAGCTTTGCGGAAAAGCATGGGCGGAAAAGTATGGATTTCTGGTTATTATGAAAGATCAAGCTATAAAAGACGGCCGTTATAGAATAGGTTTTGATAAATTTGTTTTACTACACTGATTAGCGGTATTACTGTACAAGTCGTCAAGGTGTGAAGATGGTTAACCAGGAAAAGCTACTAAAAGAAATAAAATCACTTAGTGATTCTATTAGACAAAAAAACCGAGCTTTAAAATCAGGTATAAATGAAAGAGAGCAATTTTTAGAAACAACATTTAAACCTGTTACTGAACCTTTAAAGCGATTAGCACAAAATATGGAAAAACCTTCAATTCGCTTCGAAGGAGACAAAATGCTACCAATTTCCAAATATGAAGAAGAATTTCAGAATGATGAAAGTTTTGACCAGTTACAAACATCTGAAGAAAGCGACGAGTATGAAGAAAGCGGAGATATAGGAGATTTAAGGGAAAAGAACATTGCAGGAGATACAAGTACAGAAGATACAAGTGCGGAAGATACAAGAGCAGAAGAAGAGGATATCAACCCATCCAACTTAAGCAAATTAGGCACAGATATTATGTTTAAAGGAACACTTGGAAGAAAATATACATTAAAAATGTTACATGGCACACATGCTAATCGAAATTATCATACATATGGAGCTAGAATAGAGGATAAAGGATTAATGATTGGAGATAGAAAGTTAGATATAAACGAAAATGATGATATAGTTATTGGTGATAAGAAATATAAAGGTACAACAGGTTTGTTTGAACTCATCTTTAAAAATAATCCTGGTAAATATACTAAAAAGGATTTACAATTGTTTAAAAATATACTAGAGTATACAAATGCACATAGAAAAAAATATTCCAAAGACCTACCTATTTATAGAAACAGGTCAATAAAATACACAAACATTATATCTAGTCTTTTCCCCTCGAAATCAAATAAAGCTCCAATTAAAAGAAGAGCTTTATCTTCTGCTGAATTAAATGTTTTGCATAAAAAAAGAAAAACAACTGATCCTACTACATCTGGAAGGGGATTATTAAAAAATTTGTATAAAACCAATATAATATATTACAACGATATAAATAAGTTAGTTGATCGAATGAGGTTATTACATGAAGCTATGGAAGCCGGGCACACTGGTTTAGAAAACGAATGGGTAGCTTTGGTTGATGAACTGCGAAAACGAGAAATAATTGTTCAGTAGACGTATATATATAGTAAGAACCTAAACGATAGCGATTCAGTTACATCATGAGTGTGGACAAGTTTGGACGGTATTCCGAGTTTGGAGTAAAATCTGGATATAGTGAAAAAAGAGCTGGGTTTCCGTTAACACCTGATGGTAATTATAATTTTGAAGGAAAAGTAATTCAAAATGTTGGTGATCCGCTTTTGTCTTCTGATGCGGTTACGGTACAATACATGGATAAAAGAACCCCGATTGTACACGAAGACCATTGGGGGTTTTCCGGTAAAAGGTTAAGCAATATAAAACATCCCATTTATGATGGTGAAGCAGTAAATTTAGCGACTTTAAAATTGTTAACGATTTACAAAAAGAATGAAACTGATACAAGCTATGATGTAAAAAAATTAAAATTGTCAAATGTAGGTGATTGTGAGCAGGATGGAGACGCTGTAAATAAGAAAATATTTGATATAGTACACAAGAAATGGACTACAGAATATGAAAAACATATGGAAAGGTTTGGTGCAGCTTTATTTAATTATATCCATCGGGCTTCAGGAAGAGCTGTAGCTTCAGATGTTGACAGCCACAATTATTTAGACTGGAAAAAGATACACAATCCAGAAAAACCTAATCAATTAGATAAACCGTCTGAGCCTTCTAAAGTCAAGACATTAGGAAAGGGGGATAAAGTGAATGTGATTAATGAACCAACAGAAAACGATGAAGATTACATAAGAGAAAAAAGAATTTAAATACCCATGATAAGGGATAAAGCATCAGTCATATTCGAGAGATGATACAGAGAGGATGATGGAATCCAATATTACTGCGTGGAGTTTAATATCTCAAGAGCCGAGATTTCCCCAAGGAGTGCTGACAGATGGTTTTGTTCAACGGTTTGATAGATATATGGATTGGGAACAACTTTCCATACACTACCTCTTCACAATGACTATGTTAAGAATTTATTTTCACAGAGTTAACTGGATTCATATTTTACAAAGACAACAGTTTTCAGAAGACTTCCTTGTAGAGATGACATCAAATTTTAATAACTGTTGGGAAGTAATAAGTAAATATCAAAATCTCTCTGAAAATTACATTGACAATTTTAAAGATAAACTAGACTGGAATGTGTTATTTAATTATCAACGATTAAGTGGCAAGTTTCTAAGGGAACATGACAACTATTTAGATTTTATTCATTTTACCGAAAACAACGATACCATCACCAGCGGAGAAACATTTGAAACATCTTCAATTACACCTTATTTCTATTTTTACTACTTTTATTTATTATGTCTACATTTAATTAATTAATCCATTTCTATATAATAAATGGATTTTAAACAGTATATATAATACAAGAAGCCAAGACTAATATTACATTCATTGTAAAACATTTATAGAGTGCACCTACTGATTGTAAGTTTGGCTATAAATAGTCATGCCGAGGGCTAAACGCATCAGTCATAATCGAGAGAGATTACAGAGAGGAAGGGGAATAGCATCAACAGCATTTTCTCTATTAAGTAAACCGGTTGGAGCTATAGTTAACAAGGCGATTGATTTATTACCTGTGGAATTACATTTACCTGGAGGATATCAATATTGTGGTCCTGGAACCAAATTAGAGAAACGGCTTGCTAGAGGAGATCCTGGAATAAATAAGCTTGATCAGGCCTGTAAACAGCACGATATAGCGTATTCCAAATTTGGTGATACAAAAAATAGATCAATAGCGGATAGAGCACTTTCTGAGAAAGCTTGGCAAAGAGTAAAATCTAGTGACGCGAGTATTGGTGAAAAAGCAGCGTCTTTAGCAGTAACAGCAGCAATGAAAGCAAAAACTACGTTTGGAGGAGGAAAGAGAAGAAGGCGTGGGAAAAGACCCGCTAAGAAACAAGGAGGTAATATCAGAAGAAAACGTCGATCTACTAGTGGTAAAGGTAAAAAGAAACCAACAATATGGTCAATGATAAAAAAGGGAGGAGGACTATACCTAAGACCGTATCGTGTGTATTAAATAAGAAAGAGCAATTAATAATTAAAAACAAAGAATTAACCAATGAAGAACTGATTACATATGCTTCTTGTTTGAAAATCCCATTTTTTAGAGGAGTATTTATGAAAGATGAATTACCGGTTAAAATGTGGAAAAATGAGACTGGTATAGTAAATTTGGATAATAGTGAAGGATTAGGCACTCATTGGGTGTGTTACAAGAAACTTGGTGAAACGATTTATTATTTCGACAGTTTTGGAAACCTTCCACCACCGAAAGAACTTCAACAATACTTTCGTGCGGCAGAAAATGTTTTTTACAATTATACAAGAAAACAACCTGATGATACATCCATTTGCGGTCATTTATGTTTAGACTTTTTAGCTAAAAGTGTTAGTCAACTTTAAGATGTCTTCGTATACAGTGTCATTAACCGGTAACTCATGTACTTTGCGCAGTATTCTGTTTCCAGCGCTACGTTTGCAAAAAGGAAGACTATGGGAAGCCGCATTATTGGATTTAACAACATATAACTCTATTCCAAACGTTAGTGAAGGAATTAATAACAAAATACATTATTACAAGACAAAAGATAATAAAGGAAAATATTCAGCTTTGGAAGAATTCAGTTTACCAACAGGAGCTTATGAAATTGATAATATAAATGAAGTTATACAAAAACATATGGGAAAAGAAAATATAACGATAAAAGGCAATAACAATACAATGAAAGCCGAAATTACTTCTAAGTATTATATTGATTTTGGCCAAGAACGTTCAATTGGTAGTTTATTGGGGTTTTCTAAGGAAACAAAGGTATTAGAACCTAATACAACTCATTCTGGGAATAGAACTGTGACGATCATCAAAGTAAACAGCATAGACATTACATGTAACATTATACAAGGATCCTACAGAGATGGAGAAAATCGGCATATATTACACACATTTTACCCATCAGTCGCACCGGGTTTCAAGATAGTAGAAAAGCCTCAAAACCTTGTGTACCTACCGTTAAACACCAGTTTCATTTCAGACATCGTGCTGAACATAGTGGATCAAGACGGAAACCTTATTGACTTTCGAGGAGAAGCTATTACTGTAAGAATACATATAAAATCATCCGCTTAGATAATGGGGTTATCATTTAAAAAGAGAGAGCCAACCAGCAAAGAGGTCAGTAGCTCATCAGCTGTAGAAGGATTAACAAGTGACAACATTCGTTTTCTAGAAGAAATTGGATTAAAGGTCATTAACAATGGATATACTGGATATAGCGCAGGGCCCAACATTCGACGAGACCTTATGGGAAAAGGAATATCACACGCACAACCCTTACGCTTCGTCCAAATTAAACAATAACGATGAAATTAGGATTCCTATACAACAACAAGACATTTATACTCTTCCATGCGAAAGTTATTTATATATTGAAGGAAAAGTAACAAAAGCTGACGGTACTGTTGGAACCACTGTTCCGTTCATAAATAATCCTATGGCATTTTTGTTTGACGAGATTAGATATGAAATTTCAGGAGTTACAGTCGATTCAACAAAAAAGGTTGGAATTTCCAGTACATTAAAAGGATTAGCGTCTTTAACACCAAATGAGAAGAATCTGTTAGCTGTTGCAGGATGGGTTGCACCAGACAAAAGTATAATTACTCCTGACGCTTCGGGAAACTTTGATTTTTACGTACCTTTAAGATTACTTTTAGGATTTGCTGAAGATTACAGAAGAATAATAATAAATGTAAAACAAGAACTAGTTTTATTAAGGTCATCAAACGATAATGATATTATTAAAGCATCTGCTGGAACAACTGAAGCCAATTTAGACTGGAAACTAACATTAGACAAGATTGTTTGGAGAGTACCACATGTGCGACTAAATGATGAACACAGGATTACATTATTAAGAAAGTTAAAATCAGATCGAGACATTGTAATGCCATTCAGAAGCTGGGAGTTTCATGAATACCCCGTTTTACCTTCAACACAACGGCATACATGGACTGTAAAAACTTCTACTCATTTGGAAAAAGCGAGATATGTAATCTTTGGATTACAAACAAAGAAAAAAAGTATATTAACTGAAAATGCTGGTGAATTTGACCATTGTAAATTAACAAACTGTAAAGTGTTCCTGAATTCACAATTCTTTCCCTACGACAACTTTAATATCTCTTTTGATAAAAAAAGGTACAGTGTTTTATACGATATGTACGCTAGGTTCCAAAATTCATATTACGGCAAAACAAACACACCTCTACTATCTCCCGTACAGTTTGAATCGAAAGCTCCAATTGTTGTAATTGATTGCTCCAAACAAAACGAATCTGTAAAATCGTCTAGTGTTGATATAAAGATAGAAATGGAATTTCAAGAAAACGTACCTGCAAATACATCTGCGTATTGTTTAATTTTGCACGATAAAATTGTTACATACACACCGTTGACTGGTATCGTAAAGACGGTATTGTAAAACGTTGTACCACCACCGGCACCGCCACTGTCGCTAACCTATAAATAGCGGAGCAACAATGCAGGTCTTCAGTTGATCGTCTATCGTCGCATGGGCAACATCTTCTACAAAATGAGTTCTCCATCTGTTGTACAAGGTGATGCAGAAATAGCACCGTTATTGGAACGTGATAATACCAGCGAAGCAGAAATTATCAAGGAAATAACTGCATTTTTAAAGTTTGGTAAAAGAGATAGAGAGGAGGAAAGTAATGCAGACCCATCAAAGGTAGTACCAAAAAGGAAGAAGAAAGTTGAAGAAAATATTCCTCCTCACATTTTAACTGAAGTGTTTTTGCGAATCTTTTACCCCATCTCAGCATGCATCAGTAAAAGTGTATCAGTTGGATTGATGAAGTCATTGGATTATTCCCCTACAGTAATACTACACCATGGAACAAAAAAGGTTTTATTTTCGCAAAATGCTTGGGAGTCATTTTTGAAACATGTACATTTAATAGAATGTTATTTAACTAACAGTTTGTGTGGAAGGAAAACACATATTCGACTTTTGGATTGTGACAATGAAATCGATATTGTTAAACATCGTGGACAACTACAAGTGCGAATTAGAGACTTGACTCAACATGAAAATAAGATTCTACTGTCACGTGAAGAATTCTACGTTTTAAACTACGCAACAGAACCTATTACAAGGTACATGAGACAGTTGGTATTTGCAAGCGCTATTATTAAAGAATATTTGGTCGATACTTTGGAAAAACAACCTGATAGCACCATCGTGTACGGACCTGTGGATACATCTATTTTTAATAGAATACCTCATGAAGTTTGCATGTGGAGAAAGTTAAAGGATTTTGAACCACTTGTAGAAATCGCTACAGAAGCTACAGAAGAAACAACACAGGAAGAAGAAACGGAGAAACAAGAAGAAGAAGAAAACGAAACACAAGAAGAAGAAGTTAAAAAAGACTAAAGTTTGACTAAGTAAAGAAGAACACACGTGGGGTAGGCCTATTGGGGACGGTGCCCACGTTAAATATACACCAACGCGCCTGCAACTGTACGGCCTGGTATTTAACCTACCGTGGTGTGGAAAACAGTTTAGTTGATCGCTAGGTGCCATGATGAGCGGAGGGGATGAAGAAGTGAGTGTAAAGCCTTGTGTAATAGAATTTCAAGCATTTCGAAATAATAATGATAGGTTTATTATCAAGGAATTAGTAATTTTAGACTTGCTTACATTTGTAGTTTACCCATTCACGTTTGAAGCTCCTTTTTCTTTTAACAACCTTAACGCCAAAGCAAAAAGTACAAACAAATGGATAACAAACTACTTTCATCACATACATTGGTATGAAGGATTTATAAGCTACAGTAATCTGCACAGTATTATGTTTAACTTTTGCAAACAATATTCACATATATACACAAGAGGATTAGAAAAAAGGAACTGGATACAAAAGTACACGCACGGTGATGTTTTCGATATAACCATCGGTAAGGACTTTAACATTAATCTCGGTAATATTTGTGTTGCTGCAAAAGATCCTAAACACGGACAATTAAACTGCGCATTGCACAACGCATATCGTTTGGCTGCTTACTTGGAACAAACGCAGAAATGTGGTGGGGGTAGCAAAGAACCGGAATGTGGTGGGGGTAGCGGGGCCTATAAATACGAGGAGCCAACACCGCTCCGGCACGAGTATTATTCGAGACTCCGAAGAGGCAACATCACAGAAGACATCGCAACCACCACTGACGAAGATGGCATCACAACAGTTTCTACAAACACTGGTTGATCAATTCAACACTCATTCAAAATCCGACCTTCTGCTAACTAAAAAGTGTTCAGAATTAAAAGAACAAAAACACTACATTATTCATAACATCAAGAAAGTGGAAACCACACATGGAGAAGCAATTCTAGTTTCATTGAGCGAAGCACCTTTAACTTCAGGAGATGAGCCGAAGTTTCAAGTATTTCTTCCAAAACGATTTGTTCAACTGCTACAGAATGAAGATTTGCGAGATATTCAACCGGGGACGTTGTATTTGGTATCACACGGTGTAAGCGGCAACAACTCAACGGAACTCACTCTGCACATCATGCATCCTTGTACATAATGTCTCTGTTTGTATTTCTCTGTTTGTATTTTATTGTTTGTATTTCTAGTCATCAATGTTAAACTTAAGTTTATTGTATTGTAAAATGTTTGTTTAATAAAGAAAAGAAAAATAGAAAAAAAAATATGAAAAAAACATAAAGAAAACAGCAACACAGCAGTATATTATTTTATATACTGCTGTGTTGCTTTTTTTTAAAATTCGAATGGGTGACCTTGAACTTTCATTCAGGGTTAACTTATGAAGAGGTATAAAAGAGAGGGAGCAGTGAAGTTAGTCTCAGTCTTGTCTAACACACGCTGCAGCTAACATGTCGGTGCCACCTATGAACAATTTATTTTTCGATAACAATTTGAAGACATATTGTTGCGAGTTACAATGTTTTAAAATACCAGGCGATCAAGTTGACGGGAAAGCTTGTCGTAAGTGCAAGTGTTTTAGCTATTGCATATGTAGATGTAAAACGTATCAAATGAACCGACAAGATAAAATACAAGAATTACGCCGAAGGATTGCATTACTGTGGCGGCGAATGTAGTAGCAACCATCTGCCTCGCACCAGCTGCCACCTGCCGCCCGCCATCTGCTCCGCCCCACCACACTTTTACCCCCACCATTTTGTTTGATACCAAAACGCTAGCTAGCGAATAGTCAGTACACCTCCGGCTCTCGACTGGTGAACATCAAGTGCTTTTCACAAACGTAAAACATTATATTAAAATGTCCATTAAAATTAGGTGTATTCATTATGACTCTATTCATCTTGCGACTTACCAAGACCTCGAGGTGTTTAGTGAAGAGTTAAGACTTCTTATTGCGTCCGGTTACGATTTATCTTTGGAACTTTACGCATCAAAAAACAACATGGACTCTGCGCAGGGATCGAAGTATCTACCGTCTTTCTTCAGAAAGCAAATTGATGGCCGCAACTCGTCCGGATCAACAACATCGATGACAACCAACAACGGGGAACTATTGTAAACATGAATTATTGTAAATAAAGTAATATTTGTAATATGAATTATTGTAAATAAAATAAAGTAATATTTGTATTAGTACTACCTCGCACTAGTTTCATTCGATTGCTTCATTCGATTGTTTTCATTCGATATTTTATCGAATGACAACTATCGAATCACAATCGGATTTTACGAGTGCGAGGTAGTACTTTTTTAAAATTACCTCCCAGTGACCTTGAACTTTGAACTTTCACTCATTACGTCACAAAACCGCCTACGTCACTGGCTCAGCCTCAGATGACGTCTTTCATGACTCAGCACTTCCGGTCACGTGACCGGAAGCCATAAATCACTTGGCCCAGAAGCCCCAAATGCCCACTACTTACTTTGATAAAATTAAGATGTTTACTGTTAAGGTATTCACACTCTTATTGTCAGGGCTGTATTTCCCTAAGGGCGCACGGGGCGACCGCCCGGGGCCCCGGGCCTGAGGGGAGCCCCAGGCTACGATAACTCCGGGCCTGCATGCTATTTCTGTGAAATCACAAACGATGGCCAGCTGGGCTCGCCTACCCCACCCATATAGAGCAATACATCTAATTTGGGTTTTTAAACAATTTTGCCAGTAACATTTCCGGTTTGTCGCACTTGAGTTAAATATACAACGATGGTACTTATACATTTCAACAGAGCACTATTCAAGGAAAGTAACCATGCCACTCATTTTTTTATGTCTATTTATCCGAGCACTATGAGCGTGCAAAGTAATTAATCCCATAACGGTGTGTGCTGTACCCGGCCACCACCTGTGACGTCACAGCAGGGTAGAATGGGAGTATACAGGCCCAGAGTTATTGTAGGCCCCGCCCCAGGTCACAAAAGTGGGGCCCCACGGGCCAAGGGCCTCGCGAGGTAGTATTTTAAATTTTGTCTGAAAAAAGTTGATTATTTCTCAACTGACAATAATAAAAATAATTTTAAGTTGTAAAATATGTACGTTCAAAATAAGTCTCAAATCCAAAGTCATTCCCTAACATTTATTATTTTGAATGCTGTGTGCGGATTTGACGAATTTGCCCTAGTCCAGTAACAGGAATAGGCCAGGTAGGATTTGAAATGTAACTACTGATGGTATTGTAGAGCACCTTATTTTGCTGGGTACAAGTTGTAGACATTGTATATTTCCAATAGATGATCTTGAGCTTTCATTTTTGAGCCTGTCCCCTAACCCAATAAATTGTCTAATATCCACCATGCTTTGGTGTACTTGGAAGTTGCAGATTCCGTTCAAGCCGATTTAAGTTAAGTTTGTTGTTATTGTTGTACAAAACTCAATATGATATTATTATAAAATATTAGGAATTAACAGCCAGAGAGTAATCAAATAATAGTATCAAAATTATACTGTTACGACAGACAGTTAACACGTATTTTATGATTAGTCATAAGTGTTTGAGGTTATAATGATATGATTTGATAATAATTAAGATGATAATAATAATGATAGTGTAGCTTGTAGCCTTTTTTTTTGTAATTTATTTTTGAATTTAATAATAGTTTGAAGGTTGTTTGTTTTGAATCAATTTATACTCAATACAATTAGCACTGCCCCGGTCCCCGGTCTCGATGGGGGTTACGGGCTTATCATTGCTGCCAACACTGAATTCTCTAATAGCCCCCCACATCCAGTTTAACCCATTGGCGTAGACATACGAGCTGGTCTCGTTCCTTACTTGTAATTTTACTAACCTGTGAATTGGAGTATAAAATTAGTGTTTTTAAATGGATTAATGGCGTATTTTAATTAAAATATTGTTTTCTTTCAGTTTAGAGAGTCGCATTGGCACACACTCAGTAGACATAAGTAAAAATTAGCAAAATCAGTGTTGACCATGTGCAAGTCTCAAAGAATTAACCGATACCGTCAACTTCCAAGCAAGCCTGCCACCGTTTGTTTTACTTGGTCCCTCCCACCAACGTTGCCACAGACCGGTTAACTCATTGACAGTTGCACAACTGGTCAGTTTTGGTCGTGTGCGGGAATCGAACCCACGAACATCGTATCACCACCTGGCCAAGGTGTATCCACGACGTAGCCAACTCAGCTAACACGACCAAAGGCCTGGTGGCGATATTAAGGTTTTTCAGGCAGTCCGCGCCCCTAGCGCCCCTTAATGACACCCACGGTCATTAGTTACATATTTTGCTACTAGAGTGCAGCACCAATCAATTCCCGTTATAGGCTACTGCAAATAGAATAAAATTACTACCTCAATGGGTTAAAATAACGTAGGAAAAGACGAGAGCCAATGATGAGGATTGACATTGTGTCATCATCACGTAAACTTAACATGAAAATAATGTACAATGTAAAATAATGAATCGTCTAAAATGTAACTGACTTTTTACTATTTACAAAAATTTAAATCTCTCTAAGAATATTTTTGTGTGTGATAACACAAATGCGTCTGCAAAAAGAAGATTTTTTAAAGTTTAAACTTTTGAAAGGTTACCTTTGAATTACATTAAACCAGAGTGATTAAAATTTGTAGCATCCTGAGGATAGAAAATGATACTCTGCGTGCCTTGACTTTGATCACATAATTAATGACTTGTCAGCCAATAAATGCAGAAATAAGGAGTTTTTACTGTCTACACTGCATGAAATACTATTTAATAAAGTCTATCCAGCAGTATGTTGACAAAAAAACTTCATAAGAGTTCCTAATCAATGTGTATGGAATTCACAAATATTTCTTTCATTTATGCTATGTTTGGTTTGTTTTAATTATCTTAGTGTAATAATGCTTGTGGTAAAGCACCTACATGAGATTATTTTATTCATTTATAAATTTGTGTTGTTATTTTAACTATTTATAATTTTGTTTATGTAAATTAACTGAATTATTGGATATAGGCTTAAGAGAGCTAAAATCTTGTGGGAAAAATTAAATACAACATTTTTATTTTGTGAGTTTTTGAAGTTTTGATAATAAATAGTTTTGATAATTTGTTATTTATTGGTATATTTATTAAAGACTAGACTATTAAAAATTATAAAGCTATATTACAGAATAGAAAAAATGACTTTCATATGTATATATAACTACACACATGCTTGTATGTTAGGGGGCCCCATTTTCGTATACGCCTGGGGCCCCAGAGGTCCTAAATACGGCCCTGCTTATTGTAAGGACAAGACACCTGTTACCGCTTTTTTTAGCAGACCATGTAATGTATTGTGTCAATAAAGAATTTCATTTAATTTCAAAAGCTCATTGTTTGACCAAACTGTCAACTTTGACCTGTATTGATCGAGACTTTTCTAAAAATACTAAGTTGAGTGACAATAGTTTTGGGTGATTGAAAGGTCAGAGGTCAATGTACTACCAAACATATCCTGAGTATGGCATGATAATAGCTTTTCCCAACTAAAAAAAGCAAATATTTTAATCTATAGATTTAAATCAAGTCTGTAGAGCTGCTTCCTATATTATTTGACCAAGAATGTCAAATTAGGATATTTTTCTTTACAACTTTTTGACAGAACTCTACAGAATATTTTTGAAAGCCATCTCTTATCTTCCTAAAAAGTGTTAATTCAGATCTCAGTTTTGAACCAAACATTCCAGAAAATTAATGGGCCAAAATGTGTTTAAGCCCACCACAATAAGCTATATCTAAAACGAGAATACAGGAAACCAGAAGTTGTCCATACAATACCAGAAATTTTTTAACTTTTTAATCCCATAGGCTAGAGTTTTTTAAGAAAAGCATAAATTATAGAGGTTTACAATTTTTTGAAAAACTCCCAGATTCTAAAAAAAAACACAAAACCTGTTAGAACTCATAACAAAACTTAAAAAGTTTATCATAGATCATCCCTTATACTCCTTTGAGGAATTGAATGTAAATTTGAATGTCTAGTCGCTAGGCAAAAAAAAAAATATCAAATTTATATCAAATATCAAATTATTAACAAATTATTAATTATTAATTATTATATCAATTTATTTTATATCAAATTTGTATATTCTATCACATGTTTATATGTAACTAAAGAGACACTATTCACTATGACAAATGACACTATTCATCTGAAACAATTGTACAGTTAACAAATAAAGATATTTGATTGATTGATTGATTGAATAAAAATAAGCAAGACATTTGATTCATAAAAATAAATTTTATTTATAAATTCTTAAATGTATACATTATGAATATTTAACAAACGATAAAAATACAAAACAGAGATTATCCAGATAAAAAAACACTAAAAAAACAATTATCTAACTATCTAAGCTTGTCAGTCTTTTATTATATGACTATGGAATACAGGTATAGTATGTACAATGTAGCAATATTCACTGTCAATATTAAAATACATAACTAAAGTTGGGCTGCAGGATAAGCGACTTTCTTGCGCGTGATTTATGCAACAAACGTGTGAGTTACATGTTATTTACTAGCCACACCAAAGCTACTGGGAACAGTTTTGCATCGATCGATTGATCTTGCACCAGTTCTGCAAGAAGGTCACTTATTCAACGGCCAACTTTAATATTATCATAACCTCACTTAACCATTGGAATGAAGTATAATAATCATAGATGCTATTTATGGCTATGGTCGGAACATTTGTAACAACATAAATACATCCAATATTTTTCTAAGAGTTTCACTACCCTCCACTCTACTATTTTGGTTATAATCCCAGTCAATAAAACAATTACAACACTAAACCACTGAGAAGCTTTCACACCATGGTGAAAACTACTTTAAAATATAGATTAGACAGATATTTTGAATACGGTGAAATTCCTTTTTAAAATGCTTAAAACTTATTATTATTGATTTAACTCCTATCAATAGTAATAGCTAACCATCTCCATACATATATATATATATATATAGTATAACGAAAAAATATTTTGTTAAACACACAAAACAATATACTATCTGAAGTTGTTTGGTTCATATGAATTATTGCAATGGCATATTTCATTCTGCTTTAATTATCTTAAACTAATATATTTTTGGTACTTATTACTTCAAGATATTCTATTCTGGCAAATATTTTAATGCACGTTTCACAACAACTAAATTAAAAATAAAAGACCTATGCTAAAATTGATGTTCTAATTTTATTGAAATTTTCAGAAAGTAATTATCACCTAATATAGGTGTTTATTTCAGGGATTCTAAAAATCTGGTACTTGAATAGATTTGATTATAGATACAATTCCTGGCAAACATATAACCATTGACTATGCAACTGTAGTAGACGGTAAATGCAATGCTCAAAACGGTTAACCAAGAAACAGCACAATCTATTGAGTGTGGTCGGCAACAGGGGCTATCGAATGTGCTTCCTCCTAGTAGATATTACGCAAACTACTTGGGATCGCAAAGGCAGACGAACAGATAAAGCTCGCTGGTGAAAGACGGTTATGACGTCGACACCAATTTTATTACAAGTTTGTAACAGTTATTACAATATTATTTTTATTTCACACAACCTTAGTTATTACAGCCTTACAGCCTTTGTTAAATCATATATTAAAACTTCCGAGTTGCAAGGAAAGTTAGACAGTTGTTTTATTAGCAAAATGAGATTTTAAAAACCCGCCACGGCCGAGCTGAGTGCGCCACGATGCATGAGCCAGAGTTAGTTCCACCACTGCGTGCGATGGTGGCGACTTCTACCCAGTGCTGTAAGAACTAGGTGGAGAATCCCGCCTCTTTTGTTATCAGACGGGCCCATAAGGTTTTCAGTCTAGTACAGGTGTATAGTCAATGATATAACCCATCTTACAGACAGGTTTTTTCTATCTAAAGCTATTGGGTTAAGACCACTTTGATATAAATACATTAGGTATTAGCTGAATAGCTGAACATGAATATGGTCATGTATTCCAATCAATATATTGGTAACAAAATTACTGGGTAAAACATCAAATAATCATTCAGTTATTCACAATCTCATTTATAGAAATAATTGCATTATTTGATTTTTTTTATAAACAAATCTTAATACAAACAGTCAAAACGCTGGGGTATTTATGTCTAACTTGCCAATTCCCCGATATGATATAGAAATGTAATTCGGTTCACTGAGTCATAAGTTCTAAAATAGGAAAAGCAAAGGGTTTTGATTCCAATTTCACCTTAGGAAATCCCACAGGTCTTTAAAGTTCCAATGCAAATCTTATGGAAATTCATCTTATTTTACTGAACAGAGTTTATTACTGTAATACAGTTCAAAAGTTTATTACAGAATGCAGCACATTCAACAGTTTTATATCGCGGGGAAAGCTGGTTATTGCACCAGCTAGGTTTTAATGAAACATAAGACTAAACTTACACTTCAAATAATATATATATGGACAGTAAATAAAGGAAATAATATACAAAAATTCTTCAATTATTACAATATTTGTATAAAAACTGAATCCCTCTTGATGTCTATGACTATGTTTATTACACATCTCAACACACTAAGTAACATATGTTACATATATTTGAAGTTTGAACACTATAGCTAGGGCAATGGCAAGTAAATATTTCCTTCAACAGGCACCATGCATTATACAAAAATAAGTATAATAAATAACATTTGTGTTTTTGGGAAGATGTGGGGTTTAGACGTTGTTGTTTTGAGAAATATTACAAGTATACTCTTTAATTATTGCACATAGAGAAATACTAAAAGATACAGAATAAAAAAATAATATAAAAAAGTAGATTCGTAACATTTTTGCCACTACCTTATAAGAAATCTCTTAAATTCTAAACAAATTATGGATGTGAATTGATCTTTGGAGAGACCATTAGAGAGTTATTCTCTAAAAACTTTTAAAAATAAATTTGATTGAGATTAAAATGAATTGCATGACCATAATAATACTTGTATCCATAAGATTATCATAAAGAATTATATTGAAATAAATTATTTAAGGTTTAATATCTGGAACAAATGTTAAACCCTGTCCTAGTATTGACCAATTTTGAATTTTTAAATAATGACTGTACAATGACATTATGTCTTAATGGCTATACAGTTAGAGTGAGATTAAAGTAGACCAGTTAAAGTAGTAAAATATATCCTCAGCTACAATAGGCCTATCTCGAATGTTATTAATTTTATATAACAGAGTGGTAGTTTAAATTTAACTCTCACGCTGTTGTTAGCAATTGTTGTCATTCAAATAACTCAACACTTAAGGTACAAAACTACTCTCATCAAAACTTTAATGTCGATTGTGTTAACCAATGTCTTGAGTGGCTTCTCAACATCGTAGTAAACATTTAGAAGATCCCACAGTTGGCTGAAAATTTACCAATCTTGTCGGAGTCACTAGAGCTCGACATCTCTTTACTATAAACCAAATTGTTTTGTTGACATTTGACCCAATGTTTAGTGTAAGATTTTACATTTTGTTTGTGATATACTTTTTACCCATGTCTGATGGAAAAGTACAAACAATTAATAGCCTAACAAGTTTTTTTTTTAATATCTGGAAGTTTATTTATTTAACTATAAAAATCGCCTACAAACAAAATTTGTCTTTAAAAGACGATGCCATTAATCTCTTTCTGGTTATAAATAAATTAGATATCGTGCTTTTTGTTTAAAATTGCTGTAATTTATATGGAGCATAAATCCAACATAGCTCCTGTCTCCAATGTTCTTTCCAAGTAATTTCTTTCCGTGTCTAAACAAAGACACATGACTGGTCAAATAGCTTAAAGCTAATTCCTAATTATTCTAGAATATGAATTTAATATTCTTATTTTTATTGCCAATGATATGCGCTCCAAATGCTCTTTTAACTCAGTATATACATATGTTACAAAACAAAAGAAAGCGGGAATACTTACCAGCTCAAAATATTCTTCCTACAAACAAATGATAGCTAAAACCCAAGGTTCTTGCAGTCAGATGAGGTTGAAGAAAAAACTAGCTAAAAAAATGTAAATATAAATATATGCAGATTAATTAGATCAAATATGCTCTTTTTATTTCTAAAATAATTTTGGAAACATAAATTTTGCTGTGCCTAAAGGAACTGAAGTAAAATGTATTTAAAAAATTGTATGCCAATCTGTTCAGAAATGTGTACAGAATTGAGTAAAATACACACAAATAAACAAAATGCACTGCATTTTTATAGACTTATTGGTTACATAAATACAAATTTGAATGAATATTGTTTTTTGGTATCTAGATAAATTAAGTTGTCATGGTCCTCTGGCACCGGTGTGAGACAATGATTTCCTCTTCTAAAGATTTTAATTTTGTTGGAAATAAAACTCAGACTTCAACGCTTACTTAGAAAAATATGGCATTCTTACAACGTAAAAGAAGTAACCTTCTTCTGGCATTCAAAAACCTTAGGCACAGTGATTAGGTTATATTACTTGGCTTTTTCAATGTTGGAAATCACGACAACATCTATACAATTGTTCAATTGTAAACTTAAAATATAAACTAATTGGAATGGCATCGAAGAGATCTTTAATCATTGTTCCTTAGAAACCACCTATCCCGAACTCTTTACCTAACCAAACCTCCTTAACTTTAAATACCAATTGAAATTACAGCTGTTTACACTACTATAAATGGAAAACTTATCCCAGTCCAAATTGACATTCTTAGGCCTTTCACAAAGTCTTAAATATCCAAGATACTACATTATTAATGTTCCCCTTATAATACTGAAAATGTATAAGGATCGTCAATAACCTATCCTTCGCACGTATCTAAGAATGTATCAATACAAAATATTTTGCCACCTTATAAACTATGCAAGAGACACTTTAAAACTAAGTAAACAAAATGAAATATCCACGAGCTAGTGCCACAGATAGATCAGGCTAATACATTATCTTGAAGGCGGTGGCCGAGATGACAATGACGGCGGCAATCATGAACTGGAAGCCCAGCGGGGGGGACACAGCGCAGGACAGTAACAGCACCAGCCCGGCGACTTGGGCCGACAACAGCAACAGTGTCAGGTACAGCAGGAGCAGCGCGGACAGCGAGTAGATCTGTCACAGTGTCACGAATAAGTGTATTGACAAAATACAAACTAAAACTAAGTGATTTCCCAGTCACTGACTGAAGACACAGTAGTTTTAACTCTATAAATATAATTGTGACTGGATGTAACTTGGTTGTAGATGTGATTTTCTGCATGAGTGTTATTTATAGTATTACTATTTCATGGAATTTTTAAGGGGCATCTACGTTTTGAAGAAATAGTTGGGACTGTGTAAACCATATATATTTTCAAGTTTTCCTGCATAGGGACATAATTTTGTAGGACATTGTACTTGAATAAACTTATTTTACAATGAATTTATCGGGCAATATACCTAGTCAGGGTGGCCACTAACATTTGATTTTGGAATTCCGGTATATTTTGAGTACAATTATTGTTCCAGTACAATTTTTGACGAAATTCTAGTATTACGGAGAAATACTACATTTAAATACGAACAGAATAATATAAAAGGCATTACAGAAATGTTTTACCATGGTTCAAAAGAAGCATAATAAAAACAAGCACTAACAAATGAAAACATTAATCAAACAACCAAATAAATCTTATATAGCCAGGGGTTAATATTGAACATGTTTTAAAGGCAATGTTTGTGGTTAAGATAAAGTTTAAATAATAAATTACAAAATTTATAGCCTATTGCAAATACTATATTTATTATTTTAAATATGATTAAAATGTTTATACAGATCTGGTTGGAAAATGAGGCCATACTGATTGCTAACACATAGGGAAAAATCAAATAAAACATCAATTTTAACTGTACGGTACCCACAACATGAGGTGCTGTGTAGCATCTAATACCACTCGATGCACAATAAGTCTATAAAGAGTCGTTTAACACTCCCCCCACCAATGATCCCCTTTATCAATTTACTTCCTCATCCTCCCACACAAATTATTACTGACCCTACTCAAGACTTCTGAATGTGTGTTTGACACAATACCCTAACAGGTTATATCACCTACTTACGTAGTTAGTTTTTGGATTACGGAATAAACTATTTTTTATCATTCCTTAACCAAAATATTCCTTAAATGTACCGTAGTATTATTTTGCAAAAGTTATACTGGCAAACAAATTTAAATTTATAACTTTAAATATACTTTTTCACAATCCTCTCTAATTAGGAGCGTACTAGAACATACATATGCATATTTCATTATACAGGATTGGGAGCAAGGGAATTTTGCAAACTGGTAGAACTGAAACTGCTGTCCATTGTTAAATTATAGCTGACACAATGCTTTGCAGCCTTTGTGCTCAATTTGACCCTCATTATTTGCCATAATTGCTTAAAATTAAGTATCATAGGCCCCTTGCATAAAAACACTAAATATTTATATTTTTATAGTAGTTAATTAAACACTAATATCAAACATTAACACATAAACATTAATGGTTTGTTTCTTGTTTATTCAGTCAGTTACATAACATCATATTTATATGACAGGTAACAGTAAGTAAGTAATGCATAAATTTGGCCTTAATATAAAAAATACAAAATAATAATTGAAATTAACAATATGTCATGTAAAGTAATAGTAAATTTAATTATTGCTTCTAATTTTACAGGTTCATTAATTAAACCAGTATTCTTAGTTATTAAGGCCTGTTTTGCTTTATTTGTAGGCTTCTTTGTAAAACTTACTTAATATGATTGCTGTTTATAGTGGTTGAAAACTAAACTAACTTAGTTTCAAATTTATGTACAAATAAGTAACAAGTTCCCTGTGTTAAAAATTAACTCAGTAAAAAAACTTGGAAAAAATAAATTAGGTATAGTTTTTCCTTCACCTCCAAAAACGAAATAATAAATGTTAAGTGGTCTATTAAAAAAAGTCAACTCACTGGACCCCAAAAATTATGTTTTTAGCAAATTTCCCCTGTAGGAAAGAAGCTATTACCGTAATCGGCATGGTAAGACCTAGGCCCGGGCCCGTGATAACTTTTCATTTTGAGGTCCCCAGATGCCAAAAACACCATCTGTTCAAAACTGTGTATGTATATATATATATATATCCGTGGGTGAGATAACTCTCGTAAAATTGGTCCGATTTTAATTAAATTTGATACAAACATGTTTAAAAAGCAACATTTATGACTTAAAGTTCGAAAACTAGCCAGATTGCTCTATCCAAAGGTATTTTGGGGAGAGTTTTGTACTCCAAAGTTTTTTTTTTTTTTTTTTAGTTTTAGCGAATTTCCCCTATAGGGAAGAAGCTATTACCGTAGTCGCATGGTAAGACCTAGGCCCGGGACCATGATAACTTTTTGTTTTGAGGTCCCTAGACCCCAAAAACACCATTCGTTCGAAACTGTATATATATATATGTGTCCGTGGGTGCGATAACTCTCGTAAAAAAGGTCCGATTTTGATGAAATTTGGTATAAACGTGTAAAGGAACATTTATGACTTAAAGTTCGAAAACCAGCCATATCGCTATACCTTAAGGGGTATTTTTCGGGGGTTTTGTACCCCAAAAATGGGTTTTTTTAATTTTTTACATATAATTTTTGAAATAGTCAAATTTTAGTTTTGACCATTGGATTCAGCATAAAAAAACACACAATTTGGTATTTTGATAATTCCTCTACGTCAATTGGTTACCGAGATATTGAAAGTGCCAAACACAGTTAGTTGTCTAATATTATTCTTATGGAGGAAAAGAACATTTTTATATCTCGCTTAATTGTGAACGTATACTGACGAAACTTTTTATACAGCTTCATCTCGTTGTGGTCTATTGATATTTGCTCAAAAAAAATTTTTGCCAAAGGCTCCCTTAGCAGCAAACCTGCGTACTCAGCCCCCATGTTATTCTTATGGAGAATAATTAAATGCTCTGTCGCCCTTAATTATGAACATAAATGAATAAAAACTGGTATACGACTTTACCTAGTTGAGTTATATTGATATTAGCATAAAAACCCATTTTTTGTGTTCCTTGTTGCAGCAAACCTGCGTACTCATTCCCAATGTTATTCTTATGGAGAATAATTAAAATTTGATGTCTCGCTTATTTGTGAATATATTTTTATGAATCTTGGTATGCGGCTTTATGTGGTCTTGAGACATATATTTTGCATTGGAAATTTGCTGAGTACGCAGGTTTGCTGCGACGGGGGTATTTTACATATAATATTTTAGTAAATCAAATTTTAGTGAATTTCCCCTATAGGGAAGAAGCTATTACTGTAGTCGGCATGGTAAGACCTAGGCCCGGGACCATGGTAACTTTTCGTTTTGAGGTCCCCAGACCCCAAAAACACTATTCGTTCGAAACTGTGTATGTGTATATATATATGTGTGTCCGTGGGTGTGATAACTCTCATAAAAAAGGTCTGATTTTGATGAAATTTGGTACAAACGTGTAAAGCAGCATTTATGACTTTAAGTTCGAAAACCAGACGGATTGAGCTATCCGAAGGGGCATTTTGGGGGGGTTTTGTACCCAAAAATGGGTTTTTTGAGTTTTTTACATACAATTTTTAAAAAAGTAAAATTTTATTTTTTTCCATTGGAATCAGCTTAAAAAGACGCACAATTTGATGTTTTAATCATTGCTCTACGTCAATTGGTTACTGAGATATTGAAAGTGCTAAACACAGTACGTTGTCCAATGTTATTCTTATGGAGGATAAGAAAAATTGTATATCTCGCTTATTTATCAACTTATCCTGACAACATTTTGTATATTGCTTCATATATTTGTGGTCTAGTCATATTTGCACAAAAAAAATTTCTTTGCCGATAGTTCCCGTAGCAGCAAACCTGCGTACTCAGCCCCATGTTAGTCATATGGAAAATAAGTAAAATGTTATCTTCGTTAATTATGAACATAAATTAATAAAACAAGGTATGTGGCTTTACTTAGTTGAGTTATATTTATATTTGTATGAAACCCCATTTTTTGTGTTCATGTTTCAGCAAACCTGTGTACTCAGCCCCCCTGTTATTCTTATAGAGAATAAGTAAAATATTATCTCCGTTAACTATGATCATAAATTAATAAATTTGGTATATGGCTTTACCTAGTTGATTTACATTGATATTTGTATAAATTTTGTTGTGTCCCTTGTTTCAGCAAACCTGCATACTCAGCCGCCATGTTATTCTTATGGAGAATAATAAAAATGTCATAAATCGTTTATGAATGTAAATTAATGAAACTTTGTATGTGGCTTTATGTGGTATTAAGATACATATATATATATATATATATATATATATATATATATATATATATATATATATATACACATATATATATATATGCATTGGAAATTCGCTAAGTATGCAGGTTTGCTGCTATGGGGGTATTTTTTTATTTTTAGCAAATTTCCCCCATAGTGAAGAAGCTATTACCGTAGGTCTCATGGTAAGACTTAAGCCCGAGACCATGATAACTTTTTGTTTTGAGGTCCCCAAAGTCCAAAAACATTATTCGTTATATATGTGTGTGTGTATATATATATATATATATATATATATATATATATATATATATATATATATATATGGGTTTATGGGCGTTTTAAATTTTCCAAAAATCAGTTTTTTGCATTTTTCACCCTAAAATTTTTAAAACCTTAATTTTGGTTTTGACCATGTTATAGAGCTTAAAAAAACAAATAATATAGTATTTTGAATTATTATCCTAGGTTAAGTGGTTGCGGATCAAATCCAAAAAACCTACTCATAAAATCTCCCATGTTAATCGTATGGGAAAACGATTTTTGGCTCTTCCTCAGTTTATTTCTATTGTCCCCGTAGCAGCTAACCGGCATACTCAGTCCTAATATTATTCTTATAGAAAATATGTAAAGTGTTATATCTCCCATAATTATGAACATAAATTAATCAAACTTGGTATGTAGCTTCACCTGATTCAGTTATATTGATAATAATTGCAAACAAACTTATTTCATATCCTCCTCGTTGCAGCAAATCTGCGTACTCAGCCCTAATGTTATTCTTATGGGGAATAAATAAAATGTTATAAATCATTTATTTATGATTATATTTTTGTGAAACTTGGTAAGTGGCTTTATATAGGAGTGAGAAACATATAATTGCATTGGAAATTTGCTGAGTACGCAGGTTTGCTGCATCGGGGAGTATTTATTTATAGAATGTTAATCTTAACCACTGAGTTTTTTTCAAATTATATTTAAAAATTAAAAACTGACTAGGAAAAAATACTAGGTACCAAAGCTTTATTAACTGTTGAGCAGCAATTTACACCAAAGATTTTGTTTTGAAATTAAAGTAAATTCTATTAATCAAAGGCCTTGCTTTTTTGATAACTTTGTAGCATCACTATACAAGTCATATTTTGATAATCTATAGTAGAAAATAATATGTTTATTGATATCTACCTGGATCCCACAGCCAGTAAACCTACAACACTTTCTCTGGTGGAAAGCTTGGCGAGCAACCATTGACCTACTGGCTAAGCTGGAAATAACCTCCATGTATGTCCTATCATGTTTCAAGAAATTATATAAAATAATTTAACTTGATTCTAAAAAAACTATTTTTTTTGCAAATTACTGTTTTTTTTATATTTTACTTATTAAAGGGCTTACAATTACTAAAATTCCATAGTAATAATTTACAAACATTTTATAGAATTAAAAAAATCCTGAGGTAAACTCCAAGACTACGTTAAAACATTCCTAAACAACTACTGGTATGTCCTTAGATTGCACTTTTTATAATTTGAACAAAAAAGAATACACAATTATCCAAGTCCCAGTCAACCAAGCCTCTGGGTTGACCGAGCCAGTCACTAGAGGATATATTAAATAAAGCTGTAAAAATCATATCAACCACGGTGATAAGTGATATTTTTATGTGGTTTGCTATGCAAGGTCTAGCCGTCAAAGGGGTGAAAATATGCAAGACAATTTTATTATATAGTATCAAGCAACATACAACAGAAAGATAGATATAAAAATTTGATTTAAACTCAGTATTTAACACAAACAAACTTTAGCTTTTGTTAGAAAACAATAAGGTTTGTTCATAATGTCTCCTAAATCCTAATAATGACTAGCAGTGACACCAACAGCTAAAGTTCTGTTTGTTTGCTTGTAAAATATGATATGTAAATTGTTTTGCTACCTTGTTGTGGTACTTTTTAGTTATGGTACTGTTATCGTTCATTTTTATAAATGTTTTGTTAAGACATATACTCTGTGAGCTGTACACCAATATCACACCTGGATATGAATCCATATAAAAATAACCTTTTCAGTAACACATTTAAAGGACATTGCCTAGAGTAAGTAGCACCAAAGGAGTCCAGGTGAGCACTTTTTCGCCTACGCTGAGATGAGGTTATCGTTTGTTACGATATCGAACAATTTCATCGACTGATTGTTTGTTTTATCGAATGAATTTATAATCGTTGCTCACTGCCTGATGAATTGTAACTTTCCGGTTTACCGGCAGGCTTCAGTAGCCCAGTGGATATGACATCAGATCCACGATCTTGTGGTCCCGTGTTCAAATCTCATAATTGATCTTTACTTTTTGAAATCAGAATTTTTTTAAGGTTGACTTTAATTTGTTCGGGGTTAAATCTTACTTTTGTTGTTTACTTTTTTAGGTCTGGCATTTCCGTTTCATTTTACTTTTGTTTATTTATACTAATCCCTTTATTTGTAATTATGCTGCACAACGAACAGCCACCATACAGCGCTCTGCGGAGTCAGGTTACTATAATTTTGTCGTGAACTGCAACCTAGTTGTTTGTTATTTTGTTCACGCAAATCCATTTATAGATCCAATTTAACATTGTATCCACAACTTTTGATTTAACTTATATCTGCTTGACTTTGAATCGAACGACCATTTAGGCTTTTCCACCACAAAACAACAATCGTAATCGAAAGTTCATTAACACAAACAAGCAACCGGTTGGTTACATTTTTCGATATCGAAACGATAACCTCATCTCAGCGTAGGTGAAAAAGTGCTCACCAGTAGTCCGATGGAAGTTAATACATTGTTGCCAAATCGTTCTGGTGTAATAAAACATATAGGAAAGTATATCTGTCGTCCATTTTGAAATTCATTCCTATCGTACACAACATAAAACAAAACAAGCCTGACTGAATCATTGTTTTTGAAATTCGTATGGCAACAGTGTTGGGTGAGAGGGGGTGAGGCAGTGGCATAACTGCCGGGCCCACAGGGCCCGCGGTGCGGGAGGGCCAACAGGCCTAAGGGGCCCGTGGGCCGAGGCGGCGGGGCCCGCCGCGCCAGCCGAGAAAAAGCTTTGGCGGGCCCGCATAATGGGATGAAATTGTTATATTTATTTACAAAACGTTTCAAAATAAATCTTTTTTCTCGATTCTAATTACTTCAAAGTGAGCTCTTTTAACAAATATTTCACCTTTTTGCATAACAATTTTAAAACCTACCTAGTGTAAAGTTTTGAACTGTATTTTTGAGAGTAAATCATCATTAAGATAGTGATAAATTATGCCGGGGCTCATGATAGGATCCGTTTCAAAAACTAAATCGTAAACCCTATAGCGGCCATTTCACTCCAAACTGAACCTGAATCCACACCAAATACCTTTTCCATATTTGGACAGGAACAGAATGAATAATGAATTACTGGCCTGGAATCTGGACGTTATGAAGCTTCATGTTTTGACTCGACACTTTTCGACTTGAGTCTTAGGTATTTTATACTACATTGACGCAAGGAATCTATTAAAAACATGATAGCCTAAATAAGAACCTTTGGGCTTTATTAAATGACTAAAATTAAAATTCTGAAACTGACGTTATATATTTGGAGGTTAAGAAACGCCTGGCTCCTGCAACCTTATCCCACAATCTAGTATAATGGATAGGGATAGGTAGAAACTGTATGATTATGATAAATAGCTGAAAATAAGTTCGCGGGACGGCCCAAAAAAATCAGTCATGCCACTGATACTTCGTTAAGGTCTGTGCAGTCGATATACTTAAGGTTTTCTAGCTAACCGGAAGATACCTCGTAAAAACAGCTGTAAAGTCACGTGATCACCAATCTAATCTGCAGTATTGCTGGAAACACAATATTTATCGTACACGTACCATATTTTCTTCAACATTGTAATTAAAATAAACATTGTTTAACTGCTTACATTCTTTGATCAGCTGTTATTTTATGAAACTAATATATTGTTTTGATTTATTTGTTTTATTAGATGAATGGATTAAGGGTATAAATGTTCTTTCCGCATGTCCAGTAGCAATTTAAAAATAACTGTACTATTATTATAACCTGTAAGGTTGGCAACACTTATAGTATAGGTATTGTTGATTTATGCATCAGCTAAACGACATCGCAAGACACCTTTGCTGCGAACATTACTCTTATGAAAATACCACCACGACCTGCTGATTTTGCAAGATCTACAACTTTGTTCCTATGACATTTTGTCATATCTCGCTCCCTTCACCCTTAGGTAGCACTAGATTTTTTAAATTTCAGACAATTTCAACAGTTATTTTTGTGGTTTTTAATTTCCTATCACTTTAAATTACTATTTAAAGGCTTGATATTTGGCACTCAATATGTTTAAACATTACCCTTCATGAAACAGTTGATAAACTAACTTTATTTAATATTTAAATACCTCAAAAAAATTAAAAACCCTAATTGTTGCATAAATTTTTTAAAATGACTAACTTCTTTATTGACTTACTCAGGTAATTCTATGTTAGCTAGAAACGTGGAATGAGGCATACATGTAGCTTGTCCATTGAAACCCCCCGGAAAATAGCAAAAAGTTATAATTTTTAATCATAACAACATAAAAAAATCAAAATGAAGCTAATTTTGAACATGTCCAAAATAGTGCCTTTTAGCGAATTTCCCCTATAGGGAAGAAGCTATTACCGTAGGTCTCATGGTAAGACTTAAGCCCGAGACCATGATAACTTTTCATTTTGAGGTCCCCAGATGCCAAAAACACCATTCGTTCAAATTTTTATATATATTTATATATATATATATATATATATATATATATATATATATATATATATATATGTGTCCGTAAGCACGATAACTCTCGTAAAAAAGGTCCGATCTTAATAAAATTTGGTACAAATGTGTAAAGTACCATTTATTTGAACGAGTTCGAAAACCAGATGAATCGCACCATCCGAAGGGGGTTTTTTGGGGGGTTTTGTACCCCAAAAATGTGTTTTTTGGGGTTTTCACATGTAATTTTAATTTAAATCAAATTTTAATTTATACCATTAAATTCAGCTTAAAAAAACAAACAATTTGGTATTTTGATCATTGCTCTACGTCAATTGGTTACCGAGATATTGAAAGTGCTAAACACAGTACGTTGTCTAATGTTATTCTTATGGAGAAAAAGAAAAATTGTATATCTCGCTTATTTATGAACGTAAACAGGCAAAATTTGGTATATGGCTTTATTTGGTTGTGGTCTATTGATATTTGCACAAAAATCCATTTTTTGCCCGATAGTTCCCGTAGCAGCAAACCTGCATACTCAGCCCCATGTTATTCTTATGGAGAATAATTAACGTGTTATCTCCTTTAATTATGAACATAAATTAATAGAACTTGGTATGTGGCTTTACCTAGTTGAGTTATAATGATATTTGTATAAAAGCCCATTTTTAGTGTTCCTTATTTCAGCAAACCTGCATACTCAGCCGCCATGTTATTCTTATGGAGAATAATTAAAATGTCATAAATCGTTTATTTATGAATGTATATTGATGAAACTTGGTATGTGGCTTTATGTGGTATTAAGATAAATTAATATGCACTGGAAATTCGCTGAGTATGCAGGTTTGCTGCTACGGGGGTAACCACGACCTGCTGATTTTGCAAGATCTACAACTTTGTTCCTATGACATTTTGTCATATCTCGCTCCCTTCACCCTTAGGTAGCACTAGATTTTTTAAATTTCAGGCAATTTCAACAGTTATTTTTGTGGTTTTTAATTTCCTATCACTTTAAATTACTATTTAAAGGCTTGATATTTGGCACTCAATATGTTTAAACATTACCCTTCATGAAACAGTTGATAAACTATCTTTATTTAATATTTAAATACCTCAAAAAAATTAAAAACCCTAATTGTTGCATAAATTTTTTAAAATGACTAACTTCTTTATTGACTTACTCAGGTAATTCTATGTTAGCTAGAAACGTGGAATGAGGCATACATGTAGCTTGTCCATTGAAACCCCCCGGAAAATAGCAAAAAGTTATAATTTTTAATCATAACAACATAAAAAAATCAAAATGAAGCTAATTTTGAACATGTCCAAAATAGTGCCTTTTTCTTATAGCTCTAGCAGCCAAACAGATTGTCTTATCGAAAAACGGGACATTTCCACTTGCCAAGGATTTTAGACGATCTACAACTTTAGTCTTCTGACCTTATGTCATATCTCGTCTCCTTCACACTTAGGTAGCACTAGATTTTTCAAATTTCAGCAAATTTTTGAGATATTGAGGGGTTTTTCAATTTTGAATTTCGTTAATATACTTGATGGAGGCCAAATATGTCTACAACACACTTAGTTAATAGTAGCAGTCATATGATTAGATTTGATGACTTAAACCTGTCGGAAAATAAAAAACCTTAAAATATTTTTAGATTTGACCGTTTCGTTAGTATAAGTAGTAAGGAAATAACGATTCTGTGAAAAACTTATATTAGTTGGCATGCACGTGACACCATTTATACTTGAGCTAGGTACATGAGACTTTGAATGCATATGCTCTGTGACTTTTAACCCCTGTTGACATTCTTAAATCCTACTATTTGTATAGTTTTTAATTAAAGTGAGCAATCTACAAATTTAAAATATCCACTGATTAGTCTGCTTTTTCAGAATTACACCACTTCAACTAGGGCTATGAATATGAGATTTAGCATGCTTTTTCCTTGTACCCTCCTTAAACATTCTCAAAACATACTTTTTTAATTGTTAATCCCCTCAAATTTAAATATCTGCTGATTTGTCTCTTTTCTTGTTATGAGTAGTAATAATATGTCGGTTCTGGGCCAGTTTATACGACACCACTTTGACTTGAGGCCAAACAGCGATCTGAGGGCGAAGCCCCCCACACGGGACTGGGGGCGGAGCAGCGAGCAAAGTGAGTCTAATATATATACAGCCGCATATGTAACTCACTGACTGACTGACTGACTGACTTAGGTATACGAATTCTAACCCACTTCTAGATATGCTAGGAACTTGAAATTTGGCATCCACGTTGCTTTATGTTTGGAACCTCTAGGAAAATTCACAACATTTCCAATTTTATATTAAATTTCCCTTAACAATTAAAATAAATAATTTAGTTCTCGATTACAGGTTAACTGATGCCGGTAATGCAGTATGCAGATCAATTGGTATGTTGAACTGGTTGTATTACGAATTTAGATATTTTTGTTATTAAACTTATTTATTTTTAAAAGGTTTCATGTATTTTGTACATAGGCCAGGCGTAAAAATGCATTTGTTATATATCACAAAGATTATCTAAATTAAGTATTCAAAATTAATTTGTTAAATTGTTGTCTTAAATGAAAGCTTCTCACGAACACCACACTGTGAAACGGATTCTAGACGATCTACAACGAGGATTTATCATCGCAGATAATATTTACAAATTACTTTAATGAATTTGAAGTATTTACTCTCAAATAAATGCTAAAACCAAATAATCAGCACATTAAGTAGATTTGTTGGTCTTTTGGTTGGTTTTTGTTTTACATATTTTGTGGGAAAAGCCCTACATGAATTAGGTTAAATATGTTACAGATGACTTTTATTCGCTACAAACATAATATGTTACGGTTGTAACGTTTATTGATGGTAGTCTAATCCATTTAAAAATACAAGTTGTCAAACGGTACAGTCAACAGCATAGGGAAAAATGAGAAAAAGCGGTATGCAGAGAAGGGGTTTGCAGTATTATGTGATTCAACAGTCCTTCTATATAAGAATTTAAACGCTTGAAAAAAATAAACATGACTTGTTAATATTTTTTGCTTAGTATTATTGTATTTTAGGCCTACTTAAAGGATTAAAAGCATTGTTATTTAGGAAACATAAACAACAGATCCTTCATAGCAACCATATTTGTTATGTTTATGTTGTGATGATTTAAATATTTACAAATTAGAAAACTTCATATTTAAAATATATATCTTTGTTGTTCGGATGTAAATTATTTCTTTTCAATGAAATGATACATGGAGGCTTGTATTTTGCCACATACTATTTATTTCTAAGTTCATCGCATCAAAACTCAAAATTGTGATTGAATTATTCTTGTAATAAAAGCTTCTCACGAACACCACCGTATTCTAGACGATCTAAAATGGGGTTTCTCCCTACAAAATCAGATGGCTTATGTATGAAAAACAGTTTCATAAAGTTTTTACTTAAAAAAAAAAACGCTAGAAGCCTTGTAATCAGAACACTATGTGGATTATTTTAGGTCTTAATCAACATTGTTTAGTTGCTGCAAACATAATATAGTATAGTATTTACAGGTTTGATATGTGACACACAACATTTTTATATGACTCTCTTCATGAAACGGTGGTTAAAATAACACATTTTACTATTTAAAACCCTAAAAAAATGTAACACGTAACTGATTTATAATTAACAAACTGCTTTGCCGACCTATTCAAGTAATTTATTTTTAAAATAGCTCTAGCGGCCAAACGGATGATCTTATCCTGCAACACCCAGGAAAATCACCAAAAGTTATAATTTTAAATTTTAACCTCCTCAAAAAAATTCAAAATGGAGGAAAATTTGAACAGGTCCAAAATAGTGCCTTTTATTTGAGCTGTAGCGGACGAACGGATGGTCCTATCGAAAAACGGACACCATCATGACACGGATTTAAGACGATCTACAACTTTGGTCCTATGACTTGTTGCCGTATCTCGCTCCATTTACCCTTAGATAGCGCTATATGTTTCAAATGTCTGCAAATTTCAACGGTTTTTTCATGGATTTAATTTCCTATTACTTTAATATAGTATTTACAGGCTTGATATTTGGCACACAACATTTTTACACGACTCTCTTCATGAAACGGTGGTTAAAATAACATATTTTACTATTTAAAACCCTAACAAATGTAAAACGTAATTGATTTATAATTAACAAACTGCTTTGCCGACCTATTCAGGTAATGTATTTTTAAAATAGCTCTAGCGGCCAAACGGATGATCTTATCCTGAAACACCCAGGAAAATCACCAACAGTTATAATTTTAAATTTTAACCTCCTCAAAAAAATTCAAAATGGAGGAAAATTTGAACAGGTCCAAAATAGTGCCTTTTTATTTGAGCTGTAGCGGACGAACGGATGGTCCTATCGAAAAATGGACTCCATCATGACACGGATTCGAGACGATCTACAACTTTGGTCCTATGACTTTTTGTCGTATCTCATCTCCTTCACCTTAGGTAGTGCTAGATTTTTAAAATTTTGGCATATTATCGAGATTTTGTGGTGGTTTTTAATTTTGATCACGTTAATATAACTGATGAATGCCTAATATTGGGCGCACAGTATGTCTACATCACACTCTATAAAGAGCAGCAGTAATATGACCAGTTATTATTACTTAAACCTGCCGTAAAATAAAAAAACTTTAAATATCTTTAGATTTTACCCTTTTTTTAGTATAAGTAAATGCCGGTTCTGAACCAAATGGTATTAATAAGAACGGACGTGACACCATTTATACTTGAGCCAAAAACATGAGGTTTGGCAAGCATGCGCCTTGCACCTTTCAGCCCCTGGGGCAATTCCCAAATTCGACCATTTTTAGTTTTAACCATCTCATAAAAATAAATAATTTTGTGAATTAAAAAAATCAAAATGTAGTATTTTTATATTTAAGCTGTAGCGGCCAAACGGTTGGTCCTATCGAGAAACGGAGACCACCACGACACACGGAATTTAGACATCTATAACTTTGGTTCTATAACTTTTTGCCGTATCTCACTCCCTTCACCCTTAGGTACAGCTAGATTTTTCAATTTTTAGCAATTTTCCACCAAAACTTGGTGGTTTTTATTTTATTGGCACTCTAAAATAGTACTTATAGTCCTAATATTTGGCACAGAATATCTCTACATTACAGGAAGTATGTGGCAGAAGTTGCATGACCATTTTTAATTGTTTGAACCCTAAACAAATTTGAAAATTCTCCAGTTTTTGAGATTTTCCGGTGGTTTTGTTGGTATTTTGGTATCTTAGACTTATAAAAAGTGGGTTAAAACAAGTACCAGATTGTTTTAATTAGTTGTACATGTCCTATAGGCACCACATGTAATGGTATGTTATGACGGTGTATCCCCCAAAAAATAAAAAAACCGTTATTTATAGGACATATTCAAAAATCTTTTAAATATATTAAATTAAACCCGGAGTCAGATTATATCTCTAATATAATTATTTACTGGGTTTCAGTTTTATTTCCACGTAAAATCAGTATTGATAGTAGTAGGTCGGTTATGGATACTACATCTCCTAGAGTTAGGAACTTGAGATTTGTGATGCATGTGCCTTGTACCCTTAAATCTCCTTAAATATTCCTAAAACATACTGGTGTATTCAATTGTTAATTCCCTCAACTTGAAATATATGTTGATTTTTCTGTTTTCTTGGTATGAGTAGTAGTAATATGTCGGTTTTGGGTCACTAAATACAACACGACTTCAACTTGAGCTAGAAACGTGAGATTTGGCATACTCAACCTGAGGCCAAACAACGACCTGGCGGCGAAGCGAGTCTAATATATATACGTCCAAAATAGTGCCTTTTTATTTGAGCTGTTGCGGCCCAACGGATTGTCCTATCGGAAAACGGAGACCACCACCATCTGCTGATTTGAGACGATCTACAACTTTGGTCCTATGACGTTTAGCGAATTTCCCCTGTAGGGAAGAAGCTATTACCGTAGGTGGCATGGTAAGAGTTAAGCCCGAGACCATGATAAATTTTTGTTTTGAGGTCCCCAGATGCCAAAAACACTATTCATTTGAATTTATATATATACACATATATATATATATATATATATATATATATGTGTGTGTGTGTGTGTGTGTGTGTGTGTGTGTGTGTGTGTGTGTGTGTGTGTGTGTGTGTGTGTGTGTGTCCGTTAACACGATAACTTAAGTAAAAAAACGTCTGATTTTGATGAAATTTGGCTCAAATGTGTAAAGTGACATTCATGACTTTAAGTTTGAAAACCAGAAAAATCGGAACATGGGAAGGGGGGTTTATGGAGGTTATCAATTTTCCAAAAATCAGTATTTTGCATTTTTCACGCTAAAATTTTTGAAAAATTTAATCTCAGTTTCGACCATTTTATAGAGCTAAAAAAAACAAATAATACAGTATTTTGAATTATTGATAGTAGAAATTATTTTATCTCTTTTACGTAAAGGCCTATTCATATTAATATAACCTAGGTTAAGTGGTTGCGGAGAAAATCCAAAAAAAGTGTTCATAAAATCTCCCATGTTGATCTTATGGGAAAAAGGTTTTTAGCTTTTCCTCAGTTCATTTTAATGTAAACCTCGCATTTACTGTTACCAATCAGTTCAGCTCTACAAAACAATCATTTTGGTGTTTAAATTGTGATTCTATGTCCAACCATTGCAGAGATATTCAAAGTGCTAAACATAGTATGTTGTCCAATGTTATCCTTATGGAGAATAATACAAATTTGATATCTCGATTATTTATGAATGTATGTTGATGAAACCTGGCATGTGACTTCACCTAGTACTGGTCTATTAATATTTGCACAAAAAAAATAGTTTTTTGCCGTTTTTCCCCGCAGCATCAAACCTGCATACTCAGCCCCCATGTTATTCTTATGGAGGATAAGTAAAATGCAATGTCTCCCTTAATTATGAACATAAATGAATAAAACTTGGTATGCAGCTTTGACTGGTTGTTGTATTGATAATTGCATAAAAACACATATTTTGTGTCCCTTGTTGCAGCAAACCTCAGCTTTCAATGCTATTCTTATGGAGAATAAATAAAATGCTATATATCACTTATTTATTTGTGTATTGTTATGAAACTTGGCTTTATGTGGAAGTGAGAAACATATACATCCATTGGAAATTCGCTGAGTACGCAGGTTTGCTGCTACGGGGGTATTTGTCGTATCTCGTCTCCTTCATCCTTAGGTAGCACTAGATTTTTCAAATTTCGGCATATTTTCAAGATTTTGTGGTGATTTTTAATTTTGTATTAAGTTAATACACTTGATTGAAGCCTACTTGCCACTCAGTATGTCTACATCACACTTAGTAAATAGCTGCAGTCATATGACCAGTTTTGACTACTTAAACCTTTCAGAAAATCAACAACTTTAAATATTTTTAGATTTTACCGTTTTCGTAGTATAAGTAGGTAGGAAATGCTGGTTCTGGGCTAATTGTTATTAATAAGAATGATCGTGACACCATTTACACTTGGGCTATGAACTTGAGATTTGGCATGCATGTGCCTTGCACCTTTTAACCCCTGGGTCAGTTCCTAAATCCTTCTATTTTTAGTTTTAACTATCTCAAAAAAACAAATAATTGTGAATTAAAAAATCCAAATGTAGTGTTTTTATATTTGAGCTCTAGCGGCCAGACGGATTATCCTATCAAAAAATGAAGAAGACCACGACTAACGGATTTCAGACAAACTAAAACTTTGGTCCTACGACCTTTTGCTGCATCTTGACACCCTTAGATAGCGCTAGATGTTTGAAATTTCAGCTATTTTTTAGAGTTATACGTGGTTTTTAATGGGTTTTCGCTCTAATAAAGAACATAGAGGCCTAATATTTGGCACACAGTGGTTAGTATTTAGTAGCAGTCATATGCCCAAATTATATCACTTAAACACACAAAAAAAATCAGACTTTGAACTTTTATAAATTTATTTGTGTTTTTTGGGTATTTTTTTATGTAGTGCTCCGTAAAGGGTATAAGCCCTTATAAATCATAATATATTTGTTTCAGACGGCTTTTAGTTACCTAAATACATAGCAATTTAGGGTTTTAACTTTGTTTTTCCCCTTATAAAGTGAAAAAGACGTATTATAAAAGGCTTCATTACAAAATCCAGGGTAGGGTTTTAATTTTTTTCCAAGCACTTAGGTAATAAAGCACATTTAACATACAATACATCTCAATGTCAAGTAGTATTCAGCATCAGGTATATGACCAGTTTTAATGATTTAAACCCCTCAACAAATTATAGCCTTACAATTAGTATTTAGCAGCAGTCATACACCCAGATTATATCCCTCTAAGTGTCAATCGACTGATTTCAGTCAACTTTTTTTGACGCTCGAGTGTTAATCGACTGATTTCAGTCGACTTTGCAGACATCCCGTTTAGCGTGTATATCTCGTTGACGATCGGTCGTTTCGAACCATCCATTATACCAAAGTGATCGGCAACGTCTGGGCTTCATGGCAACTAATAATGTTCGCCCTTTTGCGAACTAATACTTTTGCAGTTGTTTTTAATCAGCTGTTTAGTTATGTTTTCAATAGGAATGCTGTAATGTGAGGTTACGTTGTTGTGTATTATATATATATGTATATATATATATATATATATATATATATATATAATATATACATATGTATATATGTATATTTTCTTTTTCCTTATTAAATTTTGAACAACATGTATATCTTGGATTTTTGATTATGGCTGTCTAAATATATTCTACGGGTCTCATAACATAAAAAATAAGTTTTGTTTTTTGGGTTGTCTAGATTTGAACCCAAGCCGGACTGTTATACCATACATTTAGGCCAACAAATTTTATATTAAAAGATAGCCCATTTTCTGCTCTCTAAGAAAATGTATACTTGTTTACCAATATATCAAAATTTTATTTTTTTATAGCATTTTATATAAAATTCTGCAAAAGTTAAAAAAATGGCGTAACATTTCAGGTTTTTTGATGCGACACCTAGAGGGATATCAATTAAACCCCCTATATTTTTGAAATTTCAGCTATTTTTCAAGCTTTATACGTGGTTTTCAATGGTTTCCCGCTCTAATTTAGAACTTAGAGTCCTAATATTTGGCACACAGAATTTCTACATTACAGTTAGTATTTAGCAGCAGTCATACGCCCAGATTATATCACTTAAACACCCGAAACAAACCAAGGACTTTGAACTTTATAAATTTATATGCGTTTTTTGGGTATATTATTTATGTAGCGCTCCGCCAAGGGTAAAAACCCTAATAAATAATGATATATTCGTTGCAGAAGGATTGTAGTTGACCAAATACATAGCAATTTAGGTTGTTAATTTTGTTTTTTCCCCCTTATAAGATTTAAAAGACGTTCTATAAAGGCTATTTTACAAAATCCAGGGTAGGGTTTCAATTTTTTTCCAAGCACTTAGATAGATAATAAATGGAGGCTTAAAATTTAACATACAATACGACTCCATGCCAAGTAGTATTCAATAATAGGCACATGACCAGATTTGATAGGTTAAACCCCTAAAAATAACCAAAGCCTTGGAACATTTGTAGACGTTAAGTCTTGAATAGAATTTGGACCAATTTACATTAAACTGTAGCTAAACAGCGACCTGGGGCGACAGGTGTCTGGGGGCAGAGTCCCCAGCGAGCGAAGCGAGTATATATATACACCCGCATGTGTAACTTACTCACTGCCTGACTGACTGAGGTATACGGATTCTAGAACACTTTTAAAAGAGCTAGAAACTTGAAATTTGGGATGCACCTCCTTGATTATACAATATTTTGAATCTGAATGAAGGCCAACCTGTTTGACAGCTGCATCGAGCGTCTGGGAGAGGGAGGTGCGAGAGTGTAGGAGCCACTGCAGCTCATAGCAGACACTGAGAACGTCCGGCAACTGTCTGAGGCGGGCCACCGACGACCCAGAGCCAGAAGTCTTGCTGTTGGAGGCTGGAGAACAAAATGTACTGTGGCAGTTACATTATTTTAAAACTCCTTAATTACAGACACTTCTAAAAATATCAACCAACAAATGAGATATGTGTGATATTATGATTGGAAAATTTTAGTCTGGTCAAATAACACATTACAAGAAAATCAAAAAGTTTAAATAGAACAGTGTTAGTTTTTTTGATTAAATAAAACTATACTAACAGTAGTCCCCAAGATTTCAAATTAATTCTGGAGTGTACTTTTTATTTTATTAATGTACAGAACACATTAAAAGGACAGAAAAATCAACTGATTTTATATTTCTGATTTAAGTTCTCAAAAAAATAATCAAATCTATAACCAGAGTAACTTACCTTGGTGGGTGAATGTCCTTCTGTTATCTTGAGAAAACATACAAGCTTTTTTATCTTGCTGGACCCAGCTCTTTGTTTGAGGTCGTACACAAGATTTGCTCATGGTGGAATTCTGAAAACAAAAACAATTATAATCTAAAAATTATTTTTGATTGTATTGGATTTCCTTCACAATTCAAAATTTAACCTACTGCGGTCGATTATTCTACATACAAGAAAATAAATTGTTTATTATAGGATCCAAAAAAATAATTCCATAGGGTGTATCGTAATCAAATTTGAGGGCACTAGGTGAGAAGGTAGTACCGGTATATAAAAACATACCAGTAAATTTGTAGTTAAAACATAGTTAACTATTTCTCAAAGCCTACTTTAGACTTTTTTCTGTTATTCTAAAGTACATTTTCCCTGTAAATCCTGTACATGCAGAATCCAGTTAGCCTAGTTAGGTGACGTTAACCCCTCTTGTATGACTTCCGCCAGTGCCCTCTATTGCATAACAGTGGCAGTCAATAGTAGTTAGTGAACGATGAACTCTTCCTATTAATGCATTTCCCAAGCTTCTGTGGATTGACACATTAGTCAAAACTCATTTGAAGATAAAAGATAAACCAGCTAAGAGTGTGAATCATAATGAGGAAGTGCTTTGTTTGCTTGACACATTTGTAATTTCAGCAAGATAACAAGATATCCATTGGATTTTCCAAATCACCTTTAACCTTTATACTATAACATTAAAATAAAATGTAGGTGTTTATATCCTGATCAGCAAATACCTGAAATAGGGGTTTAAGAAAACTTGTAAAACATATGCAAACATATTCTGTTACAGAGCATGACATTGCACGTTACGTTCGGGGTCTACGCGGTGGGCCGGCGCCTGGTCATGATGGCATATCGGCCTTGGGCCATTAAGGATAACATCCACTTTATTTCTGCACCTCTCTTACATATTGTGAACCTTAGCATATCTTCAGGCATTTTCCCTGTCACGTTTAAATTAGCAAAAATTATTCCCTTGTATTAGTCAAGTGTTTTCACAAACATGAACAATTTTCGTCCGATTTCTTTGTTAAGTGTAGTTGCTAAGGTGATAGCAAAAGTTGCTAAGGTGATAAAACAATTTTTAAGGATCAATTTGTTTTTTACCTCAAAGAATTTCACATTATTAGTAAAATCTCAGTATGGGTTTAGAAGCGACAAGAACTTGTCTTATGCTCTTTTTGAAATTAATAAAGGCATTGATGATGCAATTTAATTTCAAATAATAAACGCGTAATGCTAGTATTTTTAGACCTGAAAAAGGCATTTGATTCAGAAACTGGATTTCATTGGTGTTCGCAGCAATGCCCACGCGTGGTTACACAGCTACCTCGCTGAGAGACTGCAGACTGTTTTGATCGGCGGAGTGTTAACACGTTCACTGTGTCACGATGTCCTGAGGTCTCGTACCATAACCTATATTTGGTGTGCTTGCATAATATGATATTCTTCCCTCAGATACGGTGTTGATAACTCTATATAAATTGACATAGAGAAATAAGACATAATACATAAAGATATGTCCATAAAGCTTGTTGATTGCTGGACCATTTGGTTACCATGACAACAAACGAGATCTACAGATCTCGTAACGCACTGAAGTAATAAATGATTACTTTTATACGACACGAGACCCCCGGACCCCCCAATATACTTTGTTCATTTCTGGCTTCCAAAAGCTCATGTTCAAGCCCAAATAAACAGCTTATCAACGAAGCTTAGTTGCTCAGAGCGCCGCTTGGAGCGCTTGAGTACTTTCCGTTCACAACATTGCGCCCAAAAGTTGTTTGTTGTTATTGCAATAACCTAATGGTGTATTTTGGTGTTTTTTTTCTTGTAAATGTGCAGTACGAGATCTCAGTGCCTCGTACTATTATGTCATATTCAAGTCATGAGCAGGCAGTAGGTTAGCAACTGTGTGCTAGTTCACAAAATATACCACAGAGTACTCTGTTTCTATTCGTATCAATGTTATGATGAGCAAAAGATCGTCAGCGCAACGAGATCTCAAGGTCTCGTATCAGACAGTCGTAATCACACCAAACGAGAACCATAGGTCTCGTAACGCACCACCGTAATCACATACAAATTTGCTGTAATGCAGTGAACGTGTTAAGTGATGTTTTGCCGGTAGACTATGGAGTGGTCCAAGGATCGACCCTTGGACCTGTTCTTTTCTTAATTTATATAAATAATATTTCAAATCTTCAGACTTGGGCAAATTATCCTTATTCGCAGATGATACTCTTATTTTCGTTACGGGAAATACCTGGACTGAGAAAAAAAAAACAAGGTAGAATACGATCTGATGCTGCTTAAAAAATGGCTTGACCAAAATATTTTATCTCTGAACATTTCTAAGACCAAGTTCATGCCAATTTCGTTACGTAAAGCTGCGGATTATCAACTTGACAATTTAGCGATTCATGTCTGTGGAGCTCATTTGAGTAATACTTGTTCATGCGAAAATTTTGAAAAGTTACCTCATATAAATATTTAGGCATTTTTTTATTCAAGTATGAAATGGTCCGAACGTGTAGAGTTTTTAAAGAACAAAATATGCAGATACATTTACGCTTTTAGACAGCTTAGTGAGATTCTGGACGAAAGAGAAATAAAAATTGCTTATTACGCCTATGTTCAGTCCTTGCTATCATTTGGGATAATTGGTTTTGGCGGTGCGTATAAATCTGTTTTACAATCTCTTTTTGTCATTCAAAAATCTATTCTTAAAGTTGCTTTTAAAAAGTATAACAGTTATCCTAAAAACAATATTTTTCCAGATATTGGTGTTCTAACAGTTCGACAGTTATTTGTTAAATTTATATTAGTCCATATGTACAAACATTCTGTCACTCTGTTTGAAAGAACCACACACAGTCATAACACCTGTTTTTCCAATAATGTGGGAATAGTTGTACCACAATCAATTAGAACATTTTCCCGAACAAACTCTTATTATATTGCCCGAATAGTTTGTCGTAATATGTGATAGAAGTACAAGAATGTTAATCTTTTGAATTTACCCTCCCTCTCAACCTTTAAAAAACGAGTCGAAGAGTGGCTTGTTTAACTGGGCACCGAGGGAACCGAGGCTGTTATCGCTCTAGGACCGGCTTGACCGTTGACCCTTACAACACTCAGCCTCCCTCCGCCCACAACCGACATTGCAATATTCTGCGCGCTGTCAATGTAATTAATAATTGCTTCAAAGCTTCTATTTATTATGTTTTTAATCCACAATATTCTTAAAAACAATTGTTATATCAAGGTAATTCATTGTTCTTTTCTTTGTCATTCATTCAGTTATTATTTAAATATAATATTCACATCTTTTTTCACTTCTCTTATATATTTAAAAATAAGTTAATTTTGTTTAGTTAAGCTCTGATCAGCAACCGTGTCTACGCACAGGCTACTTGCCTATGTAGACTTTTTTTATTTATTATTATATTATCATGTCTAAGTAATTACAGTAGTGATTTATAAGGATTTTGATTTGTATTTACACATTGAATTGTATTTTTGTAGGAAATAAAATGTTATTTCATTTCATTTCATTTTCATTAAAATAAAACTTATGAATAGCCTAATACTAACAAATAACTTAAGTGTGGTATCAGAACAAAAATTGACCTGCCTGTTTAAGCTACAGGGTTTAATGTCATCCTGTCCTCCCACTACTTTTAAAAACATGGACATCTTTGCAAACGGTCTACATTTCCTTGATAATTGTGCTTTTGGGAAATGCAGTGGCTCAAATTTTGTTAGCCTATGGTATAGTATATATGAATGATGGATATTTTTTTAAAGTTGTCAATGTAAGTTTGTAAAAGTTCTTGTGAACAATAAAAATTTAAAAATTTGTGCTGATTCTGCCAAGCACAAATTTAAATGTGGAAAGTATTTTCTAACTTATAAATGCCTAATGGATCGGTTTGAGTTAAGTGTGATTATGTCAAAGAAACAATTAGCCTATTATCAAATACCATACCAGTACAATCTTGGTTGCAAGCCTTTCTAGATTTTTATGAGTAGGCCTAAGTTAAATAAAATCAGAAAAAATATTGAAGAAAATTTTATCTAATGAAAACAAAGGACATTGTTTAAACAATTTTAATTTTAAAATTTGGTTTTAGCATAAAAATATCATTTATGCCAAATTTATAACAGATCCACTTTATTTATTTACTTTTAAAAATTTAAAAAGTAGCTAGGCCTTATAGGTTGTTCATGGACCGTAATTTAACAAATCTTAAAATACCTTAAATATATTTACACTTTACACTGTATGAGACGGTAATTATACATAAGAGATAGTGCAAGGCAAATGATTTTGACTTATCACCAACCATCATCAGGCCCAAAGAGAGAATGGCAGTGTTGTAAGACATTGTTTTGTAATTTTCAAAGAGTTACGAGATTTTTTTTTAACTATCCCATAATAATAAAAGCAAGTACCATACACCATGCTAATAAAAAAAGTTGCATCTTAGGTTGTTTTACCAAGTACAGTAAGCTATGTTTAATTTCCAGGTTTTTGTCTCAAAGAGGTGGAAGATATCGTCTTGAAATTTTTATAGATAACAAACCTTGATTCCACTAATACTTAAACATTGATTGCTAGAAACAACATTATCATGTCATGTCCACTGTCCACTGTCGGGTGCACTTTCATAAGCGGAACGTTATAAAAACCCGAATTAAAGTGTTTGATATATTCATTAGGTTGATTGTAAAATATTTTATCATCTGTAAGTAAGTTATAACGTCACATTTGTTTTGTTTAGTTTGTTTATCAATAAAAATAAAAGTTTGATAAACGTTACCCGGATATACGGTACCTACAACAAATAATTTATTTACAAACATAAAACTAAAAATCGAGACAAATCAACGAATTTAAAAGGCTTACAGTATATACAGCTTTCTGGTACTGTAGCATGTAAAAATAACATAATAACCCCGTCGCACCAAACCTGCATACTCAGCGAATTTCTAATGCATGCACATGTTTCTTACTACCACATAAAGCCAATTACCAAGTTCATAAAAATACTAAATAAGTGACTATAGCATTTTATTTATTCTCCATAAGAATAACATTGGGGCTGAGTACGTTAGGTTAGCTGCAAAAAAGAGAAAAAAGATGTTTTTGTGCAATTATCAATATAAACTCAACCTGGTGAAGCTACATAGTACTAAGTTTTATTAATTTATGTACATAATTAAGGGAGATAACATTTTATTTATTCTCCATAAGAATGACATTGGGGCTGAGTACATAGGTTTACTACAAAAAAGAGAATACCCCCGTCGCAGCAAACCTGCGTACTCAGCGAATTTCCAATGCATAATATATGACTTAATACCACATAAAGCCGCATACCAAGTTTCACAAAAATATATTCACAAATAAGCAATAAATAAAATTTTAATTATTCTCCATGAGAATAACATTGGGGATGAGTACATAGGTTTGCTGAAAAAAGGACCATAAACAATTGGTTTCTATGCAAATATCAATATTACTCAACTAGGTGAAGCCACATACCTAGTTTAATCAATATACATTCATAAATAAGCTATATATTCCATTTTGATTAATCTCTATAAGAATAACATGGGGGATGAGTACGCAGGTTTGCTACAAGGAACGAAAAAAATGGATACTTAGGAAAATATCAATATAATTCAACTAAGTCAAGTCATATAAGAGGTTTTATTAATTTATGTTCATAATTAAGTGAGACATAGCATTTTAATTTTTCTCCATAAGAATAACATGGGGGCTGAGTATGCAGGTTTGCTGCTACTCGAACCTTTAACAAAAAATTATTTTTTTGAGCAAATATCAATAGACCACAACCAGATAAAGCCATATACCAAGTTTCGTCAGTATACGTTCATAAAGAAGCAAGATATAATTTTGTTCTTATTATCCATAAGAATAACATTAGACAACGTACTGTGTTTAGCACTTTCAATATCTCGGTAACCAATTGACGTAGAGGAATGATCAAAATACCAAATTGTGTGTTTCTTAAGGCTGAATCCAATGGTAAAAACTAAAATATGACTACCGTATTTCAAAAATTATATGTAAAAAGTTTAAAAAACCCATATCAGGGGTACAAAACCCCCCCAAAATACCCCTTAAGGTACAGCGATATGGCTGGTTTTCGAACTTAAAGTAATAAATGTTGCTTTACACGTTTATACCAAATTTAATCAAAATCAGACCTTTTTTACGTACCCACGGAGAGTTATCGCACCCACAGACATATATATATATATATATATATATATATATATATATATATACAGTTTCGAACGAATGGTGTTTTTGGGGTCTGGGGACCTCAAAACGAAAAGTTATCATGGTCCCGGGCCTAGGTCTTACCATGCCGACTACGGTAATAGCTTCTTTCCTATAGGAGAAATTCGCTAAAAAACATGTTTTTGTGCAATTATCAATATAAACTCAACCAGGTGAAGCTACATATTGTTTTATTAATTTATGTTCATAATTAAGGGAGATATAAAATTGTATTTATTCTCCATAAGAATAACATTAGGGCTGAGAATATAGGTTTGCTGCTATGGGGATCAATATATAATTAATATAACATCAATTTTTTGTGCAAATATCAATATACCAGTACTTTGTGAAGCCACATACCAAGTTTCATCAAAATACTTTCATAAATAATCGAGATAACAAATTTTAATTTTTCTCCATAAGGATAACATTGGACGACGTACTGTGTTTTTAGCACTTTGAATACCTCTGCAACGGTTGGACGTAGAATCACGATTTAAAGACCAAAATGATTGTTTTGTGGAGCTGAACTGATTGGTAAAAGCAAATTTGAAGTTTACATTACAATGAACTGCAGAAAAGCCAAAAACCTTTCTCCCATAAGATTAACATGGGAGATTTTATGAGCAGGTTTTTTTGGATTTTCTACGCAACCACTTAATCTAGGTTAATAATTCAAAGTACTATATTATTTGTTTATTTAAGCTCTATAACATGGTCAAAACCAAAATTAAGTGTTTTAACAATTTTAGGGTGAAAAATGCAAAAACACTGATTTTTGAAAAATTTAAAACCCCCATAAACCCCCCATTCTATGGTCCGATTTTTCTGGTTTTCGAACTTAAGTTATGAATGTCACTTTACACATTTGAGCCAAATTTCATCGAAATCGGAGGTTTTTACTCAAGTTATCGCATTCACGGACACATATATATATATATATATATATATATATATATATATATATATATATGCATACATATAAATTTGAACGAATAGTGTTTTTGGAATCTGGGGACCTCAAAACAAAAGTTATCATGGTTTTGGGCTTAAGTCTTACCATGAGACCTTCTTCCCTATAGGGGAAATTCGCTAAAAGGATTAAGATTTCCAACCATAGAGCCGTTACAATGGTTGTTCCTGGCAATACATGTTTAAGTATTAGTGGAATCAACATATGTTATCTGAACAAATTTCAAGACGATATCTTCAACATCTTTAAGACCAAACATAACCAAAACCTAAATAATCGATATACCATGTCGAACAATCTCATTCAGTTTTTTATATCTTTCCGCTTAAGAAAGTGTACCCCATTGTTATGTTTATTCATTTAATTTGTATTTTAAGTTTTAATTGAAAAACAAACTAAAATACCGTAACAAACATGACATAACAATCTTTGAAAGAAATGTTTTAGATGGGTTTTTTTTATTCAAAAAACCTAATTTTATTGGGTACTACCCATAGAACTCTCTATTAATACCCCTGGAATGCTAGCGCAGAGGAGTTTTTGAAGCGAAAAACGGTCCTTCCCCCCCACTTACTGGTCAACTTCGTCAACTGAGCGATTTCTGCCGGTAAATATATTAATGCGCACACTCAGTAACACGCTCCTCCATCACACAGGGATCATCCGATTGTAATGAAACTTATATATTTATTATCTGGAAGAACTGAGGATTCCAACAGAGTAAACCTCTTACAGATCAGTCAGTTAACAGAATTATAAAAATACAAAATATAATTAGCTAATTTTCTCACATTTAAAGGGTAAATGCACGTTTTTGATATCGCCACCGCGTCACGTTGCTGTCCCGCGCCGCGTTGCTGTCCCGTGCCAGAAACAACCTTTATTCCATGATATCCTATTTTCTTAATTTGTTATATATCTTATAATAAAAAATATGTTTCCTTCTGAAGGAAGGGCAAGCTGTATGACTTGGTTTGACAAATACTATTTTATTGGGTGGAGTACACTTCCTGTTCCATGAATTTTTTTCCAATGTCGGGGATAGTGGCTCTATAAAGAAGTTCCATCTTGTATAAGATTTCAACATTATTTTGAACTCGGAAATCAGAATTTGTACTAATTAACCTAAAATCACAACTCACCTTCATTTCAAGGAACATTTTGAAAATAAGATAGTTTTTATAAAGTAAGTCTAAGTAAAGACTATGCAAAAATTAACAAACTTAAGAACATTTGTTAGAAAAAAAAATCGATCCCCACTAAAATGTTACTATTTACATTCTACACACGTTTCAGTTTGTAAAGATAATTTATGGGGAACCCGGTATTGTGGAATTTAAGCTTAACTAATAATTAAACTTAACTCACTAAAATTTCTTACCGTACTCATTATTTCCCATGGTTTATTTCGAGCCTACCTTCAGACCCGGGCCTTAAAGAAAAATGGGTCAATTTATACGAAAAGAAAACAATTTTTCCGTCAAATAAAGTAGACTTTGTAATCAGCACTTCAAAAATCAGATGGTTTTTAAATTGGTAGCCTTAGAAGACGATTATAAAACAAAGCAGGGCCTACAGATTTAATTTTCCTCGAGAGGCATTCCTCATTTTATAAACAGTTGAATAAATTACTTTGGTGGCAACATATTTCGTTCAAATCCAATCACCTACCATTATAATGGTCGCCATAGTTACAGCTTGTAAAAACGATTTGCTATTATTTTCAAAATACTATGCCATTATTTAACCCGGACTCAATCCATGGAACAAAATAAAGCATCAATAAGCCTAAGGCAGAAATTAAATAAGTTAATTTGATTTAATAACACTTAAGATGTCAAAGAACAACTGTATAATCTTATATTATAACAAAATATCATTTAAAATTGGGTTTAAAATTCATTTTGAATAACACCTGTTCCCTGTGTCATTTAAGATGCTACCATATATGTTGGTTCACCTTGTGATTCAGTTTATTTAATACAAAACAGCGGCAATGAAACAAATATCTATTTCCAAAATAAAAACAAGAGTAGCTACCATAGACCACTTACTGTCTGTAAAATAATAAGACATAGGTAGATCAGCTTGTTAATACAATCAAATTCGTGTTGTATAACAAAGTGTTGCGCCAGAGCTGGAATGAGTGCGGCGCGAATTGGTTTGAGAGAGGGAAACGTTGATACCATCTTTACAGAACAAATAAATCATCTTATGAAAAAATGTTTGGGATAAAAATTGTGGATAAACTAATTATCTACAAATTTTCTGCTGGAATTTTCTTTTTAACCCCAAAACAAAAAAAGTTTACGCTTAGTGACTTTTTTGTATCACACTTTTAAAACACTAAATAGTTTTCATTACTACAAATAAATTAAATTACCAAACTAAAAGAAGTTTATACTGTTAGATTCCGTAATTCATGCAAATAAATAATATATCAACTTTATTGTCATTACATGAATTTGGCTAGGCGCAAAAGCGTGTAAACGATAGGGCGCACAATGCTGAAATCCATTGAGCGGCCGTGAGTGACATCGAAGGGGTGGGGGTAAAGACCGTTTTCTTGACACAGCCCAAGCGTTCCAGGTGTATTAATAGAGTTCTATGGCACTACCCAATAGTGTATGTGTTTTGAGTGTTTTTTATAAGTGTTTAAGGTTTTGTTTTTCAAAATCATCGCCAATATGGACTAACGCCGCAAAACCTGAAGGTGGGTACTGCCCAATAAAATTATGTTTTTTGAATAACATACAAATCATAAGGGCGATAAAACATTTTGCAATCGATATACCTTATTGGACAATTTAATTCGGTTTATATATTGTTCCGCTTATAAACAGTGTATCTGGTACCCTAAGTTAACTTACAGTACCTAACGCAATATTCTAGCAGGGCAATCCATAACATCAAATCCTGCTCTTTGTTTGGGGTCTAACTTATTTATTACAGTAACCTAGATCACATGTCTACAAATCTACAAACCATAGTTTATTTAAATGGTGAAAATGACCTAAGTTAACATAATTCAATAATTATTATTTAATTAAATAATTTTGGCCTGATTTCCCTGAAACTAAAAATAATGTTGAGGAACACATTTTATACGGTAACCAAAAATATACGGTAAACCATAAATAGACACAAATAGACTGACTGAGGAATGGTACCTACAGGTGCACCATTCATAAAACAAAAATTGCGTAAATCATTAAGCCATTGAATACTTTTCACGGAACGGTTCCGTGATGGCCGTTTTGGCCCAAAATCTTTATCACGGAGTGGTTCCGTGATGATGTAATACCATATGTTTTTTCAAACAATTTTTTTTGAATTTTTATTTTTTATTGTTTTTACTTTAATCCATGAATGTTTGTTATAGGTAAAATATTGCAATGTGATCCATTTTTGGCAAATGGGTAAAAATATAAATTATTCAAGGAAAAAGTAGTTTTGCAAAAATAATCATAAAAAATTTGTTTTTTAGATAAAGAAAAAAACTAAAAAGTTTTGTGTAAGGAAATAGTTTTTGCACTTTAATTACTAGATAACTGATTAGACATTTATTTTTATTTTTTATTTTTACTATTTAAAAAAATATATACAATTTTTTATTTTTATTTTTATAACAAAATATTTTAAATATGATTTTTTATTTTTTGTTTTCTATTAACATGTTAAAAAGAAAATGTATCCAGCTTCGTTAAAAACACTATGTTTGCCCAATTAGTAGCAAAAGGAAATTTTATACAGTTTATTTACTAAAACACTGCAAAATATTGAAATTTAATTGGGTTTCTAGGGCCATGCAGTAATTAAAAACTAAGTATCCAATGGGTTAACATTTTAATTCTCACTGAAATAGGTTACGGTATCTAAACAACAATTGAATGTATCAGCAGCAAAATCAATAAACAATGTAGATTATTAAAATTGACGGACTCTTTTTGCTAGTCAACGACCAAGGAAGGAATTAAATTTGAATAATATAAGAGGCTAAAAAACACAACGAAATCTAGTTTATCTTACCAAAAACAACGAAATTCTCATCGCTAATAATTTTGTAAACACACCCGGTAAAAAATGTTTGTAACACCACTTGTATATAAAATACAGTTCAACAAGAATTGACAGAACCGCGTACGACTCCGTAGGCACGTACACTTGTCTACACGAAAATCGTCCTAGACAATCAAAACTGGTACAATTATGACGTTAAGAGAACACCGGGCTGGGCTGGGGTCGAGGGAACGCTTCTGAAAGTGTCAACAAAACAGTCACAAGCCACAACACAACACAATACGACAATACAACTAACTGACTACTACTGAGTTAGTGATGGGATATTCGAATAAGAAATATATTCGTTATTCGATAGTTGCGATTTCTATTCGGTATTCGATAGTAGAGATAGTTATTCGAATAAATCTTTCGAATAGATTTTGCTACCCGTATCTACCTATTTCAAGCTGGAAGATATAATACTGTACAAGCCTTTAAGTTTGTTTTGTTCGAATAAATCTTTTGAATAGATTTTTCTACTCGTTATAACTCCAGAACACCTGCACCTACCTGTGGACGGATAGACAGACAGCCGGGCGGAAGTTGACGTCTAAAAATATAAACCAATCAAAACAACCACCATTTCCCCGATTTTTACCCTCACTCGTTATCACATTTTAAAGTTTTCAAAAGAATTTACTGTACTGTACTTCTGTATTTAACAAACATTACCAGATATAGGACTTGATTAAAGAGGGAGCATGAATATAAAATATACATTTATTATGAACTATTGAACTATAAAATATTTATTAATCTTAACTAATAAAATCAAATAAATATTTGATCATTAAACAAGTTATTATAACAAAATTAATGGAAAAGGGTTTATCAGCGACTTACATCCGGCCTTGCTCTAGGTTTGTAAATCATGGGATTTATGTTTACTACTGTACTTACTTGGGTTCGAACAATTTTTTCGAATAGTTATTCGAAAAATTATTCGATAGTTAGATTTGTTCGATAACAAATAATCGATATTTAAATTTATTCGATAGTCCCAACACTATACTGAGTACTGAGTACTGACTGGTGACTGACTGACACTGACACCTGACAGTGTTTCCACGTTTCCACTCAGCGGTAAAAAATATCCCTCGAGCTGATACAAAAATCCCACTTTATTCCACACTTCACCTTATAATATACCTCTAAATATCCCACACTTTCCCACAGAGAGCACATAATAGAATAGAGAAGACAAGTGCTTATAACCCGTGCATTAAACGTGTGGCAAGATCCGCCATGTTGGTCTGGCTTACAGCCTGAAATCTACGATCTGCGAGCTCAATGCGCGGTAAAACTTCGCGACCGATACACAGTCATTACCAACAGTAATAGTTGAAGAATATTGTTGAAATTTAGCTTGCTTATAGTAGGCTATAGAGTCCGAGGATAACGATGGTAATAATTTAAAGTTAATAATAATGTTATTAAATGGTATATAAATAATTTAATACACACTTGTAGCTCTGTTTTTCAAAACCATACATGAAAAAGTTGTTCTGTGGAAAAGTTTTTATTTTTTGGTCAGAGACATTTTGTCAGCGGGAAAGTTGTAGATAAATAAACAAATTTATTTTTTTATTCCAACTGTTTCTTTCTAAAGTGGTTGGTTTCCTCAGAAATCGAGGTATAAGAAAGCGGCAAAACTGTCTTTCGCGCAGCCCGCTGCCGCGTCGCGCCCGACCATAGGCAGTGCAGTGTGTGTTTGTTTTCCGGCTACGTTGTTGTTTTTCTTTCTATTTGTAATTTTATTTTAGCTAGGATTAGTAATTATATCGTATTCATTTAAGGACTAGTAAATGAAAAATAATTTGTGTAATAACTAGTTTTATTTACTTATTTATATGTTTGTAATATCGTCGAAGTTTCACTCGCTAAAGCTGATTAAGGGTATTAAATAACTTAGTCCAAATAGTTTTAAGATATTAATCAATGCTCATTTACCCAAATAAATTACAGTATTATTCAGTTGTTGTCTCACCTTATATGTATGCAGACCTTCATTAATAATATTACTGCGTAATGATGGTTCGTTGTACAGAAAAGTACTTCGAGCTATTATTTCGATCATTAAACAACAATTATTATCGTCCTACTCATTTCCAGAAAAATTTTAAACGTTGGGGAATAAATCCATAACATACCTACAGATTAACGAAGTACAAGGTTTTACATTTTACTGAGAATATCGTTTTCACTTAGACTATTATAGTTAGGTACTTCTAAAACATCTTTCGCAAAGTCGGCACACTTTTAGAAGGTTGTACAAGAATTGTTTTACGAATGGAAAAGTAATGATTTTAAAATGTAAACGATAGTACAAATGTGGATTTTATTATATTATTTATTCCAAGTGTCTTTTAGTCCATAAATAAAAATACTGTTTATTATATATAAGATAACAGGTACTTTAATTTTCGTTTATTGTGGCCAAAACAAAAAGAATCATTAGATATAGAGCGACTAGATTTCATAGAGAAATTATAGGAATATTGAATACAATTTATGACTATAAGCAAGCAATTTTTTTAACCACTTAATATGAATATTAAATTAAATTAAAACAATGTGCTCTTGTGAAATGTAACCCCAGCGGGTGATTGATACCCCGATTTAAATAGGTGTTCCGGTTATTGCAATCAATTTACCATTTCGTGTAATTCGACATCTCAGGTCTACAACAAAAGCCGTATCCACCCTCACTGCAACTAATTGAAATAGTGCGTAGCGATGTGTGGTAGACGATCGGACTAGGGCGGCGCCGCCATCTTAGACTGTCTCATCCGTCCGCCAGGCTGGCCGCGTGGCCGGACTCTCCGCTCCGAGTAGCTCCTCCATTCTATTATGTGCTCGCTGCTTTCCCACTGATTTTTCAAACAGTGCAACACAGTAACACAGTTAATGTTAAATATTATATGATAGAGCTTATTTAGATCTGCTAATTACCTATATTTTACATTTGAGTACCTTAAAGGATTTTGAGTTATGCGATATAAATTATACGGTTTGCCATAAGGCTGGCAAGTGAACTAAATTAAATAATTTAGTTCCGTGAGAGGTATTAATATTTGTAGTGGTACTGTAGTACTAAAGAGTACGACATAGGTAATAATAATAGCAAATATTTTTATTTTAGTTAATTCCAACATGGCCAAGCCAGCGACATTAATTGGTGTGATTTAGTGTTCGTTCTTCGTTCTGTGACGTTTATAAAATAATATGTAATAGGTGCAATAAAATAGTTAAAATAATAACAACGTGGGAAATTGGAAAACCTGCAACTGCCAGTACGACGAGAAAATCCACTAGACTAGAAGTGCTACTGCTAAGGTTTTCTGGTCGTAAGCAAACTAGCAGACGTAATACCGAATTCAAAAATATCCCACTTTATCCCACAATCCCATTTTATCCCACAAGCAGTCAAAATATCCCATTTATGGGATAAAAATCCCACAAGTGGAAACACTGCACCATAAATTAAACATACTCCTTGTGGTATTCTATAACTGCACTGACACAGTGACCCAACGACACAACCAGTGTTGCCACCGACATGAGATACAAAATCCCTAGAATCCAACTAATTTGTCCCTAGAAATCCCTAAATACGGTAAAATTATCCCTAAATAAGTCCCTCAACTCACTTCTCGCAAATTTTAAGTATAAAAAGAGTTATTTTCGTTCACACTTAATTAAACGATTTATTTAATTTCAATAATATGCTATCTCTGTAAAATATTAAATGATCTGCAAACGAATTGTATTTACAAACATATATATTTACATTTGAATTTACTTTTGATAGCCTATACAATGGGTATTTAACAATTAAAGTATTTTTTCTGTCTACATTTGTCAAATTATACTACCACATAAAATAATGTCAAAGTTATGGTATTTATATTATATATTTTCTTGTTTTAGCGAAGTTCCCCTATAGGGAAGAAGCTATTACCGTAGGTCTCATGGTAAGACTTAAGCCCGAGACCATAACAACCTTTTTTTTGAGGTCCCCAGATGACTAAAACACTATTTGTTGAAATATATATATATATATATATATATATATATATATATATATATATATATATATATATACAGGGTTATTCAAAAAGAATGGTGCAAAACTAAACGGTTGGTACGATTGTTTCCGTGATTTAAAACAGCTGATTGTTACAACAATGGAAAGGGCGTGTTTATAAGTTTGTTTTGACAAGGTTATGTTTTGTCTCAGTTGCTTAGTTGAGTACACGAAGCCTGTCAACAAACGGCTACTACAAAACAAGAAAAAGCATTTTATGTTTTAGAGTTTGCTCGTACTAATGCTATTGTTAGTGTTCAGCGGAACTTTCGGACCAAATTCAGGAAGGAGGCTTCTCATCGGAACTGCATAGCTCGTTGGGTGAGGCAATTCAAGACAACTGGATGTTTGTGTGCCGGGAAGAGTTCGGGCCGTCCTCAGACTTTGCCAGACGCTGAGGAGAGAATCGAAGCTAAGTTTGTGCGGAGTCCAAAAACCTCAACAGTCAAAGCTGGTAGGGAACTTCACATACCGCAGTCCACGGTATGGCGTGTTTTACGCAAGTGTTTGAGACGAAATCCGTACAAACTGCAGCTGTTACAAGCATTGAAGCCTACTGACAAGCCAAAACGCACAGATTTTAGCCATGATATGATTAGACAATATGAAAATGATGGCTTTGCTGAGAGACTAGTGTTTAGTGATGAGGCTACCTTTCATCTCAGTGGACAAGTGAATCGCCATAATGTAAGAATATGGGGGTTAGAAAAGTCAAGAGAGTTTATCGAGTACGAAAGAGATTCGCCTAAACTGAATGTTCTTTGTGCTCTTAGGAACCGTAAAGTGTATGGACCTTTCTTTTTCATTGAAGGCACTGTAACTGGAATCGTTTACTTAGATACCTTGTTAGAATGGCTCATTCCTCATCTTATTGAAGATGTTCCAGACGTAGTTTTTAAGCTAGATGGTGCTCCTCCACATTTCAAGTCTGAAGTGCGTGAGTTTTTGAATGATAGGTTGCCAGACCGTTGGATTGGACGCTCTGGATATGAAGACAGTCCTTTGATGCGCTGGCCGCCAAGATCGCCTGAATTAACGCCATGTGATTTTTTTCTTGTGGGGGTTTATCAAAGACAAACTGTACTACCCTCCTATGCCCCAAACCCTGCAATAATTAAAAACATCGAATAACAGAAGCCGTGCAGTCCATAACCCAGGAAATGCTACAGAATGTCTGGGCTGAGTTGGAATTTCGCCTGGATATTTGTGGACTTTCTAGTGGAGCTCACATTGAGCATTTGTAATGCATTTAATTTAATGCAAATTAAAACTTGTTAATATAAGAATTGATTATACATCCTAATAGATAAACTTAGTAATGTCGTTTTTTGAAGCCGACCTTGGCGAGCTCCTCGAGCGCATTCTGTTGGCTAACGGTAGAAGCTCTCCTAGTTGGAGCGTCGTCAGCTACCGTACTGAAGCGCTCAAGCGGCGAATCCATCAACTACCGTCCCCTCTTCTACCCCTTCTGTCAGATATGATTGTGCTGCGTGGCGCGGCGAGGCCGGCGAGTAATGCCCATCGAGGTAACTGGAGAGATCACTAAGTGAGCTAAAAACGGTCCGCGTCGGACTGTGCGGAACAGAAATGGTGGGCCGCTGTGTGCTCAGAGCTGATTCTGGCGATGAACGCGCTGTCGTTTACACGCTCCTGGACTTCACTGCCATGTTTGAATTGTAATGAAATTTATATATCCTTTGTGTACGTGAACTACGGAATTCGAAAGTATAAATATTGTTTTTTTTTACCGTGTTTTAATATGTTTAATAATTAAAAACTCTTACGTGTTATTAAAGAGAGACATGAAAAAGTTACTCAGCGAGGAAATTTTTTATTTTTAGGTTAGAAACAAACTTCCAGCGGGAAAGTTGTAGATAATTACTTTCTCTAAAACCTTTATTCCAAACATTTTTCGGTAAAGTTGTTGGTTTGGCTACAATTCGTTTGGAAAGATGCTGAAACTTTTCGCCGCGCTCTATCCAAGACGTGCCACGAGCCGTGCCGCGCTGTTAAATTCAACTCAGTGATGCTGTGTTACAACATGACCTAGTTTTTTGGTAAAATACATAGTTATACGACTTTTGTACTGTACTTGTATTGTCTGTTAAATAAATCATAATCAACTGTTATCATACACTGAAGATAATTGTTTGTTATTCAATAGCGAAATGTTGTATTAATGCAACATTATGTAATCGTTCTTACTACTCTACGTGGACGGGTGAACGAACCATCTTGGTAATTAATGTTTATTAAGAATACATTTGCTATTAAAAAGTATTTGTCTTGTATGGTATTCATTCATCAACAACATTTTATGATATAGGCCAATTAACTTTCATGCAATCTACAATTTTTGGCGAACGTCGAAGTTTATATGCTACAATTCAAAGTTTCACTAGTCCAAAGAACGATATTACTGCTCATAAAAGAATTCATTCCAGTACCAAAAACTTCAAAACATCATTATTGAACAACACCTAAAGCCTAGTGGATCGTACATAAATTTATATGACTGGAAATATGAAAAAATCAGCCATCGAGGAGATTATTTTACAAAACTCCCAACTTTCTGTTCTTTTTACGCAACTAACCCTGGTCGAATATAGTTACTTTTGATATTAAAAATTCGAGAAACTATTCAGGAATACGGATCAGAAGGCCATTCAACCATAAAAAATGTTCCCTGGCCGCAAATTCAATTCAAGTGAGCGCGCGCGCGGTCCAGTAGTTTTAAGTCTTTGGTAATGCCTTGGGCGTTGAGAGGACAGCCGAGTAGCTACGAGTAGCCGAGTAGCTACGGCCACACTTTTCCGATCTTAAAATGGGCTCAAATCCCTTCACTGTTCAAGTGACATAACGCGCAAAAATTGTGGTTTCGCAAATGTAAACCGAAGTAATAGCAAGTAAATTAATCCTTTCAAAGGTTAAGAGCGTTCTTTGGTTCATTTTGATTGAAATATTACCCGCAAAGCCTTCTTTTTTTAATAAGAAACTTTAAAATTCTTAAATAATAACAATTTTATAAAAAATAAACTCAGTACGGTTAAGAGAAAAGTTATTAAAAAATAAAAGTATTTCTCCAATTTTATCAATTTTACTTTCTGCAAACATATGTTCCCCTACTTATATGACAAAATAAATATGTCAAAGCTGTCCGATTATTTATGTTAGTATATACAGGATGAGTCAGACCACCCGTCCACCAGCATGTATAACGAGAGAACGGTTTGGTCTAAAGTCATCAAACAAAATTATTCCCCACTAAAACGCATATGGGCTATCTATTAAAAATATTTTCATCAAAATCTAAGTACGGAATGTTCCAAAACTGAAGGTCAAGGGTTCGCAACCCTAACATTTCTTATGTAAGCATAGGAAATATTATACTTCATTTTAAAGGTCTCGTTAAAATAAACATTTTGGTGAAAACAGAATTCAATTATCTTTACCCGTTTCAAAATGGCGGCTCGTTTAAGTCAGAAAAAAGGTACGAGTAATGGTTTAAAAAATACAGAGTATTCCGCAAATGTCAATATTTTACACAAAAATATCCGCCATTTTGAAACGGATAAAGATAAGTGAATTCTGTTTTCGCCAAATGTTTATTTTAACGAGACCTTTAAAATAATGTATAAAAAAGGCCTTTTAAATAATGTATAATGTATGTTGGCCCTATTTTCACATAAGAAAATGTTGAGATTTGAATCCGTGACCTTCAGTTTTGGAACATTCCGTACATAGATTTTGATGAAAATATTTTTAATAGATAGCCCATATGCGTTTTAGTGAGGAATAATTGTTTTTGATGACTTTAGACCAAACCGTTCTCCCGTTATACATGCTGGACGGGTGGTCTGACTCACCCTGTATATTATGACTAGTTTTGAAAAATATCTGATTTCCCCAGATGAAAATTTCTCATACACCTAAAATGCCCACTTGCCATCATTAAAACATTAATAATGTTTAGGGCATACAGGCTCAGAAATATAAATTTTTAAAATCAACTGAAATTCGTATGATCTATAATGTACAGTTTTAATTTAAATTCGAAATTTTGTCATTAGCAATAACAATAATTTATAAGAAATAACCTGAAAATTTCAAGAAAATTAACGATTCAAACAAATTTAATAAAATTTAAAAAGAATGATTTCTTTTGGAGTGTTAATACAAAATTGAGGACTTTGTCACAACTTCTGATTAATGTTCAATAGTTTATTTACATGTAATGTTAACATTTATGTATTATTACAACAACGAAGAGCAACACCATTCATGGCAATTTCATCTTTATGCAAAAAAAAACCAAACAAATAAACAAAATTAAACAAATAAATAAAACATATATTCCCTAAAACGGGAGCAATGCAAGAAGCTGCGCCCAACGAACGACGCGACGCGACAACTGACAACTGAGGCACAATATATGCCAAAAATCACAATCTATCATAAAAATTGGCAATCGTACCATATTTTCCTAGCGAAAAATATAGCCGGATCCCGTTGTATAGGCCCGAATGACAACCGGAACGTATTTACGAATACAATCGGCGATTCGACCCAGTTATATAGCCAAAGAACGCCTATTCTTTCGCGTCGGATGGGTCAGAAACAGGAATTTAGTTGCATTTAATGGCCCGAAATGACGATCGGCAACGTTTCTTATTGGCTGAAAATAACAACCAAAACTTGTTTTATTGGCTGGAAACGACGACCAAGCCGCATGAACGAGAACAGCCGAAAAAGGGATTTAAACTAAATTAAGGAATTTTCGTCGAAATTCCCGTATAATTATCCAATTTTCCTGGAATTTTCGGTCTATGGACACTCTGTAGTAGTATTACAGGCATATGATCTGACTGACGACGGCATCAATCAGACGAGATGACGCTGCCGGGCAGACGTAGCGCTGGTGCGGGGGTGCGCGCGCAACTCCAACCTTTTGCCTTGGGGGGGAAATTTCACCCATTCCCCCCCCTGGATCCGCGCCTGAGATGAAAAACACCGAAACTAGTGCTGTGGCCGCTGTAAAAAGCACGGTACCGGGCCCGCTCTGTGTTGAATAAATTGTAAACCTTTGTTGGCAATTACTTGTCCGATCGGCAAAATAATTGCGCATACGTAATCAGGGTCAAATTCCGCACAGTATGAATACCCACATGACAGAATTATAAGAAAAATAATATTTTTCGATTTTCCGGGGTTTTAACGACTATTCCGCGGAAAAACGTGTAATCGGGAAAGTAATTGCACGTACGTATTCAAGGTGAATTTACGCACAATTTTGAATACCCACATGAGAGTATTATAAGAACAATGTTTTTTCGATTTTCCGACGTTTTTCCACGGAGAAATAAATGTGATCGGGAAAATAACTGCACGATCGTGTTCAAGGTGAAATTCCGCACATTTTGAATACCCACATGACAGTATTACAATTACAAAGTTATTTTCCGATTTTCTAAAGTTTTGAAGTCTTTTACGTGGATAAAAAGTGTGATTTGGAAAATAATCGCATGTACGTGTTCAGGGTGAAATTCTGCACATTTTGAATACCCACTTGACAGTATTTCCAGAAAACAATTAATTTCCGATTTTCCGGGGTTTTAACGACTTTTCCGCGGAAAAAACTATCATTTCCATAATCAGCGTCAAATTTCCAAAATTTTGGACAACATTTAAATATTCGTGTTTTATTTTCGTGGTTTTACTAATTTTTCAATCGGTGCACAGTGGGGTTTCCGAAAGTTGTTTCCGAAAATTCCGAAAATCGGGTTTCCCAAGGTTTCCCGGCACTAATTTAATTTTTGACAGACTGTTCAAAGTGTTCTTTTGAAAATCCTGATAATAATTTCTGCTACTATTTGCTACTCTGTATTTTAAGTTCCTTAAAGCAATAACATGCTAAAACCAAGAAACCATACACTTAATGACTCAGAAACTTTTTTAATTACAGGAACGGCAAATGCCATTTTTACTAGACGGTAGCTATTCGATTTAATGCAAGAATAAAAAGAATTACGTACTGAAGCTCACAATAAGCATATAAGACAATATCAGGAAATCTATGCTCGAAAGTTCTCTAGACTTAACTGCGACAGAGATGTGCTTAACAGGTTTCTTATAATTTCGGATCTTGTCATAACCGGAAACAGTCCTCTGCTAAAAAAAAACTACTCCGTTTACGAAAGTAACCATAGCTTCTTCCTGTTCAACCTCGTTTTCAGAGTCCTAGTAAAATCACCATCAGTAAACTTCAGATGAAGATTTTCACGGGCGATGAAATTTAGACTAAAAAAATTATAAATAAGAAACCAGGTAGAAAGTATAAGCTGTTTTTTAACTTATACAGAGTGTCCCGTAACTCTCCTGGACAAAGGTATATAGCGTTGTTCCTTGGGTTAATATAAACACATTTAACCATATGAACATGGGTCTCCCGTACTTAGTTTTCCGTTTGTCAGTCCGTAAGTGTTTTTCACTTTAAAGTTCATATTTTTAAAACCATATAACCGAATTCAACCAAACTTAAGTCAACTGTTTACGGAGATAGGATCTATCAACACGAACGTTATGAAGGAATTATCTGTGATAATTTCAAAATGGCGGCCATTTTAAATGTTATATCGCAAATGACTCGAAAATAAGTCATTTTACAAAATATTAACCAGTATATCTTCTTTTAGGGCAATTTGAGAAAAGTCTAACGATACTTAACTTATTGCAATCGAGTAATAAATAACCGAGCTGATGCAATTTACATGGACCGGACATAACCGGACAAAGCTCATCTTTGGTTTCTCCACAATTGAACATCTAGGCCTAATAAATAACAAGAATTGCAACAGCTCAGTTGTTTATTACTCGGTAAAACAATTCAAAACCATTAAATTTGTCGTAAAATATCTTAAACTAAGTTATTCTGGTAACAGTTTTATTAACACACTGTGCGGTGTTAAGCTTGTCAAAATATGCTGTCAGGTTGTATTGAGTCATAATTACTTCAACATCCTGAACGCAACATTTTTAGGCATAGTTTACCAATAATTTTAGACACGTAATTGATTTAATTACACTATTAGACTGTTACTCATGTATATTGTTGACATACACAACGTATCAAGTGATGAGCGAAACCAACAGATGCAAAGACAGAATGTTAGTGCAAACACTAGGACATCTCTGCTAGTGTTTCTCAAAGGCCGCGGCGACTCAATTCGGCCTGGAGTGCTGTGGGGAGGGAGGGGGGAAAGTCGGCGGGTGCCGTGTTTTCACGAGAAACAGCGCGTGCATCTTACCCGCTCGGCAGTTGCTGAGACACTGACTGGCCTGGAGGGAGCGATTGGAGAGCAGGGAGAGCGAGGGGTGAAAGAGGGGAAGAGCCGACTGGTTGCGCTCTGGCGGGATCTCACTGAAACTCGGGGCCAGCGCAGCAATGCCGAGGCACGCCCGGCCCGTATGCTAGGTTTATCTATTCCGTAGGATGTATAATCAATGATTAAGAAACAGTTTTATTCTGTTTTCATGAATTTGCAACTCAGAGTATGCAAATGAATTAACCTTACTTTAGCACCATTCTTTTGAGTAACCCTGTATATATATATATATATATATATATATATATATATATATATGTGTGTCCTTGAATGCGATAACTTGAGTAAAAAACGTCCGATTTCGATGAAATTTGGCTCAAATGTGTAAAGTGACATTTATGACTTTAAGTTCGAAAACCAGAAAAATCGGACTATGGTAAGGGGGTTTATGGGGGTTTTAAATTGTCCAAAAATAAGTTTTTTAATTTTTTACCTTAAAATTTTTAAACACTTAATTTTGGTTTGGACCATGTTATAGAGCTTAAAAAAACAAATAATATAGTACTTTGAATTATTAACCTAGATTAGGTGGTTGCGGAGAAAATAAAAAAAAAACCTGCTCATAAAATCTCCAATTTTAATCTTATGGGTAAAAGGTTTTTGTCTTTTCCTAAGTTAATTTTAATGTAAACTTCACATTTGCTTTTACCAATCAACTCAGCTCCACAAACAATCATTTTGGTGTTTAAATTGTGTCCGATTGTCCACATTGTCCTGTACGTTGTCCAATGTTATCCTTATAGAGGATAAATAAAATTTGATATCTCCATTATTTATGAATGTACATTGATGAAACTTGGTATGTGGCTTCACGTAGTATTGGTATATTGATTGCACAAAAAATGTATTTGTTGTTTATTATTCCCGTAGCAGAAAACCTGTATACTCAGCCGTAATGTTATTCTTATGGAGAATAAGTAAAGTTTTATATCTCCGTTAATTATGAACATAAATTATTAAAACTTAGTAAGTAGCTTCACCTGGTTGATTTATATTAATAATTGCCCAAAAACATATTTCTTCTCTTGTTTTGCAGCAAACCTGCGTACTCATTTTATTCTTATGGAGAATAAAAAAACGCTTTCTTCATCGCTCCAATAACAATATATTCATCTTAACAAAACAACTTTTTAAGGCCACTGGGGCGGATTCCTAAGGTTGGAAACACGTATTGATATACTAACAACGTGTGGTATGGCCCAGGAGCAAATTTGAAGAGCCGTTTTCGAGCCTTTTAGATATCGTATTTTCATCATAAGTATAAAATGTCCACTTTCGAGGCCATTTTGGAACAGAGCCCTGAGTCTTGGGGAGAGGGAAACGTATTAGAAATATTGTTGGTCCCCTACAACGTAGTATGGTGTGTGAGTAGTTTTGAGGAGCCTTTTTTAGCAATCAGCTGGAGTACTTCTTTATTAGTATAGATGTTTTTACCATAATAATAACGTAGCAACGTTTTAGTCATTGGGGTGGAGCCCTAAGGTCGGGGTCATAAAAAACCTACCCAAATGTTATGGATCCATGACAACTGGCTGAATAAAAATATAAAAAAAAACTGAAAAAATAACATGACCAATATTGCAAACCGAATGAGACTGGGAGACGGCTCAAATTGAAAGTCTCGCCGATCCCATGCAGGGACTCGGGAAAAAATAGCAGTATTTTTAAAAGTTACCAGCAAACGAAAAATAACGTAAAACACCCCCCTTAAAAAAGCAGGAGGATTTAAATACCCCCGTCGCAGCAAACCTGTATACTCAGCGAATTTCCAATGTAGATATAAATGTCTTAATACTACATAAAGTCACTTACCAAGTTTAATAAAAATATATTCACAAATAAGCTATACATACAATTTTAATTATTCCCCATAAGAATAACATTGGGGCTGAGTATGCAGGTTTGCTGCATCAAGGAAAAAATAGAGTTTTAAGCTAATATCAATATAACTCAACTAGGTGAAGTCATATACCAGTTTTTATTCATTTATGTTCCAAATTAAGGGAGACATAGCATTTAATTATTATCCATAAGAATAACATGGGGCTGAGTACTCAGGTTTGCTGCTACAAGAGCCTTTGGCAAAAATTGTTTTTTAAGCAAATACCAATGCTGCACCACAACTAGATGAAGCCGTATACCAAGTTTCATCAATGTACGTTCATAAATAAGCGAGATATAAAATTGTTCTTTTCCTCCATAAGAATAACATTAGACAACGTACTGTGTTTAGCACTTTCAATATCTCGGTAACCAATTGACGTAGAGGAATGATCAAAATACCAAATTGTGTGTTTTTTAAGCTGAATCCAATGGTAAAAACTGAAATTTAACTATTTCCAAAATTATATGTAAATACCCCCCGTCGCAGCAAACCTGCGTACTCAGCGAATTTCCAATGCATTGATATGTTTCTCACTAGTACATAAAGCCACTCACCAATTTTGACAAAAATACATTCATAAATAAGTGATTTATTACATTTTATTTATTCCCCATAAGAATAACATTAGGACTGAGTACGCAGGTTTGCTGCAACGAGGAAGATAAGAAATGAGTTTTTATGCAATTATCAATATAACTGAACCAGGTGAAGCTACTTACCATGTTTTATTAATTTATGTTCATAATTAAGGGACATATAAAACTTTACTTATTCTCCATAAGAATAACATTAGGGCTGAGTATGCAGGTTAGCTGCTACGGGGACAATCAACAAAACATTTATTTTTTGTGCAATTATCAATATACCAATACAACATGAAGCCACATACCAAATTTCATCAATATACATTCATAAATAATCAAGATATCAAATTTTATTTATTCTCCATAAGGATAACATTGGACAACGTACTGTGTTTAGCACTTTGAATATCTCTGCAACGGTTTGACGTAGAATCACAATTTAAACACCAAAATGATTGTTTTGTGGAGCTGAAGTGATTGGTAAAAGAAAATGTGAAGTTTAAAGTAAAATTAACTGAGGAAAAGCCAAAAACCTTTTTCCCATAAGATTAACATGGGAGATTTTATGAGCATGTTTTTTGGATTTTTTCCGCAACCACTTAACCTAGGTTAATAATTCAAAATACCATATTATTTGTTTTTGTAAGCTCTATAACATGGTCTAAACCAAAATTAAGTGTTTTAAAAATTTTAGGGTAAAAAATGCAAAAAACTGATTTTTGGAAAATTTAAAACCCCCATAAACCCCCCTTCCCATGGTCCGATTTTTCTGGTTTTCGAACTTAAAGTCATAAATGTCAGTTTACACATTTGAGCCAAATTTCATCGAAATCGGACGTTTTTTACTCAAGTTATCGCATTCACGGACACATATATAGATATATATATATATATATATATATATATATATATATATATATATAAATTTGAACGAATAGTGTTTTGGACATCTGGGGACATCAAAACAAAAAGTTATCATGGTCTCGGGCTTAAGTCTTACCATGAGACCTACGGTAATAGCTTCTTCCCTATAGGGGAAATTCGCTAAAAATCAAAAAATATCCCCGTCGCAGCAAACCTGCGTTCTCAGCGAATTTACAATGCATAATATATGTCTTAATACCACATAAAGCCGCATACCAAGTTTCATAAAAATATATTCACATATAAGCGATTTTAATTATTCTCCATTAGAATAACATTGGTAATGAGTACGTAGGTTTGCTGAAACACGGAACACAAACAATTGTTTTTTATGCAAATATAAATAGAATTTAACCAGGCGAAGCCACATACCAAGTTTCATCAATATTCAATCATAAATAAGCGCTATATAACATTCTAGTTATTCTCCATAAGAATAACATGGGGGCTGAGTACGCAGGTTTGCTGCTACGGGAATAATCAACAAAAAAATCAATTTTTTGTGCAAATATCAATATACCAATACTACATGAAGCCACATACCAAGTTTCATCAACATACATCCATAAATAATCAAGATATCAAATTTTATTTATTCTCCATAAGGATAACATTGGACAACGTACTGTGTTTAGTACTTTGAATATCTCTGCAACGGTTGGGCATAGAATCACAATTTAAACATAAAAATGATTGTCTTGTGGAGCTGAACAGATTGGTAAAAGCAAATGTGAAGTTTACATTAAAATGAACTGAGGAAAAACCAAAAACCGTTTTCCCATAAGATTAACATGGGAGATTTTATGAGTAGGTTTTTTTGGATTTTCTCCGCAACCACTCAACCTAGGTTAATAATTCAAAAAACTATATTATTTATTTTTTTAAGCTCTATAACATGGTCAAAACCAAAATTAAGTTATTTAAAAATTTTAGGGTGAAAAATGCAAAAAACTGATTTTTGGAAAATTTAAAACTCCCATAAACCCCCCTTCCCATGATCCGATTTTTCTGGATTTCGAACTTAAAGTCATGAATATCATTTTACACATTTGAGCCAAATTTCATCAAAATCGGAACTTTTGTACTCAAGTTATCGTGTTAACGGACACACACATATATATATATATATATATATATATATATATATATATATAAATTTGAACGAATAGTGTTTTTGGCATCTGGGGACCTCAAAACAAAAAGTTATCATGGTCTTGGGCTTAGTCTTACCATGAGACCTACGGTAATAGCTTCTTACCTATAGGGGAAATTCGCTAAAAAAACATTTTTGGGGTACAAAACCCCTCAAAAATACCCTTTTGGATAAAGCGATCTGGCTGGGTTTCGAACTTAAAGTCATAAATGTTGCTTTACACGTTTATACCAAATTTAATCAAAATCGGATAATTTTTACGAGAGTTATAGTGCTCACGGACACACACACACACACACACACACATATATATATATATTATATATATACAGTTTTGAACGTATGGTGTTTTTGGGGTCTGGGGACCTCAAAACGAAAAGTTATCATGGTCCCGGGCCTAGGTTTTACCATGCTGACCACTGTAATAGCTTCTTCCCTATAGGGGAAATTCACTAAAAGTCTGATTTGTTTACATTAAAACATATGTGATTACGTTTCTACTTTGTTTAGGCTACGAATTTTCCCCAGTAAGTAATATATAAGAAATATGTTCACAAATAAGCGATATTTAAAATATGAATTATTCTCCATAAAAATAACATTGGGGGATGAGTACGCAGGTTTGCTGACACAAGGAACAAAGAAAACTGGGTTTTTATGAAAATATCAATAGAACTCATCACATACCAAGTAACAATATAACACTTGGCAAAATTAAACAAAATACCACCCCACACACCGTAGAGCCGTTAGTTTATGGAGTAGGTGTTGGGTATGTATTATTATTCATATACATTCATAAATAAGGGATATACAACATTTTAATCACTCTCCATAATAATAACATGGGGACCGAGTACCTAGGTTTGCTGCTACGGGAACCATAGGCGAACAATTGGTTTTTTGTTAAAACAACAATAAACCTCGACCTGATGAAGCCATATACCAAGTTTCGTCAGTTTATGTTTATAAATAAGCAAGATAAAAATGTTTTCCTTTTCTCTATAAAAGTAACATTAGACGACGACGTTTATCACTTTCAATATCTCAGTAACCACGTAGAGCAATGGTCAAAATTCCAAATTGTTTGTATTTTAAAGCTGAATTCAAGGGTAAAAATTAAAATTTGATTTAAATAAAAATTACATGTGAAAACACAAACTACACATTTTTGGGGTACAAACCCCCCAAACCCCCCCTTCGGATGGTGCGATTCGTCTGGTTTTCGAACTCGTTCCAATAAATGGTACTTTACACATTTGTGCCAAATTTCATTAAGATCGGACCTTTTTTACGAGAGTCATCGTGCTTACGGACACACACACTCACTCACATATATATATATATATACAATTTTGAACGACCTCCAAAACGTGTTCAGGAGGCAGCGAAGTAGAAACCATGGAGAGCTCGCGCCCATAGTCGGGATGGACCAAAATTCGGTCCGGTCGGGCTCAAAGTCAAATTCAGTACAGCCATTGACTATATTTGCTATAGACTCATGTATAATATAATCAATGGTACAGCGTCTTATGGGTTATTGGCGACGCGCGGTTAGTTAAATGATGTTTAAGGCGCGAGGAATATTTTTATTGCAAAATGGTTTTTGGAGTCGTGTTACTGAATAAATTCTTTATCTTTTGGTACTAAATTCAAATGTATTTAACCTCTATGTATTTAACTACACGTGTTTTTACGTCATAATTGACGTAAAAACACGTGTAGTTTTCAATATTTGTATAAAAATCTCGATTCCACGTACTTAACCTTGATTATCACCGAAAAAGTAATAATTTATGACTCAATGGCTAACATATTTGCTTTAATCGATACGTATTCCTCAATTTTTGACATGAAACCAAACTATATAACAACTATTGTAAGGCTTTTTTAGAGGCTTAGTTTTGAGTTTTGACATAAAAATATTGATTCTATATTATTTAATTTATATTTTCGGTAGAAAGGTTTATTAACAACTAAGTATCCTTCAAATTCAAGTTCCTTGATATATTCCTGTACTTTTAATGACAAACAATTTATATAGGATTGGTTGTATTGCTGATATAGAGGATTAGTTTTGAGTTTTGATATAAAAACATATATTTATTCATTATTTTAATTACATTTTTAGCTACAACAATTCATTTACGTATTTTTCGTACTTCGTATTTGGAGGGGGAAATGTTTAAGTAACAGATTTTAAAAGGAAGTAGGTTTTGTTTATATAAAAAGGCAAGTTATGTTTTCTTACTAAAGTTTAATTTCATTATTAATTAAAACAAGATTTTGCTTTACGAGTAAAATATAATTACTAATCAGATATGTTTATCTTATCTAATAAATATCTTATAAATTGTTTGTTTTTTAAAGCTGAATTCAAGGGTGAAAATTAATATTTGATATAAATAAAAATTACATGTGAAAAACCCCAAAAAACCCATTTTTGGGGTACAAATCCCCCCAAAAACCGGTAGAAACGTTATGTTTTCTTACTAAAGTATTTTATTTCATTATTGATTAAAACAAGGTTTTGCTTCACGAGTAAAATATAATTACTAATCAGATATGTTTATCTGATCATATAATGTTTTATTATTTCTAAAAAAATAAATATCTTATTATTTACTGCCTAATTTACTTTACTTATCAAATTATAAGATTCCTCTTGAGCCTAATTACATCTCGATAACTGAATTTTCTATCACATTTGTATGCTATGTTAAACAACAATAATCTAAACACAATATATGGAGTAAAATATACATAATTAATATTTTATAGGTGAAGATCTAAGTAAAATGAGGAGCATTTAACTATGCTGGATGTGGTAGAACAGCGTTGAGCCGTGGTCCGCGACGGCGGGGCGCGTAGAACTGGACATAGCGGTTATTTACATCGGATTATTGAACAGACTATAAGTTCTATCGAAAATGGTTTTGAATACAAATTTAAGACCATCTAATTAGCCACAAATTTCTCACTGGAAGTTTGTTTATACCTCAAAAATAAAAAAAGTTCTCGCTTACTGACTTTTTCATGACATGCTGTTACAACTCTCAAATAATTTAATTATTAAGAATTACACATAATTTTAAACTAAAATATATTCATTCTGTTGGATGCGGGAATTCGTGCGGAAAAGGAATATATAAGTTTCATTGCAGTTGTATTGTTATTAAGATGTGTTGTACTGGTATATTGATATTTGCACAAAAAATTAATGTTTTGTTGGTTTTCCCCGTAGCAGCTAACCTGAATTAGGGCTGCTAACTCAGCCCTAATGTTATTCTTTTGGAGAATAAGTAAAGTTTTATATCTCCCTTAATTATGAACAAATTAATAAAACATGGTAAGTAGCTTCACCTGGTTCAGTTATATTGATAATTGCATAAACACTCATTTCTTATCTTCCTCGTTGCAGCAAATCTGCATACTCATTCCTAATGTTATTCTTATGGGGAATAAATAAAATGTTATAAATCATTTATGAATGTATCTTTGTCAAACTTGGTAGTGGCTTTATGTAGTAGTGAGAAACATATAAATGCATTGGAAATTCGCTGAGTACGCAGGTTTGCTGCAACGGGGGGTATTTATTATTAATATTGATTTTTGATCGTGTAATATAATTTATGTAAAAAGTACAATATTAGTATTCTAAATTATAAAAACCCTTAGATACAATTATATACATATAAGTAACAAGTAATAATGTATTTTACAAAATTATTTCAGGAGCGTGTAAACGACAACGCGCTCACCGCTCGGGATTACTCAGTTTTGCCGTGTCCTACACTTTGGTTCCAGCCTGATAATGCGCGGACCGTTTTCTGTCCATTTGGCGAGCTCTCCATGGTTTTTACCTCGCTGTCAGGATGTCACGTTAGAAACCTCTATGGTGGTCTCGGGCTTAGTTTCACGGTGCGGGTCATGCTAATAGTTCACTTTCCATAGGAAACTCACTAATAAAAGACACAAAGCAAAGGGGCTTAAAAGAATAAATTTCAAGACAATGGTCACAAGATATTATTGTACTATATAAATTGAAGATCACCCAGGTAGAGGAATAAATATATTTTCGTTTTTTTGTATGGTAGTTTTAGAATGGTAGCATGGGGTTATAATGGGAGTAGCAGGCGGTGCACATTTATGTTTATAGGTTTTAGGTGCAATAAGTTGTTAATTCGTGACAAACCAGACTGTCAAAAGTCCCTAAACCCATTGATTTTGAATTCAAAATCAATGCTTATTCATACTTGAGAATACTTTTCATATCGAACGAGGTTATTTTGCTTAATATTTTATGGCAGCACTGCCAATTCCTTTCAGCTGACTCAGACAAAACAAGTTTTTGCATCGGCTGCTAGTGCGAACAGTGTACTGTGATTATTTTCAATTGTATTAATTATTATAAATTCAAACCCTTGATTAACTTAATTTGGGGTTTAAATATATATCGTAGGGTGGACTTAAATCTGTCTTTGTTATACTCATTTCAGATAATATTGTCATCTGACATATTTTATAAACGGGTTTTGTTATTTATTTTTAAAAATGACATCACCTTTCAATAGAAAATCCAAAGCCTCGAAGGAAGAGGAGAATTCAGAAATAACTATTCAAGATGTTTCTAAGGAAGCACAGAGCCTCATTGATAAAGTTATTGGAGATGTTGGAAAAACTTCAGCTACACAGCAGTTGATTTTGGGTACAGCTTCGGGATGGTGAGTCAGGAAATCACACTACAAACTACACACCTAGTCTAACTACACACCTAGGCTTAAGAGTCCTAAGCCTAGTTTATTAGTGAATTTTCATTGGGGAAATGAACTACTACTGACAAAACCCACATGGTGAAAGTTAAGCCTGGGACAACCACAGAAGTTCCTAACGTGTCCCCTGAACACGTTTTTAGTGTGCCTAAAAATTGCTACCTACATAAATATATGTGTGTGTTTGCACTCTAGCATGCACATTTTTGTCTGAATTACTTCAAATTTGGTGGAGACGTTTCTTTATAAAATAAGTTGGACAAGTTTGGGTTTTTTGGCCCCAAAAAGTATAAAATCTCCCTGATTTTGAATTAACTACTAAACAATAGAAAGTAAAAAGCCCTCCCTCATAATTCTATTACAAATAAGTCTTATTTACCGAGCTATTAAAGAACATGTACCTAGTATATATCAACTAAATGCAGTACTATAATATACTAACCAATTTCCTAACTAAAAAGTGTTATGTATTGATAATGTTTAATTTACAAGATAATTATGTTTTAACAACCAGTAGAAGGTACTTAATCCTGCTGAATCATCATACGAGTTTCATACGATGTGACGTCATATGGTCTGGTACAAATAAAGCAACCTCATTGGATACTTCCCTTCACGCCACATCCAAATACAATAAATTCCCTCCACCACTACCTTTTACCTAGTCATCATCCAGCCTCTGTCTACTCGACCCATCCCGGGTATTCAATGCACTCTTGAAATGTAAACTGTGTTATTATTTAATTTCCCGATTCACTGCCTAATACGGGCGCGACGTCTTATTTATTTTGGAGAGCTATATAGCTATATAGCTAGGAGAACTACAGACGTGTTGTCTTAACTTATTTATTTATTTTATGACTTATTACGAAACAGGCATACATCTAACTACAACGTAGCATTATTCAAAAGTACAGTGGAACCTCAATAACTCGAACCCCAAAGGGAATGGGAGTTATCGAGCATTTCAAAATATTGAGGTTTGACTTATCAAGGTGATTTTCTATAGCTTCAACTTATTGAAGGTCACGGTAATGCAGCAGATGGAAGCGTCGAATCCTTTCGTAATTTCGTCCTTTGTATCATAGATATATAATCATTCCGTAACAATCATTATTAAAATTAAAAAGTATTTGGACAGTTTAAATGTCTAAAATAAGACTGGAAATATTTTGAAAAGCTGCTTTGGTAAATGTAGTAGAGGATGAAAAACGTCCTTCAGTGAATATGTTGTATAGTAAGGAAGTTAACAAACAATGACTCACAGTTCAGTAATTAGGTGATGTTTTGCCCGTACAACCACTTCCTGTCCATTTTCTAGACTTTTTTGCTCACTTCTTATCGCGCGCCCCAAACAAACCCCTCCCCCTTAGAAGTGAAGTCAGTTCTGTCCACAATATACATACGCCATTATAACGTGTATGTACTCCAAATATACATACTATGCATATGCATACTACGCAATCATGCAGTTCATGGTTATTGGTATAAACTGGGTAATGGTTGGTTAATCACGTATCAATTTCAATTTAGCTTAAAATCAATGTACTGTTGGCCAGAACTTCCAAACTCGCACTAACTAACAACGCAGTACAAGAGTAGATTTAGTGGGGGGGAAGGTTTGGAATTTCCGGCTGCAGGGAGATTTTGTGGAATCCAAAATGAACAACCTCGACTTACAGAGGTTCTCTAGTCAAAACTTCGGCTTATAGAGATACGGCGACTTTACAGATTCGAGTCATATAGAGGTTTTTCAGCTAAAACTTTGAGGTATTGAGGTGCGGCGATAGGCTAAGAATAATGCAACATTTTGAGTTATCGAGGTGTCCCCTGCCCTTAGACTTATAGAGGCATAACATAGCATAAGATAGGGAAATTCAAGGAAAAAGGCAAAACTTCGAGTTATCAAGGAATTTGAGTTATCGAGGTTCCACTGTAATAACAACCAGGAAACATGCTAGTCTATTGTTTACTTTCTTCATGCTCAAACGATAGTGCAAAACACAATTAGGCACCTGCATGTTATGGTGTTTATAATCTAACCTACTTTAATATGAAGACCAGAAATGTAAAGCCAAACATAAAATTTATTAATAAATACCGGTAGCCAATAAATGAACCAAATACCAAACAACTTGCATTATATATAAATTAATGATAAATCTAAGATAACAAATAATTATTACTAAAGATAATTATGCTACTAGGCATCAATATTAAATCAGTCAAAACATCAAAACATGCTTAGCCTATGTTCAAGTCAAGTTTATTGAGCTATTAAATACCTAGCCTATCAAAATTAACATGTAAATAGGCCCATGGAATTGTAAATTTGTGACATTAAATTTAGTGGGAAGTTAGTTCTGAGGTTTGTGCGAGAGTAGCGGGGAGCGAACAGGAAGCGACAACGAGAATTATGCTGAGGTACATTGAATTGTAGTTCGATTAAGAGAGCCCCGCTGTCTAGCGCACCACTCACCAGTTCATGCAGGCACACCAACATAGCCACTCGCCACCGCTTATCTAGGGAATCGAATTCAAATAGTGAAAAAGTTCTTTGTAGCTTTTAGTATAAGGTGGGGAAATATATTGGAAAATACTGTTTTTAGCAAATTTCCCCTATAGGGAAGAAGCTATTACTGTAGTCGGCATGGTAAGACCTAGGCCCGGGACCATGATAACTTTTCGTTTTGAGGTCCCCAGACCCCAAAAACACCGTTCGTTCGAAACTGTTTATATATACTACTACTGACAAGACACAGTCAGTACCCCACTGCAACCAAACCTACTAAAGAGTGCGAGAGTAGCTTACTTTGTTTTATATATATATATATGTGTGTGCCGGTGACCACGATAACTCTCGTAAAGATTTTCCGATATTGATGAAATTTGGTACTGTATAAATGTGTAAAACAACATTTATGACTTTAAGTTCGAAAACCAGCCAGATCGCTCTATCCAAAGGGGTATTTTGGGGGGGATTTGTACCCCAAAAATGTTTTTTTTTTTAAATTTTTTACGAATAATTTTGGAAATAGTCAACTTTTAGTTTTTACCATTGGGTTCAGCTTAAAAACACACAATTTGGTATTTTGATCATTCCTCTACGTCAATTGGTTACCGAGATATTGAAAGTGCTAAACACAGTATGTTGTCTAATGTCTCTGTAACTTATGGAGGAAAAGAAAAATTTTATATCTCGCTTATTTATGAACATATACTGACAAAACTTGGTATACGGCTTCATCTGGTTGTGGTGCATTGATAGTTGCTCAAAATTGTTGTCGAAGGCTCCCGTAGCAGTAAACCTGCGTACTCAGCCCCAAGTTATTCTTATGGATAGTAATTAAATGCTATGTCTCCCTTAATTATGAACATAAATGAATAAAAACTGGTTATATGACTTCACCTAGTTGAGTTATATTGATATTAGCATAACAATTCATTTTTTGCGTTCCCTGATGCAGCAAACCTGCGTACTCAGCCCCAATGTTATTCTTATAGGAAATAATTAAAATTGTATATATTGCTTATTTGTGAATATATTTTTATGAAACTTGGTAAGTGGCTTTATTTAGTATTAAGACATTTATATCTCCATTGGAAATTCGCTGAGTATGTAGGTTTGCTGCGACGGGGGTATTAATATCTAGATATAATTTGATCACTCCCAATACCCCTACAAAAACTTTCGGTCCTAACTGGACCTCCTCCTAACCTAATAAATTAATAAAATTGCCATCCCACATTAATATTCTCTCTACCAGTGTAGGTTGCACTAACATAAATTAGTAACAAATACAAATAATTTGAACCGTGGTATATATAAATCTGTTGTATAGTACCAGTACCTATGTAATTTTTGTTGTTCAAGTTTAAACTTTTTTCAATAAGAAAATTTGGTATTGTTCCTGGAGAACCGACTAACAATCCAATTAGGCCTACTTAATTAGGCTTAATAATATTGAATACCATAGGTACTGTTGTTTGTTAAATTGTAAAATCATTAACTCAGAATAGGGAGTGTGTAGCTAAAGAGTTATTCTGTGTAATCATTAACTTAATTAAAATTGAGATAGAAGTACGCCTACGCTTGATTTACCCCTTGCAAAATGTTTACATCAGATTATTTTGTAATATTTGTTGTTATATTTAATATACCCAAGTGAAATATGCTTGTATACCATCTAAGTTATAGAAAATTATAAAATTTGAAGTTAGAGTCTAATAGCAGATCTTCAAATACGAAAACCAAATTATGGTTTTAAGTGATCGTATAATGTTGGTTTAAGTTTTTGTGCACAAATAATTATTTGCAATATTTGCTTTATATTACTTGCCTAAATCTGAAAGGATTGTAAGTGAAACTTGCATGCACGAATTGTGACCATATCTGATGCTGCTTTGATATCTATATTATTAAAAGAATTTCTTGATTTCTTTTGGCGATTTTCGACCCCTTAAACTATTATTTTACATACACATTTGGTATCAATCGAAAGCTCTTACTCTGTGGATGTGCCTTTTGGGGTTTCCATAAACTCTTGGCCACAGGGCTTTGCTCTTATGCTCCCAAAGTTAATCTTATGGAGTTATATTTTATTTAGTGAGTGAGCTGATTGTAATGTAAATATATCCCTTAGTTATGAACCTAAATTAATAAAGCTTGGTATGTAGCTTCCTTCATCTGGTTGAGTTATATTGATGATTGCACAAAACTCTTATTTCTTATCTTATCTACCGCCCCCATAGCATGTAATTCTTTGAATTTTGGTGCTGATTTTAGCCACTTGTTATTAATTTATAATATTTAGATACCTTTTTTATAACCCCGAACTTTGAGCTCTGCCCCGCTGGCTAAAACATTGCCATGTTATTCTTATGGAGAAAAATCTATTCTAATAAAGCAGTACTCCAGCTAATTGTGAAAAAGGCTCCTCAAAATTACTCACACACAATACTTTGTTATAGGGGACCAATGATATTTTGAATACGTTTCCCCCTTCCAAAGTCTCAGGGTTCCGTTCCAATGATCTCAAAAGTGGCCGTGTTATAGTGAAAATACAATGTGTAGAAGGCTCAAAAACGGCCCCTTAAACCTGCTCCTAGACCTTTAGTATGGATCAGTTTGATAATACTGTAATAAGTTATTTGATTTGATAATAATAAACTAGGATACCGCTCATTCTTCACGTATGAGGATGATCGGACCTTTAGTAATCCCAAAGTTTAATATATTGTTAGAAGTGATGTGTAACTTATCACAAAATATCTTTTCAACGATTTAACGAATTTTCTTAACAGGAAAGAAATTATTACTTTAGTGCTCATTGAAGTTTCTAACTCTGAGTCAATCACAAAGTTTCATTTAAGGACGTATTTATTTAAATTGTTATATTATATTATACTGGAGTACATCAAACACTTTCTAGATACAGTGAGTACAATTACAGGCGTGTCTTTAGTACCCTAGACCCTAGTGTCTTTTTAGTGAGTACAAGTACTGTAATTTAGTACGTGAATACTTTCTACTTCAGAATAAACATCATTTGCGTTTAAGCAAGAGGCATAGTGGCGCCCGTGGTGGCGGCAATTGCAGCTTCCTCGGCTGCGAAGATGAATTTTGAGTTTTTAATAGTTTAAATGTTATTTTAGTGATGTAGGAAGAATAATATCCTAAACTTCCCTCGTCTGTGTGTTACAATTTACATACGATAGAGAAATGTATCGTAGAACAAATGCTTACTAAGGTAAAAATAAATACCCCCGTAGCAGCAAACCTGCGTACTTAGCGAATTTCCAATGCATATATATTTATCTTAATGCCACATAGAGCTACATACCAAGTTTCATCAATATACATTCATAAATAAACAATTTATGACATTTTAATTATTCTCCATAAGAATAACATGGCGGCTGAGTATGCAGGTTTGCTGAAGCAAGGAACACAAAAAAATGGGGTTTTATGCTAATATCAATATAACTCAACTAGGTGAAGTCACTTACCAAATTTCATTAATTTATTTTCATAATTAAGGGAGATAACACGTTACTTATTCTCCATAAGAATAACATGGGGCTGAGTACGCAGGTTTGCTGCTACGGGAGCCTTTGTCAAAAAATTGTTTTTTTGAGGAAATATCAATGGTCCAAACCAGATAAAGCCGTATACCAAGTTTCGTTAGTATATGTTCATAAATAAGCGAGATATAAAATTTTTATTTTCCTCCATAAGAATAACATTAGACAACGTACTGTGTTTAGCACTTTCAATATCTCGGTAACTAATTGACGTAGAGAAATGATCAAAATACCAAATTGTGTGTTTTTTTAAGCTGAATCCAATGGGAAGAAATAAAATTTGACTTTTTCCAAAATGATATGTAAAAAATTCAAAAAACCCATTTTTGGGGTACAAAACCCCCCCAAAATACCCCTTCGGATAGAGCGATCTGGCTGGTTTTCGAACTTAAAGTCATAAATGTTGCTTTACACGTTTATACCAAATTTCATCGAAATCGGATAAATTTTACGAGAGTTATCGTGCTCACGGACACATATATATATATACAGTTTCGAACGAATGGTGTTTTTGGGGTCTGGGGACCTCAAAACGAAAATTTATCATGGTCCCGGGCCTAGGTCTTACCATGCCGACTACGGTAATAGCTTCTTCCCTATAGGGGAAATTCGCTAAAATAGTTCATGATCTGGGAAGGGGTAAAAAAACACATGAAATGAGTTTTTGAAAAATAATTTTTAAGGAAATTTTATTTGGGTTAAGGATTTTTCCATACAAATTATTTAATAGAGACTTAGAGGCCAAATATGAGTTAGGTTTTATTAGCGAATTTCCCCTATGGGGAAGAAGCTATTACCGTAGTCGGCATGGTAAGACCTAGGCCCGGGACCATGATAACTTTTCGTTTTGAGGTCCCCAGACCCCAAAAACACCATTCGTTCGATACTGTATATATATATATATATATATATATATATATATATATATATGTGTGTCCGTGAGCACGATAACTCTCGTAAAAATGATCCGATTTTGACGAAATTTGGTATAAACATGTAAATCAGCATTTATGACTTTAAGTTCGAAAACCAGACAGATCGACCTATCCGAAGGGGTATTTTGGGGGGGTTTTGTACCCCAAAAATGGGTTTTTTGAATTTTTTACATATAATTTTTGAAAAAGTCAAATTTTAGTTTTGACCATTCGATTCAGCTTAAAAAAACACACAATTTGGTATTTCGATCATTCCTCTACGTCAATTGGTTACCGAGATATTGAAAGTGCTAAACACAGTACGTTGTCTAATGTTATTCTTATGGAGGAAAAGAAAATTTTTTTATCTCGCTTATTTATGAACGTATACTGACGAAACTTGGTATATAGCTTCATCTCATTGAGGTCTATTGATATTTGCTCAAAAAAATTGTTTTTGCATAATTCTCCCGTAGCAGCAAACCTGCGTACTCAGCCCCCATGTTATTCTTATGGCTAATAATGAAAGGCTCTGTCTCCCTTAATTATGAACATAAATGAATAAAAACTGGTATACGACTTCACCTAGTTGAGTTATATTGATATTAGCATAAAAACCCATTTTTTGTGTTCCTTGTTGCAGCAAACCTGCGTACTCAGCCCAATGTTATTCTTATGGAGAATAATTAAAATTGTATATATCGCTTAGTTGTGAATATATTTTTATGAAACTTGGTAAGTGGCTTTATGTAGTATTAAGACATTTATATCTCCATTGGAAATTCGCTGAGTATGCAGGTTTGCTGCGACGGGGGTATTTTAGTCATCTATTTATTTTAAGGCTTAATCCAAAGAAGAAATGTGGTGACCTTGAAGTATTTTAGCGAATTTCCCCTATAGGGAAGAAGCTATTACCGTAGTCGGCATGGTAAGACCTAGGCCCGGGACCATGATAACTTTTTGTTTTGAGGTCCCCAGACCCCAAAAACACCATTCGTTCGAAACTGTATATATATATATATATATATATATATATATATATATATATATATATATATATATATATATATGTGTGTCCGTGAGCACGATAACTCTCGTAAAAATTATCCGATTTTGATGAAATTTGGTATAAACGTGTAAAGCAACATTTATGACTTTAAGTTCGAAAACCAGCCAGATCGCTCCATCCAAAGGGGTATTTTGGGGGGGTTTTGTACCCCAAAGATGGGTTTTTCAAATTTTGTACATATCATTTTGGAAATAGTCAAATTTTAGTTTTTTCCCTTGGATTCAGCTTAAAAAACACACAATTTGGTATTTTGATCATTTCTCTACGTCAATTGGTTACCGAGATATTGAAAGTGCTAAACACAGTACGTTGTCTAATGTTATTCTTATGGAGGAAAAGAAAAATTTTATTTCTCGCTTATTTATGAACGTATACTGACGAAATTTGGTATACGGCTTCATCTGGTTGTGGACCATTGATATTTGCTCAAAAAAAAATTTTTTTCCAAAGGCTCCCGCAGCAGCAAACCTGCGTACTCAGCCCCATGTTTTTCTTATGGAGAATAAGTAACGTGTTATCTCCCTTAATTATGAAAATAAATTAATGAAATTTGGTATGTGGCTTTACCTAAATGAGTTATATTGATATTTGTATAAAACCCCATTTTTTGTGTTCAATTGCTCGTTATATTTTACATGTAGTCATTGCTAGAAGTGACAGGAATGGAGCGGAGCATGTGGAGAGGGTTAGGGGCGAGTCTAGCGCATGCACAATGTAGGGTAAAGACGACGTGATGCGCCGCAGCGTCGCTGTCGCTTCGGTGGTGTGTGCATGTGTGCGCACATGACTCATTAGCGGGACAGGGAGAGAAGATTGGGACCCTTTGCGACATCGCGGCAGGCGACATCCTCACCAGTGAATTCAGTAACAGCAATGACTACCATTGGTAGCAGAGTGCATTGCTGTGATGCAACAGACAAGAAACGGCAAACCTTGCTAAACAATCAGTTTTCATATCGATTTTCTAATGTTAAAAGATACATGACATTATTGTTTTTAATGGTCCTACAATAAACGATAAATAGCAAATAGCATGTAAAACTTTTACCATTTAAAGCAATAAAAGTCGGTATCATTTTACTATATTTGCGGCCCGGGGACAGTAGTCCCCATGTGGTGGCCCTGACCAGGTGAAGCTACATACTAAGTTTTATTAATCTAAGTTCATAATTAAGGGAGATATAAAACTTTACTTATTATCCATAAGAATAACATTAGGGCTGAGTATGCAGGTTTGCTGCTACGGGGATAACCAACAAAATATCATTTTTTGTGCAAATATCAATATAACAATATTACGTGAAGCCACATACTTACATTCATCAATATACATTCATAAATAATGGAGATATCAAATTTTATTTATTCTTTGTAAGGATAACATTGGACAACGTACTGTGTTTAGCACTTTGAATATCTCTGCAACGGTTGGACATAGAATCACAATTTAAACACCAAAATGATTATTTTGTGGAGCTGAGTTGATTGGTAAAAGGAAATGTGAATTTTTCATTAAAACTAACTGAAAAACTTACCATGAGACCTACGGTAATAGCTTCTTCCCTATATGGGAAATTCGCTAAAATTAAAAATAAAATTCGGTACCAGGTCAGTGGCCTAACAGGTCAGTCACTAACGTAATTCAGTGGCCCGAACTGTGTGACGAAGACCTTAATGTCCCTTTTTCGGATGTGGTAACAGTGCTAGATGAACCCAAATTAAACAGGAGAGGTTCACTAGTATTCCAGTACTGCAAGTTTGATGGTTTGAACATTCAATAATGTGACATACTACACATTATTTTTATGTGAATGGGTGCGGCGACTCTTGCTTCTGGAGCCAACATTTCCCGGATATAAAAAAAAAACAAGTAACATAAACTTTAGTTATTTTTTTTCTAGTCCCCCAACTCTTTGGGTACCATACAGTGCATGTTTTATTAACTGCCTAATTAATTACCTTCACATGGATATGATTTTTTTAACCCTTGTAAAGTTTCGAAATCTGGTGGTAGGTTTTTTTTTAAAAAGGCTGTCTCTCCTACACCATTCATGATACAAACATGGAAGTTGCACCAAAATGTCTGGAATAACCCCAGCTTTCTAGTGTCGGTAGCCCCAATGTAGCCTTTCCAATGTAGCCCCATTACACACTGTTATGAAGCAATGTGCATTTAAATACACGGTTAAAATAAAGCCCCTTAGCGGGGTAACTTTGGTCGGGTATTTTATTTTTTTTTTTTTACTTGAAATGTCTTTTTTTTTAAATGACACATTTAAATAGTGCTTAAGTTGTAGGACCATTGAAATATTTTATTATTGATATATCTTGAAAAATAAAATAGTTAGAGCAAAAATGAATGGCTCCCGCCAGTAACGTTGTAAGCGACAAATTTCACAAAATCAAGATTTCTATGCAGTAAGGTTGGAAACGACATCCTAAACTAGTGCAGGGTATTCATTTGTTGCTATCTTTTAAGTTGGCAGTACTAGGACCAGTGGAAAACCACGAGTTTGTGGTCTCTCCGTGCAGTAACGTTGCATGTGTTCGGGATGGCAACACCACCGCGGGCGAGTCTTATGCCCTCGGATATAAATTGGCTAAACCGCAATAAAAAAACGTCCAATTAACATTCAAAACTGGTCCAGGAATGTTTGAAAAGTAAACAGGAATGCCAGGGAACCCTACATCGGTGAAAATAACAAACCTGTACCCCGAAAACTGCTAGCAGGTGAGTACGTGCAGAAACGTTATAACCACCAAGTGCCCAAAACTCTTGTTTATCATAAAACAAAACATTACCAGTGTTACAAGTCTTAAGCTTACAAATTAAAGGGCTCAAGGCTGTTTACAAGAAATGTGTTTTATTTAATTTTATGTTATACATTATGTATTTTGTTTAGTTCAATTTTGCCATCAAATAAATGTAGTTTCAAGGTAAATCTTTAACTTTTATTGATTATAACTGGTTTTATCTTGTAAGTTTAAGGCAAATATTTGACTTTTCCATTTTAGGATATGTACAATATGTATTTATTAGTGTATTAATACAATTTCCTACACATAACAGCTCTTATCTTTTTCCACCCAATAATGTTGCAACCGCCATCAAACCTAAAAAGTCGCAAAAACGTAAACGACTGTCGTTTACAACGCTTTTGCAATTCTGAAATCACGTATTTGGTCATAACTTAATTACTACACGACATATTATTGTAATATTTATTTTAATGGCCACTTGTACTATTTAATACATATGTGACCAAAAGAAACATATATTCCATTGTTATTTTTCCAGTTATTTGTTTTTTACGTTTCCTGAAAAATTTTCATTTTGTCGCTTACAACGTTACTGGCGGGAGCCATTCAGATAAAAAATTAGTGTTATAAAGTAGCCCCGTTTGACGGTATGTGAATATTTCAACAGATTCTATCAGCATATAACTGAGCCCAGGTTGTGGGTTTTAGCGAATTTCCCCTATAGGGAAGATGCTATTACCGTAGGTCTCATGGTAAGACTTAAGCCCAAGACCATGACAACTTTTTTTTTGAGGTCCCCAGATGACTAAAACACTATTCGTTCAAATTTATATGTATATATATATATATCTATATATATATGTACATATATATATATATATATATATATATATATATATGTGTGTGTGTGTCCGTGAATGCGATAACTTGAGTAAAAAACGTCCGATTTTGATGAAATTTGGCTCAAATGTGTAAAGTGACATTTATGACTTTAAGTTTGAAAACCAGAAAAATCAGACTATGGTAAGAGGGGTTTATGGGGGTTATAAATTTTCCAAAAATCAGTTTTTTATTTTTTACCCTAAAATTTTTAAAACTCTTAATTTTTGTTTGGATCACGTTATAGAGCTTAAAAAAAAAACAAATATAGTATTTTGAATTAATAACCTAGGTTAAGTGGTTGCGGAGAAAATAAAAAAAAAACCTGCTCATAAAATCTCCCATGTTATCTTATGGGAAAAAGGTTTTTGTCTTTTCCTAAGTTAATTTTAATGTAAACTTCACATTTGCTTTTACCAATCAACTCAGCTCCACAAAACAATCATTTTAGTCTTTATATTGTGATTCTACGTCCAACCGTTGCAAAGATATTCAAAGTGCTAAACACAGTACGTTATCCAATGTTATCCTTATGGAGAATAAATAAAATGTGATCTCCATTATTAATGAATGTCTATTGATGAAACTTGGCATGTGGCGTCACATAGTACTGGTATATTGATATTTTTTATTCCCGTAGCAGTGAACCTGCATACTCAGCCCCCATGTTATTCTTATGGAGAATAAGTAAAATGTATTGACTCCCTTAATTATAAAAATAAATTAATAAAACTTGGTGTGTGGCTTCACCTTGTTGAGTTATATTGATATTTGCATAAAAACCTATTGTTTTTGTTCCTTGTTGCAGCAAACCTGCTTACTCAGCTCCCATGTTATTCTTATAGAGAATAATTAAAATGTTATATAGTGTTTATTTATGATTGAATATTGATGAAACTTGGTATATGGCTTCATCTAGTTAAATTCTATTTATATTTGCATTAATAACAATTTTTTGTGTTCCTTGTTTCGGCAAACCTACGTACTCATCACCAATGTTATTCTTATGGAGAATTATTAAAATTGTATATATCGTTTATATGTGAATATATTTTTATGAGACTTGGTATGTGGCTTTATATGGTATTAAGACAAATATTATGCTTGGGAAATTCGCTGAGTACGCAGGTTTGCTGCGACGGGGGTATTATGTAATTATTCTCAGTTATTATTACTTATCCTAAGCATATACAATTAAATACCCCCGTAGCAGCAAACCTGCGAACTCAGCAAATTTAAAATGCATATATATGTATCTTAATACCATATAAAGCCATATACCAAGTTTCATCAATATACATTCATAAATGCACGATATATGACATTTTAATTATTCTCCATAAGAATAACATGGCGGCTGAGTATGCAGGTTTGCTGAAGCAAGGAACACAAAAAGTGGCGGTTTATACAAATATCAATATAACTCAACTAGGTAAAGCCACATACCAAATTTTATTAATTTATGTTCATAATCAAGGGAGATAACATGTTACTTATTCTCCATAAGAATAACATGGGGCTGAGTTCGCAGGTTTGCTGCTCCGGGAACTATCGTCCAAAAAATGTTTTTTAGTGCAAATATCAATAGACCACAACGATATGAAGCAACGTACCAAGTTTCATGAGGATAAGTTGATAAATAAGCGAGATATACAATTTTTCTTTTTCTCCATAAGAATAACATTGGACAACGTATTGTGTTTAGCACTTTCAATATCTCTGTAACAATTTGACGTAGAGTAATGATCAATTGCCAAATTGTGCGTCTTTTTAAGCTGATTCCAATGGGGAAAAAACTAAAATTTGACTTTTTCAAAAATTATATTTAAAAATCTCAAAAAACCCATTTTTGGGGTACAAAACCCCCCAAAATACCCCTTCGGATAGGTCGATCTGTCTGGTTTTCGAACTTAAAGTCATAAATGCTGCTTTTCACGTTTATACCTAATTTTGTCAAAATCGGATTATTTTTTTCGAGAGTTATCGTGCTCACGGACACACACACACACACATATATATATATATGTATTACAAAATTAAGTTAGTTATTAATTAAATTAATTAAAATAAATGTATTATATATTACAGTGACGAAATACCGTCCGCCACAATCCAATACTTAATAATTAATAAGTGTGACGTTAGAGTGGAGAGGGGGGTAGTAATGAGCAGCATAACACAGGGGATGGGGAGGGGGTAAAAAAAGGGCTGAATGTAGTGTGACGTAATTTATGCATGGCCCCTAAGGGGGGAGTTCATGAAAAAATTCAAAATCTTTATTTATTAGCTTAAAAACTTTTAACAAGTTCGCTGCGGGCTACAGCTGGAGTTGTAGTGCCGATTTCTACCGCCACACACGCTACAACTTGAGTTGCGGTCGACGTTCCTAAACAATATGAGTTCAGTGTGGCCCAGCACATTGGGTGAGACGGTTCATATGGTACCTGCACACAATATCTTCAATGTAGTTAGGTTGGTACTAAATTTCCCCGTAAAATTCCCGTCTGGCAATACTTAGAAAACCGCCCCGTTTTTCCCCTTCTGATTGACAATACAAGGGGACTGGCTACTATCCAGGCAGTGCTGCTATCTGTGGGTGTTTCAGCAAACTATGTCCATTCTCGTAGTACGCAATACAGCACCGCACAGTGTTTTACGATTCGTCTGACCAAAATATTTTGATTTGTCTGTGCCAATCGGGTTCGCTGCCGCACTCCGGATTGCCTGCCATTGGTGGCCCTCAGCCAACGTGTTAAACTTTGTATGATTGTTACATATAACCATGGAATCAAAAAAACGTGTTGGAAAAGTCTTTTCCACCCCTTGGGGACTAGCAGCTAAAAATACAAATAACCACTGGAAGAGGAGACATTCCCTATGTGAGTGCTGCCAGGTGTAAAACTTTGAAATCACACCGAGCGCTACCCGTGACAAATTTTAAAATCACAGCGCCGTCTACTGCTTGATGAGTTTTAACCTTTACTTAGTTCGATACGCTATGGTAGTCTAATGGATATGGCACAGGATTCATGATCATGCGGTCCCAGGTTCAAATCTACCTTTTTGTGTTTACTTTTTGAGGTACCAATTTTTGTTATATTTTACACAAACCCATTTTTGTAATATGTTACAAAGAAAAGAGCCGCCATGCAGCGCTCTGCGGAGTTAGGTTAGGTTATTTTACTATGATTTTTTTTGTAAATGTAGCGTAATTTTAGAATATAAGTAGGTTTCCTCTGTTTACATTTAAAAATACAACATTTCACTGTTTTCTCATAATAAAGCATATGTTTCGGATAGTTCGTTCGTCATCGGACAAGATCGTCTTCCTTCGGGTGGCAAAGTCTCCTCTTCCAGTGGCTCATGTGTCTTTTTAGCTGCTAGTCCCCTTGGGGGGAGGGGGGGTGGGCTTTTGTCGTTTTACAAGGGTTCGCTAGATCTGTACAGATTAAAAACTATAAATGGTAATTAAGTAATTTTTTGTTTAAGTGTTCCTAAAGGTATGTTCTGTAATCTGTAGGATGGGTTTAATTTTATAATAATGAATAATAGTTTTATAATCGTTTATTAAAGTATCAAATCTTAATTTTACTAAAAAAAATACATATTTTAAAAATATGTTCTATTTATTTTTTCTTCAAAACCACCCTACAGATCATAAAGAAAGATAAACTGAAGAAAACAAAACAAAAATCATCACTCTATCTAAAGAAAACAAAACAAAAATCATCACTATATCTTTTCTAGAAGCTGAGCTGTGTAATTTCTAAGATTAAAAATACATCGTTTCGGAAATCGCCAAAAAACCAAAAGAGTGTGCAGACAGAATCAGCTGTGGCTAGTTTAGTTTGTAAACAGCCATTTCTCCCCCCCACCAACCAGTCACTATTATGTGATATGTAGATTTGTGATACTATATAACATGACTAAATTATAATATAACTAGCTGATGTACCTGTCCTTCGTACATTTACATAGATGAAGATTCTCTGGATCATGTTCAAAGTGCAAAATTTTTGGGGCTAATAATTGATGAAAATTTGAGCTGGGATAATCATGTCACTCATGTAGTTGGTAGAATTTCCTCCGGCATCTTTGCTCTAAAACAAATGTCACGATTTTGTAGTTTGGAAACTTTAAAAACAATATATTTTTCTATGATTCATTCTCATTTGTCTTATGGAATTGGCATTTATGGGGCAACATCAAATAAGAATTTGGACAAATTACTTATTCAACAAAAAAGAGCAATTAGAGTCATGCTAAATTTAAAAGCTACAGTTTCTGTGAAGGAAATATTTGCAGAGCTGGGCATTTTGACTGTTTATGGGTTGGTTATCCTTGAAACAGTTAACTATGTAAAACAGTTTTTTAACCCATTGTTACAAAATAACACTCATTCCTACAATACCCGTCCAAATCGTAGAGTGGAAAAACACAATTTAGAGTTTTTTTAAAAAGAAAACCGTTTTCCTAGGTACCAAGTTCCTTTATCACCTCCCTCGGAAATTCATTGAGGAGGTTGATATGATCAATTTTAAAAAAACAGCTAAGAGCATTACTTGTTGAGCATTCCTCTTTACTCTTTTGAAGAGTTTTTAAAAATCAGGCACAACTGATCCACCAGCTCTAAACTATTTTAAACTATTTTATATTATTATTATTATTATTATCTATACAGACGTGAACTATTTATTATAATTTCTTTATTAGATTAGAAATGACACTATTCTTGTACCATGTACAATATTATGAATAAAGATGATTGATTGATTGATTGATTGATACGGGTTGTATATAAATGGTAGATTAACTAAAAATATTAACAACCCACATAATTTTACAATATTAAAATTACATTTTACACTTTTAAAGTAGAATTAAATTAAAGTTAACGAAATATACTATGGCAGATAATTCGGGTACTGTTGCCAAGTCGAGGAACTCTGTCGGGTGGTGAATGGTGTGGTTTTTGCGACTCCAAATCGGTACACGTAACACTTTGGATTCGATTTTAGAAATAAAAGATCTCAAATACAACAAAATATTAACCCCGTTTAATTTAACGTTTTAAATACTTTGATACATTAATCTTTACATTCCAATAAATTAATAGTAATGTAACGAAACATTTAACTTTAAAAACATTGACAAACCACTTTTAAAATCACCATTCTTGCCAGGTCCTGTTTTCATTATAATTGTAAATAAACAATTTAAACTTGGAAAAATCATATGTTTTAAAAACATATGACTACTTGATTTTATTTAAATAAATGTAAATCAATATATACGAACTGTTCTAACAGTGGTCATGGTTAAATGAACGGTATTAAATATTGTATATGTTCGTTCCTCCCTTTGGACCTACATTTGTGTTGATCTCCGTTGCTTGTTCATTGGTGGACGTGAGGATGGCACAATCACAGAGCCAGGCACTTTCCAGATTAAACTGTTTATGAACCTCGGTGTAACAAACTGTAAATCAATAAATCCTGTGATTCATCGATAGTGCCGAGTGAAGGATAGATGTTTCTGAGACCTTGTTTTTTCAATGTCCCAATCTCAACTTTTAAAAGCACATAGGAATACTGATCAACCCCTTAATCTTCTCAAAAATACATTTTCATATTTACTGTTAAGTTCAGACGCTCACTGGTCGGCTACATAAAATATATTTTTAGAGAGGCGTAGACTCGTCCACTCATGTCTCACTTACGACAAAGGGTCTGTGTGAGATCTCTAGAGAACAACACCGTGACTCCCCATGATGTTGTTTCTTATTTCCTTTAAGGCATCAAATTTCAGCTCTACTGGTTGAGTAGTTGGTGTGTTATGACTAACGCGCTTATATTAAAGGCTATTGGGCCAGAGTCATTGAGTATATTTGTGTCTGGAGTAGGTAAATGTCTGCACTGAGCTATCAGCTACATTCCTACCGAATTTCAGATCCATCAGTCCAAGAGTATGTGCAAGATTGTTAAAATATTGTATTTTGAAATTCCGGGGGGCGAAGCCCTTAAACATTTTCGTAACAGGAATAGGCTTGCGTTTTTTCTGATGAATTAGTTATGTTCCTACTGAAAATTAACTTACAAAGGTCCAGTAAGTACTAATACTCATAAAAATGCCATAAAAGTAAATTAGCGAAGAACCCTATAGGACTTTTTTAAACGTATTCTTATTGTGAATCTGCAGCATAAGGGGAACCACCATCCAAAATTTTATCTTCAATAGACATTGTCGTTTCTTAAAAAAGTGATCACTATGTCAGTGAGTGCATGAGTCTGACAAATATAGATTTAGATCATACATCCACTTATGTTATTTATTACCAATCTTCACTCAACGTTTTAAAAAGAACTAAAAAACCTATTTATAGAATAACTATGCCATCATCTGGTTCAATATAAATAAATGCTTTGTCCATAATAATAGCATGGGATCTTTAAAACCCTATGGGGCAGTGTCCTAAGGTAATTTAAAACAATCCAATTAGCATAAAACCTTCTAACGCACATATAGAACATAGAAAAAAAGTTGCATAAAAATCGGTGCACCCGTTTTCCTGTGAAAAGCGAACAAAACATGACCAAAACCGCACAAAATCACGTTTTTGAGCGGCCGCCATTATTTTTAAAAAGGCGTATGCCAGTTTATAGTGCCCTTAAACCTTCTCACGCATATATAGAACAAAGAAACAAAGTGTTATTAATGTCAGTGCACCCGTTTTCCAGTGAAAAGCGAACAAAAACCCGTCTTTGAGCGTTACCGGCAGACAGACAGTCAGACAGACAGACAGACATAAATTGAGATAAGATTTATTTTGGTTTCCCTAGGGTGTAAAACGTGAAAATATGCAAAATTTCATAATTCCAAGCAATGTACAGACAAAACTCTAATTTTATTTATATAGATTAATTATGCGGTATATTGAAATAAATATATATAAACTTGATGTACACGTTCTTCGCACAGGGCTTTTCCTTACCCGTTCTATAGTCAATGCAAATTTCATTTTAGTTAGCTTGAAACAGCTGTTGTTCTTGCTTCTGCTCTTTAATCTGTCTAATGTAAGTGCCCTCAGCTGTTCGCATTACAGTTTCTGAATGTTTACTTTCTTATGAAATGTAAACATTGAAACTTAGAACGTTCACGGGGCGTAACCCGAGGGGATTTTAAGGAAGTGAATAGGCCTATGTGTTGCATGGGTTCAAGATCTACCTTTGTGTAAAGTTTCAGCTCAGTCGGTTAAGTAGTTTTTGCGTTCACCCGGAACATCAGACAGACAGACAGACAGAAACCACCTCTTCTTTATAATATTATAGATTAAAAATATATGTTACTAAAAAAATCATAGTAAAATGATGACAAGAAAGTTGTCTATCGCTATTCTCGCTTCTAAAATTGAAAAATTCACCTTATTATGAACTTGGAATTTTTTTCAAAGTAAAAAAAATCGTAAGGCCTTATATTTAATATTTTTATGTTCACAACTTAATGTAGAACCAAAATACATTTTTGAAAAATTGCAAATTTTTTTGCTAGTGTCAGCGTGAACTCGCCCCTTAATAAATGAAGATTAATAATATACGTATTAATAATATTGGTATACTAGCAGACCCCGTGGTTGCGGCTTCGCCCGCATAACTTACGACAGTTTTGTGTGCTGCATTCTATGGTTAGCCAGTGGAACTACCACGAATCAAGATCAGTTGTTTGAATTTTTGGTTCATAAGGTATATACAGGTAACTTTAAAGTTACTGTTTATTCCAGATAGTAACTATAATTCACTATAATTTTGCGCCGTGGGGCAAAACCCTATGGTTGAATTGAATCGGTATGAAACCACTTTAACTCTCCTATTTAAGACCTAAAGAATCAATTTACCAAATTTCCCCACGCTAGCTAGCATGCCAGGAAGTTATAAAATTAGTGGTGAGTGAGTGAGGGCTTTGCCTTTTATAGGGATAGATACGGAAACTAATCTTCAGAAATGAGTATGCAGGTTTGCTGCCCCTGGGACCACAAAAAATAGGATTTTTATACAAATTTGTATTACTATTGATATTTAATATCAATAGACCAAAACCAAATAAAGCCACTTAACAAATTTAATCAATATATATGTACGGTACCTATAAATAATCGTTACCTTCAATTTATTAGTTACCAATTGAGACCCACACACACATACATTTGTAGGCTATATATACAGGTAAATTTATATATACTGTACTAGAGACCGTCCAGTGGTCGAAATTCGACCAAATATTTGAAAAACAAAATGGTTTAATATCTAGTGGGCTCTGTGGCGCTCATATATATCTCTGTCCCTCTCTCTTTCCCGCCCCCTCCCCCACAGGTGACTTTTTTAATGTGGGGTTAAAACGGATAGCAGAAGAGCGTTACTATACCAGTATTCAGTGGCCTTTATATTTATCCCTCAAACCTCTCCACCTCATCATCTCTACATCCCTCATCCTCTCCCCAACCTTAATCTTCTTTCCATCCCTCATCCTCCTCTCTCAAAAACAGGTTTAATTTATTTTAATGTGGAGTTAAAATGGATAAGGGAAGGGTGATATCATTCCAGTAATCATTAGTTGTTTTATTTATGCCTGAAACCTCTCCACCTCATGCTCTCCCGATCCCTCATCCTCAGCCCCTCACAAACAGGTTTAATTTATTTTAATGTGAAGTTAAAAAGGCTAAAAGAAGGGCTATAACAATCCAGTAATATGATTTGCTTTATTATTTATTCATGAAATCTCCACCTCGTCCACTACCTGTTTAATGTGGAGTTAAAATGGTAACAGAAGGGTGTTACCATTCCAGTAGCCTTTTTATTTATGTTTGAAACCTCTCCACCTCATCTTCCCCCCTCAAAACCAGGTTTAATTTGTTTTAATGTGGAGTTTAAACTGATTAGAGAATGGTGTTACCATTCCAGTAGTCAGTAAAATGTTTTATTTATGAATAATCTGTTCTTGCTGTTGTGCTACATATTTATTTTAAGTCGTTATTCCGTAACCAATGTAGCAACCCATAAAGCCAATGTTATTTTTTATTTCAAATTAAATTTTCTCTATTTCTCATAAAATAATGTAAATTACAGTAGTACTGTGCACATCTACAGAAAAATACATTTCTAACGGTGTGCTTAGATTTTTCCTACGATGCGCACGAGCTGAGAAAAACGTACGACAAAAATCATGCTTGCCTATTAATAATGTAGATATATACACATTTTACAAATTGTGCTTTTGACATCTGAAGGACTCAAAAGTCAAGTCATCTTTAGTCAAGTCATCTTTATTGTCACAACAAACGTGAACAAATTTTCTGATTAATACAGAAATATAACAGGTGACAGTGTCATTGTTAAATATGTCAAAATAAAACTATACATGTAATCTTAACTAACTAAAATGTTAACAATATAAAACACTACAATAAACTCTCCCAGCTGCTGTCTTCAAAAAATTCCTCAACTGAATAATAAACTTTGTCAATTAAAATATCTTTAACTTTTTTAAGAAAAACTCTTTTGCTCAGTTGATTTATGGAATTAGGAAGTTTATTAAAAACTTTTATTCCCATATACAGTGGACTCTTTTCAAATAAAGTTAAGTTATGTTGAGGAAAGACAAATTTTGAATTTTTTCTTGTGTTGTGATTGTGCTTAAATTTGTGCTCCTCTAATAAATCTGGACGTTCTGTGATTAATTTGATTAGTTCATAAATATATAAGCCTGGTAATGTTAAAAACTGTAAATTTTTGAAAAGTGATTTACAGCTAGTTTTTTTGCTTTTTTTTGAAATGGTTCTAATAATAAACTTTTGGGCTATGAATATTTTTTCAGATTTTTTATGTGATCCCCATAATAAAATACCATATCTAAGGACAGATTCAATGTAAGAATAATAAACAGTTTTACAAGTTTCTAGGGATGTTGACTGTATGAGGATATATAATGCATAGCGGAAGCTATTTAGTTTGTTAGTTAAATAACTGATATGTTTTTCCCATTTTAAATTTTGGTCAAATATTACTCCGAGAAATTTGTGAGATTCTGTGCGATTTATACTTTCAGATTGTTTCCATGAGTGGAAGTTATGGTTTGAAGGCTTAAAGTAGACCAAATTGCTTTTTGAATTGTTTAATAACAGACCATTTTTGGAAAACCATGTTCTTAATTCCGAGTAAGTTCTTTCAACCGCTATGACCATGTCATCAAAGTTACTATTCTTCACCAATGCTGTAGTGTCATCGGCATATAAAAATAATTTAGAAGATATTTCTATGTCATTTATAAACATGATAAAAAGTAAGGGGCCTAAGATGGACCCCTGCGGAACGCCAGAAGTTACATTGACCCAATTTGATTTAAATTTCTTATAATCATGTGCAACTACTGTACGCTGCTTTCGGTCACTAAGATAAGAATGGAGTAATTTGAGCACACATCCTTTTATTCCAAATGAATTAATTTTATTTAAAAGAAGGCTATGATTAACACAATCAAATGCCTTGGATAGATCACAAAATATACCAGAAGTATGCTGTGACCCATCCAAGGCTTCAGAAATTTCATTAACAAAATCAACTAGAGCTGTCTGTGTACTTTTTTGCTTCCTAAATCCATACTGGGAGGATTTTAACAGTTCGTTTTGTTCTAAATATTGATTTATTCTACTATGAATGGCCCTCTCAAAAATTTTTGATATATTACTAAGAACAGAGATTGGGCGATAATTAGCTATGTCTGTCTTCTGACCATGTTTGTAAATTGGTTTTATTTCAGATAATTTTAATTTGTCTGGGAATATTCCACTCATAAATGACTTATTTATTAGTTTGCATAAAACAGGAGCTATAACGTCAACACTTAACTTAAGTAACTTAGTAGGAATTTCATCCCATCCAACTGAACATGAATTTTTAAGACCCGAGATTAAACTTTTTACTTCATTTGTGCTAACGTAATTCAGGGTTTGAAGAGAGAAGGTACTATTGTTAGAATTCAATTTTGTTGTAATATTGGATACCATAGGCACATTAAGAATGTTAGTTATGTTACTAAAGTACTCATTAAAGAAATTAGCAATCTTTGATGGATTTTCAATAGATTCATTTTTTAAAACAAGTTTTGACCTATTCTTACCCACATCCTGTCTTAAACCTAATTCATTTTTTACAACTTGCCAAGTTGCATTTACTTTATTTTCTGAATTTTTTATATATTTGTTATTAGCATTTTTCTTTGCTTTATTTACAATTGACTTAAAATTCTTTTTAAATTGTTTTACGTAGTCCAACAAATTTTCATCTTGGCTGTGTTTTGCCAAGTTATGCAAATGTCTTTTGGTTTGAGATAAGTTCTTAATTTCAGGAGTTATCCAGTTTGATTTTCTATTTTGAGATACTTTAATTTGTTTTTGTGGGAATATTTCATCCATACATTGAATAAATATTCTCAAAAAAATACTGTAGCTTTCATTTAATCTTTCTTTAACTAAAAAGTTGTTTAACCCACTACTTAAAATTGATAAAAATTGTTCATTCTTTTGTACTGGAAAACATCTTTTGGTTATGGTAATATTTTTATTTATATTAGTACTTAAAGGTAGGGGTGCAACTAAAAAATTATGATCTGATAAGTCATGCTGTATGTTGCTTAGATTTACTGGTCCAAATAACATATTGGTTGCAACATTATCAATGCAAGTTTTAGAATGGGTTGTTATTCTTGTTGGAGTAAAGCAGTTAAGGTTATAACCATTTTGTTCCAAAATGCCAAAGAAATTTTCAGAAAATTTGGATTTTTCTAAAATGTTAATGTTAAAATCGGCCAGGATTGCAATTTTTTTGTGAACACACTCTTTTTTCAAATGAAATAAAAACTTTTTGAATTTTTCCAAAAATAATTGAGTTTGCCTATAGCCTGGTATTCTATATAATGATACAATCAATAAATTTAATTTTTTCACCTCAATACATGATATCTCAAACAAAAGCTCTTCATTAAAAATATTTAATTCAGGTCTTGTACTATAATCCAAAGATTTATGTATCAGTATACATGATCCTCCTTCAGATGCTTCTCTAAAGAACCCATCAGCTAATTCAAAGTTTGTTATTTTATTCAGAATCGTCTTATTACTTTTACTTATACGATGCTCATTCAGACAGACTATTTTAATCATACTGTTAAACTCATTTAAAAGAATTTCAAGTTCATTAAGTATTTTGTTCAAACCTTCAAGTTCATTAAGTTTTTTGTTCAAACCTTGTATATTCCAATGAATTATACTAGGCCTATCATTATTACATATTTGTTTAAAATTAAAATTTTTTATCGTGCTATCAAATTGGGCATTGGTTTTTTTAAAAATGGTTACTGTTTAAACTTAAGTAATCTATACTATTACTAAAACTATTTACAAAATCAGCACTTTCCACATCACTAGAAGAGACATTTTTTACATTATCACCACTTTCACTACACCGCCTGGATGAGTGGGAGCTGACAGTGGATGATGTGCTGTCATCAAGTTGTAGGTTGCCTGCAGATGTTCATGAGCTGTCGTCAAGTTGTAGGCTGGCTGCATATGTAGGAGTGTTAACTGCCAAAGCACTGGGTAGAACGCATTCCTCCTGTAGTTGGATGACATCCATTGTTGAATTTAAAGAAGTGTGTGGCAATGTTGTGGGTTCCTGGGTAGCCGTAGCCTCTGGTCTTCCATTGTTATCCTGTTCGCAATTTATTTGGTTTGAATTGTCATTTTTGTACTCGTCCCCCACATTTTGTTTACATTTCAAGTTAATCGCATTGATTATAAGCTGTGCAGCTTTTGTTTTGCCTTTGTCATTTAAGTGTAGGCCATGCCTCGTGAAATGGAATCTTTTCAGCCGATCTAAATTTACAAGACATGCATTTTCTGTCCTGAGAACAATTTCTTTAATGTAACTATTCATAAGCGTCAAGTCATCATGTATGGGATCATTAGCCGGGACATCGTACCTCTGTGGTATGGTCGTTATAAACACTGTTCTTTTTTTACTTATATTTTCGAGTTTTTTCTCAAGGCATTCATACAGATGTTTAAAACTACCATCCAAAGAGTCGTTGCTTCCACCCATTATTATGAGGGGGTTGTCTTTCTCTATGTCCGACGAGTCCATTATCTGAAGAAGGCCAGCATTAGCTCTGACATACCCAAATACCTTTACTCTGTTTGAGCTTTGACTCTCAATTTTTCCGTGCATAAAAGTACCCTGGCTATCAGCACAAAATGTTGCCTTTAGGTTTGGTGATGTAAAATGTTGTTTGTGGAAGTTGGTATTTTGCCTTGTGTGAAAGTTTTTTCTTGTAGTTTGCTTAAATATTTTTTGTGTGTTACCTCCTTTGCTATAATTATCTTCTGTCTCCATATTACTTGGTTCTGAATCCTCTGTTCTTAGAGGTGCGAATCTGTTTGAGATAGCGACATTTTTTCCCTGAGATCTGGACTGTTTCATGATTTCAGCATTTTCCTTATTATTCCTTTTGTACATGACACGTGTCCATTCATTTCTTGTTTCAAGATGTTTTCTATGATTATTTTCTTGACTTTGTCTCTGTTTACTTTCTCCTGCTATTTCCTTGTTTTTGACAGTTTCCTGGTTTTGGTCTTTTGATTTCACCTTCTCTGTATCTGGCTTCCTTTAGGGACAGCGGAAAAATTAAAAGCCATTGCTGAGGTTGTTATAGGGTCCACACTCATAACATTAATGTTATACAATAATGCTAGTTGCCCTCGCTTTGCTAGCAAATCACTCTGGGTTGGGCATTTAAATATTTTTTCAGACTCACTGTATGGCTGGTCAAACATTAAGCGCTGCACAAGTACATCGGTAAAAAGAATTAGATAAACCCCACAATCGTAACTATTAATCTGCTTGGGGACATCAACTACTAACATATTGTCAGGGTTAGCAACTTTTAGGTGTTTTTTGATTTTGTTTACAATTTCTAATGCATGGTTGTAATTCGAGAGTTTGGGGGAAGAGTCAAAGTAAAAAAACTTATTTCCATCCTTTGTATACAGAAGTAGGCTCCAGTGTGAGCCTGAGCCACCCGGCTTGTCTGTTGCTGGAGAATTGTTGACTGGGATGATGACGTTGGTTTTTTTCTGTAGATCTAAGTCTTTCAGTAAACAATCTGTATCATCAAGACATTTTATTGCTTGCGCAATGACTGGGTCCATCAGTAGTGTTTTATTGTTGTACACTGCATTTGTACTTAGCAGCTCATAGTAATGTCCAATTGCGTCATCTGTCAACCATTCCTTGTTTAGGATCGACAAACAAGTTAAGGTTCTGCCCCATACTTTGGTTGGCAGTCCTATTTGTTTTGCACTACAGCTATACTCTGAGGACGTTTTCACCAAGGTAGAAGTTAATTCATTTTTTTCTTGGGTTATCTTTTTATTTTATTTTTCTAATTTATGTACATCACGTTTGTAAGAGGATATGTAGCTTTGCAATCGACTATTCAAGGTTCTTAAGCTATCATTAGGATAATTTTCTGCAATGGGTGGACTACTTTGAAAAACATTCAACTGTTCTGTGAGTTCTGTTATTTTTTGTTGTGCCTCTACCAACCCTTCCTCCTGATTGCTATGATTTTTTATTTGCTCTTTTATTATTTGGTTTTCTTTTAATAATCTCTCCAATTCTTCCTCTAATAACAATGTCTTCTCTTGGAAGAACTTGACATCCAGGAGTTTTTCATTGCCTCTTTCTTTAGTAAAGATGCTCTCAGATAGTAAATAATCTGTTTGAGTAAAACAGTTTACCGTAGTATTTGAATTAAGCACACTTTCATTATCATTTTCGGCTGTAAAGTTTTTCTCCCCCCCACCGCCTATATGATGGTTTTTTAACTCGTCTTTTAACCTTATAATTAATCCATCCTTAGCATTTAATGTATCAGTCAGCTGTGATATTTTTTTGTTCAGACTAGATATTTCTTCGTTAAAGCTATTCAAAATTTCTTGAGATTCTTCTTCTGCTATTCTAAGGGATTTCTCAGCTTTATTTTTTTCAAATTTAAGTTGGTTATTCATCTCACATATTTCTATTATACTGATTTCATCTTCATCCCTGTCTCCTTCATTGTCTGGATCAAATGTGTAATCAGTAACATCTTTTTGAAAGTAATTATCAGCTTCTTGAAGCGCTTTCCTCATAGTTGTAGTCATTCGTTTTGCTGGTAGAATTTCAGAACGATATTTTTCAAAGTTAAATAGCCCATCTTCTTTACAAACTCCTGTTTGACTTGTCCCAAAAAATATTAAGTGGAAGTGATTCCCTTCAATCCTATTTATGATTGCAGGCCATGGTTGGTGTCCCTTCACTTTAGCAAATACTTTATCATTCAATGAAAACATGTTACAATTAATAAGTAGAAAAAAAATATACACTTTTAAACAAAACAATAAATGAAAGAAAAATGCAGATTCAAATACTTGTAAACAAATGTGGATATTATCAGCCAGGCAGTAACTGTTAAAAATATTGTTTCCTTTAGATAGTGGATAGAGTGAGAGGTCAGATAAGAAAGATGTGAATGTCAGTTCCAGAGGTCAGCTTGCCAAGCCTCGGCTTATCAGATCAGATAAGTGACCCCTACCTTCCAACCTGTCGATGAGATATTCCAATAAAGTTTATACACTCTTTTCTCACCTTACATTGTCAGTTAACACTTAGAATAGCCACTCAATCTTAATAAACTGTTTTAAAACACACATAATTATATAAAATTTAGAGGAAGAAAGTAACTTTTTCCACTATAAAACTTGAAAAAACTCAAGAGCACATGTGACAGAAAACTTGTACCTGTGGGCCTCCCCCCACTACTCAAAAAAAAAAAAATCATGGTCTCGGTCTTACGATTCACTTTGTTAATTTAAAATTACTGACATGTTGTAAAGGTATCTACTATTTTAGGTTGCTTTATACACCAATATATTATAAAATAATAAAATATTATTATATTATAATATAATTAAAATATAATATAATATATTCAACTAGCTGTTACCCAGCTTAGATCGCGACAAATTAGTACACATTACAAATATTATCCCAACCCAGCACTTTTCAAATCTTTGTTTAGTTTTTTAGCGAATTTCCCCTATAGGGAAGAAGCTATTACCGTAGGTCTCATGGTAAGACTTAAGCCCGAGACCATGATAACTTTTCATTTTGAGGTCCCCAGATGCCAAAAACACCATTCGTTCAAATTTTTATATATGTATATATATATATATGTGTGTCCGTAAGCACGATAACTCTCGTAAAAAAGGTCCGATCTTAATGAAATTTGGTACAAATATGTAAAGCACCATTTATTTGAACGAGATTGAAAACCAGACGAAACGCACCATCCAAAGAAAATTGGGTTTTTTAGGGTTTCCACATGTAATTTTTTATTTAAATCAAATTTTAATTTTTACCATTTAATTCAGCATTAAAAAACAAACAATTTGGTATTTTTATCACTGCTCTACGTCAATTGGTTCCTGAGATATTGAAAGTGCTAAACACAGTACGTTGTCTAATGTTATTCTTATGGAGAAAAAGAAAAATTGTATATCTTGCTTATTTATGAACATAAACTGACAAAATATGGTATATGACTTCATCTGGTTGGGGTTTACCGTTGTTTGCACAAAATACCAAATTTTCACGTATGGTTCCCGTAGCAGCAAACCTAGGTAATCGGTCCCCATGTTATTCTTATGGAGAATAATTAAAATGTATATGAATGAAACTTGGTATGTGACTTTACTTAGATGAGTTCTATTGATATTTGCATAAAAACACATTATTTTGTGTTCCTTGTTGCAGCAAACCTGCGTACTCATCCCCAATGTTATTCTTATGGAGAATAATTAATATTTTTAATATCGCTTGTTTGTGAATATATTTCTTATGAATCCTGTTAAGTGTTAATGTGTTATGTTATATATTCATTGGAAATTCGCTGAGTATGCAGGTTTGCTGCGACGGGGGTATTTTACCATATGACTTCCTTTGCCCTAACTGACAAACAACTACAGCTGGTAATTTAATAAATGATATCCTCCCCTAAGATTTGTATTGGAACTTACAGGACCCGATGGGTGGAGCCCTAAGGTTGGATGTGGACATTATCAGGTCTATATGTTAATGTGATATGCAAGCTATGTTCATGCAACATTTTAGCTTAGTAGGTCCAGTAGTTTATGTGTGATGGAAGTAATAACATCCATATATCCAAACTTTCACATTCATAATATTAGTAGAAAGTAGGATAAATTATTTAGTGAATGAGAAAATAAGGACACATTTTATAACGACATATTTTTTATTGGACACAAATAATCAGTTACAAACAGCTTAACATCCATTTCTTTGATCTTCAATCCATTTACAAATGCGTTATTAAAAGAAAAATACAATTAAATATATGACCCTCAATAATAATAATCTATACCCACTTAAAGTATACACAAAATAAAGTAAATACAAAGAATATGTTGTAAACGTTATAAAAGCATAATGTTGTTCAAATAATAACCGCATCCCAGCATCTCACTACAAATAACGGTCCATAAAAAAACCTGTTAATATTTCTCCTGACAAAGTCAGTAAGAAGTATTACAATATAATATCTCACGGTATATAAATTTAACTCGTATTAGGCAAACACATAATGAGACAAGATCCTATCTAGAACTTTGATTAACTAAATCTCAACTATAGTGCAAGCATTTTTTATTCATATAGATAAGTTTTGCTACAAAATAATGTTAAAAAACATCATAACATATATAAAAACCACAAATCTCTTTTACATTTTCAGAATTCTTGATGAAGTTACTAAATTTAATTAATGTTGGGGATTTCCCCAGGTTTGTTTTGCCTAATTTCCAGTGAAATTTATCGAACCAAAGTGTTATAAATGTGTCCCCAAAGTGGCTAGGCACCCCAATTGTGAGGATAGCCAGTTTTCTACAGTAAACAGATAAATTAGCCTATATACAAACATTCTTATAATTATAGAAAGTGCCATTTCAAAACCAATGTATTTTTAAATATATTAACATTAGAATGTCTCTAACATTATTTTCAGCTCTTTTTATTTTTACAGAATAAATAGGTTATTTACTTACAGTACTCTATTTGACAAACTGTTACCACTTTACGATACATGGTATAAACTAAATAAATTACTAAAATACTATAATGATTATTACATCATTTCAATACCATTTTGAATACAATTCAATTTTGAGGTAGGCCTAATATATTGCTTTATTTTCGTTGAGTCCTGTTGTAATTTTATTTTTACACCCTTTCTAATGCAATGAACTCCTCATGGAATGTTTGTTCTTCAATGAAGACTGAAAAGGAATGAGGATAATCAAATTTCAAAATGTATTGAGGTTTAATATTTAGTTATCATTAAGTCTAGCCCTTCTTTTAGGCTGACTGGATATTTGATGATGAAAGTTGGAAAGATGGCAGCGGTGGCTGTTGGAGGAAGCATTATTCTTCTGCAAATAGCCAACCACAAGGGATACGTGAAAGTCAACTGGGACCGTATATACAGGAATGTGGAAGACCAAGTTGAAAAGATAACAGAAGATGCCTCTACCTCTAAGGGGCCTAAAATCCTGGACAAAGTGAGTAAAATTTTCAACCATTTTACCTCTGCCAAATATTTTCTCTACATGTTATTTTTTAGTAATCTAGTTTCTCATGATTGAAAATTAATTACTTTGTAATCGGTGTTAAATTAGTTTGTTCTACTGGACAAGCTTATTTGTAATTGTCAAGTTTTGATACCGCCACTGACTATAACAGTCAATGATACCGCTCACTATGCCTTTTGTGTTTTCTCTCTTACTTGTTTTAAGTTGATCATAAGCTGCACCTATGAGGCATCATAGTGCTCTAGAGTATTGTTTGTTTGAAGACTGCTGCGACTCCTAATTACAGCTTTGATTCACGTCTGGCCAATGACAGGGTAGAATTATAATAAGGTAACTATAGCGACCAACAAATCACTGCATCAGGCATCTGCTTAATGTCAATTTAAACAAGTATGATTGTACTTGCAAATGAAATTTATAGGATTTGACAATTGTAACATTTTTGTTGTTGTAGGCCCTATAGCTACACCAGTTGCATTTTTTAACGTTTTGATAGGGAATGGTCCAAACCCTGGTCTTGTTACTATCTAAGGTCGACCTGTTCTTAGAAAGCATCATTAATTAATAGCCCAATGACAACTGGCAGCTAAAAAATTTTGCGATTTTGATCCGGATCGATCTGGCGAACCTCGGATTACGAGGCGAGCACGATAACGACTATGCTACCCAGCCATATTTTGAGGTACTACTTGTAGAGGGAGTTGTGTAGCTGAAATTAAAAAATTGACAACAGTAAATTGCTACCTAGCAGAATTTTTGTCCTCCTGCCAGCCACCGTGTCATCAAATTTGTAATGTGTGTTAACTCTAATTTTGTTACGGCGTTTGCTCTTGTTTATGGTCCTTACCGTATCGTTAAGATTTCAACAGGTGCCACTAGAGTAAATCCTAACTTTACTTTAAATAGGCTATAGGGAGTCACTAAGTTGAACTAAAGTCCTTGGCTGTTGCTCTATAGTAAGTTTGGTTTACATTTTTTACGTACCATATATTTTCCACTTCCAAGTTTTTTTCCATTTACAGTACCTAAATAATTTGCATTCATATTTGTGTGGTGCTTGATATTAACTAGCTAATTGAATAATGCATGCCCGTAAATAACTAATAAACATTGTATATAGGTACAACTGAATATATTGGTAGCCTATTAGGCAAAATATACTTCCCACAAATTTGATTATCTAATGAATATTTGCATTCGATTATCTAAGGAATATTTGCATAAGTATTAGGTAGACAATTTTAAATTTGATGAATGATTTTGCATAGCTTTAAACTGGATATGGTTTGACAGAAGAGTCCTAAGCCCCCCACCCCTTCGCGCCTGGGCCTCAGGTTTTGGGAGGGTCCTAAGGTTGTATAAAGATTTTGCTTGTATAAGTCTCTTCTCGTTTTATTGCCACATGCTCCTCTTTAAAATACCCCTCAGAATATGCTAGAATCAAACTAAACTCAGTTTTTATTCTCTTACTAAGTTAGGCCTATATACATTTTGTCAAAAGATTTATACAAAATACTGTAACGCCAACAGTATTTTTGTATTAGAATATTTAAACACTTTAGGAGAAAGTGATCTAAATCTCAAACATTGAGACACCTGAGATTGAACTAGTTAGCACTTTAAGAAAAGTTCAAAACGCTAACTGTTAGGCTAACGAGATGCTATTATTTTTGGAATACTCATTTATTTTTGTTATTTACTCTATATTTTTAAATAGAAGTCTATTATTAGATTACTATAGCCTATATTTTCCCCCTTTTTTAATTACCGATGTAACTATAAATTTTTAGTTGACCTAATAGTTTTTAAATCCTTAAATTTCAACCATGCTTAATTAGTTAGGTACTGATATTTGCATTTTTGTGTTTTTTTAAGTGAGTTATTTAAATATAATAGGCCCATCATGTGAGAGAGGTTATCTTATTCAATTGATTTGGAGTAAGTCAAGTCTAGTGTACCCGTTAAACACTGAAAGTTGACAGTACATTGACAACATTGTATATTTCAATACAAATTTTTATCTATTTGGAAAAAAGTGAACAGAATCAAAAGCTTTTATATTATCTACCTACTAATAATGGGTAAAACCGTATAAGTTATTGTTAATTGTGATGCAGAGATTTTTGTAAATGTTTAATCCCAGTAGTTTATAGCCTATGTTATATGATCTAAAAGTCACAACAAAATAACCAAATTATGTTATTAAACTTGAATTTAAAAAAATAATGTAGGCCTAATAAATTTATTTACCTATAATTTTACATTGTACGTTTCTTTTTAATCTTGGAAATTGTGTAAGTATTGGCTAATTTTTTAGTTTTTATGAGCCTAAGATATGCTTATGCAAAAAGTAACGATTTACCGTTAATTTAAGTAGGGCTTGTAGTTTTTAATAAGATATATGTAGGCATTCTGAATTCCTATAACACAAGTGATGCAAGGAAAGTATTACAAGACATTAGTTTTTTATGAAAACAAGATTTAATGGTTAGTGAACCACCAGAAACAATTTTTGACGTTAATTCGATTTTATACCTGTAACAGTTAATTCTCAAGATAATTTTTTACATTGTTAAAAACTACAAATTCGTTTTGTAGAACTTCTCCACTCAGCTTCTAGCACCATAAACAGTAGTTGCCTATTTCCTGCTATTACCAAGCACAATCAATAATAATAGGCCTATGTTATTAGTAAAAATAGGTATCCTACCTATGAAAACCTCATTGAGGTAGTATCTAATAAAATTGTTTAAACTAGGTCATTTAAAATTTGATCACAATAATTAGTCTCAAAAGGCCTAACTACTTCCTCTTAATTTTACACAGGTTAACATTCAGTATGAGTAAATAAACACTTGATTGAGTGCAAACGGACTTGTTAAGTTACGTAGTCTACAGACTAACACTTCATAAAATAATAGCCAACTGAGTACTCAATGGTCCTTAGATAAGCGTATTAACATAAATGCAAGCAGACTGATGACAAATGCCATCATTAATAATATTCTGAAGTAGGGTTAACCTAATGAAGTATATGTAATTGTTCCTTCCCTATATATCCTCACTAGTCCCAAGTTTACTCTTGCAATGCTGCTACGATAAATAGATTAAACAAGTATGAAATAAATTAACAAATACAAGACTAAAGCTTAAATTCTAGATTCATATACTCCAAAAAGTGTGAATAACAACGAATTATCAATTCATAAAGGCTAAGCCTTATTTTCTAATCTAGTTAACTTTACTTAAATTTGCATACGAATGCAAGGTTTGGTATTCCCTATGTTGCCTATTTTTTAAGCATTTTTGAATATAGCCTTTACTTCTTCAAACACTTCCTCAGCATTTTTGTCAGCATCGACTCGTCGAACCAAGTTCTGTCCCTTGTAATGATCAATGATAGGCATTGAATCATTCACAAAGGTTTGTATTCTTTTCTTGAGGCTCTCCTCATTGTCATCCGACCTTCCACTCCCTTCAGCTCCTCGCTTTAAACATCTTTTGATGCAAGTGTCTTGTGAACAGTCAAAGAATAGTACAAACAGAAGTTCAACCTTTTCTGCCATTTCCTTATTCCAACCATCCATGTTATTCTTATTTCTCGGGAATCCATCAATCAAGAATTTCTGCTTACCTGAATTTTGCATTGCCATTTCAATCAGTTTGCATGTTATTTCAACGGGAACTATGGTTCCATTTCTTATGTGCTCCTCAATCAACTCACCATATTTCGTGCCAGGCTTACTTCTTTCCTCCCGTAGTAAGTCACCTGCTGAAAGGTGTACAAATCCAAACTCCTTAACAATGTTAGCACATTGTGTACCTTTACCTGCACCAGGGCCGCCCAAAACAAAAACCACTTGAGGCTTAAGAGAGTCGCCCATTCTTGAAATGTATCTACAAAACGACAACACCAAATTCTGTCTCATAAATAGTCAGTAAGTGTCAATACTTCACATACATATCCTATTTACAGGCCCAGAAGATAAGCGGTTATCTCGAGTAAATTCGGAAGTTACCACTTTTATAATCAACTAATTTCGTAAAAATATTAGCACACTTTATCGACTTGGTTCGCACTCTCAGTTTATGCTGTAATGCTGTAATAATTAGACGCTTGTAGTCTTACTGTAATCGTGACAATAGTTGGGCGGCCGGCTGCTCTCAGCTGTATGCAGTATGCAGACAGCCGAGTTGGCAAGAAAAACGATACTGCCAACCCAAGAGTTAACATTTAACTGCGCTTATTTACGCAAGTTTTAAAGTAAATATTATGTTAAAAATACTCATTCATAATAACATACTCCAAAATTACTATTGACAGTCCTTCAAAATATCTAACAATTCTTACAATTGTTCATTTTTACATTTATCTAATTTTTTTACGTACAAAATATGTCATAAACCAGCAAGGAGTTCTATTGGGATTACTCACTGAGCTCTATGTTATATCTGGAGTTACCACTCCGTGGTGAAAAAGCGTGCCGCTGGGTTTATGGTCGTTATGTTGGCCAAAAGTGTTTTTGACGTTTTGGTGGTATAGTTATTTCATTGGGCGTTTTCACACTAAGCGACACGACGACACGGTGCCGACACCGACACGACAAATCGTTAAGGCATTTCACACTTACTTAGGCAACGACACGACTGTTAGTCGGTTCAGAACTCACCTCATGTTTTCAGTAGTACATTATAGCTGATTACAACAGGAGGCTGTATTGCTGTATTTATCATATCTAAGACATAAGCGTCTATAGTTTGCATGAGAGGCGCAGTCGGTATAGACAAGTTTGGATTGACCCAATAACGAGATCGCACGCAGCACGCTAACGTGAGGAAAGTGGATTTCCGCATTAACACCTTTACAAATCGAATAAATGGTTTAAAACAACACTGGTAACATTTTTTTTGAAAATTAAAAAATGTTATTTTTGGCTGTTCTGATGCTCCTGGTTATATTTAAATTGACTATTAGGATGGAAATGTGCGTTATAGGGTTAGGAAGAGGTATAGTCAGGATAACAAGTTGGTATTGGGGTATTGGGGGGTGATACAACTACATGAAGATATGACGAGTTCGAACGCAGCACGCTGACGTGAGGGAAGTGAATTTCCACATAAAATACTTTTAAAACTTAAAACCAGTGTAAAAACATAATTTTATTGAAATCTGAAAACATTGATTTTTTTGGCTGTTCTGATGCTCTTGGTTTCATTTACCTGCAATGCTATGAATTCAATTTTGCGCATTATAAGGTTAGGAGAAGGTACAGTCAGGCTTGAAAGTAGGCGCGAGGTTGCTGGGGATGATACAAATACACCAACAAATGAATAACATGCTTTTCTAATGTAAAAACCCCACAAGACAACGTACTGTGTTTAGCCGATATACATTTTCTTTAATAACTCGGTAAATATTTATGCTAGAATGACGAGAGAGGGCTTAAAAATTTCGCTTCACTAATTCCCATCTTAATACATGCATTAGTTTTAAAGCCGTCCGGGCCTTTTCTGGCCCTTTTTGGGCCCAAAAACCCGAAATTTGTAAGAACAATCCCCAAAAAAGGGGTTTAGGGTTTTCTGATTGTTTTGCCCAACGAACTTGTCCAACCGATTTTAGAAAGGAACGTCCCTACCAAATTTGAAGTAAATCGGACAAAAAATACGACCGCTAGAGTGTATACACACACACACACACACACACACACACACACACACACACACACATATATATAAAATTTCGAACGACCCCCCAAAACGTGTTCAGGGGGTTACGTTAGGAACTTCTATGGGGGTCCCGGGCTTAAGTTTCACCGTGCGGGTCAGCTAATAGTTCACTTTTCATAGGAAATTCACTAAAAAACGTATTTTCCAGTGTAAAATCTGCATAAGACAACGTACTGTGTTAATACATTTAATATTTTCTTTAATAACTCGGTACATACTTATGCTAGAATGACGAGGGAGGGCTTAAAATTGTTGGTACTTTATGTTCAATAATTTAGTTTTTCAATACTAATACATTCGGGGCTTTTCTGACCCTTTTTGGGCCCAAAAACTCAAAATTTGAAAAATTATAATCCTCAAAAAAGAGGATTAGAGTTTCCGATTGTTTTGCCCAACTAACTTGTCCAACTGTTTACATAAGGGAAGATTCCTACCAATTTTCGAGTAAATCGGACATAATTAAATAAAGTTTTTAGCGACACCCCAAAACGTGTTCAGGGGGTCACGTTAGGAACTTCTATGGTGGTCCCGGGCTTAAGTTTCACCGTACGGGTCATGTTCACTTTTCCATAGGAAATTCACTAATAAAAGTTCGCTATTTGAATGGCTTGTATTATACGTACATTATTTGATTAGCTAAAGTCAGTGTCACATTATAGCAAGCTTCAACGCCAAGTACCTTCCGCTCCCCTCTACCCCCCTTGCCTTGCGATGTTGCCGTTGAGAGTATTCCTGCTGTCTGCATTAAAATAGTTGTTTACGGAATTTGCTTCTCAAATGTAAGTAAAAAAATTGGCAACATGGGCGTAAAAGCCAAGCTTACAATGTTATAACACTGACATAGTGACAAACCCAAATACATTTACCATATGAGTTATGAATATTCTGTTCGTATGAGTAAAGAAAATTTTGGCTATAAAACATTTCTCATATGAGTTATTAATATTTTTTTCGTATGATCAAAGAGACTTTTGGCTATATTGTACATTGTAAACTTGAGCACTACAAACACAATTAAACGCGACGACACATCAACGGCTCTGGCGGGAGCGATGCTGCCCACGACAAGACGGTGCTGGTAGCGGCACAGCATCGTCGTGTCGGTGTGTGTGTAAACGGTTCCATTGGTTAGCATTGAATCTTAACCCCCACGACACCGGTACGGCACCGTGTCGTTGTCGTGCCGGTGTCGTGTCGCCCAGTGTGAAAACGCACATTTCCTATTGGTTGAAATTTTGACATCGTCCACCCAATGCATTTTGATTGGTGCAGTTAACGGTATGGTGACAACACAATAGAGCAAAAAGTCAGTGTTGACGGCACGTTTTGGAAAATATTTAGGCAGAGAGTAGTGACTCCAGATATAACATAAAGCTAACACTGGAGGTAACACTGACTGGAGGTAACACTGATGAACAAAACTGCGAGCCCTTCTTTCCAAATTTTGGTGAGGCAAAGAACTACTCGCTGAAATCGAACGAGTCTACAAAGTGAATCAAACAAGTACCTATCCATGATTTGAAACTCAATAAACTTGTATTTGTTTATTTCCTCATAATTAATCATGTTTCATAAAAAAGTTAGATACATAAATCAAACTAAAAAATAAATTTACTCATACTTGCATGAGTCGATTCACTTAAAAGGAATAAAACAACCAATCAGGATAGTTCAAAGAGCGTCAAATTTGTCTCACCAGTGTACCAACCTGGCGAAATCACCGACTCGCTTTTTGGACCAAAATCGTTAAGAAGTGTTACCTCCAATATACAATAAACATCCCTGTAAACCAGTATTCGACCAGGCATAACACATGGGTTCAACATAAGAAACAAAAAAACTCGTAAAAAAAGTTCTGCTAAACATCTTTTCTACAAATTTAGCTGTCATCTACCATTAAAGTACTATGGCATGGTTTTCTTTACCTTGGGCGGCGTTAGCAATGATTTAAAATTAATACAGGGGTCACTACTCTCTCACAAAAAGCGTGCCAACAGGATTGTATTTTTCTTTTCTTGAAGGCACTCTTCTTACTGATGTAATTTATATATTAATTTAAAATTAATAACATCGAATCAGTAATATAAATCAGTAAAATCAGTCCCCAAATAATAACATTTATATTACTGATTCGATGTTTTAATTTTAAATCAAGATTGTATTTTGTTCTGTTGTGGTGTCAACTGTTCCACTTCTGTTCATGTTCCAAGCAATTTTATATGTTAAAGAAAATAATCTGATAGAGGCTCATCAACATACTTTCTTCACAAGAAATAGAAATGTCAATCCTTCCATTCAACATAACTTAAGAGTTTTTGAAACAAAACCCAGCTATGCTGGGGTAAAAGTATTTTCCAAACTACCAGCAGAAATTAGAGAAATAGCTAATTTAAATTAGTTAAAAAAACCTGAAATCACATATCTTAGAACAATTGTCAGCCCCTGGCCGATTTCGGGAGTTCAAAATAATAATAATGCCGGTTGGGAAACAAATTATTATTTATTAAATCCTGGTTATTCACACAATCAACGCAATTTTACAACAACTGATCTAAAACCAACTAATACATCGTTTTACAATAGGTACAACCGCGGTCAAATACAAAATAAGGTTACATTAAATTTGGAAAAGAATTAATTTAGTTTTACTTCAAACGACGAGACACGTGTTACATCCTCGGGGGTCAGCGCACATCCCTGTCGCTGACGCGCTCACCACCGCGGAGGCGTCGGCCCCTAAGCCAATCCAGCGCATGGCCTGATGGAGGCTAGTGCTGACGCCCGCATTCTTACACTAGGGCGAGGCTACGTTGTCTCTTTCCAGTTAGATAACTCTGGACTCAATTTATAATGCAAATATTTGAATTCGATTTCTGGGCTGTTTTATGGTATTTTAAATGGTTGGTGGTCTTCCCAATTATTATACTGATTTATTAATCAGTATACTTTAAATACATTATCCCAAATGTGGTTTTATTATTATTTAATAAAATGGAAAAAAGTTGCTGAATCCTTAGATTACAGCCGCTGATGTAAATTTGGGAGTGGGTCGTTACAAAATGTTACTACAATCTACCTGATCTTTCCTAACCATTTCTATGGTCCACTTAAGAACACTATCATAACCAACCTTACATCTGATTGGACAACGTTATCATCGATGGCAACAACTTTTTAAATAGTTTTAAGAAGAAACTGACGAGTCCCATGCCTCTCTGGTCCCTCTCTGCCTCTCAGGACGGACAACGGAGGTAACAGGAGGAGGTGTCAATTCGGTTGTGACTCGTGATACGGTGTCATTCCACGTTGGGAAAAGGTGGCTTGTTTTCAACATTATTTCCAAAGCCACATTACAACGGTGTTTTCATTTAACTCAAATCATCACTTTGCTTGGAGAAAACAATCAAATTCCATGTAAAATATGTCTCAAGCAAGATTATAAAGTTAGTTTCACTTAAAATGCGACACGATATTATTATTTAAAGACTTTGAGGATTTGATTTGATTTCTTGCTGTGGGAGCATAGTTGACAGAGGGTCAAAATGGTGGTCAGCATGTAGGCTGCAGTTTTTACTCCAGGCGAGACCTCTATATATATTTTTTGTATGGGACGGTGTCAAAATCTCCCATTTCCTTAAATGAAAAACTGTGATATTTGAAGTCTTTAAATTAATATCTTGTCGCATTTTAGGCGTATCATGATGTTAAATTTAACTTTATAATCTTAAGACATATTTTATATGTAACTTTATTGTTTATCTCGAAGCAAAGTTAGATTTGAGTTAAATGAAAACACCCTTTTAATATGGCTTTGAAAATAGTGTTGAAAACAAGCCGCCTTGTACATCGAATGATACCGTCCCACCAACAAGTTGACACCACAACAGGACAAAATACCAAATATGACGGCACGCTTTTTGAAGGTTATTTGTCAGAGTAGTGACTCCTGTAGGTATTATATTTTAATTCATTGGATCTACAACGTCATGGAGGTGAAACTAGAAGAATTGTTTGAAAATGTGTAGAGTTTTATGAAAATAGTCCTACATCAATTAATTTTATATTTTGATCGTCTAAAACATATACAAAATTCTTTGTATAAAAGTATAAATTACAAAATTACTGAAAAACTGTATTGAAAAGCGCTAATTAATGGTTTAAACAGACAGAATTTTTAGGCTAATGGTCCGAATTACAAATTTGAAGGCTACAGTGTCATCACATCTTATTTATAGGTTATCTTATACCTACCTATAAAAGGCAAAGCCCTCACTGACTCACTCATCAAGAATTCTCTACCTTCCCATGTAGGTAGAGAGCTGAAATTTTGTACACTGATTCTTTAGGTCTTAAATAGGACAACTAAGCAGTTTACACGCCGGTATCTCCATAGGGCTCCGCCCCACAGACCTTCAAAGTTACCATGTTATTCTTATGGAAGAAAGATTTGTTTTGATGATATCAGATGACTAATTTAAAATATTGTAAACAGCTGTTGCTGTTCTACATAAACAGTAAAACCACGGTAGAACGTTGATTTATAATTCTTTTGAACTGGAGTAAGCCAACAATGTTAAAAATGGGGAGTGTCTTGCAAACTCTACATTACCACCTGTTTCTTTAAAAATTTTTTACAAACAGCTGTTATTATTCATTGGTTTGTTTATGTTTATGATTTTTGTTTTGTGTTGTGGTGTGACAGGTTAAAAGCTAATTTATTGAATTTGTTTATGGTTATGATCTTTATTTTGTGTTGTGGTGTGACAGGTTAAAAGCTAATTTTTGAATTTTATGATATTTTAGTTTTTTTTGTTTTTGTCATGAATACACAATTTTAGTAATATTTTTATTTTTATTGGTTTCTTTTATATATATTTTTTTTTTGAATTTTTGATATGGATACAAAATTAACACTATTTGGACAAACAGACTCACAGTAAATTCAGCCCGCGGGTAACTGCTAGTTTATTATAATTTTCAGTAGTCAATGCGTTGGTGTAAAAATTAATGTTTTGATGAAGTATAAGAAGGGATTTTTAGGCCTTTATTGAAGGATTTTCTTGTTATTAAAAGTAGCACTGCTTCACTGCTTTTAACACCAACATTTGTCTCTAGGGCTAGGGCTGATTCTCATTGAGCAGGCTATATTGAATATTAAACAGTGTTAATGTGAATCAAGTCAATTATACATTATTTTACTGTTTTTTTAACTAGGAAATAACAGAAATTTCCTAAACTTATTCATTTAGTTAATTCGTAACTTCTTTAGATACTGTCACAAAATAACCATAAGCAAGATATGTATAACATATGGGTAAACCTGGGCGGCGAAAAGGGCAAAGATTATAGTGGGAGGGGGAGGGCGGAAAATTTCCTAATAGCCCATAAGCTATGGTTCCACAGACTGCGGAATTTACGGCAGGAAGTGCAGAATTTTCTGCTGCGGAGATTCTGCCGCGTAAAATCCGGAGAGGTGGTTCTTGTGACTCCGTAAATAACGGTGCGGCTCCAAACTAGTGACGACTATGGATAGGAAGATGAAAGCCCTCGTGACTTTGATGATTTATGATGACATTGACGATGATGTCGATCTTTTGTCTTTATTAGTGCCAACTCATAGTGATCGGAGTGATATTTTTTAGAATAGGGACAGTGAAGGAGCTTACAAAATACTCGTTCGTAGACATTTGGTAGACAATGAAACTAAATTTAAGCGCTACTTCCGGGTGTCGAAAGACCGATTTTTCTTTTTGGTTAAACTCATTAAAGATTACTACTATTGTTATTTTTATTTGTTTAATAAAACTACTAGAATACCCTTCAAAATTCATTTTTTTATTCACTGACATGTGGTGATAAACGGTAATTTTATTTTTAAAATACATTTTTCTAGGTATATTGCACATATATTTGTTTTGTTAAAAGCATCTATTTTCAATAAAAATGCGTAAGCTTGATTTCAGAATAACAGACATTTAAATTTTTCCATGTTACAAGGGGGGGATACCACCCTGATCCCTATCGAATCTGGGCCACTGGAACTTATAACAACTAATGATAAATTAAAATTATCTGTTTCTCAAGTTTTTCTCCTATTGTATTCCAAATTGTGTATTTTTTATTCCGGAAAACGTCATGGCTTGACACCAACTCCACATATGTTCCTCCTCTTTGATCGATGAAAAACGTTCATCAACAATTTTTTTCAATGAACAATACATAATATTCCAACAAAAACTGCCCAGTCTCAATGATAGAAGGCTTCTCTCCGCTGGCGGATTCCGGACGGGCACTGCCATCAGACCAGTATAATTTGTCCGCCGGGCGGAACCGAACATTCCGGATGCGTAAACGCACGTCAGTGGAACCAGTCAACAGGGAACTCCATTGAACCAGTGTCGTTAGAATTACGCAGTGGAAAATTTCGCACCGCCCGCCGTAATTTCCGCAGTCTGTGGAACCATAGCTTTAGACGGCAATTGCTAAAATCCGCTACTGTGCACAAGTGCTGGTGCAGGCATAGTGGTGCGTACGTGACGTTACCATGGCAACGGGAGATTGACCGCGCATCCACTGTGTCCACTGATATTATTAGTCATCATACCCTTACTCTGCGCATGAACGCTGTTCTGCCTTTTCTGCCTTAGTTCAGTTCACTTTAGTGCATGTTGGGTTTTAACTGTTATTTTTAATTTTTTGGTTACTTTTTGATATTACAAATATTATTTGTATCAATACAAATCGGGGGGGGGGGGTGGTATCCCACCACTAAGTTTGCCCCCCCCCCCCCCGACTCTAAAGCTGGACCCGCCACTGGGTACTGTCGCAGTTACGGGTGTGAAACAGTTCCTGTTATTTAGACCCACCCCTACAATGCGACCAGCTGGCCCCCATCCCCCTACCTCCTTCCCACTACGAGCTCTTACGCCACCCGAGAAGTTTGCCCCCCCCACTGACTCTAAAGCTGGATCCGCCACTGGGTACTGTCGCAGTTACGGGTGTGAAACAGTTCCTGTTATTTAGACCCACCCCTACAATGCGACCAGCTGGCCCCCATCCCCCTACCTCCTTCCCACTACGAGCTCTTACGCCACCCGAGAAGTTTGCCCCCCCCTGACTCTAAAGCTGGATCCGCCACTGGGTACTGTCGCAGTTACGGGTGTGAAACAGTTCCTGTTATTTAGACCCACCCCTACAATGCGACCAGCTGGCCCCCATCCCCCTACCTCCTTCCCACTACGAGCTCTTACGCCACCCGAGAAGTTTGCCCCCCCCCCTGACTCTAAAGCTGGATCCGCCACTGGGTACTGTCGCAGTTACGGGTGTGAAACAGTTCCTGTTATTTAGACCCACCCCTACAATGCGACCAGCTGGCCCCCATCCCCCTACCTCCTTCCCACTACGAGCTCTTACGCCACCCGAGAAGTTTGCCCCCCCTGACTCTAAAGCTGGATCCGCCACTGGGTACTGTCGCAGTTACGGGTGTGAAACAGTTCCTGTTATTTAGACCCACCCCTACAATGCGACCAGCTGGCCCCCATCCCCCTACCTCCTTCCCACTACGAGCTCTTACGCCACCCGAGAAGTTTGCCCCCCCCCGACTCTAAAGCTGGATCCGCCACTGGGTACTGTCGCAGTTACGGGTGTGAAACAGTTCCTGTTATTTAGACCCACCCCTACAATGCGACCAGCTGGCCCCCATCCCCCTACCTCCTTCCCACTACGAGCTCTTACGCCACCCGAGAAGTTTGCCCCCCCCCCTGACTCTAAAGCTGGATCCGCCACTGGGTACTGTCGCAGTTACGGGTGTGAAACAGTTCCTGTTATTTAGACCCACCCCTACAATGCGACCAGCTGGCCCCCATCCCCCTACCTCCTTCCCACTACGAGCTCTTACGCCACCCGAGAAGTTTGCCCCCCCCCCTGACTCTAAAGCTGGATCCGCCACTGGGTACTGTCGCAGTTACGGGTGTGAAACAGTTCCTGTTATTTAGACCCACCCCTACAATGCGACCAGCTGGCCCCCATCCCCCTACCTCCTTCCCACTACGAGTTCTTACGCCACCCGAGAAGTTTGCCCCCCCCTGACTCTAAAGCTGGATCCGCCACTGGGTACTGTCGCAGTTACGGGTGTGAAACAGTTCCTGTTATTTAGACCCACCCCTACAATGCGACCAGCTGGCCCCCATCCCCCTACCTCCTTCCCACTACGAGCTCTTACGCCACCCGAGAAGTTTGCCCCCCCCTGACTCTAAAGCTGGATCCGCCACTGGGTACTGTCGCAGTTACGGGTGTGAAACAGTTCCTGTTATTTAGACCCACCCCTACAATGTGACCAGCTGGCCCCCATCCCCCTACCTCCTTCCCACTACGAGCTCTTACGCCACCCGAGAAGTTTGCCCCCCCCCCCCCGACTCTAAAGCTGGATCCGCCACTGGGTACTGTCGCAGTTACGGGTGTGAAACAGTTCCTGTTATTTAGACCCACCCCTACAATGCGACCAGCTGGCCCCCATCCCCCTACCTCCTTCCCACTACGAGCTCTTACGCCACCCGAGAAGTTTGCCCCCCCCCGACTCTAAAGCTGGACCCGCCACTGGGTACTGTCGCAGTTACGGGTGTGAAACAGTTCCTGTTATTTAGACCCACCCCTACAATGCGACCAGCTGGCCCCCATCCCCCTACCTCCTTCCCACTACGAGCTCTTACGCCACCCGAGATTAAGAAAACCGTACTCATTCTATAATAAATATGCGGATATATCCACATACCATCCTCAAGCCTTAAGAATGCCCCCCTTCCCATGTATCTCATACTTCTGCAAAGGAAGAATAGTTGTTCTGAAAAACTGGTGTACCAGAAAAATGCTAGAAAATAAAGGCATTTTTATTTATTTATTATTTATAATAGCAATCAATTTAACTGCATTTTAACAGTTGTTGATACATTAACAAAACATAGCACAGCAGCAAGAAAAGATGTTTCAATCGTTATGTAAATGAATTTAATTCAAAATTTATTGTACTAGTACATGACATTGGTTAATGTCATCAATCATGTATAGAATCTATAGTCAAGAACCAGTACCATAGACTAACTACAGTAACTGTAGTCTATGCCAGTACTAATATGAATAATGTTTGCTTGCTTTTGATTTAAAAACGGCTCCGATTACCTTAAAAAGTTGTATGCAATACCATTGGGTTTTAGCGAATTTCCCCTATAGGGAAGAAGCTATTACCGTAGGTCTCATGGTAAGACTTAAGCCCGAGACCAAGATAACTTTTTGTTTTGAGGTCCCCAGATGCCAAAAACACCATTCGTTCAAATTTCTATATATGTGTCCGTAAGCACGATAACTCTCGATAAAAAAGGTTCAATCTTAATAAAATTTGGTACAAATGTGTATAGCACCATTTATTTGAACGAGTTCGAAAACCAGACGAATCACACAATCCGAAGGGGGGTTTTGTACCCCAAAAATGGGTTTTTTGTGATTTTTACATGTAATTTTTATTTAAATCAAATTTTAATTCATACCATTGAATTCAGCTTAAAAAAACAAAAAAATTGGTATTTTGATCATTATGCTACGTCAATTGGTTACTGGGATATTGAAAAAGCTAAACACAGTACGTTGTCTAATGCTATTCTTATGGAGAAAATCAAAATTTTATATCTCGCTTATTTATTAACATACAACTACGAAACTTGGTATATGGCTTCATCTGGTAGTGGCTTGTTGTTGTTTGCACAAAAAAATTTTTCGTGTATGGTTCCTGTGGCAGCAAACCTAGGTACTCGGTCCCCATGTTATTCTTATGGAGAATAATTCAAATGTTATATATCGCTTATTTATGAATGTATATGGATGAAACTTGGTATGCAACTTCACTTTGATGAGTTCTATTGATATTTACATAAAAACCCATTATTTTGTGTTCCTTGTTGCAGCAAACTTGGGTACTCATCCCCAATGTTATTCTTAAAGAACATAATTCAAATTGTATATATCGCTTATTTGGGAATATATTACAATGAAACTTGGTATGCGGCTTTATGTGGTATTAAGACATATATTATGCATTGGAAATTCGCTGAGTATGCAGGTTTGCTGCGAAGGGGGTATTTATAAACCCAATGGTGAATATCAACATGTGGTTTCCTGACTAAACCCATTGAGGGAGAGGGAAGATTGCATTTATAATGGACATATATTTGACATGTGCAAAATTAATTAAATATACATAATACTAATTTAAATATTTAATTTAATATCATGGTGCCTTAGCCCACATGACCGTTTGACTACTTAAGTGTGAGGGATAGTACAAATCTTTCCCCTTAAAATTCAGGGGGCAAGAGGTTTTCATAACACTTGTAACTTATGTAAGACAATAAATATTAAAATTTTATATCAACAGATAACAACTTAAGTAATTTTAAGTTTCAAAAGTAATTTTCGAAAATATTTGATAATAATTACATAACAGAATACCAGATAATGAGAGGGATAAAAAATTCAAAAGTTATTGCTATGCATACTTACCCTCTTTCTTTTGTTACTGTTGAGTTATAAATTAACAACAGTCAGTACAATTGTTGAACGTTTCAATTCAATATTATTTTTACATTTCTGATTTTCGTGAATATGTTTATAGTAAAATTGCCCATGCACAGTCAGCAGACTGAAACCCCAAGATGTTGACACCAGTTGGTTGGTTGACAAATTAATAGTCAGAATCACCCATTAAATTATAATTTGTATGGTTTTGAATGGTTTATATTTTATATTTAGCTGTTAAGGTAATCTCCAAAATGATGGTGCAGTTATTGGTTTTGACGAAGTACCGTACTCAGGAAGATATGGCCTACCTACAAAAAAACACTTTGAATAATATAAAGATATCAAATTCGTGTTATATTTTAAACATTCAAAATTTGTTGCTGTATATAGTTACCCTCTCGATTTTGTGAATGATCTGTCAAAGCAATTTTTGAATAAAAATAGAAAAACTCACAACTTCACAAATTTCCTAAAAAATTATTTGTGTTAAATAATTGTATTTTTCCAACTTTAATATACCGATTTTAATGTGTCACCTTAAATAAACTCAACTTTTCATTTTGTAATGACATTGACAATTTAATTAGATCTGCGGCAGGCAAATCAATTACCAGAAAATCAATAAACTATTAAGACAATGGATACATTAACGGAGAGTGAATGCAAAGATTATGTGAAGATGGTTGGTGATGTGGCTCCTGTGAGAGGCATCCAAGGCAGGACCAAGGACGGGCACCGGTGCAGGCGATTCTCTACTACCGAGAAATAGATACAGTAATTGAGAGTTCGCCCCATGGACAGTGGACAGTGCCCTTTTGAAGAGCTCATAAGGAATGCCCGTCACCATAAAATAAGATTAGTGATTGCCGGGGAACCTAAATCAAAAGGCTTTGAAATGTATGAAGAAGTAAATGGCATAGCAGTAAATAATTCAAAACAAGTCTAAATGAACTCGCTTTTGTATCAAGTAAGTGAAATAGCAACGATAATTAGCACCCAATGCCCTCTCCCTTGCACTACGGTACTGTACATGACACAATCGTAGTCAGCTTACATCTTTTATAAATTTTAAACATAATTCTATGGGTAATTTTACAAGGATTTTAATAAAATGATATTTTTGAAGAAGAAGTGATACCTCAAAATAAGATGATACCAAAGTGTCCTTTTCCTGTTTTACAGGTCAAATAATAGAATTACGGAAATACATATTAATTTTATATTATGTTATGTATATGTTATATGTTGTATATTACATTATATTATGTTATTATATTATTTTATAATTATTTTTAATATTAATTTTATTAATTATGTCATTACTTGTAAAAGCTGATTGCAATTTAACTGTTAAGCTGATTACTATTTAATTGAAAAGCTGATTAGATGTCAGCTTCTAAATAGTTTACTTTTCATTTTATAAAATTTCTAGCATTATATTTAGTTGCATATATAACACTGACCCAGACCCCCTCTCTCCTCAAATGACACAGCCTAACACTACACCACACCCCCCCACCCCCTCTTAAGTGCATAATATGTATGACCCCTAAGCAACAACAGAAATGTCAGATGTCATATAGGATTGGCTAAGATAATCGATTTGGTCATTTAAAATGTTCCAATCTCGGGTAATGATGAATTCTTCGGACAATTTTCTCCATTTGGCTATCAAAGCAATGTGAGTAGACGTATTGTTCCTTTCATAAGCTGAGTGAGGAAAGTGTGATTCTGCCCACCATCAAGCAATAGGTAACTTGGCTTAAATTAATCAAAAACTACAGCAAGATTGAAAGAAGCAATACCGTACAATGGTGAAAGGAAGACAACCAAGACAACTTTTTTTGAAGTGTCAGTGATGTGCATATTTTAATATAAATATATAATTTTGTTTCCATTTCAAGTTAGTGTTCATCGCTCGTAAGGAATAAGATTGTTAAACTGGATACAAACCTCATATAATGTGTTCTTTTTATTTCACTATTGTGTGTTTATTTCTAAGGCTAAGCTTAATCATAAGAGCATGTCCCTGTGTTGTATTGTCATAAACAAATTGTGCACTATTTATTTTATCCGGAATTTTTACAAGAAACTGGGGACTGTGGTACTTTGGAAATAAAACTTGCTGTGTGTGTCCAACTGTCATCGTTGATACCGAGTGTTATTTAGTTTTATACGGTCTTTCTAGATTATTCATGTAAAGTTTGTTGCCAGTTGAGTTAGCTTCATTGTTTCTGCTTCCTATCAACAGTGTAACTTGCTTTCCTAATGTTGCAGGTGACAGATTTTTTCAAAAGCAATTCCTACTTCTCTGCTAGCTACACCGGTGGTGTGCTTATTGGTGTCGCTTGTTCTTGAAGTGTCAAGTGCTTACCTTTTTCTGTTGATTAACTTCAAGAATCTATTGGTAGATCTGTAATGATTTTCTTCTTATTTAGCTGAACAATTAAGCAAGTTTTTTTATATCAAGCTGTAGTATTATATATTTTTGAAGTATCATGACTTTACTGCTAAATTTATGACTTAAGTATTATTAGTATTTTTTAAAATATATATCAATAAAACAATTATTATTTGTGTGTAGTATTAAATTTGTTCATTCCTTATAAGTCCAGTAAAGTAATTTTACCCAACTAATAACATATTTTGTTAGGTGTTAGTTTTACTATTAGCACATAAGTGTATAACAACAACTTTATATTGGGAGTTTGATTCATATGTTCTAAAATCAAAAATATAAAGATACACACTGTTTGTCACAGGACTTTATATTCCTCCCTCAGGGAAATCCGTTAGTATAATGCATACTTGATTACATTTTTACCAAATTTTTTTGAGCATCTGAAAACATATTGAAATAAAGAATGTTTTAGATGTATATTTAGCTAATATTATAATCATTCCTTGTGGAAAAAGAATTATGTCTGGGCTGTTAGTTTTACTTTGAACAGTCACATAAAATAAATAAGTTGTTAAAAAAGTATTTTCTTATTAATGGTAAACAACAGTATTTTAAGGCATTTTTTAAATAAATTTATGTGGTGTATTAACTGAGTTGTTGGTATTGTGGTCAAGGCGATGGGCTTTGAAACCATGGCATCGAGCCTGACGGATTCAAATCCGTCCTGATGACCAGTAAATTTTATGAGCAGTGTTCAATTTGTACTGTAACAGCTCACCCCTTGCTTTGCTGAATAGTTCCACGTGGAGATCTGTAGTCTGTCTTCTATGTGGATGATCAAAGTCAGACAAGAAGATGCTGAAAACCTCTTTAAAAAAATTTGGTATTGTTATTTACAGAGGATTTAAAAATAGTAATACCAGTTGAAAAATCTACTCCTACACATTAATACACAAACAGGTTTTTCCGCAGGTTGGAAGAGTGATATCGAAGGTACGGTACTGCTGAACCAATTTTTATTCTTGATGTGTAGATTACAAGAGGTTGAGGTGGAGACTATACAAATTACCTCATAATTTACATTTGTCTTTAAGGCTCTGCCAAACAGGATTTCAAATCTTCAATGTAAAATTTAATTATGAGAGATAGAAACAATCCCGCCTATTATTTGGAGCTGTAAATATAACAGTTGGGCTCCAGCCAATAATAAGGCTCTACGCTGTCACTGTTGCCATATAAAAACATCACTCAAGTGTGCAGTTTGGCAATGCTGATTGTTCTTGGTTGACAGCCCTGTAAACCAATGCCCTTAACACGTTCAGCCTGATGTGTGCCACCGGTGGTACACGTTGGAATTTTTGAAATTATTAAAATTAAGATCCATGTACATATAATGAGCACACCGATCATTAGTACAAACCAGCCATAATATACATTGTTATACCAGCCATAATACCATAATATACCAGCCATTGTTATATTGTTTGTCTGGTATTGAGTTGAAATGCAATGTAATGTGGTAGGTAAGTCTGGTTTGGTTTGGGGTTAGTAATATGAACAAAAAGACAAAGTTTTATTTTTCAAGAATATAATTCTGAAAAAATTACACGTGCGCCACCGGTGACCATGGTGTGTATATATAAACCTAAACCATGAATACATAGTTTAAAGAACTCAGCAAAGCTCCGAATGCACTTTAAAAAGACATCAAATCAAATGGAAACAGTGCGCCACGGGTGGTACACGTCGGAGTTTTAGAAAGTTTGCCATGCGCCACCGGTGGTGCACGTCGGGTTTTTTGGGAAGTTCAAAAACTGACTCTCATTTTCTATCGGGCTGAACGTGTTAACTGTCTTCTCTGCTGCTCGTGGGAAAAATGGATGGCTGGAGTGCTCTAATTAATTAAGTTGTTGTTTTGACTCCCAATAACAACTGTTTTGCAAGTGTTTACAAAATGTTGCACTGATTGTTTATATCAGACAGTTTTTTCCCCATCACTTCTAGAGGAAAAACTTATTTTATGAAATCAAACCATTCTTGTATTGTTTCTTAATATTCTAGAAGTTATTGTCAACATAAATATCACAAAAAGTTACATACCTACATTATGATGCATAACATTTTGATAGTTTTAAATTAAATTTTATTTGTCTATGTTTCTGCGAAAATCACATGTATTCCTAGTGCATAAAACTGTAAAATACATTTGTTAAAGAGTTTGTATAGTTATTTATACAAAAATGTTGTTACAGTAAATGCAACGTTTTGGCTCACTAAATTGGTTTAAATATCTAAAAAAATCACTAGTTTGTGGTTAATCACAAAAAATTAAATAATTGAATGTTAAAATAACATTATCTTTTTGGCTACTATTTTATCTTCTATCTTACTTAAACTATTAGCTAAATTATTTATATCGTAACATGTAACCTAAAATTCTGTTACTTATTTTTTTATTTGGTTAGATACCATGATTTATAGGTCAGCCATCTTCAGGAAACTCTCGCTTAAAACCCTAATTCACTATGCTCTTTACCATCTCAAATTTACAATGACTTTGATTAATTACTGTTGCAACATATCTTTCGATGATATATCTATTTTTGTACAAAGTACGTCATGGGAAAACATACATGGAATCATATAAAATGGTAACACTATCCAATTATACTACGAATGTTAATATCATGTATAAACATTTCACACATTAGCTATTTAGATAAATAAATTCTTCTTAAACAATAATAAGTCCAAAGAATCGGTTTTAATATGATTTGGTTTGAATTGTCAACATAAACTAAAACAGCTGCAGATGATTTTTGTTGTTTGTGTGTGAAGTGCACTGAATTATTAAATGAGTAGCCTTCCACAAATAAACAAGAAATAGTATATTTCACTACTAGTCATGAAATAGGACTTTCGTGATGAGTAGTGAATGATACTTTTCATCACGATGCAAATAACCACACCTAACTTTAAAAAAATTAAAGTCAGCTGTTTGAACATATAATTGTCAAAACAAACAATGATATCACACTGGTAATCCTGTTGAGCAAAACGGGAACTTCCAATTGTTTAGGACAGGAAAAGTTTTGTTTGGGACAAGCAAAGTATTGTTTGGGACAGGCAAAGTCAGCTGATCATTTTTTGTTTTGTTACAAGGAAATCAATAATTTTCGTAGACCTCAGCTGCATGGTAATGGGCTATTTTGGAATACAGAGTGATGTCATTAAATAATCCACAGCAATGGACTCCCTGAGTACCATATTGCATGTAAAATCCCTGCATAAAAATTTCCGCACGAGCTTAGTAAGCTCTTGGAATGTGAATGAAATGCAATTGTTTCGAAATGAAGAGTTTGTCTTTTGTCTTGTTAATTTTGTCTGGTGACTGTTAATTGCACGTCACACGGGACAGAGTACTCCACCCTTCTGCAATATTTAGGTAGTATTGATAGAGATTAATTGAGTTGTATATTTAACAGTTTTCTTACTCATTAAAAAAACAGAGCACAGTAGTAAGGACAGATGTAGGCGTACTAGCTGCCATCGTTCCCTGGTTTCACCTGGGAATAACATTGTTGTGTGTGCTGCATTCTGTGGTTAACCCGTGGAACTATTACGAATCATTATCAGCTGTTTGAATTTTCATTAGCTCAAATCAAATTGAACGTCCATAATAATAATGGATTGAACATTTGACTGCACGGGGGGCGGAGCCCTATGGGAATTTCTTAAAATCCGTTCTTGTTGGTTACCTACGTTATGGAAAGAGTATACGTGCTAAATTTTTTGGTTGTAGGAGTAGAGGTTTAGCCTAGGGGATGATTGGTTTCAGCAAATTTCCCCCACAGGGAAGAAGCTAATACCGTAGGTGGCATGGTAAGACTTAAGCCCGAGACCATGATAACACTTTGTTTTGAGGTCCCCAGATGCCAAAAACACTATTTCTTCAAATTTATGTATATATGTGTGTTCGTTACCTTGATAAATTTTGAAAGAAACGCCCGCTTTTGATGAAATTTGGCCCAAATGTGGATACTATCATTTATAACTTTAAGTTCGAAAACCAGAAGATCGGACTATGGGAAGGGGGTTTTATGGGGATTTAACATTTTCCAAAAATCAGTTTTTGGAATTTTTTACCCAACAATTTTAAAACATTCAATTTTAGTTATAGCCATTTTATAGAGCTTAAAAAAAGTGGTATTTTGAATCATTAACCTAGGTTGAATAGTTGTTGGAGGAAAGTAAAAAAAACCTGTCCATAAAATTTCTCATGTTAATCTTATGGGGATTTTGTGATTGTTTTTAGATGTTTCCTCAGATAATGTTACTAAAAACTTCACATGACTTTTTAACAATAAGTTTAGCTCTACAAAACAATATTTTTTTTGTTTTATTGTTGTTCTACTTCAAACCGTTGCTGAGATATTCAAAGTACTAAACACAGTACGTTGTCCAATGTTATCCTTATGGAGAATAAATAAAATTTGATATCTCAATTATTTATGAATGTATATTGATGAAACTTGGTATGTGACTTCAACTAGCTGTGGTATATTGATATGTGCATGAACAAATGTTTTTTTTTTTATTTTCCCCGTATCAGAAAACCTGCATACTTGGCCCCCATGAGAGAATACTTGGCCCTTATAGAGAATAAATCAAGTTTTATATTATTTTCCTTAGTTATGAACCTAAATTAATAAAACTTAATATGTAGCTTCACCTGGTTGAGTTATTTTGATAATTGCATCAAACTTATCTTATCTTCCTTGTTGCAGCACACCTGCATGCATGCCCAGCCCTAATGTTATTTTTATGGTAAATAAATAAAATGCTATATATCACTTATTTATGAATGTATTTTTGTGAAACTTGGTAAGTGGCTCTATGTAGTAGTGAGACACACACACACACACACACACATATATATATATATATATATATATATATATATATATATGGATTGGAAATTCGGGGAGTACGCAGGTTTTCTGCTACGGGGGTTATTTGTATGCTATAAGAACAACACTGGTTTGGAACTGTGACTCCCCGTGGGGCGGAGCCCTAAGGGAATTTCTTAAAATCCTTTCTTTGTGGTTATCTACGTAATGGGAATAGTACATGTGCCAAAACTTTGTGGTTGTAGGTGTAGAGGTTTATCCCGGGGGATGATTGGTTTTTATTCTATAAGAATAACACTGGTTTGAAACTTAGACTCCCTGTGGGGCGGAGCCCTATGAAATTTTTTAAAATCTATTCTTATAGTGGTTACCTACATTGTGGAAAGAGTATATGTGCAAAATTTCGTGGTTGTAGGTGGTAGAGGTTTGGCTTAGGGGATGATTGTGTTTTTGTATTTGTAGATATAGATAAATCGTGATTACTGGAATGACAATGCAGTATGCATCATATGTTATGAAGGTAGACTTGTAAATAAATAGTATAACAAATATTTATCTCAGTGTCCAATTACATTCTAACCACTTTATAAAAATATTACATCAAACCATTTTAAGTAGGGACAACCTTTCAAGGTATTTTATTGTTCTTCTTATTTTATGGTGTTTTGAAGCTATAGAAAATAATTTAAACTACTTAAAAATATATAAAACATACAATATATCATCACATAAACACTTCAGGGAAAGCGGGTCAAACTTATAAAATTTGTTGTGCTCACCCTGTGAATCCTCTAAAACCAAACCCGTAACCTTTTGAATTGAAATGAAAATAACTTTATTCATCAAGTATGTAATAATATACATTAAATGGTCTCTGACTATAACTAGTCTACTACTACAAGTTAATCATAACTTCTAAAAATTGTATAAATGATACAAGTTAAAAAACATTTGAACCTATTCTTGAATTTGTATACAGTACTCACAAATCCTATACTCGAGAAAGGTTTGCTTGGAACTCTGATCTCAAAAAAGGCTCCAAAAATGTCCTTTAAATGTTGTAATTAACTAATTTCTGGGATAAAAATAAGTTTTAAACAGGTCTCTTCACCAGGAAAAATAAAAACATATAAAAAACAAATATGAAAAGGTAAAAAAAGGCTTATGGAGTTTAAAATCATAACAAAAGGATCATAAAAGATTTTTATAAAATAATCAGTGTACTGTCAAAGTAATACAACAGTCTAATACAATTAATACGATACAGTAAGCAGGTATTAGTTAACGGTTCACCAGGGGTGTACAGTTGTGAAACTCTGATGTTGGCGGCAAAGTTATAGTCAAACACTAACGATCCACATGGATGGTGGCGCAATTAATGTAAATACCCTAGCAATCCTGGTGGTTGGCGGCACAAACAGGCCTGATTCTAGGCTACCATTTTGGATAGGTGAGTTTCTGGCGGTGAACTATGCTGACGTCTGTCACTGTGCAAGTAGACACGACACTGGTTGTAGTCACGCCGCCAATAATTAATTGTGTTTAAAACCAGCTTAGATAACACTGGCATATTGGACTTTGTTTATATATATATATATATGTATATTGGTATATATTGATACCAAAAGCTATTGACGTATTTTGGAAGTAAAATAAATCATTCCTAAAATGTTTTTGGAACTACATTTTGACATTTGTATATCAATCTATATAAATAAAGCAGAGTTCTTGTCTGTTTGTGGATCACCGTATGGCTAAACTACAAGGAGTTTTCAGGGTGGGTTCCTTTAGGTTACAGCTGTTGTACCTGACTCTCAGTTTCCTCTAAATCCTCTTGGGCTACTCGCCGTGGGACATCCAAAATTCCAATGTTAATCAAATGAGACCATACGGTTACAGTTTTCTGCTATTTATCTTACAGTTTTCTGCTATTTATTTAATTTTATTCAAATAAATAGCTGACATTAATAATTTACTTTTTTAACTACATTTTATACCCGGTTGAAACCGGTATAATCAGCTAGTTGAATATATTTCTGAAGTTATTTTACCAACCACATGGTCAATCACATGTAGGTTTCTTGTGTGATTTTGGTTGATAATTAAGCCTAAAAATGTTGTTAAGACATAGGTGAGACCTGCATGGTGAGACCTAGGCCTGGGACCATGATAACTTTTTGTTTTGAGGTCCCCAGATGCCAAAATCACCATCCATTCAAAACTGTACCTATAATATATATATATATATGTCCGTGGGTGCAATAACTCTCGTAAAAAGGTCAGATTTTGATGAAAGTACAAACATGTAAAACAACATTTATGACTTTAAGTTCAAAAACCAGCCAAATCGCTCCAACCAAAGGTATATTTTGGGGAGGTTTTGTATCCCAAAAAAGGGTTTTTTCAGTTTTTTACTTAAAATATTTTAGTAAATCAAATTTTACTTTTCACCATTGAATTCAGCTTTAAAAAACAAATAATTTTGTGTCTTATTTCTCTACGTCAATTGGATACAGAGATATTGAAAGTGCTATACACAGTTCGTTATCCAATGTTATTCTTATGGAGGACAAGAAAATTTGTATACCTTGCTTATTTATCAACTTATCCTGACGAAACTTGTTATATTGTTTTGTATTTTTGTGGTCTATTGATATTTGCACAAAATACAATGTTTTTGTTAATAGTTCCCATATCAGCAAACCTGAGTACTCAGCTCCCATGTAATTCTTATGTTTGGTCTTAAAGATGTTGAAGATATCGTCTTGAAATTTGTCCAGATAACATATGATAATTCCACTAATACTTAAAAATGTATTGCCAGGAACAACCATTGTAACGGATCTATGGTTGGAAATCTTACTCCTTTTAGCGAATTTCCCCTATAGCAGAAGCTATTACCGTAGGTCTCATGGTAAGACTTAAGCCCAAAACCATGATAACTTTTCATTTTGAGGTCCCCAGATGCCAAAAACACCATTCGTTCAAATTTATATAGATATAATATATTATATATATATATATATATATATATATATATATGTGTGTCCGTAAGCACGATAACTCTCGTAAAAAAGGTTTGATCTTAATGAAATTTGGCACAAATGTGAAAAGTACCATTTATTTGAACGAGTTCGAGAACCAGACGAATCGCACCATCCGAAGGGGGGTTTTGTACCCCAAAAATGTTGTTTTTTTGGGTTTTCACATGTAATTTTCATTTAAATCAAATTTTAATTTTTACCATTGAGTTCAGCTTAAAAAAACAAACAATTTGGTGTTTTGATCATTGCTCTACGTCAATTAGTTACTGAGATATTGAAAGTGCTAAACACAGTTCGTTGTCTAATGTTATTCTTATGGACATAAATACAAATGTTATATCTCGCTTATTTATGTTCATAAACTGACAAAACTTGGTATATAGCTACATCTACTTGTGGTTTATTATTGTTGGTTGCTCAAAAGAAACAATTTTTCATCTATAGTTCTCCTCATGTTAATTTATGGAGAATAATTAAAATTTCATGTATCGCCTATTTATGGATGATACTTGGTATGTGACTTCACTTACCAGTTCTATTGATATTTGCATACAAAACCCATTATTTGGTGTTCCTTGTTGCATGAAACCTGCGTACTCATCCCCAATGTTATTCTTATGGAGAAAAATTAATGTTTTTAATATGGCTTATTTGTGAATATATTTCTTATGAACCCTGGTAAGTGGCTTAATGTTGTGGCAGGGGGAGGGTAAAAGATATTTACTTGTTACCGCGACCATATGTAGCGGGGGGATAGGAATGAGACATTTACTAGTTAAAGCTGGGTATGTTGCCCGGGAAGTATTGACTGGTTGTTGTATGGCTACAGGGGTGGCTAATTTAGGACTAGCCAACTAATTAGGCAGGCCAAGGTCTGGCCAAGCCATGTGGTGCTAATAAGTACTGAAAAACTAATTGGGGGTTGGAAAACGTGACTGGGTGTCCAGAGACCTATGGATCTTTACCAGACCAGAATGCTATACCAGCCAGCTCTGATGATGGGTTAAACTAATAATAACTAATAAATATCCTTCCAGACCTAATAGTGAAATTGTTACAAGTGCCTAAACCTGGTAAACTGATAACTGTATTGGATAATATACGATAGTTAATTAATAATTGTCTTCTGAGTAGAGGAAAGGCCTGAATCTAAAAAGGCAATCTGAAACCTGACATGTGGTCGAGCCGAAACCTCGACCAATTTACAATTCCTACATAATCAGATGGTTGGGGGGTCCCAAAAGGGATTGCCCCTCCGATTGCCGGCTAGCCTACCATTTCCGAAACTAAGAACTAATTATAATTACGGTACTTAAGCAAACTGGAGAAATTTTCAGAACCAGTTGAGCGGGAGGGGTGCTTTCCGGTCGCTGGTGTAGATGCAAGGGGGAGAGACGCCGTCGCGAACCGCCACTAAAGGTTCGAAAGATCAGCTGGCTCGACACCGCTGATGGCGTTTGGAGCGGTTAAGAAGGACGCCTACACTATATAAAATAGCGTGACGCTTAGCGTCACAACCACCCCCTCTAAGGCCAAAGTGAAAACAAAAAAAGTTTGTTGGAAGGTGGGTGAAGGTGTGGGTTAGATGTTGGAGTTTGAGAAATTCGCTCGGTTTTGCTCCCTCTGTCATGCTCGTGGTCCCGAGATATCATGTTCCCGGTTTGGATTCAGGGGAAGCCGCGAGCAGACGAGGAAAGCCAAAAAGCCGGCACCAGTCCGACTTCGTCTTGGAACCTCGGTCGCCGCGTTTCTTTTGGGGAAGATTGCTAATGTTTATTTTGACCAACCACGGCAGGGATCGGGATCCACCCCCCCCTGCAAAAGGAGGATGGGTTGTAGGGGAACGACAGTTGAATTTGGCCTAACGTACCTGACTTTAATTGAGAACAAAATTGAAAACTGAGTGAAAAAGATTGATTTAATTTGGTGTAAAAGGGACGGACATCTGCACGCACAAAAATTTTGTATTTTTTGTTTGGTTTTTTAAGCTATTTAGTTGTTGAATGGATTAAAGTCTTTTTTCACTATGAGCACTTCATCGGATAACTTGAGGTGGAGGTGTGAGGTGAACTGAATCAAAATGTTGAGGTTGCTGTGATGACCGAGAGGAGGACTTGATGTGGTTGAGCTGATGGAGCAAGTGGGCTCTGGTCCGGTGTAGGCAGTAGCGTTGGTGGCTCGCAACACGTCCGGATCACCGCGCTGTGGTTGAAGGTGGAGCGCTGTTGGTGAGGATAGTGTTGCGGTTCAGCTGGGCATCAGAGTGTTTTGTTGCCGTTCTCTCGGTATCGTCAACTTGATTGATAAGGTCCTGTAGCTGCCTTTGGGGGATCACTTTTCACTGTAATTCACTGGGAGCTGTCCTGAGTCACTGAGTTGATTCGGGCTGTAGTATTTTGCTTTAAAATGTTTGGCTTAGATTTGGTTGGTTGGGTTTAAATTATTTATTTATTTATTTTATTATTTTTTTTGTTTTGATTGTGCAGGTGTCTTACTATGTAAAAAATACTTGGGGAGAAAGATATTGTTGAAAAGAAAGATTTAAGATCATTGGAGTTGTAAAAGGGATCTGTCGTGTTGGAGTTGTTTGACGGTGGCTTGCAAGGCGGCGGTCCGATCACTGACGGGTTGGTCGGTTCCTAAAGGGAAACCGAGGGATTGACCCATGAGTGGCGCCGGGTAACCAAGGTTAGACTGGTGGGGCTCGCGGAAGCCGTAAGAAAACTGTGAAGTAAGGAGGTTGGAAGGATGTAATTGATTTAATCTTGAAATGAAATTTTTTTTTTTTTGTTGCTGAGAATTCGCATGCGATACTTTTTGGGCAGGCGATTGCGTGTGCAGGGAGAATGGCGCATTTGGTCGCTGTGTTGAGCGGTTATATTTCAGGAAAGGGTGCTTGGGTCTAAAGAGAGTGCACTTTCCTTTCCTGACAACTTGTCGGGTTCAACCATTATTGGTAGGTGGTCTAGTTCGGTGCCTACTTAATATATGTAAATATTGTAAAATTCTGAAACTTAATAAATTGTATAACCTTGTTAACATAATCTGAGGATTTAAATATAACTAGCATTTCTTTAAAATAATCTGAGTTTTCCCTAAACCTAACTACTACTACCTTAGTGACTAATTAAGCTAAGAAGGCTGAAAATGAAACAAGGGTACGATAGGAAAGAAAATGAGAAGAGTTTTGTCTCTCGACACTCGACTGACGTCAGGTCGACACAGAAGGTGCCACCACTGGGACCTTTCCTGCGGAGGTAAAAGAAACAATAATAAAAAAAGGTAACCAACCGCAGAAAAGTCATTTTAAGTCATAACAAAATTCTTTACAAAACCCAGTGTGGGTGTCGAAGACGAAAAGGGAGGGGAAACAGAGTTTGCCGACAACGCACGGGGGAGAACGTGTAGGGCAGCCCATCAGCGAAGGATACCCTGAGACTCACAGTCCCCCGGGCGTTGGCGGGGACAGCGACAGAGAGAGAAAACTTAACCTAATATCACTTCGGTACAGCGGTTCTGGTCTGGCAAGAGGTAATTACTTTAAAACTGTGGTTGAAAAAATCTTTTGAGTTGTGAGTATTGTAAAGATGCACCTGAGGTAACGCGCCCAACACAGAAAATGAGGAATTGTCCTAAAAAAAAATTTTTACAAAATTTCTTTAAATGCAAAATTTCATTGTGCTAGAGGAAAGAAAAGCAAAAAATTTGACCTAGGCCGAGCATTCGGATGAGATTTACCAAGAAATGACTTCTCTGGAGCATAAACAGTCGTTGCGTAAGACAAGGATGCGAAAAAAAAAACTACGTCGGTAACTGTGAAAGGGAATTTTCTATTACAGGAATTAACTTTCTAAATGCGTCGTTGTTGAAATGGATGTAATCACGACGCATGGAGTGTAACCACGCTCTGCTACCATATGTAGCAGGGGGAGGGTAAAAGATTTTTTCTTGTTACCGCGACCATATGTAGCGGGGGGATAGGAATGAGACATTTACTAGTTAAAGCTGGGTATGTTGCCCGGGAAGTATTGACTGGTTATTGTATGGCTACAGGGGTGGCTAATTTAGGACTAGCCAACTAATTAGGCAGGCCAAGGTCTGGCCAAGCCATGTGGTGCTAATAAGTACTGAAAAACTAATTGGGGGTTGGAAAACGTGACTGGGTGTCCAGAGACCTATGGATCTTTACCAGACCAGAATGCTATACCAGCCAGCTCTGATGATGGGTTAAACTAATAATAACTAATAAATATCCTTCCAGACCTAATAGTGAAATTGTTACAAGTGCCTAAACCTGGTAAACTGATAACTGTATTGGATAATATACGATAGTTAATTAATAATTGTCTTCTGAGTAGAGGAAAGGCCTGAATCTAAAAAGGCAATCTGAAACCTGACATGTGGTCGAGCCGAAACCTCGACCAATTTACAATTCCTACATAATCAGATGGTTGGGGGGTCCCAAAAGGGATTGCCCCTCCGATTGCCGGCTAGCCTACCATTTCCGAAACTAAGAACTAATTATAATTACGGTACTTAAGCAAACTGGAGAAATTTTCAGAACCAGTTGAGCGGGAGGGGTGCTTTCCGGTCGCTGGTGTAGATGCAAGGGGGAGAGACGCCGTCGCGAACCGCCACTAAAGGTTCGAAAGATCAGCTGGCTCGACACCGCTGATGGCGTTTGGAGCGGTTAAGAAGGACGCCTACACTATATAAAATAGCGTGACGCTTAGCGTCACAATGTGTTATTATGACAAATATATATATTCATTGCAAATTCGCTGAGTATGCAGAATTTCTGCAAAGGGGGTATTTTGTATTCCTTGTTTCAGTGAACCTGCATACTCAGCCGCCATGTTATTCTTATGGAGAATAATCAAAATGTCATAAATCGTTTATTTATGAATGTATATTGATGAAACTTGGTATGTGGCTTTATGTGGTATAATTTATACATTATGCATTATGTGTGTGATAAATATATATGCATTGGAAATTCACTGAGTACTCAGGTTTGCTGCTTTGGGGGTATTTATTTTGAAGTTTCTGGATATGTAAAGATGAGTCACTGAGATTTAAGCTGGCAACATCTGCGTAACAATATATTTTACAAAATAAATTGCTAGCTGTAAGAAACAGGCCCCTTGTATAACAAATAAAAGTAACTGGACTTTTGAATATATAATTAGATTATATATAAAAAGATTAGCATGTATAATTTATTGGAGCTAGAACATGATCGCGACCGCTCCCGCTCCCACGCCAGTGTGGAGAGGGCTTAATTTAAACTAAAATTGACAACGTAAATAGGAGTTTATGCAATTATTTTGTAGATATGATAATAATCAAGGAAAATATTCAACATTTTGAATAGACTTTACCTAACCGAACCTAATTATAGGACAGATAAAACAGGTTTTTATTAATAACAGTATTTAATAGTTCTTAGTAGTTTAAGTCCTTATTTTCCCCCAAATATTAGTTATTTCCAACAAGAAATCGTTTGAGCATTTTTTGAGATCAGAATTGCAAGAATTGAATAAACCAAGCAAGCAAATCTTATTCATATTAGAATATAGGATTCGACAAATTATTTATTGAGATAACAATTAAAATTATGAGATAAAAACCGTATTATTTGCCAAGAAAAATATGTTTTGGTGCATTTATCAATATAACTTAACCAGGTGAAGCTACATACAAAGTTGTATTAATTTATGTTCATAATTAGGGGAGATATAAAACTGTACTTATTTTCCATATGAATAACGTTAGGGCTGAGCATGCGGGTTTGCTGCTACGGGGACAATCAACTAAAAATTATTTTTTGAGCTTATATCAATATACCAGTACTAAGTGAAGCTACATGCCAAGTTTCATCAATATACATTAATAACTAATCGAGATATCAAATGTTATTTATTCTCCATAAAGACGGCCACACTACCGGATTTTTTCCCGAACAAGACATCGGACCGAGCAGGATTTGATAGAAAAGGAGAAAATCCAGAAGTTAGTGGGGCCTCTGTACCAGACATCGTACCGAGCACCGAGTGCTCAGATTTTTGAAGAAAGATGAAAGAAAGATCGATCCGATGTCTGGCTCGGGGTTTTGTTGTGTGTGGCACCTCCATACGCTGTCATTACCGCCCATCAAGGTTTTTGCGCTCAATCTGTCGATCCAATGTATTGTTCGAGCAAAAGTCTGGTAGTGTGTGGCCGCCTTAAGGATTGGACAACGTACTGTGTTAAGCACTTTGAATATCTCTGCAACGGTTGGACGTAGAATCACAATTTAAACACAAAAATGATTGTTTTGTAGAGCTGAACTGATTGGTAACAAAATGTGAAGTTTCCAGTAAATCTGACTTAGGACAAGTTAAAAACCTTTTTCCAATAAAATTAACATGGGAATTTTTATGAACACGTTTTTTGGATTTTCTTCTCAACTTCTTTACCTAGATTAGTGATTCAAAATACTATATTATTTGGTTTTTAAGCTATATAAAATGGTCAAGACCAAAATTGAGTATTTTTAAAATTGTGTTGTGAAAAATGCAAAAAAGCTGATTTTTGTTAAATTTAAAACCCCCATAAACCACCCTTTCCATGGTCCGATTTTTCTGGTTTTCGAACTGTAGTGTAATGAATGTCACTTTACACATTTGGGCCAAATTTCATCGAAATCAGACTTTTTTTACTCAAGTTATCGCATTCACGGACATATACAATATAGGCCTATATAGGTATATGTAAATTTAAACGAATAGTGTTTTTGGCATCTGGGGACCTCAAAACAAAAAGTTATCTTAGTCTCGGGATTAAGTCTTGCAGTACCATGAGACCTACGTTAAAAGCTTCTTCCTTCTAGGGAAAATTCGCTAAAAATTTAAAACATTGATAGCTCTTGGTGGATTGGCTTGACGGTTGCCCGTGCTGTCCACTGTAGTTATCCGGGCGGTAACCAGTGGCCACCAGGCGCCACCGGTGTCTGGTTACCAGTGGCCTAGATTGAAAGGAGTGTGAATTCGAGTTTTATCAGCAAAAATCAAATCACGATTTGTTGACCAACGAAGTGGAAAACTGCATTCTCTGTTACTGATATCAGTTAACCAAATAGTATTTTTTTCAGGAAAAACAGATTATACTTAGAGATTGTGGTTAGTAAATAATGTAATAAGGTACTGTTAATTAAATGTAATTTTAATAAGGAATTTACAAACGATTAGTACAAGCTACAGAAATTGGATTTTTTCTCCATTAAAGTACCTGTCCAGAGAACTCTGGTGTTTTGCTAAACTTTTATTTTAAATATTACGATTTTGTTTCTCACTGTCATAAAATCAACATTCATTTAATATTCTATTATTACCAGCTGAGTGTCAGTTTTAATGTTTATTTTCTTTTGTTTACATTCTTTGACCAAAAATAAATATACCATGTTTTTGTACATCTCAAGGTGAAAATTTTATTTTGTATTTATCTCTTGGTCCTCCGATTATCTCCCATGATAACCCATATACATTTTTGGTCATCCCGGACCGAATAGGAATCATCACTATGGATTTTAATGTTCAATTTAATTAATTCAATAACCTTTACCCTTTCTATCAACAACTTTACCGCTTCATCCAACTGTGTCCAATTCATATTACCCGCTCTCTCGCCACTCTACTAGAAGGTATTTGTATTCACTCGTCATTCTACTAGAAGATTTATGTACTCTATCGTCATTCTACTAGAAGATATGTCTACTATCTCCTTACACTTGGCTGTTGTGTGAACCCATTAATGAGTTTAACTTAGACTACATTCTCAAGACTACTAGGTTAATTATTGTTTATTAATCTAAAGTAAAAACACTCAAAGTATTCAGTATTTATTCTTTAGTATCTTTAAACATGGCACCGCCTCGAACCACCGAGTTTAAAGCTGACATGTACAAACGCATGATGCCAATCATAAAAACCCGCCTATGAGTATCAAATCTGCGGTTGATAAATTATATTTGCAGTCCGAATCTCTAGCGGTTATTGAACATAAGAAGCTCGACGCGTATTTGAGTGAGGTACAGAATAAAAAAACTGAATTTGAATCATTATTATAGCGAGCCACCATGCTGAACGACGATGAAAACTTGCCTGATGAAGTACTCATGCGCGATCAAGATGACATTTGCGAAATTTTCATTGATATTTCGAGTCTTATTAAAGCGCTTCTAAACCCATGTAATGTGTCACCTCCCGCTGAAACAAGCAGTGGTAACTGTACTTCTACCATAACATCACAATTGCGTCTACCTAAACTTGACCTTCCCATCTTCCACGGGGAACTTACATCTTGGACCTCATTCATTAATTTATTCAGTAGGCTACTACGATTCATCATAATGATACCATTCCCATTGTTATGAAATTCCAGTATCTTTTAAGTGTACTTCGCGGGGAACCTTTCAATCTAATAAAAAGTCTAAATTTAACTGCAGAGAATTACGTGATCGCATATAATCTTCTTCATGATCGCTACCATAACATACGGAGGTTGCAATCCCTGCACCTAAGTCAACTTTTGGATCTACCAGCAATTTCTGCTTCAAATATTCAATCCTTACGACAGTTTGTCAATTCATTCACTGAAAACACCCAAGCTCTCTCTGCCCTCAAATGCTCTGTTCATGAGTCTAACCCTCTACTCGCAACTGTATTATTACGCAAGGTGGATGCTGAATTGCGTAAACGTCTTGAAAACTTCCGCTCTATCGTACATTCAACTAAGCATACAATGCCTGAGGTAACTGAAATCATTGATTTCTTAACTACAGAGTGTAATCAAACTGAAGACGCCACACTGCATTCCATATCCCAAGCCACTGAGACTAACACCATATGTGTTCGTAACGGAAGATTTGCTAATCAAAATATACATTCTCCTCGTAAAACCGTAACCATGATTGCTACTGACTCCTCGTCATCACTCACTCAATCATACTGTTCACTTCTTCCGTGTTTTGCATGTGACCAAACCTCACACAAAATATATTCATGTCCAGTGTTTAGTAAGAAGACTCCCCATGAGCGTTATCAACTCGTGAAATCCAAAAGACACTGCATTTCATGCTTAGGGACTCATGATCTAAAACACTGTCAATCGAAGGCCACGTGTCGTACTTGTCATAAGCGGCATCATACGCTTTTGCATTTCAGTGGCGAAAACTGCCATATAAGTCAAGTCCCGCTTGCCAAAGAACCTGTACCGGTCAAATCTAATACATTTAGTAAGGCCAATTCAACTGCTAACAAGAAAGTATCCGTCACCTTGACATCCCATGATTCATCTTTGACTTCCGCTTCAAGTGTCACTGTTCTTCTTGGAACCTTTTTAATCCAACTTAGATCTTCCAATGGAACTTCGCATGTTTTTTTAGCTCTCCTTGACTCGGGGAGTATGTGCAACCTTATATCGGAACATGCAGTTAATATTCTCAATACTCACCGACACAGATCAGATGTTCAGTTAACAGGTATAAGTCACAGTGTAACTCGTAATCGAGGACAAATTTTTGCAGACATTGAGACATTGTCCGGTCAACAGATTGTTCCGCATCATCCATTGCTAATACTTGATAAACTTACTGTAGACCTTCCTCGAGTGCCGATTTATGCTGAGGTACTTAAAGAGACGCAGCATTACACACTCGCTGATCTAAGCTTTCATATCCCCGGACGTATTGACGTTGTACTTGGAGGATCGCTGTTCCCAAAATTGTTAACTCAAGAACAACAATTCACTTTGTCCACATATGCTGTACATACTCGGAACTCGCTTTGGATACGTTGTAATGGGTTCTGCTCCAGTAAAGTCTGATATAGGTTCATTTACATCATCTACAGCTTCTCCATACTCAAATCTCAATGTGTGCCTCCATGCAGTCAGTGATAACGACAGACATGCATTTTTCTTTGCAAAGATTTTGGCAACAAGAAGAGCCTCCAACTTGTACAAAGAAGGCTGAAGAGGATAACTTATGTGACAGACACTTTGCTTCAACTCACATGAGAGATGACCATGGACGGTATATTGTCCGCCTTCCATTCAAAAATGCCGAACCTCAACTTGGACATTCACAAACTGCAGCAGAACGCCGTCTAATATCCATGGAACGCAAATTTACTAACGATTCTCGATTTTCTCAACTATATCATGACTTCATGGATGAATACTCCTCGTTAGGTCACATGTCCAAATGTACTGACATAAATCTGTCCCAACCTCATTATTTCCTTCCTCACCACGGAGTGTTAAAGTAAAGCAACAGTACCACTAAGTTAAGAACAGTTTTTGATGCTAGTAGTAAAAGTAGTTCAGGAATATCTCTAAATGACACATTACTGACTGGCCGAAAGTTACAAACAAACATTTGTGATGTCTTGATGCAATTTCGAAGCCATAACTATGTATTTTGTTGTGATATCCAACAAATGTATAGACAAATTCTCATCCATCCTGATGACAGAAACTTCCAACTAATCTTATGGCGTGACAGTCCATCTCACCCACTATCTACATACCAATTAAATACTGTCACCTATGGAATGAACAGCTCTCCTTATCTTGCCATCCGAACTTTACATCAACTTGCTGATGACGAAGGCAATGAATTCCCTGATACAGCTCAAGTGTTGAAGAATCACACTTACGTGGACGACATAATCACTGGAGCAGACACCGAAGAAAGAGCTTTCGAATTACAAAATCAGTTGATAGCATTATTACAATGTGGAGGATTCGAACTTCGTAAATGGATATCTAATTCACAACGTTTACTCCATTCCTTGCCTGATTCCCATTTGGAATTCCCAGTGTTTCTTCAGGAATCTGAACAACCACATTTTACTGTCTTAGGTCTTCACTGGTCCCCAGTGGAAGATACTTTTTCTTGTAACTTTACTGTCCCGCACAATCATGTTCATACTAAAAGATCTGTCCTTAGTATAATTTTGAACTCTCTGAAAAGTGGAATTTCCTCATTACTGATACCAAGCCCTTGACACAAATCTCCATACCTCGTTCATTATGTTTTTCCAATTCATGCAGTATTGAACTTCATGGATTTTGTGATGCTTCCGAAAATGGATACGCTGCCACAGTTTATTTTTGTTGTGAAACCACTAATCATGAAACCAGTGTACTTCCAGTCCTGGCTAAAAGCCGTGTGGCACCACTCAAACGAGTGACATTGCCTCATCTAGAACTGTGTGCCGCCCATCTATTAGCTCAACTGGTGTCTAATTGCCAGTCAACATTTGAGAAAAAAGTTACCCCTGATAATATATACCTCTGGTGTGACTCAGCTGTAGTATTAACATGGCTACGCACTCCGTCTTATCGACTTAAAACATATGTTGCCAACCGAGTGTTGCAGACTCAAGAACTAGTACCAACAGAATCTTGGAGACATGTCTATTCATCTCAAAACTCTGCTGATTGCGCATCACGTGGAATACCAGTATCTCAACTGATAAATCATCCTTTGTGGTGGAATGGCCTACCGTGGCTTCAGCTCCCTCCTGCTAATTGGCCTATCCCAACATTCACTCCTGTACAGTTAAACTCATCCCACGAAATCAAACCAACTCCTTTGACAGTTTTGTCTACCACAGAATATGAAGATTCGTCCTTCCTATCTCGATTTTCATCTTGGGAGACTTTACTTCAAACTGTAGCATGGATTCTACGATTCTGTCATAACTGTCAATCTATGGATTGTCGATCTGGTCATCTCACCATCAGTGAAATACGCACTGCACGTTTGCTTATCTTCAAGATGGTACAACGTGTTGCATTCTCAGACGAACTCTCTCTCTTAAATAATCAAAGCAGTTGTACTACACGTATTCAACGACTGAACCCATTTCTAGATGACCATGGTTTGATCCGAGTAGGTGGGCGATTAACGAACTCCTCCTTATCCTTCGATGCCAGACATCCTATTCTGTTGCCCAAGCACCATCATGTCATCGACTTGTTCATTGATTACTTTCATCGGTACCATTTACACGTTGGACCACAATTACTTCAATCATTGTTAACACATCAAGTTTGGCTATTGTGTGCCCGAAACACGATCCGTTCACGCATACACAAATGCATTACATGCTTTAAACAGAGACCAACCAATGTACCACCTCTGATGCGTGATCTCCCGTCCTCTCGTATTACTCCTGCTAAGCCATTCACCTCAACTGGAGTCGATTACGGTGGACCTTATACTATAAAGATGCTTAACTTCCGCTTTGTTAAATCTACAAAAGTGTATATTTGTGTATTCATATGTATGGTTACTAAAGCTATACATATTGAGGTTGTTACTGATCTGACAACTGATGCTTTCATAGCAGCTCTTCAACGATTTCTGTCTCGACGTGGAGTATGCAGCGACATATACTCCGACTGTGCAACAAATTTTGTTGGGGCAAATGCTGCATTACACAAGATTATTCAATCCACTATCCACAACTGCTCTGGAAAAGATGTAATTCAGCGGTTTACATCCACCAATGGACTACGTTTCCATTTCAATCCTCCTGCTGCTCCACATCAAGGAGGCCTGTGGGAAAGCGTCATAAAAAGTGTCAAATACCATCTTAATCGAGTCATTGGGAATAACACTCTAACACTCCCTGAATTCATCACTTTGACTGTTGGTGTGGAAGCAATACTGAACTCACGTCCTTTGACGCCATTATCCAACGACCCACCCGATCTATTGGCTCTAACTCCTGGCCACTTTTTGGTGGGTGGACCTTTGGTTTCATTGGCTCAACCTGATCGCACACATACACCACAAAATCACCTTAAACACTGGCATTTGCTACAACAATTCAATCAACGCATTTGGCATCGCTGGAGTCTAGAATATCTGCATACGCTCCAGCAGCGCAACAAATGGAATAAATCCACACCAAATCTTCGAATTGGCGATCTTGTGTTGATCCATTTACCTTCAAGCCCACTCAATTGGCCACTCGCCCGAGTTATCAACACTCACCCTGGAAATGATGGAATCGTACGAGTTGTGACCGTAAGAACATCCACTAGCATTTTCAAAAGACCTGCAGTGAAAGTTTTACCGTTGCCGTTGACATGAACATTGATTGAAGCTGCATTGCTTCAAGGTGGCCGGAATGTCCAGAGAACTCTGGTGTTTTGCTAAACTTTTATTTTAAATATTACAATTTTGTTTCTCACTGTCTTAAAATCAACTTTCATTTAATATTCTATTATTACCAGCTGAGTGTCAGTTTTAATGTTTATTTTCTTTTGTTTACATTCTTTGTCCAAAAATAAATATACCATGTTTTTGTACATCTCAAGGTGAAAGTTTTATTTTGTATTTATCTCTTGGTCCTCCGATTATCTCCCATATACAGTACCCATTGGATAATTTTATACATACATTATATTTTTGGGAAAATAGTGCAAAGGCTCTATGGCATTAATAATTTAGGTTAACCCTTTGAGTGCCACGCAACGATATATCGTTGTGCACGGAACATCCGAAAAATACTTCACAACGATATATCGTCGTCGGTGGTCTTACCGAAAAATACATTGCAACGATATATCGTTGTTATGGAAAATTTTTCTTACGTCATTACTTTTTATTATTTCTTACAGGTGATTTCCAGGATAGTTTCTAGCTCTATAAATCTAGTAGTTATTTGGTGAAAATCTTATATTTGAACAATGTTTATTTATCTGAAAAGATATAAAAAATTTCCCGCATGTATAATATTATGTACCTATTCAAATTTTTTATTTTGTATTTTTTAGATATTATATATGTGCATAATATTATAGCTAAACTTTAAACTGACAAAACAAAAAAGTTTCATAATAATATCTTACCAAATAAAAAAGTTATTGATTTTATGTACAAAACCCTTGCAAAATGTTGATTTTGTGAATCGTTGTTATAGAAAATTTTTCTTACGCCATTACTTTTTATTATTTCTTCCAGGACATTTCCAGGATATGTTCAGGTAAACATATACTCCATAAATATACGAGGCCTAGTTAGTCTGCTTTATGAAATAAAATTGTAATAAAACTTAAACCCTTGAATAAAGTTAGGCTACTGTCTTGTGTACTAATTTGCCGTTTTTATATTTTTTTACATTTATGGAAATAACTTGTCCGCCTAAAGCCCAAATTTAATGAAACTGTCAGGAAATATTTTGGGAAACATGTCCTCTATAAATCTAGTAGTTATTTGGTGAAAATCTTATATTTGAACAATGTTTATTTACCTGAAACAAATAAAAAAAATTAAAAGAAATTTCCCACATACATATATTTATTCAAATTTTTTATTTTTTATTTTTTAAATATTATATATGTGCATAATATTATAGCTAAACTTTAAACTTACAAAACAAAAAAAGTTTCATAATAATATCTTACCAAATAAAAAAGTTATTAATTTTTTTGCAAACCCTTGCAAAATGTTGATTTTGTGCCTGGCACTTTTGGGATATACTGTGCTAAAAACTCTGGCACTCTAGGGATATGACGACCGAAAAACTCTGGCACTCAAAGGGTTAATGCAGTAAATAATTAATAACGATGGTATATATTTTTCCTTGTTAGATTAATGGTTTTAGCAGAACCTATTGTAGGGTTTGTGCGTCAGTTGAAAATAATAATAGGTCTACTACTAATAATAATAATTGTATTTCAAACTTAAGTTGTTTTTTGAACAGCCTAAGTAAAATTATAATGTTTGTACAGCCAAACAAAAAATATCCCTGTTGCCTTTCCGTTTGTAAACCATAACAAATCCATTGTGCAGTGCGGCAAGGCCTACCAAACAGTAGCGATAATGGGCGATACGAGTTCAAGCGGAGCCTACCCGGGCCTACGGTAGTCCAAGACTCCTCCCTTCCCAGAGCAGTCTTGAATGAGAGCCGTTTCACGCACGCGTGCCACTGCCAAGAGCGTGACGGGCATCTTCCAATCGTTCCCGCTAGCAGCGCCACTGCATTGAGCCTTCCTCTTTTGGTACCGCGGACATCCAACAGGGGCACTGGAGTCTCTAGAAAATTCCTAGGGACACATTCTACAATAGCGATGAAAAGTCTACTTCAGTATCTATACTCAATGGTTATATTCACAAATTGATAATTAAATAGAGGACTCAACTCAAACACAGCCAACAGTAAATACGCTAATACGCTCAACCACTACGACTTTTGACGACAACAGCTCAATAAACACACTGATAATAATCTAGAACGGCAACGTGAATAACAAGTCTCGACCTGTCTGTATACGTATACACTGTAGTCTGTAGAAGGCAGACGGGTGGTGGAAGGGTGTCGCACCGCGGACGGGGAGATGGCGAGAGAGCGCCCAGAAGCGCTACCAATGTTGCTGCCATTTTTATGCAGGCGCTAGTTACACGAGTTGTCTATTGCGCAGCACCTGCAATTGCCTCGATACCACTCAATGGGCATAGAAGTGATGCGGGTTTGTTCTGGCCTTTTTATTCCCGCTCACCACTTTCTACAGACGGGCGGAGCTCCAGCTTAAAAATCTGTGCTCCGGCTCTAGAAACTGTGCCGGAGCGCCGCTCCAGTCCGCTCTGGCCCCACTACACCACTGCTTTCTGGTCAAGGAAAAAACTGGAAACCAATAGATTACTTCTCAAGTGATTAATCTCATTATATTGTCACCTATGAGTTAACAAATAATCAAACCATATTAGTGTGTTGCCATCAGTGCCCAAATTTAAAAAAAAGTTGAGACAAAGCCTTACTATATTTGTTGACAAATTAAAATTTATTTGTGAAGTTTATGGTATTGAAAGAGTTTAATTAGAAGTAGATTGTGTAATAAGTTAAAGCCAACAAACAAACTACACAACTATTTATTAATGTGAAACATCTAAAACACCCACATGTTTCATCCTTCCATCCAGCCATCCATTCAACAGATGATTATAATGGATGAATCCACACTCCACACCCATTGGAGGTGGGGCGCAGGCAGCTTTCTCACTACCAATAAAAAACCATCCGATTTTATTAGTTGAAACATCTAAAACCAGCATATCTATCCATCCATTAGAACTGAATCCTTCGAACCACAGTTAGGCAGCTCGGCACTTGGCACTGCCCCCCACTACCATCCGATGAATCATTAGATGAATGGCAATGGAAAATTTTCATTTATGATACATAATTTAATGGCTTAGTCATTTTTTGTTGTTGATCAAATTAAATCTGTTTGCCACTCAGCTGACAATATATGTGGTCCAGATGTTAGGTTTGGCCGTTATTTTGTGGTGCTGCACATCATTTATGGTCAACATCAGGGCAGTATTTAGGACCTCTGGGGCCCGGGCATATACGAAAATGGAACCCCCTAACATAAATATAATCATGTATGCAGGTATTTGTACATACGAAAGTAATTTTTCTATTCCGTCATATAACCTTATTACTTTCAATAGTCCAGTCTTTAATACACCCAATATACAACAAGTAAATAACAAATTTTAATTTATTATAAAAACTTCAAAAAATCACAAAATAAAGGTGTTGTATTTAATTTTCCTTACAAGATTTAATATGGTTTTAACTCTCTTAAGCCTTTATCCAAAAAGCTAATAATATATTAAGATACAATAAAAAAATTTTGAATAGTCAAAATAAAAACACAAATTTATAAATAAATAAAATAATCTCATGTAGTTGCTTTACCACAAACCTTATTGTAGCCTACTAAGAATTAAACACAAGCACAACATAGCATATATTAAATAAATGTGTTTGAATTCGATACACATTGATTAGGAACTCTTCTAAAGTCTTGTTTTGTCAACATACTGCTGGATAGACTTTACTAAACAATATTTCATGCAGTATAGACAGTAAACACTTATTTCTGCATTTATTGGCTGACAAATTATATGATCAAAGTCAAGGCAACGCAGAGTATCATCTTTTATATTCATAGATAGATAGATAGATAGATATCTTTATTTCTCAATCGACATACATCATTGAACATAGAGAATTGTTAATGCATGTCCAACATCACAAATAGTTTTAACAAAATATAACTAAGGAGAAGCAGGTATACTTATCATTCTAAAATACAAGCAAAAAGATAGAGGAAAAAAATAAAAACCAATACAATTCTGTCTTCTTCCAAAAATTCTTTTACAGAATAATATGCACTTTCTGAGAGGATTTTTTTTACTCTATTAAGAAAACTTTTCAGAACTAGACATTCTCATAAATGAGCACAATTTATTCATAATTTTGCATGTAATGTAATGTGTTGTGTTCGGAGTGCTCCATTTTCGCGGTATTATGTGCTGGAAAAAGAATAACATTTCTTCTGGTATTATGTAAATTTTCATTTGGATTAATAGTGTTCTTTATTTTTATGTGATATTTACAAGCTTCAAAAATGAGTAAACTTGGTAATGGTTTAGCTGACTTAAACAGAAGTTTACAATATTCATAAAAATCTTGTTATACATTATTCTTATTGCTTTTTTCTGGATGGTAAATATTCTATTTAAAATCCCCTCGCCGGTAGCACCCCACAAAAGAAGGACGTAGCTCATAACACTGTGAAAATTAGCAATATAAACTGTTTTGAATACCTCCAGATCCACACAATTCACCAATTCACTCTCAATGAAAAACAGAATTCAACCTATTTGTAAGATAATTAGTATGGGAAATATAATTTAACTTTTCATCAATGAATATACCCAAAAACTTAACACAATTTTGCGGAGACGCCTTGTCTCACTGCCTTGCCAATTTTCAATACTTGGGTCTTGTCTTTATTCAGGACTAGTCCATTAATCATAAACCATTTTTGAATTCAACTCTACCAAACTACTTCGCCTAATCACGGAGGAGATATTATCAGCATATTGAATTAAGATACAATTATTTAACTGAACATTACATGGCAAAAGTCAGCAACGTAAATTATAAGTAAAGGACATGACCCAGGATTGAACCCTGAGGGCATCCTGTACTTGGGATCTGCCAATCGGAGTTAAAAACTTGACCTTGATTATATTTATAACAACTCTGAATTAAAATTGTTTATTTTTCCTTGCAGCTCATCCATTTCTTCAGTTAAACTGAGATTATTGCAACTGTTTAAACATTGTGTGCATTTCCAATCCAGGACTTCTCGTTTGGATATTTTATAATAATCTTGGTTGGACATGTTAATACAGTGGAACCTCGATAACTCGAACCTCAGGGGGAACGGCAAAAATTTGAGTTATCAAATATTTCGAAATATCGAGGTTCGACTTATCAAGGTGATTTTCCACAGACTTCGACTTATTGAGGGTCACGGTAACACAATAGATGGATCATGGAAGGGTATAATCCTTACATAAGTTTGAGCTATGTATAAAAAATAATCACACCGTATAATAATAATTATTAAAATTAAAATAGATTTGAACAATTTTAAATGTCTAAAATAAGCGGAAAAATATTGTAAAGCTTCTTTGGTTAACGTCGTAGAGGACGAAATACTTCCTTCAGTGAAAATATCGTAGAGGAAAGTAAACAAATGATGACTCACAGTTTGGTATTTTGGTGATGTTTTCCTGTTCGACCACTTCCTGTCTATTTTCTAGACTTTTTTGCTCACTTCTTATCACCTGCCCCAAACAAATCCCTCCCGCTTACAGAAGTCAGTTCTGACCAACTGCGCATCAATTTCATTTAGCTAAACATTAATGTACTGTAAGCTATTAAAATAATTTGCAAAACCAAAAGGGAACAAAACATGATAACAATTAAAATCGCAGAGCATTGTTGGAATTAGGGTGAAGCTGTACGACACTTTTTTGTTTTAAAATTGTCGACAGTGTTCACTGGTGTTCCTATCTGCTTCCCGATGTCACTGTTTTTATTTCCTGTGTCAATAGCCTCAAATAGTCTTGAACTTCTCCTCATGGGGTAGAGTTTTGCCAACACGTTTTACCAAACTGCCAACACTTTGTAAAAAACAACCTAAAAACTACTTAAAATCCATATTTTACTATTTAACTACTATACCATATTTTTTACTACTAAAAACTACGTTTCACGTACTAAATCCAGAACCTCTGAACTCACACTAACGACTCAGAACACAAATCTAATCAAATCAAAACCATTTTATTTAAAAAATATATATAATTTACAACAGTATGAGACTGTTCCTTATTTATGAAATGAAATCCTCACATAGGTAAAACCCGAGCGTGAGGACGAGTGTGTTTGATATGTGTGTTGCTCATCAACAGAAATTTGTCGGTTGTTTTACCAACACCAGGAGCACCCGGGAAAGAGATTTAGTGGGGAGGGAGGGTTGAAATTTCCGGCTGCAGTCACTGGAGGTTTGGTGAATCAACAACTTCGAGTTATAGAGGTTCTCTAGTCAATACTTCGACTTATAGAGGTACGGCAATTGTGCATATTCGAGTTATAGAGGTTCTACAGCTAAAACTTCGACTTATAGAGATGCGGCAACAGGCTAAGAACGCTGCAAAAATTTGAGTTATCAAGGTGTTTCCTGTTAACCCTTCGACTTATAGAGGTAAAATAACATAGCATTAGGTAGGCAAGTTCAAGGGAATGACAAAAAATCGAGTTATCAAGGAATTTTGCTTATTGAAGTTCAAGTTATCGAGGTTCCAGAGTACATTTTGTGTGATATCATGAATTGCATGGTTCGTTACAGCAAACTGCTTTTGTTTTGACCCCAATTCCACAAATTACACATGAGTACTTTGTCATAGTTATTTTATTAATCCTTGAATATATATTATATAAGTATATCTTATGTAGTAAGAATTAATATTGCTTTAAATTACCTTAAATGTATTAAGTCTTTTTGTTTAATAGATAACACACTAAAAAAATATAGTTGAAACATAACAAACGTTAATATTTTTTAATCTTTTTATATTACCTTAATTATATTAAGGAATCAAACTTAGTTCATGATAATAAATGTCTTCGCCCATTTAAATTGTCTTTATTATTAAATAAAATGTTCAAGTTTATTAGTAGATTCAATAAAAACTAAAAATAGTTTGTGACAAATAATAGCTGAAAAATAAATTCAAGTATCAGTCAGGATGTAAACAAAGCAGCCTGACCACCTGGCCCCATCAGTGGAGATAAGCAGGTAGACCCTGTTTAATCGGATAGACATAAGGTCTAACCAGGGTGGCCAGTTCAATCCAGATATGAGTCCCTAAATCCAGATGTGAAGCTCACTCCACGGTCGTTTTAGTGAATAACTTTAAAAACCACAGCAAACACCAATGCTCATTCCAAAATCACTGCTTGAATTATTTAGGGTTAGTTTAAGTGTTGTTATAACTGTAGTAAAAAACATATTATCATGAATTGCATGGTCCGTTACAGCAAACTGCTTTTGTTTTGACCCCAATTACACAAATTACACATGAGTACTATTTTATAGTTATTTTATTCGTCCTTGAATATATATATATATATAATAAGTATATCTTATGTAGTAATACAAATTAATATTGCTTTAAATTACCTTAAATGTATTAAGTCTTTTTGTTTAATAGATAACACACTAAAAAAATATAGTTGAAACATAACAAACGTTAATTTTTTTATATTATATATATATTATATATTAAGAAAGTACTCATGTGTAATTTGTGGAATTGGGGTCAAAACAAAAACAGTTTGCTTTTCAAACAAAAAAACATCACAAAATAAAGATGTTGTATTTAATTTTCCTTACAAGATAAAATAAGAAGATTATTTATTTTTGTGATTTTTTTGTTTGTATATATATATATATATATGTATATATATATAAACATCACTTAAAACAACTATTTTTAACTTTTAAATCAGAGCACTATCACAGGGTTAATTGACCATCCGCCATCTTCTACACTGATGGATGCTAAAGCTTTTAATCATTCTGGTTTAATGTTCAAAGGTAACTTTTTGAAAGTTTATTCTTTAAAAAATCTTGTTTTTGTGGATGCATTTATGTTATTAAACACAAAAATATTCTTAAAGAGATTTAAATATTTTGAAATGTAGTAAAAAGTCAGTTATATTGTAGACAATTCATTATTTTACATTGTACATTATTTTAATGTTAAGTTTTACGCGCTGATGTTAAAATGAAATGGTAATTGTCATCATTAGCTCTCGGCTCTTCCTACGTTATTTTAAACTGGATGTGGGGAAGGGGGGATTCAGAGAATTCAGTGTTGGCAACAATGATAAGCATACATCCCGTAACAATCATCGAGACCAGGGCAGTGCTAATCGTATTGATTATAAATTGATTAAAAAATAAAAACATCCTTCAAACTATTATCAAATCCAGAAATATAATACTACATACCCCCGTCGCAGCAAACCTGCATACTCAGCGAATTTCCAATGCATAATTCATGTCTTAATACTACAAAAAGCCGCACACCAAGTTCCATAAAAATATATTCACAAATAAGCGATATATAACATTTAAATTATTCTTTATAAGAATAACATTGGAGATAAGTATGTAGGTTCGCTGAAACAGGGAACAGAAACAATTGGTTTGCATGAAAATTTAAATATAGCTCAACTAGGTGAAGTCACATACCAAGTTTTATCAATATACATTCATAAATAAGCGAAATATATCATTTTCATTATTCTCCATAAGAATAACATGGGAGATGAGTACGCAGGTTTGCGGCAACAAGGAACATAAAAATGGGTTTTTATGTAATTATCAATATAACTTAACAAGATGAAGCCATTTACCAAGTTTTATTAATTTATGTTCATAGTTATAAGGGAAACATTACATTTTACTGATTCTCCATAAGAATAACATAGGGGCTGAGTATGCAGGTTTGCTGCTACCGGAATCATCGGTAAAATTTTTTTGTGCAAATAACAATAGACCACAACCAGATGAAGCCTAATATTAAGTTTCGTTAGTATATGTTAATAAATAAGCGAGATATAAAATTTGTCTTATTCTCCATAAGAATAATATTGGACAACGTACTGTGTTTAGTACTTTCAATATCTCTGTAACCAATTGACGTAGAGAAATTATAAAAAAATGTGGGTTTTTTAAAGCTGAATCAAATGCTGAAAACTAAAATTTGACTTTTTAAAATGTTACATGTAAAAACTTAAAAAAAAAACATTTTTGGGGTACAAAACCCTCCGAAAATACCGCTTTGGATGGGTCGATCTGTCTTATTTTCAACTTCAAGTCATAAATGTTGCTTTACTTGTTTGTGCCAAATTTGATCAAAATCGGACCTTTTTTACGAGAGTTATCGCACCCACGGACACACACAACACACACACACACACACACACACACACACACACACACACACACACACACACACACACACACACACACACATATATATACACAGTTTTGAAAAAATGGTGTTTTTGGGGACTTGGGACCTCAATATAACATGGGGAGTTATTCATCAATATACATTCATAAATAAATCATTTGACATTTTAATTTTTCTCCATAAGAATAACATGGCGGCTGAGTACGCAGGTTTGCTGCTATGGGAACTATCGGCAAAAAAATAGTTTTTTGTGGAAATATCATTAGACCACAACTATATAAAGCAATATACCAAGTTTTGTCAGGATAAGTTGAAATATAAGCGAGATATACAATTTTTCTTATTCTCCATAAGAATAACATTGGACAACGTACTGTGTTTAGCACTTTCAATATCTCTGTAACCAATTGACGTAGAGATATGATAAAAACACCAAATTGTTCGTCTTTTTAAGTCAAATCCAATGGTGAAAAGTAAAATTTGATTTACTAAAATATTATATGCAAAACTCAGAAGACCCATTTTTGGGGTACAAAACCCCCCAAAATGCCCCTTTGGATAGAGCGATCTGGCTGGTTTTTGAACTTAAAGTCATAAATGTTGCTTTTCATATTTGTACCAAATTTCATCAAAATCGGATCAATTTTATGAGAGTTATCGCACCCACGGACACACACACACACACACATATATATATACTTATGCAGTTTTGACGAATGGTGTTTTTGGCATCTGGGACCTCAAAACAAAACGTTATCATGGTCCCAGGCCTAGTTCTTACCATGCCGAATACGGTAATAGCTTCTTCCCTATAGGGGAAATTCGCTAAAAGAGGCTACAAGCTACCCTATCACTATTATTTTCATATTTATTATCATATCATATCATATCTAGGCCTCAAACACTTCAGACTACTCAGTGTTCTACTTGTTAACTGACTTTCGTTAAGAGTATAATTTTGATACTATTATTTGATTACTTTCTGTTTGGCTTTTATTCCTAATATTTTATAATATTGAGTATAATATTGTAGGTCTATATTAAGTTTTGAGCAACAAGAACAACAAACTTAACTTAAACTGGATTGAACGGAATCTGAAACTTCCAAGTACGCCAAAGCATGGCGGATATGAAACAATTTATGGGGTTAGGGAACAGGCTAAAAAAAATATTGCTCAAGATCATCTATTCCAGCTTCTACAACTTATACTTAACAAAATAAGGTGCTCTACAATACCGTCAGCAGTTGCATTTCAAATCTTACCTGGCCTATTCCTGTTACTGGATTCATCAAATCCGCATACAGTATTCAAAATAATAAACATTGGTGTATGACTTTGGGTTTGAGATTTATTTTTTGATTGGACATCTTTTACAACTTAACCCTTTCAGTGCTATGGCCCGATATATCGTCTTTTGAATCTGTTATCAATAAACACTGTTACTGCTTCATAAGCGATTGTACCGTTAGGCGCTCAGTCTGCAGTCTGAGTCGGACATGTGGTGAAACCTGGTAGACACAAATTGAACTACCTCGTCCAGCGCCTAGTCTCTATAATACCAACTGATCCACTGCAGCTGCTAGCCTGACCAGTGGCTGTGCGGTCTAAGGCGTTACCTTCCCGGCCGGGGGTAACACTTGGATCGAGGGTTCGAATCCCGTCACAGTCGGTGGTTTTTATGTGCAACTCATGGAGAGTTCACCTGTCTGTGGCAGAGTTGAAGGGGAGGGCGGACCTTAAGCAAACGGTGGACGGCTCGGGTCCAAGCTGACGGGATGGGTGGATTCTTTGTGAGTTGCACATCTGATCAGGTGTTTTGCTACTTTTTACCTATCCTTTACTGTGTGTGTCCAGCGGAAGCACGTTTTTATTAATTTTAACTGTTCAGGCGTTCAATATATTAAAAAAATCAACAAAACATCGCGGATTCAACTACTCCTTTCAGAAGCTTAGCACTCAAAGGGTTAAAATTATTTGTATTATTGTTAGTTGAGAAATAATAAACTCTTTTCAGAACAAAATTAAAATACTGCCTCATAAGGTTTCCTTTAGGGGCCCGTGGGGTCCCACTTTCAAGGCCTGGGGGCCCCTGGCGCCCTTAGAAAATACGGCCTTGGTCAACATTGCAAGGTGATCATTATCTAAGGCAAATATTACACTGTTCAATCAACATTTCAACATTTAATATTATACGGTTAGATTTTATTTATAGAAGATCCTATATGTCCAAATTATGGCCAACTTTAAAAGATCATTATGAGGTTTGGGAGTCTGCTATCCCCTCAGCGATTTACAGCGAATCAGTAATAACCTTGCACGCTCTCAGAGGGCGAAATCCGTGCCGGTCCCCGAGGCTGTTGTGTGGCAATAAGGCCCAAACCTGCTACTGCGCCATGTGCCATTAACTCAATGATGATCATTAACTTGCTAATCATGATTTTTCCACCAAATTAATTATTTTTTTACGAATTTCCCCTATAGGGGCGCTAAGCTATTACTGTAGTGGCATGGTAAGATTTAAGCCCGGGTCCATAACTTTTCGTTTTGAGTGCTCCATGCCAAAAACACCATACGTTCAAATTCATATATATGTATATATTCATATGTCCTGTAAGCTGCCATCATACCCGGGAATAAAACTGTGGTGTGTGTGGTGTGGTTAACCCATGGAACTACTACGAATCATGATCAGCTGTTTGAGTTTTCATCAGCTCAAACCGAAGTGAATTTCCATAAGAATAACTGTATTGGAACTGACTCCCTGTGAGGTGGAGCCCTATGGGAATTTCTTAAAATCCTTTCTTAGTGGTTACCTTCACTATAGAAAGAGTATACGAATTTCGTGGTTTTAGGTGTAGAGGTTTGGCCCCGGGATGATCGGTTTTTCGTATTTATAGATATATAACTTTGTATTTCATATCATTATTGTTATTCAAACAACATTTCATTATTGATGAAAAATTAAAACAGCTGATCATAATTTGTAGTAGTTCCACAGGTGTTATTCTCAGGTGAAACCGGGTATGATGGCAGCTAGTATATATATATATATATATATATATATATATATATGTGTGTGTGTATCCGTATGCACGATAACTTTCATAAAAAAAGTCCGATCTTGATGAAATTTGGTTTAAACGTGTAAGGCAGCATCTATTTTCATGAGTTCGAAAACCAGACAGGTTGCACCATTTAAAATGGGGTTTTTAAACTTTTTACATGTAATTATTTTTAAACCTAAATTTTGGTTTGCACCATTGAATTCAACTAAAAAAATTTACTATTTTGAATGATTGCTCGATGTCAATTGGTTACCGTGATAAACACAGTACCTACATTGTCCAATGTACTTATGGAGATTAAGTACAACTTTATATCACGCTTAATATATATTAATGAAACTTGGAATGTGGCTTCATATGGTTGGGGTTTACTAATATTTGCATAGAAAACCCATTTTTTGTGGTACCCATGGCAGCAAACCTGCATACGCATCATCTATAATAATTCTTAGGGAATAAGAAACACGAGATATCTCGCTTGGTTATAAACATATATTGGTAAAACTTGAAACTGTATGTTGCTTTACCTGACGGTGCAAATCCATTAGCATTTGTATAAAAACTCGATTTTTATGGTCCTTGATACAGCAAACCTGCATACTCAGTCATAATGTTTTCTTATGGGGAATAAATCAAATGTCATATCTCGCTTATTTATGAATATGCTTTGATGAAAGTTGGTAAGTAGGTTCATGATGTAGTGATGTACCATTTGAAATTTGCTGCATCGGGTTTTTAAATTAGCTAAAATAAAAAATTAAATAGTTTGTCATATAAACAATTGTAAGTTTTACTATCAGCAAAGCATACAAAATAATTTCTAGTAGTTACCCGGTGTTAAAATGTTTTTTTTTTTTTTTTTATCGTGTCTGGCCACTTGCAGGCATACAGTTTCCTGAAACTGAAATAATTGAATGAGCAAAACAACTATTATTAAACCTTAACGCTACAGTTTTGACAATTGATGCTCATGTAAATTGTTTGTAATACAAAAAAAAAACACAATTGTTAGATTACAAATTAGGTATTTATATTAATGAAGGGAAACAATAGAAACTATAAATAAGTAGCATTACACTAATTGAATCCCACAGTCTAGATCGTACATTCTTTTCAATTACTTCTGCTTCTCAAATTCAGTTTGGACTTCCTCATAGAGCGGATTTTGTGGACGCAATGCAATTCCAAAAAATCCGCTCTTCAAAATAATCTGTACTGATAACGATTAGTCCTACAAAAAATTTGTTTGAATAAAAATTAATCTTTAGAATGTTATTTACAACTTTCCCGCAGACAGTTTTTACCTGGCCACAAATAAAATATTTTCTCCCTTATTACTTTTTTAACCTTAGTCTCGATTAGGACTAAACACATTCCGTTATTATTAAAATTATTTATATTACTTCTTAAAGTAGCAGCAAACCTGCGTACTCAGCGAATTTCCAATGCATATATATGTATCTTAATACCACATACCAAGTTTCATCAATATACATTCATAAATAAACGATTTATGACATTTTAATTGTTCTCCATAAGAATAACATGGCGGCTGAGTATGCAGGTTTGCTGAAGCAAGGAACACAAAAAATGGGGTTTTTATACAAATATCAATATAACTCATGTAGATAAAGCCACATACCAAATTTCATTAATTCATTTTCATAATGAAGGCAGATAACACGTTACTTATTCTCCATAAGAATAACATGGGGATGAGTACGCAGGTTTGCTGCTACGGGAGCCTTTGGTAAAAAATTGTTTTTTTGAGCAAATATCAATGGTCCACAACCAGATGAAGCCGTATACCAAGTTTCATCAGTATACGTTCATAAATAAGCGAGATATAAAATTTTTATTTTCCTCCATAAGAATAACATTAGACAACGTACTGTGTTTAGCACTTTCAATATCTCGGTAACCAATTGACGTAGAGAAATGATCAAAATACCAAATTGTGTGTTTTTTTAAGCTGAATCCAATGGGAAAAACTAAAATTTGACTATTTCCAAAATTATATGTAAAAAATTCGAAAAACCCACTTTTGAGGTACAAAACCCCCCCAAAATACCCCTTCGGATAGAGCGATCTGGCTGGTTTTCGAACTTAAAGTCATAAATGTTGCTTTACACTTTTATACCAAATTTCATCAAAATCGAATAATTTTTACAAAAGTTATCATGCTCACGGACACATATATATATATATATATATTTATATATATATACAGTTTCGAACGAATGGTGTTTTTGGGGTCTGGGGACCTCAAAACGAAAAGTTATCATGGTCCCGGGCCTAGGTCTTACCATGCCGACTACGGTAATAGCTTCTTCCCTATAGGGGAAATTCGCTAATTCCCTATAGGGGAAATTCGCTAAAACTTTCAACCGATTCACCATTTCAACCTGTAAAATTCCATGTGAAGTTAAAATTATTATCTCCATTTTTGAGGGTTGACTGCCTCTAATCACTTCGCCGAATGTAAGCTGCTTCTAGTGGCACCAAAAAACCACTGTTGTACACGAGACCCAAAGTGCGATATATAGGCCAGAGCCTATTACGGGCTCTCCAAACCTGAGGAAACGGTTTGTCTACAGTCCTGGCCACAGCACTAGTAAAAATTAATACATACCATTTACAAAAATAAATTTTCATAAAATGTCTGGTTTAAAACATTGAAAGTTTTACAACATTCAACTACTTAAACTACTCAAATGGCAACCATCGCCACGCCACGATGCTAAGTTATTCGCAAGAGTATCGCTTTCAAAAACTATTTTTACAAAGTCTTTCATCCATCACCTATCCTACAAACAGTAACCGAGTATTTGGTTCTAGGTTGAAAAATTCGTGGATCGCAAGCTGGACAAAGCTGAGACACTGCTGAAGAAGAAAGAGAGAAAAGCAAAAATGTGGTTCAACAAAGTTACGAACAACGAAGACGACATTGTATTCCACGAGATCCACGTTTTCATGGCTTCCTTCTTTGCTGGGATCGCCATGGGTATCGTTTTTGGTAAAGTGTTATAAAGAGCACCTAATCATCAGCAAATCTCTCCTATAAAGCACCCATTTCTTATGACTAGTGACACAAGTTGTACTTAATACTTGTAAATAGCAAATGTTACATGTAATTTATACCAAAATATTCACCAATACTAATTAAACTTTGGGCTTGTGATGTAACTTGTATACCTTATTGATATTGTATAACTTATTTTTAGCTTGATTATTGAATTGTTGATTTTCAGTATTATTTAAAATATAATTGCTTCTTCAACAATCCTTTTTTATTAATTTGCCTTCTTTCTTCATGATAAAATAACAGAGCCTAATGTGCCTATTGACTGTTAGTCTGAAAACATTGATATGATGTATAACCAAACTCCCTGAAAACATTGGTATGATTTATAACCAACCTCCTTAAGTGTAGGCCAGCAGTTACAATGTGTATAAGTATGTCATCAGGACAGCTCTGACCTGAGCATGCACACTAATGGCTTTCCCCTTTAGGAGTCACTGAAGGCTATCAAAGCTTGTCAAAATAAAAGTTAGCGTATGCTCTAGAATGACTTTTCACCTCTATTTGGCTTAGTACCAGTAGTTTTACAGTCTACTTTTTCAACAGAAAGCAAAAATCACTTATTTAATTTTTAAACATTTGTTTTGGTTTTTTGTTAATTTCTACTTTTAATAACGACAAATTTCAGTAGTTTCTCACCTTTCCCAGGTGCCAAGCACCGTGACCCGAACTGTACTTAGTTTTCTAGCTGTTTGAATAAATTTAATTTCATTGTTTCGAAAATTAAAGAAATTCTGCAGTCACTGTGTTTTTAGTTTATGGTTAGTTAAATGATCGAGTTATTTGAATTTTTACATAGGACAGACAAGACAGAGAAAATTCAATTAAAACCAAAATGTCTTGTTTAACATTTAAATTTATAAAGAATGTAATGTATTTATGTAGTCAGAATTACAATTGACTGAAAAAATAAGCCAGTATAGGCAGCTTAGCAGATGTTCTAAATATTGTCTCAGTCCATGCGAGATTGAGGGATTGATATTCGGTAGTCAACATCTCTCGCACTAACTCCCGAACAGCCATTCCCCTGAAGTAATTAGAACTGTTCCAAAAATAGGCCAGTGAGCCAAAGTTCACAAATTAGTAACTAAGACTTTAAATAGCTATCCATTATTTTCTGAAATCATGTAAAAAACATAGAAAATTACTAACACTGAGCAGTAACAGCAGGATACATAAAAAACTGACTTTCATACAAATTGGTAATTTATTAAAATAGGATTATCAACAGTATAATGACCTACAAATATGTTTGCCACACAGGCCTATAATAAGTTACATAAAAATAGTTTACAAAATGGTATTAAACACATAACGATCCCCACATGATCTAGACATCCGCTTCACTGACCCCGCTGTCACTGTCATCAGACGAGTTGCTCGGAACTGAGGAACTGTTTCCACCCTGGAACAGAAAAAATTCATTCACTGGCACGTTAAGCTGTTGGTCCGGCTACATAAGTAGTCGACAGGTCATGCCAGAGGCACTAGTGCGACTTGAAAATTCTGACAACAGACCTTGGCCAGAAGGTTACACGAACACACTTGACGGTCTAAACATCTCGTTACAATGAACCTCGGTTTATCCAGATTAGATAGTGACCTGGTTAGCTAAAAATACGGATGAACCACAATGAGTACAGCTAAACAGTCTAATAGTTTTTGCAGATGCACAATGTTGATTGCCCAAGAGAAAAAATCAAATCATAACTTTATTGCACAAAACGTATACAGTATGTACAAAGTACAAAATACAGGTGCATTGTCATTTTTAATAATATACCTTATACTGTAGGTAAATTAAACAGTTCTTAGTCTAATGCTTAACATTTAAGTTTACATGATTGGTTTCCCAATTATCTCCAAAGAAATCTTCCATGTTATAATATGCTTTTACAGTCAATATAAGTTTAACCTTACAAAGAAGTTGCCTTTTATCAAGAGGGGATACAATGACAGGTAGTTTGTTAAAAATTCTCAAAGCCATATACTCTGGACTATTTCCAAATAATTTCAATTTGTGATGAGGAAAAGGAAATTAATTATTTTGTGTGTTGTAGCAATGATTAAACTTAAATTTATCAAATATATTTGTTCTTTCAAAAATAATTTTTAACATTTCTAAACTATAAATACTGACAACTGTAAGAATTTTAAACTGTTGGAAAAAATGTCTACAAGTTGTTCTTCTATTTGTTTGAGCTAATGTTTTAATAATACCTTCCTGGGCAATAAAAACTCTTCCTACTTTTTTCTGGGATCCCCACAGTACTATCCCATACCTAAGTATGGATTCTATATATGCATGGTACACCATTTTACAGGTTTCTATAGATGTCGATTCATAATTATTATACTTAAAGCATATCTAAAACTACTTAACCTACTGGCAATTAAATTTATATGACATTCGTATTTCAAATATTGATCAAAGTGAAGACCCAACAATTTATGTGAAGAAACAAAATTGATACTATTGAGATTCAAGTTACAGAGAAAATTACTGTGATGATTGTTTGCTTTGAAGTGAATTACTTTGGTTTTAGAATCATTTAAAAGAAGATCATTGTTTGAGAACCACAATTCTAGTTGATTCAAAGTAAGTTTTGCTTCTTCCAAAAGCTGAACTAAAGAATTACTTTTTATTAATGCTGTTGTGTCGTCAGCGTACAAAAACAGATTTGAGGGAAATTGCTTACTTAAATCATTGATAAAAACCAAGAAAAGTAACTGTCCCACAATTTAACCTTGGGGAACGCCATAAGTAATCTTCATCCAGCTGGAATAATATTTAAAGTTGTTTTTTATTAAAACTGTACGCTGTTTACAATCTGTTAAGTAAGTCTTTAACAACGCCAAGCCCCTTTTAGCAAGCCCCAAAGATTCTAATTTGTGAATGAGCAATTTATGGTCAACACAGTCGAAGGCCTTGGATAAGTCACAGAAAACTCCAGCAGCATTCTGTTTCTAAGACCCCTGCAACCTGGCAAAGTTGTCAAGAGCTGTATTTGTATTTATTCCCTTCCTAAATCCATACTGGGATGAACACAGAAGGTTGTTTGACTCCAGATAGTAACTAAGCCTATTATGCATCGCCCTCTCTCATAAATCTTTGAAATACTACTAAGCACAGATATAGGGTGATAGTTGTCTAGATCTGTCCTGCATCCCTTTTTATAAATAGGATTTAACTCTAAATACTTTAACCTATCTGGAAATATTCCATTTAAAAAAGACAGATTAATTAATTGACAAAGTATTGGGGAAATTACGTCTACATTTGATTTGAGCAACATAACAGGAATTTCATCAAATCCAAAAGAGCAGGTGTTCTTTAAATTAAGAATTATTGGTCTAATTTCACAGACAGTTACACTTGAGAAAACACTTAAAACACTGGAGCAGGGGGCATATTGGCTATCTATCGTTGGCCTTTTCACTTTGGGTACATTCAATTTATCGACTATATCAGAAAAATAATCATTGAACATATTTGCCAATATACTAGGGCTATAAACCAACTCATTGCCATTTCTTATTTTAACATCAGTTATTTTTTTACTAGCTAGAACAATTTCCTTTTTTAAAATAGACCAAGTGGCTTTAATTTTATTTTCAGATTCAAAGATAAATTAATTGTTGGCCCTAGATTTAGTTATATTAACAGTTGACTTAAAATTCTTCACATAATCAATAAATTGTTCCTTATCACTAAGTTTTGCCATATGATGCAACTCTCTTTTCTTACTGGAAAGTTCTTTTATTTCAGGAGTGATCCAATGTACGCTTTTGTGATTTCTTAATTTAGATAATTTGGATGGAAAAACTTCATTTATGCAGTTTATTATTATTGCCAGGAAGTTATTGAAGTTTGTATTCACAGATGTCACCAGAGAGAAATAATGCAGGTGTTCATCTAATATACTCAAAAATGATTGTAAATGATGTTTTAGAAAAAAAACTTTTTAATTTAAAATTACTTTTTTTTACTGGGTGACAAATTGGCAAATTTATGATCAGTGATCGAGGTCGTTTTTGTCATTGAGAAGACTAGTTGCTCTATACAGCAAATTTGTTACAATGTTATCTATACAACTAACAGTGTTTTTTGTTAATCTAGTTGGTACGGAACAGTTTAAACTAAACCATTCTGTTTTCAAATGCTTTTAAATTTAACCGACATGGTTTTGTGATTCGGTGTTTCCAGAGTATCAATATTAAATCAGACAAAATCATAATCTTTTTATTGACATTTTCTTTTGCCATGTCTTTTAAAAACCTCTGAAATTTGTTTATAAAAATCTTCGATATTTTATGGCTTGAGATTCTGTAAATGGATACTACAATCAAGTTTAAGGGCTTAACGTCGATGTAAGAGCCCTCAAAGGATAATTCTTCATTAAAATGAGTTAAGTCAGATATAACATGACATTGTAATGAATTATGTACAAGAATACAAGAACACCTCTAGACTCTTGCCTGAAATAACCATCAGCCAAATAAAACTCAGTCAAAGTGTTCAGTATGAACTTATTATTTTCCTTGATACAATGTTCATTAAATATTTTCTTTTAGCGAATTTCCCCTATAGGGAAGAAGCTATTACCGTAGTCGGCATAGTAAGACCTAGGCCCGGGACCATGATAACTTTTCATTTTGAGGTCCCCAGACCAGACCTCAAAAACACCATTCGTTCGAAACTGTATATATATCAACAGCAAAGAATAATAACAAGCCATCCCAGGTCTTTAAGCTTTATCGTGTCTGTGAGCACGATAACTATCGTAAAAATGATCAGATTTTGATGAAATTTGGTATAAACATGTAAAGCAACATTTATGACTTTAAGTTCGAAAACCAGCCAGATCACTCTATCCGACAGAGTATTTGGGGGGGGGGGGGTTTGTATACCAAAAATCAGTTTTCTAATTTTTCACATATAATTTTTGAAATAGTCAAATTTTAGTTTTTACCATTGGATTCAGCTTAAAAAAACACACAATTTGGTATTTTGATCATTCCTCTAAGTCAATTTATACCGAGATATTGAAAGTGCTAAACACAGTACGTTGTCTAATACAGGGTGTCTATAAAAGAACTCCGGGGTTTAAAAAATTAATATTTTTTAAACTATAAAAGATAGCAAAAATTTGATCAATTCCTTTGAAACAAGCAGCTCAAAGAGTTTAACTCACACCAATTGGGAATGTTTCTCTCAACAGTTGGCAGCGCTGCGGAGCGTTGACCTTGAAATGACGTAGCGGCTGCGGCAGGCAGTCAGTGTCGTCTGGACTGCCGTGCTATGGCGACGCCTCAACAAAAGGCTCAATGTGTTATTTGGCTCATAGAAACTAATTCTGTTGTTACTGTACAAAGAAACTTTCGACGTAGCTATGGTGTTGACCCGCCTACAGACAAAACAATTCGTCAGTGGTTAACTGCGTTCAAGGAAACAGGAAGTGTTTTGAAGCAAAAGTCGCCGGGTAGGCCGCGTGTGTCTCAAGAGAATGTGGACAGAATCCGAGCTTCATGCACTCGAAGCCCTAAGAAATCGTTAACAAGACGCAGTCTGGAGTTGGGGTTACCAAGATCAACAGTCCATAAGGTAATTCATAAAAGACTTCGTTTAACTGCCTACAAGATTCAACTTTTACACCATATCAAACCGGCAGACAAGGTTAAGAGATTCAACTTTTCTGTTTCCATGCTGGATAAAATTGATGAAGATAATGATTTTTTAAAAAGTGTGGTTTTTAGCGATGAAGCTACTTTTCATGTGAACGGAACTGTAAACAGGCATAATTGCAGAATTTGGGGTTCACAGCCGCCCCATGAGTTTATTGAGTACGAACGTGACACGCCCAAAGTGAATGTTTGGTGTGCTCTTATGCATGACAGAGTCATAGGTCCCTTCATTTTTGTCGAAAGGAATATCAATGTTGATGTCTATTGTGACATGTTAGAGGAGTATGTTTATCCTCAGTTGAATGACATTGAGGCGGAGAAAGGTTTAGTTTACTTCCAACAAGATGGGGCGCCGCCACACTTCAGTTTGCGTGTGCGTGAGTCACTGGACGATCGTTTCGGCAACAGGTGGATTGGAAGGGAAGGACCTATTCCATGGCCACCAAGGAGCCCTGATATGACTCCGTTGGACTTTTTCTTCTGGGGGCATATCAAGAATCTTGTGTATGTGGAGAAAATTCGAAATGTTCGCCATCTCAGGGAACGAATAGTGAATTGCGTGGCGTCCGTTCCCCCAGACATGCTCGCCAGGACATGGGAAGAGGTAGAATACCGTTTCGACGTGTGCCGTGCCACTAACGGAGCTCACATTGAACTTTACTAAGTTGTTAAAAAATCTTGAAAATGTAAGCTTTCTAATCATGTATAAAACATGTATGTACGTTTTTTACTGTATTAAAATATTTTGTCTTAAAACCCCGGAGTTCTTTTATAGACACCCTGTATTATTCTTTGGGGGAAAAGACAAATTTTATATCTCGCTTATTTATGAACGTATAATGACGAAACTTGGTATACAGCTTCATCTGGTTATGGTCAATTGATATTTGCTCAAAAAAACAATTTTTGCCAAAGGAAAATAATCAGCGAACCTGCGTACTCAGCCCCCATGTTATTCTTATGGGGAATAATTAAATGCTGTCTCCCTTAATTATGAACATAAATGAATAAAAACTGGTATACGACCTCACCTAGTTTAGTTATATTGATATTAGCATAAAAACCCATTTTCTGTGTTCCTTGTTGCAGCAAACCTGCGTACTCAGCCCCAATATTATTCTTATAGAGAATAATTAAAATTGTATATATCGCTTATTTGTGAATATATTTTTATGAAACTTATATCTTCATTGGAAATTCGCTGAGTATGCAGGTTTGCTGCGACAGGGGTATTTCATTTAGAAACAATTCTAGCTGGCTATTTTTTTTTCATTTACTCCTTGAATATTGAGGTGCATTATACACTCTTTCTTATTAGTACTAAAAACTAAATTAGGTCTAATATTTACAGAATTAAGAACATTATTATCCTCAGCAGCTTTACATGAACTATTCAAACACAGACAGTTAATATTCATGCACAGTTTGTTTTACTCCCAACAGCCAAATATTTTAAATGAACTAAGGTATCATGAGTGAGACTTTTGGAACTTGGTTTTTTGTCTTTACTGACTCAGTGGCACAACTTTCACTACAGCTATTCACACACAAACTAATCCCAGGGCCATTCACAGCATCTTTATTTTTAGACTGATTTTCAAGTGGAAACATATTATGTAGGCAGGTGTCAGTTCTTTGGTTGGGTTCACTGGAGATGGCATTGAGGAAGCTAGAGCGTTTCTAGCAATCTGGAGTTGGCACTAATGGACTGGATGCATCTGGTACACAAGATGTTTGGAGAGGCAGAACTGAGACGCTAGATGTCTGTACAGTGGTCAGCTCACTTCCAGTAAGATTAGGTGGGCTTCAGTAGTCTGCAGGTGCAGCAGCCGAAAAGACAGCAGGTGAATCAGGGTGCAACACCCTGGACTTAACATCTCTTAGTATGGTCTGAGAAATAGCAGTGCACAACTTAACTTTACCAGATCTTCGGAAATGCAGACCGTGCTGTGTGATCGTTTCTTGATATATTGAATCTTTTCGTAAGCAACACATTGCGATTGGCTGAGGTCAGTAATTTTGTATATTTATGTGTCCTGTTATTAGCAGTATTAACAAAATCATTCATAGATGGATTTTCAAAGCGTAATGGTATCCCGGGCAGGTTGTAATATAGGTTTTCTCTAATTATTGTTAACTGTCTTTACACTTTGAGACACTGAAAATAAAAACCGAATTTACTGTGTTTCACTGCACTATCCAGACAAAAAATTAACTAAGCTTAAAGCGGGACATAGTTTAAATAACTGGAAATACAGTGGTGTGTGTGTGTGTGTGTGTGGGGGGTCCGAAGGTTTTTGAAAATTAGATACCGGGAACGAAATTGTGAGTTTAGCACAGTTTTTGCCCAAATATTACTTAGTATTGTAACAACAAGTTTTGTAATCATTTTCATAAAATTATTATACAATACAGAACCATTACTAAGCTACGCAAAACTTAACTAATAAAAGAAAACACCAACTAAAATTGCTGATAATTATCAGAGAAGTGGATAGCTTTAATCAACTTGAATCTTAATTTAAACTGAAATCAGCTTAAATTCACATTACTTTTTAACAACAACATGCATTTCTTTGTTTCTAGTTTTATCTAGTATGACCTGTTCTATGTACATAATTTGTTCATGGTGCATAGGTACCAGGTATAGAGAGTGCACTAGCTCAGTTAAAAGTTTAGAACAAATGTTAGGACCCGATACTTTTATTTTGCTTCAAAGTGTTTGAACAACTCAACACAATGCTGGTCGACGTGAGTCTTGTAATCCACATATAAAAAATATGTTTGTTTCTATGAATCAATGAGTATTTTCATGTAAAACTGCTAAAGCGGGATTAGGCTGTCCCCACAGGAATCATGGGGTCGTCGGGACATCCCTCGCTATAGCGGGACTGTCCCGCCGAAATCGGGACGTCTTAGTCACCTTAGTCATAAGGCACCAGGTACAGTATTACATAGTAATAGTTTTTGATAACTAATGGCTTGAAGGGGCCATAGCCCCTAACCTTGCTCCAATAATCTGCATCATCTGATTATTTTACTCTTTACATACTGAGGAAACTAAAATGATATAAGTATCAAATCAAAACAACATGCAGTAGGAACACATGACAGTTTGTAAACAAAATAAACGCTTAATTACATGTTTTAATGTAAACAAAGCAGAGGTTTATAAATCCCCATGCTTATCTTAAGGGAAAGTTTTTACATATGTTGTCATTTGCTGGTAACATTTTGGAAATACTGCTATCTCTCCTGAGTCCCTGCGATCAAGACCTTTGATTTGAGCCCGCTCCCGTCATCCTGCAATTCGCTAAACGCCCACAACTGCCATTTAAAAAAGTTGCTTTCAGAACTAAATATAAAGATAAGGGCAACATAAAATAAATTTATCTATTTATGTATTTTGTGACATGAGAATCTTTAATGTCAAATACAATCACCAGTGAGTAGTGGTGAATTACGGGTTTAACATCACTTCCGGCGCTTTTTCCCCATGTTATTCTTATGGGGAGCCGTTTTTGCGCCGACGCCAGCTCCCGCCTATAGAGCTCCCGCCCGCTGGCCTATATTAAATATACCCCTGCCTTAAATATATTGTCCCTCCTCTTTTTAAAAACTCTGGTGTCTGATTTAGTGTCCCAACTGCCGGCAAAACTTGGTGTTTTAATCCAATTTGCATTCATTTTAATACATCCTTTGCAGAAATCCACGAGTTCTGGCTACTTGGGAACCCGAGCCATTTGACATATAATAAATCACCCTTCCTCCTAATTACCTTCTCTACCAAATACATGTCTTTATATTTAGTCTTTAACAATTCTTCTGTATAAAATCCTCCTTTGATTATATTGCCATTCTCATCTTTCAAAATATAAGTCACAGGCTTTGTTTTCTTAACTTCTGCTATTGTAAAAAGCTCTCCCGTCCAGTTAGGGGTATATCCTTTACTAAATACATGTTTATATTTAGATATCCTTACACTATCCCCCACCTTATATTTTGGCTTTTTAACTTGTACTTTAGATGCTAACCTTTCGTGTACGTCTTTAGAGTTCTTAGCACTTACTTGGTTAGGTTTCATCCCTATGGATCTATGTACTTTATTATTATATATCCTTATTAACTTTGGAAGTAAATCCAACCACTTGTAACTCCCTTGTGCACTAAACTCTCTATACAACCAATTCTTTAAAGTTCTCTGGAACCTTTCCACAATAGCCGCCTTAGTTGTAGAGTAAGTGTGGTAGTGATTAATATTTAGAATTTTCATTAGTTTGGTAAAATGTTCATTAAAAAATTCTTTTCCGTTATCAGATTGAATATTTTTAACTCCCTTTGGGAGAATAGTTTTTATAGCTTCTGTGACTACTAATCCAGTTTTATTCTTTAGTGGAGCAGCATAAGCTTTTTTAGAAAATGTGTCTATTAAAGTTAAAATATATTTATTCCCAGAATTCTCTCTAGCATAATTCCGCATATCTATTAAATCTATTTGAACAGTTTCGTTTATACCCAACACCTTAAAAGACCTTCTAACAAAGTTCTTTCTCGCGGGCTTATGCAATTCGTAAGCAATTTTTTCCATTTTTTATTCTTTATTTTTAATGTTAACGTATCTGCCAGTCTCTGTCGTTTCAAAAACACCTCCATTGCTACCAACTAACATACCATCACTCATTCTTTGATATACATAGTTTTTTGGCAAATATGCCCCTCCATCTAAAGTCTTAAATCCGCTTAAAGATGTAGGGTCTGCAACCAACAATTTAGGATTGTACATCATCAAATCGATTTCATTATTGTCTTGCATAAATTTATTAGTTTTATTGTTAAACCTTAATGCGTGTGATTTTAAACAAATATCAAATTTAATATTGTCTTGTCTAAAAGTTTTAATATTATCGTCATACCTCAAAACCTGCGACATTAAACAAACATCACTCCTATCTTTGCCTTCAGGTATATTCTTTATTAATTTGTCCTCTGCATCCCACACATCGCCATCTAATGTTAATACATTATAATATTTATCCCCCTGTTTTATTATGCTTTTCTCACCCTTTGTTAATATTTGATTAACAACAGCCACATCATTTGGCAATGTCCCAGGTAAAATGTTTGTTAATTGCTTATTTTTACCATCAAATTTAAGACCGTCTAAAGTCACAGTCTGATGTTTTGTAACACAATCGTTCTCATCAACAGCGGGTTTAACACGAACTAGCCTTTTATTATTAAAATCCCAAAAGTTTAGATCCATTTTTGGTACTTGAGAGACGTTTACAACATCATCGCTTTCTTTACCAGCCAACAAATTACTTATTTTTCGCTTTTTGGCATTCCAAACATTTCCCTCCGATTCCAAAAATTCATAATTATTTTTGTCTTGTACAAAGACACCATCTTTTCTTATTAAAGTTTGCTCTAATGTGGGCACATCGGTTGAGCTTTCACCTCGTTTAACATTAGTAATTTTGCGTTTATTAGCGTTCCAATTATTATTCTTGGATTCTAAAAACTTATATTTAGTATTACCTTGTACAAAAACATCACCTTTCCTGGTTAACGTCTGCCCCAAAGTCGATACATCGTCAGTAAACTCCCCACCTTTAACACTACTAATTTTATAATTTAAAGCATTCCAACCATCATCTTTTAGATTTAAAGTAGTTTCTTTAAAACTTCTAGCTTCTGGTTTACTATACGGGTTATATACGCGATAAAATTTATCTATCATATTTTTATTTAATAAACAATTCCACTTTCCCTCAATTCTTCTATGATAGAATCTATCTCATTATCCACTCCAGAATTTCCCGCCAATCGGCTTAACCAAAGCAGTCTTAACCTATCTACAAGCTCATTAGGATCGTCCCAATAAACATAGTCTATTTTATTACCAGTTACCTGCCTTAAACCTTCACCAACAGTCTTAAACAGGGGTTTAATTATATTAAGATATTTAGTGTGTTTATTACTTGACATTGCCGCACCTGGTTTATAACCCTTTAAATGTGCATTTGTAGCTTCCAAAATCTCTTTATAATTTTGCAAATCAGCCTGACTATAGTTTACGGGTTCTTTTAAAGTTAACAATTCCCACAATCCCTTTGTCCCTTTATAAATTTTTTCTCCAACTGTAACATCATCATTGGCAATTTGAACTTCCTGATTCCCAATAAAAAATTTATTTCCTTCTCGCCTAATACCATATGTGGTGTCTGTCATACTACTTCTACTAAGGTAATTTCCTAAATAGTCTGATGCTAAAAGACCAAAATCTAATTTGTGTGGTGTTATCTGTGTTATTCTTGGTATTCTAGACGGGGTCTTTTCTAAAATCATTGGGAGAACTGGCCTCTCTGTTTTTGTGGCTAAATTTTTTAATTCTTGCAAAGGCTCTATTAACGGTTGGAATGTTTGGAACCTCTCTTCAGCCTCTAGAAATTTACCACGTTTTAACGCCCTATATTTTTCTCTTATTTGTTTTGCAGACTCTACCAATTCTTGTTGAATATTTGTTTTCATTTTATTTACATTTTATTTATCTCATTTGTCAAAGGATTATACTCAAACACCTTATCGTGTATTATTAGGCAATATGCAGATGTGTTTGAAGGGACGTTTTCTGCAGTTTCAATTTCTAATTTAATATCTACAACCCCCTCTTTTATTGATTCATTCTGCCTAGAACAATCTATTACAATTAGAGGATATTTCTTTATAAAGTCAGCTCTGTTAAACATAGGATCGGGGACGGTGTTGTAGTAACTCTCCCTAAACCTCACAAACATCTCATAAGCTTTAGAGGCATCTCCATTTTCAAAGTCGAGATTTAAATCACTATAAGGATAATATTCAGAGTTTAAAAACACTTTGAGATTTTTCAATTTACAGTGATCAAATTCATCAGTTCTTTTTCGTGCACTGTTGTCCCTACCTGTTTGGAAACCAAATATAATATACCTGGGCTTCTCCAAACTCGATGACGTCTTAACTGACCATGTGTGTCTCTTGGTTTCGGGGTATGATGGGAGTTCGTGTAGCTCCAAACTTCTAAATGCAATTTGCAAATTTTTATTTTGCAATAACATCTTTTGTAATTGAAGCTTCTCCCCATCAGATGGTACCACGTGCGGCATCACCCACTGAATCGATTTAAGTGTAATTTTAGGAATAGGATCGACACCAGTTGGAGCATTAGATGTTGTTAATATACAATTTAAGTCGTTTTTGGATCTTTTCAACACCAATTCTTGTTTAACATTTACTAAAACCTTATTAAAATCCTCAAACACACCCATTAACAGCTCTAACGGGACACAAGTACTAAACTTGCCGCTTTTATGGAACTCCTTTAAATTTTCATCAGAATCAAATGCTACATTTGACAATTTAGTTGTTTTATTGTAAGAGCACAATATTTTCATAAGACTGGAAATTCCCGGATTTCTTACAATATCTATTTCTTTACCAGCAACTTCGTATCTAATTTCGTCAAATAAGAATGCAAATGCATTATTTATAAAATGTCCTTTATCATGATTCTCTATTTCTCCTTTAATATACAAATAACTCCTACATGGGAGTGTTAGTAAATCTTGATTATTTATGCATATTCGAATTTCATCGGAATTATTTATTGCTAAAGTGTTGTGTGGAACATAGGAGTGATTTGTAATTTTAACCAGGCTATCATCGTATTGGAATTTTCCTGCAACGTCTAGAAAATCTTCCATTTTTATTAATAGAAAATTTTAACTTCAACCCAATTGATCGCAGAAACCTGGCATTTTGCACACTCAGTCCGTTCTTGTAAATTCTCATATCTTTTTTATATGACAAGTAATTGTAGTTTCTTCTTTATTAAAGTCAATTGGCTTGTCGTGTTGATCTGCAAATGTAATGCTAACAACATCTAAACTTCTCTTATTTACAGGGAAGTATATAATATTTCTGGGGACCTCAATAATCTTGTAGCCCGGAGGAGCTTCTGGGTAAAAACTGTGTATGGTGTGTGATTTGTCACCATTTAAATAAGACCCATTCGCAATATTACATTTTACTCTAATCACATTTACATTATTTATGTTGATTTTATTTACGGATTTAAACGCAATATCTGGAGTAGAAAATCCTTTAAATCCCAATAATTCAGACCCTAAACACGGTTTTGTAAAATCAAACACATGGCCAGAATGTAATGTGGCTTTCATAGTTTTATTATCGGCTATAAGTACAAAATCTGGGAGTTGCTTTTGAATTTCCTTCGCAAGCTCAAACACTTCGTATGTACCTTCAGCAATTTCAATTACATTTGGAGCTTTGTGATCGTAATAATACACATCCTCACCCTCGTCTATAGTTAATTTTGTGTCTTTAAGTTTATTTAATTTTGGAACTAGGCCTTTGTAAAATATAAGTTTGACTTTTGTATTAATTAATGCTACTTTATTTTGTATAATAACTTCAACTTTACCATCTAATGCTCGGTTTAATTCGTCAATTGTAACCTCCCCTTTTGGGGTTGTAATTTTGTGCATTTTGTAATACGTCAAAGTATTTAGAGGTTTTTTAACATTAAATATAGAATTATAACTTTGAAAATCTACCAGCCCAATTACATAATCACCATTTAATTCTATAGGAGGAAAGAACACCGACTTCAACTCTGGCTCTGTACCTGTGAATGTTATAGTAAATGAATCCATTTTTATAAACTAAAATTTTTCAGAAATGATAAACATAAAATTCCACAAATGGAACTGTTTAAATCTTGTATTTGATCAGTTGTATAGTAAATTTTAGATGGTACAAAATATTCAATTACCTCTTTTGGAGGCTGTATTCCGAAAGGGTCAAAATATATTACAACATCTTTATTTTTACGATATGCTGTCCAATGTGTGCCCCTGTCACTGTCTAAATTAATAATTCCACATTCTCTTACTTTTGGTCTCTGTTTTCTTAGCTCGTTTTTTAGGTACACTCCTCGAAAGTGAGGCACGTCTCTTGCTGCCTCTAACAGCTGAAAGTTGTCCATCTTTTTTATTAAATTTTAATCCCATTCCCATTTTTGCCTTAGCCTTCATCAAATTTGTCACTGCATAAGCTGCTGCTTTTTCGGCCAGACTGGCGTCCTTTGCCGAAACCCTAGTCCAAGCCTGGTCCGCTAATCTCATATCTGCCTTGTTCCGGGCGGCTGTATCAGGATTATTCATGTAGAATATGTCGTGCTCTTTACAATAAGAGTCTAGCTTATTTTTTGGAGGTACATTTCTGGCTAAATTTTCACGTATATTAGTTGCTGGACCACAATATGAATACGACGGGATGTGGAGGGGGAAAGGAAGGTTGTTTATAAGGGTATTTAACAAGCCACGGCCTCTATATGGCTTTAAGAATAATCCCTTACCTTGGACCGTTTTACACTTTCTCTTTGCCATTTTTATTATATAAAAAAATTAACAAACATAGCACATAAAGAAAATACACCATTATATAAAAAATGTCATTTATTCAACAAAAGAACAAATTTAAAATTGCACATAAAGAAAATACGCCAAAGAAGTTGGGTCTATTTCCTAATAATATTCGCTGTCTTATAATAGGGCCCAGTGGTTCGGGGAAGACTGTTGTAATTTATAACTTAATTGTAAAAAAACAAGGATTAAAGTTTACAAATTTATATATAATATCCAAATCTTTAGAACAAGAAAAATATAAAAAAATAATTGAAATATTCCGTCTGTGTGATGAAGTTAAATTACACACATATTCAAACTGTGAAATCACACCAAATGATGTAGAATCACACTCAATAGTTGTATTTGACGACATAAATAGTCCAAATATCACACAATTTTTCTCAATGGGCAGACACAAAAATGTTAACAGTTTTTACTTGTGTCAATCTTACAGTAAAGTAAACAAACATTTACGTGACAATGTTAATTTTCTAATATTATTTAAACAAGACGATTTAAATTTAAAACATGTGTATAACAATCATGTGGGAAATGATTTTTCATTTAACCAATTTAGAAATCTCTGCCATCAATGCTGGGATAGGTCTAAATATGGCTTTTTTGTAATAGACAAGGAAAGGCCAAAGAATAATGGCAAATACAGATTTATGTTTGACCAATTTTATAGTGACCAAGGGCAAGGGTGTTGATGCCATCCAGAATAAACCTCTTGTCGTCATCAAAAGAGAGTACCTTTTTGTTCATCGTTAATGTTTGAAGACGGTGGTTTGTGGATTTAATTCTTGTAACATTCTCATAGTAATCTTCTCCGGTTGCAAGACAGTGTAAGTAGTGTTGGTGTGTTAAGAGATGTTTAACTGTAGCGCCGTCAGCTCCTTTTGCCTTCTTAACCTCTAGCTCATTTTGCTTTTCTTTTTCGTATAACCACTGTAGAGGAATGAAAGAGTATAATTTTGGCCTTAAACCACAATATTCATACATAATTTGACCATTTAATTCATCTTTAAACTTGCCCGTAACTTTTTTGTTTTTATCAGAGTATAAGAAATGATCTTTACTGTATGCAGAGGTGTCAAAACGGTCCAAGTCACTTTGTATTTCCTTGTAAAAGTCCTCTGTTACTATAGAATACATCAGAGAATCCGTGTCTGTCATTAAGAACTTTTTATTCTTAAATTTTGACATATAATTATAGTGGAAATCATACATGATTACTTTGCTGATATCCAAAATGGTCATTCCTAAATATATTGGTTTATCAAACTTTACAATTAATTTATTTAAATGCACAGCATGCAAGTTGTTATCGAACTTTTTGCTGCAGTCAAATCTTGGCTTTGTAACATACTTTGTTAACTTAGACTCGTCTACAAGATGTATATCACGAAACTTGCGTTGGTTCATAATTGTTCGACCAAAGAGACTGTTATTTAACAGTTTGTAAAAGTCTTTTTCAAAATCATGTTCAGCTTTTTGTCGCTTTTCAATATTAAAATTAATATAGGGCGCGAGCCAATTCGATTGTCTGAATTTTAAGATTCTGTGGTATTTTGTAACTACCAAACCCAATTCTTCGTATTTTTTTAGTGCTTTATAATGTAGAATATATTTGGTTTTGTCATTTAAGTTTGGTATTAATTTTCCATTCATTTTTTCTGGTGCGAGCGGGTAGTCGTTGTGCAAATCGTGTAAACTTTTATCGTATTTTAAATCAACTTCCAAAATAAATCCAAAGTTTTCATTTTTATTGGCTTTATAATCTTTCTCGTTTGTCCATCTAAAGCCATCAACGGGCAACGACTCGCACATTGCTGTAGAGTATAGCGAGTTGCAGTCTAAGTATACAAGATAGGTGCTTTCTTGATTTGGGTCATAATGTTCGCCCATGTACTTATTGTTGGCTTTAGCGTAGCGTGTGGAAATCATGCTTACACCACCTCTAATGGCGTGTTCTATAAACAAATGCATGTCAATGTCACTAAATAACTGTAATTTTATGCCAGTCATTCTAAGGCACGCCTCCCATGTTAGTCCAGGCAATGAGTACTTGTGGACGGGGTCGAGTTTATAATCCTTTAAACTCAAGTCCCTAAATGTCTCAAACACATCAGCCAATAACAACACATCTGTTTTAAGGTATAAATCGTGATATTCTTTTAAATTCTTTATATTAAAATGATTCCATACGTTTTTAGCATGTTCATATTGTGCAGGAGATATACATTCTTTAGTTAGGCTGCTGTAAAATGCCTCTATGGGTGGTAGGGGCTCTAAAAACTTTTCTGGTCCTGTCATGTATTCGTATGGAAATTCGCCCTTGCGTTGTAGTAGTGGATTGTCTATAAATCTAAATGTATTTAAATTGGAAGCTAATTTGCTTAAGGGAAGAGACAGAAAGTTGTAGGAATCCAAAAATACCAAATCATCAACAGAGAACGATATATATTTTTCCATGTCTTTGGCTATGCAATTCAATTTGCGATTGAGTTTTCCCAAGTGTTGCATTATTAAATGACCATCATAGTTTTTAAGGTTGTGGAAGAATATTGGAATTTTCTTGGTTACTTTATAGTTTAAATTGCAAGCGTTGTGGGAGGGTCCTCGGAATTTGCCTGTTAGATGGCAATGGTCGCGCACTTTATCACCCAGTAACAGCTGTTGGCATATGTGGCAGTATTTAGAGTTTTTGAAGGATGCCTCTTGCTTTGGAGTCATTACAAGGGGAACATATACTTCCATCTGACTTTTAATAAAGTCATAGGTTTTAAATAACTTTTCAAAAAATACATCCATTACATTTTCACCGCTGTACAACTCTTCGTAAATAATTTTAGAGTCTCTCACCACAACATAAGCAAATCCAGAAGGCGTGTGTTTGCCGCCGTTTATAAAACATTCGAAATCTGCATAAATCACAAAGGGAGCTTTAAGTTGATATTTGTAATTCGTAAATTGTAGTGTATCTTTTTCAGACATTTGTACTCTTTGATGCCCAAAGGGTTTACAATATGTTATGTGACGTTCCAATTTATTTTTGGTGCCAAAATGTTGCAAACAGAACTTGCAAAAATATTTCTTATTGTTGTCTTTTGTAGAATTAAACATTAACTTGTCAAAATCACGAATTAAACAGTAATGTGATTTCTGACCGTGTTTTAGAAGCAGCAGATTGACGTGAGTATTGCCATTTAGTTTAGTTATTCTCAGTGGATATATTGTTTTTCCTTCAATTCCATATACATTAACACTTATGTTATTTTGTTTTTCAAATTTATCAATGTCAGATATTTTTACTGGATATTTTATATTTGTCATATTTAACTGGCCTTCATAGGGTTCGTAGTGAACTACTCGATTTGCATTTTCTTTACTATTCCTTGGTCTTAGGCTTGCTAAAACACTCCAGGTGAAACATTTATTATCGGTGTTTTTAATATTTAAAACAGCATGTTTTGATTTTATATTTTCTGGCGTGGGAATGTGTGATTTGGGAGTTAGGGGCTTATATTTGTAAACATGCAACTGCCAGTATTTGGTGCGGTCATATATCCATCCACTGCCTTGAGCTTGATACTTGTGCATGGAGGTATCGATTTTTAAAAGTGAATTTTCAATTTGAGTCTTTAGCTGTGCTTTCTCAATTGATAAATTAGTTAAACTTCGAAAATCAGCAATACATTCTTTGTCAATGATTAAATCACCATTATTGTCCACTGAGTGTTTGATGAATTTTACTCTCCTAATAAGAATCCATTTGATGGGTAGAGGACAAGATTGGAGAGTGTCTAATACTTCCGCTGATTCACCGTTAAAAATATACAACTTGTAAGGTTGTTTGTCACATCGTAGGTAGTGGCGTTTCTTGTCACGAGTGATGACTCTCTTACACACATTACAACTATTGTGTTTTTCTAGCATGTGAATTTTAAAATTTGTATTATCAAATATTTGATGACATATTTTACAAATATTAGGAATAATTTTGTGAATGTTACGATAGTGTCTGATTAAATTGCTTTTTTTGGAGCAAGACGTGGAGCACTGCGCACAGGTCAACATTTTTTTTGGAATGAGGGTGGTGATTTTGTGGGCTTCTATATATATCCTTGGTTGAAAATTTTAAAATTTTATCTTTTTTAAATAATAAAAACATATTTTTTAGCTCTAAAATAAGACATTTTTGCAGTTTAATTACTGCAAATATTAAAAAAATTCCAATTTGGTCATACAATATTATTTTTTACATACACATTTTAGGTATTAATACACATTTGGAAATGGTGAATTGGAGATTTACAAATATTAGGCTATTTCAATTATGGATTAACAGTTGTCCCTAAAGACATCACACCGTTGCTAACACTCACAGAGTCCTAGGAGGCGGTGGCGCGGAGGTGCGGTGAGCCGGTGGCGCGGAGGTGCGGTGAGCCGGTGATGTCATGCGGGTGGTGACAAGTGTGGTGACGTCCGGTGGTCGCGGTCGCTGGAGTGTGGTGACGTCCGGTGGTCGAGGTCACTGGTGTAGAACAACGGTGTTGGTGGCTCCTTATATACACCTCGATTTTCAATTTGGAAATTACCTCACATTGAGAGGATTTCCAGGAAATTACTGGTAAGTGGAAAGTCTGGTCAAAGTGTCACGCAACAATCCGTTAGTGTGTTAATGTGTCGCAAGCGCACTTTCGCTCTCGGGAGAGTGTCGGTGAATGGTGTTGCACGTGAAAGCGGCGGATGTGCGTGCAGCGGATGTTTTAATCAGTTGACAGTTCGACCGTAATAGTTGGGATTAAAACACCAAGTTTTGGCGGCAGTTGGGATTAAAACACCAAAAACAAATCAAACACCAGAGTTTTTAAAAGAGGAGGGACAATATATTTAAGGCAGGGGTATATTTAATATAGGCCAGCGGGCGGGAGCTCTATAGGCGGGAGCTGGCGTCGGCGCAAAAACGGCTCCCCATAAGAATAACATGGGGAAAAAGCGCCGGAAGTGATGTTAAACCCGTAATTCACATCTACTCCAGTGTGTTTCTTTTTCATATGAGATTCAGATTGACAACATGTCATTCAGTATAAGCCTTGAACTTAGACTAAAATGTGATAAGTTTTCTAGTCAGGTAGGAAAGGATCTGGCCAGTCTAGAATAAGTTACTCATATCTTACTATGATAGATAAGAAAACTGAGCTGTAGTGGCAACTATTGGTCATGAGCATTTACATTTAACCCATTGGCCTTGAATCACGGAACTGTTCCGTGACAGCTGTTGTGGGCTCAAATGTTGCATCACGGAACTATTCCGTGATGACGACATCGTGTTTTAAATTTTTTTTTTTTTCGGTGTGGTTATTTATGTTTTCGTAACAAATAAGGTTGGGAACCATTAAGAAAAGGATAAAAGTAAAATAAAAAAATATTTTTTAATAAAAAAATATTTGATTTAAAAAATATTAAAAATATTTTTTTTCTATCTGTTACAAGTTGCCAATAGTGCAGATTCCCACAATGTGTAAGGTTTCACAAAAAACATCATAACAAAATTATTTTCATAAAAACTTGAAATAAAAATGACTTTTCTACGTAGGGAATTAAATTGACTACAGGGGTATCACAAATAATAAATGATTAGCTCATAATTTTGGGTTATAAAATCACTTTGCTTTGAAAAAATACTTTTTTATTTAGCATAGAAAAAAAAGTAAAAGATATAAACAAATTTAAAAACTACTTAATACTATTGTAGCCAGTTTAATGTATTTTCATAAAAATATGATATATTTGGAGGTATTCCATAAGATACATTATATATAATTTTTTTCCTAAAACTCTGCATTTTACCCGAATTTAATTGTTCAACTCAGTAGTAGCCATATGCAGAAATATTTATAATCCAATGGGTTAACTACACTTAGAAGGTGTAGGATTAACCAGAGTAAGAAAGTGACAGTCTTGACAATTTTTCAGATGTATAATGTGACTACCAAAATTAAAATACGATACAAGAAATCCCTAAGGGTACGTGTACACCGGAGCCGGGATACAAGCATACTCACATTAAGGCATACGAGACGGTTTATTTCAGCCAATCAGAAGCTCGGAACTAGGATGGTAGCCGGGATAGAAGCAGTGAGCAAGGATCAGATCTAGGATCAGATCCAGGATTGTTTCTGGATGTAAACAAAGGAGGTTGCTATGGTCATTTACCATCTGATTAAATAAAAATTGAATCGTGTTTAGAACCATGAACACTTAAATACTCTTTTCTATTTACATTGAAGTATTTACTGAATAAGGGACTTACAAACATACTTACAGCCTACATTAATGAAATGTTGTAAAGACAGAGTTTTAACTGATTATTGTACTTTGATCGAGAATAGTACAACAATTTAAATAGAGCCTAGTTTATGTATACGTTTTGTAATTATAATTTAATGTTTTATTTAAATTGGGGAATGACTTGCGATGGAAGTAAAGTTTATGTGGGAATAATATAAATGTTATTAATCGTATAGCTGTAAATATTTGTTATTATTTTACTTTATTTCTTAAATAAATGCTTATTTGAAGGTTATAACCTAAGTTACCGTTTAAAAAGTGATATTCTTTGGAGTTAAACATATTTTTATATGTGAAAACTGCATATAGGTTATTAGGCCTTTATCAGGCCAATACATTTTACATAATCTCATTATTATGTTATAAATTTATTTTATGGCGAGTAGCCTAGGCCTACTCATACACCAAGGATAAACTGTAGGTAAAAACCGCCCAACCTATCTTTCCAGAAATCATAACTTACTGTTGACGCGGGGATGTTGGAGGGGGTTATTGTTTAGGCCCTCGCCCTCAGCTCTTCAGTCGTCCGTCTAACTACAACTTAGTGACATCTCGGAGGCTCGGACACCAATCACCAACAGAGTATACTGATGTCAACTATTACTTATCCTCTCAAGGAGGGGATAATACAACAGTTGGTGTGTCAGGAAGCAAACATAAGTTGATTATAACTTGCTTTCTGGGGTGGAAATATTTTAAAAGTCAACGTAAATAATTAAAATAAATAGTTGACAGCAGCACAATCTGTCAGTGACCTAATCAAACTACTTCAATTTTAAATTCTGGCATACACTAAAAGTGGGACAGCTGGACCATATGGATGGGATGTCTCCTTCAGTATTTATAGTCAATGCTACGACTTAAATCAAAGTTAAGCAGTTAAAAATAAAACCAGTATTTATTTTAAACATTAACTTTAATATTGAAACAGCCATATTTGAGTTATGTATTTGCAATCAGCCCACCTTCACATTCAAGCACTTCAAAAAATTGTATTTATCAATTTCTTTGTTTTTGGCTGTAAAAGTTTCCTATCAACAAACTTGTTTTCCTATGCACAAGGGTTTTCTTCCTTCGTTGCGCATATCCTCTGCTTTTAGCGGTAATCCAGAAATCCAAAAATCAGAAATCTTTATTAACCATTGATCATAGTATCACATGAAATAGGTTTCGTCAAAGTTAAAGCTAATCACATTCAGACATAGTATATGTATACATATACATCAAAGGCATTATAAAATAATAAAAAACAAACAATACAAATATTTTTATAGTAGAACAATGAATCTAAGTAAAATCTATAGTAACATCAGAGTTTAAAAATTCATTAAGACAGTAAAATGGATTTTCTAACAACCAACTATACAAACGTGTTTTAAAAATACTTAAAGGTGCAGTTCTAGCTGATATCGGTAACTTATTAAAAAAATGTATACAGTTTACCTTGTGCGATTTACCCGTTTTGGTTAATCTATGCTGTGGGATATCAAGTCTCATTTTATCTCGTGTTGTGGTTGTGAATATTTTCTCTAATAATAAATGCATCTAAGTTTTGTTTAATGTGCAATAATGAACAAGGAATATATAAATTTACTACAGTTTGAATTTTAAGTTTGATGAACAAGGGGCGACAGTGATACACATGTTATGAATTACTTTCTTTTGAATCAGTAAAATGTCATTGACAAGAGGAGAAGTTATTCACTTGACACCATATTCCTTAATTTCCAAATAAGATAACTTACCCTAGATATTTTCTTACAAACAGGATCAATATGCGCTCCCGAATTTAATTTTTAGTCAATGATAACTCCTAATAGTTTTATTGTTTTATTTTCTGTATTTTTACATAAGCTTAAAGGGATTGATTGAGGGTTTTCTTAATTGCAAAAAAGTTTATTGGCTGTGAACCAGTCAGCAGCACTATCAAGAGCAGAATCAGCCATCCCTTATAATACAAAGAGGTCTTTATGTTTAGGAAGTAATGTTGTGTCATCTGCATAACAAATGACTGAATTAGAAATAACATTAGATGGCAAGTCATTTATTGCTATGATGAAGAAAAATGGGCCCAGAACTGAGCCCTGCGGAACATCCAGCCTAACATACTTTAGTGAAGAGGTATTATTACTGATTGAGACATACTGTTTTCTATTACTCAAATAGGATTCAATTACTTTTAATGAATCATTTTTTATTCAATAAAATGTCAAATGGATGGCAATCAAATGCCTTGCTTAAATCACACAATGAGAGTATAACTGAATTTTTGTCTTCAAAAGCATCTAAGGTTTCATTTATAATTTGAAGTAGAGCAGATGTTGTTTCTACCCTTACGTAAACCAAACTCATGACTGTTAAAAGATTGTGGCTTTCAAAATAACTTAACTGATTATAAATCAAGGATTCAAAGATTTTTGAAAAAATTGGTACAATAGAATAGAAATGGGACGGTAATTTTGCGGCGGGTTTTTTTCACCTATTTTGAAAACAGGAATAATTTTTGAAATTTTTAACAAATCAGGGAAATAACCAAGTTCGAAGCATTTACTGAAAAAGAATAAGAGAGGCTCACAAATGAGATGAATGGAATTTTCTTAATGATGTAATTTGATAGCCAAAAGCAGTCCATACTTTTGGAGTTTGAAAATTTTGAAACAATCAAAACTATCTGTTCAGGTGTGATTTTATTCCAGCTGAATACAGTTTGATTCACAGGTTGCAATTTTAGAAATTCACTGGCAATATATTTGTCAGACATAATCTTATTACTAATATTTTCAACAGAATCGAGAAAAAAGTCATTTAATTCATTAGAAACAAGTGGGATGTCCTGAGTGTGCGTGGGGGAACATTCTTGAGAAATTATATCCCAGGCAGCTTTACATTTATTAGGGGCATTTTCAATATACCTTTCACAAGCACTTTTCCTAGCAAGAACTAATTTACTTCTGTTAAGCTTTTTACACTCGAGATATGCTTTGTGAGCATTGTTGGTGAGCTTAGATCCACACCTGTACAAGTTTTTATAAATACCCCCATCGCAGCAAACCTGCGTACTCAGCGAATTTCCAATGAATATATATGTCTTAATATTACATTAAGCCTCTTACCAGAATTCATAAGAAATATATTCATAAATAAGAGATATTTAAAATATTCATTATTCTCCATAAGAATAACATTAGGGATGAGTACGCAGGTTTGCTGCAAAAAGGAACAAAAAATAATGGATTTTTATACAAATATCAATAGAACTCATCTAAGTCAAGTCACATACCAAGTTTCATCCATTTACATTCATAAATAAGCTATATATAACATTTTTATTATTCTCCATAAGAATAACATGGGGACCGAGTACCTAGGTTTGCTGCTTTGGGAACCATGGGCGAAAAATTGGCTTTTTGTTCAAACATCAACAAACCACAACCAGATGAAGCGATATACCAAGTTTCGTCAGTTTATGTTCATAAATAACCGAGATATAAAATTTGTCTTTTTCTCCATAAGAATAACATTGGACAACGTACTGTGTTTAGCACTTGTAATATCTCAGTAACCAATGACGTAGAGCAATGATCAAAATACCAAATTGTTTGTTTTTTTAAGCTGAATTCAATGGTATAAATTAAAATTTGATTTAAATAAAAATTACATGTGAAAACCCCAAAAAACCCATTTTTGGGGTACAAAACCCCCCCAAAACCCCCCTTCGGATGGTGCGATTTGTCTGGTTTTCGAAATAAACGGTACTTTACTTATTTGTACCAAGTTTTATTAAGATCGGACTTTTTTTACGAGAGTTATCGTGCTTACGTATATATAAATATATATATTTATATAAATATATATATATATAAATATAAATACATATATAAAAATTTGAACGAATGGTGTTTTTGGCATCTGGGGACCTCAAAACGAAAAGTTATCATGGTCCCGGGCTTAAGTCTTACCATGAGACCTACGGTAATAGCTTCTTCCCTATAGGGGAAATTCGCTAATAGTGTTTAAAGAAAGCATTCTATCTCTAATTTCTTTCAACTCAGTGGTATACCAGCTAATTTTCTTTGTTTTAAATTTATTTTTACAACTTTTGTTAAATAACGGAGAACATTGGCGCCATAAGTTAACTTATACTGTAAAACAGGTCATAAATAAAGTGTGAATATCAGTCTTCAGTCTGACAATCAAAAATGAAGCTCCAATCAAGATGTTCCAACTCTCAACAAATGCTTCTATCTATTCTTCTTTGTGCTGCCTTATTAGTACGTTTTGATCTCTATATACAGGCCTATTATGTTGAGACTTAAATTCCTAAGGAAACAAATAAAAATACTTGAAGAGGATAGGATTGTAGTCAGCAAAACAACCACGTACAACATCAGCAGAGAAGTTATCACTAGAAAAATTAACAAAGACATTATCTATACAAGCATTCATTCGAGTGGGCTTTTTAATTGAGCAAAATAAATTTAGAGATCTTAACAGATTAGAAAAACAACTGATTCACGTTCACGTAAATCAACAAATTCAATATTAAAATCACCACAAAATGCAAGTTTAGATTTATATTTCTGTAAATTTATTACAACTTCTTCAAATTTTTCAAAGAAAACATTTACATCACCACTAGGAGATCGATATAAACTAAAAATAATTAAACTAAGATATTTTAGTCTGATACAACTAAATTCACAATTTAATTCTGAATTGAACTGGCTTAGATCAATTTTTGAAAAATTTAGACCATTACGTATGAAAATGCCAGCTCCACCATTTTTTTCTGATGCTTCTACACATTTCATCAACAGCAATATAGCCTCGTGGAGTGAAACGATTTATTAAATTGTCAGTAAGCCAGTGTTCCGAAACACAGATAACATCAATATTCTCACTACTACTAAAATGCTACAACTCTAATAGTTTATTCCTAATACCCTAATACATTGGATATTCACCTGAAGTATTCTAAAAGTATGAGCTTGGCTATTACCCACAATATGTGTCATACAATTATTGTCAGCTTGAATTTGTGTTAAGCCTATATTATCTAGTTCTAGCTTACTGTTGTTAAAGCTGGTTTCTTTCTTAAAAAACACCTAGTTTTTACATTTGGCTCAAACTTACTTCTAGGCACAACAGAAGATTTACTAACCTCATTTAACTCTGACGGTACTTTGTTTTCAAGATTTGAAATAACTTTCTGAAAAGATTGCATTTTTGACAAATCAGGGGAGTTAAACCCCAAAACAGGTACAGTATTGCTTACACTAGACAAGTTAAGTTCACTTGCATGTTCAATGAGCTGTGTTGAACTCGATGACGCTGTAGGAACACCAGACTCGACGATGCGAACAGTTGCTTCCGGGATGGACTTCAAGGCAGGCCAATGGTCAACAGACGCAAATTTTGATTGAGGTTCCATAGATTCACGGCCCGCATCCAGTTGAAAAGTCTTTGTTTGTTGCTTGGTTTCAATCTACAATTATATTATATACGGCCCTCTTGCCCTTGCCGTTTAAATGGAGGCCATGTTTACTATGATATGTCCGAGGTAAATCATAGTTAACCTTACCTGAGGATACTTTTTACACAAATCTAAGATTTTTTTTATTTACACTAAAGATATCACCATTTATACCATGTCTAGGTGGCATGCCTCAAAGGTAAAGTCCCAATGAGAAGCATTTGTTCATCACTGGCATCGTTTATTAGCCGTTCAATATTTACACTAAGGTTTTAGTTTGATGACCTTCATCAATGTCATTTGATCCCCCAATTACAATTAAGTATTCAGAATCATCACACTTCTTAATGTCAGGAACAACTTGTCTCCATCAGATTAGGTTAGGATACCGTAGTATTTAAAAAAGGTTTGAAAGTTCTCCATCAGATTAGGTTAGGATACCGTAGTATTTACAAAGCTAACATTCAGACACAGGTCTATTTGGTTGTAATAAGACTGTACCATAGAATCTAATGGCTTAGACATACTATGCTAGCATGATTAAGCAAACTCAACCCGGAGCAAGGTAAACTTTTATATATTCAGAGTGTATAAAGCAGCCTTGTTCGAATCAGACCAATCAGTGTGTGTAAGGCAGCCTTAGTCGAGACCAATCAGAGTGTGTAAGGCAGCCTTGGTCGAAACATAAACTATCTTCAGGAGCAAGGACACTTCTACATACTTGCAGCTTTGAATTTGTTTACTCAACAAATTATCTTTTCCTTTTAACAATTAAATCTTCTATCTGTACCCTAAAAATCAAAACTAATAAGAGTAATGTCAATTCAAACCATCAGAAAGCAATATAAAAGTCAGTAAGCAGCCGATTGGCGGTAGAACCTCAAATTTAGATATACGATGAAAATATGACTAATTGTTCATATAAACTTGAGATTTATATTCCCAGTTACAATTCAATCTATAAGCACGATCTTGCATTGCTTTTTTATACACTACTTTAAATTAAAACAACGATATTAGGAATATTTTAACTCGTTACAAAAATTTAACGTCCAACCATTTTTAATCACGGATTAATATGGAGTTTCTAATAAAAACTAAAGATTCATAAAAGCTGTTTATAATCAATCAGTGAACTGTCAAAGTACTGTACTATTACTGTATTAATTTCCTGACAGCAGTGACTAAATAAACTGGTCAAGTGTCAAGGTAAGGTCATTTCATCTACCTGGGCCTCCTTCAGGGTGTCGAGAAAGATGAAAATGTTCGGGTATGGAGAAGGAAGCAATTTTTTAAACTTGCTATGCAAACTTTCAAAGGCGCCGTTTGTGGACCGCCAAAGGTCTGATGAGTTTAGAGCCCAAATGAGAATAAGAACTCATAGCGTTTATTATTTGTTTACATTCCATCTTCCGCCCGATTACCTGTCTACCTGGGGTAGCGTTGGCGCTTTCCCGGTGCGTGCCAGGCTGACCCTTTTTCGACCCTCGCATAACTGGTGCTTTCCTGGTCTACCCATTTCTAAATAGCAACAAAAATGTCATTATTAAACAATGTAGTGAGTTACCTCTCCCTCTTCTTCCTCCTCCTCTTCCTCTTCTTCTTCAGAGGATTCTTCTTCCAGGCTATCCTCAACGAGGGCTTGTCCAGATTTTGCTTTTTTCCAAGCTGAATATTCTTTTAATTCATCCTCGCTCAGGGTCTAAAAAATAAGTTAAATTCAAACCATAGTTAAATGTTTGAAAATGTTTTGTGTACGAACCATATAATAAGGAAGTATAGACGCATGGAGTGAACATTTGGTCAAAAAGATCAGTCAGGGAAGGGAAAAATAAATAATAAACACTATCATGAAACTTTCTCTTCTCACTTTCTCTACTTAGCCCTATTTTAATAAATAAATTCTTTTATATTTTCTTAATATAGATTATGAAGTAAGTAGCATGCATAGAAAATCTGTTTATAAACTTATTTTTCAAAGTGGATAGCTATCAAAACTGGGCAGCTCATATTTTGGCTTCAATCCTTAGTTTTAGTCTTATTTCTGAATTAAAGAAATAATTACTAAAAAGAACATTAATAATGCAAAAAAGTACAAAAGAGCAGTTACAAATAAATATTTTTAGCATTAATATCATAACTTTTACTTTCTCCCCCTATAGGCTACATGTAGAAGAAGAAAGTAATGTTTTTGTCAACATTTTTTAAATTGAGTTTTTTTAGGGAATATTCGTTTTGGTGCTCCCTGAACCCAAAAAAATTTTTATGTGATGTCTGTCTGTGTGTGTATCTGTACAGAGCTAGAGACGACACCAGTTGTCCGATTATTATGAAATTTGGTATATAGGTACTAATCCACAATATCTACAGGAATTTTTTTAAGGGTAATTATCCCCCAAAAATCGCCAAAAAACATGAAAAATTCAAATTTCTTAAAAACGGTGATTTTGATTAAACTTAACTGGTTTGAAGAGCTTTTGGTTACCAACAAAATGACACCACCCGCATTTATGGAAAAATTCGGCTTTAGAAATTACAGGATTTAAATAAAAAGATTACTTACCACCATTAAAAATAGCTTGTAAAACTAAATAATTTGTATTACTTTGAATTATCATCCTATGATCACTGGTTGCGGAGAAAATAATTTTTAATTTTGCGGTAAACACAGTATGTTGTCCAATGTTATTCTAATGGGGAATACAAAAATTACCATTTCTCTCTCTTATTTACGTATTGATTTTGTTATAATTGACATGCAGGTCAAGTTAGCATTGACCAACAGAGGATATGTTGCCATTTACCAAGGAGGGGGGGGAAGGAGGCATTTCCCCTCTTCAAACCATTTAATTTTGTAAATCAATTAAACAAGTTTACAATCATCATTAAAAGAACAAAAGATTATCAAAATAAAATGGAAATTTAAACTAATCAGCAATGAATTAATCAAAATAATCGGCCACATAAAAGAAAACGCAATACAGTAACAAAAGGGCACAGAAAATGCAACTGTAAAGTATTCATGAAAAATATATTAATTAAATCACCTTAAAAAAAATAAGGACTGTATTTATGATTAAACCCACCGTTAAAAACTTTTCAAAATCAGCCATGTATTTATCTTTCAGCTGCTGGTGCCGTTTCTTGTACTTCTCTATCTCTTTTCTCGAAAGAGTTTTCCACTGCGCGGCAGCCTGTTTGAATGCTGCTTTGCTTGGCAAGTGGCTGTTTTTCTTTACAAACTCATTTTTGAACAGGTCCCAAGCTGTTCTGAAAAGAAAAAAAAAACAATATATATACTATAACACACAAATAAGCTTGTAATAAATATGAAAGAAAGTCAAATAGGGATGAGTCGATGCCAACATTTATCGATTCTTGTTACTGATACCAGAAAAATCTTCTCTCGATTCTCGATACCGATACCATCAATACCTACGATTTTTCGGTACTTATAGTTGTTCAAAACTAATGTTAAAAACAGTTACAAATTTACGTTACCATTTAAAATTATTCTGTAGTAAAGCTTTTTGTCATCAATTATGTGTGTCGACAAACTAATTTTGTAATGCAATTTTTTACATAATTTAATGTTGATTTCATAAGATTAAGCAAAATAATAGCTGTTTGATAAGAATCTGGTAGAGGAACTACATACAAATTTGAAGACTGATATATGACCTTAAACATTTACTAATATATAAATAGCATTTTGGATTGACATTAAAAACATAAAACCTAAATTTTGACAGAAACTATCTGGACTTTTTAAAATAAAGTTTTAGAAATCTTAAGATGAAATAAACAACAGAACAATATGATTAAAACAAACTAGATAACCACAAATAAGCTTGTAATAAATATGAAAGAAAGTCAAATAGGGATGAGTCGATGCCAACATTTATCGATTCTTGTTACTGATACCAGAAAAATCTACTCTCGATTCTCGATACCGATACCATCAATACCTACGATTTTTCGGTACTTATAGTTGTTCAAAACTAATGTTAAAAACAGTTACAAATTTACGTTACCATTTAAAATTATTCTGTAGTAAAGCTTTTTGTCATCAATTATGTGTGTCGACAAACTAATTTTGTAATGCAATTTTTTACATAATTTAATGTTGATTTCATAAGTAAGCTATATGAACAAAAAAAGACAAGAGGCCAAGTGTTTCTTGGATATTTTTATCCACAATGATTGCTAAGTCCCCAATTTTCGGTGGTTCAGCTTTTGCATGCGATTTACACCGCCTGGTTAAGCAGGGGAGATATTCTTGCACATATCTTTTCCTAAAGCTATTCAGGAGGGATGGATTTCACACGTTGTTTCTTGCAGAGTTTGTCTTCGACAATAGGGATTTCAAATGCTTCCCCGAGGAAATGGTTTAGTGCTAATGGTTCAAGGTCTTGAGGATCCATAGACACGTGGGTAAGATGTCGGGAATTTAATAATAAAGTTTGCTTCACACTGATAGTAATTATTGTCGTATTGATTTGTTTATTATTACACTAACTCTTTTTTCCTTGTTCTTATCATCTTCATGTTTACCATAGGAATAATGGCTACCTACAAAATAAAAACACAATTATACAATAACAAAACTTAGCCTATTTATTATAAAATTTACATTACTGTGTATCCTGATAAATCTAGGGTTTTACAAATATTATTATAAAGGTAGGGATGGGTTCCTGACTATACTTTATTTATTTAAATGCTCATATACAATGTCCTCGGCTTCAGTCGATAGTACAAACAAAATCTTAATTTCAGGGAGGGGGTCTCGTGCTGAGAACTCTCTCTCTCTCGCTCAATATCCTTGCCAATCTTTAAATATAATAACCATTTTCTTGAAAAATAATATTTTAGCCTTCTTTAACACGTTGGCTGCGGGTGACCCGCATGCGAGTCATGCGACCTAGCGCTAGGAGCGGCTGACCCGCAAAGGAGTCACGGTGCACCTTCTACTGTAATGCTTTGGTGTGAGCTCAGCTCTTGGCGGGAATGGACCTTATGCTGTCCGCTCCTCACATAGACACCACGTGTTAGTTCGGTAGCGTCAGTTTCCTGCGCCATGCGGTTTTTTAGTTTTACCGTGTGATTTATTTACTAATGTGTTTTTTTTCGAGTTGTGTTATGTGCTGCCTGTATAAAAACAATCAGAATTAACCATGATGGATGACGATTAAACATAAAATATTAAGTTCTATAATTAATTATGTGCAATAAAAACTTGCAATTAGAACAATTTTTATATATGGTATTAAATTTGCATTTTTATACTGTTTTACTGTATAAGTCATTTCTCCCATAGTAAAAAGTTTGTAAACATCTTTTGTGGTTTATTATTGAGTAGGACCTATTATTTCATAGTGTTTACGCTAGTGTATTACGTCAAAAGGGTCAGCGACCTACTTCCAGGAGCGGCTGACTCGCATGCGGGTCACGGATGGGACGTCATCGCAACACCGGAAATAACGTATATGGACACTTTTTTAGGGTTTTTTTGTGTTTTGTCAACATATTTAGTTACGTTTTGGGGGGGGAAATTATCCACATTTTTGACTACCAATATAATGATTTTTCAGTAGCCAACGTGTAGAAAATTAACACATTCTTTAATTTGGTTTAAAAGAGGAATTTAGGTAATATTAAATAAGATTCAATGAATTAGGTTGATCTCATGAACACATGGCTTTGGCCTAATTTCAACAATGCCTACTCTCTTTATAAATTTTAATAATACTGTTTATGTCTTGATTAATGGAGTTCAGTCTTTTTAGAAAATATAAATACTGCTTTTAAAAAGGTTTCAAATTAGTTTGTCAGCTACTGAAGCTACTCAATCCACTTCAGAAACTGATGGTAGAATTAGTCCAAGAAACCTAGGTAGGCTACAATGAAATCAGAAGGAGATTACCAACTCAATTTCTTCTCTGAAACCATCTCTTCTGTGCCTGTTATGCAAAAAGGGATAATGTTTAATGGTTTCAGTTCTTCTCCTATCCCTAGTTAGACTGTTTTGTCTAACTTTACTTTCTAATTGGGATAAATATTAATATTGGGAATGGCACCCACAAAAACAAGTGTTAACACTCAGGCAACCTCATGGTAAGAAGGAGGAATTAGGGGTGGGCGAGTACTCAAGTTTTGAGTATTTGGTCGAGTACTAAAGACTACTCTAAGGCCGAGTCGAGTAGTTGACTACTCCCGCCGTTTACCAAAGATAGTTGAAAATAGCGTAGTTACCCCCGCCGTTTACCCACGTTTACGGCGCTAACCAAAGTTTTAACAAAATAAGTGACTGAAATAAAGAAAAATAATATATATATATATATATACCGTACTGGTACAGATTTTTCGGATAATAATAAAAATAATAATCTGTTTTTAGCTCATATGAAAGGAGACATTGCCAGGTGGGTTATTTATGGATACCTGTTTGTTAAGATAAGTAAGAGAGATACGGTAACAATTTTAGTACCTTGGTTATCGGTAAAGTAAGCGGTAATAAAATAGCCGCAAAATATCATAGCCTAAGTGTATTCAGAAACCAAACAGAACGAATACAGAAAAAAGATTTTAAAAGAAAAACATACTGGCAGACATAAAAATGTATTTAGGTAAGCTTTGAATATAATTAAATTACAGGTTGTATGAATTATAAATTATAGCCTCCAACAACCTTTAAATCTTGTAACCAAGTAACAAAACAGAATAATAATTTGTATTGCAATCAGATGACATATACTCAGCAGACGTCGAAGTTGTAGCCTACTCGTCGTAACAGAAGTCGACGGCAATGGCGGTTCATCAAGAATCAAGAATCCATCACAATCACTCATTGTTTGTTTTAAATATTTAAAACATAAAGGCTATCACAACACTTGTTCAAAAAATTGTATCAACAAATACGACGCGCGATCACTTTTAAGTGGAAGTGGTGATTACGTCCAAACGTCATTATCACACAAAGAGTATACCTAGAAAGTGAATATCAGAGGTAAAGAAATACGCAGTTTCAAAAATTATGAAATATGACATAACATTATGAACCCATGTAGGCTAACCTTTTTTATTTGTTACAACTAACAGTAGTGTATGTAAAACATTTGTTTTTTTATTAATCTACGTTTTAGCAATCAAACTAATATTTAACCTAAACAATCTTCTAAACCATTCACGGTATATTTAATAATAGATAAAAACATTTTCTTTCGGTTGGTTTAATTTCCATCCATAGGAAGTGTCATAATGCCTATTAGGAAAATGTTATGATAAGCCCGATTTGTGCTTTTGAATTGATGTAGATGTTATTACGTTTGCATATCAAAATAAGTGTCAACCTAGACCTTCTGCATGTGATTACTCTCTGTAACACATGATCGTAGATCAGAGTGTATTTGCCAAATTTTTGGCGATTTTAAGTAGTTTCAAGTACTCATTTGAGGTTAGGGAGCCATTATAAAATCGGCAATGTACAACACAAAACGGTGTTATAATTTCATTGATAAAAAAAAACATAAATTTATGTGTTTATCCCTCAGTTTGATTTAAAAATGAGTTCGCATGCAGTACGCTGACGTCAGGGAAGTGAATTTCCACACACAAAACTTTTAAAACTCAAATATAGTGTAAAAAAATACATTTCTTCCAATTTTGTAGAAATCTGAAAAGATAGATTTTTTGGCTGTTCTGATGCTCCTGGTTTCATTTACCTCCTTACACTGGCCAAGTCTAGGCGAGCAAAGACGAGTGTGCGACAGTGACAGTGTAAATGCGTAGTAGTTTGTTATTAACCTCTATTATAAAATTACTCGCCGAGTCGTATGAAACTCGACGTAACATTCGGCCAGTGTGTGGAGGCACTTTATCAATGCTGTAAAGGCATCTCGTCATCATTCGTGATCGTGAACCTATAAACTAGCGAATGCCGGTCGAAGTTGAAAATTGCTGTCGTGAGCAAAGGAATGCCGTGTAAATGGAATGTCAATGGATGAAAAATATGTTATGAATAAAACTGAAGGAAAAATGTGGTTGATAAACAGTGAATACTGATTTTTTTAGTTGTAGGCTATACCGTACCAACTTAGGACTGACACCGTTAGTGGTACCGAACCGAATTCGGTAATTCGTTTTGTACCGTACTGGTACAGATTTTTCGGTGCACCGCAGGACCCCTAATATATATATATATATTAGGGGTCCTGCGGTGCACCGAAAAATCTGTACCAGTACGGTATATATATATATATATATATATATATAATTCATTTAAATCATTATTCATTCATGGTAAAATAAAGGTTAAAATAATATAAACAATAACATTAATAATTCAATAAAATGTTATGTTTATAATTAGAGATGGGCCGGTTCCGATTCCAGAATCGATGATACCTTCGATACCAGGGGTATCGAGATATCGACGATACTCGATTCTTCGGGTCTATGTGATTGATACCGATTCCAGATTTAAAGCGGTTAAAAATCATAACGCTAGTGGTATTTGACTTTCAAGTGATGTTATTTTGTTTTATTTAATAGTCTTATTACATTTTCATCTCTTCTTGAGTGATACCAGCAAACTATAACTTCCATTTTCCAATTGGAAGATCTACATACGCAGTATGACAAGAAACGATGAAGCGAATGTTTGTAATTGTAATCCTATTCATAACAATACCAAGGCCAAACGAATACTTTATCAGCAGGGTCGATTGTTTGATTCGGATCATTAATCTCGTTAGTTTAGTAGCATTTAAAAACAGGCTAGTGAGTGAAACGTTTTCGTTTCATATAAAGAAATTTAGGCCTTCAGCAGAAATTCCAGTTTTACTTTCGTCGTCTCGAGTCTGTTTATAAAGATGAATTTGATCATCACGGGCGGCCATATTTGCAATAAGTTGGTCATCTGTACTCAGTGATTTTTGTCTGACAAGCTACTCTCGAAGTATCGGATTACTGATGCAGTAGTAACTACCATCTAACAACTGCATCTAAAAATCATCTCTTAACAAATCAGTACAATGCATGAATAAATACCAATTTTCTGTTTTAATTATCAAGTAAAACCATTTTATTTTGATTCAAAAGGTTACCTACTATACGATAGTTTCCAGCAATACAGCAAAGTGAATATTTAATAACAAACATTCATCTACGATGAAATGAACCGAAGAGAATCGAATGGTCGATCTCGTTTCAGTTTAATATTTATCGGACATTACGGGTTGAACAAGCTGTGGGTGCCAGGACGACGATAAAACCATCTAGGCAGCGCTAGGGTCACGTCAATGGCAGTTTAGTAATGCCCCAATGCTGTCTGTTTGCAGCACCTCGAACTTGAACTTACAGAAATCCGTATGTATTTTACTTGCGTTATGAGCGCTTCACTCAACGCGAACATGAATCGTCTGCCGGGAAAAATTAACAATCATAATAAAGTTCCACATTCCTGACATTCCTTATACATTGTATTAATTGTTTTATTATTCGATCGATAGTCGGCAATAAGCAGCACTCTGAAGGTTTTAGTTGATATATCGTGATTATTATATTATATCGTATTAATTTAGGCTATATAAGGTTAAGTTACTATTTCTACAACATTAGGTCGTTGGCAACTGTTATTGGGTGTGGATGCGATTCTCGTTTGTTACTTTCGCCGATTGTTTAGGTTTTAAAATAACATACATTTGGCCTAGGCTATTTCGTCTAAAAGAAAGGAGGGTTCAGATGCTTATCTTTCTGAATATAAGTTTGATTTACAATTCTAACTTTTAGTTTTAGTTTGAAAACTTCTTGAATAGTATGTTTTCGATTTCATAATTTGTTTACCGGGAGGCCCAACATTAATTATCTTGTAAGCAGTGGCGGATTTAAGCAATTGCCGCCTAAGGGCTACTAGGAAATCTGCCGCCCTCCCCCCCTTTGTCCTTTTCTCCGCCCAGATACACCCACGTGTTATATATCTTGTTTGGTTATTTTGTGACAGTGCCTAAAGAAGTAATTATACCGTTTTTTCATTCATGACTTAATCCAATAATTAAAATAATAAGGAGTTACGAATTAGCTGAATGAATACGTTTAAGAAATTTATGTTATTTCCTAGTTGAAGAAAAAAACAGTAAAATAATGTATAATTGACTTGATTCACATTAACACAGTTTAATATTCAATATAGCCTACTCAATGACAATCAGCCCTAGACTAGAGACAAATGTTGGTGTTAAAAGCAGTGAAGCAGTGCTACTTTTAATAACAAGAAAATCCTTTACCAAAGGCCTAAAAATCCCTTCTTATACTTCATCAAAACATTAATTTTTACACCAACGCATTGACTACTGAAAATTATAATAAATAACCTATAAATAAGATATGATTAAACTGTAGCCTTAAAATTCGTAATTCGGACCATTAGCCTCAAAATTCTGACTATTTTAATTCTGAATTAGCGCTTTTCAATACAGTTTTTCAGTCATTTTGTAATTTATACTTTTATACAAAGTCCATATGTTTTAGAAAATATAAAATTAATTTATGTAGGCCGTAGGCCTGATCTTCATAAAACTCTACACATTTTCAAAAACAAAACTTCTTCTAGTTTCACCTCCATGATGTTGTAGATCCAGTGAATTAAAATATAATACCTACAGGAGTCACTACTCTCTGACAAATAACCTTCAAAAAGCGTGCCGTCATATTTGGTATTTTGTCCTGTTGTGGTGTCAACTTGTTGGTGGGACGGTGTCATTCGATGTACAAGGCGGCTTGTTTTCAACAATATTTCCAAAGCCATATTAAAAGGGTGTTTTCATTTAACTCAAATCATAACTTTGCTTCGAGATAAACAATAAAATTACATATAGAATATGTCTTAAGATTATAAAGTTAAGTTTAACATCATGATTCGCCTAAAATGCGAACAGATATTAATTTAAAGACTTCAAATAACACAGTTTTCATTTAATGAAATGGGAGATTTTGACACTGTCCCACTCAAAAAATATGTACAGAGGTCTCGCCTGGAGTAAAAAACTGCAGCGTACTTGCTGACCACCATTTTGACCCTTTGTCAACTATGCTCCCATGGCAACAACCAATCAAATCCTATCTTCACAAATTATGTTAGTCTTTATTTGTCTTTGGTCAGATGTTTTGTTCTAAAAAATATCCTCCAGAATGAACGACTATGTGTGGTAGCCTTTGATGGTAAGTATAAGACGGCTGAAATAACTTTCTTTGTTACCTTGAGTTTGAAAATTAATCGACAATATCATTGTAGTCTAAATTTTGTTATTGTCATCTCAAATTCGATTGTTGCAACATTTCTCAGCCATATGCCTTCGTCATTATTGATGTTGTATACAAATAATTTTAATGCTATGCGAATGTACGGGTAAACTTGGAAGTCCGTGCGTTGGACGTAGTCATAGTGGCGCAGTGCCTGATGTAGTTCGTGGCTTGCCGCCCTTTCTCTGTAGCGTAATCATCTTGTCGCTAGTGCGGATGAATGACAAACGCATTATGACTGTTTTGAGGAACTGCAGTGTGAGGGACTGCAAGCGTAATACATTAGTCTCTGATTACTACCTTTACCTTTAAAAGAGCGGCACGCACCGTCATTGTCATCCGTTTTCGTCAAAATGTTCCCCGTTTCAACATTTCTTTTGCAAACAACTTATTAATTTTCTGTAAATTTGCCGCCCCTAAAAACTTGCCGCCCTGGGCTACAGCCCCTATAGCCCCCCCCTAAATTCGCCACTGCTTGTAAGACCTAAGTGGAAATATAAACAAATAATGGTTTCATGTTTTCTTATCAAATTTGTTTGTTGGCTAAAAGTATTGTTTGGTGGGCTACATATCTATTGCCAGGTGGGCTACACATAAAAAATTCATTGTTAATTTTTGGTGCTGTATTTTTTTTTCCTGCGCTTAAATCTGCCTTGGATTCGGTATCGAATACAGAATCGAGAATCAAAGCCCAAATTTTAGAATCGGAATTGGAATCGAGGAATTCTGGAATCGGCCCATCCCTATTTATAATTAAAGTTTAATTCGTGAAAAACATTGTTTTCGATACAAAAAATAAAATTACGTTTTTTACTTTTTAAAGAACTACTCGACTCGACTCGTTACTCGAGTAGTTTGGCTCAATACTCGACTCGACTTAAAAAAACACTACTCGCCCATCCCTAGGAGCTATCATTAATTTGTCCACATGTGGTCCAGAGCAACAATGCACTCAGGTCTTCTTAATCTTGATGTTCACTATTTCACTTTTTAATCACTCAGATAAAAATAATACTGTATGAAATTATATTTATGCAAATTTGTGTTCTGAGATTTATTTATTTTATATATATATATATATATATATATATATATATATATATTAATTTTATCTAGCTTTGTGTTTGAAATAGCTTATACATATAAACTAATATGCTAATAGGCATATAATAGGCTAAAAGTTCCTATTAACAGATGTCCTAAAATGCTCGGTTTTCCGTATATCCGTCTGTATTTGTTTTTTACATGACCAACTATATCTCACGAACCACTAAACGTATAAACTTCAAACTTGGTACGTGGATGACTATTAACAAGACCTATTTAGGTATGTAGTATCAAGTTTCTACTTTGTACCATTTCAAAATGGCGGCCATTTTTATATTTTAAAGCTTAATATCTTAAAAACCGTAAATTTTACAAAAATTTTACAGGATACAAAAAAGTTTTCTAATTTTATCTTCTAAACAATGGTATGAAGATTATTAAGATTGGGCAATAAATAACTGATTTATTGCAATTTGTTTAATAGAATACATGCTTATTTGCTATAATTGCTACAAAATAAGCATGTATTCTATTAAACAAATTGCAATATTATTTATGGCCCGATCTTAATTACCTTGATACCATTTTTTAGAAGATAAATTACACAACTTTTTTGTGTCTTGTAAATTTTTTCGTAAAATTTACGGTTTTTAAGATACTAAGCTTTAAAATATAAAAATGGCCGCAATTTTGAAATGGTACAAAGTAGAAACTTGATACTACATACCTAAATAGGTCTTGTTAACAGTCATCCACGTACCAAGTTTGAAGTTTATACGTTTAGTGGTTCGTGAGATATAATTGGTCATGTAAAAAACACATACAGACGGATATACGGAAAACCGAGCAGTTTAGGACATGTGTTAATAGGAACTTTTTTCTTAGTTTTTATGTAAGTGATCATATCCCGAAGTCCTGAAGGTTTTTTTTTTTCAACACCCTGTATATAGGGCCTAATGAACACTAATGGGGCATCTTTTATCTTATCTGGGGCATAAATGGGAAGGTATTTATTGGTATTTATGATGATACCGATATGCTATATTTATTAATATTCAGAATTATGAACAAATTTATGAACTGTTGCAATATCCCCGCAGAAACTGAATATGGCATCTAATGCAATATGAGGTTTCGATACGCAGTGAAATAAATTTGTTTGAAATGGGCACACTAACATTGATGAAAATAAGACTTAACTATTAAAGAAAGAACGATTGATTAAAACACGATTATCAAATTACAAATACTTAATTAAAGACACAATTATTAAATGATGAACAATTAATTAACAACATAATTATAACACTTGCATGGACATTAGCATTAAATATAGGAGGGGAGGCACTATTGTCTTTGTTTTGAGGACAAAAGGGGGAAGGGGTTCTGGATTTCTCATCACTATTACGTATGAGTCATTGTTCTTCAGTTTTATCTCACTTCACACTTTTCTTAACTTAGTTAATGTTTTATTACACTGCAGAGCGTCTATTCAAGAGTTCACTTCACATATTTTACTAATATAGTTAATTCACTTTGTAGAGTGTACAGTTTCTTAAATATAACTATTTACATGGGTTTATGGTCTCTACACACACTTTAAAATTTCCTTTACATATATTATTATTCTTGATCTAAACACTTTTTATTTTAAAATTGTATTTTCGGCTGGGAGGGAATATATTGCTTCAATGCAGAAATGTGGTAAGGCCCAAATGTTTTTGTGTCATCGAGGTTGTTGCTATATTTGTTCAAAATGTTGCCTAATTCGATTCGTTGTTCATTGTTTGATAATTTATTGCTTTCTAAAGACTCAAAAACCATTTTAAGGGAGGGACTTCCTGTATTCTCACTCATATTCAAGTTAGGATCGTTATATGAATAGTTTATATGAATATCGTTGTTATCGCCATCATAATTATCTTCATAATATTCATCATCATTATTAATACTTCGCCTTAAGCTTTGTTCAAATAAAAAACTGCAATTTACACCTTCAACAGATACCTCTCCGAACTTCAAAGATATATTATTATCTTCAATCAACTTTCTTTTAAGTTCATCTCAAACTGCCATAATTTCAACACGCCATTCCCAATTATTAAATTCATAACTAGGTTTGGTATGAGTAAAATTTGTACTTAAGTTTCTTCTTTCTCTAGAATTACAGATAACATATTATAAACTATTGAACACTAATGGGGGCAACTTTGATCTTATCTGTGACATAAATGGGAAGGTATTTATTGATGTTTATGATGATACTGTTATGCTATATTTATTATTTATTTATATACAGAATTTTGAACAAATTTATGAACTGTTGCATATGGCACATTTAACAAGGAAATTTACTATTAAATAAAATATTATGGGGAAATTATTATTAGTAATCATGTCGGAATAAATAACATATGAGGGAAATTAACACTAAATAATGAATGGGATGTAATGTAATACTATAAACTCAATTAAGATAAACAATGGGTTAAGAAAAATGGATATGTATCCTTACCACTACTATATGGAAGTAAAAATCTGGTTTTTTTGTTTAAGTTTATCTGCTTCCATCTTAAGAATTGTTTTACCATGAATTCAGAAATGGAAATATTTATAAAACCATCACCAATACAAAACCACCTACTTGGCTTGAAATGCAGAGGTCTCTGAATAAAAAAACTGCAGAACCCATTTTTATAAGAGTAATTATTTCCTAACATTTCTTGAATGTTTTGTTTCTTTTCCAGCCCAAACAGAATGACCCGACATTTTATATTTCCAAATCTTGTTAAGGGTAAAGTATCCAGGGAAAACTTAGCCTACTAATTCAAATACCATTGAAAATTAAATCAATGCACTAGATTTAAAATGTATGTGGCTCTAGAATTAGCCTGACTCACAAAGGTTGATGAATGTAAACAAGTAAAAAAAATTATCACAGAAAGAGGAGTGTCAACTTTAGCTAATTTGAAAACAAACATTACTTATGAATAAAAACTCATAAACTGTCAATTACAATATTACAACAAAAAATCCGATGTGATAGAAATTAAACGTATTGTACTGTTTATTGGATACAGAGCATTTGTTTTTGAAGAGTTTTTGAACAAATGTAATTTGAACCATAAAATAAATTGTTTATTTTATTTATTATTTTACTTTTGGCAATGAAATGTAGTCACAATTCTTAAATCATTTACACAATTAGTTACATTAATTTGGAAGTATTCTTTGTTTTTGTAGCAGCAGCTTGCAATGAGTTATAGAATACAATTTATTTATAGTCTTTTGCCTTTATACGTAATCTAAAACAATTCTCTATACAGAAGCAGATTTTATACTTACACCGGAGGTTTTTTCGGCTCATTTTTCCACAGCTCCTCCCCATCGTCATATTCAGGTTCCAATGTGACAGCCTTAAAAATTAAAAATTACATTACTCCACATGGAAATACTATTTACAAGGTTTTTATAAGGGCAAAATATGAGGCCCAACACCAATAGGAAAAATTAAAAGCTTCATTTTGTCAAATTCTACCCAAGATGCCATTTTCACACAAGACAAATTTATCATTATCAGGCACAAACCCTATTAAGTTTTGCTTGGTTGGTTGCTTGATTACAACTCTGATCTCAAAAACAGTTCAAATGATTTTCTTCAAATATTGGAAATAACTAATTTCTGGGATAAAAATAAGTTCTATATAAGTGATAATGTAAAAAAAGGAAGATAAAAAAGTGAAAACCAATTAATACAGTGGAACGTGGCTAATTCAAACTTCTATAATTTGAAATCTTCTTTAATTAGAATTTTTCTCCTGGTCCCTAGCATTTCATATACAAACAATGCTAAAAGATCGTGGTTAATTCAAATTATATTTTGGATAATTCGAAGTCTCTATGCGAAAAAAGCAGATCGAAAGTCAAACAGTCGGGCCAGGAATTCCTGAAAAACGACGTTGTATCATTGGCATGCGGTCAAAATTCCTCGCCGACCCTTTGGCACAGGCTGTATAGCTTCAAGGTCGTCACACTCACCCCTTCCCCCGCCCTACTCGACTGTTTGGCCTATGTGACTCGCCTGCGGCCGGCGCTCCTTTCGAGGTCTAACCTCTCCCACCTTTCTATTGTTTTGCAACGCTCCACTTCTCATAGCTCATAACAGTGACACCCTTACACCTGTCTGGTAGTGTGTGCTGTCACTCTGAGCTACAGTATTGTGAGTGGTTTGTTTTGACTTGTGGTCTAAGTTCGGTTTTGCCTGCGTTTTAAAGTGTATGCACAGAGCAAAGATGTCGTCATCAAAGCCTTGGATTTCGTACAAAACTTAGACTTTAGCGGAGAAAATAGCGGCGATTAAAGAGGTAGAAAAGGGAATCAAGAAAAAATGTTAGTATATGTTAGTTTTATTTGATCATTTTAAACTTTTGAAGTTATTTACGAGACAGTTACTGTACTGTACTATGTCCGTTAACGTAATTTGTTGAATGTATACCATTATCTAAAGGTAATACATAATATAAGCAGTTCAATTGTTAAACACCTATGTAAAATTATTTCTAATAAAGGTATTTTGGTAAATACTTTATGTTTGAGTATTTTCTTATCCTTTTTATAGAACTTTGTTAATTCAAATTTTTGGATAGTACAAATTTGTTTACTGGTCCCTTGAGGTTCGAATTATCCAAGTTCCACTGTATTGGGCTTATGGAGTTTAAAATAAAAACAAAATAATCATAACAGCTGATTATAATCAATCAGTGAACTGTCACAGTAATAATCATGTAGTTTAAGTATTAACGTGTGGTTCTTGAGAACAGTGACTAAAACCGTTGAATGAAGATTACACATGGAGTGGTCATATCCAAAATGAATGAAAGGGAAATTGAGCTATAACAACTGGAGTGACATACATACAGTTATACATACAGAAAAGAGGCAAATGAGCAAAGCAAATCTGCTTGTCAGTAGAGGGACTTTATGAAAAATTACTCAAGTCACCTAAACAAACTGAATCGCATTCCCCGAGCAAAGCTCACCCCCCAGGTACTGTTTGTAATGAAGCTTAAAATGAAATAAGGGTTAAAATGTATTAGCTATTTTAAATTTGTAAATCACAACTATAAAATACCATGACAATAATCATGATGAGTATCTTACAATTTTTCATAGGGTCTTGCATATCAAAAACATTTTAAGAAAATTCGCACAGGTAGAATTGTTTGTTAAAGTAGGGAGAAAATAATTAATTAAAATAAATTACAACTTACGACATTAGTGGCTATCCGAAATTGACACAATATTGCAATATTATTTTTTACACTATTTTATATAGAAAAAATCAATATTATTGTAAATAAGTCACTTGGATTTAATTTTGATTACAATGTTGGTTTCTCATTATTCAGAGGGAACATTTTACTGTCTTTTCGACAGTTATTATAATTATTTATCTGTTCCAAGTTAAAATTTTTCCACACGGATACACATAAATTATAAGGCAGAGTTGTTTTTCCACGATGAAAGCAAGTGAATAAAAACAATTTTCCCCAAAAAACGTCTCAACTTTTGTAACTTAAAAGTGAGTTCAAACAGTTTTGATTAGTTATAAGCAATTATTGATAAAATATATGGTTATGGTATTAGCTTTTCGTTGCTCGAATAATTAAAAGCAGTTAGAAACATGATTTTTTCATAGAGACCTGGCTGGTAATAGTTTCCTGCTGCGTTATCGTCTCTAATACCTTTTTGACGGCCTTCTGCCGCACCTTCTTCTTGGGCTGCAGTCTCGCCAACTCCTCGGCCTTCTTGTCCTCGGGCAGAGTGTCCAGGTACGTGGCCATCTCCATCTTGTAGTTATCATGCATCTGCGCAAGTGTCAAGTTCCACTGTTACTCGCTTCGGTGACACATTCAACAAACTGGCATGTTTTCTCATAGACCTGCTTATCGATCAAGGCTTTCAGAGTTCTTGTAAACTATTTTTGACTAATAATGGAAACAGTCTACAAATTTGTTATTAAATTAGATATCCGTATAATTAAAGGATGGTGCCTATTACAGGAACATCAACTTTAAATCTGACATAACCTTTATGTGTTTAATTATAACAAAACTAAAATTGAAATAACGATTGCTCTTTAGTACATGAGAATAAACAATTTATTATTTATAACAAAGTACACAGATAAACATAAGAATATTGATTCTGTAGTTTGTGTTGTAAAAGTGGGCATGTAAGAAAGGTATGCATTTCTAGTATTTTGATATCCAACCAGTGTAAAGTAAATGCAACTAATATCGATAATGCAGCACAGAAATCTTATGATGACCTTGAAGAGTTAACAAATTCCATCTTTGTCGCCACTGTAACATATATTTAACGAAAATTGAAATAAACGTTGCTCGTCTGTACATTGGAATAAACTAATATGTTGTATTTGTTTTGCTTACAAAATAAAAAAAGATAAACATAAATATTAGAACAGTTGTTTCTTTAACGCGTTCAGTGCGGCGGGCGGGATTTCTGGTGGTTGCTTGGCAAGGAAACAAATGCTTTAACAAATGCTAATTAACATGATTAACGCAGTGAATGTGTTAAAACATGTGGTCTTTAACTATCGGATACACACTATTAACCCTCTTAATTACATTTCCGGTGTTTTGAACGTTAACCCTTTGCGGTCGAATGGCGAGTATAGGTCGCCGCGCGCCATTTTCCCGAACGCTCGAATGGCGACCTATACTCGCCGTGACGTTTAGCCCATATGAAGTGCGCTAAAACTAAATATAATGTAATGATTTTATGTCTATTTGCTTCTTATATATTCCTTATTACTTTTAACGTTTATTTTATCTACTCCATGGATTATTTTGTTCTGAAATAAATGTTATTACTCCATGAACTATACTTCACAATTCGCGGTGTCTTGTGTCATCTGCAAGCGTCTGATAGTTCCAGCTCCGATTGTTGTCTGTGTTGTTTAGGTTACGTTTACTCTTTTGTTTAGTTATAATTATGACTAATAAAATTAGTGATGACGATATTTTTGAATGTTTTTTGTGTGTCCATTTTACTTACAAATAAATATAAATGGGTTTTTACTCTCGTAATCTGTCACATATAGTACATATCATTGACTATATATACTGAAGGAGACATCCCATCTATATGGCCCAGCTGTCCCACTTTTAGTATATGCCAGAATTTGAAATGGACGTAGTTTGATTAGGTCACCGACAGATTGTGCTGCTGTCAACTATTTATTTCAGTTGTTTACATTAACTTTTAAAATATCTCCACCCCGGAAACCAAGTGATAATCAACTTATGTTTGCTTCCTGACATACCAACTGTTGTACTAACTCTCCTTGAGAGGATAAGTAATGGTTGACAGCAGTACACTCTGTTGGTGATTAGTGAGAACTACCTCCTCTTTGAATCCTAGCACACACAAAACTAGGGACAGATTTTACAATGTCAATGGGAAGTCTACTTCAGTATTAATAGTCAATGTACATATGTACTAAAAATATATGGAAGAAAAAAGAAAACAGGTATACATTTTTATTTTTATTTCATCAATATACAGTATGTAATCAAAGTGCCTTAAAAAGAAACCCTCATAAATGCATTTTAAAATTAATTTGGGTAATTAAATGTAACAATAGTAAAATCTATACAAAATAGCAAAAATTAATTTCGTCTCAGGGTGTCTGGGTGATTTAATTTAATCGACCTCAAAGGGTTAACCATAACTTTACGCTGTCTGATGCGTTTTTGAAAGTCAACATCTGATTCTCACCAAGGGGTCTTATGGTCCTGAATTCCTCTAAATTGATATACATTACCCAAGTCTACCAGATGTTTGGGCTAGCAGTTTTTCTCAAAAGTGTTTTGAAAATTTGAATAAAGAACTTGTGCTGATGGGCAAGTAATAATAGGCACAGTTTTATATATATCTTGCCTCCATGCACTCATTTAACTATTGTTAAACCTCAAATAACAAAAATTACTTAATAAAAAGCACTACACCAAATTTGTAATGACAATAATACCATTACACCAGTTTGATGCAGTTCTGCCCTTAAACGAGAGATAGTGACGAGAGAGATATCAGCTGATCCATAGCACACATATGAAGTTATTACAAACACACCGCTAACACTATATTTTGTTTTAGTGCAAAACACCGCCTACAACGTTACAAGCGTAAAAAAGTCTGAATTTTTATACTTGATCATGGAGTTTCTGCATTCATTGATAAAGCACACGAAATAGTACATCAAATTAGATGTAAACAAAACAACCTAAGATAAAAATAAATACAGATCAGATAGTTAGTGGTAATAATTGGTTGCCAGAGGGAGAAATGAGAGAAAATAGGGGAATTCACCTTTCGACCGCATATTGAAATCGAACAGACAATAGTTTGGGCTCAATAGCTCCATTCATTCACCTGATTTTGGTTTTAAAATAAAATCAAACTAAACAGCTGATCAACTTGCACTGCTTTTAAATATCTGAATATATTTCACCTTTGTATTTGATTCATTCTATTAAAGAGATATTTGTTCAAAAACAAACATTTTCTGATTTTCCTGCCAAGACCTTTCATGCTAGTCTATCGTTCATGGGTATGAACCATAGTTTTCTCCAAAGTTCCTAGGATGAGTTTTCTTTATAATGTATAAACAAGTTTTAAACACTGTTAAACACATTGTCTGCGGCGAGCGCCTCGTGGCGCTCGGCCGAACTACGCCGCTATCTGAGCGCGCCTCGTGGCGCTCTATGTCGTTGCAACTTCCATTCAGTGTGAGCCTGGCAGTACTCCGGTGAGGTGCGTGAAATTTTGTACGTGTTTTGTATACGTTCAAAGGTATTTAGTGGTGCAATCGGTTTTCTGATATCGCTTTTGCTGTAGTGGTTAGAGTGTACGTACTGTGTAAACTGTTTTTGTGGTACTGTGTGTACAATTAGTTCTAAATAATAGTACAACAGTGAGTGTGTTTTATACTAATCATGGCCTCTACGTCTCATGGACAACGCCGCCAGCGCCATGGCCGCCATGATAGCTCGGACTCTTGACTCTGGCACTTCTTCTTGTGCGTTTATCGAGGAACCTGGGAACACCAATGAGGAAGAATTTCTCACAGAGTCCGAAGAAGAAATAGATTATGATACTAACCCTTCTGTTTGGTCTATTCTTACGTCTGTTCTAAAACAAATAGAGTTTAGGCGCAAGGAGAAGATTAAGATTCAGTTACCAGGTGAAGGTAGGCCAATCGACTTTTTCAATGTTTTGTTGATGAAATTTTATTAGAGAACGTAGTGAAATACACTAATCGATATGCCTTGCAAGTCTTTACTCATACTACTAGTCTTACTCCTAAATCACAATTTGGAAGTGGAAAGACCTGACTGTCGCTGAGCTAAAAATATTTTTAGGTCTCTTTCTCCACACGGTACTATCAAACTAAATAGATTGAATGGCTATTGGAAAACCCATTGCTTATTTTCAATGAAATGTTTCTCAACATACATGTCACGTGACAGGTTTTTAAATACTCTGCAATCTCTGAATTTCCAGGACCATCGACACCAGTACCAAAATGACCGAATAGCGAAAATCCAGTACTTTGTAGACTACTTCAACAACAAAATGGAGTCAGTTTTTTATCCTCAAAGAGAACTTTCCCTTGACGAGTCGATGGTACTTTGGCGAGGTCGCCTTATTTAGGCAATACCTAAAAGGCAAAAAACTCAAGTATGGGATCAAGCTCTACACTTTGAGTGACCCTTACGGCATGATTCAACGCTTTATCGTGTACTGTGGCGTCTTGGATGACCTTGGGGGAAAGGCCACGCATCTAATGTTCCTAAAATTGATGGAACAAAAACTTGGTGTCGGGCATAGTATTAATATGGACAACTACTACAACTCGTTTACCTTAGCATATAAGTTGTTGGCGAAAGATATGTACTGTACTGGGACATTTCGTGCAGATCGTAAGCACACCCCTGTTGAAGTGAAGTCTGCCACTTTGAAAAAAGGGGAGACTATCGCAAGGTATGCTGAGGGAGTATGTATTGGTAAATGGAAAGATAAGAGGGTCGTAAACTACATTTCAACCGAACACGAAAATGTTATGGTTGAATCGATGAACAGAAGGAACATTGCCTGTGAAAAGCTACTTCCTATTGTAAAGTAAAAGTTTTATGAAGGGAGTAGACCGCGGCGATCAAATGATGGCCTATTACCCGGTAAAGAGAAAAACTATGCGGTGGTATAAAAAGATCGCCATGCAAATTGTTCACATGCTACTGCTCAATGCCTATCACCTGCACAACATCTACTTGGACTCCATCGAAGGCCACAAGCCACATTTCTATGATTTTTGTCTCAGTATCTTAGAACAGTTGTTGCCCCCAGTAGCAGAGCCACTTCCAATCTTGCCCGTGCGTGGAGCGGACCACACTCTGTCCACCCTTGGCCCAAGACCTGGTCAACCAAATGCTTTTAGCAGGAAGAGATGCCGCACATGTAAGACCAACAGTGTCAACCGATCTACAAAGTATGGGTGCCATGCTTGGCCAGGTTCTCCGGCACTCTGCCCTGGTGCGTGTTTCGACATATATCACCGCCGTCAGTAAACAAAATCAACAAAGTGCTCTCGGTCTTATAAATGTTTGTAAATATTTGTTTATATTTTATTGTTACAATTTTATAACTATTTTTAAATACAGTATTAGGCTATAGACTTCATTAGAAATGTGTATGAAGAAATATTATGAACAAAAAGAGCATTGTCAGTGCGTTGGACAGGCGGAGGAGAGCGCCAGGAGCTGACAGCGCCATATGGCGCCAGAAATTCATTCTCGGAAATCCACAAATCATGCTTGGACTTGTCTTCTGGCACATAAAGATATGTTTTTATGCAATAATATATTTTAGTAGTACGAGTACCTATTAAATTTATTTACCGCACTCAATGTGTTAAACAATTATTTAAACATATCTAAAAATACTTTAAACATTAAAAAGGAGAAAAATTAATTTATAAAGCAAAAACATAACAAGAGAGAAAAACAAAACATTTTCTGAGTTGTTGAAAGTTGAAGTCAACAATTAGGAGTAGGCTTATTTAGCCTTTAACCCTCCGAGTGATGAGCGACGGCAGTTGCCAATATCCAGGTGCTTTGTTGGATTGATGGGCGACGGCAGTCGTCAACATCTGACGGATTTTTTTCAGAGGCAGAAAAACATAGAAAAAGTGCTTGAAACCGGATAATTTTCATACAAATCGAAAGATAACATTCTAAACTTTCATTTTATTACATGAATGAACCTTCTAGCAGCGATATATCAACGTAATTGAGTTACATTTGAATGACAATTTGTGTGCGAGTCGACTACGCCTTGTTCGTGTTGCGAAATCGCCAAAAACATGACGTTTCAAAAAGAGCGAGATCAATTTTGTTTCTATCCGGAAGAGAGTAGTAGGACTGGAGAGTAGAGGTGTGCTCGGGATAGTTACTCCTGCCGTTTACCCACGCTACAAAGGGCTCGAGGAGTGATAAAAACGGGTGGGGAGGGGTGGGGTCCGGTTGAAAGCGATAAATCAGTCAGCTGACCAACACTATTTCTTTGAGTAATTATTTTACAAACACGTTTTACCCCATTATGAATTTATAAAAAACAGTGAGTTATTTGAATAACGTTATACCTTCACAAAACTATTCCCAGGGTGGGTAAAATAGTATTTTGTTAAAAAGACGGTATTTTTACTGACATGGTACGATAGTGGTATTTTCCAATCTGGCAAATCTATCTATATCGTATCGTCACTTGTTATTTAACTTTGGTGCTAGTTTGTATTCGTCCGTCTTTTGAAACTTAAGAAAATACAATTAAGTTTAGGTTATGCGTTATTGCAAGAGTTTTTGAAATGATGGATCAAGATAGGATGGAAGAAGAATTAATTGATCAAATCAGAAAATTATAACTAGACTTTGGCCAGAATGGTAGATTACCCATGTTGGTTATAAACATTTGTAGGCAGGCGTTGCATTGCATCAAATCGAATTGCACTGATTCGAATCGAAATTCGTTGAATCGCGTCGTTGCATCGAATTGAAATAAAATCGCTGCATCGCACACCCCTACTGGAATGACTAAGAAATTTCCTTTCCTTTCTCGCCGTATATAATGACAAAATACCTTTAAATAAACTTATGGTAAAATGAGAAATGAGTAGTTTTTTACGTTTGCTGGAATTGATAAAACCGATGGCAGCCATCGATCGACAAAACTCGATTTATATACATGAAACATCTGTTTGAGTAGTCTCACTATTTGTCTGGTTGGTAGCCCTGGTCAACCATTTGGGTCAGCTCTGACAGCTGACCAGAAACTGTGTCGTTGTTGTTTCCATGGTGATGTGACGTTTTTGTCATTGTAAGTGAATTTATTTTGTGAACGTTATTCGAGTTTTTGGAGCAAAATCCCCGGTGTTTGTTATAAAATATGTTTAGTGTGGTGTAGTGTTTACCCCAGTAGTAATATTTATTGCATTATTTATGTGTAAATATTACTATAAAGTATGTAAATATTACTATTTTATTTTGGATTTTTACTATAAACAATTCTTTCTTATAAAGTATGCGATAACAATTTATAGATATATTTATACATAACTATATATTTTTTTGTAGGGGAATGAGCAAAGAATCATAGTAATTAGCTCATTTTGGGCTATTAGGTGTAAATAAAAATGTATCTAACTTTGAATAGTAAACAAATATTTCTTTAGAAAAAATGTTTACAATAAATTTTGAATAATGTTACGAATATGATTTTTACATTCTGTTTATTCTTATATCTTTGTATTTAAAACAATATAACCTTCAAAACAAATTAAGTTTTATTTTACTCATTTATTGTTAGGTATTTGTTTTTGGCTCATGTAACTAATTGCATAAAAATTGGCGATTTTTCACTTTTTTCAAATTATTTGATGTAATACATATATACAATTTTTATTTTTATGATTGTTATACATTTATACATAGGGAAATACATTCTACACATGGGGTATATATTGGTTTTACAATAAATAACTTAGCATGGATGTATTACGATTTTACTTTTGACTAAGTCACCAAATCAATTTCAAATCTATTAAAAATAATTTTGAAAATTCATAGAGAAAGTAAAATCAGACTTTGTTATTCCCACATTATTTAAATTTATTGGATAATAGTTGGGATAGTGAAAACCATTCTCACAGCTCCAAATAATAACAAAGTCTTATTAAAACTTGTAAGAAGATTTTCCTGTAAAAATATCCCTCCCCAAATAAAAAATTTACGTCTCAAATAAAAAATTCTGTACTGCGTTTTAACGCCACTTTGAAGTATTTCCTTGTATTGAAGACTCCACAAATGGCAGTTGGTGCTGCCCTGGTCGCAAAAAATGGAACTTCTACAACAGGAAAAACTACAGATCAACATGCAGTAGATCCACTGCTGCCGCAAATGTGTTAAAGGTCCACACAAAAAAGTGTGTAAACATGTATGTGAATATAGTTTCCTGTGAAAAGAGAAATTGTTACCAATTCACATCAAAATATGATAACCTAGTTGGCCGTGGCCACCACCATCTATCACGGTCGTCGTTAATGGTGAAAGCCAAGGAGGAGAACATGTGATTAAACTGTACATACATGTTGCACTCTTTCTGCATAAATTTTCTTCTGATCCTCAGGCAATTCCTTCCACTTGATTGCAACTTCCTTCATTCTATTTCTTGGTTCTCCATCTACAAAGTTTTTGTCTTTGTCTTGGAGCATCAGTCTTGAGAAGTAGCTGTATGCAGAATTTGGGGGCTTCTCAGGTTTCCCCGCTAACCTGTAGATTATAAATAAAATATTAGTAAACAATCCAATAAGTTTGAAAAAAAAGAACTGAAATTGGACAAACCATCGTATATAATAACAAATGTAATAAAATTAAATAAGTGATTTTAACTTTCTGTTGACAAAAGTAGACTGTAACACTAACGGTACTAAGCCAAATAGAGGCGAAAAGTAATTCCAGAGCGTACGCTAACCAGATGCCAAACACTGTGACCCGAACTGTACCATCCTTTATTTATAATTTACCGTCTTGCATGAAAGTACAATACAAGAATAGATATATATAGTGGAACTTCGATAACTTGAACTTCAATAACTCAAATTTTTGTCATTCCCCTTGAACTTGCCTACCTAATGCTGTTATTTTACCTCTATAAGTCGAAGGGTTAGCTGGAAACACCTTGATAACTCAAATTTTTGCAGTATTCTTAGCCTGTCGCCGCACCTCTTTAACTCAAATCTGTACAATCGCCGTACCTCTATAAGTCGAAGTATTGACTTGGGAACCTCTCTATAGGTCGAAGTTGTTCATTCACCAAACCTCCAATGACTTTGCATCCGGAAATTCCAACCCTCCCTACCCACTACATTTACTCTTTCCCGGATACTCCTAGTGTCGGTAAAACAACCGACAAATTTATTTTGATGAGCATCACGCATATCAAAAATACCCATCAGGGTTCCCACTCAAACTTAATAATCAAACTCACGGGTTTTTCACGGTTTTCAAGGTCTAAAAATTGTCGATTTCACAGTTGAAATATTCAAAAACATAACCTATACCGGTCGCAAACCAACAACGCAGATGCGGCGCAGCGGTCAAATACTAGTTAAAACTTTCCCACATTCCAATTACGATGTCACAGTACCATAAAACCATACAATACAAGTGAAACGTAAAAAAAATAAGAACTCTTTTAGAGTTTCTTATTGTTTTATTGTCGTCGTGAGTCATGTCATCGGTCAATCGGTTCTCGGTGGTTTCTACTTCGCTCAGTATTGCCTATTTTTTCCGAAATTACCCTCGATCCTCGTCAAAATTACCCTCAAATACCCTCGAAATCTAAACTCCTGTATTTGAGTAAAGAGTGCTAATGAAATAAAGGAAATGTGCTTGAAATTTGATAGATTTGAGGGAGCCGCCTATAAATTTCACTGATGTATAATTAATGTTAAAGTTTAGAATAAAGAATGAAAATAGAAGTTGCACAAGCCAGCCAGTTTTTTGTCCCAATTTTTTCATGCAAGATATAACGTTTTTTTCAGAAGTTATTTTGCTGCTCAACAAATCACAGTATATAAATGACTAACAGCTGATGAAATTTTGTTTACAGCCATAACACGAATTATAAAACAGCTAACGCTGTCTATCTTTCAGTCTATCAACTGCTAGGATTATGTAGGCGGAGACAGATGACAATAATCCCCATTTTCTATTTTCGTTATTTATTGTCTGGTTGACATTAAAACTTGCAGACAATACTGCAACTTAGCGGACTTCTTGTCGTCCTGGCACTCGAGGCTCTTACACATTTTAACATGAGACGATCACTCTACATGTAATCCTTACTCAAGCTTCATTTCTGTCATCAGTTCGTGAGTATTCGTCCGAGTAACGAAAGTCGGAAGGGTCAATAAAGTAGAGAAATGTCGTAATTTAATCATAAATAAACAACAATGATTGTAATAATAAGTACTAGCAAACCATATGTTTGTATCTTTAATCCCAGCTGTTCTGCTTCTTTTGTTTTGATTTGCTGTCCAATGTTATTTAAATGGGCCAAAACCGTACTTTGAGGGCTTCCAAAGGGTTTCTGGTTCCACTCACTGACTTGAGACCCACAAAAGGCACATCTAGACGTTAAGGGCTTTCAAACGACACGTAAATCATCAAAATCGACCCAGTAGTTTGTCCATAATCTTCTGCACAAAAATCGCCTTATTCTTTTAATATAATGATATAACAGAGTATAATATAAATTTGTATATTTTTAAAGGCTTTAGTAAAATTACCCCTTTTAACCCTCGAAGTTCAAAATTATCACCGACAAGGGTAATTTCCCTCAAATTGGCAACGCTGACTACGCACCGTGTAAACGGAATGCGCGAGTTACTGACGCAACAGTTGTATAGTAGTAGCTGTCTACTGTCGCTTGTTTACACTGACTAATACAAAACAATAGGCAACTGACATACAGTAAAGAAGACGTATAAAAGGTCTTACACAAGTGCCAGTCAGCAGTCAGTTGACAGTGAAAAAAACACCAGCAACTTAACTGTCTCCCGACGGCCCGAGTTCCTTAGCACCGTGGAAACCAGAACCAGGCCTAAATCATCCGAACAGCTGCAATCTGCAAGTAGGCAGACGACGCGGTATTCACCATATTAACAACGTACTAAATAATTCTGTTGACATTTCCCTATCTGGAAACAAATGTGATATTTTATGATAAGATATTATTTTATTGTTTTTCAAGTTTATATATTTTTAACACGTTAACTGCCACGCCGACCCGATCGGGTCGGCATAGCATGGTCGGCTGGAAAATTTTGCCGACCCGGTCGGGCCGGCACGTTGGCCTTGACAGTGTTTTGCTGATCAGCCGCTAGACGCCGTCTCCTGACATCTAGCGGCGGCCGACTGTACTACTACGACAGGACACATCCCATGCCTACTAGATAGCGTTGCGTTAAGTTTATAATGCTGTTACAGCTGATTCATAAACAAGCGTGAGTTTGCTTGAAATATGCCGACCCGACCGGGTCGGCATGAATTTTTTCAACTTATTTGTAATACTTCTTTTTGATACATCACATTACTAGATGAAATAAATATAAAAGATCCTTTCTTACAGTTTTAATTTTGTTTTTAATGTATATATTATTGATTTATAGCCTTAATTTTAAATGTATTAAACAATTTATATCAAACATAGTTATTTCAAGTAACCATAGTTTCAAACTGGGTTGAAATAAAAAAATATATTATAAATGTATTTTATTGCTGAAATACAATATTATATTTCAAACATCAGAAAGAAAACATTAGAACATTACCAATGAGTGTTACTTAGAACCTACAACATTAGACAATTTTACTTTATGTTTTTGTAAAGAAATATTAGGCCTAATAACTATAGTTAACGGTATGTCATCTAGGAATATTTGACATAAAGCGTGTAACTATTATTTTCACTGTACAAAGAAAGTGCTTTACTTTACTATTGTTCTTACTTATGAATGGTCTTGAAACATTCTTTGCACAAGTACGGCTTATCAGGGCACATGTCGCAGAGTGTCGTTACCTTTTTCAAGTTTTTCGCTGCCTGGTGACCTCCTTCATTCACTACTCTTTGGTAGCAAACCTTGCAGTTCTTCCTCGTCCTCCTCCGATTTTTTCCTTCACCAACAAAAGTCACGGACTCAGAGAGGTAGTGGTGTCCAGTTACAGTTACGGGTTCCACAGCATTATCTTGAAGGCCAAGAAGGGAATAGACAATCTTTTCCCGAAATGTCGTGATGGAATACAGGTACTGTCGCCTGTTATTACCATTAGCACAAACGGTCTCCTTGTATGCCAGCCAAGCATTGACCACCGCGGTTCCCAGTAGCAATTCTTTCAACTTTATGGAACCACCGCATCGATTTACGTACTGCTGTACTATAGGACGACATTTGATCAGATAAGTCGATGCCCATTTTTGCTTTGTTGTACTCCACAACAACAGTAGGTTTTAGTATGGGCTCGCCCAGTCTGTTTTTCTTCCCAGTGTCTGCAAAACCAGTGGGATGTTTCGTTGACATGATTCGAACTTCCCGCTTGTCCAACCATCTCGTATAGACGGTGCCATTTGGGTATTCCAAACAGATCATGTCTCCTGGGTTTAGGGACTGATTTGGGGGAATAGTTTTTTTGTGTGGGAACCAGGCGCGGTTCGCGATGACTGTGCCAACCAAGTGAGTGTTTCTGGCCAGAAGGATGTTAGCCAAATCAAGAGAGGTATAAAAATTATCTATATACAAAGTGTGGCCCTTATCCAAATATTCGGTCATAAGGTTCATTACAACAGACGTTGCCAAAGACGAGCCATCATCCACTCCAGTACCTTTTCCCATGTACACTTTTACTTTAAAAGTATAACCAGAGGTGTCACAAACTTTGAAAATCTTGATCCCATATTTGTGGGTTTTGTTGGGAAGGTACTGCCTAAAGATCAGACGACCTCTGAAGGGGATCATACTCTCATCCACGACTAGGTCCTCACCAGGAGTCTTCTTAGTCTTGAAACACTGGTTTAGATGATTCAATAGTGGCAGAATTTTCCCCAAACGGCCGTCCGCGTCGAGGTTCTCATTGTTGTTCAAGTGCCAAAATCGCAAAAGAAGCTGGAATCGATTACGGCTCATTACTCGTCTTGCAACTACGTTACTATAAAGTAATCGTTTTGACCAATAGTCAGTCAATCTGGGCATTGGGACTAAACCCATGTACAACAAAAGACCCAGAAACTTCTTCATTTCATTGATGTTAGTTTCCCGCCATTTCCTAAGCCTACTACTGCGGTTAAGTCTTACTCTTTGTAGTACTTGAGCCGCGTTTCTGTTGGTTTCATCGACCATAACCTGTAGGATGTCATTAGTGAGATAGGCTAAAAAAAAATCAATCGGCTCCGCTGTCCTAGGTAAATTAAAGTTAAATTTTGAGTTTCCAGCAAAAATAATATTCTTTTGGTTATCTTCTGGCAATTTCCATTTATCCTCCTCTTCCTTCTTCATTTGCACTTTGTCGGCTTTCTTCTTTAGTTTCTTATATTGTTCACTCAATGTCACATAAACACCATCATTTGCACCGTTCATATTTTCATTTTCATTCGGATCATCATTCACACTTTCACATTCAAGCTGAACAGTTTCACTATTATTTTGACTTTCATTAATTTCGTCATTCAAATCAGGGTCATTATTTTCGTCCTCACTAAATGATACTGACGTATCACTCGGTGCAAAGTCCGGGTCATCGTCCGTGTTGTCGCATTCCATCACATCACTATCACCGGCGCCGCCGCTACCCCAACCACCGTCGTTCCATAAATCCGGCTCACTTGACATGGGAACATGCAAAACCCTGTCTATCTCACTCTCATCTAGTTCTCTACTCATTATTACTTCATGTAAAAATGAAACGCTAACTCACAAACTAAATCGCAAACTCGCTAAAAAACACGTAGACGCGTTGTCGTGCAAACGTTGTTACGAGTACTGGGTTAGGTTTGAGAAGGGTGGTAGTAGGAGTAACGCGGGAGCGCGGAAAGGGCGCGAACATTACAGCTGTAGCCACTTTCCACGCGTAAATGTTAGTGTTGCCAACTGAGCAAAGTAAAATAGTTGAAATAGACTCTCGTTTATATGATGGTCCGATTGGGTCGGCACCAATTATTTGAAGCAAAATATTGCTGAAAATGTTTACTGCCGACCCGATCGGTCCTAAATTTCCCCCACCCCTAATTTTTTTTTTTCAAAAATCATTATTACTAATCCAAACAAATGTAAAAAACACGATATAACTCAAATACAAAGTAACATAAGGTTTGGCAATACAGCAATCACGCTATAAATGAGCGTGGCAGTTAACGTGTTAAGGTTTGATATCGAAATTCACGGCTTATTCCAGGTTTCACGGTTTTCACGGTTGGGAGGGGACCCTGCCCATCCTCACAAACTCATCCCACACTACTCACCTATGTGAGGATTTCATTTCATAAATAAGAAACAGTCTCATATTGTTGTAAATTTTGTATTTTCTAAAATAAAATGGTTTTGATTTGATTAGATTTGTGTTCGGTGTCGTTAGTTAGTGCGAGCTTAGAGGATCTGAGTGTAGTGCGTGAAACGTAGTGTTTAGGTTGTGTTTTTACTAAGTTTGGAAGTGCAGTTTGGAAAAATCCTACTCTATGAGAAGTTGAAGTTTATTTGAGACTGTTGACACTCAAAATAAAAAAGTGACATCGGGAAGCAGTTTGGAACACCAATAAACAATCTGTTGAAAATTTTTAGAACTAAAATAAGTGTCGTCCCTAATTCCAACAATACTCTGCAATTTTAGCAAATTTCCCCTATAGGGGAGAAGCTATGGTAAAACTATCGATCAACGACACAACGAAAATTAAAAGATTGTTTTTTTTTCAAAATGTAGGAAATTTGACGCTGATTTTAGAAATGATAGTTTTTTCCGCGGAAAAGTCGGGAAAACCCCGGAAAATAATATATTTTTCTTTTAATACTGTCACGTGGGTAATCAAAATATTCGGGGTTTCACCTTGAATTCGTATGTGCAATTAATTTCCCAATCGGACTATTAATAAGCAAGATATTGTCAATAAACGTTTACAATCTATTCAACTGAGCGGGCCCGACACCATGGTTTTTACAGCGGCCACTGCACTAGTTTCCGGTGGTAGATCCGGTGATTTTTTAAAGCGGCCACTGCTCTATGTTTCCACCACATAATTAGGATAAGTTTAACATTCTACCTAATATACCTAGCAAAACTAACGTAGGGTAAGTTTAACATTCTACCTAATATAATACTAAATGTGCTGTTGAATGTTTCGCTGGCCACTGGAGTGTTTCCTAATGCTTGGAAGGAAGCGATTGTTATCCCTCTTCCTAAGGTCAAAACGCCCTCATCGGTGGCTGATCTCCGGCCTATCTCAGTGTTACCTGCCCTCTCTAATGTCTTAGAGACAATTGTAGTCTCTCAACTGGTGGAATTCTTGGAGTTGGAGTCAATCGTTCCAGCTACACAGTCTGGTTTTCTGAAGGGGTTCAGCACCACAACAGCTCTGCTGCTAATCTGCGATGACCTCCTTAAAGCTAGAGACGCTGGAAGGTGTTCTACCGTTGCAATGCTGGATTTTTCTCAGGCTTTTGACTCCATTGATCACAGCTTGCTGATAGCCATGATGAAGTTTTACAGATTTGATCATCGGGTAGTTTCATGGTTTCATTCCTATTTAGATGGAAGGAGCCAAAAGACCAAAGTGGGCTCTTGTGTTTCTGCCTCTCTGAAGAAATCATTAGGAGTGCCACAGGGTAGCTTTCTTGGGCCTGTCTTGTTCACTTTATTTTCTGCCACCATGGGGAAGGATTTGCATCATTGCTAGTTGTACTCGTACGCTGATGATGCCCAGCTGGCTCTTCAGTACGACAGTGACCAAGTTGGCCAGGCTGTTTCCAATCTCAATTCTGATCTAGATGACATTTATGGTTGGTCTTTAAGCCATGGTATCCGATTGAACAAGAACAAGTGCTCTTTGTTATACCCAGCTGGCAAGGTTCTGCAATCCCCGCCCTTGTCTGGCGTGTACCTCGGTGGTGTTTTACTGAACGAGTGTAACTCTCCCAAACTTATTGGACTTCAGTTTGATGCCAGACTTTTCTTCTCTGGACATGTTAGCATTGTATGTCAGAGAGCTATGGCCAGTTTGAGAATGTTGTACAGGCATCGGCACTTGTTCCCCGCACCTGCTAAGCTTCGGCTTGTGCAGGCTTTGGTGCTCTCTATACTTGAGTATTGTCTTCCGGTAAATGGCAATGTTGTATCTCTAGGTGACATGGACCGGTTGCAGAGAGTGCAGAACATGTGTGTCAGGTACGTTTGTGGACTGAGGAAATTTGACCACATTTCACTTGAGCGGAAAACCCTTGGCTTATTGCCAATGGCTGACTTATGCTTTCTCCGCACTTCTTGTCTCGTTCGTAGAGTCCTGACTGAGGAGAGACCGAAATATTTGAGAGAGAGGCTCAGGACCCGTTCCGAAATGCGTTCCTGGTGTACCAGGCAGGACAACATGCTTGAGATGCCTCGTGTGCGCTGTGAGTTCGCTCGTAAGGGGTTTTCTTATTTTGCCCCAAAGCTCCATAACTCTCTGTCGTCTAGTTTCGGCCATGAATTGGTCAGTCAAAAGACTTTTAAAAAAAGATTGCAAAATGCGTTATTAAGTGGACAGATTTAAAGATTTTGTTTTTGATCAGGTCAATTTTGTTAGTTTTAAGTCATATAACATTGTATAATATTATTAGATAATTTTTACTGTAAATAGCTTTGTGTTAACAATTTTACGTAACTCGAGTTGTTTTGAAAACCATGTAATGTTCAAACACCACGGGATGTGGCAGCCCGTTTTTCGTCATATAGCGCTCTGCAGAGTTAGGTTAGGTTATGATTGATATTTTAGTTATTTATCAAAACCTTACTTAACCTAACTCCGCGGAGCGCTGTATAACCCGTGTTTGCCAATATGGCTGAGTTTATTTCATCAAAACGTTCGAAGCATCTCAACTAATTTAGAAAATTTACAAATAACTTTAGATCAGATAAAACCTGATATAATTGCTTTAAGTGAAGTTCATTTAAATAAAACAAAAATAAAATATTTCAATATTGAGGGATATACCATTAGATCATGCTTTTTACGGAAAGAAACTTCAGGGGGAGGAGTAATAATTTTGGGACTTAACAATCTTAAAAGTAAACTAGTTAACATTCCAGCTGTGTCAGAGTTACTGGTTGAAAGGGAGTTTGAATGCTCTTTGACTGAGTTTAAGGTAGGGGATTTTACTTTTGTTCTGGGTTGTCTCTACCGTACTCCTGTGTATTGTTATACCCATCTTTTTTTGGATAAGTTAGAAATCCTTACTTATGAGCTCTGTAAAAGATATGAAAATGTAATTTTAACTGGAGACATTAATATAAATGTTTTAAACAAAGATAATACTTATAAAAAGTTTAAAAACATACTGGAAATGTGTAATTTAGAATATAAGATAGATTTTCCAACCAGGGTCACTAAAACATCAAAGTCTGCCATAGATAACTTTATTACAAATATAAATACTCATAGATTAGAAGCAAGAGGTGTGATCACGGCTGTATCTGATCATGATGCACAATACCTCGATATATTTAATATAGATAAAAAACACAGAAACAATATCAAAAAGGAAGGTAGGGTTTTCAGTTTAGCTAATTTTGAGAATTTTACTCAGCAAATTTTAAAAGAGAGCTGGATTGAGGTATACCAAGCACCAGTTGAAAACAAGTATGAGGTTTCTAATTCACTGTTTGGATATTATTTTAATTTGTGTTTTCCAAAAGTGTTTATTTCTGAGAAAGCTGAACCCAAGAAAAAATGGATGACAACTGAATTGAGAGAGTTGAAACTTGAAATAGTAGAATTGGAAAGGTTATTTAGGGAGACAAAAAATCAGGCAATTAAAGAACAAATAAAACAGAAAAAAAATAATACTTAATCAGACTTTATTGAACACAAAAAAAATCAAATTAGTGACAAAATTAAAAATTCTTCAAACAAGGTTAAAGCTACTTGGAGTATAATAAATTCTAAATTAGGGAGACAAGAAAGCCAAAAAAATAACATTAGTCTGCTCCACAATGGTAGGTTAATTAATAAGCCATTGGAAGTGAGTGAAGTCTTTAATGATTTCGTTGTTAACGCAGTTGAGAGGCTTGTAGTCCCAAATATCCCCCCATTACAATTAGTGGTTCCCACTCCGAAAACTAATGCAAAATTTAGATTCACTCCAATTTCAGAACAATATCTACTAAAGGTAATCTTTTAATTTGAAAATAAATATTCCACTGGCATGGACGATTTTCCAATGACACTTATAAAGAAATCGTCAGCTTTCTTACTTAAACCGCTGGGTCCATTTAATTAACTCTTCTTTCATTTCAGGATATTTTCCGGATAAGTTAAAAATTTCAAAAATATATAAAGATATAACCTGTTACAGGCCCGTTTCACTTCTCTCATCTTTTTCAAAAATTTTTGAAAGGATTGTATACATCCAATTAATAAATTATTTGGAATCAAATCATCTATTAGACAAAGAGCAACATGGCTTTCGGCAGGGGGAGGTCAACCATAACTGCTGGGGTTGAACTTATTGAAAATATAATTGATGCAGTTAATAATGGTGAGAAGGTAGTGGGTATTTTTCTTGACCTCTCCCGTGCTTTTGATAGTGTGGCACATCCTGTTATAATAGAAAAACTTAAATCATTAGGCATACAAGGGAAAGAGTGTGCTTGGTTTTCCTCTTACCTCAGTGGGAGACAGCAAAGGGTTGAAGTAAAATATTTGGAAAGGGGAAATTATTGTAGTTACCTAAGAAAATATGTCTGTGAACCTCAGGTGATTAAGTATGGAGTTCCTCAAGGATCCATTTTAGGGCCATTACTATTTTTATGTTACCTGGATGGTCTGCCACAAAGAGCTGGCTCCAGCTCCATGTGTTTGTATGCGGATGACACTAATTTGATTGTTAACCTCTTGAATTCCACGGGCGCGTATACGCGTCCGCGGTCTAGCCCCGCTACCAGCCCACGGGCGTGCCGGCGCGTCCGAGTGTAGTTTGAATTTGCCGCGCTTTATAAATCGACTATAGAAGAAGAATTTTGCCTTGTTTGGTACCGTTCTGTTCGGAAGAATCTGCTCTTTCGTGTGGTATATTTTGTTTTGCGCTCACGGCAAGTGTAGCCCTGCAGCGAGCAATCGAAGTCAGCTGTTGTCGCCGTGTTTACAATCGCCTCTCGCCTGTTGCGTCGCAGTAGTTCTAATGTTTGTAAACAATGGCGAGGCGTTCGGGTTCGTCGCGAAACCTTGTTGACGACGAAATATTTGAATATTTAGACGATACTAATTTAAGTGATGTGTCGGGATTAGATTGTGACATTGATGAAGACGATTTAGGTAGTGACCAAGTAGGTGTAACTTTGGATGAAGTTTTTGTTTCGTCCCGAGCAAATTCGCCGGCTAGTGTAGTTGACCCTACTGATGTTTCGGGAGTGGAGTTTGATTTAAGATTACAGATTGTAGATATTGTAGGAGAACTTTCGACAGTGAGTATTGAACCTAGGCTTACTACCGTTAGTGATAATGTTACAAATAGGGAATCAACTTCAACACCAGTTACTCCTGGGCCAAGTGGCGATGCCCCACATATTTTGGTTTCTGAGACTGTTGACACTAGGCCCCGTAAAAGGAGGAAAACTAATAGGCCTACATCAACACCAAATATTCCTGTTACTGAAACTAGTAACATTAGACCTAGGCCTAGTAAAAGTAAGAAACCAAAAAAACCTAAAATAACATTTCCATGGATAAATGACAAAGAGTTTTCCCCTCAACTTTTTGAATTCGACAATTCTGGTTGTGGAATAAGTAATGATGTTGATTTAGATGAAACTTCAAGTAACTTAACATTTTTCTTGGAGATGTTTGGACTAGATCTGATTGCACATATTGTGGAACAAACCAACTTATACTTCTCTGAAGTTGTTTCCCATATACCTAACGTATCTCAAAGTGAGCTAAATAATTGGAAGCCCACCGATGAAAGGGAAATCCTTTGTTTTTTTGGCACTGTGTGTACTTATGTCCCACATCAGAAAGAATGAAATCAGAGACTATTGGTCTACAGACACACTGATAGAGACTAAAATATTCAGAGAGGTTATGAGTAGGAACCGCTTCCAAGCTATTTTACGGATGTTACATTTTAACAATTCAGTTGTTACAAACCCCAGAGCACTTGGAAGATTACACAAAATAAATCCTATCATATATTCCCTGAACAAAAGTATTTCAGATACATTTATCCCGTTTGAAAAGTTAGCTATTGACGAAACATTGTTTTTGTATAAGGGGAAATTATCATTTAGGCAATACATACCAAAAAAATGGCAAGATTTGGGATCAAACTTTTTGTTTTATCAGATTGTGAAACAGGCTTGGTACTCCAAATATTGCCATACGTTGGGGCAGAAACAAATCTGGAATTCCCAGGCATAGAGGGTGTAGGTATGACAGGACAGGTAGTCCTAACCCTTTTAGAGCCGTTCTTTGGTTTAGGCCACAAAGTGTACCTGGACAACTGGTATGTGAGTCCTTGCCTTGCTATGGAGCTCCACAAACATAAAGTCAACATGTGTGGAACGGTGCTACCAGATAGGTTAGGTTTACCTACAATCTACCTGCGATTGACGTAGGTGATGTAAATGAACATCATACAGATGTGTTCATGTATGAGAGGTGGCAAGACAAGAGGATGTTAGGATGCTGACTACCATGCATACCTCAGAACTTATAGAAAGTGGTAAGACAAATTGGGAGACAGGACAAAAGATTTAAAAACCTAAAAGTGTTCTGGATTATAATGGTAACATGGGGGCAGTTGACATTGGGGACATGGAATTGTCCTTCAATGTCACTGCAAGAAAAAGCATAAAATGGTACAAGAAGCTGTTTTTCCATCTGCTTGACGAGGCCATCCGAAATGCAGACATCATGAAAAAAATAAAAACTGGAAGAAATCCCCAACTTTCAACTATTTTTATGTTACCTGGATGGTCTGCCACAAAGAGCTGGCTCCAGCTCCATGTGTTTGTATGCGGATGACACTAATTTGATTGTTAACCTCTTGAATTCCACGGGCGCGTATACGCGTCCGCGGTCTAGCCCCGCTACCAGCCCACGGGCGTGCCGGCGCGTCCGAGTGTAGTTTGAATTTGCCGCGCTTTATAAATCGACTATAGAAGAAGAATTTTGCCTTGTTTGGTACCGTTCTGTTTGGAAGAATCTGCTCTTTCGTGTGGTATATTTTGTTTTGCGCTCACGGCAAGTGTAGCAATCCTAGAAATCCTAGAAATCCTAGGGAAATCCTAGAAATCTATTGCCCTACAAGATTTAAACCACAAGATGGCCGACCCTCTCCCGGGGAAACACCCCTGCGGCTAACCCAAAGACACTTTTTGGAGCCTATTCCTGCCACCCCCAATAATCCACGGCCACGAAGGAAATGCCATGTATGCAGTAACACCACAAGAAGGCCTCAGAAAGACAGGACACCTATTACATGTGCGGTTCGTGCTGTGATGTCCTCCTCTGCATACACCCGTGCATGAAAGAGTTCCACACACTCCGCCAGTTCTGACCAGGCATTGGAATCGTTTTACACTGTATATTTATATTTCTGCTAGTTAAAAATTGTTTATTACTCAGTTACAATATATATCAGCTATTTATAATAAATATTATTATATATTTGGGTGATTTTATTGTATATTTCAGCAATGTTACAGAACGGCACTAAAATATGAATTTGTTACTTTTACATCGTACTGCATTTTTAAACATAATTCATGTAGGTGATAAGATTTTTTTATTTTATAAACATTTCTATGTAGAGAATTGAATTTCCTACAAAATGCACATATTGTATTTAAAAAAATTTTTTTTAATTTTACCGTAACTTTATTTTTGAAATTTCGAGTGAAAATTTCGAATTTTTTGCTTTTTTAGAATTTTTGTTTTTTTTGTTGTGTTTTTTGTTTTTAAATATTAATTTTAGATTCTCCTGTTCTTTCTGAACAAAATACATACATATATTGTTATGTTTACTTCATTTTTAGATTTTTTACAATTTTTTTAAAATAGTCTGCAAATTAGCACAAAAAAACCCGGGCTGGGAGGAATGCCTGGCTCTGCTAAACCTGGGATTCAAGAGGTTAAGGTGGTGCAGTCGACTCTATTGACAAGCCTAGAGGTCAGGCCAGTCGCTGCTCACTCACACACATGCAGAGTCCCGGATGCTCACTCACACACACGCAGAACCCTCCCCTCAACTACCCCCAACCCCCAACTTCCCCAAGTGGTCAAACCACTTTCACTCAGCTGGGCTTGCTAAACGCCCTGCCCTGAACCGTCATCAGGCACCAAGATTCTGAAATGGCAAATAGCAAGCAGCACAGCGGGAACTCAACTCAAACAGCCTCTCCGCATGTGTTATAAACATATTTATTTGTTATACAATTTTCAGCGGTTAATATACCATTTAAAAATGTCATATTTAATGAATTAAGTCAAGTCTCTCAAATCTATGATATTGTAGATAAAATTAATTCAAGTTGGAAACGCTCTACTAACATACAAATAACCCCGTCGCAGCAAACCTGCGTGCTCAGCGAATTTCCAATGCATGAATATGTGCCTCGCTACCACATACAGCCACTTACCAAGTTACATAACAATACATACGTAAATAAGTGATATATACAATTTTTATTATCGATTTATTTGGACTTTACCTATCACTTCTAGTGTTTAAAACACTAGAAACAAGTTTTTAAACCCTAGAAGCGATAGGTAAAGCCCAAATAAATCAATTATAACATTCAAATCCATCGCTATTATGAGTTTCAAAAATACAGTATAACATTTTATTTTAGGGCTGAGTACGCAGGTTTTTGCTGAAACAAGGAAGATAAGAAATAAGAAACTTTTTTTATACAATTATCAAAATAACTCAAGAAGGTGAAGCTTCATACCTTTATTAATTTAATTTAGGTTCATAACAAAGGGAGGTAGGCCATATCAAACATTAACTATTCTTCATAAGAATAACACTAGGGCTGAGTATGCAGGTTTGCTGCTTCGGGGAAAATAAAAAATTGTTTTTAATCAAATATTTGTTTACAAAAATCGAATTGATACAGTTCATATGATAACGGGTTTTAACAAGATCCAGTATAAAATACGATTGAATCACGGATAAAATATCTGATAACAATTAAACACATTAACTTTGAAACAAAGTCTAAGGCATCATTAAACTACTGGTAGTGATCCTAACAACATATTAAAATATCAGAGCTAACCGTTTGTTTGCGATTTTAATGTACTATATATATATGATTGGCCTAGTAGAGCAATGGTTAAATATTTGTATACTACAGTGAAGTTTGTAAACTTCAGATGTGCCCAAAAAACGGGTGGCAGTTTGGTAGTACCCAGATAGGGAGGGAGGCAAATGGTTTCCAAAAATATACATTACCACCAAGAGATATCCTGGTAAACCATGTCAGTCAGGTCCCGAATTTTGTATTGCTTGAATTCCTTTACAGCAACTCATGCGGACAGTTAACATAAAACCAATAGTCACGGTCCGAGACAGTCCGTAGAAACCACAATACACCATGTTTAAGAGTAGGACTGGCTGTCTTTACCCAAAAACAGGCTGTGAGGGTAAGATTAATTTTGTCTGTTAATGTGCAGTGTAAAAACTTGAAAATGACACATCGATTGCCCAAATCGGTTGAGAAATAACGACGTAGCGGGCCAAAAACGAAATTCCTTAGCGATTTAATATGTAAATAAGTAATGAGTAAAGCACGCACTTGATTTTGCATGTACACATCGTTTAATAAATTGAAAACTGTAAATTAACTGAACAGAACATAATACATTTGAAAACTACAACTATAATCACAAGAATAACACAATCCAAACAATAACCATATGTTTGAATAAACATTTGAAGTAGTCATCTGCTAACATACAGTTATTTAGAGTCACCACAGTCTCCCCCACTAATTAAGGATATCAATCATAAACAGGTTATGCAAATTGAAATTATTAATAATGAATCATAAATCCCCTTTTAATTAGGATCTCCTAGTCTTCAATTTTATTGTTCACATGACATAATCCTGAAACCTTGAAGGCAGGTGCCGCTCACGATGTGGTCTTGCATTCGTAGCCGTAGGCTGAACCACTTGTTGTTCTGAAGTTTGTCTCGTAGCTGGATTTAGCACAGAGGCTGCCATTGGATGTTCTTGTTGTGTTCGATGTCTGTCTGGTCTTCTTGGAATCAGAGGCAATGGAAGTCTTGGAACATCAAATGATTGCGTTGGACCAAATGAGACGGCTTTCTCTGACTTTGGAACAAAAGTCGAACGAAGTTGATTAATGTGCCTCTTTATCACTCTATCAGATGAATCAAGGATCACAAGGTAATGTCTTCTTCCGAGCTTCTTCTTTATTTGTCCAAATTTCCAGATATGTTTGTTATTAATGAAGAATCGAACCTGGACTCTCTCCCCCACTTGAAGTGAACGTGCAGGCGGACAAACAGTTTTTGAAGTTTGTGGTCTATATGGGAAAATTGCATCCAGTCGTATTCGTAGCTTCCGTTGTAAATAGAGTTCAGCTGGTGACTGACCACAAGCAAGTGGCGTTGCTCGGTACTTCAACAGTATTTTTTGGACTTTTGCTTGAATTGAAGTTGTTTCAGTAGAGACTGCTTTAAGTTGATTTTTAAGAGTTTGGATAGATCTTTCAGCCAGACCGTTTGTAGCCGGGTGTCCTGGGGCAATGAACTTCTGGAAAACACCTCTGGTTTTGCAATATAATTGGAAAATGTCACTTTTAAAAATTGTTGCGTTATCTGACACGAGTACTTGTGGATATCCGTGGACTGAGAAAATCTCTTCAAGGAGATGTATAGTACTTGAACTAGTAGGCGGATCTCTGATAATCTTCACCTCAGCCCATTTAGATTTTGCATCGACACACATCAGGAAATATGCGTTTTCAAAAGGGCCTGCATAGTCGATGTGGACTCTTTCCCAATTATTTTGTGGAGGGTCCCATGGATGAACTGGAGCTTTTGGAGGACTGTGACGTGTAAGCGCACATTTTTCACATCTTTTAACGAGATGCTCGATGTCCTTGTCGATATTGGGCCAGTACACGTAGCGGCGAGCTAGCTGTTTCATCTTAGTTATGCCTAGATGTGTGTCATGTAGTTCATTTAAAACTGTTGACCTCAAACTCTTTGGGATGATTACACGATCCTTCCTAAACAGAATTCCATCAACTAATGTGTATTCTGTATCATCAGGCTTGCTTTTGAGATCTTGTAATACTTTCGACAAATCTGGATCTTTTCCTGTTTCACTCCTTATTTTTGAAGCAGTTATTTGTTCATCAGAAATCTCAAAGATAAGTTGCTCATATATCTGATTAACTTCATAACCAATCATTTCATCGTTAGTTGAGGTTATTTGTTTGAGTGGAGCTCTTGAAAGGCAGTCAACGTTTTCATTTTCCTTTCCGGGTTTGAATTTCAGAGTGTAGTTGAACCCAGATAAATAAGAGGCATATCGAAGAAGACGTCCTGATGTCATTTGTGGGAGAGCTTTGTTGTGCTGGAAAATCCTCTAAATGGGTGCATTGTCGGTAACAAGTGTGAAATGTGTCCCGAAGAGATAGTAGTAAAAATGTGACACTCCAAAGATGATTGCAAGGCTCTCACGGTCTAGTTGACTATAGTTTCTTTCGGAAACAGTTAGTGAGCGGGAAGCATATGCTATGGGCTTCTCATATCCTTCAATGACATGGCTTAGCACAGCTGCAAGTCCTGTAGGGCTGGCATCTGTAGTCAGAACAAGAGGCAGGGTCGGATCGAAGGGTACAAGAACTCGATCGCCGCAGAGCTCAGATTTGATTCCTAAAAAGGATGCTTCACAGGTTGAAGTCCACTCCCATTTTGCATTTTTCTGTAGGAGACACCGTAAAGGGTAAGTAATTGTTGATGCATCAGGAATGAAGCGAGAATAATAGGATACAAGTCCCAGGAAACGTTTGACTTCTTCGGTGTTGGAAGGCCGGGGCATCTGCTGAACTGCTTGGATCTTCGCTGGGGACTTACTAATTTTGTTAAACTCCACAATTCGTCCTAAATATTCAATTTTCTCTTGGAAGAACGAGCATTTTTGCCTGTTCAGGTGCAGGTTGTAATCAGAAAATCGCTGGAGACAGGCTTGCAGATTTTGTTTGCATTCTTCGATTGTCGAACCATGTACAATGATGTCATCGAAATATGATTCCATTTTCTTTAGGCCTTTTAGAATTTGAGAAAGGATCCGATTGAACTCTGATGGTGCAGTTTTTATGCCGAAACTGAGTCTATGCACTCGATAAGTACCCCTGTGAGTTGACATAGTCTGGATGTTGCTAGCTTCTTCGTCAACCCGGAGATGTAAGTATGCCTTGTACAGGTCAAGTTTGCAGAAATATCTTGAATTACGTAAGCTATCGAGAACATCATCGATACGTCTTATGGGATGATTTGCTTGGACGAGACGCTCATTGACACCACATTTGTAATCAACGCAGAGGCGAACTCCACCGTCTGCTTTTGGGATGACAACAAGAGGAGATCCCCAATCACTGGTTTCCACGGGAGAAATAATTCCTTCTTTCTCAAGTGAGTCCAATTCCTTGTTCACTCGGTCGAGCAAAGCATATGGGACATTACGTTCCCTAGTAAAAATAGGTTTTGCACCGTTTCGAAGTTGCAGTGTTACTTTGAAATCAGGAACACATCCAATTTTCTCCTCGAAGATGTTTGAAAACACGTTGAAGAGTTCATCTGTAGAGTTAATCGGCTGGGTCTGGAGGGTTTGAGTTGATTGCATCATGTCAGCATCCAATTGGTTAAGATCAATTCCTAGGGCTCGAATCCATTGCCGTCCCAAGAGCGCATCGTGACCTGATGGAACAATGTGAAGTTCCCCTTCAATTTGTTTTTCACAGTAGGAAACATTGACGTTCACTTTCAGGCTTTATTATATCGCCAGAATATGATCTGAAGGCAATGGTTGTGGTTTCCATGGGTATGCCTAATTTGAGGCGATCGAAGTCGTTTTTAGAAAGAAGGGAGAACTTTGCGCCTGTATCTACTTCGAAACTTTGTGGTTTTCCATTGAGCATTACAGTAATCATGTATTTGTCAGAATCATGTTTAACTTCAAATAGTTCAACCACATTTGGATGTTGATTTACAGTTAAGATTTTCTTGAGGCTGTAGTCAGGTGAAGTTGTTATAAAATCAACAGGAGAGAAGTTCTGGACGAAGTTTGTTGAACTAGGAGGGTTTGTTTTCTTCCGTTCTGCCATCAGCGTTGGAATACATACTTTGGATAGATGACCTTGTTTGTTGCATTTATTGCACTTGAGTTTTGATTTATCAATCCGACATTCAGATGCTTGATGGTTGTCTTTTCCACATCGGAAGCAAAGATTATCGATGCCGGAAGCAAAGATTATCGATGCCAAGAGATTTTAAATCTGGACGACGAGTACGAGAACGGGAAGAGTGTTGACGTTGCGGCCTAGCAGGGCGATTATGTGAGTGAGAACGCCTAGAACAGTTAGATACTTTGTTCACATCATCACTATTGTTAAAGTTTGTTTTATTAGAATAAGGTCGTTGAGCAAGCTCCCTAGATTCGATCTTTGAGGCTTCGAGGGCTATTGCCTTTGTAAGGATTCCATCGAAAGTAGTTTCATTTGACTGTAGAATTTGTTCTCGGAGCCAATCATCTCGCAAACCTCGAATAAACTGTGCTCTCAGAAAAACAACCGCGATCGAAACTGATTGTTCACATGAACATTTGACTAAGAATTCACATTCGGCAAGATTATGTTGTAGGGAAGCCACAAATTCAGATATTGACTGCCGTTCTTTCTGAAAAACATTCAAAAAATAATGCTGAGATACGACCACGTTCTTCTTTGGAATCAACAATTGTTTGAAAGCGTTGGTAAGTTCTCCATAGTTGAGATTTTTCAACTGTTTTTCGGGGCCTAAGAATGAGGCTAAACTGTTGTAATGATCACTCCCGATCGAAACGCACAAAAGTTGACCGATTTTAGTTGTGTCCGATAATCCTTTCATGGTGTAATAGTTTTCAAAACGTTCTAGATAAGACGTAAACTTTTCACGTCGAGGATCATAGTTTTCGAAAGGTGCAATGCTTGAATAATTAACTGCAGGTTTCATTTCCATTGTTTGTTCACCATGAGTTCGTACAGCTTGAAGAACTTCTTTAATAAGATGGTTCTGTTGTTCTTGAAATATGTGCATGAATTGCCTAAACTGATCTTCATCCATGTTTGAACAATGTAAGATAACTTGATAATATAGATATAGTGAACTGGAAAATAAGTAAATTTAATGTAAATTTTATTAGAAGTGCTGTCTGTGAACTTGTGAACTTAAGTTGTATTGAAGTAGCATGCAAAATTTAGTTTTGTTATCGTCGCCAATTAATTATTGTGAAGTGGTGGCCTGGAGTGGGTTTTGATTATATATATAAATAAGTAATGAGTAAAGCACGCACTTGATTTTGCATGTACACATCGTTTAATAAATTGAAAACTGTAAATTAACTGAACAGAACATAATACATTTGAAAACTACAACTATAATCACAAGAATAACACAATGCAAACAATAACCATATGATTGAATAAACATTTGAAGTAGTCATCTGCTAACAAACAGTTATTTAGAGTCACCACAGTAAGACTGGGCCGTATTTAGGACCTCTGGGGCCCCGGGCGAATACGAAAATGGGGCCCCCCTAACATAAATACAAGCATGTATGTAGGTATACATACAATAGTTATTTATCTATTTCGTAATATAACCTTATTAATTTTAATTGTCTAGACTGTAATAAATACACCAAATATACAAATAATTAACAAATTTTAATTTGTTGAGAAAACTTTAAAAATTTGCAAAATAAAAATGTTGTATTTAATTTTCTTTACAGGATTTAGTCTGGTTTTAGCTCTCAAGCCAACAACAAGCTACTAATATATTAAGTTAATATACAATAAAAAACATTATGACTAGTTAAACCAACAACTTATAAATTTAAAAAGAAATATCTCGTGTAATTGCTTTACCACAAAAATCATTGTACTAACATGAAAACAATTAAAATATAGCACATATGAAATGTTTTGTTATGTTTTGTTATAATAAATGTTATATGTTTGAATTTAATACACATTGATTTGGAACTCTTAAAGGTCGTAGATCAACATACTGCTGGATAGACTTTATTAAATAGTATTTCACGCAGTATAGACGGTAAAAACTCCTTCTTTCTCGACATTTCTAGGCTGAAAAATCATAAATTATATGTTCAAGTAACATAGGCAACGCCAACGCAAAATATAATTTTCTAAACTCTGGTTTAATGCTAATTCAAAGGTAACTTTTTACAAGTTTAAACTTTAAAACATGTTCTTTTTCCGGATGCAGTTGATATTATCGCACATAAAAATATTCTTAAAGAGATTTAAATGTTTGGAAATGTAGTAAAAAGTCAGTTATATTGTAGACGTTTGTACATTATTTTCGAGATAAGTTTACGTGATGTTGATACAATGAAATATTATCTTTATCATTGGGCCTTGTTTCTTCCTACGTTAAACTGTAGGGTAAATCCTACGTTAAACGATGTGGAGGGTAATCAGAGGATTCAGTGTTGGCAACATTGATAAGGATACATCCCGTAACACTCACTGATACCGGGGCAGTGCTGATCGTATTGAGTAATATATATTAACTCATAATTTATAATATTGACGTTGACGTTTTTAAATCCCCATGCTTTTCTTATGGGGGATGTTTTACGTTGTTGTTCGTTTGCTGGTAAATATTTAGAAATACTGTTATTTTTCCCGAGTCCCTGGGAACAAGACCTCTCCCATTATCCTGCAATTAGCCAAACTCCCACAATTTTGACTTTAAAATTTCGCTTACAGAATTATATATAAAGAAGATACAAACAAAATAACAACAAAAAACAGGCTAAAAGCTACCGTACCATTATTATTATCATCTTTATTATTAATTGTATATCATATTTAGGATAACCTGAAACACTTATGACTACTCAGTGTCCTACGTTAACTGACTTTCGTAATCAATTATTGTTTTGATACTATTAGCGAATTTCCCCTATAGGGAAGAAGCTATTACCGTAGGTCTCATGGTAAGATTTAAGCCCGAGACCATGACAAATTTTTTTTTTAGGTCCCCAGATGACTAAAACACTATTCGTTCAAATTTATATATATATATATATATATATCTATATATATATATATATATCTATATATATATATATCTATATATATATATCTATATATATATATATATCTATATATATATATATATATCTATATATGTGTCCGTGAATGCGATAACTTGAGTAAAAAACGTCCGATTTCGATGAAATATGGCTCAAATGTGTAAAGTGACATTTATGACTTTTAAGTTCGAAAACCAGAAAAATCGGGCCATGGGAAGGGGGGATTTAAATTGTCCAAAAATCAGTTTTTTGCATTTTTTACCCTACAATTTTTGAAACACTTAATTTTGGTTTAGACCACGTTATAGAGCTTAAAAAAACAAATAATATGGTATTTTGAATTATTAAGCTAGGTTAAGTGGTTGCGGAGAAAATCCAAAAAAACCTGCTCATAAAATCTCCTATGTTAATCTTATGGGAAAAGGGTTTTGGCTTTTCCTAAGTTAATTTTAATGTAAACTTCACATTTGCTTTTACCAATCAACTCAGCTCCACAAAACAATCATTTTGGTGTTTAAATTGTGATTCTACGTCCAACCGTTGCAGAGATATTCAAAGTGCTAAACACAGTACGTTGTCCAATGTTATCCTTATGGAGAATAAATCAAATTTGATATCTCCATTATTAATGAATGTATATTGATGAAACTTGGCACGTGGGGTCATGTAGTACTGGTATATTGATATTTGCACAAAAATTGATTTTTTGTTGATTGTCCCCGTAGCAGCGAACCTGCGTACTCAGCCCCCATGTTATCCTTATGGAGAAAAAGTAAAATGTAATGACTCCCTTAATTATGAACATAAATTAATAAAACTTGGTATGTGGCTTCACCTTGTTGAGTTATATTGATATTTGCATAAAAACCCATTTTTTTAGTTTCTTGTTGCAGCAAACCTGCTTACTCATCTCCCATATTATTCTTATGGAGAATAATTAAAATGTTATATAGTGCTTACTTATGATTGAATATTGATTAAACTTGGTATGTGGCTTCACCTAGTTAAATTATATCTATATTTGCATAAAAACCAATTGTTTGTGTTCCTTGTTTCAGCAAACCTATGTACTCATCACCAATGCTATTCTTATGGAGAATAATTAAAATTGTATATATCGCTTATATATGAATATATTTTTATGAAACTTGGTATGCGGCTTTATATGGTATTAAGACATATATTTTGCATTGGAAATTCGCTGAGTACGCAGGTTTGCTGCGACGGGGGTATTATTTAATTACTTTATATTTGGCTGTTTGTTCCTAATAATTTATAATATATTATAATGAGTTTTGTGCAACAATAACAACAAACTTAAATCGGCTTGAACGGAATATGCAAGTTCCAAGTACGGCAGAGCATGGCTGTTATAATTTATATTAAAAAATACAATACATGCAATCTATGCTCAGCAAAATAAGTGCTCTACAATGACATCAGTAGTTGTGTTTCAAATCTTACCTGGCCAATTTTAGTTACTGGATTTGGGCAAGTTTATCAAGTCCGCAAATGGTATTAAAAATAATACAAATTATTGAATGACTTTGGATTTGATACTTAGTTTGAACGTACACCTTTACATCTTAAAATTATTTGTATTGTTGTCAGTTGAGAAATAATAAACTTTTTCAGAACAAATTATAAAAACTGCCTCCTTAGTGGTCTGAAGGGTCCCACTTTCGTGGCCTGGGGGCCTCCCTTGGGCCCAGGGCCCTGGGCGCTCGCCCCGTGCGCCCTTACGGCCCTGATATAAGGCTAGTTTTGTCCAACAGCTTCTATTGTTCATCTGAGTTCTGTTTTATAGTAAAATCAAATCACAAAGCTGAACAAATTATAATCCATTGCTCTTTATAATCAAACGTGCAACTGATTTGTATTTTAAAATATGGTTGGCTACTATTTAATGTGAAATTTAAGACTCATAAATTATGTTTGATTTACATAGAAAAAGCAAAGAAAACAATGTATAAACAACTTGATTATTAGCTAAGAAAAACCCTTTTCACTAACAGAAATAAAATGTGGCGGTTTTGTCTTAAGAATACATTTTTAGGGCCTAATTAACAATTGTAAAAATATATTAAACATCTTTGATGGGCATAAAGAAATCTGACTTCAGGTCTGCATACAAATTAACACAACCTGGCTTTTAGACCTTTGTTTTATTTGCAAGGAAGACACCTCCTCTGTCACGGGGTGACGGTGCCGGCTGTCGGCGCGGCGGGCCGATGCAGAGAGAAAGAGATTGAGAGAGAGAGGAGATGCATGAGAGAGTAAAGGGATGTACGAGTGAGAGAGAAATATGGTGCGCGGGTGCCTGCACGTGCGAGTCGGGGCGATATGGGCGGCTCAGGGGTAGGTAGGTGTCTGGCGCGGGCTAAAATTGAAAAGTTTATTGTACACAACTTTTTTATGAAACTTAATTTTTACATATTGTTGTATATAACTGTCTTTGTACACCCTTGGCTTGGGTTAGCTGAAGTTTTAAAACCACTTGAATAAAAAACAACCGAGATACAAACTTTATTTCCTAAAATAATAAAAATTTTAATAAAATCCATTTAGGTGACCCTTAAGTATATTTTTTGAAAATACGTAAACCAATTTTGAAACATTTGTGATTGGCCGTTTTCAACTGGTGTATAATTCAAAATACCTCTAAAACGGCACTTCAAAGGGTGAAAAAAACCAACATCACGGAAATATTTTTAAAAAAAAATGTGTGTTTACGATTTGTATAATCGTAATAAACAAAAAACAGTGAGAAAAAAAATAATTTTTTTTTTGACTGCACAGCCTTAAAGGAAATTCCTGTTTTAATATAGAGGTCTCAGCAAATTCGGACTTAATGGGTATTAACAATTTTCTACATCAAAACAACCTTTTATTAAAACAAAATAAAACAGCGCACTAGATCCAAAAATCAAAGTTGGCAATGACTTAATAAATAAAACAAATAAAACCAAATTTTTAGGACTTGCGGTGGATGGAAATCTCTCGTGGGATAAACATGTTGATAATATAGTGAACAAAATGTCATCAGGAATATACGCACTATGTAAAATGTCTAAAATATCTGACCTCACACTACTGAAAACAATATATTATTCTTTGATACACTCAATCTGTCTTTTGGAATTTGTATCTATGGAGCTACATCAAAACACAATTTGGACGAAATTCTAATAAAACAAAAAAAAAGCAATACGAATCATGCTAGGTTTAAAAAACACAGAAAGTGTAAAAACCTTTTTTATAGATCTTAAAATCTTAACAGTTTATAGTATTTACGTCCTGGAAACAATTAAATATGTTAAAGAGCATGATAGTGTTTTTTCGCTTGAAGCTAATCATCCTTATAATACACGTAATCAAATTATTTTAGATAAACACAATCTTAATTTCAATAAAAACAAAACAAGGTACATGGGGAAGACATTTTTTACACAACTTCCAGGTTCAATCAAAAAAGAACAAAATTACAATAAATTTAAAAGCTTACTCAAAGAATATTTGACTAATAAGGCACTTTATTCTTTTTCAGAATTTCCTTAGGACCTACTACTGATTGCCTGAGTTCAGTTATAATAAATAATCTAATGAAATAAAATGTAAATAAAGTAATACAAATGAAATAATGATTTTAAGTCAGCTATTGCAATATAAATGTATTTTCTAAGTAATTGATTAAGTTGTTTTTATACATATATATATATTTTCATTATTGTTAAATTTGCAATCAAAATAACTTAAATTTATGTTTATGATTAATATTTTATTTTCTCTCCATATAACCTGATTAGAATGTAATTTTTAGTTTTAGACTAGAACTTTGACTCTATTCAAATACTGTATATGTATTGACTTTGAATAAAGAATATTTTGATTTGATGTGATTTGATATTCAACTTTCCTGCACGCTTGAGGTTTATCAGCTCCTAGCTTGCTTAGTAATTATCGGGAAAATAAATCTACCTTAGTTTTTGGGGTGAAATTCCGCACATTTTGAATACCCACATGACAGTATTTATAAAAAGAAAATATTTTCCTATTTTCCGGGATTTCCTGACTTTTCCGCCGACAAAAAGTGTGTTCGGAAAAGTAACTGTACGTACTTATTCAGGGTGAAATGCAGCACATTTTGAATACCCACAAAACAGGAATATGAGAAAAAATATTATTTTACAATTTTCCAATTTGTAGGGGTTTTTTTGAGTTTCTGCGGACAAAATGTGTGATCGGAAAAGTAATTGCACGCACATATTCCGGGTGAAATCCCGCACAGTTTAAATACCTACATAACTGAAATATAAGAAAAAAATTTTTTCAATTTTCCAATTTTACCGGGGTTTTTCCGACTTTTCCGTGAAAAAAATAAATTTCTAAAATCAGCGTCAAATTTCCTACATTTTGGAAAAAAATAATTTTAATTTGCGTGGTGTCGTTGATCGATAGTTTTACCGAAGCTATTACCGTAGGTCTCATGGTAAGACTTAAGCCCGAGACCATGATAACTTTTCGTTTTGAGATCCCCAGGTGCCAAAAACACTATTCGTTCAAATTTCCCCGATCGTAAGTCAAACCCGATGACTTGAGTAAAACACATCCGATTTCAATGAAATTTGGCACAAACATGTAAAACAACATTTATGACTTCAAATTCGAAAACCAGAAAGATCGGACCATTGGAAGGGGGGCTTTATGAAGTTTCAAAATTTTCCAAAAATCTTTTTTTTGCATTTTTCACCCTAAAATTTGTAAAACACTCAATTTTGGTTTTGACCATTTTATAGAGCTTAGAAAAACAAATAATATGGTATTTTTAATCATTAACACATTCAGTGCGGGTAGAGTACATGAACTACAAGCTGGCCTTGCCAGTCGATCGTGTGGAGTTCATGAGCTCCAAAGTCTAATGTTCTTTTAGAAGGAATACTGTGTCTCAGCCATTGCAGCTGGATGAATGAAACTTCGTCTCGAGTTTGTCTATTCCCGTACAATGTCCGCAATATGGTCAGTTTTCAGTTCCCCCCCATGAATGTGTGGAAGGGGGACGCTTCTCCTGCGCGCTCTTCCAAGTTGTTTACCAACACTTCGGCTCTTATCAGTGCTTGGGTTTTTGTTTGTTTACGTTACAAGAAGGAAATAATAGTACATTCCGGTGAATAGTATGCTTCAGTCCAGGGTTTAAGCTGTGGTCGCATTTGTCGCAAAATGCGATATGCACCACGAAAATGCGACAATATTTGGGCAGGCTGTCGCTTTTTTGCTACAAAGAAAAGTATAATAAATATTTAAATGTTATTGCAGAAAATCTGGTTTTAACAATACAAATTGTATTAAAAGTCCGTGATCATGATCCACAACCAAAAATATTAGAAGAGTAGTTGGGATGTTGGAGAGGCTTAACGTTGCGTTGGTTGCACTACGTCATTTTACCGATCGCCTCTGAGTGAGTGGTAGAGGAGACGAGCCTACATTACGTGAACAGTTGCTGTCGATTTCAACTGCGTACCGTGTAAACGGAACGGGCAAGTTACTAAAATGACAGTTGTAATTACAGTAGCTAACCCTCTAGCAGACGTCATGCGCTCTCCGCTGTGACTCGGTTTGGCGCGCACTCTGTAGTAGCCGAGCGAATTGGCGAATGCGAGAATGTTGAGGGCTAGTTCGCCTCCGAAGGGATGGCTGCGCTCGCGTCGCAATCGTACTAATTCTTGTCGGTTGTTGTGACCGATTCAAAGGAGACGAGCGGCAGGTCCTCCATACTTAGTGCCGCTCGTGGTCTCAACTCGCTGCAGATGTTACACGAGCACGAGTCGCTCGAAATCGCAACGATCGGGCGAAAGTGTAGAGGTACCCTAGCGAAAACAGACAACTCGAAATCGGTAATGCGCAAATGCGATCGCGATATGCTTTGAGGTTATGTTTCAGAGTGTAATGTTTGGGGTGTGTGAGTTTTCGTTGTTCTGGTACCATATTAGGCCTATTCTATTAGAATGTTTAGTATATTTCCATTTCAGACTTTAATGGTTAAAATGGATAAGTTACCAAGAAAAGTAGACTCTGCTGAATTATATATATTAATACGGTATTTAAATTTTAAACCTTAAAAACAAATATAAGCAAAAAATACCCCCGTAGCAGCAAACCTGCGTACTTAGCAAATTTCCAATGCATATATATTTATCTTAATGCCACATAGAGCTACATACCAAGTTTCATCAATATACATTCATAAATAAACAATTTATGACATTTTAATTATTCTCCATAAGAATAACATGGCGGCTGAGTATGCAGGTTTGCTGAAGCAAGGAACACAAAAAAATGGGGTTTTATGCTAATATCAATATAACTCAACTAGGTGAAGTCACTTACCAAATTTCATTAATTTATTTTCATAATTAAGGGAGATAACACGTTACTTATTCTCCATAAGAATAACATGGGGCTGAGTACGCAGGTTTGCTGCTACGGGAGCCTTTGTCAAAAAATTGTTTTTTTGAGGAAATATCAATGGTCCACAACCAGATAAAGCCGTATACCAAGTCTCGTCAGTATATGTTCATAAATAAGCGAGATATAAAATTTTTATTTTCCTCCATAAGAATAACATTAGACAACGTACTGTGTTTAGCACTTTCAATATCTCGGTAACCAATTGACGTGGAGAAATGATCAAAATACCAAATTGTGTGTTTTTTTAAGCTGAATCCAATGGGAAGAAATAAAATTTGACTATTTCCAAAATTATATGTAAAAAATTCAAAAAACCCATTTTTGGGGTACAAAACCCCCCCAAAATACCCCTTCGGATAAAGCGATCTGGCTGGTTTTCGAACTTAAAGTCATAAATGTTGCTTTACACGTTTATACCAAATTTCATCGAAATCGGATACATTTTACTAGAGTTATCGTGCTCACGGACACACATATATATATATATATATATATATATATATATATATATATATATATATATATATATATATATACAGTTTCGAACGAATGGTGTTTTTGGGGTCTGGGGACCTCAAAACGAAAAGTTATCATGGTCCCGGGCCTAGGTCTTACCATGCCGACTACGGTAATAGCTTCTTCCCTATAGGGGAAATTCGCTAACAACTTAAGACCAAAAAATAGTATAATGTCACGCGACTAAAAATGCGAAAAGGAAAATATTTTTGCTACAAGTCTCTAAGAGCTTGTAGCATTTTTGCTCAAAGAATTTTTTTCCCAGCTGAATCCCTGCTTCAGTCGCGTGGGATTGTAGTGCATTTTGCGTCGCGGCAGGGGCCTACTACCATTGCGGCGATCCAAAACTGCGGGTGGAGTTCATGAACTCCAAAAATGTATCGAAAATAATCACATGTAAAAACTATCAGAAATCTATTTTTAACACTCAAACATTGTTTCTACATGTATAACCTATGTTTTTAGTGAATACAAATTTTCAGCTCCTGGGTCAACCTTCCATCACTAGGTGAAGTGGTTGCAGAGAAAATCCAAAAAACGTGTTAATAAAATCTCCCATGTTTCAAAATCTTGTAGGAAAAAGGTTTTTAGCTTTCCCTCAGTTAATTTTACTGTAAACTTCACATTTGCTTCTACCAATCACTTCAGCTCTAAAAAAAACCATTTTGGTGTTTAAATTGTGATTCTATGTCCAACCGTTGCAGAGAAATTCAAAGGGCTAAATACAGTACGTTGTCCAATGTTATCCTTATGGAGAATAATTACAATTTGATATCCTGATTATTTATGAATGTATATTTATAAAACTTGGCATATGGCTTCACCTAGTACTGTTGTTATATTGATATTTGCACCCAAAAATTTGTTTGCTATCCCCGTGGTAGCAAACCCGCATACTCAGCCCTAATGTTATTCTTATGGAGAATAAGTAATGTTTTATATCTCCCTTAATAATGAACATATATTAATAAAACTTGGTATGTAGCTTCACCTGGTTAATTTATATTAATAATTGTATAACACCCCCGTCGCAGCAAATCTGTGTACTCAGCGAATTTCCCATGCATTTATATGGGTATCACTACTACCTAGAGCCACTTACCAAGTTTCACAAAAATCCATTAATTAATTAATAAGTGATATATATATATAGCATTTTATTTATTCTCCATAAGAATAACATTATAATTGAGTACGCGGGTTTGCTGAAACAAGGAAGATAAGAAATGTGTTTTTTTACAATTATCAATTTAACTCAACCAGGTGAAGCTACATACCAAGTTTTATTAATTTAGGTTCATAACTAAGGGAGATATCAAACTTTACTTATTCTCCATATGAATAAAATGGGGGCCGAGTATGCAGGTTTGCTGCTACCGGGAATAATCAACAAAAACAATTTTTGTTGTACTAATATCAATATACCACAACTACTTGAAGCCACACACCAAGTTCCATCAATGTACATACATAAATAATCTAAATATAACATTTTATTTATTCTCCATAAGGATAACATTGGACAACGTACTGTGTTTAGCACTTTGAATGAATATCACTGCAACGGTTGGATGTAAAACAACAATTAAATCGCCAAAATGATTGTTTTGTAGAGCTAAACCGATTGGTAGAAATAAATGTAGAGTTTTTGGTGAAATTATCTGAGGAAAATCTAAAAACTGTATTCCCATAAGATTAACATAAGAAATTTTATGGACAAATTTTTGGACTTTTCCCCAAAACCACTAAACCTAGCTTAATGATTCAAAATACTAAATTGTTTATTTTTTTAAGCTCTATAAAATGGCTATAAAAATCTAGTATTTTTTAAATCTTTGGGTAAAATGTTCAAAAAACTGATTTTTGGAAAATTTTAAACCCCCATAAAACCCCCCCTTCCCATAGACCGATCGATCTGGTTTTCGAACTTAAAGTCATAAATGTTACTCTCCACATTTGTGCAAAATTTCATCAAAATCGGGCGTTTCTTTCAAAAGTTATCGCGGTAACTGACACACACACACACACACACACACACACACACACACACACACACACACACACACACACACACACACACACACACACACACACAAATATATATATATAAATTTGAACAAATAGTGATTTTTGCATCTGGGTACCTCAAAACAAAAAGCTGTCATGGTCTCGGGCTTAAGTCTTACCATGCCACCTATGGTAATAGCTTCTTCCCTGTAGGGGAAATTCGCTAAAAACACATTTCTTATCTTTCTTGTTGCAGCAAACCTGCTTACTCACCCTTCAATGTTATTCTTATGGAGGAAAAATAAAATTCTATATATCACTTGTTCATTCAAGTATTTTTATGAAACTTGGTGAGTGGCTTTATGTGGTAGTGAGAAACATATACATGCATTGGAAATTCGCTGAGTATGCAGGTTTGCTGCAATGGGGGTATTAATTTTGATCATGTTTTGTTCCCTTTTAGTTTTACAAATTATTTTAATAGCCTACAGTACATTGATGTTCAGCTAAATTTAAATTGATGCGTAGTTGGTGACTTCTGTAAGGGGGAGAAATTTGTTTGGGGCAGGTGATAAGAAGTGAGCAAAAAAGTCTAGAAAATAGACAGGAAGTGGTCGAACGGGCAAAACATCACCAAAATACCGCACTGTGAGTCATTATTTGTTTACTTTCCTACTCTGCAACATTTTCACTGAAGAAAGTATTTCATCCTCAACTATGTTAACCAAAGAAGATTTACAAAGTAGTTCCGGGCTTATTTTATACATTTAAAATTGTTCAAATCCTTTTTAATTTCAATAGTAATTATTATACTGTATGATTATTTATGGTACAAAGCAAGAAATGGTGTAAGGATTCTGTTTCTATGATCCATCTATTGAGTTTCCGTGACCCTCAATAAGTCAAAGCCTGTGGAAAATCACCTTGATAAGTCGAACTTTGATATTTAAAAATTTCGATAACTCAAAATTTTCCTGTTCCCCCTGAGGTTCCAGTTATCGAGGTTCCACTGTAGAGTTGTGAGACATAGTTTATTCTATCCTGTTTATTTAAACAATAACATAAAGCTAATAAATAATCAGTATAATCAAACTGACAAACAGTTAATACATTTTTGATAAGAGTAGGCCTACGTTAAGCCAACATTACCTGTCTAATATAGATTGCTCCTCTTTGGAAATGACAGACTTGTGAGACAAGGCCGGTTTTTTTTCATCACCTTCTCCCTCCTCTTCATGCAAATGTTCCTAGTGCGAAAAAAAACAAACAGTAATACTACTGATTATTTTAATGTTTTAATTTTTACTTTCTCCCCTTTATACATAGTATATGGAAAAAGTATTGTTTTCATCAACATTTTCGAATTTGAATTGTTAGTGGAAATATTCGTTTTGGTGCTCCCTGAACCCAAAAAAGTGATTTTTACGTGATGTCCGTGTGTCTGTCTGTCTGTATAGATGTGTACAGAGCTACAGCCCTAACCAATGGTCCGAATTGTATAAAATTTGGTATGTAGGTACTAATCCACAATATCTCCAGGCGTTTTTTCATTTTTGAAATTTTTGATTTTTAAGGGTAATTATCCCCCAAAAACAATGAAAAAATTTCTCAAAACGATTTCTCTAACGATTTTGGTTAAACTTAGGTCGTTTGTAGAACTTTAGTTTTCCAATAAGATGACACCACCTGTATTTATGTAAAAATTCGGGTTCAGAAATTACAAGTTTTAAAATGTCAAAAATTCAGTTTTTTGGATTTTTCATAAATAAAACATAAATATAAAAATACTACTATTCACAAATAAAAAAGAGCTAAAAAAACTAAATAACTTAGTATCTTGGATTACTATTCTATGATTACTGGTTGTGGAGAAAATTTAAATTTTCATTTTGCGGTAAACGCAGTACGTTGTCCAATGTTATTCTTAAAGGGAATAAAAAATTACTATTTCTCTCTTATTCATTGATCACTTTCGTTCAAACTTGTCAAGTTAGCACTGAACAACAGAGGAAATTCGAAATATGTTGCCCCTTAATAACCCTGAGGGGGAGAATAGGGGGCATTTCCCCTCTTAAAACCAAGTGTGTAGCGATGGATTCTGTACTGCCTCCTAAACAGGGATTTGGGTGGATATTTTTCAAAACAACTTGTTTACAAGATTTTCTGTACATTCGACCGTGCTTTGTATTCTATATTTAGTAAATAAAAAGTAATTTATTCATTAAAGTTGGGCTACAAGGGAGAAAGTATGTGTCAGTTTCCTGATACCGTTTATTTAACTCATAAAAGAATCAGGAATCAGTTCAAGTTAATACTTAACTTGAATTTCTCCTGCACCAATACCAATCATTTTTATTAGCCTAAGCTTGGGGTTCCAGGTTTTGAAAGGCCAAAACCTTAAAATTCCATTTAGGCTAGCATGAAACTTTGTACATGTAGGCGATACAAATAAAAATACCTCTTTCGCAACAACCTATTAGAGGTGTGCGGATATCCGAAAAGCCGGTTCGGTTTCGGATCGGATCGGATATCCGAATCCGATCCGAAGGTTTTTTCGATATTCGATAAGGTCCAGTATAAATCCGACTTATTCGGATAGACTGTATATCTGGGTATAATAAGCCAGAAACAAAATAATAAATAAGTTTGGACCATTACTAAACGCTTTGACTCTGACGACGTCGTTCAAAATAACGTAAACGTGACGCAATGCCGGTCACTTGTTGTTCGGTTTCGGTACGGATCGATACGATATTTGTGTAGATTCGTGATGTATCTTATCGCGATACACGGCCGGATCGTACATCACTGTAGCAACAAAGAATAAATACGGTCTATACAGAGCAATGAGCGATAGCAAACGTTTTTGATGTTAACAATCGCAAGTGTATACATCATTGCTATTCGATGTCGATTCAAGATTCACGGGATAGACGCAGATAACGAGACAACAGTAGTGGATTACTGGCGAATAAGTCGATAATTTAAAGTTGATAGTCGATATGCGACTGTATCAAAATCTCACGATTCAATGAGCAAGCTCTCATAGAGTAAGTCGTAATTCCAAAGTCGCAATACGCAATCATAAATGTTAGTGTATGAAATTTAAAATTGCTGCTACTGACATAAAATAAAAAATAAAAATGTTAAGTTCCGACTTGAAAATATGGTAATTCTTAGAGATCGATGTAACGTGCGGTACTGGCAAAGTAAATATCCGAATCCGAAAATTATCCGATCCGAAACCATTACTATCCGATCCGTATCCGACCCGAACTTAAGCTATCCGAACCGAAACCGATCCGAACTAAAAATTCACTATTCGCACACCTCTACAACCTATACAGTCAGCGGATTTCCAATTAACCTAAATATATTTTTATCCACTATCAAATTAAGCATCTTATCAAGTTTCATCATTAAATATTCATAACTAAGTGAGATATAACATTCCGATTTTCTTAACATTAGATAGATTGCGCAAGTTTGCTGCTATGGGGACAACTAAAATAGGGCTTTTATTAAAGGATCACAGCTACTTAAAGCCACATAGGTTCGTTAGTTACGGATAGTAAGTAAACATTCAAATATATGATAAATAAAATACGGGAAACTATTATAATAGGTTAGGTTTAATGAGACCTTACCAAGTATTTGGCTTCCTCTTCTTTAGCTCTTCTAATCCAATAGGCTTTCTTCTTATCACTCAGAGATTTCCAAATTTCTTTGTATTTTTCAATGTATTCATGCCGATTGAAATTCTCATCTTTCTCATGATCCAGTATCTTTTCCCTCAGGTAAATCTAAAACATGTTTAAACAAGTTGTTTAGATTTACAGAATTTGCAAAGGTGAGGGAGACTGAAAGAAATTAAGAATATTACAACTAATTATTAAGACAAGGCATTATAAAAGGTAGATTAATTTGAAATTAACCAATACTTATGCTGTACTTATGCACTGAAGCAGAAGAGGAGGCATCTTCATCTGATGTCCAGTCTTTAAACTCAATAGTCACAACCAGTATAATAAAAATTTAGCAAAAAAAGAAGAAAAACTTACAATTTTTCACCAAAATATCCAACACCTGGCTTCAAGAATAGAACAATTACCCTTGATGAGTTAAATCCCCAAATTGTAGTTTTAACAGAGAACGATATTAAAAATAATGAAACAAGCAGACTTAAGATAAATGTTGATATGTGCAATAAAATGATTGATACAACTTATTCACAAAGGTTCAATGTCATGTTTTAAGTCAGATGATATTTATTTATTATATGGTTTTGGTAGTTTTTGTTTACAGATATAATTGTGAAATGGTTTAGATTATGTTAAAAGTAATAAAATAAATTATTACTGTATTAGTGTTTTATAATAAATAACTATGAAATTGACAGTTTTTACTGTAGAGAAAGAACTTCTAAAGGTGGAGTTTTGATACTCGGGAAAAAGAGTTTGAACTGGAAGCAGGTGGAGGTGCTGAAAGTGTTACAGGATGTCTACCAGCTCCCTAAAATAAAAATCGGGGACGTTTGGTGACTTTTATCATTAAAAATCAGTGACCTCGGAATTAAACCGTACCGTTTTGTTTTATGTAAAAAAAATCAAATATCGCTCACGATGGTACAAAACTTCAAACTAATAACAACCGCTGTGATTATCTATTCAGTATTGGATGTTTAGGCCGCCTACTTTAGTAAACATTAATATGAAATCAGCAAAATAATGTTAGGGTCTACCCTAAATATAAAATTACAAAGAAAAAAAGTTAAGGGGTATTTCATTGCAGTGGTTCTTCTTTAATGCACAAGTGACCCACATACCTTGAATCCGTTCCATGTTGTGAACAAAAACGCAAGTTATCACTTTTTTAACCATCCTCAAACTACACCAGAGAAAACAAAACTAATTCCTATTTAAAACTTTAAAAACATTTTTTAGTTCTCTCTATCTTGCACGAGCTGACACATGATTAGTCACACAAAAAGCTGACCACAAAATTTCAGTCTTGGTTATGTTGTCTTTTACTAAAAAACTCAATCCCTGACTCAGGCCTATTCTTCTATAGGCATACTCCAGTCCTGGCTGCTGGATGGTAGGATTTGGCCTACTTGCATTGAACTAGATACATTTAAATATTGGCTGCTGTATTGCAGGTCTATTTGTGCTGAGGTAGAAGCAGTGCCGGATTTAAGCAATTGCTGCCTAAGGGCTATTAGGAAATCTGCCGCGCCCCCCCCTTTGTCCTTTCGCCGCCCAGGTTTACCCCCATGTTATATATCTTGTTTGGTTATTTTGTGACAGAATCTAAAGAAATTACGAATTAACTGAATGAATAAGTTTAAGAAATTTATGTTATTTCCTAGTTGAAAAAAAACAGTACAAAATATATAATTGACTTTATTCACATTAACGCAGTTTAATATTCAACTAGCAAATCGTTTTTATTTTTAATCCCAGCTGTTCTGCTTCTTTTGTTTTGATTTGCTGCCCTGTGTTATTTAAATGGGCCAAAACCGCACTTTGAGGGCTTCCCAATGGTTTCTGGTTCCAGGCACTGACTTTGAGACCCCCAAAAGCACATCTAGACGTTAAGGGCTTTCAAACGTGTGTAAATTTACGTGTGTAAATCATCAAAATCGACCCATTAGTTTGGCCATAATATTCTGCACAAAAATTGCCTTATTATTTTAATATAATGATGATATACCCTACACAATGACAATCAGCCCTAGAGACATATGGTGGTGTTAAAAGCAGTGAACCAGTGCTACTTTTAATAACAAGAAAATCCTTCAAAAAAGGCCTAAAAATCCCTTCTTATACTTCGTCAAAACATTAATTTTTACACCAACGCATTGACTACTGAAAATTATAATAAATAACCTATAATAAGATATGATTACACTGTAGCCTTAAAATTCGTAATTCGGACCATTAGCCTAAAAATTCTGACTATTTTAATCCTGAATTAGCGCTTTTCAATACAGTTTTTTAGTCATTTTGTAATTTATACTTTTATACAAATAATTGTTTATATGTTTTAGACGATTAAAATATAAAATTAATTTTGATGTAGGCCTAATCTTCATAAAACTCTACACTTCAAACACTTCTTCTAGTTTCACCTCCATTATGTTGTAGATCCAAAGAATTGAAATATAATACCTTCAGGAAGGAGTCACTACTCTGACAAATCAACTTCAAAAAGCGTGCCGTCATATTTGGTATTTTGTCCTGTTGTGGTGTCAACTTGTTGGTTGGACAACGTTATTCGATGTACAAGGCGGCTTGTTTTCAACACTATTTCCAAAGCCATATTGAAAGGGTGTTTTCATTTAACTCAAATCATACCTTTCAAATAATCTCTTCACAAATTACGTTAGTCTTTGGTCAGATGTTTTGTTAAAAGAATATATTCCAGAATGAACGATTATGTGTGGTAGCCTTTGATGGTAAATATACGTTGGCTGAAATAACTTTCTTTGTTACCTAGAGTTTTAAAATGAATCGACATTATCTTTGTAGTCTCAATTTTGTTATTGCCATCTCAAATTTGATTGATGCAACATTTCTCATCCGTGTGCCTTAGTCATTATTGATATTGTGTAAAAAATAATTTTAACCCTTTGTGGTCGATTAAATTAAATCACCCAGACACCCTGAGACGGAATTAATTTTGGCCATTTTGTATAGATTTTACTATTGTTACATTTAATTACCCAAATTAATTTTAAAATGCATTTATAAGGGTTTATTTTTAAGGCACTTTGATTACATACTGTATATTGATGAAATAAAAATAAAAATGTATACCTGTTTTATTTTTTCTTCCATATATTTTTAGTACATATGTACTATATGTGACAGATTACGAGAGTAAAAACCCATTTATATTTATTTGTAAGTCAAATGAACACACAAAAAACATTCAAAAATATCGTCATCACTAATTTTATTAGTCATAATTATAACTAAACAAAAGAGTAAACATAACCAAAACACCACAGACAACTATCGGAGCTGGAACTATCAGACACTTGCTGATGACACAAGACACCGCGAATTGTGAAGTATAGTTCATGGAGTAATAACATTTATTTCAGAACAAAATAATCCATGGAGTAGATAAAATAAACGTTAAAAGTAATAAGGAATGTATAAGAAGCAAATAGACATAAAATCATTACATTATATTTAGTTTTAGCGCACTTCATACGGGCTAAACGTCACGGCGAGTATAGGTCGCCATTCGAGCGTTCGGGAAAATGGTGTGCGGCGACCTATACTCGCCATTCGACAGCAAAGGGTTAATACTATGCGATTGTACGGGAAAACTTGGAAGTCCGTGAGTTGGACGTAGTCATAGTGGCGCAGTGCCTGATGTAGTTCGTGGCCGCCCTTTCTCTGTAGCGTAATCGTCTTGTCGCTAGTACGGATGAATGACAAATGCATTATGACTGTTTTGAGGAACTGCAGTGTGAGGGACGGCAAGCGTAATACATTAGTCTCTGATTAATTCCTTTACCTTTAAAAGGGCGACACAGCATCATTGTTATCCGTTTTCGTCAAAATGTTCCCCATTTCAACATTTCTTTTGTAAACAACTTATTAATTTTCTGTAAATTTGCCGCCCCTAAAAACTTGCCACCCTGGGCTACAGCCCCTATAGCCCCCCCCCCTAAATCCGCCACTGGGTAGAAGGAACTTCTGGGTTGAATGCATGCAAGGTCAACTGATTACCACTGTGTAGATTAGAAACAAACTGCATGTGTTTTTTCCCCTTTTTTTGAGATTTGAAGGCAGTTATTCCGGAGTGGTAAACATCAAAAGTTTTTTTACAAAAACAACAAAATGCTGTGAACTTGTCCTTTTTTCTAAGCCACATACACCACTGATTTCCTTCTATCCAAGTATCTTGAAACTGACACTTCCCAGGCATTTTGAGACTAAAATAAAAAGTTCCACGTTTTTCTTAGGCCTAGCCACTAAATCATAAAACCACAAATCACTGATACTAAGTAAGTCACATTCTCACACGAGACTAACAGTGACGTCAGTGACAATATGTGCGAACAACAACTGCTGAACTAATCGCTTAGAAGTTCAAACTCAGTAAAACAATCAATGAACAGACTACCAAATTATAACCTTATTAGTACATTTTGTATTAATTAATCACAAAACTTTTTCATATAATTTAAAACTAGCTTTCTTAAATTCTTCAAACGCTCACAATGTTTAAAAAGGTTTCTGTTACATAATAACAGTAAAATATTTGTTTTAAAAATTAAATGAATTGAATCCTAAAGTGGGAGTCTGTTCCAAATACCGATTAGCTCTCAATCCTGTTCAGCTCTTCCAACAATAACTGCTGTGGTCAACATCATAAAGGATATCAATAATTAATTATAACTAAATCTCCGGTGGTATTTATACTTAATAATTTGATTTTTACTACCATGTAATTTAATGCTTAAGCAATAAGTTTTTTTCTGGCAAGCGTTAACAATCTCGTAACCTTCATATCCCACCACTCAATGACGAGAGTTGTTAGAGAGATGATGCAATCGGGAAAACAACGTAACAGGTAGCAGGTAGGGCGGTATATTGCGATCGCGCAGAATATGGGCTGCTTCACTAGCGCTCGTGGTGCCTGTCCGTAAAAACAGTCTTCTGACGTAACAGTCTGGGCGACTGTTGACAACTCCATCGTTAAGTTACCTCCTTTTGACACTATATTATTCATAAAAGTTGATCATGACCTTATAAGGAATCAACAGCTCACTTATTGACATTAGAATGAAATATATTTCATAAAATAGGAACCAAGAAGTAATAATTTGAATTCTTTAGTACAAAAATTCTCATTTAACAGTGAAAAAACGTAGGAGTTAAATAAATAAATAAATATTAATGACCTAGGAGTAAAATGATAAAGTTGTTACTAAATCATAAATAAAGAAAGCTTGTAAAAAGACTACTTAATCATACAAATAACGGTCATCGGCAAATTAAATAACTAACAGCGCTTTAGTTAGTTAACACACAAAAGCGAGTTGCAAGAACAATGCGTGCTAGTACTGTCGCCGAAGTCACTGGTGCTGATTCATTCATCTCGTCTATGACCAGCTCCAAGCTCCAGCAGCAGTGCCACGAACCTAGCGGCGATACCTCGCAACAACCAAACAGCGACCGGTGACAGTGACCAGTGAGTGCCCCAGCGCCAGCACCATGAACCTAGCGGCGATACCTCAAAACAACCAAACAGCAATCGGTGACAGTGACCAGTGCCAGTGCCAGCGCCCAGCTCCAGCGACAGCACCATGAACCTAGCGGCGATACCTCGCAACAACCAAACAGCGACCGGTGACAGTGACCAGTGAGTGCCCCAGCGCCAGCACCATGAACCTAGCGGCGATACCTCGCAACAACCAAACAGCAATCGGTGACAGTGACCAGTGAGTGCCCCAGCGCCAGCACCATGAACCTAGCGGCGATACCTCGCAACAACCAAACAGCGACCGGTGACAGTGACCAGTGAGTGCCCCAGCGCCAGCACCATGAACCTAGCGGCGATACCTCGCAACAACCAAACAGCGACCGGTGACAGTGACCAGTGAGTGCCCCAGCGCCAGCACCATGAACCTAGCGGCGATACCTCGCAACAACCAAACAGCAATCGGTGACAGTAACCAGTGAGTGCCCCAGCGCCAGCACCATGAACCTAGCGGCGATACCTCGCAACAACCAAACAGCAATTGGTGACAGTGAGCAGTGAGTGCCCCAGCGCCAGCACCATGAACCTAGTGGCGATACCTCGCAACAACCACACAGCGACCGGTGACAGTGACCAGTGAGTGCCCCAGCGACAGCACCATGAACCTAGCGGCGATACCTCAAAACAACCAAACAGCAATCGGTGACAGTGACGAGTGCCAGCGCCCAGCTCCAGCGACAGCACCATGAACCTAGCGGCGATACCTCAAAACAACCAAACAGCAATCGGTGACAGTGACCAGTGCCAGCGCCCAGCTCCAGCGACAGCACCATGAACCTAGCGGCGATACCTCGCAACAACCAAACAGCGACCGGTGACAGTGACCAGTGAGTGCCCCAGCGCCAGCACCATGAACCTAGCGGTGATACCTCAAAACAACCAAACAGCAATCGGTGACAGTGACCAGTGCCAGGGCCCAGCTCCAGCGACAGCGCCACGAACCTAGCCGAGATACCTCGAAACAACTAAACGGTGACAGCGACTAGTGAGTGAGTGAATACGTACTGTCACCGAAGTCACTGGTGCTGGTTCATACGATTTCCTGGCACCAGCTCCTTTAGTGCCGAACAAATATTAGCGCCAAAGTCACCGGTACAGAAATATTTAACAACACTAGTTTAATCACTGACGAGCTGCGGCTTTGGTGAGACGCCAGCACATAAGACATATACGGGTTCAATAATTTTGTCCCGTCAAAACGCAGACAACTAATACTACAATCAGCAGTTTAAATTGGTAAAATCGTGAAGTCACTGGCACTAGGGTGAACATCGATGATTAATTGGTAGTAAATTATTCACTCTATTCATTATTTAATTTTGACTTGGATATTTTTTCGTGACTTAAGCGTCAAAATCTGTGACTTTCGGTGACTTCCGTGACCTCATACAAAAATCTGTGACTTTTCGGGGACTTCCGTGACCGGTAGACATCCTGTGTTATCAGATAAATTACTGTGAGACAAGCAATTTGAGGTCTGTGTTTACAAACATTTATTTAATAGTTTTAAGCTACTGGTTACAGGGATATATAGATCACCATGTTCTAGCTGTGCAGTATTCCTTGACAGATTAAGTGTTTTGGTTGATTTTTATTCAAAGAAATATAAACATATAATTCTGGTGGGAGACATAAACACTGACGTTTTACAAAATTATATAAATCATATCATGTTAAAAATACTTTTAAAAGTATCAATATACCTTGTTGATTTCCCCACACGGGTAACAGAACATTCGAAAACAGGTATTGACAATCTTATTATAAAATACCTTCAGGGTTCTAACTCAGTTGTTGAAGGCATTATAACTAGAGATGTGCGAGTACAGGTTTTTTAAGTCGAGTCGAGTTTGAGTCGAGTAAATGGCAAAAGATTCGAATCTCAGTTCGAGTCGAGTATACAAATAAAAAAACACATAGGTCGAGATAAATTGGATCAAAACAGTGTACAGGGTTCCATTTATAAATGTTGTTATTAAAATATACTTGTCTAGTCACTATGCCCTAAAAATAACAATAGTAAGTCAAATAAATGGATTCCTGCTTCATTGGAAAAAGATAAGTACATTTATCTGAAAATAAATCATACCAAAGTTATTGCCTAACATTTTGCCATGAAGGTCAAATACTTTTAATATTTTGGTTTTAAGGTTTATAACCTATATGGTGTTAATTAACAGTTTCATTAAACAATTATTTAAGTTTTTTATTTTATTTCCTATTTTTTATTTATCCTTCGTTTTATTGTATATTATGTTTAGGCCTAAGCTACATCTTTCAACGAATGGAGGAAATAAAATTACGTTTAGGCCTAAAAGTTAAATTAAACTTTATGTTAATATTTAAAAGGCCTATTACATGGTAAAGCATTAACCTACTTACTTACCACACAAAATATATTTACTAACATATCTTAGCATTAATTTTAACATTAATAGTCCTAATAAGAACAATCAGTTAATAAAAACATGAAGATACTATGTTTGAAAGTGCCCGGCAAATCAATTGATAAAATTGAAGCCATGTCTTAAATGGAGTTTCAAAATATTAAGAATGATTTAAAAAAATCATTAATGAAACTTAAACAAAGCCTAAACAAATCACTTGTCTTTAAAATCAGCTCAATGCCAAAGGACAATAGTTGAGCCTAAAATTAATGGATGGAATTTTGTTGTCTCTGACTCAATTTCAATTACTATGGAACAAAAAACAAGCACAAACTTCTTATACTTACCTATTAGATTTCATAGCAGGTTTGTTTTTGATATTTTAATTTTTTTTACAAAGTTAGGTTAACCTAAAAGTGGACTATGACTATACAGGCAGTGTTCATACAACTCAATCTGAAGGTCCTGGTAAATCTTCCTTTTTGGTGTAAAGAGTAACACAAGTTTGTCATTTGGTAAAGCTGCTGATAAAATATATTATGGGAACAAAAACCACAAGGTTTCAGTTGTCTAAGTCTTTGATCACAGTTATATATTGGTTTCGTTCAAATTCATTCTGAAAATATATTGGACTATAAATAGAAATACAAAAATTCTCCTACTAGATTCTCGAACACAGCAAAGCAAAAACTGATTTTTTCAGGCTTTTACTGGTTAGGCCTGTACTATTTGAAAGTGAAAACTTTAAACAATTTGACATAGGCTATTATTTTATGAATACACACGGTGATACCTCAAAAAGTTTCCGAGATCCTTTTATTAAATAAGGTTTTCTACATGGAAGGTATTCCCATTAAAGAGAATTGACTTATTAGGACCTATGAGTTAGAGACCAAGTTTATTTACTTCTCTGAAAAAAAAAAACACCTAGATGATTTTATTGATACTCAAGAGGTGAACAAGACGCAAAAAATGAAATAACCATTAATCTAAGTCAATCTGTAACTTTATACCTTATAATCATTCAGTAATAGGTAAATAAGTACCTTAAAGGGAGGAAGTGGTCTGCTAGTCTGAGCTAACGGTTTCTTGTTGACTTTCATCAGTTCTGGATGTTTCTCACTGTAAAATAATTCCTATTATTTCATTACCACACACATAACACATAACACATTGAGTGTGGCGCTCATTGCTGGAGTACTCTAACTTTGTTTTCTTTACTGTGGCCTAGCCACATGACATTTCTAGCTGATATTTTGTAGCACTCTGTAATGATAGGTTAGAATACCCACTGTGGCCTTGGTTTATATTTTGGGCAAGCGTCAGGGCAGGGGATGGGAGGTAGGAGTGCGGAAGGGTAGGACATGGATATTTGTCTCATGAAATTTTAAATTTCTTGTCTCTCTGCTATCAGTTATTTTAAAACCTGGTGTGGGTTTGTTTAGGTTGGCAATTTTCCTTGCTTTACACAGGGGACCCAAAGAACGGGCGTGGTCAGCGCTACTACGTAGTGGAACAACAAGCGGCGGCGAGTACCCTAGGATACCCAAACAGGTAGAGGTATTGAGTTTTATTCAATTGGAAAGTATAGGAGATTTTCTGGTACAACATAACTTGGCATTAAATATTCAAAAACACTTATTAGATTTAAAACACATCAGAATAAACAGTTGACTGAACCAAACATTATCTTTAATTCAACACAACCAACACACAATTCATGGGGTTAAGTCTAGACCAACACCTGAGATGGGACTTTCACATTGATAAGGTTTTATCAAAAGTAAGCTCTGGAATTTATTCACTCTTTAGAATGTCTTTCTTCTGCAATAAAAAAATCAACCCATTGGCGTAGACATACGAGTTGGTCTCGTTCCTTACTTTTCAATTTTTTACATGTAATTTTTTTAACCTATGAATTGGAATATAAAATTGGAGCTTTAAATGTCTTAATGGCGTATTTTAATTAAAATATTGTTTTCTTTCACTTTAGAGAGTCACATTGGCACACACACAGTAGACATCAGTAAAAAGTAGCAAAATCAGTGTTGAACATGTGCAACTCACAAAGACTTAACCGATCCTGTCAACTTCCAAGCAAGCCTGCCACCGTTTGTTTTACTTGAGCCCTCCCACCAACGTTGCCACAGACCGGTTAACTCATTGAAAGTTGCACGACTGGTCAGTTTTGGTCGTGTGCGGGAATCAAACCCACGAACATCGTATCCACACCTGGCCAAGGTGTTTCCGCGACGTAGCCAACTCGGCTAACACAACCAAAGGCCTGGCGTCGTTATAAAGTTTTAACAGTCAGTCCGCGCCCCTAGAGGAGAGAACCATAGTTACCCACCGTCATTAGTTACAATGTTGCTACTAGAGTGCAGCACCAATCAAATTCCATTATAGGCTATTGCGAATAGAATAAAATTACTACCTTAATGGGTTAAGAAACATTTATTTTGCTAATGTTCATTCCCACATTTATTTTGATCTACGTCTTTATGATGCAACATATAAAAGTAACGTGAATAGTATTCTAAAACAACAAAAAAGAGCAATCACAATTATAATGAAATTAAAATATGATGAATCTGCACAGGAGCAGTTTTAAATATGCATATTTTAACAGTATATAGCCAATGCATTTTTGATACAATTCTCACAGTAAAACATAATGAAACAATCTTTGGTTTAAATGAAAAATCCCACTCTTACAATACAAAACAGAACAAATATACAAATACACAACAAATATATGAATAAATAACGCAATAACTTAAAATTCTATGAGAAAAAGCCCACGTTCACGGGAATGAAATTTCTGAAACATCTACCAAACAACACTAAAATAACTTAAAATTCTATGAGAAAAAGCCCACTTTTATAGGAATGAAATTTCTGAAACGTCTACCAAACAATATTACAAATTTTTCTAAGACTAATGAGTTTAAAAAAAGAACTAAAGATCTCTTGGTAGATAAAACCTTATACTCTTTAGAAGAGTACTTTTCATCTCCTCTGAATTTTGGTTTGAATTTACACTTTTTTCTGTAATACAAAATACCCCCATCGCAGCAAACCTGCATAATCAGCGAATTTCCAATGAATATATAAAATAACACATTAAAACACTTAACAGGATTCATAAGAAATATATTCACAAACAAGCGATATTTAAAATATTAATTATCCTCCATAAGAATAACATTGGGGATGAGTACGCAGGTTTACTGCAACAAGGAACAAAAAATAATGGGTTTTTATGCAAATATCAATAGAACTCATCTTAGTGAAGTCACATACCAAGTTTGATCCATATACATTCATAAATAAGCGATATATAACATTTTAATTATTTTCCATAAGAATAACATGGGGACCAAGTACCTAGGTTTGCTGCTTTGGGAACCATAGGCAAAAAATTGTTTTTTGTGCAAAAAACAATGAACCACAACCAGTTGAAGCCATATACCAAATTTCGTCAGTTTATGTTCATAAATAAGCAAGATATTCAATTTTTCTTTTTCTTCATAAGAATAACACTAGGTGTACGCTCATTCCTCGCGTATAAGGATAATTGAAACACATGATCAAACTTAAATCGAGTCTCGAGTAACATCATCAGAATACATTCCGTTATCATTTAACTGCCGCCAGAATCCGGATTTTATGTCTATATAGCTATAGTTTTAATCACTTCTCTAAGAATCAATTACCACGGTAGCTGAGAAGTATCGCACTGGCTCTTGGAGCGAAAGGTCGCAGGTTCGGATCCTACCGCCAACCTAACATTTTATCCGTAGAAAAACATACATACATTTATCACTTGTTTTTATCAAAGTAAATGTTGTATAAATACGTAAATTTATTTATTTTAAAAATAAATTGAAGATTTCAGGCATGGTTTGTTGTTAGGATTTGGCATGGGTGCGTTATCTTAGAACAAACAGAGCATTTTGGGCTAAGCAGTGACTTTAGCAGTGTGGTTAATTTAACTTTTAAGAGAACAGCGAGTTTCCTATATGAACTAATGTTAACAATTTCTATAGGCCAAGTCAAAATATCCTTAAGGATTAACAATAAATCGTCAGGCCCAGTTATTTAGATTAAAAAATGAGATTTCAATATATTGTTTCAATAGCCTAGGCTATCATGAAATTAAATGCTATAAACATGGGTTGGCCCAAGTCCGTACATGAAACTTCTAAAATGACAAGTAGCCTAAGTGTATAAGCCTACATTTTATAGTCATAGGTCCAAGTTTATGATGAAAACAGCTCAATATAATCCAAACCTAGGAGATGTTAAATCATTTCAGATAACCTGTACAAAAGGCTTAGTTTGGTTAGAATAGTTTAAAGCTTTTGTTTTGGTTCGCTACAACATTCCTGGTAATGTGTTTAAAGTATTTTACAAAAGTTGTAATACCAGTTTAATGTTGGCTTACTCTTACTGTAATCCAACCCTAGGCTATGTCAAATCATTCAAGATAGCCTTCCGAAAAAGGCTGTTTGGTTAGAATAATCTATAGCTTTTATTGTGGTTACCTACTACCATTACTGGTAATGTATTTTAGGTAATGAAGACAATTTTTATTATTAATTTAGTGAAAATATAACCTAGCAAATAAATGTCCTACAAAATAAATTTTAAGGTTGTTCGCTTACTGTGACTAACTTCATCAACACTTTCAAGACAAATTGAGGCTTCGTATACTTTTTACACATGACAATCACAATATTACCAATTGTCTAAGAAAATTTAATAAAACAAACTAATTTATAAGTTAAGTTAATATCTTAGTATCTACAGTCATCAAAAAGTTATTTTGAGTTTTTCGACCTGCCACACGCGTCGTCTGTCGTCTGCCACCGTTACAATCGTCGCCTCTGACCGAGTGACGATATTTACACAGAGTAGGCGTACTAAGGGAATATTAACTGTATGGATATTTTTTTTTAAAACGTACACTTAATAATTTATAAAATAATAAATATGCTCCCAACTTAAAAATATACTTCGATTTATCTCTCTTGTGTGTTTTTTGTTGGTAAAAGAACTTTTGTTATCCAGTATAACAATGTATACTCTAGTAAACTAACTATTGTTACTCTGTTGTTGAAACATAGACGTCGGCTAAATTTTAACGATTCAAGTACCACTAAAATGGCTTCCAATGTTATTCTTATGGAGAAAAAAATAAATTTGGTTTTAAGATAATTTGATTAATACTGAACGAAATTATCTGAATAACGAACTTGACCGAGATTTTGACCTGTTAAGTTTTTCTGGAAAATTTTAAGTTTAACTGTGGAGGCATTCTCGAGTTAGTGCGGTCACAGACATGCCAGATGAGTTGATTCTCTTACCAGTCTAAGCAGTAAAGTTGTGTATAAGGATACTTTCACTTCGTTCAATTATCCAATTAGACAACGTACTGTGTTTAGCACTTTCAATATCTCAGTAACCAATTGATGTAGAGTAATGTTAAAAATACCAAATTGTTTGTTTTTTTATACTGAATTCAATGGTGAGAATAAAAATTTGATTTAAATAAAAATTACATGTGGAAACCCCAAAAAAACCATTTATGGAGTACAAAACCCCCCAAAAACCCCTTTCGGATGGTGCAATTCGTCTAGTTCTCGAACTCGTTCAAATAAGTGGTGCTTTACATATTTGTACCAAATTTCATTAAGACCTTTCATTAGGACCTTTTTTACGAGAGTTATCGTGCTTACGGACAAACACACACACATATATATATATATAAATAATCATATATAAAAATTTGAACGAATGGTGTTTTTGGCATCTGGGGACCTCAAAATGAAAAGTTATCATGGTCTTGGGCTTAAGTCTTACCATGAGACCTATGGTAATAGCTTCTTCCCTTAAAATTAAAAAATTTCCCAAAAATACGGAAATTCGCTAAAAATAAATACTAATGTTTATTTCTTTTATTTCTAGTACTTATTAGTTTTTTGACAAAAAGTAAAGATTCTTAGCCTAAGTTACAAAAATTGTAGTGACACCATTCAATTGTATACTATGTACATTTTATAAATAAAGATTATTGAATTTGAAACTTCATGGCAACCATTTTTATCCTCGCATTTCAAAGCAATCGTTAAAGAGTCCAATCATTAAAATAAACGGTATCAGGAAACTGACACATACTTTCTCCCTTTTAGCGAAACTTTAATGACAAAAATATTTGTTATTTACTAAATATAGAATATGAAGTATAGATAAATGTACAGAAAATTGTCTAAAATAGTTGTTTTCAGAAATATCCATCCAAATTGCTTTTTTGGAGCCACTATAGAGTCCGTTGCTACACACAGTAGTTTTGAGAGGGGAAATGCCCCCTTGCCCCCCCAGGGTTAAATAGCAACACATTTCGAACATCATCTGTTGGTCAATGCTAACTTGACCTGCATATCAAATTTTAATGAAATTGATCAGTAAATAAGAGAGAAATAGTTATTTTTGTATTCCCCATAAGAATAACATTGGACAACGTACTGTGTTTACCGCTAAATGAAAATTTCAATTTTGTCCGCAACTAGCAATCGTAGAATAGTAATTTAAAATACTAATTTATTTAGTTTTTTGAGCTCTTTTTAACGGTGAATAGTAATCTTTTTTAACATTTATGATTTTTTATGAAAAATCCAAAAAACTGAATGTTTGATGTTTTATGTCCTGTAATTTCTGAACCCGAATTTTTACAGAAATGCGGGTGGTGTCATTTTGTTGGAAACCTAAAGTTCTACAAACCACGAAATTTTAATCAAAATCGTTAGAGCCGTTTTTGAGAAATTTGGATTTTTCATGTTTTTTGGCGGTTTTTGGGGGATAATTACCCTTAAAAATCAAAAATTAAAAAAAATGAAAAAAACGCCTGGGGATATCGTGGATTAGTACCTACATACCAAATTTCATCAAAATCGGCCCATTGGTTAGGGCTCTAGCTCTGTAAACATCCACACAGACACACACACACACACACACACACACACACACGGACATACACACACACACACAGACAGACATCACGTAAAAACCACTTTTTTGGGTTCAGGGAGCACCAAAACGAATATTTCCACTAACAACTCAAATTCGAAAATTCTGACGAAAACAATACTTTCTCCATATACTACGTATAAGGGGGAGAAAGTAAAAGGATAAAAAAATCAAATTTTTTTTAATTTCTGGGTTATCTCTCCAGATATACACAGTCCATCCGAATAAGTTGGATTTATGTTAGACCTCATTGGTTTACTTTTTTAAATAGGTACCCGCACACCTCTAGTTAACAGTGAAGTTACCCACTTTCACATAAACTTAATCAAATAAATCGCTGGTTTTATAAAGGTTGGGGATAACTTGGAGAAAACAATCAATCCAGCAATACATTCCATGATTAACTGCATATACTAAAATGCTAGCTGCACAGTTTTGTTTTATACTCACTAAAATTTTGCAAGGTTTTGTTTATATTCCTCTTGCATTTCTTTCGCTTTTTCTTTGTAATAGTTCTTCTTTTCCTCAGAAAGAGCTTTATACTTCTCTCCAATCATTCTTGAGATCTCAGTCTGCAAGTAAAAAAAATAACAGCATAATCATCTTTTCTTAGCAAGACTAACACACTAATGGTTTTTAAATTAATACTTCCCACTTATCCTGAAATTTCAATCTCATACTTTTTCTCTTCATATATATATTTTTTTTTTTTTCTTGATGAGCAGGTGTTGGAAAATGCGTTTATAGCAAGCGATTCATGAAGTAGTATTGAATTATGTTTGAACAAATTGTTGAAAGACATAATTATGAAATGGGATGATCTTTTATTATAGTTATGCAAGAGTCATTTTGGGTTTTTACAATGGTAGTAAGGTAATCAAAATAATTAATTCAGGCTAAATATTACAAGGGCAAAAATTCTATGAAGAAAAGTTGACGATGTAAATCAATTGGGTCAGGGAATCAGGGCGCGACATGTAATTAAGGACTGCCAAATCATAAAATCAGCTAAAACATAAATAAACAACTATTAATGAGTCTTTTCATAATTAATTTGCTGTTTTATAGGCTATTTTAAACTGGGTGCAGTGCTGGTGGGCACACTGCCCTATGGTAAGTTCTTAGAGTGGGTTAATTTATGACACAGTATGGATAAAATTGACATTTTAGATAGAAGACGTCTAGATAATCAGGCTCTACTATAGCCTTTGGACTTAATATTTTTTTCACATCAAAATAACTTTGTTGTACAGTAGACTCTCAGAATCTGGATAGCACTTTTCCGGACTTCCGGTTATCCGAACCAATGATCTTGATTTTTGTTACAAATAAAAACTAAAAAAAAACAGAACATCAAGGATTAGCGCCTTCAGATTTCACACGATTATCCCACATTACACAAATGTCATGTAGCACTCATCTCATTGTCGGATTAGCGCCTTCAGATTTCACACGATTATCCCACATTACACAAATGTCATGTAGCACTCATCTCATTGTCAGGTGCTCTGTTTCTGTATCGTTATCGGTGTTTGTTATTGTTTATATACCTAGTGCACTGCTCCGTTCAGGTCATCTCCTGTTGATGACTTATTACTGACAATGTAAATCAGTAGACCAGTGACAGTTTGTATTACAGTATACTATATTTATTATTTACAGTGTTATATTCAATCTTTACAAATGCACATACATTTTCATATTTTTTGGTTTAAACTACAGTTTTATCAGGTTTTCAAGTACCTAATAAATTTGTTCCTCTACTGCATTACAGAGTGTTTATAACTTTCTTCTAGAAGCAAACTCTTATATTAGAACATAAACATATTGTCGTAATTGTCCACTATAAATGCGGAATTGATGTTTCATGCCTACCTCCGAGAAATCCAGATTATTCTAAATCCGGACCGGCCGTCCGCCACACTAGTCCGGATTTCTGAGAGTCAACTGTATTAGCAGTTTATAAATAGCGTTATTTAAAATATTAATTTACCAGAGAAAATAACATTTTAGAAGTTATGTGAGCTGCAGACAAGCCTTTTAAGGCTTTTGCAGCTATTGCAAACTAATAATGCATGAACTGTAGAAATTATATATGTGTTTTGAATAAATAAATAAAAATTAAGAGTTCTTAAAAAATGAAAAGAAAGTGGTTTTTAGGAGAGCTGCAATGGCAACACTAGAAAGGGATCAAAGTTTTGATTTTTAAATTTACCACTCAATCTCCACATTAAAAAACATAACTACAATACCTGATATTAGCAAAAAGTACATTCTGAAAACAATGTTTGTTGAGATTTTCTTTAAATTGTTAGGAGGCAACCAAAATAAGGAGGTTAGCATCTAAAGTAAATAACATTTAGGCCTACTGAACATAACCTACCAGTTTCAGATGTGGATTCCTTCTTATTATTTTGCTTTTCTTTTCCATGTAAAATAACATGAAAGAGGACAAAGGACGTGGCGGCTGATCTGGATGACGTACCTAAAAAATATATATATAGGAACAAAAACAAGACAAGGTTGGCTGATCTGGATGACGTGCCTAAAACATATATATATATAGGAACAAAAACAAGACAAGGTTAGCACTTTTCAAACAAAGCTAACCTGTGTCTCTCAAAGTACCAACTATTTCTTGTGTTATACTTATATTGGTGTCTTTTATTTTCCAAAGTTGGATTACTATTGGTAAATACAAACTTTATTGTTTCAAATACAGTAGAACTTTGATAGTTCCGACAGTCTGTATACTTCGACATGGGCCGTAACGACATGACATGACAGTAGCGGCGACCGATAGTGTCCTTGACAGGTTCGCCGGTCAGTGACGGGAGCCCGCTTATTGTTTTCGCAAACGTGCACTACCGCATTTTCTATGAATAACTTATCCTTCCTACCCTCTAACCCCCTTTCCCTGCCCTTCCCAGTATGTAGGCCAAGTCAGTTCGCTCGAGACGCTGCGGGAGTTAAACACGTTTTTGATTCTTTCGTGGTACGTTATTGTGTTTTTGCTCATGTTTTTGTGTTAAAATTTTTGATATACTCCCAATAGTTTGACACCCCTTTAGGCCACAAAATGTCAAACTATCGAGGTTATACTGTATATACAGACTGTATACGGTTAAAATACTAAATTTTGGAAAAATATGTTTGACCGGGTCAGAATTTTTTAGGTTGAGTATAATTCAAAGAGCTTTTTTTGTTGCACTAAAATTCTATCTATATTATTTTTTGTTTTAGCACCATAAATACTTATACCATAGGCAATATGAGATTGTATTAACACATAGTATTAGGGGTCTGCGGTGCACCGAAAAATCGGCACCGGTTCGGTACAAAACGAATTACCGAATTCGGTTTGGTACCACTAACGGCGCCGGTACTAAGTCGGTACGGTACAGCCTAGAACTACAAAAAATCAGTATTCACTGTTTATCAACCACATTTTTCCTTCAGTTTTATTCATAACATCTTTTTCATCCGTTGACATTATATTGACACGCCTTTGAACACGACAGCAACTTTCAACTTTGACCGGCATTCATTGGCGAGTTTATAGGTTCACGATTGGATCACGAATGATGACGAGATGCCTTTACAGCATTGATAAAGCCGCCTCCACAGACTGGACGAATGTTTCGTTGAGTTACGTACGACTCGGTGAGTAATGTAATAATGTACATAAAAATCGAGAGAAACAGAGGTTAATAACAACAAACTACTACGTATTTACAATGTCACGCTCGTCTTCGCTCGCCTTGACTTGGCCAGTGTATGAAGGTGGTATAAACGTAAACAAACACCTACAACCGAATTTGTATGACATTTAATCATTTTAAAATCAAACTGAGGGATAAACACATAAATATCTGTTTGTTTTTTATATTAACGAAGTTATAACACCATTTTATGTTGTACATTGCCGATTATATAACGGCCCCTTAACCTCAAATGAGTACTTGATACTAATTAAAATCGCCAAACATTTGGCTAACACATTCAGATCTGCGATCGTGTGTTTCAGAGAGTAATAACATGCAGAAGGTTGACACTTATTTTGATATGCAAACATATATCATGAACATCAATTCAAAAATACAAATCGGGCTTGTCATAACATTTTCCTAATAGGCATTATGACACTTCCTAACGTTTTATGGATAGAAATTAAACCAACCGAAAGAAACTGTTTGAATTCAACATTACATATGCCGTGAACGGTTTAGAAGGGTGTTTAGATTAAATATTAGTTTCATCGCTAAAACGTTGATTAATAAAAAAAGTTTTACACACACTATTGTTGTAACAAATAAAAAAGGTTAGCCTATATTGGTTCATCATTTTATGGCGTACATCATAATTTTGGAAACTGCGTATTTCTTTCTCTCTGATTTTCACTTTCTAGGTATACTCTTTGTGTAACGATGATGTTTGGACGTAATCATTACTTCCACTGATCGCGCATCGTCTTTGTTGATAAAATGTTTTGAACATGTCTTGATAGCAAGTTTTGTGATAGCCTTTATAGTTAGACTATTCTAAACAAATAATGAGTGATTGTGATGGATTCTTGATTCTTGATGAAACGCCATCGCCGTCGACTTCTGTTACAACGAGTAGGCTACAACTTTTAAGTTTGCTGAGTATGTGTCATCTGATTGCAATACAAATTCTTATTCTGTTGCGTTACCTGGTTGTAGGATTTAAAATTTGTTGGAGACTATAATTTATAATTCATACAACCTGTATTTAATTTGAAAATACACATACATACCTTCCTTTCTTTTATTATTATTTTATCGTCTTACTTGTGAATAAAAGTTCATAAAGAAATAGATTAGTCTTATTTGTGTTTTATGTGACTTATTTGTATTATCTTGTATGAGATAAATTTTGATTATCTATATATGTGAAATATATTTGAGATAGCTTTACAATTTAAATTAACTAGGAAATTACCTAACATAACTAGTGAATATGGGGAAAATTGAATAAATGGTATCCATGGGTAATTATTACAAATACAAATAACAAAATCTTATCTTATAGATGAAATAAGCCTACATAACTAAATCAATATAATTATTTAACATAAAGGGAATTATTACTGTTGGGGTTATATTATATATTGGGCTTTCTTTCTTTATTTACGTGATTTAACACATTATTATTGTTATTAGGCCTATATAAATATTTGTGAACTATTACCAATTATAATCAAAAGCTTGCCTAATTACATTTTTATGTCTGCTAGTATGTTTTTCTTTAAAAATATTTTTTCTGTATTTGTTCGGTTTGGTTTCCGAATACACTTAGGCTATGATAAATTACGGCTATTTTATTACCGCGAACCGTACCAATTTTGTACCGAGAACCGAGGTACAAAAATATTTACCTTACCGACCTTAAATTTCTGGTACCGCAGACCCCTACATAGTATTTTACTTTCAAGCTTTCAAAGTCACATTGGTTTGCCATACGCCTTAAGGCATAGAGACCACTAGACATTTTGCTTATAATTAGATTTACATGATTGTCCCAAGACAAATTTTCATCAATAATCAAGTCCAAGAATTTTATATCTTGTACTTGGTCTATAATTTTTAACTATTGCTACTATTTGCTTTTGCTAGCTACTACTATTGATTTCGTTTTAATAACTCCAATTGAACTGGAATGCAAGTTTGAAATGGATGCATCACAAAACTATCTTACTGGACATAATTATAAATTTCAATAATCATCTAGTGGCAAGGTTATGTCACATTTCCAAGTTCAGCACATGAACACATGCTATATTAACATGATCCAGAACAAGGCAAATTTTACTTCTCAAAATAGCGTATTACAACCTTAAGTGAATCTGGCTGTACTCTTATGTGCTCAACTATTTCACTGAACAATCATAAAGGTTACTTTTGTGGATACTTAGTGTCATTTGCCAAAGTTACATGAATGGTAAGATGTATGCAACTCAAAGATGTGTGCATATTTTTCCAAAATTAATCTTGAAATACCACCAGTTGATTGTCAGGAAAAATGGGTTATCCGGAACAGTCCTGCCCCCATTATTTCAACAATTAAGTGGGGTTTTACTGTACATACTACACCATGATAAATCAAATTTATAACTCATTTAGTGCCAGATATTTCAATAAATAAGAACCTCGACCAACCACAATTCTCTGGTCCCTAAGAATTGTTACAGTTAAAAATGTTGTAAACATGGAACATTATTGATAATTAATCATGAGTATATTAAGCCGCCCAAGTTTTGAGGGTTTTATAGCATATGTTTAGTTGCAACTATAACTTTTCCATTTATGTTATAAGTCCACTTAGACAAGACACTTTTCACCTTTCACTCGTAACCTTCATTCAAACAAACAATAGTCATCACGAGAGAATTAATCTAACTACATTAATAGGTTAGTAACAATAAAGAGTAGGATCTTACCTTTTTCTTGTTGAATGGGGCGGACCATGGCTTTTCTGCCCAAATTTTGGCATCATTTAATACTTCATTTAATAATCTAAAATGACGAACTTTTGTTTTCAATACTTTCCATTTTTCATAACACTCCTCGACCGTGTAGTTTCCAAATTTTATCTAAACAAGAACTTGCAGATAGATTTTTGATTCCCATAAATTGGATCATTATGTAATTAATAGAACTTTAGGCCCATGACTTTATAAAATTTGTATTTGGGACGTTTTTTCTGCAAGTAAAATAAAATTATGGGTAATTTATTAATTATTGCCTGGGATAAGTAACATTAGGTAATTTTTTCTATTTCTTAAGTAGGAATATAGGCTAAGTAACACATTTGGGAAAAACATCCTAAATACAAATAATTTGTCAGTTTGTAGAAATTTGTAATTTATCAATTGTGAGGTTAAATCTATTAAATTAATGTATATATATATATATATATTATATATGCCACGTCGTCGCATTTTAGTCGTCGTCGGCCTACAGTACACTCTTGATTAACTGAACCCTGAATGTCCAAGGCTCTGGGGTATCCGAAGGTGTTTATTAAATATAAACATACATTTCAAATTAAAAATACTGTCGCAGCATACCTGCATAATCAGCCAATTTCCAATGCATGTATATGTAATGTATCTCACTACCACATAAAGCCACTTACCAAGTTTCATAAAAATACATTTATAAAAAAGTGATATATAGCACTTTATGTATTCTCTATAAGAATAACATTAAAGGCTGAGTACGCAGATTTGTTGCACCAAGAAAGGTAAGAATTATGTTTTTGTGCTATTATCAATATAACTTGACTAGGTGAAGGTACATACTAAGTTTTATTAATTTATGTTCATAATTAAGGGATATATAAAACTTTACTTATTCTCCGTAACAATAACATTAGGGCTGAGTATGCAGGTTCGCTGCTACTAAAACAATCAACAAACAAATATTTGTTTGCAAACATCAATAAACCAGTACTAAGTGAAGTCACATGCCAAGTTTCTTCAATGTACATTCATAAATAATCGCGATATAAAATTTAATTTATTCTCTATAAGGATAACATTGGACAACGTACTGTGTTTAGCACTTTGAATATCTCTGCAATGGTTGGACGTAGAATCACAATTCAAACCCCAAAATGATCGCTTTGTAGAGCTGAACTGATTGGTAAAATCTAAACTGAAGAAAAGCTAAAAACCTTTTTCCCATAAGATTAACATGGGTAATTTTATGAACACGTTTTTTATTTTCACTGCAACCGCTTAACCTAAGTAAATGATTCAAAATACTATCTTACTTGTAGAGATGTGCGAGTACAGGTTTTTTAAGTCGAGTCGAGTAAATGGCAAAAGATTCGAATCTCGAGTTCGAGTCTAGTATACAAATAAATAAAAAACACATAGGTTGAGTTGAATTGGATCAAAACAGTGCATAGGGTTCCATTTATGAATGTTGTTATTAAAATATACTTTTCTCGTTACTAAGACCTGAAATAACAATAGTAAGTAAAATAAATGGATTCCTGCTTCATTGGAAAAAGGTGAGTACATGCACACACACATAAGACATAAGTAAAAGTTAGCTAAATCAGTATTGACCATGAGCAACTCATAAAGAATTAACCGATCCCGTCAACTTCCAAGCAAGCCTACCACCGTTTATTTTACTTGGGCCTTCCCACCAACATTGCCACAGACCGGTTAACTCATAGGGAATTGCACGACTGGACAGTTTTGGTCGTGTGAGGGAATCGAACACACAAACTTTGTATCAACACCTGGCCAAAGTGTTTCCACGACTTAGCCGACTTGGCTATCATGACCAGTGGCCTAGCGGCGTTATATAGGTTTATAGTCAGTACGCCCCTAGCGGAGAGAACTATAGATGCCTGATTCATTAGTTACTGATTTTAGTACTTGAGTGCAGCACCAATAATCAAATCCCATTGTAGGCTGTTGCGAATAGAATAAAATTACTACCGTAATGGGTTAAGAATGCTACAATATATGAACAATGTCCAAGTCCAAATATGATAGGGCCTAACCGATTTAGAAGAAAAAGTTTACAGAAAGTTTAGACGCAAAAATTTGTTTAAGCCAGAAAGAACATTTTGAAGTGTTTCAAATGCCATATATTTCCAAATTATAAAAAATGCCATACATGATAAAAATTAGATTGTAGATTTTAAATTTTGAGCTGAAATAAGTTTTGTTCTTAAGATTAGCATATGTTGGAATCCTTTACTTTACAAGTAAAGGATGATTTCCCATAAATTGACTGAAGATTTATAGTTTGAGAAGGTCTGGTGTCAAGAAAGAGACAGCTTCTAGACTACCTTGATGACAAATATTGGTATATAGAGTGATTCCATGTATTATACATAATAACTAACAAACAACTTTTTATAGAAAGTAAGGACTGTGATATGGTTAACTTTCCTGAAGAGTGGGAAAAGACAACAAGTACTGTACAACAAAATTTCTGTCTCTTTCTTACTAGAGCTTGGAAAAGGTTGTGTTAAGAAAATCCTTCTCATTAATTGGTTATAATTTAGGTTAGCACAACTAACAATAAAAAAATTACCTGCTCCCAGTCCAGTCTCTCTGATCTGCTTGTGAAACTCAACGTGTCATTTTTGGGAATTTGAGCTTCCATTCTTTTAATTAGTTCCATATAATCCTCTGTAGTCCAATTGTCACTACCTTCATCTATTTCTGTAAATAGAATCACATTTCCTCAAGTTTCTTACACCGAATAGCCTATGTTACATTTTAATAAAAATTTCAATGAGAATGTATGTAGGCCCCCTACTACCGAACCCTTATTATCACACTGTTTACATAATATGATTTACTAGATATTTTTGAAGCTGGTGATATCCCTAGTGATGTGGGCCGGGTAAATACCCAGCGAGTAGGTAAATAAATAAACGGTATCAGGAAACTGACACATACTTTCTCCCTTTTAGCCCAACTGTAATGAATAAATTACTTTTTATTACCTAAATATAGAATACAAAGCACGGTCGAATGTACAGAAAATCTTGTAAACAAATTGTTTTACAAAACATCCACCCAAATCCCTGCTTTGGAGGCCCTACAGAATCCATTGCTACACTCGTGGTTTTAAAAGGGGAAATGCCCCCTATTCCCCCCCCAGGGTTATTAAGGGGTAACATATTTCGAATTTCCTCTGTTGGTCAATGCTAACTAGACAAGCATATCAAGTTTGAATGATATTGATCAGTAAATAAGAGAGAAATAGTAATTTTTGTATTCCCCATAAGAATAACATTGGACAATGTACGGAGTTTACCGCAAAATTAAAATTTCAATTTTCTCCGCAACCAGCAATCGTAGAATAGTAATTAAGAATACCAAATTATTTAGTTTTTTGAGCTCTTTTTAATGGTGAATATTAAAATTTGTTTATATTTATGTTTTTTTATGAAAAATCAAAAAACTGAATTTTTGATGTTTTAAGTCTTGTAATTTCTGAACCCAAATTTTTACAGAAATGCGGGTGGTGTCATTTTGTTGGAAACCTAAAGTTCTACAAATGACTACAGTTTAATCAAAATCGTTAGAGCTGTTTTTGAGAAATTTTCATTTTTCATGTTTTTTGGCGGTTTTTGGGGGATAATTACCCTTAAAAATCAAAAATTCAAAAAAATGAAAACAAAACGCCTGGAGATATCGTGGATTAGTACCTAGATACCAAATTTCATAAAAATCGGCCCATTGGTTAGGGCTCTAGCTCTACACATACACACACACACACACACACACACACACACACACACACGGACACACACACACACACACACACACACACACACACACACACAGATAGACAGACATCATGTAAAAATCACTTTTTTGGGTTCAGGGAGCACCAAAACGAATATTTCCACTAACAACTCAAATTCGAAAATTTTGACGAAAACAATACTTTCTCCATATACTATGTATAGAGGGAGAAAGTAAAAATGGGTATATACCCGGGTACTTACCACAAGCCCCGGGTAAAAACCCAAAACATAGGTATTTATTATGTTTATAACATTTAAGGGATTTTTACTAGGTTCTTTGAAATTCCCATGCTATAAGGATTATAAAATGAACATAAAAACTGTTTTTAGCAAATTTCTCCTATAGGGAAGAAGGTATTTCCGTAGGTCTCATGGTAAGACTTAAGCCCGAGACCATGGTAACTGTTGGTTTTGAGGTCCCCAGATGCCAAAAACACTATTAGTTCAAATTCATATATATGCTAATATATGAATCTAAATATCTAAATCTATATATATGTCCATTAACTCGATAACTTGAATAAAAAACATCCGATTTCGATGAAATTTGGCACAAACAGGTAAAGCGACATTCATGACTTTAATTTCGAAAACCAGAAAGATCGGACCATGGGAAGAGGGTTTTATAGGGGTTTTAAAATTTCCAAAAATCAGTTTTTTTAATTTTTTACCCTACAATTTTTAAAACCCTCAATTTTGGTTTTGACTATTTTATAGAGCTTAAAAAAAACAAATAATATGGTATTTTGAATTATTAACCTGGGTTAAGTGGTTGCAGAGAAAATCCAAAAAACGTATTTATAAAATCTCCCATGTTAATCTTATGGGAAAAAAGTGTTAGCATTTCCACAGTTAATTATACTGTAAACTTGACATTTGCTACTACCAATCGGTTCAGCCCTACAAAACAATCATTTTGTTGTTTAAATTGTGATTCTACGTCCATTCGTTGCAGAGATATTCAAAGTGCTAAACACAGTACGTTGTCCAATGTTATCCTTATGGAGAATAATTAACATTTGATATCTCGATTATTTATGAATGTATTTTGATGAAACTTGGTATGTGGCTTAAACTAGTAATGGTATATTGATATTTGCACAAAATAAATTTTTGTTGATTGTCCCCATAGCAGCAAACCTGCATAATCAGCCCTAATGTTATTCTTATGGACTACAAGTAAAGTTTTATATCTCCCTTGATTATGAACATAAATGATTAAAACTTGGTACATAGCTTCACCTAGTTGAGTTATACTGATAATTGCATAAAAACACATTTCTTATATTTCTTGCTGCAGCAAACCTGCATACTCAGCCCTAATGTTACTCTCATGGAGAATAAATAAATTGCTATGTATCACTTATTTATAAATGTATTTTTATGAAACTTGGTAAATGGCTTTATGTAGTAGTAAGAAACATATGCATGCAATGGAAATTCGCTTAGTATGCAGGTTTGCTGCGACGGGGGTATTAAGAGTATAACATGGTTACCACAAGCATTTAACTTCTGATCAAGATCGAGATAAATACCCAGGACTGGGTATTTACTACTCTGATGGTTCTTAAAGAGTTTAATCAATTTAAAATTTTGGAGGAAACAAATTAAAATTCAATTACATTGTGATTTTATTCTGTAATTGACCAATTATAAAATTAAATATTTTAAAATTTGTATAGAATGTCTTGTATTTAACCAGTTCCTTTCATAGTTTGGTTTGTATAATTGACGGGTCTTTTTACAAAAATTGCTATGTGATTATTTATTTATTGGTAAAATAATCAATCAATCAATCAATCAATATTGATTGATTGATTGAAATACCCCTGTCGCAGCAAACCTGCATACTCAGCGAATTTCCAATGGAGATATAAATGTCTTAAAAGTACATAAAGTCACTTGCCAAGTTTCATAAAAATATATTCACAAATAAGCAATTTATTCAATTTTAATTATTCCCCATAAGAATAACATTGGGGCTGAGTACGCAGGTTTGCTGTATCAAGGAACACAAAAAAAGGAGTTTTATGCTAATATCAATATAACTTAACTAGGTGAAGTCATATACCAGTTTTTATTAATTTATGTTCATAATTAAGGGAAACAGCATTTAATTATTACCCATAAGAATAACATGGGGCTGAGTACGCAGGTTTGCTGCTACAAGAGCCTTTGACAAAAAATAGTTTTTTTTGAGCTAATACCAATGCACCACAACTAGATGAAGCCGTATACCAAGTTTAATCAGTGTACGTTCATAAATAAGCGAGATATAAAATTGTTTGTTTCCTCCATAAGAATAACATTAGACAACGTACTGTGTTTAGCACTTTCAATATCTCGGTAACCAATTGACGTAGAGGAATGATCAAAATACCAAATTGTGTGTTTTTTTAAGCTGAATACAATGGTGAAAACTAAAATTTGACTATTTCCAAAATTATATGTAAAAAATCCGAAAACCCCATTTTTGGGGTACAAAACCCCCCAAAAATATCCTTTCGGATAAAGCGATCTGGCTGTTTTTCGAACTTAAAGCCATAAATGTTGCTTTACACGTTTATACCAAATTTAATCAAAATCGGATAATTTTTACGAGAGTTATCGTGTTCACGACACACACACACACACACACACACACACACACACCTACAGTTTCGAACGAATGGTGTTTTTAAGGTCTGGGGACCTCAAAACGAAGTTATCATGGTCCCGGGCCTAGGTCTTACCATGCCGACTACGGTAATAGCTTCTTCCCTATAGGGGAAATTCGCTAAAATGTGGTTTTACTAAAAATATCATAAAAATTAGTTTTTTTTTATAAAGTAAATACCCCCCTAGCAGCAAACCTGCATACTCAGCGAATTTCCAATGCATAATAGATGAATTAGTATGACATAAAGCCGCATACCAAGTTTCATAAACATATATATTCACATGTAAGCAATACGGTATATACAATTTTAATTATTATCCATAAGAATAACATGGGGACTGAGTAAGCAGGTTTGCTGTAACAAGGAACACAAAAAATGGGTTTTTATGAAAATATCAATATAACCAGGTATATACAATTTTAATTATTCTCCATAAGAATAACATGGGGACTGAGTAAGCAGGTTTGCTGTAACAAGGAACACAAAAAATGGGTTTTTATGAAAATATCAATATAACCATAGATTAAGCATACTCCTTAGGAGATATTGCATTTGGCAAGTTGTCAGACGAAGACGGGTGAACAGTGGCGTGCTCCTGCGGGATTTTCTAGCACTAGCATAGAATTAGTGCCGACGGCATCAGCGCAGTGGCGCAGCTCGTGGCCACGTGAGGAACCAACGATCCGCGGGCTAGGAGGGGATACGACATCCGTGTGCGAGAGAGAGCGGGAGTACCTGTGCGATAGAGAGAGAGGGAGTGAGAAAGATAGGCGCCGCCGACGCGACACTGCCGTAGTGCCGTGGCTCGTTCGCAGGGCGTCCGCCAGCCACCAGCCCCGGTGCCTTCGTGCCTTCCTTTCGTCAAATCGTAAAGCGGCTTCTCCCTTGATAAATGTTCTACGTTCGCTTATGTAAATACACTTACAGTTATAATTACAAATTAGTGTAATAGGTGTATAGTATGTATAACCGATATTTCATTACCAATGATTCAGTGAATTCATAACATACAATATTTCCTTATTAAAATCCCACTTAATTCTTTTTCACAATTTATTATTTTTTCCTTTTAATTTCGTCGGGGCGGAGAGGAAATCCTCATGGACACTCAAAAATCCGTATTCGAGAGTAGTGCCAGACTTTTACCGGCTAAAAAAACTCTGCGAAAAATTTAAAATTATTAAAATAAATAAAGTAATTTCTGTGATTTGAGTAATTAACTTTGAAAACCTTTATTAAGTTCAAATAAAATTGATGTTCTTTTTGAAAAAAATTGAGAAACATTAAGAAATTATACAGATTTGAAATGACGCTGCCGGGCAGACGTAGCACTGGCGCTGGTGCGGGGGTGCGCGCGCAACTCCAACCTTTTGCCTTGGGGGGGAAATTTCCCCTATTTCCCCCCCCCCGTGGATCCGCGCCTGCGTTAGGAACTTCTATAGTGGTCCCGGGCTTAAGTTTCACCGTGCCGGTCATGCTAATAGTTCACTTTCCAAAGGAAATTCACTAATAAATGTGAACAGGTTAATGAATAACAATTAAATGTTATGAAAAATAGTTTTAATATTTTAATTTTGAAATTGATAATCTTACTGTATTTAATACGCTAAATCTCATAAAGATGGTTGCAATCCATTTTTATTTTAATGTTAATAGCTGACCTGCATTTTATCACCTGTTAAAATTGTACTGTTCCTCATGTTTTTCTTATTGCAGTTCAGTGTTTCATGTATTTTATTCCTCATAAATGGTAAAGACTTCTTGACATTTCTGGACCACAACTAATTATGCTTATTGCTCATGAGGAATGAAGCAGGAAACAGTGAACAACAATGCGGACATAATTAAGGAACAGTGAATTTTTTATCATCTGAGATTATTAAGATTTCATACATTTTGGACTTTCATAAATCACAGTGATTTCACAACCACTTTGGACTCGCTACTTGCTTTAAAAAAAAACAGCATCCATTATTAAAATATGTTGCAACTACCAATGTTTAAATTTATGGTTCGCAAAATATAAAAAATAAATTAAATTTATTGGGAAAACTCAAAAACAATTAATATAATCATTAATCAGATTTATAAGGCAAGGTCGAACATATTCTTTCTCAGTCTTCACCTGTTAATAACTAGCGTATAATAATATAACATTGTAATGTGAATGGGTCATGACATTCCTATGAAAATCGAAAGACGCTTGCGGCAGTTTCAGGCAGTACACCACCTCGGCGAGGCGCCTCGGCCGTTGGCGGTGGCGGGACGTGGTAACGGGCTTCGGTCGGTGCCCTCAGCGGAGTGTGTGTGTTGGGGGTTGGGAGATGGGAGATTTAAGAGGGGTTAGCGGAGGGGCTGTTAGGATGGGCGCGCGGCCGAAGGGGGAGAGGGGAAGGGCAGCGACAGCAGCGCGGCAACGTAGACGTTCCGAACTAGCTCCGCCGTCGCCTTGGACGTACAAGCAGACCGTGTACGCTTGTCCCATTACGATGGGTGATCTCCTAAGGAGTATGCTTAATCTATGATATAACTCAACAAGGTGAAGCCATATACCAGGTTTTAGCGAATTTCCCCTATGGGGAAGAAGCTATTACCGTAGTCGGCATAGTAAGACCTAGGCCCGGGACCATTATAACTTTTCGTTTTGAGATCCCCAGACCCCAAAAACACCATTCGTTCGAAACTGTATATATATATATATATATTTGTGTCTGTGAGCACGATAATTCTCGTAAAAATGATCCGATTTTGATTAAATTTGGTATAAACGTGTAAAGCAACATTTAGGACTTCAAGTTCGAAAACCAGCCAGATCGCTCCAACGGAAGGGGTATTTTGGGGGGTTTTGTACCCCAAAAATGGGCTTTTTGAATTTTTTACATATTATTTTTGAAATAGTCAAATATTAGTTTTTACCATTGGATTCAGCTTTAAAAAACACACAATTTGGTATTTTGATCATTCCTCTACGTCAATTGCTTACCGAGATATTGAAAGTACTAAACACAGTACGTTGTCTAATGTTATTCTTAGGGAGGAAAAGACAAATTTTATAACTCGCTTATTTATGAACGTATACTGACGAAACTTGGTATACCGCATCATCTCGTTGTGGTCTATTAATATTTGCTCAAAAAAACAATATTTTGCCAAAGGATCCCATAGCAGTAAACCTGCGTACTCAACCTCCATGTTATTCTTATGGAGAATAATTAAATGCTATGTCTCTCTTAATTATGAACATAAATTAATACAATACCCCCGTCGCAGCAAACCTGCGTACTCAGCGAATTTCCAATGCATAATATATGTCTTAATACCACATAAAGCCGCATACCAAGTTTCATAAAAATATATTCACATATAAGCGATTTTAATTATTCTCCATTAGAATAACATTGGTAATGAGTACGTAGGTTTGCTGAAACAAGGAACACAAACAAACTTTTTTATGCAAATATAAATAGAATTTAACCAGGCGAAGCCACATACCAAGTTTATCAATATTCAATCATAAATAAGCGCTATATAACATTCTATTTATTCTCCATAAGAATAACATGGGGGCTGAGTAGGCAGGTTTGCTGCTACGGGAATAATCAACAAAAAATCAATTTTTTGTGCAAATACCAATATACCAATACTACATGAAGCCACATACCAAGTTTCATCAACATACATCTATAAATAATCGAAATATCAAATTTTATTTATTCTCCATAAGGATAACATTGGACAACGTACTGTGTTTAGTACTTTGAATATCTCTGCAACGGTTGGGCGTAGAATCACAATTTAAACATCAAAATGATTGTTTTGTGGAGCCAAACAGATTGGTAAAAGCAAATGTGAGGTTTACATTAAAATGAACTGAGGAAAAACCAAAAACCGTTTTCCCATAAGATTAACATGGGAGATTTTATGAGTAGGTTTTTTTGGATTTTCTCCGCAACCACTCAACCTAGGTTAATAATTCAAAAAACTATATTATTTGTTTTTTTAAGCTCTATAACATGGTCAAACCCAAAATTAAGTTATTTACAAATTTTAGGGTGAAAAATGCAAAAAACTGATTTTTGTAAAATTTAAAACCCCCATAAACCCCCCTTCCCATGATCCGATTTTTCTGGATTTCGAACTTAAAGTCATGAATGTTATTTTACACATTTGAGCCAAATTTCATAAAAATCAGACCGTTTTTACTCAAGTTATCGTGTTAACGGACACATATATATATATACATATATATAAATTTGAACGAATAGTGTTTTTGGCATCTGGGGACCTCAAAACAAAAGGTTATCATGGTCTCGGGCTTAAGTCTTACCATGAAACCTACGGTAATAGCTTCTTCCCTATAGGGGAAATTCGCTAAAATGGTATACGACTTCACCTAGTTAAGTTCTATTGATATTAGCATAAAAACCCATTTATTGTGTTCCTTGTTGCAGCAAACCTGCGTAGTCAGCCCCAATGTTATTCTTGTGGAGAATAATTAAAATTGCATAACTTATATCGCTTATTATGAATATATTTTTATGATACCCCCGTCGCAGCAAACCTGCATACTCAGCGAATTTCCAATGGAGATATAAATGTCTTAACCCTTTGAGTGCCACGCAACGATATATCATTGTGCACGGAACATCCGAAAAATACTTCACAACGATATATCGTCGTCGGTGGTCTTACCAAAAAATACATTGCAACGATATATCGTTGTTATGGAACATTTTTCTTACGTAATTACTTTTTATTATTTCTTTCAGGACATTTTCAGGATATTTTCTAGCTCTATAAATCTAGTAGTTATTTGGTGAAAATCTTATATTTGAACAATGTTTATTTATCTGAAAAAATATATAAAAAATTTCCCGCATGTATAATATGCAGGGTTTAAGCTGCGGTCGCGTTTGTCGCAAAATGCGACATGCACCACGAAAATGCGACAATATTTGGGCAGGCTGTCGCTTTTTTGCTACAAAGAAAGGTATTTTATAATTTTATTGCAGAAAATCTGGTTTTAACAATACAAATTGTAGGTATTAAAAGTCCGTGATCACGATCCACAACCAAAAAAGATTAGAAGATTAGTTGAGATGTTGTAGAGGCTTAACGTTGCGTTGGTTGCACTACCTCACTTACCGATCGTCTCTGAGCGATTGGTAGAGGGGACGAGCCTACATTACGTAAACAGTTGCTGTCGATTTCAACTGCGTACCGTGTAAACGGAACGGGCGAGTTACTGATATGACAGTTGTAGTAACGAAGTGACTACGTACACGTCCAATGTAAGGGCAAATTCACTTCGCTACCGCTTAGGTTAGGTTAGGTTACGTTACATTACGTTAGGTTAGGTTACGTTGCATTACGTTAGGTTAGGTTACGTTACGTTAGATTAGGTTAGGAGGTTTTCTGGCTCTCAATTTGTTTGAAAAATCACAGGAAAATTAACGTACGGTGCATAATTTGGAACAGACGTGAACAGTAGCGGCTCACGTCGGACGTGTACGTAGCCTCTGCCTTGTAGTAACAGACCCCCCTCGTGAGTCAGTCCGTAGTAGCCGAGCGAATCGGCGAATGCGAGAATGTCAAGGGCTAGTTCGCCACCGAAGGGATGACGGCGCTCGCCTCACCATCGCACCGATTCTTGGTGGTTTTTGTGACCGAGTCAAAGGAGACGAGTACTTAAGTCTCGACTCGCTGCTGAATGTGAACGGTTACATGAGCACGAGTCGCTCGAAGTCGCAACGATCGGGCGAAAGTGTAGAGGTTAGCGAAAACAGACAACTCGAAATCGGTGATGTGCAAATGCGATCGCGATATGCTTTGAGGTTATGTTTCAGAGCGTGTAATGTTTGGGTTGTGTGAGTTTTAGTTGTTCTGGTGCCATATTAGGCCTATTCTACTAGAATGTTTAGTATATTTCCATTATAGACTTTAATGGTTAAAATGGATAAGTTACCAAGAAAAGTAGACACTGCTGAATTATATATTATTTAAAAGTTAACCCTTAAAAACAAATACAAGCAAAAAAAAAAAAACTTAGACCAAAAAATAGTATAATGACATGCGATAAAAATGCGAAAAGGAAAATATTTTTGCTACAAGTATTTAAGAGCTTTTAGCATTTTTGCTCAAAGAATTTTTTTCCCAGCTGAATCCCTGATAATATGTATACCTATTCAAATTTTTTATTTTTTATTTTTTAGATATTATATATGTGCATAATATTATAGCTAAACTTTAAACTTACGAAACAAAAAAAGTTTCATAATAATATCTTACCAAATAAAAAAGTTATTGATTTTATGTACAAAACCCTTGCAAAATGTTGATTTTGTGAATCGTTGTTATAGACAATTTTTCTTACGCCATTACTTTTTATTATTTCTTCCAGGACATTTCCAGGATATGTTCAGGTAAACATATACTCCATAAATATACGAGGCCTAGTTAGTCTGCTTTATGAAATAAAATTGTAGTAAAACTTAAACCCTTGAATAAAGTTAGGCTACTGTCTTGTGTACTAATTTGCCGTTTTTATATTTTTTTACATTTATGGAAATAACTTGTCCGCCTAAAGCCCAAATTTGATGAAACTTTCAGGAAATATTTTGGGAAACATGTCCTCTATAAATCTAGTAGTTATTTGGTGAAAATCTTATATTTGAAAATGTTTATTTACCTGAAACAATTGAAAAAAATTAAAAGAAATTTCCCACATGCATATATGTATTCAAATTTTTTATTTTTTATTTTTTAAATATTATATATGTGCATAATATTTTAGCTAAACTTTGAACTTACAAAACAAAAAAAGTTTCATAATAATATCTTACCAAATAAAAAAATTATTAATTTTTTTGCAAACCCTTGCAAATGTTGATTTTGTGCCTGGCACTTTTTGGATATACTGTGTGTTAAAAACTCTGGCACTCTAGGGATATGACGACCGAAAAACTCTGGCACTCAAAGGGTTAATACTACGTAAAGCCACTTACCAAGTTTCATAAAAGTACAAATTTAATTATTCTCCAAAAGAATAACATGGGGCTGAGTACGCAGGCTTGCTACTACGGGAGCCTTTGGCAAATAATTGTTTTTTTTTTTGAGCAAATATCAATAAAGCAAATCCAGATGAAGCCTTATACCAAGTTTCGTCAATATACGTTCATAAATAAGCGAGATATACAATTTTTCTTTTCCTCCATAAGAATAACATTAGACAACGTACTGTTTTTAGCACTTTCAATATCTCGGTAACCAATTGACGTAGAGGAATGATAAAAATACCGAATTGTTTGTTTTTTTAAGCTGAATCCAATGGTAAAAATTAATATTTGACTAGGCCTATTTAAAAAAATATATGTATAAAATTTAAAAAATCCATTTTTGGGGTACAAAACCCCCCCAAAATACCCCTTCGGGTGGAGCGATCTGGCTGGTTTTCGAACTTAAAGTCATAAATGTTGCTTTACACTTTTATACCAAATTTCATCAAAATCGGATCATCTATAGTTTTGAACGAATGGTGTTTTTGGGGTCTGGGGACCCCAAAACGAAAAGTTATCATGGTCCCGGGCCTAGGTCTTACCATGCCGACTACGGTAATAGCTTCTTCCCTATAGGGGAAATTCGCTAAAACTTGGTAAGTGGCTTCATGTAGTACTAAGACATTATATCTCCATTGGAAATTCGCTGAGTATGCAGGTTTGCTGCGACGGGGGTATTATTAATTTATGTTCATAAGTAAGGGAGTCATCACATTTTACTTATCCTCCATAAGAATAACAAGGGGCTGAGTACGCAGGTTTGCTGCTACGGGAATCATTGGTAAAAATTGCTTTTGTGTGCAAATAACAATAGAACACAACCAGATGATTTTATATCTCGCTTATTTATGAACGTATACTGACAAAACTTGGTATACCGCATCATCTCGTTGTGGTCTATTAATATTTGCTCAAAAAAACAATATTTTGCCAAAGGATCCCATAGCAGTAAACCTGCGTACTCACCCTCCATGTTATTCTTATGGAGAATACCAAGTTTTGTTAATATACGTTCATAAATAAACGAGATATAACATTTTTCTTATTCTCCATTGGACAACGTACTGTGCAGCACTTTCAATATCTCTGTAACCAGTTGACGTAGAGCGATGATCAAATACCAAATTGTTTGTTTTTTTTTCAGCTGGATTTAATGGTGCAAACCAAAATTTGGGTTTAAAATAATTATATGTAAAAAATACAAAAAACCCATTTTTGGGGTACAAACCCCCCCCCCAGAATACCCCTTTGGATGAAGCGACCTGGCTGGTTTTCGAACTTGAAGTCATAAATGTTGCTTTACACGTTTGTACCAAATTTCATCAAAATCGGACCTTTTTTACAAGTTATCGTGCTCACGGACACATATATATACAGTATTAAACGAATGGTGTTTTTGGGGTCTGGGAACCTCAAAACGAAAAGTTATCATGGTCCCGGGCCTAGGTATTACCATGCCAACAACGGTAATAGTTTCTTCCCTATAGGGGAAATTCGCTAAAAACTAAAAAGTTTTATGCAAGGAAATAGTTTTTGCACTTTACTATACAAAAATTTTAAACATGAATTTAATTTGTTATATTTTCTATTGACATACGGTATTGAAAAGAAAATGTATCCAGCTTCAAGAAGTAACACTATGTTTGCCCAATTAGTAACAAAAGTAAATTTTTTACAGTTTATTTACTTAAATACTGCAAAGTATTGAAATTTAATTGGGTTTCTGGGGCCATACAGTCATTAAAAAACTAAGTGACCGTGCCTGTGCGGTGAACTAAGTCGCTGCCTATGGTGAGGGGCTATTGAAAAAAAGTATCCACTGGGTTAATGTTTCCTAAGTGTCAACTGAAACTTCAGGAAGGAACTTGTTCTTGGATTCAAAACAAACAAAAGATGTTATATAAAAATAGGGCCTATCTCGCTCCATTTCCTGTCTGTGTTGTGTTATTTGCAATGCAGCATATCTTAGAAAACACTTGAGGTACCGGTACCTACTCGAAACTACGTGTGTTATAATAGTTTAGAGCTAATGTGGTACTATTTAATTGGATGTTTCTAGCTTTAACCCTTTCAAAATGGTGGCAATTCATTCTTTTTGAGCTTAATATCTTGAAAATTTTTTGAGTAAGTTAGTCCTAATTGATTGACACGATAGAAAAATGTGTTATTTTAAGCCAAAGAGATGGTATAAAGATTGGGTACTTTGGTATTATACGGATGCCACCCTTATACAGCGCGCTGCGGCAGTTATGTTAGGATGGGTTATCATAAAAATGATTGTAGGACTTTCCTTGTTTCGTTACAAATCGAATGATACCTGATGAGTCATACTTCCGGCCGCCAAACCCCCTCCAAATGGGCCAAGGTCAGGTCGTTGACCGGAGCGCGCGCATCACCTGTCGCCGCCTGTATCTGGGTCAGTGTCACGAGTGATTTATTGCCGTGCACTACGTTACATTTGTTTTCATAATGAGTGACGTTCTTTTGGTGTGGGATTTACCTCGAAATGAAGAGGAAACCGTACGTATTTTTATGATAACCCATCCTAACATAACTGCCGCAGCGCGCTGTTTATTTGGCGGAGTACATGTGGCGGTCGGGTGTGGCTGCTAGCGGCGGCGACGCATTCAACACGATCCTAGCGGACATCGCTGCCTTTTGGGAGGCACAACACAAAGACCGCTCATCAGAATGATGTAAAATTGTTACAGTAAGTCAATAAAAGTACGCTTTTTCGAATTATGTAGTTATCCTTTGTATCCGGTAAAAATTTAACCTCAAAAAATAGTGGCATCCGTATAATACCAAAGTACCAAAGATTGTTAAGATCTCTCAACCCATAGCTAAGCAATAATTGCAATTTGTAGGAGTAAATCGTGGTACAAAGAATTTGCAGTCATTAAAAAACTAAGTGACCGTGCCTGTGCGGTGAACTAAGTCGCTGCCTATGGTGAGGGGCTATTGAAAAAAAGTATCCACTGGGTTAATGTTTCCTAAGTGTCAACTGAAACTTCAGGAAGGAACTTGTTCTTGGATTCAAAACAAACAAAAGATGTTATATAAAAATAGGGCCTATCTCGCTCCATTTCCTGTCTGTGTTGTGTTATTTGCAATGCAGCATATCTTAGAAAACACTTGAGGTACCGGTACCTACTCGAAACTACGTGTGTTATAATAGTTTAGAGCTAATGTGGTACTATTTAATTGGATGTTTCTAGCTTTAACCCTTTCAAAATGGTGGCAATTCATTCTTTTTGAGCTTAATATCTTGAAAATTTTTTGAGTAAGTTAGTCCTAATTGATTGACACGATAGAAAAATGTGTTATTTTAAGCCAAAGAGATGGTATAAAGATTGGGTACTTTGGTATTATACGGATGCCACCCTTATACAGCGCGCTGCGGCAGTTATGTTAGGATGGGTTATCATAAAAATGATTGTAGGACTTTCCTTGTTTCGTTACAAATCGAATGATACCTGATGAGTCATACTTCCGGCCGCCAAACCCCCTCCAAATAGGCCAAGGTCAGGTCGTTGACCGGAGCGCGCGCATCACCTGTCGCCGCCTGTATCTGGGTCAGTGTCACGAGTGATTTATTGCCGTGCACTACGTTACATTTGTTTTCATAATGAGTGACGTTCTTTTGGTGTGGGATTTACCTCGAAATGAAGAGGAAACCGTACGTATTTTTATGATAACCCATCCTAACATAACTGCCGCAGCGCGCTGTTTATTTGGCGGAGTACATGTGGCGGTCGGGTGTGGCTGCTAGCGGCGGCGACGCATTCAACACGATCCTAGCGGACATCGCTGCCTTTTGGGAGGCACAACACAAAGACCGCTCATCAGAATGATGTAAAATTGTTACAGTAAGTCAATAAAAGTACGCTTTTTCGAATTATGTAGTTATCCTTTGTATCCGGTAAAAATTTAACCTCAAAAAATAGTGGCATCCGTATAATACCAAAGTACCAAAGATTGTTAAGATCTCTCAACCCATAGCTAAGCAATAATTGCAATTTGTAGGAGTAAATCGTGGTACAAAGAATTTGCAGTCATTAAAAAACTAAGTGACCGTGCCTGTGCGGTGAACTAAGTCGCTGCCTATGGTGAGGGGCTATTGAAAAAAAGTATCCACTGGGTTAATGTTTCCTAAGTGTCAACTGAAACTTCAGGAAGGAACTTGTTCTTGGATTCAAAACAAACAAAAGATGTTATATAAAAATAGGGCCTATCTCGCTCCATTTCCTGTCTGTGTTGTGTTATTTGCAATGCAGCATATCTTAGAAAACACTTGAGGTACCGGTACCTACTCGAAACTACGTGTGTTATAATAGTTTAGAGCTAATGTGGTACTATTTAATTGGATGTTTCTAGCTTTAACCCTTTCAAAATGGTGGCAATTCATTCTTTTTGAGCTTAATATCTTGAAAATTTTTTGAGTAAGTTAGTCCTAATTGATTGACACGATAGAAAAATGTGTTATTTTAAGCCAAAGAGATGGTATAAAGATTGGGTACTTTGGTATTATACGGATGCCACCCTTATACAGCGCGCTGCGGCAGTTATGTTAGGATGGGTTATCATAAAAATGATTGTAGGACTTTCCTTGTTTCGTTACAAATCGAATGATACCTGATGAGTCATACTTCCGGCCGCCAAACCCCCTCCAAATAGGCCAAGGTCAGGTCGTTGACCGGAGCGCGCGCATCACCTGTCGCCGCCTGTATCTGGGTCAGTGTCACGAGTGATTTATTGCCGTGCACTACGTTACATTTGTTTTCATAATGAGTGACGTTCTTTTGGTGTGGGATTTACCTCGAAATGAAGAGGAAACCGTACGTATTTTTATGATAACCCATCCTAACATAACTGCCGCAGCGCGCTGTTTATTTGGCGGAGTACATGTGGCGGTCGGGTGTGGCTGCTAGCGGCGGCGACGCATTCAACACGATCCTAGCGGACATCGCTGCCTTTTGGGAGGCACAACACAAAGACCGCTCATCAGAATGATGTAAAATTGTTACAGTAAGTCAATAAAAGTACGCTTTTTCGAATTATGTAGTCATCCTTTGTATCCGGTAAAAATTTAACCTCAAAAAATAGTGGCATCCGTATAATACCAAAGTACCAAAGATTGTTAAGATCTCTCAACCCATAGCTAAGCAATAATTGCAATTTGTAGGAGTAAATCGTGGTACAAAGAATTTGCACAGAGAAAGCCAACAAGATTTGAATCATGGCACTCATTTATTTACACAATACGTATTTAAGCTTGACAATAATAAATTTAAACTGTCATTCTTTTCATATCGTTATTTTTACTGGTAATTAAATACTAATTTTATGCATGCATGTTATTAAATTAAAATTATGCAATTTATAAATACCATCAAGTCAAAAGTGAATCTAAGACATCAAAATGTTCGCTCTAGATCTAGTCCCTACATGTATCAACATTTTTTAAATGCCATAAAATCCGTTGTATGGTGACGGTGAGGTTTACCTTCACCTCATTAGATTGAAAAGGGTTGATAATTTTCTAATGCAAATGATTCTGATTCTGTTTGGTCAGATGACTATTTTAACTCACGTTTACTGGCTCTAAATATTTATTAGTTTTCTACAGGATGAAGCAATAAGTAAACTGTTTCATGAACCTATACAAACAAAATTTACAAAAATCAATAAAAATGTTCTTGGCATTGCCTAGGGAAAATAATTTAATTGATAACTGTGTAAGTTGTGTTAATACATGTATTCATACAGATAGTAAAGTAGAGCCTAGGTAAAATACTTAACATCTCAATTTTTTGAAACAAGGGATAGGCTAACAAATGTTATTGTCTTAGACTATCTTAACGGATCTTATTGTCATAACTTCTGTTGTTTCATTGAAAGAAAAGTCTCAAAACTATGTTGAATTAGTGTTTAGGCGTTGTCAACAACAACGGCGTTACCTGTTAACAATATTTCTTTAACAGTACTTGTCATTATATAAAATAAATGTTGAGACTTAAATAGGATTATGCTTACCAGCTACGTCCTCCATCTTTACATCATTGCCATGATGATATACATCTATCACATTATTCTCTAGGGTTTCTTCAATTTCTTTACTAATAACTATCTTATGTTTCTTATTTCGGATTGTACCTTCCTGGGATTCACTGTTTTTCTTCTTCTTGCGCTTCTTTTCAATGTCCATATTCTTCTTTCAGAAAACGTCTTTTGGAGTCTATATATATCAGTAAAATATGAACATTGTTTTAGTTACAGTGGGTAACTACCAAAATAGACAATTTCTTACCACACTTATTACTGTCTAATGTACTGTGCAGAGCGTAGGAGTGTGATTGTACTTGATTACTTGATTGAGACTCGTTTTGATTAAGAAAATATACATGGTCCTCAAGTTGTAGGTAGGCTGCCTTTTTCTAAAATGTCTGCTCCAGTGTGTATCACTGATGCCGCTAGAAACTAGAAAACTACCTCCCCATATATAAAAGGCGTCTCCTAGCACCGTTAGTAGTTGAAGGTAACAAATTGCTAAAAACCGTGGTCATATGACATTGCAACAGACAGTGCCGCCAATGATGAACTGGGCATAAAATAAAGATGAAAACATTGTTTTTTTTTAAATTTACGTTTAGGCCTACATATAATTCCACTTATGTATTTTATTAAAAGAGTTTTTATATGATACTACCATTGGCTATAAATACTGAAGTAGACTTCTCATTGCAATTATAAATTGTGTCCCTAGTTTCGTGTATGCCAGGATTGAAAGAGGTCGTAGTTTACACCAATCACCAACAGAGTATACTGCTGTCAACTATTACTTATCGTCTCAAGGAGGGGATAATACAACAGTTGGTGTGTCCAGGAAGCAAACATAAGTTGATTACTACTTGCTTTCTGGGGTGGAGATAAGTTAGGTATTTTAAAAGTTAACATAAATAACTAAAATAAATAGTTGACAGCTGCACAATCTGTCGGTGACCTAATCAAACTACTTCAATTTTAAATACTAGCATACACTAAAAGTGGGATAGCTGGACCATATGGATGGGATGTATCCTTCAGTATTTATAGTCAATGATACTACGTAGGCCCTACCTAACTTGATTTATTTATTTTAAACAACCCCTGGTAAGCCTAGTTAATTTGATAATCCACACAGGCCCTTGCAGTAAAATATTCCAATTACCGTGACCACGCAAAAAAACAATCAAAACCGTTTTTGCGTTAGGGCTTTTTAACTTATTGAGTGCGGCGGGTTACCTTAACGTAACTTGGAGGGAATCACTTTCAGTTGGTGGGTGCCAAGGTACACTGGACTTGGTTTCCGTCGCTGTAACTTAGCCTAGCCACACAATATTTCTAGCTATGTTTTGAAGCCATCTGTGATGACAGTAGAAAATACCAATGGTGACCTTGGTTTGTTTTGGGTGAGGGTTGGGGCAGGGGACGGGAGGAAGAAGGATCGCAGGGAAGTAACGAGCAGATATTTATAGAAGCTTCTTAAAAATTTGACATTTATCGTCTCTCTGCTATCAGCTATATCAAAACCTGGCGTGTTCATTTTGGTTTACAAGTTTTCTCGCATTACAAAGGAGACCCCGAGTCAAGGCGTACGGTCGGCACGGCTATGTTGCAGAACACCGGGTGCCTAAACTTCAAGGCACCCATTTTCAAAAGAAACCGTGCTGGAATCCAACTTTTGATCACCAATCTGGACTTTTACCACCAGAACTAGTTTTTAAAACTACGGGCAACACAAATTTGTTGGCACTTGGATGATATTCATACATTTTCTTGCCACACTCAATGTGGTAAAACATGCAAGCGTGGCTTTGGGCTAGGACCTTAGTTTGAAAACTCACATCCCAAGGCTTAAGTTAGAGCTAATGGTAACCTCCAAAATATAATTCAAACTCCAAAAGGCAATCAACATATCTATTAATTCATAGTAAACAACATGATTAACCGCTTAATTGAATACCAAATACATGATCAAAAGATGACTTATACTAATATAACTAGGCGTAGAATAACCTAAAAGTAGGCCTAACACAAAAGTTACTATATTTTGTAAAACGACATGCTGTTACTTACGTAAATTTATAAATTCAAGAATAAAGTCAAAATGTAAATGGAATTATATTTATCAACAAAATGAATATATATCAGGATGTAAACAATGAACTGTTATTAGTTGTAAATGGTAAGCGTTAGCGTGCTTGGTGCTTGCGTAGCGTCGTAGCGTCACAGCAACACAACACAACACTCGTTTTAACGGGCGTTCTCGCAGAACAAATGGCGGCAAATCTTGCCTCAGACGCCCGAGAGAAGACGGCGCAGTGCCCTACGCAATTTTATCAGTGGAGAGTGATCAACATGATCGAATTTCACTTACACAAACAATTCTGATTTGTTAGCTTATGATATTTGAGCTTGATAAAATATTGCTCTTAAATATTTTAAATAGAAAATAAAAGATAATAATAACAAATATACAAACATGAAAAAAATAATACTTGAACAAGATTGACTTTACAGTTTGAGTTTCAATAATAAAGAAACTTATTATTTTTAAATTTCTATAGTATGTATTTTTTAAATAAACGCAATAATAAACTGATAAAGCTTAAAGGGCCTACTATTTCTTCCAAAGAAATAAAAACAGCATGTAATACCAATAAAATACCGTACACAAAAATACCATAAACACAATAATTTTGAACTATAAGTTCTCTTTGCTATAAATGATCAAACAAAAATCATGGTCGTCTCGCTAGCCTAACAGATATCTGCTCGGATTTTAGTTACCGGTATACCTCGCTAATAAACCATATTACAGTTTAAAGAGTTCATAATATAAATAGGCCTATGCAGTAGAATAAATGCTCACAGCTCCTCTAAACACAAACACAAATACACAGGGTGTTAAAAAACCTTTCAGGACTTTAGGATGATTTCTCATACAAAAAGAAAGAAAATACCCCCCTCATGCATAACATATGTCTTAATACCACATAAAAGTCTTAATACCACATAAAAGTCTTAATACCACATACCAAGTTTCATAAAAATATATTCACACATAAGCAATATATACAATTTTAATTATTCTCCATAAGAATAACATTGGTGATGCTGAAACAAGGAACACAAACTATTGTTTTTTATGCAAATATAAATAGAATTTAACTAGGTGAAGCAACATACCAATTAAGTTTCATCAATATTCAATCATAAAGAAGCGCTATATAACATATTAATTATTCTCCATAAGAATAACATGGGGGCTGAGTAAATAGGTTTACGGCAACAAGGAACAAATAAATGAGTTTTTATGCAAATATCAATATAACTCAACCAGGTGAAGCCACATACCAAGTTTTATTAATTTATGTTCATAATTAAGGGAGTAATTACATTTTACTTATTATCCATAAGAATAAAATGGGGGCTGAGTACGTAGGTTTGCTGCTACGGGGATAGTAAACAAAAAATAAATTTTTTGTGCAAATATCAATATACCAGTACTACGTGAAGCCACATACCAAGTTTCATCAATATTCATTCATAAATAATTGATTTATCAAATTTTATTTATCCTCCATAAGGATAACTTTGGACAACGTACTGTGTTTAGCACATTTTGAATATATCTACAACGGTTGGACGTAGAACAACAATTAAAATACCCCCGTCGCAGCAAACCTGCATAATCAGCGAATTTCCAATGCATAACATGTCTTAATACCACATAAAGCCGCATACCAAGTTTCATAAAATTATATTCACATATAAGCAATATATACCGTTTAGTTTTAGCCGTCGAGAGAGTGAGCAAAACCCTTGTCCATAGTCCCCAAGAATTCTTCATTTTGTTTCAACCTTCTGTATTTTCTTATCAACTGTTCTTATTTATTTCCTTAATCTCTCATATGTTTTTATTATCACCTGACTGTTTGTTCAGCAGCGTACAAAGTGGATTCGCTGCAGTAAGAATATTGAAGTTGGAGACCTAGTGCTAGTGCACACAGACTCAAGCCCTCTCAACTGGCCACTTGCTCGAATCACAGCTGTCCACCCTGGGAAAGATGGCGTAGTGCGAGTTGTGATGCTCCGGACTGTTTCAGGAACACTCACTCGACCAGCAACTAAAGTGTTTCCGTTACCTCTCACTGAAGAAGAGTCTGTTGAAGCTACCGCGCTTCAAGGCGGGCAGAATGTTTAGTTTTAGCCGTCGAGAGAGTGAGCAAAACCCTTCTCCATAGTCCCCAAGAATTCTTAATTTTGTTTCAACCTTCTGTATTTTCTTATCAACTGTTCTTATTTATTTCCTTAATCTCTCATATGTTTTTATTATCACCTGACTGTTTGTTTATAATTCTATTCTATTATTCTTAGTTCCCAAAACCCAATGAAAGTAATTTAGCTTCTTTTGGAGGCACAAGTATTTTATTTTGCAGACGTAAATTCAGTGAAAAGTGATGTTGGACATAGAAGTGACGGTTAATTGACATTATGGAAGGTGAATTCAAGTAACTACCCACCCACACCTACCGGACTCAGTTACAACTGGTGAGTTGGGGATAACAAGAGTGTACATTATGAACTAGTAAGAGAATAGTATGGAATGCTACTGGCTTAATGAACATTGAAGGGCGAAGGCATTTGTATGTTTTTTTTTTGCTTGTGCCTGTCAATTCTCCTTTTCTTGTGAATAAATGTTTGTCTTTTCTTAACTTGCCATCCTTCCTTTCCTTCATTTTTGGGTGTTTTCTCCCTGGTCCTCCAATTTATATTTGTTTAATATTTCATTCCCTATATTCCATAATATGTTTGGTCCTCTGGGCCGGATAGAACTCACGCTATGGATAAACTAACTTCAGTCCTTTCTTTTACCCTCAACCTATTTCCGTCTATCCTTCAATTCTTCTTTCCACTTCTTGTCCCTGTCACTCTCTCGATCGGTGTGGACTCTTACACTGTTACAACATCAGAAAAGTTATGATGTTTATGATGTTCAATGCCAAGTGTTTGTGCATTCCTACAAACTTAGTAATAAGTTGTGAACGTTGGGATGTTCACAAATAATCAATAAGTGATTCTGACAAACTATTCTACTTCTTTTTATTATAATATTTTATTCTATTTTGTGTTTCTCTACCCCTGATAATGGCACCGCTTCGTTCAACCGATCTTAAAGCAGATACTTACAAGCGTACGACTTCGAAAATTAAAAACTGCTTTAACAGTATTAAAACTGCTGTCGACGCTTTACAATCTCAAACTGAACCGTTGACTGTTCAACATAAGAAACTTGCCGCTTATTTGTTAGAAATTGAGTCTCAAAGATCCGAGTTTAAGACGCTCATCAATCGCGCTTTAACGCTTGACGACAAAGAATTATCACATGAAACCATCATGCAAGATCAAGACGAAATTTCTGACTTGTATGTTGATATTTCGAGTCTCATTGAAGCGCTCACAAGCTCAAACAACCCGCCTATCAATTCTGAAATCCGCAGTTACGAATTCAGGATCACAATTACGACTGCCTAAATTAGACTTGCCTAAATTTAACGGGGAACTTGCCGCTTGGACGTCGTTCATAAACTTGTTTGAAACGACAATACATATTAATGTTAACATCTCGGAAGTAATGCAATTCCAGTACTTGTTGAGTGTGCTCCAAGGCGAACCTTTTAACCTTGTAAAAAGTCTTACTTTAACCGCAGAAAACTATGCCATAGCTTACAAGCTCCTTCATGACCGCTATCACAACACTCGTAGACTGCAATCATTGCACCTAAACCAACTTTTGGACTTACCCGATATATCCGCCACTCACATTCCTTCATTAAGGAAGTTTGTAAATACTTTCACTGAAAACTCGCAAGCTTTAACCGCTGTTAATTGTCCTATCCATTATCCTAACCCGCTACTCGCAGCTGTTTTGCTACGAAAAATGGACATGGAACTCCGCAAACGTCTTGAGAAATTTCGCCCTGATGAAAATTCCTCGAAACATACCTTACCTTTAGTGAATGAGATTATAGACTTTTTGACTACGGAATGTAATCATAATGAAGATGCCACTTTGCATTTGATATCCCGCTCTATTGAATCAAATCAATCATTGTCTCGTAACCGAGACCAGGTTCCTCATAAAGTGATCCCTTCTCGCAAAACCGCTTCTGTAATGGTCACTGAATCATCATATGTACCTACTTCATGTTTCGTTTGCAATCAAACTTCTCAGAAAGTGTATACTTGTCCAGTATTCAAGAACAAGACTCCTCATGAAAGATATCAATTGGTCAAGTCCCAACGACATTGTATTTCTTGTCTGGGATCCCATAGTGTCAAACAATGTAAGTCACAGTCTACGTGTCGAATATGTCATCAGAAACCCCCCCCCCATACCCCACCATACTTCACTTTAATAGTGATTCATGTATTACCGCGACTCAGACAAAGTCTTTCAACAACTCTGTAGTTGCCAAACCTGGAACTACACATAATCGAGAATCTTCAACGGAAAAGGACGTTTCTGCCACTTTAACTTCCCATAGAATTTCTTCGGATTCTGATTCTAAGGTTACAGTTTTACTGGGAACCCTATTATTACAAATAAGAACTCCAGACGGAAATATACACATATTTCGTGCACTCCTTGACTCTGGGAGTATGTGTGACCTTATTTCTGAGCGGGCAGCTAATATTCTCAATATTCGTCGACAGAAATCTGATATCCAGCTTGCCGGTATAAGTCAAAATGTCACCCGCAACAAAGGCCAAATCCATGTTGATGTAGCTACTTCATCTGGTGAGCTGATAGCTAAACATCATTCATTCCTAATCCTAGACAAACTGACTGGATTTACCTCGAGTTCCAATCGCTCCTCAAGTTTTGAAACATACTCAATCATACAATTTAGCTGATCCAAACTTCCACGTCCCTGGTCGTATTGACGTAGTCCTTGGGGGATCCATTTTCCCGCATGTGTTCACTAATGAACAACACTCCCTGGGTCCACGCATGCCAGTCATACTTGGCACACGTTTCGGACATGTAGTAATGGGTACTGCTCCATGTTTGTCCACTGTTTCTAACTCAAATCACTCATCATTTTCCTTGAATGTTTGTCTACATGCCGCTTCTGATGCAGATTTGCATGAATCTATTCAACGGTTTTAGAAACAAGAAGAACCACCCATTCATTCTATTAAATCATTCGAAGATAATCTATGTGATAATCACTTTGCCACAACGCACTCACGAGATAAGGACGGGCGTTATGTTGTCTGTTTACCGTTTAAAGAAGATCACCCTGTCCTTGGTAGTTCTAAACAAGCAGCGGAAACTCGACTCGTGGCCATGGAGCGTAAATTTATCGCTAACCCTAGATTTTTACAATTGTATCATGATTTCATGGGTGAATACTTAAGTCTCGGCCATATGTCTGTTTGCGCTAATGATTTACAAAATAAACCGCATTATTTTCTCCCTCATCATGGAGTGTTGAAAGAAAGTAGTAGCACTACAAAACTCCGAACTGTATTTGACGCTAGTTGCAAAAGCAGCTCAGGCATGTCTCTTAACGACACCCTTCTTACTGGACGCAAGTTGCAAATCAACATTTGTGATTTACTTATGCACTTTCGACGACATAATATTGTCTTTTGTTGTGACATCCGCCAAATGTATCGTCAGATTTTGATCAATCATAATGACCGCAATTTCCAATTGATAGTATGGCGAGACTCTCCTGAATCTCTTCTCACCACCTATCAACTTAATACTGTCATGTACGGTATGAATAGTTCTCCCTACCTCGCCATTAAGACATTACACCAACTTGCTGAAGACGAAGGTGACAACTATCCACAAGCAGCTTATGCTATTAAACATCACACATATGTCGATGACATTATCACGGGCGCTGCTAATGAAACTGATGCATTACAACTCCAAACCCAGCTTATTTCCTTGCTTGAGCGCGGAGGCTTTGAATTGCGCAAATGGGTTTCAAATTCTCCACTATTACTTAAGAACGTTCCTGATTCCCATTTGGAAACTACAACCTTCTTACAAGAATCTCAAACTCCCCAATTCACTGTGCTTGGTCTTCAATGGTCTCCTACCACTGACTCATTCTCATACAACTTTCAATTGTCTTCAGAGCAGCATCCTACTAAGAGGCAAGTTTTAAGCACTATAGCCAAAGTTTACGATCCATGTGGTTTCCTCACTCCTTTCATCATGCTAATGAAATGTTTCATGCAACTGTTATGGACGAAAGGCCTCTCTTGGGATGAACGTCTACCACCAGATTTTGCCTCTCAGTGGAAATTTATTAATGACAATCTAACTGACTTGAAAATCATTACTATTCCCCAATCATTGAATCTAACGTCATCCTGCGTAATGGAATTACATGGCTTCTGTGACGCCTCGGAATCTGGATACGCTGCCATAGTGTATTTTCGGTGTGAACTTGCTGATCGCAGTATTAAGATTAATCCCATAATAGCGAAAAGCCGTGTTGCTCCTTTAAAGCGTGTAACTATACCCCGGCTTGAACTATGCGCAGCTCACTTATTAGCGCAACTTGTTTCCCACTGTCGAAATATTTTCGCAAACGAACTGACAAATAACCAAATCTATCTTTGGTGCGATTCCACAATTGTACTCTCTTGGTTACGCACTCCATCTTTCAAACTGAAAACATACGTCGCTAACCGAGTCGCTTCCATTCAAGAACTTGTTCTGTTGAATCTTGGAAACATATTTCTTCTGAACAAAATCCCGGTGACTGTGCGTCACGAGGTATTCTACCTCCACATCTTATTGACCATCCGTTATGGTGGACAGGTCCAGACTGGCTGTCAAAACCTCCTTGTCAGTTTCCAGAATCAAATTTCACTCCAATCAAACTCGATGCATCCCACGAACTTAAAGACATTCCGCTAACTGTCCTTACCACAAGCCAAGTCTCAGAATGGCCTTTGTTAACGACATTTTCATCTTGGGGCACATTAGTTCGTGTAATGGCTTTGGTAATAAGATTCTGTCACAATTGTCATGCACTTAATCACCATATTGGTTACATTACCACCGATGAGCTTCGCTATGCTAAAGTTAAGATATTTTCTTTAGTTCAACAAACTTCATTTTCAGAACAAATTTCTTTACTCAAGAATCATCAAGATTGTACAACACGCATCCAACGTTTGAATCCATTTTTGGATAGTAACGGATTAATTTGTGTCGGCGGACGTTTGAGTAACACCTCACTTTCTTTTGATGCACAACATCCTATTCTACTCCCGAAACGTCATCATGTTTTTGATTTACTGATTGACTATTACCACGTGCGATACTTACACACCGGACTACAGCTGGTTCAATCACTAATCTCCTCGCACGTCTGGATATTATGTGCTCGAAGCCGAATCCGATCACGCATTCACAAATGTATCACCTGTTTTAAGGTTCGACCTACCAACGAGTTTCCCCTCATGGGTGATTTACCTTCTCCACGTGTTACTCCTGCAAAACCATTCTTATCAACCGGGATTGATTACTGCGGACCGTTTACCATAAAAATGTTAAACTTGCGATTTGCTAAACAAGTTAAAGTTTACATTTGCATGTTTGTATGTATGGTTACGAAGGCAGTTCACATTGAAGTCGTAACTCATCTCATAACTGATGCCTTTCTCGCTGCTCTGACTCGGTTCATGTCCCGTCGTGGAACAGTCACTGATTTGTACTCTGATTGCGGAACAAATTTTATTGGTGCTGATTCTGCTTTGCGGAAAACTATCCTATCAATACTTATAAACAATGACTCTCAATCTATCATTGAACGCTTTATTGCTACGCATGGAATAAGATTTCATTTCAACCCCCCTGTGTCACCACAACATGGAGGTTTATGGGAAAGAGCCATAAGAAGTGTAAAACATCACTTACGACGTGTCATGGGAAACACGATATTGACCCTTCCGGAATTCACGACCCTTACTACTCGCATCGAAGCAATGCTGAACTCCCGACCACTCACACCTCTTTCAAGTGACCCATCTGATTGGTCAGCCTTGACACCGGGACACTTTTTAGCCCTCTCATCTCATTGGCTGAATCTGATCAGTCACATATACCTCAAAATCGTCTGAAACATTGGCACCTCGTGCAACAACTTAATCTCCATATATGGCGTCGATGGAGCAGAGCATATCTGCATACGCTTCAGCAGCGTACAAAGTGGATTCGCTGCAGTAAGAATATTGAAGTTGGAGACCTAGTGCTAGTGCACACAGACTCAAGCCCTCTCAACTGGCCACTTGCTCGAACCACAGCTGTCCACCCTGGGAAAGATGGCGTAGTGCGAGTTGTGACGCTCCGGACTGTTTCAGGAACACTCACTCGACCAGCAACTAAAGTGTTTCCGTTACCTCTCACTGAAGAAGAGTCTGTTGAAGCTACCGCGCTTCAAGGCGGGCAGAATGTTTAGTTTTAGCCGTCGAGAGAGTGAGCAAAACCCTTGTCCATAGTCCCCAAGAATTCTTCATTTTGTTTCAACCTTCTGTATTTTCTTATCAACTGTTCTTATTTATTTCCTTAATCTCTCATATGTTTTTATTATCACCTGACTGTTTGTTCAGCAGCGTACAAAGTGGATTCGCTGCAGTAAGAATATTGAAGTTGGAGACCTAGTGCTAGTGCACACAGACTCAAGCCCTCTCAACTGGCCACTTGCTCGAATCACAGCTGTCCACCCTGGGAAAGATGGCGTAGTGCGAGTTGTGACGCTCCGGACTGTTTCAGGAACACTCACTCGACCAGCAACTAAAGTGTTTCCGTTACCTCTCACTGAAGAAGAGTCTGTTGAAGCTACCGCGCTTCAAGGCGGGCAGAATGTTTAGTTTTAGCCGTCGAGAGAGTGAGCAAAACCCTTCTCCATAGTCCCCAAGAATTCTTAATTTTGTTTCAACCTTCTGTATTTTCTTATCAACTGTTCTTATTTATTTCCTTAATCTCTCATATGTTTTTATTATCACCTGACTGTTTGTTTATAATTCTATTCTATTATTCTTAGTTCCCAAAACCAATGAAAGTAATTTAGCTTCTTTTGGAGGCACAAATATTTTATTTTGCAGACGTAAATTCAGTGAAAAGTGATGTTGGACATAGAAGTGACGGTTAATTGACATTATGGAAGGTGAAAGTAACTACCCACCCACACCTACCGGACTCAGTTACAACTGGTGAGTTGGGGATAACAAGAGTGTACATTATGAACTAGTAAGAGAATAGTATGGAATGCTACTGGCTTAGTGAACATTGAAGGGTGAAGGCATTTGTATGTTTTTTTTTGCTTGTGCCTGTCAATTCTCCTTTTCTTGTGAATAAATGTTCGTCTTTTCTTAACTTGCCATCTTTCCTTTCCTTCATTTTTGGGTGTTTTCTCCCTGGTCCTCCAATTTATATTTGTTTAATATTTCATTCCCTTTATTCCATAATATATCAATTTTAATTATTCTTTATAAGAATAACATTGGTGATGAGTACGTAGATTTGCTGAAACAAGGAACACAAACAATTGTTTTTTAATGCAAATATAAATAGAATTTAATTAGGCGAAGCCACATACCAAGTTTCATCAATATTCAATCATAAATAAGCGCTATATAACATTTTAGCGAATTTCCCCTATAGGGAAGAAGCTATTACCGTAGTCGGCATGGTAAGACCTAGGCCCGGGACCATGATAACTTTTCGTTTTGAGGTCCCCAGACCCCAAAAACACCATTCGTTCTAAACTATATATATATATGTGTGTGTGTGTCCGTGAGCACGATAACTCTCGTAAAAATGATCCGATTTTGAAACTTGGACTTTAAGTTCGAAAACCAGCCAGATCGCTCTATCCAAAGGGGTATTTTGGGGGGGTTTTGTACCCCAAAAATGGTTTTTTTTAATTTTTTATGTATAATTTTTGAAATAGTCAAATTTTAGTTTTCACTATTGGAGTCAGCTTTAAAAATCACACAATTTGGTATTTTGATCATTCCTCTAAGTCAATTGGTCACACGACAGGGGGGGTCAACTCACAGGCGAAATGTTACGGCCCTTCTTACCTGGCCCTGGTGTAAAGTACCATTTATTTGAACGAGTTCGAAAACCAGACGAATCATACCATCCAAAGGGGGGTTTTGTCACCCAAAAATGTGTTTTTTGGGGTTTTCACATGTAATTTTTATTTAAATAAAATTTTAATTTATACCATTGGATTCAGCTTAAAAAAACACACAATTTGGTATTTCGATCATTCCTCTACGTCAATTGGTTACCGAGATATTGAAAGTGCTAAATACAGTACGTTGTCTAATGTTATTCTTATGGAGGAAAATACAATTTTTATATCTCGCTTATTTATGAACGTATACTGACGAAACTTGGTATACAGCTTCATCTCATTGTGGTCTATTGATATTTGCTCAAAAAAATATTTTTGCCAATGACTCCCGTAGCAGCAAACGTGCGTGCTCAGCCCCAATGTTATTCTTATGGAGAATTATTAAATTGTATATATCGTTTATTTGTGAATATATTTTTTTGAAACTTAGTAAGTGGCTTTATGTAGTATTAAGACATTTATATCTCCATTGGAAATTCGCTGAGTATGCAGGTTTGCTGCGATGGGGGTATTTAAAATTTTAGGGGGAAAAATCCCATAGACCGATCGATCTGGTTTTCGAACTTAGTCATAAATATTACTCTACACATTTGTGCCAAAATTCATCAAAATCGGGCGTTTTTTCAAAAGTTATCGCGGTAATGGACATACACATATATATATCTCTATATATTGATATATATATACATATATATATAAATTTGAATGAATAGTGTTTTTGGCATCCTCAAAACAAAAAGTTATCATGGTCTCGGGCTTAAGTCTTACCATGTCCACCTATGGTAATAGCTTCTTCCCAATAGGGGAAATTTGCTAAAAAAGTTCATATGAAGGTATGTTCTAAAACGCTTAATTTTCTGCCTATCTGTCTGTATGTGTTGTCTACTTAATATGGTTTATCTTAATTAGGAACACCTGAAGATATCACTTCAAACTTGATATTCCATTCCAAAATGGGTCTTATTAGATCTAATACATGTACCAAGTTTTAAGTTGATATCTCCAGATGTTCCTAAGATATACCATATTAAGTACAGTATATCTAAAATATTATAAAGAAGAGGTGGTTTCTGTCTGTCTGCCTCATGTTCCGGGTGAACGCAAAAACTACTTAACTGACTTGGTTGAAACTTTACACATAGGTAGATCTTGAACCCATGCAACACATAGGCCTATTCACTTCCTTAAAATCCTCTTGGGCTACGCCCCGTGAATATCCTAAGTTTCAATGTTTACATTTCAGAAGAAAGTAAACATTCAGAAATTGTAATGGGAATAGCTGTGGATACTTCCATTTGACAGCTTAAAGAGCAGAAGCAAAAACAGCTGTTTCAAGCTAACTAAATTGGAAATTGCATTGACTAAAGAACAGGTAGAGAAAACCCCTGTGCGAAGAATGGGTACGTCAGCTAGTTATATTATAAAGAAGAGGTGGTTTCTGTCTGTCTGTCTATCTGATGTTCCGGCTAAACGCAAAAACTACTGAACCGACTGGGCTGAAACTTTACACAAAGGTAGATCTTGAACCCATACAACATAGGGTGCAACGCCATACTATTCACTTCCTTAAAATCCCCTCAGGCTACGCCCCGTGAACGTCCTAAGTTTCAATGTATACATTTCAGAAAAAAGCAAACATTCAGAAACTGTAATGCGAACAGCTGTGGACACTTCCACTTGAAAGCTTAAAGAGCAAGCAAGCACAGCTGTTTCAAGCTACGGTAACTAAAATGCAAATTGCATTGACTAAAGAACAGTCTAATAAAAAAGTTGTTTAAAGAACAGGTAAAGAAAATCCCTGTGCGAAGAACGGGTACGTCAGCTAGTTAATTTTAAAACTAGTGGCTTGAAGGGACCAAAGCCCCAACCTTGCTCCCAATACTCTGCCTCATTTGATTGTTAACTCTTTACATGCTGAGGAATGCCAGTTTGTAAAAAAATATACACTTAATCACATGTTTAATGTAAACAAAGCTGACGTTTTAAAATACCCATGCTTTTCTTATGGGGGATGTTTTACGTTATTTCTCGTTTGCTGGTAACATTTTGGAAATACTGTTATTTTTCCCGAGTCCCTGGAATCTAGACCTTTAATTTGAGCCCTCTCCCAATTGTCCTGTGACTAGCCAAACTCCTACAATTTTGACTTTAAAATGTTGCTTACAGAATTATATATAAAGAAACATACAGACAGATAGACGGAAAACTAAGCGTTTTAGGACATACCTTCACATGTCCTTTTATTTTTTTTATTTTGTATGAGGAATCCAAAATCCTGAAAGGTTTTTTTTAAAATCCTGTATACAAGAAGATGACATAACATCCCTGGCCAAAAAAGTTAAAATATTCCGACTTTCCCTTACAAAAAAGTTAATTTTTCCTTACAAAAAAGTTAATTTTCCCTGATTAAGTTAATTTTCGTCTGGTTTTCTACTGTGCACTTTATTTACAGTAGTTAATATATGTTCTTTTAATTATTTTGTTCTCGGCCTCCACCTTTTCCATAGCAGCCCAACGCTCTCCTGTTTATTGATTTTAATGTTTACAGTTTGTTGTTGTCTAATTCCTTTTTTGCTTTACCAGTTGCGGTTCCCTTCCTATTCGTTGCATAAAAACCAATTTTGATTTTTTCACACCTCTGTTTTGTGTTTATGATTAAACAAAAAACTTTCCATTGCCTGTATAAAAATCAAGCATTTACATTCAACATTTTTTTAATTTCCTGACTTTTTGGAAAGTGTAAAATTATTTGTATAAAAAATTGAAGAGTAAAACCCCCCCAAAAGTTAGGATGGGGCGGTCTGACTGGTTTTTGAACTTAGTCACAAATGTTGCTTTACATGTTTGTACCATATTTCTTCTCTTTTTTCGAGTTATCACCATAGACATACATCCTACTAATATTATAAATAATGTGAGAGTTTGTTTGCATGTTTGATTAGATATATTTGAGGCTCAATCAGCTGTGGTCACTGGACTGATTGAGCTGAAATTTGGCAGAGAGGTACTTGATAGTCCTGAGTAACATATAGGCATATTAAAGTAGCGAAAATCCTATAGGGCTTTGCCCATGTGGGTTCAAAGTTCCCATGTATTCCTTATGGACATTCATTTTTGTTTGAGCTGATCTTGATTCGTAGTAGTTCCACGGGCTAACCACAGAATGCAGCAGACACAACTACTGTCATAGTTTTTATAAATCATTTGCGGGTAACATCTAGTATTACATACTTGTTTGTATATATATATATATTCAGTTTTGAAAAAATTGTATTTTTGGCATCGGGGACCTCAAAATGAAAAGTTATCATGGCCTCAGGCCTAGAGCTTACCATGCCGACTCTTTCCTACCGGTCACCTGCGCCAAATTCCCATCTGGAAGACTTGCCGAGTGGCTCTGCCAGGGTTTCCTAAGCCTAATCCACCAATCTAACAACTAATGCAGCCAGCATACTTGCAGAAACCTAGAACGATGCCCCAATGATGTTATTTTGTAAACGGAACATTATTACACTTTGCTTATTTCTGAATTGATTTTGGTGAACTGAAGTATCAATAAATTGCCATGATTTACAATTAGTCTGTGGAGATTTTCAGTTTTCGATATTGAATAAGGTTGATATAAGTAGATTCACTGTTTATATTCTTTATAGATTCATGCAAGACAATTAAAAATACCTCAGCACTAAACATAAAAATAGTGAACACTTGGGGGGTTAAAGCATCAGTGGGATTATGTTAGTCGTTAATGACTCAAAAACCTGTTCTGGCTCTGTAGGGCCAAAGTGTGATTACAATGCTTACGACATTCCGGGAAAGTATTTTTTGGGTAAAACCAAATAAAATTCATTTGAATATAGGTCTATATAGTTCCCCAAAACGCCTCAGTCTTAATTTTGTTACAACAATAAAATCATATTTTTATGATAAAATTATGAGATTTAGTTGGATGTTACCATATAGCGTACATTGGAAATGAATGAATGAACCACAATTGTTCTTTTTGTTATATTACCTAATACACTAAAATGTTTATCAGAGTCAATGTCTTTACTCTCCATCATATCATGAACGTCGTTAGTACCTCCCAATACTACGTCATAATTCTCTTCTGAGAAGTCAGATGTTAAGGCATACAAGTGTTGAGTTACCTGATACAACTTTGCCTTAGGTTTGACTATAGAGCTTAAATCAGGCATGATTAACGATTCGAACTAAATATAGATTCCTTTGCCTCACTGTTTGGCCTGGATTTCACGGTGTTGTTTTCCCCTTGTAACTTTGTGCCATAGGATTTTTATTTTTGTTTTTGGAGGGAACAGTCTCCCACTTACTTTATTTATAATCATTACAAGGTTGATTTTTACCACTAAATGAGCTTATCAGAACTGACTTCTTTCTCAGCATTAACTCACATAACAGTTCAGCATCAACACTTAATTTATTGTTCAGTAAGTAGACTAGAGTGGCCCGTTTCTCAATTATATCACTCTCAGAAGGATTCAGATTCTGTAATTCTTCTACGTACACATTTTGTACATCATTTACATTTATCACTTGAGAAACAATGGACTCTATAGCAAGTATACTATAAGTGACGCAATCATAACTATTTCTCTGCTGCGGGCCTTTTAATTCAACAATGAAGGGATTGCTGGTTTGGCCAGTAATATATGTCAACAATTTCCTCGCAACAATCTGAGCAGAGTGGAGATTGTGTCTGTTCAAGGAGTCGAAGTGATAAAACATATTTGCTTTTATCTCAAAAATGAGGGTACTCCAATGAGATCCCTGAGATCCAATAGGATACAGTTGCTCTGAATCATTATGGGAATAATGAGCAAGTATGGAAAACAATTTACCACTGATTTGATGCGGATCAATATAATGACTAAAGTCATCAACGCTTTTGATGGCATGACTAGCAGTAGGGTTGAAAATCAAACAAGATTTTTAGTCCAACAATATATACAAACACAATTTTAAACACTGAATAGACATTTAGACAGATTGCGTTTATATGTGTGTGAAATCTAGATGAAATCCAGCGCATAACAGTGATAACAGTGTATTACAGTGTTTAAAACTTTCTTCTGGAAGCTCACTCTTGTATTAGTACACAAGCATAAACACATATTGTTATGCACATTGTGTTCAGTATAAAGGAACTAATTTTGGACATTTTGGAATACTAATATTTTTTGAAAAGAATATCAATTTCTAGATGAGACATATAATTTGTCAACAGTAATGACTGCTGAAGAATGTTACTGGACAACCAAAATTAACAGGACACATCAAAAACCTACCAATAACTCGACAATAGTCAAGGAAACAACACGATCCTGGTTAAACATTTATTTTATGACCAAATGATGTAAAAATGATTGATGAGTTATAATGACAGTTAAATTACTTAGAGTTTCAATGTAAATTGAAAGTTTTTAAATTATATTGTGAATTTTTGTTTGATTTATACATTATTTCTGAGTGCGTGACATTATTGATTTCATTTGTTTAATATAAGTTATCATGCATATATAATATACTATAGTAAACCGATTGAACATATCCTTGAACATAAGTCTATCACACAAATTGGCTTTAGAGACAGAGAACAATACTAATTTCAAAAAGTGTCTATTACTGGGATGCAGGAAAACAAGTGAAAAGAATACCATTAATACAGACAATGTTTATTGAATATATATTATGAGAAGGAATACTTTGATATTAAATTATCACTGAGAGTAGCGGCGGGTGAGTTATGACGCGCCAGCCTCCAGGTCAGACGCCGGAGTCTCGGGCTCCTCGTCGTTATAGATGTTCTCTGCCATCTGCCACACCTGCGAAACAAGAGCAACAGTATCATACTTGTAAGCTCAACTTGTAGTCAGACAAAACAACACACTAAAGGCCTAGCACGACATAGGCATTCAGACCCTACTAAAACAATGAATCAGAATAGGGCTTCATCTCTGAATGGGTTAACCAAAAACAACCATGACCACAGAATTTTCTTTGTTTTATAAATTTACTAACTAGGCTTAGTTCAAATTTATTTTGTTTACTACGAATTAGAAACTTTTTTTAGCTTAGTTTGTCACCGGAATGTAAACAGACTACAAAGTGTCAGCTTGCATTTCAAACATTCGGCAACTTCAATATCGGCTTCGTTCTTTTTAAAGAATTTGCATACCATGCTTTTCTTCCTTTTCAGTTCCATTTTTGAGACATGAATTTAATGAAATCCATTAATATCTGAACGATGAAATCTGTATAAATAAATAATAGACAACCAAGCGATGCCTTAGTGAATCCGTCGTCAGGTCATCACTGCGTCACCGGACAAAACGCGTAGTAATGGCCGCAAAGGCGATCACATCACGTAAAATGGGCCGAAAATGACGACTGTGAACGATTGCGACCGGCCAAAACGCGTAGTAACGGCCGCAAAAGGCAATCGTATCACGTTAAATCGGCCGAAAATGACGACCGCGAACGATTGCGACTGGCCAAAACCGCGTAGTAACGGCCGCAAAAGGCAATCGCATCACATAAAATCGGCCGGAAATGACCGCGTAATTTCGGCCGTGACTACGATTTCGTCATTTAATATTGATTATAAGCGATGACTGGACCAGGTGAAATTGGCCAAATGACAACCGGGTCCTGTTTCCTGTGGCCGGAAACAAATGTCAAACCTTGTTTTGTTTGTCAATACGTAATCCAGTTTGATTGTACTGGCCAAAACTTTGTATAGCTACTCATGTATTAGTTAGAAACAATATTTAGATTATCAAATCTAGGGTGGTATCCAAATCCCATTACACTATTTTAAACTACCAACTGATAGCAAATACTCGCTCGAAAATACTCGAAACTCAAAAATAATTGGCACTACTCGACTCGATTAAAAAAATCACTACTCGCACACCCCTATTTAATATTGATTATAAGCAATGTCTGGACCAGGTGAATTCAAATTCAAATCATCCTTATTCATCGAACAGTATTTACAATACATTGAATAGTGTCAAGAATATATATACATAAGGGCCTTATCACTAAATAATTTTACTTTCATAAGGATGTAACAATTAATGTTAAATAACTTTTAGTCAAAGTTTATAAACATAATTTATTTTGCATTTCTTAGATCCCAAAATTCCTCAAGAGAATAAAGGGATACAGTCAGCAGATATTCCTTCAGAGTTTTTTTAAAAACATTAAAGTTATTTTCATTTTTTATATTTTTAGGCAAACTAAATAAAAACTTAGTGCCAATAAAACTAGTTTTCCTCTCAAAAAACTTTAATTTATGAAATTGGCCAAATGACAACCGGGCCGTTTCATCGGCCGGTAACGAATGTCAAACCGTGTTTTATTTGTCAATACGTAATCCAGTTTGATTGTACTGGCCAAAAATTTGTATTGCTACTCATGTATTAGTTAAAAAATGTTTAGATTATCAAATCTAGGGTGGTATCCAAATCCCATTGTACTATTTTAAACTACCAACTGATGGCAAATACTTGCTCGAAAATACTCGAAACTCGAAAATAATTGGCACTACTCGACTCGACTCGCTTACAAAAATCACTACTCGCACACCCCTAATATATATCTAGGGCTTTATGCCAAAAGGACATTTCCACCAAAACACTATTTTCATGACTGGTGACTAAAGCTTTGTAATAGGGGTGTGCGAGTACTCAAAACTTTGAGTTTTCGGCCGAGTATTTTAATACTCAAACTCGACTCGAAGTACTGAAAACTACTCGAAAGTTCGAGCGAGTATTTCCCGCCGATTACCGAACAATCGCTAACGATTGCGACCGGCCAAAACGCGTAATAACGGCTGTAAAAGACGATCGTATCACGTAAAATCGGCCGAAAATGACGATCGGACCACGCAATTTCGGCCGCAAAAGGCAATCGCATCATGTAAAATCGGCCGAAAATGACGACTGCGAACATCTGTGACCGACCAAAATGCCTAGTAACGGCCGCAAAAGGCGATCGCATCACGTAAAACAGGCCGAAAATGACGACCGCGAACGATTGAGACTGGCCAAAACGCGTAGTAACGGCCGCAAAAGGCAATCGTATCACGTAAAATCGGCCGAAATGACGACTGCGAACGATTGTGACTGGCCAAAACGCGTAGTAATGGCCGTAAAAGGCGATCGCATCACGTAAAATCGGCCGAAACTGACAATCGGATCGCGCAATTTCAGCCGTGACTAACGATTTCGTCATTTAATATTGATTATAAGCGATGTCTGGACCAGGTGAAATTGGACAAATGACAACAGGTTCCCATTTCATCGGCTGGAAACAAATATCAAACCTTGTTTTGTTAGTCAATATGTAATCCAGTTTGATTTTACTGGCCAAAACTTTGTATTGCTACTCATGTATTAGTTAGAAACCATGTTTAGATTATCAAATCTAGGGTGGTATCCAAATCCCATTACACTATTTTAAACTACCAATTGATGGCAAATACTCGCTCGAAAATAATTGGCACGACTCAACTCGACTCGATTAAAAAAATCACTACTCGCACACCCCTACGTTGTAATAATTTAAATATTTCTTATTTAAACCCCTGTAACACTTTTAATGTTCTTTTTCATCGATTAAGAGGGGATATTACTGAGATAACATTTAATTAATATATACATTTTATTTATTTACGAGTCATTGTTCAAAATCGGCGAATTGGTTGATACGCCCTTTTGGCATGAAGCCCTCGATATATTATATATACATACAGTTTCGAACGAATGGTGTTTTTAGGGTCTGGGGACCTCAAAACGAAAAGTTATCATGGTCCCGGGCCTAGGTCTTACCATGCCGACTACGGTAATAGCTTCTTCCCTATAGAGGAATTTCGCTAAAAACAACAATCATTATTTGAATGATCTCAATCTTGGATTGAATATTAATTAGAGGTGTGCAGATATCTGAAAAGCCGGTTCGGATCAGATATCTGAATCCGATCTGAAGGCTTTATCGATATCCGATAAGGTCAAATCAAATCAAATCAAAAATATCTTTATTTGTCTCTTGCACAAAGGTACAATAAATAGTGTCAAAACATAAATATGATTAGTCTAAATAATACTTAATTACTATTTCTTTACAAAATTGTCCATGCAAAATTCTTCTAGTGAGTACAGAGCTTTCTGCATCAGGAACTCCTTTAATGACTTTTTGAATTTACCATTGTCTTTAATATCTTTTATTTCCTTTGGGACATATTTAAAAAGAATTATTCCAGCATAGGAGGTTTTTTTGGTGAAACATTCTAGTCTATGCTGTGGTAATATTTTATCATGTTTGTTTCTTGTATTATATGAATGAAAATCATTGTTACTCTTGAATTGGCCAATGTGTGTCTTGCAATGCATAATACACTCAATACTCAAAAGTAGTGTTTTTAAGTTTTTTATAGGTCTAGTACATATCAGACTTATTTGGATAGACTGTATATCTGGGGATAAAAAGGTAGAAACGAAACAATAAAAATGTTTGGACCATTAATAAACGTTTTGACTCTTGACGTCGTTCAAGGTAACATGACGCGATTCCTGTCGCTTTGAATGTTTTCAATACGTAACTCGTTTCAATTCATCTTTACGATATTTGTGTAATCAAGTATTGTATCGCGATACCACCACGATTACACGATTGAGTATTGTATCGATACACGGCCACATCAAACATCATTTTAGCAAACAGAATGAACACTGTTTATAAAGAGAAATGTGTGATAGCGAACGTTTCTGATAGTAAACAACCGCAAATTTATACAATATTGCAACACTGCAACTCGATGTCGATTCACGATTTACGGGATAAACGCAAACAACGAGACAACAGTAATGGATTACTGGCGAATAAGTCGATTTCCGATAGTATCAACCTAATGAGTGCAATGAGCAAGCTCTAATAGAGTAAGCAGTAATTCAAAAGTTGCGTAATGAAAACAGAAATGTTAGTGTATGAAATTTAAAATTGCTGCTTCTGATATTTTTCTTTCATTCAATAAAATGAAAAAACGCTTAGTAAAATATTGTTGACTTGCGCAAAAAGAGTTGCATAGCTTTCTCTACGGCCCGCTATGATCAACGAGCTTCATCTAGCTAGAGCTTTTACACTCCAAGAAAAGACTTCACTTGTTTACCCCCGGACGAGACCTCTAGGTATATTAAGTTTGTTGAGTATCTTTAAGACGACGCGACGTATAAAGCAGCGACAATATGACACCTGACGATGGATTCAAGAAGGCATCGATTATTTATTTATACAGATTTCGTCGTTTGGATATTATTTGATTTAGTTAAATTCATGTATTTAAAATGGAACCGAAAAGGAAGAAAAACATGATATGTAAATTCTTTAAAAAGAATGAAGCCGATAGTGAAGTTGCCGATTGTTTGAAATTAGGGATGAGTCGATACCATAATTTATCGATTCTCGATAACGATACCATCGATACCTACGATTTTTCAGTACCTATAGTTGTTAAACCTATTGTTAAAACAGTTAAACATTTTTTTAACCATTTAAAATTATTTAGTAGTATTTTGTAATTAATTATTAATACAATTTGTTAACGCAATTTTTTAACATAATTTAATGTTAATTTCACTAATGTCCTATAGTAATATAGAAAAACAATAACTATTTATTATAAATTCATAATGGAGAAAAACTTTATTGCAAGGTTGGACTCAAAGAAATAATGTTGGTCAGCCAACTGATTTGTTGCTTTCAACCGGACCCCACCCTTCCCCTCCCATCCCTCTTCCTTCCTTATCTCCAAGGTAAGATTTTTTCCGGCGATCCAAACTCTCCACGTGCCTTTTGTAGCGCAGGTAAAACGGTGGAAGTCTCCCTTCCCGTGCACTTTGTAGCGTGGGTAAACGGCGGGGGTATCGATGGTATCGGTATCGACATTAAACGAATGAATCTCGATACCGATACCAATGTCCAAGAATCGGTGGTATCAAAGAATCGACTCATCCCTATTTGAAATACAAGCTGACACTTTGTAGTCTGTTTACATTCCAGTGACAAACTAGGTTAAACAAAGTTTCTAATTTGTAGTAAACAAAATAAATTTGAACTAGGCCTAGTTAGTAAATTTATAAAACCAAGGAAATTCTTTGGTTATGGAAGTTTTTGGTTAGCACATACAGAGTTGAAGCCCTAAACTGATTCATTGTTTCAGTAGGGTCTGGTTGTCTTTGTCGTGCTAGGCCTTTAGTGTGTTGTTATGTCTGCTTTGCTATCAACATCGGTGATTCCGGTCTTTTAAATAGGCTGTAATCATATTAAAATATTTTCTTGTTGTTTCCCTTGCCTGACCAAATATGTTTATGTTTGTTGTTTTACTAGGCCTACACCCAGATAGGCTAAGGTGTTATAGCATAATGAGAATGATAAATGGTGGTCAAGGTGAAATTACATGGTTTGAGTACCCTAACCTAGGCCTACTGTTATTAAATCACCTATACTTTTATCTTATATGTATATAACCAGTAAACATATTTCTGGTATTTTTTACTGCAGAGATAATATTTTCGTATTTTTGAGTATGTACAGAGGTTGGTATATTGCTCCTCCAATTAGACATGCTGTTTTCTGGTAGGGTTATGTGTAGTACAGTCTTTAATTACTCAGAAAGATACATTTGTAAAAATACTAACCACTTGTTGTGTTTTGAATAAAATTACTTAGCTTAAGTATTGAATATTTATATCTTGCAAGAAAAATTAAAATGTTAAGTTCCAACCTGAGAATACGGTAGTTTTAGAGATTAGGGTAAAGTAGGCTAAATATCCGATCCGAAACCCTTACCATCCGATCCGAACCTAAGCTATCTGACCCGAAACCGATCCGAACTAAAAATTCACTATTCACACACCTCTAATATTAATAAAACTAGTTTTTTATATTTTAGAACATCTCAAAACAAAACTATTCAGGACCCAAATTTGGTAAGTGAGGGTCAAGTCACTGAAAGAAAAAATAGTACCAATTTTCTCGGTTTAATAGTTTAAGCTGGGATCAACATATACAGAGGGTTTTATCCAAAATGAACTCAGGAATATATGCCCTTTCGAAGATGTCAGCTCTTTGTGACATTTATTTTTTGTTTATAGATATGGTTCTTAACAGTAAAAAAAAGCTGTCAGCATTATGTTTAAGTTGAAAAAAAGATGAATCGGTAAAAGAACACTTCAAAGAAATTCAAATTTTGTCAGTTTACGGACAGTGCATTTTTGACTCTTCAATTAATGTAAAAACAAATTTCAAAAAAATATCCTTACATAAATCAAACTCACCCTTACAACACAAGAGATGGGAATGAAATCAAGACTGCGCAACATCGTTTAAAATTCTATGAAAATAATTAGGGGTGTGCCAGTACTTGAAACTTCCGAGTTTTCGGCCGATTATTTTAACACTTGAACTCGACTCGAAGGTTTGAAAAATACTTGAAAGTTCGAGCGAGTATTTCCCTTCGATTTCCGGACGATCTCTAACGATTGCGACCGGCAAAAACACGTAGTAACGGCCGCAAAAGGCGATCGCATCACGTAAAATCGGCCGAAAGTGACAACTGCCGACGATTGCGACTGGCCTAAACGCGTAGTAACGGCTGCAAAAAGCAATCGCATCATGTAACATCGGCCGAAAAATTACGACTGGATCACAATAAAGGCCGAAAATCACAACGGTATACATAACATCAGCAAAAGTAGCGACAGGCCCTCTTAATATCGGCCGCAAATAATGATTTCGTCATTTAATATTGATTATAAGCGATGGCTGGACCATATGATATTGGCCAAATGACAATAGGACCATATTTTATCGGCTGGAAACGAATGTCGAACCGTGTTTTGTTTGTCAATACGCAATCCAGTTTGATTGTACTGGCAAAAACTTTGTATTGCTACTCATGTATTAGTTAGAAGCCATGTTTAGATTATCAAATCTGGGGGATTATCCCATTAAACTATTTTAAACAGCAACTATTGGCAAATACTCGCAACTCGAAAATAGTTGGCACTACTCGACTTGATTAAAAAATCACTACTCGCATGCCCCGAAAAATAAGTTTATTTATATGGGTTGAAAATTTCTGAAATACATTCCTAGTTCTATGAAAAAGGAAAGAAATTGAAATATATTTCAGAAAAAAGTAACAAGTTTTTTTAGTTGAAAAGGCTATGTATTCTCTTGCGGACTTTTATGAAGGTTAGTTTTAGCTGAATATACTCTTTAAATCTCATTAAAAGCGCTCTTATTGTAGATTAACAAAAGAACCTGTAATGGTAATATGTTAATTTAATGCAATTTGTTTTAATTCTCAGTTTAAACCAATACAGGGTAAGCACAGAGTATATACAGAGTGAGTCAGACCTCGGACTTTAACAATTTTGATTGTACTTTAACAATTCACACGTTTATTAAAATAAATTGAAACTCAATAGTTTTTCACACTTTTAGCATCCACAAACAGGCTAAAATTTATAAAAATATTGGGCTGCTTTTAGTTTTAACAACCTTTCTGTCTCTATTTGTAAATTAACAGACATTTTGCCGAAATCAGTTAAGTCTTTAACTTTTGGCACAGATCTAAAAATTGAAACCTGTTGTAGCCCTAGGTGTTCTACTTGACCTCGATTGCCCTCTCTCCTCACCTGCATAATGTTGTCCTCGGACACAGAGCAAATGACCCATGGTTCGTTGGGGTTCCAGGAGAAGTCGGAGATCTTCGCTGTGTGGCCACCGTGGATGAACTGAAAGCAATAGAGCAATGTAATTACAACCCCTTGGTCTTCCAGTGCACAAACCAAGAATAAATAGCAAGTTGGTACATGTGACATATAACATGATTACACGATTTTTATAAAAATATGTTTTTTTCTTGGTAAGAATTTGTGGATACATAGTCTGAGATCTCGGAAACTGCTGTTTGATGTAAAAAATATTCAATATCATATAGAGAAAATGTGAAGAAGTTTAACATTTTTTTAATCAGCTCGTACTTAGAATTAAAAGTACAAGAAGACAAACACATTACAAAAACATACATAACATTAGATAAAATATTACTCTGTAACTTGTATTATTTTTCACCTTATAACTTGTTATCACCTTTATTTAGGTTACTGATTAAATATAAAACATCAATAATATATACATGCAAAACTTCTTTCAAAATCCAATACATTTTCAATGAAAAAATTAATCTACTAAACTAAAATTACAAAAAATACATACTTTCCAGCAAACCTCACAGAATGTTTAAACAAAGCATACCAATAAGTGAAATATAATTTTAATAACAATTTATTAAGAACTCGATCGCAACCTATATTTGTTGTGTAAAAAGGTGTATTTTTATGTTTAATTGCCATAATGAACCAACCTATTCCTTGATACTTATTTGATTCCTTGTAGGTATGAACTGAAATAGGGTAACATTTCTTTCAATGGGAGACTGGGTGTCAGGTGAAGGAGGTGACAGGAATTATTTGCATTTTAGTGAGGTAGGAGACCCCATGCAGCAACGTGACGACATGTAGTATATTTAGAAATAACATAGCTGTACTGGTACTTTGATGCACAGTGTAAGCACACAACTATGAATTTCTGAATAATAATGTACCGTAATGTACAGTAATTTATTGACAAATATGACGTACTGTGCAATTTGAAAATCGTAAAATAAAATGAGAATAAAAATTTATACATAGATTGCATAATATGTTTCAATAACGAATAAGGTGAATTGAATACATTTTAATAGTGAAAATGTGGCTTTCGGAATAATTTGGTAGTCTTAAACACCCCCTAGTGTTTGTATTAGTAACACTAGAGTGTAATTGTGGAACAAAATTTTTCAGAATATATATATATATATTTTTTAATTTATCCTCAACATGAAATAGGCTATTATGATTTTTCACTACAATTTGTTCATAACAGACATTTAAATGAACTACTTTTGGTATTTTAAATTTAAACTCATTATAAAGCGGCTGCGGAGATTGGACACTTCTTTAAAATTCTAAGTTCTAGCTCATGTACAGGAACAGACTTAATACTATCTACAGTTTGTTCGTATTAATGATTGTTGAAAACTGCACGTACCAGCAGTTCAGGAGGACCGTCCTCTGCATCCTCGGCAGACTGTTCCTCTCCAATCTTGCTGAGGTCCCACACATGCAGCCTGCGGTCTGTACCACTGGACGCCAGGATGGTCTCATTGTGCGGTGACCACTGAACCTACATAAGCAATACTCATTAATGGATATACTGTACCTCCCTGGTCTTGCTAAGGTCATATGCAGCCTGCAGTCTGTGCCACTGGAAGCCAGTAGTCTCAGAGTTCTGTGACCATTGTACCTTTATAACTCACTCATGTTAATGAAAATAAGCTCGGTTACTAAGTGAGAGTAATTTAAGGAAAATAACCAACAGATAAGTTAATAACTTTTACCATCCCGGTAAATATAATTTCTACTAGTTAGTAGAAGTGTGTGAGTTTTTGAAAATTCAAGTATTTCAATAGTTGATTTGATGTAGCCTATTGAAAAATAAGTTTGAGCAAGTAATTCTAGCCAATCTTCGGACAATAGCAAACAATTTCGACGAGCCAAATCGTGTAGCAACGGCCGCAAAAGACGATCAGACCATGTAAAAAAAGGCAAAAATGTTGATGAATCGATCATAAAAAGTAACTAAACGTGTATAAATGACGACCGAACCGCGTAATTTCGGCTAAGATGACAACTGTACTGCATAATATTGGCTGAAAATTACAAAGGGAAATACAATATCGGTATAACATTAGCACTCAGACCACATAACATCGGCCGTAAATAGTTATTTTGTCACATTATATTGATTATAAGTGATGTCTGGACCAAGTGATTTTGGCCAACTTGCAACCAGACTGTGTTTTATTGGCCAAAAAGGATGGTCAAATCCATGTTTTGTTAGAATTCAATTTGATCGTACCTTGGCCAAAAATGTGTACTGCTACTCATAAATTAGTTAGAAACCACGATCTCCTAGAATCCCTAAGAGCTAAACCAATTTTGTACGGTGATGACACACCCCGGTAAACTCTTCTCCTGACATCAATGGTTTAGAAAAATCTAACACAAAGTGCACTCCAGTGTGCAACTGTATGGTTTAATGCTAACAGATGTCTTCTTAACCAAGACAAAACCCCAAAAAATATATTTTATTTAAAAAACAACCCGCAAGTTCCTGATGACCCTGGCTATCTGGATGCTGTGAAGTTTCTAGGAGTCTTTTTTTGATGGCCATTTGCCTTGGAGCCAACATACTGATTTCATTAATGCTAGATTCAATAGAGTAATTTATCTTTTAAGGTGAAATACTAATAACATCCCTGAATCTTACAACAGAACAGCATACTTAGCTTATTTCCAATCGATAATCCGCTATTGGCTCATACTGTAGGGAAACTGTAGCAGGATAAAAGAAGTCTTAATCCAACAAAAACAAGTGTTAAGGGCAATAACAAGAAAAGAAAAATGTGAGCATTGTCAACCTTTATTTACTGAAATGGAGATTCAAACTGACATTAATCTGTATATATTTGACCTCACGACAGATGCAATAAAAAATATGAATATAACTGTAATAACCAGAACTAAAATACAAAGAAAAGATAATGTGTCAATACATGTTTCAAGACTTAGCAAAAGCTTAAATAGTCACACCATACTATCTTTAAAAACCTATAATATAAATTAAAAAAACTCATTGATAAGTATCCACTTACACAATTCAAAAATAAGTTTTTTAACTGGCTACTAGCACCTTCCCTTCTACAAACGTGATGCTTTGTTTGCTGTTAGTTAAGTTCCATAGAATTCTAAATTAGGCCTATCTTTTATATTCTAAATGACTCTTTATGTTCAAAATAGTACTATGCATAATTATAATTTATTTATACAAATTTCTCAACACTATATATAAATACGATTTCCGCTCTGTACTTTTTTTTAGCCTACTTATTTGTATACAGGAAGTTACTTTGTACTGTACCACTCAATTGTAAAGCTGATGATAATTGTGACTTTGCTTACTTGGCTATAAAATTACTTTGTCGATAATCTGTGTACATGGTTCCTATGGCAAATAAAGACATTTGTTTATGCATTATTTATTATTAGACCTTAAAATTTGGAGTGGAATCCTAATCCCATTACACTATTTGAAACTACCAAATATATTAATAATATATTGCTGTGGCAAATATTCACTTGAAAAACTCAAACTCAAGAATAATTAATTGGCACTACTTGCCTCGACTCGATACAAAAAAAAAACACTATTCACACATCCCTTTAGAGTCAGTGAAGATGAATCACAAATGGTGGCCACTGAAATACAAATTTTAAAATTCCTGGATTTTCCCAAGTCTCAATACTGCTAAAATCCTAGTCTATATGTCTACAAATGGCCCTTTATCACACAGGCAATCCGGCCAGCGCAATACTAACTGTGTTTTGTCGTGTGCTATACCAAAATTCCTGTTTTAAAGAGAGTAACATATTATTAAGGTTCAGTTTTAAATATAAAGAAGAAATATCAAGATAACAAATATGTTAACAAGATGATAAATAAGATAACAAGATAACGTTCCTTGGGCTTACTAGAAATGGGTACATCACGCTTCTTTTTCCCAGTTTTTTATACTTCTAATTTATTAGCTACATAAACTTCTTTTTACATATTTTCTAGTAACCCTCTGTTAATAACTTATTTTTAATACCCACATGTTTTGGTTTCCTTTTGTTTATTTATTCTTTATTCATAGTTCATATAGCAATCCTATAATTGATTTTTCATCCTTTTCCCAAAACCTTGCCATATAATTTTCAATCTACATTTCTATAATTTCATATTTAATTCCTTGATCTTATTTTATCTCAGTTAAGAATTAACTATCTTTTAATCATTCCCCTTTAGTTTATAGAATATTTTCATATAAACAAATTTGTATGTGACAAGAAACTTTCCTTGTACAAAATGACTTCAACCAGCGAGCACAGAATAAACTAGAGTGGACATGGGGGCCCGGCGCATGAAGCCAGGTTTGCGCGGCAACCTACAGTAAGATGGCGGCGACGATCGCGAAATCTGCCTAGTAGCGAGTGTCAGACGGCAGCGCTGCGCTCATGTCAGTAGTTGAGTGCTTGTTAGATCTGTGTGTTTATTCGCTGTGTGTTCTACGCTTCTTTATTGTTTTACCATGCCAACTTCTTGTTGTATCCTGGGATGTTCCAATACAGGAAAGACTCCTGGAATAAACTCTTCATGTAAGTTAAATCTGATTAACTATTACGGTATTCGGCTAGTATTCGGGCTACTCGTATGCTATTAGTAGGTCTATTTTTAGACTGTTAGTAAGCCTATGTGCAGGCTATTTGTAGTCATATTTGTAGGCTATTAGTACCATAAAGGTGTAAATATATTTACCAAAAAATATTAGGCACTTACATAAATATACTTCATTTATTTAGTATACTCGGCGAGAAATAAAAGAAGTCTTATTGTATAATTTAAAATAAACAAAACTACAATATTGGGTAGTAGTATAATATTTGTTTATATTTTCTGGCTTGAAGCTGTTTAGTGCACACATTTAAAAAATAAGTAAATAAATAACATTTGAATTTTTTTAGCTATTTACAAAGCTTAAGAAAGATAAATTTTTTACATTTCGAAACTGCTTTATATTAAACCCTTTGTTTGTTTTTTAAATAGTAAAATTAAACTATTTTTTTAGCTTTCCAAAAAATCAAGACTTGCGGCATCAATGGATTACAGCTGTAAACAGAGACAACTGGACGCCTAGCCTGTCTTATAGATTATGTTCTTCTCACTTCCAAGAAGCAGATATCGACAAGACGTCGCTTTCATGTGATGTGTACGAATCAGAGCTGGTGCTATACCCAAGATATTTCCGGATCGGCCAATAATAGCAATTTGGGTTACTACATGATTTTGGACTTACTTTGTACAATAAGTACACAGTTAGTTTCTTCAACAATGTAAATACATTTTCTATGTTATATTTGTTCTTTTTACATACGATACTTATTTTATTTAATTACCAATAGTTATATTAACTTTACATTTAACAATTCAGCCAATATGCGTTATTTATCTATTTTTTTATTGTGTATTGTACAAATAAAATGGGAGTTTCTTCCTCAAACAACTGTTGTTTAATTTGTTCAACACTCAGATGTTATTTTTCAACGTTACATTTATTTTAAGTGTTCCTACAATAAATATTGTACATATAAAACTAAGTACCGAACCTTTTAAAAGGAGAGGTTAAAAAAGGCAAAATTGTTTCCCTATGTGTCCTTACCGTATTTGTTGATAAACTCGCATCGCGTAGAACGAACGGTCCGCGCTGTCCGTCAATGAAAACTAATTTTTCCGTTCAAATACCTTAACGTCCTAACCAAACCAGATGTCGTAGAGAAACGTTCTCTTCACCAATATTAAATTTGGAATCTCATCCCCAACTTTGCCACAGACACTTTTCACCTGACCAAGAAATACGAAAAACCCTAGCCGACTAACAATTTTAAGTCATTTTGCAATTTCATTTGGAAATGTAATAATTTAATGGTAATTTAAAATATGATAAACATACTATAAAATTATAATTATTTCACCGACATGGTCTACATACTAGAAGCTATTAAGTAGGAAAATTTCAAAAAATTTGTACCACTTTAACGGGGTGAAAACGTCGTTGGAGTGAAGCGCTAACTATTAAATTCTAACGCTGGCCGCGTCTTGTTTTCTGATGTGGCCCCTACAGCAAGATGGCGGATATAGCTTCACTTGCCTGATGCTATCCGAGTACGCGTGGCCACTCTAGTTTATTCTGTGCTCGCTGACTTCAACCAATCATGGACACCGACCTGCCCTGAGACCTATCATGAGTCCTTTCTACTGAGTGTGGAGTAAGATGAATTTCAACTTATTGTGAGTGACTTAATTTATCAATTACCAAATTTTCAAATATAAACTTTTGTGACATCTAGATTTGTATCCTAATTGAAAACTAAATAATTAATTAAGTAGCATGATATGTGTTGTTACAACTAAACAGGATAAATAAAATACGTCTTACAACACTACAAAGTATATTTACACTTATGCTGTACTTATATACAAGACGGTAAAGTATACATAAAAGATGGTACAATGCTTGTAGCCATCGATGGTAAAATTATGCTTGTACCACGTTTGATGTGTATTTCACCGTCTTGTATATAAGTACAGTATAAGTGTAAATATACTTAGTAGTTGTTGCAAGACGTATTTTATTCATCCTGTTTAATTAAATACATTACTGTAACTGCAATATTCAAATAACTTGTAACTGCATTTTTCCTTTAATTCATCGTCTATTACAGGTTTTCTACAGAATTTCAATTCTCTATTTCCCTGATTTTTCCTGACTTTCCCTGACCCTTCTGTAAAACCACTGACTATACATATGAGTAGGCAGGGCATTCCATTGTTGTTCTGTGGTCGGGCAGCAACACCAAGTTCGTGTCCTTGCCGCTGGGAGCGCTGGCGCGCCTCGAAACCCCTCCCCCCCCCACCTATCATTCGCATTCCACTTCAACTCGACTCCCGTTGCTCGTTTAGTCGCTCTTGCGCTGTGGTCATGTTTACATGAGCAGCTCAGCGCTCGACTCTTGAGTGGCGAGGGGCCCTCAGTTTGCCTAGTTCGCTGGTTTCATTATGTCGTTTTTACCTGACTGTATGGTTAATCACTGCTCCCTATTTACCTCCCAGACCCGTAGTAAAAGTTAGATTTCTTTTTATATGGATAACATTTACGCTTTCTACAACGTATGCAATTGTAAAACAAATTTCTATTTCTAGCGTTACACAGGTAATTGTGCTCCAGTCAGTGAGTCACAGGTTAGGTTGGATTAATTGAACTTTTACAGATGTATCAGTGTTGCAAAACTCACCATGGCCAATATAACAACTACTGTAGGCTTATCATAAACAAATTAGAAAAAAGGTATATATTAGAAACATTTGGAATTTACACAAATATAGGATTGATTGGAAGATTTATGGGGAACATATTTGTTGGAAGAGCTTTACCTGGGTACTATGGTTTTCTCTCGTACAAAGTAAGCCTATATAGTATTCATGAAAAATAAATTTTCCCTTCTATGTTTTTACTATTAATAATTAGATATTGAGATTCAACATAAAGCATAGACGCAAAAATAAATAGGACATCAAACGACCTAAAATAATCTATGCATTGCTCCCATGGGCTTAGTTTATAAACTGATCTAACTGATTTTTTTATGACACCCCTCTCTATTACCTGAGTAAAATGGAGGTCGACCATGTAGCTTCACTTTTTTACCCCAGACAAGACCTCTATAGATATATTCAACCTCGTTGGTTATGAAATGATATAGCCTTTTACAAGATTAAGATTATTATGTTAAATATGTGATAAAGTTAAAAAATAAGGCATTCCTTGCAAGTGCGTTCAGACGGATAGTACTAAGTTATTTGGTGATATTATCGACGCACCGCACAGGCATCAATCTCCTCTTCAGTTTAGGTTTTCCATATTCTAAGGACAGTCTCCTTCTAGGGTCAGTGAGATCCAAATAAATTTAGTGTTTGATCTAACATTGTTATAAATAGTTAAACTTTAGTTCGAACAAACCAGTGAAGTAAGAATCACCATATGAACAAAGTTACAGTAGCTTGTGTCATGCTGTTCCCTTGAACTGCAGCTTATCACCCCCCCCCCACAACATTTCTTCCAATATACTGGCGCCCTCATAGGGCCTATTCCACCGCCCTGTTCACATCGTCAGTCCATCACTGAAAATCACCATTTATTCAAAACTATACATACTATATATTATATTATATTTTTTAATAAAAGTAATATGAAAATTTCTCAACAATCTAAAATTAGAACTGTGAAACATGGGGTACCACAGGGGTCTGTCTTAGGCCCTCTATTATTTATCTGCTACACAGGCAATCTCCCAACCAAAACTGACCAACAATAGCCAATTATATCTTTATGCAGATGATGCCAATCTTAAAATATCAGCTTCTTCTGAGAATGATGTAGAATTGGTATCAAAAGCTGATTTAACTCTTTTATCAAAATATTTTAATGATAAGCAACTGTTACTAAATCCTGATAAAACCAATTTTGTAACATTTAGAACTCGCCCAACAAAATTCTCAATCAAACCATCAATTGGAATTAATAACAGTTCCATCAACGAAGTAGATTGCGTAAAATTATTAGGATTAGAAATAGACAAAAATCTTTCACGGAATTCACATGCTGGAAAAGTAGCTTCTAGAATCTCTTCCGGATTATTTGCTTTATCAAGATTGAAAAAATGTTGTGACTTTGAGTCTTTAAAAGCAGTGTATCATTCTTACATTCATTCAATTATCTCTTTTGGTATATAAAATAGAAATAGACATTCTAGTTTACATTATATTACATTTGGTTTAATATGGAGCAACATCTACAAATAATTTAAATTATATTCTAAAGTTACAGAAAAAAGCAATAAGAATGATTCTTAATCTTAAACCAAGGACATCAGTACAAGAACACTTTGTTTCATTAAAAATAATGACAGTTTATGGGCTCTATGTCTATGAAAATATTCTGTCAGTAAAAACAAGGTCAAATTTGTTAGACTTAGTTGGGGATAACCATAATTATAATACCAGAAGTAGAGGGGAAATTGCCCTGAATCTTCACTGATTAGAACTGTACTCCAAGAAGCCAAAATATATAGAGTCAAAATTCTATTACAAACTCCCAAAAGATATCAGATCTGCATTTTGTCTTTCAGAATTAAAAAAAACTAAAAATATTTTTCATTAACAAAGCTTTATACTCTTTAGAGGAACTATAGTCTTAATGGCATACAACCTTCATGTAACCAAACTTGTATTAGAATAAGTAACTAAATGACATTTATAATTTGACACCATTCTTGTATATTCTTTAGAGTTGTGTGAGTACTCGAAATTTCGAGTTCGAGCCGAGTTCGGCACTGAAACTCAAAAGTTTCGAGCGAGTTTACTCCCGCCATTTACCCGCGCTACCAAGGGTCGTCCGCGGCCGTGTGTCGTCTATAAATTCAAATTGAGTGTGAACACGTTTGAGGTGTTATAAGTTGTGATGTGGATTTTAGTGTTTTATTAATAAATAAGTAAGTTGTGGTTTATAAATTTGTGTTACTCTTTACACCAAAATGGAGGATTTACCAAGACCTTCAGATTGAGTTGTATGAACACTGTGTTTATAGTTCACTTTTAGGATAACCTAACCTTGTAATTTTTTAAAGTGAAATATCAAAAACATATCTGTAATTAACTCTAATAGGTAAGCATAAGAAGTTTGTGCTTGTTTTTTGTTCCATAATAATTGAAATTGAGTCAATACATTAATTTTAGGCCCAACTGTCCTTTGGCATTGAGCTGTTTTTAAAGACAAGTGATTTTTATTAAGTTTCATTAAGGATTTTTTAAATAATTTATAATATTTTAAAACTCGATTCAAGACATGGCTTCAGTTTCATCAATTGATTTGCCAGGCCACCTTCAAACATATCTTCATGTTGTTACTAACTGATTGTTCTTATTAGGACTATTAGTATTGAAATTAATGCTATGATATGTTAGTAAATATATTTTGTGTGGTAAGTAAGTAAGCTAATGTTTTACCATGTAATAGGCATTTTAAATATTAAAATAAAGTTTATTTTAACTTACAGGCCTAAATGTAAATTTATTTTCTCCATTCGTAGAAAGATGTGGCTTAGACCTAAACGTAATATACAAAACATAGGATAAATAAATACCACCGTCGCAGCAAACCTGCATACTCAGCGAATTTCCAATGGAGATATAATGTCAGCTTCTTCTGAGAATGATGTAGAATTGGTATCAAAAGCTGATTTAACTCTTTTATCAAAATATTTTAATGATAAGCAACTGTTACTAAATCCTGATAAAACCAATTTTGTAACATTTAGAACTCGCCCAACAAAATTCTCAATCAAACCATCAATTGGAATTAATAACAGTTCCATCAACGAAGTAGATTGCGTAAAATTATTAGGATTAGAAATAGACAAAAATCTTTCACGGAATTCACATGCTGGAAAAGTAGCTTCTAGAATCTCTTCCGGATTATTTGCTTTATCAAGATTGAAAAAATGTTGTGACTTTGAGTCTTTAAAAGCAGTGTATCATTCTTACATTCATTCAATTATCTCTTTTGGTATATAAAATAGAAATAGACATTCTAGTTTACATTATATTACATTTGGTTTAATATGGAGCAACATCTACAAATAATTTAAATTATATTCTAAAGTTACAGAAAAAAGCAATAAGAATGATTCTTAATCTTAAACCAAGGACATCAGTACAAGAACACTTTGTTTCATTAAAAATAATGACAGTTTATGGGCTCTATGTCTATGAAAATATTCTGTCAGTAAAAACAAGGTCAAATTTGTTAGACTTAGTTGGGGATAACCATAATTATAATACCAGAAGTAGAGGGGAAATTGCCCTGAATCTTCACTGATTAGAACTGTACTCCAAGAAGCCAAAATATATAGAGTCAAAATTCTATTACAAACTCCCAAAAGATATCAGATCTACATTTTGTCTTTCAGAATTAAAAAAAACTAAAAATATTTTTCATTAACAAAGCTTTATACTCTTTAGAGGAACTATAGTCTTAATGGCATACAACCTTCATGTAACCAAACTTGTATTAGAATAAGTAACTAAATGACATTTATAATTTGACACCATTCTTGTATATTCTTTAGAGTTGTGTGAGTACTCGAAATTTCGAGTTCGAGCCGAGTTCGGCACTGAAACTCAAAAGTTTCGAGCGAGTTTACTCCCGCCATTTACCCGCGCTACCAAGGGTCGTCCGCGGCCGCGTGTCGTCTATAAATTCAAATTGAGTGTGAACACGTTTGAGGTGTTATAAGTTGTGATGTGGATTTTAGTGTTTTATTAATAAATAAGTAAGTTGTGGTTTATAAATTTGTGTTACTCTTTACACCAAAATGGAGGATTTACCAAGACCTTCAGATTGAGTTGTATGAACACTGTGTTTATAGTTCACTTTTAGGATAACCTAACCTTGTAATTTTTTAAAGTGAAATATCAAAAACATATCTGTAATTAACTCTAATAGGTAAGCATAAGAAGTTTGTGCTTGTTTTTTGTTCCATAATAATTGAAATTGAGTCAATACATTAATTTTAGGCCCAACTGTCCTTTGGCATTGAGCTGTTTTTAAAGACAAGTGATTTTTATTAAGTTTCATTAAGGATTTTTTAAATAATTTATAATATTTTAAAACTCGATTCAAGACATGGCTTCAGTTTCATCAATTGATTTGCCAGGCCACCTTCAAACATATCTTCATGTTGTTACTAACTGATTGTTCTTATTAGGACTATTAGTATTGAAATTAATGCTATGATATGTTAGTAAATATATTTTGTGTGGTAAGTAAGTAAGCTAATGTTTTACCATGTAATAGGCATTTTAAATATTAAAATAAAGTTTATTTTAACTTACAGGCCTAAATGTAATTTTATTTTCTCCATTCGTAGAAAGATGTGGCTTAGACCTAAACGTAATATACAAAACATAGGATAAATAAATACCACCGTCGCAGCAAACCTGCATACTCAGCGAATTTCCAATGGAGATATAATGTCTTATACTACAAAAAGCCACTTACCAAGTTTCATAAAAATATATTCACAAATAAGCGATATATACAAGTTTAATTATTCTCCATAAGAATAACATTAGAACTGAGTACGCAGGTTTGCTGCAACAAGGAACACAAAAAATGGGTTTTTATGCTAATATCTATATAACTAAACTAGGTGAAGTCGTATACCAGTTTTTATTCATTTATGTTCATAATTAAGGGAGACAGAGCTTTTAATTATTCTCTATAAGAATAACATGGGAGCTGAGTACGCATGTTTGCTGCTACGGGAGCTTTTGGCAAAAATTGTTTGTTTGAGCAAATATCAATAGACCACAACAAATGAAGCCATATAACAAATTTCATCAGTATACGTTCATAAATAAGCGAGATATAAAATTTGTCTTTTCCTCCATAAGAATAGCATTAGACAACGTAATGTGTTTAGCACTTTCAATATCTTGGTAACCAATTGACGTAGAGGAGTGATAAAAATACCATATTGTGTGTTTTTTTAAGCTGAATCCAATGGTAAAAACTAAAATTTGAATCCAATGGTAAAAACTAAAATTTGACTATTTCAAAAATTATATGTAAAACATTCAAAAAACCCATTTTTGGGGTACAAAACCCCCCAAAATACCCCTTCGGATGGAGCGATCTGGCTGGTTTTCGAACTTAGTCATAAATGTTGCTTTACACGTTTATACTAAGTTTCATCAAAATCGGATCATTTTTACGAGAGTTATCGTGCTCACGGACACACACACATATATATATATATACAGTTTCGAACAAATGGTGTTATTGGGGTCTGGGGACCTCAAAACGAAAAGTTATCATGGTCCCGGGCCTAAGTCGATTACGGTAATACTTCCTTCCCTATAGGGGAAATTCGCCAAAAGGAGGAAATAAAATATGAAATTGAGATTTTTTTTTAATGAAACTGTTAATTAATACCATATAGGCTGTAACAACCTTAATAACAACAAATTAAAAGTATTTTATCTTCATGGCAAAATGTTATAGGTCACATCACAGACGCCCGTGGGCCACCAGACAGCTCTGACTATGACGTCACAGAGGCGTAGTTCAGTGTCCTTCACGAGGGAGAACGCCAGTAGTAGTGTCTTCAAGGACAACAATAGTTTGTCCTGTCTACTCATGTATATAGTCAATGGTAAAACTCCTCTGACCAACTTTTGAAATACGTCTTAGCATTTTCGCTTTACAAACAAGCATGTGTGCACAGTTATTATATATTTAATATGTAAAACATTATTTTCTATATCATGTATGTCATAAATGTTAATACCCCCGTCGCAGCAAACCTGCATACTCAGCGAATTTCCAATGAATATATATGTCTTAGTTACACATCAAGCCACTTATAAGAAATTCATAAGAAATGTATTCACAAATAAGCGATATTTAAAATATTAATTATTCTCCATAAGAATAACATTAGGGATGAGTTGATGATAACTCAGGTTTGCTGCAACAAGGAACACAAAATAATGGGTTGTTATGCGAATAGAACTCATCTAGGTGAAGTCACATACCAAGTTTTATCCATAAATATTCATAGATAAGCGATATCTAACATTTGAATTATTCTCCAATGGGACCGAGTACCTAGGTTTGCTGCTACGGGAGAACCATATGCGAAAAAATTGTTTTCATGCAAACAACAATAAACCAAAACCAGATGAACAATAATAATGTTGAACCAGATGAAGCCATATACCATAAAAAAGCGAGATATAAAATTTGTCTTTTTCTTCATAAGAATAACATTAGTTGGTTTGGCACTGGTTTGAATCATACTTTGATGGAAGCAGTATGTTGCAATTGAGCACATAAATAGTTTTAACGAAGTGATTACCTTTAATTATTCAACGAATATTATAAATTACGGTGTCCCTCAAGGATCTATATTGGGACCTCTGTTTTTTAATATATTTGAATGGTTTCCCATCAATAATAGAACAGCCTAACAGTGTTTGTCTCTTTGCTGATGATATAAACATACAAATATCTGGTAAATCAAATGCTGATATGGAAATTTTATCTTTTGTTCATCTTTCTAGTGTCATTCAACATTTACATGATATGAATTTGTTACCAAATCCGGAAAAAACAAAAATTATTAATTTCTCATTTTCAAGGCAAAGCTCAGCTAACACAAATATTTTCATGAATTAAATTTTATTAAGTGAAGTTAAAACAGTAAAGTTTCTTGAATTGAATATTGATGATAGGTTTAATTGGGACTGCCATGTTAATTCTGTTTGTAAAAAGGAATCTTCAGGCCTGTATGCGTTGAGGCAAATGTCTAAATTTAGCAGTTTCAAAACTTTAAACGTAATTTACCATGCCCTGATTGAATCACATATTTCTTTTGGGTTATGCCTATATGGGAGTACATCAGTTAATAATTTGAATAGTATATTGATATTACAGAAAAAAAAACACTTTGTATCATGTTAAAATTAAAACCAAAAGAATCTGTAAAAGAACACTTTAAAGAAACAGGAATTATGACTGTGCACAGTTTACATATTTTTCAATTAATTGTTCAGGTTAACCCATTGAATACTTTTCACGGAACGGTTCCGTGATGGCCGTTTTGGCCCAAAATCTTTATCACGGAGTGGTTCCATGATGATGTTTTTTTTCAACAACAACAACCATATGTTTTTTTCAACTTTTTTTATCTTTTTAAAATTGTTGTTTTTCTTTTTAAAATTGTTGTTTTTTTAAACTGATTTTACTTTAAACTTATATCTATGAATGATTGTTATAGGTAAAATATTGCATTGTGATCCATTTATGGCAAACAGGTAAAAATGTAAATGATTCAAGAATAAAGTGGTTTTGCAAAAAATCATAAAAATTTGTTTTTTTTTTTAGATAAAGTAAAAAACTAAAAGGTTTATGTAAGGAAAGAGTTACTGCACTTTACTAGACAACTGATTAGACATTTATTTTTATTTTTTATTTTTACAGTATTCTTTTTTCAAAAAATTTAAACATTTTTATTTTTTAAACAACATATTTTTAATGTTTTTTTTTATTTTTGGTTTTCTATTAACAAATTAAAAAGAAAATGTATCCAGCTTCAAGAAAAACACTATGTTTGCCCAATTAGTAGCAAAAGTATATATTTTTCAGTTTATTTACTAAAACACTGTAAAATATTGAAATTTAATTGGGTTTCTAGGGCCATACAGTTATTAAAAAACTAAGTAGCCAATGGATTAAATCAAAATTAGAAACAATGCCAACACTGAATTCTTTTCATAACTTTTCAACCAGGAAAGGTAATCAGCTGGCTTACAATAGTCAATGTACAATAGTCAATAGTCAATTTGTCAATGTACAAAAAAATACCTTCTTATAATGGAATTCAATTTTTAACAAATTACCTATGGATATTAAAAATATTGCTGACTTTAATTTATTTAAAAAACATCTAAAAACATTCCTTATCAATAGACCATTGTATAGAAGCATTTTTACTTTCTCCCCCTATACATAGTATATGGAGAAAGTATTACTTTCGTCCAAATTTTCGAATTTGAGTTGTTTGTGGAAATATTCCTTTTGGTACTCCCTGAACCCAAAAAGGTGGTTTTTACGTGATGTCTGTCAGTGTGTGTGTGTGTGTGTGTGTGTGTGTGTGTGTGTGTGTGTGTGTGTGTGTGTGTGTGTGTACAGAGCTAGAGCCTTAACCCTAGCAGTGGCCAGCCAAAAACTGTAGAATGGCCAACCAATTTTGGCGATTTTGCAGACCTTTTTTTGAAAATTCGTATAAAATTGAAATGAGAACTAAACATAGCCAACCACATATTCTTTTTGTTCAGAAAGAACAGGGGTATCTGAAAATAGTAAAATAGAACAGATCTAAGAGGTAGTTTTTTCAGCAAAGTAAAAAAAATAAAAAAAATATTGAATTTTTTTTTGAAATTTCAAAAGCAGCCTCGGTAAAACTTTTTTGTCAGATTTTTTATGGAAAATTCATTATATACATTTTGTAGACAATTTAATTCCCTACGTAGAAATGTATAATATGTTGGGGAGAAAATTCTATTTGTAAGTATTATGTAAGTATATACGGAAAACCACAAAATGTGAAAATTGTACAGTGTTAGTTAGTACTGTAAATAGGTAATGTAAATATGTATATGCTAATAATAATATGTATATATTTGTAAAGATAATGAAATAAGAAATGTAAAAAAGTCATAAAGTTGATGGTAAAAAATTTTTATCACTTATGATTAGATGAATTTTGGAAATTTTAGGGTATTCGGAAAAAACAAAATTCTACGGTATTTAGTATATAACTTTTTTTAGAAATTTATTTCTCCAAATACTATATATACATTTAGTAGGACATTCAATTCCCTACATAGAAATGTATAATATGTTGGGGAAAGAATTTTATTTGTAAGTATTATGTAAGTATATACGGAAAACCGCAAAACGTGAAAATTGTACAGTGTTAGTTAGTACTGTAAATAGGTAATGTAAATATGTATATGCTAATAATAATATGTATATATTTGTAAAGATAATGAAATAAGAAATGTAAAAAAGTCATAAAGTTGAAGGTAAAAAATTGATATCACTTATGATTAGATGAATTTTGGAAATTTTAGGGTATTCGGAAAAAAAATTCTACGGTATTTAGTATATAACTTTTTTTAGAAATTTATTCCTCCAAATACTATATATATACATTTAGTATATTATATCTATATATTATTCCTGCAGGTATTTAGAAACAATAACATATATAAATATACATATACACAGGGTAGTGGCATATTATATAAGAGATAACGTGTGATTGTAGGTCCGGTCACCATATAGGAAAAATTACAAAATTGATATTTTTTATATTAGGCCTACTCAATAAATGAAATATATCCTACCTTACAATTGTAAAAGTAATAAAAATAAATATAATTACTCACCCCCGTCCCATTATTATGTTATCCTGTTGGTTTATATCACAATCGAACATTCGAGACATTGTAAGAAAAACAACTTTTTAGAAACACTATTTCACACTTCAGTAATATTTATGCATAATAAAATGCATAAAGATTACTGTTATATACACACATACACTTCACTAACACTAACACTCCGAAATAATAAAGGATTTAGCAATAATTCGCGGATAACAAGCGAGCGCGAACTCACATAGCACGGCGAAAGAATCATGTGATGGCGACTTCTACGACGCATTAGATGTCAGAAGAGTGACGTATTTCCTTCTTCTCCCACAGCGCAGGCGGAAAAGAAGATGCGCAAGGCTGCCAATGTCAAAAGCTAAATTTCTTCCTCTTCAAAATGAAATATTATATGACTAGTATTTATAACTTGCACTGGATGTAATTCGTATTTTAAAATCTGTCGCATAACGTCAGATGGCCAACTGTTAAAAAGTCAGAAAACAGCTGTGTTCATAAAATCGTAACTGTTGTGCAATCAATATTTCGTTCTAAAAATCAATACCACAGTGAAACTAAACTCTTTGGCTATGCAGTGGTACCACCCGCAACATCCTAAGACAAAAATTACCCGAGCAGGGTAATTCCAAAGTAGTCGTGTTTTTACATTTTCCGAGCGTCGACTGCAGGAATGGCGTAGCGGCAAAATTTCATTGTAATTATAATCGTCGTGACATTGTTATACAACTTGTAAACGGTTCATTTATGTAATAAAATGAAAGTTCAGAATGTGATCTTTCGAATGGTATAAATATTGTTCACTTCTGAGTTGACTATTAATGTTTTTTTTACCGTTAAAAAAAATTTCGACCAGGACTGTCGTTTTGCGATAGTGGCCATTTTAAGGCAACACAAAAATCTATCGTTTAACGACATATGGCCACGGCTAGGGTTAACCAATGGGCCGATTTTTATGAAATTTGGTATGTAGGTACTAATCCACGATATCTCCAGGAATTTTTTAATTTTTTTTTAATTTTTGATTTTTAAGGGTAATTATCCCCAAAAACCACCAAAAAACATGAAAAATCAATATTTCTCACAAAAGGCTCTAACGATTTTGATTAAACTTTAGTCGTTTGTAGAACTTTAGTTTTCCAACAAAATGACACCACCCACATTCCTGTAAAAATTCGGTTTCAGAAATTACAGGACTTAAAACATCAAGAATTCAGTTTTTTGGATTTTTTATAAAAAGACATAAAAAAAAATATTACTATTCACCATTAAAGAGCTCAAAAACTAAATAATTTAGTATTTTGAATTACTATTCTACAATTGCTGGTTTCGGAGAAAATTGAAATTTTCATTTTGCGGTAAACGCAGTACGTTGTCCAATGTTATTCTTATAGGGAATAAAAAAATTACTATTTCTCTCTTATTTACTGATCAATTTCATTCAAACTTGATATGCTTGTCAAGTTAGCATTGACCAACAGAGAAAATTCAAAATATGTTGCCCCTTAATAACCCTGGGGGGGAATAGGGGGCATTTCCCCTCTTAAAACCACGAGTGTAGCAATGGATTCTGTAGTGCCTCAAAAGCAGGGATTTGGGTGGATGTTTTTAAAACAACTTGTTTACGAGATTTTCTGTACATTCGACCGTGCTTTGTATTCTATATTTAGTAAATAAAAAGTAATTTATTCATTAAAGTTGGGCTAAAAGGGAGAAAGTATGTTTCAGTTTCCTGATACCGTTTATTTACTTATGTTTATATAAGTAAATAAACGGTATCAGGAAACTGAAACATACTTTCTCCCTTTTAGCCCAACTTTAATGAATAAATTACTTTTTAATTACTAAATATAGAATACAAAGCATGGTCGAATGTACAGAAAATCTCGTATCAAATGGAATGAGTTTGTAGGTTAGTTTTGAGTTAAAAATTATGTTTTGCTTGGTTGGGTAGTTGTTTATACTGTATAGTGAGGCCATTCTGTTCTTTATGTGCATTTTTGGGATATAGTGAGGCCATTCTGTTCTTTATGTGCATTTTTGGGATAAAGTTATTTTGATTGATTGATTGATAGACAACGTACTGTGTTTAGCACTTTCAATAACCAATTGACGTAAAGCAATGATCAACATTTGATTAAAATAAAAATCACATGTGAAAACCACAAAAAAAAAAACATTTTTTGGGTACAAACCCCCTCTTCGGATGGTGCGATTCATCTGGTTTTCGAACTAGTTCAAATAAATGGTACTTTACACATTTGTACAAAATTTAATTAAGATCGGAGCTTTTTCGCGAGAGTTATCGTGCTTACGAACACACATATATATATATATATATATAAAAATTTGAACGAATAGTATTTTTGTCATCTGGGGACCTCAAAACAAAAAGTTATCATGGTCTCGGGCTTAAGTCTTACCATGAGACCTACGGTAATAGCTTCTTCCCTATATAGGGTAAATTCGCTAATAAAAAAAAAAAAATCAAATAAATCGATCTCAGTAAAAACTCAATAATTGAGGATTACAACACGTTGATAATAAATTCCTTATGAATCCTTAGATCATCAGCCAAGCATTGGGACTCCTCCTGAAAAATACTACTGTAACAGACAGAATACAACCTGGAGCAATCCTCAGGTCCTTTAGTACAGTACGGTACGGTACGTGGGGTTGAAACGTAACAAAATAAGCTTTAGCTCTGAATTCCCAGACTTTCCCTGACCGTAGAAACCCTGTATTATTATTGGTTTCACAAGGTACCAAATTAACCTTGTGTGGTCCTCCTTCAACATACAGTCTTAGCAAATATATAAACCCCCCAATTAGGGGTGTGTTGGTACATGAAAATTCAAGTATTTCGGCCAGTATTTCAATACTTGACTCAACTGGAAGATTTGGAAAACATTCAAATATTTGAGTCAGCATTTCCCACTAATCTATGGAGGATTGCTAACAATTGCAAACCGCCATATCGTTTAGGAATGTTCAAAATACGAATGTACCCCACCACAAATGACGACCGAAATGTGTAATTTCGGGCTAAATGGTGACAAAAAACGTAATATCGTCTAAAAATGGGGGCTGGGACACTTGATATTGTTAATATTGAAATTACCTGTAATATTAGGTGAATAGATCAAATATAAACCTATCTAACTGACAATAAACAACCGAAAAACCAAAACCAACATACGACTTTGGGAACCAACACATCCCTAACTGGAACAAGCAAGGTCGAAGCGGTTGGCTGGCTTGGAACTTGAATTGTTTTTAGCCAATCAGCACGGGGCAGTTTCTTTAATAAAACTACAAATAGAATACATTATTTGGCACGATTAGTTAAAATTGTCATCTTGTTTTTCATAACAATTTAGGGAATGACAGTGGGTGTGAGCATGTGAGATGCAGGGATAAGATAAGTAAGTGAGTCCACCTACTTATCATCAGAACAAGACAAAACACCTCACCCCACACGCTACAGTGCTATGCAGTTCCACCACAACCGCAGCATAATGAATAAATGTTGTCCGTAGAGAGTGATGGTTTCAGTGAACTTTGGTGGTGTGTATTTGGGTGGTTTGTAAGGCTGTCTATATATTTTTGATGATCTATAATTTTTATAATATATTAAAATTCTACATACCTGGAATATTTCGTCCTTGTGTGATTCAAAAGAATGTAACTTAAGTTTCAGATTTCGGAGATCCCAAAGGGCAACAGTCTGTAAAAAATAAGGAACATTATAATATGTACTTAATAAAATGTTGATACTTATGATAGTGTTAGGGATGTGCGAGTACTTAAAACTTTGAGTTTGCAGCAGAGTATTTTAATACTCAAACTCTCGACTCGAAGTTTGAAAAAATACTCAAAAGTTCGAGCGAGTATTTCTCGCCGATTTTCGGAAGATCGCTAACGATTGCGACCGGTCAAAACGTGCAGTAAAGGCCGCAAAAGGCGGTCGCATCACATAAAATCGGCTGAAAATGACAATCGCTAACGATAGCGTCTGGCCAAAACGCATATTAATGGCCGCAAAAGGCGATCACATGTCGTAAAATCGGCCGTAAATGACGACAGAAAACATAATATTGATAAAAGTAGCGACAGGGCCACTTAATATCGGCCGTAACGATAGTATATACAATTTAATTGTTTATTGGAGTCAACTTTTCAAATCAGTAAAAATGAAATAGTCCTAATTATTGCTACAATATATTTAACGTCCCAAAGCAATAGGCCTATATAAGAATTCAATAACCCAAGGCATGGTTAGTTTACTTCTCTAAGAGCGTTGCAAGCAATAAGCGAAACAAAGTAAATGGTAAGTTGTTTTTTATAACTTGTTAACAATATTCAGGGTTGTCACCAAAGCTGCATTTCCAGGTTTTCCAGGTAAAAATCTCAAATTTCCAGGTAAACTTGCGTAGCATTTTTTAATGTATTTGCGACACCTATAGCGATTTACAGTATAAATAAGAGCTATTTTTACGAAGTATACTATAATTTTTTTTATTAAAGTTATATCCAAGGCCGCACTAGATATACAGTGGTGCTACTTGTGTGAGGTCACAACTGAAGGCGATCCTGCTGCCACTGTACACCCAGTAGCTTACACGTTTATACAACTGCAATTCGTCCCCGTTGTGATTTGAACGATTAAATAAAGTTATAAAATGCAATTAAATTACGTATTAACGTTCTACATTAGCGTAGTGTAGTGATTTGCCTTGGTTTTTATTTGTTTAAGGTTGATATTTTATTGTTATAAACGTACTTGTTTCTATTTCTTCGGTGTAAATATTTTAATATGTTGTTATTCTCGCTACCGGAAGATAAGTTACTGCAGTTTTATATACTTGACCAAAAGGGAAATAATTTAGAAACCAGATTTCAACCTTAATCTACTTTTATCAGAAATAAAGTACAAAACAGTCGTCTTTTTCAACTCTCAGTACTAAATAGTGATGTGTCAAAACCAAAACTCGAATCTCAAAACCATCAAAACTTTGGAAAAGTTTCGGTTTCGAGATTCGATCGGCGAGTTTTGAGAATCAAAACTCAAAACTGCCGAGATTTTTTGTGTCATTGTTGTTTTTTTAACAGAAATCACGCCCGAGTGTTGATTAATAATGTGAAGGTCAAAAGCCTACTGTCATCGGTCGTCTACCTTCACCTTTTGTGGATTATTGATTTTTTATTTGTGAAATAACAACTCTAACCAAAGTTTATAACTAAGCTACAAATAATTGGTTCACTTGTAGTTCTGAAACTAATATTTTTCTAGGATCCTTCGAGAATGGCAGTAAGTTAACTGGTTTATTTGGAGTAACTGGATTTATTTTTCATAACCATACCCAGGCAAGTAAATAGGGTTTCGCGATTTGAGTTTCGAGATTCAATTTTGTAAGTTTCGGTTTCGAGATTCGAAATTTTTGGTTTTGACCATCACTAGTACCAAACTTAACTCCTTTTTGTACGTTTCTTTTCGCCAAAAGGAAAATAATTTAGAAATCAGATCTCAACCTTAATATACTTTTAATCAGAACTTATCTCCTTTTTGTACGCTTCTTTCCTTTGTCAATTATCTTTTCCTTTTAGCTTTTTGCCCAACAGGGAAGAAGCTATTACCGTATGTCTCATGGTAAGACTTCAGCCCGAGACCATGATAACTTTTTGTTTTGTGGTCCACAGATGCCAAAAACACAATTCGTTCAAATTGTTATATATGTATGTATACATATAAATATATATATATGTCCGTGAGCACGATAAATCTCGTAAAAAAGGTCTGATCTTAATGAAATTTAGTACAAATGTGTAAAGCAGGGCCCTATAACAAGGGCTATACCATTTCTTTGTTCGCGGCGCGTTGCCGCCGTGACCCCCTCCCGCCCAGCAGGACAGCGCTGTGACGTCACTGCACTGACAGCCACTCACCACGCGCTTGGCGCAAATGCTAAATAAATACTTTTCCTCAACAGATTTCTTCGAATCTGTACATCTAAATCTATTGTCCAAGGGCCCTTCCGTTCACTCATTTCCTCTCATACATGTGTCCTGATATATTTTTGAATATCCTCAAATATAATTTTGGTATTTGGCTCAGAAAATGGAAAGTGTTTGCTTACTAAGCACAGTGAGCTTGATCAGTTTATTTACTTCTAGTATTGTTTGTAGTGTTGTAGTGTTATGTGTGTACTTGTGATTGCCGTGAGTTTAATTATTTGTTGTTATTGATTTAGTTTTCACCACTATTGTTTGTAAGATTAAAAGATTGTATTGTTAAAAGTTTCTTAAGGTAACACAGTACCGTCTACGCCGCCCATGTTAAATTTACCATTTTTAGGTACACATAACATCTTTAAAAATTATCCTAGCAACATGATATTTTTATACATTGTTTAACACACCTTTTTCAACAATACTATGAATCAGTTTTGTTCTAAGGCTAAAAATATTTATTTTATATATTTTTTTTTAAACATAAATATTTTATAGTGTTTTTTAATAAACAAAAACTTATAACTTGGGATGTATCTAAAATTTATTAATTTCCATTCATTTTATTATTTGTTACTATACACAGATGGTACGCAAAAAATTGCATTGAAATCGGTTCATAAATGTGTCTAAAAAGTGTACCAGAAGGCGAAAAAACACAGTTTTCGGTAAATCGCAAAAAAGCCTTAGCCTAGGGTGTCTATATGAGATAAAACTTATATTTCTATACCTTTAAAAGAGGCCAGCACCATAACTAGGTCCATCTTCATCTTCTTCATTTTCAAGCCTTCTTTTAACAGTTTTCTTGGCTTTCCTTGCCCTTTTTTCTATTTCTAAGAAAGCCCTATCGGCTTCGCGCACACGGTTGTTGTCGCACTTTTTTAGGCCTAAAACACTATTTCCTCCTGCTCTGCCACATAGATCTTGTAAAACCTTCACTTTAGCTAGGACCCCTTCATTGTATGAAATAACACTGTCAAGAACTCCTATTTTCAATGTAGTAGCATTGACAAAATTGTTTTTAGGAAGTCTCGTCCACACTATATTATTGAACGCTTCGTTGAGGTTTTGAGTTTTTCCATGCAAGCATCTTTTTAACAAATCAGGGCTGCACAGGTCTGTATATACTGGCTTTATTACAGCCATTATTGCAGCAGGAATGGAGTTAGTATGCTCTGGGCAAGGTAAACCGTGAGCGGCAGCCCGATTATACCTACACCACGAGTCGCCGCCAAGTGGACACAATCCGTGCTGAGGGTCAGCGTCTGTTGAACCTTTGTGGAAGAATGTTGCCCAACATGCATTCTTCATATCTTCTAGAGTTTTACTTGACCTGATGGCCTTGCCATAATACTCTTGTAAGTTATTAATAACTGAGTCTGTCAACCTACCTTTTCCGGATAATTTTTTGCCGTCCGAAAGAAGTTGTTTCCTATATACTTTGCGCAGATCTCTCAGACGAGTTCCCATTCTCTTCTCAACATGATTGACACATTCTAATTTTGCTATTTTAACTTCCCCATATGGTTTCAACGCAGACACAGAATCAAAAGATTTACAGTCACCATCGCCTAAGAATTGCACGTAACGAGCAGGCACTGGAGGTTTTTGAGACCTTAGAAAAATGTTTGTAACACCAGCGACCTCCATTGCTCCGCTGGATCCTGTATAATTTGCCAAACAATTAGGGTGTTCTTTTTTGTTGTTGATCTTACATGTAGGGCAGTATTTACTTAAACACTCAACATCAATCACTTTACCTATATCTAGGCTAGTAGCGGTTACTACTCCGTTCAGCGAGGTGTGGCCTCGCTTCTGCCACGTCCCATCCATTGCAACCGTAATGTCGCTGTTGCCATCATTTGTATTTATTGCGTCTCTTTTAGCATTTGTCATTGACTCAGTACTTACATTTTCAAGAGATTTCAAAAGTACTTGGTTGTATTTGTAGAACCTAGAAGGCGGAGGAGGAAGGTTCATTACAGAACACAATGTCTCTGCGGCAGCCTGACCTTTACCTATACTTCTGAGTCCATACACAAGACGAAGGTTGTTTTCAAAATGTTTACTTTCAGTTCTCTTAGAAGACATAAATGATATTTTACTAGAGCACATAGTACAATAGAGTACCATATTAGAAACTATTCCTTGCCTTTTAGTTGTATCTTCATGAATTTTGACACTTCCTACCGCTAAACAACTTCGACAACATACAAAATTACATATTTGTTCGGAAAGGATTTCAATATCAACAATTATGTTTCCTTCTGTATTCTCACTTTTAACATAGTTACAGTCTGAACCTACCATTCCTATGTACTTCAATTTTTTCTTTGAAGAACTTTTCTCTGGACTAGGGCTTGGGCTTAGCCTAGGCCTAGAGCTGAGCTCATTCTCCTCAGTTGTTTCAATTGATACATTATTTATTGTAGGTTTAGGCCTAGTATGGATATTTCCACTAAACTTCTTTTTGCCAAATGTCTTGATTCTTGGCATTATCACAAACACTTTTTACACTACACTAAGAAAGAGTAATTCTAAAAACTACAACATATAGTTAGCGAACTTTCACAACACTTTCAGCAGACAGCTATTGTTTTGTTATTTGTTTATTGTTAGCAGAACTAGAACTATTTTGAAGTAGCAACATATGCTTGCAGACAGACAAAAAGAAAACAGTGTAGCCAACTGTTCCAAAACTAAGTTTGTATAGGGTAACTACAATGTATAATAATATGCTGAAATACTAATGATCGCTTTGCTGTGAATTGACGTGCGCGGGTGCGAAAAAGAGTGTGTAAGCGTTTATAAAAAAGCAGATTGTTATGGTGAATATAATTATTTTTATTAAGTGTTTGGTATCTAATTATTTGTCAAGAGTTGTATAATAATTTCATGCATTAAAAAAAAAATTGTAAAAAAAACATTTTTTCGGTACTGTGTTACCTTAACTGATTTAATATCAGGTTTTTTTATATTGCCGAGTTTTTTTTAAAATATTACTTTCAAATAAATGAAAAGTATTGATTTAAATCATACAAACAACAAAAACCAACGTTTTTATAAATACTATTCTTGTTGAATTGGGAGATTATTGTATCATTAATACAAAGAAAAATCAGATAACTACAATGTGAAACTAAAAGAAATTAGAAAATTAGACCTTTAAATACTAAAGATTAAAATCACAATAACTCTAAAATTATTAATTAGGCTACTAAATTCAAAATTGAAGTTCATAAGAAATAGTACTAGGAAGTGCGAGTACAGGTTTTTAAGTCGAGTCGAGTATAAAAAAAACCAAAAAAAAACCACATCGGTAGAGTTGAATTTGATCAAAACAGTGAATAGGGTTCCATTTATAAATGTTATTATTAAAATATACTTTTCTAGTCACTATGACCTGAAAATAAAAATAGTAAGTAAAATAAATGGATTCCTGCTTCATTGGAAAAAGGTAAGTACATTTATCTGAAAGTAAATTATACCAAAGTAATTGCATAACATTTTGCCATGAAGATAAAATACTTTTAATCTGCTGGTATTAAGGTTGTTATAGCCTTCTACATAGCCTTCTTTATATAATTCTATGGTATTAATTAACAGTTTCATTAAAAAATAATCTCAGTTTTTTACTTCCTCCTTTTTATTTATCCTATGTTTAGTATATTATGTGTAGCTACATGTGAAAGCTACATCTTTCTATGAATGGAGAAAATAAAATTACATTTAGGCCTATAAGTTAAAATAAACTTTATTTTAATATTTAAAGGGCCTATTACATGGTAAAACACCATGGCCTACTTACTTACCACACAAAATGAATATACTAACAACATATCTTAGCATTAATTTTAACACTAACAGTCCTATTAAGACCAATCAGTTAGTAGTAACAACATGAAGATATGGTTGAAAGTGCCTGGCACAGCAATAGATGAAACTGAAGCCATGTCTTAAATACAGTTTTAAAATTATTTAAAAAATCATTAATGAAACTTAAACAAGGCCAAAACAAATCACTTGTTTTTAAAAACAGCTCAATGCCAAAGGACAGTTGAGCCTAAAATTAATGGATTGCTTCAAATTCAATTATTATGGAACAAAAAACGAGTTCGGACGCAGCACGCTGACGTGAGGGAAGTGAATTTCCACATACAACACTTTTAAAACTCAAAACCAGTGTAAAAAAATACATTTATTCTAAAAAGGGTTTCATATTCTTAACGATTTTCAACGTTCCGAACCACTTTCAAGCTCTACGTACCTTGTCAGCACTACCGGTGGCCAGTATAAACTCCGAGTAAGGGTTGAACGAGAGGCAGTTGACCTCCGCCGTGTGTGCGTCCACGGTGTGCGAGGGTTTGCTGGTGTTGTTGCTGCGAGTGTCCCAGATCATCAGCTTCTGGTCGTCTGCCACGGAGCCAAACAGTGACTCATGCAACAGGTGCCACGCCACGTCCTGCCAGCAACATTGTTTGTTAGGGGGATGTGAAAACTTAAGTATATAATATTGTTTGCCATATCTAAGATGGTAAACTCCAATCGATTTTGACAATGAGACTGAGCATCATCAGCTGGCCCAATGAGAGAAAGAAGAAAATTAGAATTCAACAATGGAATTATTTACGGTACTGATTTTTTTGCCACTAGGATGCGATATACAAACTCTAGTAACAAGTGTAATGACAAACATTGATGCAGATATTCCATCTCTTAGTAAATTTCTTGATTTATCCCGTGCTTTTGATGGTGTTAACATAATGCACTCCTTGATAAACTTCGATTTATGGGGTTTAACAGGCCAGCGCTTGGATGGATAAAATCATTTGTAACAGGGCGAAAGCATTTCACAGAACTAAGAATAAAAACCATCCAACAAAATCAAGAATATTTCATGTGATATAATTCATGGAGTACCGCAAGGTTCTACTTTAGGACCATTATTAGTGAATTTCCTTTGGAAAGTGAACTATTAGCATGACCTGCACGGTGAAACTTAAGCCCGGGACTACCATAGAAGTTCCTAACCTGACCCCCTGAACACGTTTTGGGGGGTCGTTCAAAATTTTATATATATATGTATATATATATATATATATATATATATATATATATATATATATATATATATATGTGTGTGTGTTTGCACTCTAGCGGTCGCATTTTTTATCCGATTTACTTCAAATTTGGTAGAGACGTTCCTTTCTGTAATCAGTTGGACAAGTTCGTTGGGCAAAACAATCGGAAAACTCTAAACCTCTTTTTTTGGGGATTAATCTTTAAAGTTTTGAGTTTTTGGGCCCAAAAAGGGTCATAAAAGCCCCAGATGTAAAATCAATGCATGTAAAAAGATGGGAATTAGAGAAGCGAAAGTTTTAAGCCCTCTCTCGTCATTCTAGCATAAATATTTACCGAGTTATTTAAGAAAATGTATATCGACTAAACACAGCACATTACACACATTCTAAATGTGTCTTTATTTGTTATGGGGGTTTTACACTAGAAAAGCCTGTTATTCCTTTGTTAGAGTACCGGTACTTTTATCATCACCAGCAACCTCACGCCTACTTTCAAGCCTCTCTGGACCTTCTCCTAACCTTATAATGCGCAAAATTGTATTCCCAGCTTTGCAAGTAAATGAAACCAGGAGTATCAGAACAGCCAAAAAATCAATGTTTTCAGATTTCAATAAAAATTGGACAAATGTATGTTTTTACACTTATTTTGAGTTTTACAAGTTTTTATGTGGAAATTCACTTCCCTCACGTCAGCGTGCTGCGTGCGAACTCGTTTTTCATTATTTACATGAATGATCTACCATCCGTCGTAAATAAAGGAGAAGTAATACTATTTTAAGACGATACAACTATCAATATTACCCAAAGTTCAAACAATCAAAAAGAAATATTTTCTTTCGTACAAATTTCTAAAATGAAGCAATGGTAATAACAGTTTGATAATAAATGATTTTAAATCCTCAGCTTTACAACATAATAAAGAAACCATTCAACATGTTCTACTTGCCAACTCTACAATACCACTGGCAACTGAGTAGAAATTTCTTGGTTTAACATTACAACCAAATCTTTATGGTCATTTCACGTTGATAAAATTTGTAAAAAATCAGTTCAGGAATCTTTTTGATAAAATGTATTTCTAAATGCTGCACTTTTTAAATATTCTAACATTATGGTCAATTTTTATATTACAAGCAGCAAGTTTTACAAATTTGAACCTTGATAAATTTTCCTTCAGAAGACATCTTTATAATTACGAGAAATCTCAACCATATAGGCTTTCCACATCCAAATTAAACATTCTGACAAAGATGCCCAGACTACATATCAATCAACATCTACAATAAAATTCCTTCAGAAATAAAATCTTTAAATAACATAAGACAATTAAAAAACCATCGTCGCAGCAAACCTGCGTACTCAGCAAATTTCCAATGTCTTAATACCACATAAAGCCACATACCAAGTTTCATAAAAATATATTCACAAATAAGCAATAAATACAATTTTAATTATTCTTTATATGAATAACATTTGGGATGAGTACGCAGGTTTGCTGTAACAAGGAACACAAGCTAATGGGTTTTTATGCAAATATCAATAGAACTCATCTAAGTAAAGTCACATACCAAGTCTCATTCATATACATTTATAAATAAGTGATATATAAAATTTGAATTATTCTCCATAAGAATAACATGGGGACCGAGTATCTAGATTTGCTGCTAAGGGAACCATACAAGAAAATTTTGTTTTTGTGCAAACAACAACAAACCACAACCAGATGAAGCCATATACCAAGTTTCGTTAGTTTATAGTCATAAATAAGCGAGATATCAATTTTTTTATTTTTCTCCATAAGAATAGCATTAGACAACGTACTGTGTTTAGCACTTGAAATATCTCAATAACCAATTGACGTAGAGCAATGATCAAAATACCAAATTTTTTCAAGCTGAATTCAATGGCATAAATTAAAATTAGATTTAAATAAAAATTACATGTGAAAACACAAAAAAAAAAACATTTTTGGGGTACAAACCCCTCCCCAAACTCCCCTTGGATGGTACGAATCGTCTGGTTCTCGAACTCGTTCAAATAAATGGTACCTTACACATTTGCACCAAATTTCATTAAGATCGGACCTTTTTTATGAGAGTTATCGTGCTTACGGGTCAATACCACCAAATGGGATAACTTAGGTCACCATGAGAAAAATTAAAAACTAAATTATATATTTTAAAAACCTTTATTGTTTTGATTCAACAACCTTTTTTCCTACCTTTCAACCCTATCCTCCATTCCAAATAATAAATAAATAAAGTGTAAAAGATTAAATGTGTCTTTATTTACCCATCGGTCACTCGTCTCCAACTGGCTTGGAGGTTATGCTGATCAAAACAAATATATCAAGCAGACGATTGCCTACGACTGTGGTGTATAACCAATGACAATGTAACCTGTACTTCTACACGTTAACATCGGTCTGGAGAAAGTTGAGTGGGAAAATGGTTTTTTCGTATTGACAAGTAATGTCTCCGAATGTCCGTGGTTCAAGGACGCGTAAAACTAACGGAGTGTCCAGAAAAAGGTGTGGCGGTAAAAAGAGCAGGAAACATCTGATCTATTCTTCTAACAGTTGATAGTTTGTTTCATGAGTGTAGTTTTTTCAGAAAAAGTTATAGATTTTCTGAAATATCTACAAAACCAGGGAAGAATTATATCGTATCTCAATTCACAAACAGTACGGTCACACTTATAAATCATAACATGTTATTCTTTTATGAAAAAGCTAAATATATCATAACAAGTTAACAAGAACAAAACACAACCTCAAGACGTGGTTAGCCTACAAAGCTTAACTGAACGACTATTAAAAATAATGTCTCGAATATACATATCGGTCACGAACAGATCTCTCACGTGACCGGTACTGTTATGTGTGACCGATCTGTATATTCGAGACATTATGTTTAATAGTCATTCAGTTAAGCTTTGTAGGCTAACCACGTTTTGAGGTTGTGTTTAGTTCTTGTTAACTTGTTATGATATATTTAGCTTTTTCATAAAAGATTAGCACGTTATCAAATCAAATCAATTTCCAAATAAAAACAAATTCAACATCATGTACACAAACAATATTGCGGAAAAAAAAATAAATTATCACATAGGCCCATCGGCCTGTGCGTGAGAACGAGTTCTGCCTCAAATTCAGTGCACTTAAAAAATATCAAAAACATCGTAATACTGCTAAAACAATTACATTTACATTTTGATGATTAAATATGCTACAAACACAAATAAAATATAAAAATCAAACAATATCGGCAGTTGTGTATATTAATCATGAACAAAATTAAGATTCGTTTTGCATTTAAATATCAAACACTGATTTAAAATAAAAATGACATTTGATATAATACAAAGACAATAGGCAATGGCAGGAGTGAAGTAGAACTAGAAGGTAGAAGTAGAAGTACACGGTATTGTTAGCTTTATATTCAGTGACCAGTTGGTGATGTAAAGTTAGTCATTGTAGTACTCAGAACGGATGAGGGACTCAGCATGTTCAGAACCGATCTCCAACAGCCAGTTAAGGACTAACCTTTTGTAAACTTTAGTTGTGACCTGCAGGTCCCTAATTGCAGGAGGAATGTTTCTGTAGATGAAGTTTGCAATAAAATATGAGTTGGAGTGACTGACTGATCTAACTGCTTGGGGCACCTGCAGGCCAACATTAACGGAGTTCCTTGTCCTATAGTTGTGTCCCACGGGAGTTATGACTAATTATTTATGGGTGTATGTATAAACCATCAGTGTTTTAATGTATAATTGCCTTACTGTAAGTAATTTTGTTATGATTTATAAGTGTGACCGTACTGTTTGTGAATTGAGATACGATATAATTCTTCCCTGGTTTTGTAGATATTTCAGGAAATCTATAACTTTAATAGTAAGTTTCATATTTTATAGTAATGAATAAGTTTTATTGTCTTTTAGATGTATTATGTTACCTTTTAGTGGTATAAGTCACGTGAGTTTACCAAACGGTCACTGTTGTTACCCGCCGGTCACGTCTGCTACAGGGCCGGTCACGGGGTAAAAGTACTAACTAAACAACGATAATATATTTTTATTCATATATATATTTACATAAAACTGATGAAAAAATGTATTCACATCTCACAATAGTAAAATAATTATTTAAAAATGTTTTCCAATGAATAAATTTTAGGTATTAGGTACCAAATTATGATACACTTCCAACTTCAATACCATTTTCTAATTTTTAAAGGTTAAAATGATGGAATCAGGAAATAAATACATGTTATGTTTTTGTTATTGTTTATTTAATTAAACATTCTGTTAGTTGTTTGCATAAAATGTCTTTAACTCGTTTTTTGTGGGAGGTTAAGTGAGTGTGACCGATCACTGAAAATGTTTGTTTTTTCATATAAAAAATGAAAATTGTGCTCTGCTGCAGCATTGGAGTGTTCCCAAAAATGTATGAGACTAAACAATCAATAGTAGAAGACAATTTGACAATTTTAATTTTAAAAATTCTCCTTAACCTAAATTATCCCATTTGGTGGGAATGACCCTTACAGACACATATATGTACATATAACAATTTGAACGAATGGTGTTTTTGGCATTTGGGGACCACAAAACAAAAAGTTATCATGGTCTCGGGCTTAAGTCTTACCATGAGACCTACGGTAATATCTTCTTCCCTATAGGGGAAATTCGCTAAAATATACTAAAGAATTGTCCATACAAAACTGAATATTTTTTAAATGAAAACAACAATGAAAATATAATATAAATTTAAAATCAAAATGTTGTGGTTTCACGATTGGATGAAGATTATTTTGTAAGATTCAAGGATTTAATTAATCAAAATTCTATTCCAGTTACTATTAGTATTACATACTCTGTTAAATTAACTTGGCTTTAACCATAATTTAACTATGGCAATTAAGATGTTTACCAATAAAAAAAAGAACAAAGAAGAATCTCTCATGATAAAAAATGGTAAATTATTGTACAGATATTTAAGTAACCACTAAACAAATCGTTTTACACTCAAAGAACTTACTTCAACGACAGCAGTGTGACCTGTGAAGATAGTTTTTGCATCGATGATGCGGTTTTCTTTTGGTGTGGCATTGATGTCCCACAGACAAATTGTGTGATCGTCTGAAGCACTCAGCAGGTAGCCATTGAGGTTCGGGTTCCATGACAGTCCATAACCTTCTTTCTGGTGGCCTCGTAACCTTAGACCAAACATTAGATACAAATTATGATTTTGAACTAAAAAAAAAAAAAAAAAAAAAAAAAAAAAAATCGGCAAACTTTCAAAGCGATTCTTTTGAAGTAATTACAATCACTCTTAGGGAAAGAGGTCCAGACCCATCCAGAAATGAATATTCCGGGAATTGAACTTGTGACCACTAGAACTAAAATCTAAGACGCTAACATTGGTCTAGCGAGATGCCATTTGGTTTTATTCTCACATTTAAAATTTAGTTTGGCGCCACCACTTAGGCTATCATGTGAGTTGTGTTTCTTTTATGAAATTATACTTTTAAATGATTTGATCACTAATATCAAAAGCGTTACTTTTCGATATGAGCTCAAGTTGAACGGCTGAGGATGAAAAATGAGGGAGGATCGAAAAACCTCTGGGTCTTAGTGATGAACTATATTTTTCGTCATAGGGCCGACTGTAAACAATATTAAGATAATAATTTAACAAAAACTAAATTTGGTTTATTTGTTTTGGTGGAGGTAAATTAAAAAAGCTCATTTAAAATTGTTAAAGTGAAATGCAGAATTGGGCCTTAAAAGAGCAAGATATTTTTAAAACGTTCACTGATTTTTTCCCTTAGATAATTCTTTCTTTACCAAATACTACCAGGAAAAAGTTTGAAAAGTATGAATTATTTCTTCTGTGTGAGGAGACTGTCCACTGCCACCTCAATAGCCTTTCAGACCCTAAACTAAGACTCTCGGTCACCTGAGGTCTGGGTGGCACTCGCCGCTGGGGTCGGGCTTGCTCGGGTGTTTAGTGTAGTCAAACACGAGAACATCGCTGCTCGGAGTCTTGGTAGCGATAACACACGGGTTCTGGGGCATGTAGCGAGCGCGGTTCACTTCTCCCTCATGGTTGATCTTGATCTCGATTTCGATCTTCCCACTCACCGACCCAAACCCACCAAACTCTGCAACATTATTATTGATTTTAAAAAAGGAAACCCACAGCAGGAGATACTGAACAAACTGGGTGGTTAGAGTTACACAACACAACTTACAATGTGATACAAATTAAATCTGAGAAAACACATACAGTTTACTCCCCGGGCAAACCAAGGCTCTGTAATAATAGTCTTAATTACAATGCCTTAATAGTTTTACTAAACCCACTTAACAAGTGTTACAAACTACATTCCTACATTCCTGATTGTACTAGTCTGGCATTACATAAATAATCGTGTACCCACCTCCTTTCTCATTATCGTAATGAGATGCATCGAACTGTGCGTCCTCATTGGGCAGCTGGACGCTGGCTATTAACAGATGGTTTTGCTCATCTGATGTGTGTGTTCCTAGGATCAGCCTATGTACAGAGTAGTCCTTGCCTTCAGGCCTGTAATACATTAACTCATTATAGACATAGGTGGGTTTTACACTTAAATTAGTCAACATACGACTACAATTTTTGACGGAACAAGACATTTTGATGAGGCAAGTAATAATTTTACACTCATTATAGACATAGGTGGGTTTTACACTTAAATTAGTCAACATACGACTACAATTTTTGACGGGACAAGGCATTTTGATGAGGCAAGAAATAATTTTACAGTAGAATACAATTTGATTTATATGGCAAAGTCTGTAGGCATATAGGTTCAAAGGATTAATTAAACTTCATTACACTATTGCATAGCAATTTTAAAGTTACCAACAAGTTAAAATAGGCTTTAAAAAGTATAAGAAGGCTTTGCCACAATTTTACTTAATCTGAAGAGTTCCTAGATTCTTAACACTTTGTTTCATGAGCAAGATCACAAAAAAGGTGGGGGGGAATTGTGATAAATTTGAGGCAAGACAGTAGGCTAGGCCAAGGCATTACCTCGTAACATCGGGCAGCCACTGAGCTGTAAGGGAAGGCCACTCCAGGGCATGAGTCATCACCAAGTCATACAAGAATGGCGTGTTCTTCTTCCATATCTTGTACTCCTCATTAATCACCCTTTCTTCAACAGCATCATCAAAAGTTTCTAAAACAGAACAAGATTTATCTTATTAACAAGTGAAAGTTATCGTCTATTTTAGCTAGGCTATTTTAATAAACTCAATAATGCAACATGGGCTATTGCAGTTACAATATTAAATTCTGGGACAGTTAAAATTGTGATATCACCCAAAAAACCTCTATTAAGTGAACATATTGTTGTGTTTGAGTGTGACATTTTTTAACAATTTACTTTGAAAGGACAGAAGAAGCCCTGGCCTATCTAATATTTCTTAGGCCATACATTTTCCAACAATTGAATCGTCTTCGTGCCAAAAAGACTCTACAATTTTCGGAATCAGGACATTATTGTGAAAAAAATAAATTTTAACTTTTGATGTCTGGAGGTCAATATAACCAACCACCACCTCTACCATACCCCTCACCAACCACCAACCACCATACTACCATTAACCTCACCATTTTGCCTGCAACAATGGACATATTATCACCAGTTGTTTTGTTTTAGGGGATAAACTTTTAAAAAGCCAAAGCTCAATATGGGGGCAACCTTACCACAGACACAGACTTTGTATACCATACTAAGAGCATGAAAATAAACGGTATCAGGAAACTGACACATACTTTCTCCCTTTTAGCCAAACTTTAATGACAAAAATATTTGTTATTTAACTTACTAAACATAGAATATGAAGTATAGATAAATGTACAGAAAATTGTCTAAAATAGTTGTGTTCAGAAATATCCACCCAAATCCCTTTTTGGGAGGCACTATAGAGTCCGTTGCTACACACAGTGGTTTTGAGAGGGGAAATGCCCCCTTGCCACCCCCCAGGATTATTTAACACCACATTTGCTATTTAGCAACACATTTCGAACATCCTCTGTTGGTCAATGCTAACTTGACCTGCATATCAGATTTTAATGAAATTGATCAGTAAATAAGAGAGAAATAGCTAGTTTTTTTTGTATTCCCCATAAGAATAACATTGGACAACGTACTGCATTTACCGCTAAATGAAAATTTCAATTTTCTCCGCAACTAGCAATCGTAGAATAGTAATTTAAGATACTAATTTATTTAGTTTTTTGAGCTTTTTTTAATGGTGAATAGTAATCTTTTTTAACATTTATGATTTTTTATGAAAAATCTAAAAAACTGAATTTTGGATGTTTTAAGTCCTGTAATTTCTGAACCCGAATTTTTCCAGAAATGCGGGTGGTGTCATTTTGTTGGAAACCTAAAGTTCTACAAACCACTAATGTTTAATCAAAATCGTTAGAGCCGTTTTTGGGAAATTTGGATTTTTCATGTTTTAGCGAATTTCCCCTATAGGGAAGAAGCTATTACCGTAGGTCTCATGGTAAGACTTAAGTCCGAGACCATGATAATTTTTTGTTTTGAGGTTCCCAGATGACAAAAACACTATTCGTTCAAATTTATATTTATATATATATATATATATATATGTGTATGTGTGTGTCCGTGAATGCGATAACTTGAGCAAAAAGGGTCAGATTTCAATGAAATTTGGCTCAAATGTGTAAAGTGACATTCATGACTTTAAGTTCGAAAAACAGAAAAATCGGCCCATGGGAAGGGGGGTTTATGGGGGTTTTAAATTTTCCAAAAATCAGTTTTTTGCATTTTCACCCTACAATTTTTTAAAAACTTAATTTTGGTTTTGACCATGTTATAGAGCTTAAAAAAACAAATATAGTATTTTGAATTATTAACCTAGGTTAAGTGGTTGCGGAGAAAATCCAAAAAAACCTACTCATAAAATCTCCCATGTTAATCTTATGGGAAAAAGGTTTTTTGGCATTTACTCAGTTTATTTTAATTTAAACTTCACATTTGTTTTTAGAAATCTGTTCAGTTCCACAAAACAATCATTTTGGTGTTTAAATGAAACTTGGTATGTGGCTTCACATAGTACTGGTATATATTGATATTTCCACAACAAATTGATTTTTTGTTGGTTATTCTCGTAGCAGCATACCTGCGTACTCAGCCCCATATTATTCTTATGGAGAATAAGTAAAATGTAATGCCTCCCTTAATTTTAAACATAAATTAATAAAACTTGGTATGTAGCTTCACTTGGTTGAGTTATATTCATAATTGCATAAAAACCCATTTTTTTGTTCCTTGTTGCAGCAAACCTGCTTACTCAGCCCCCATGTTATTCTTATGGAGAATAACTAAAATGTTATATAGCGCTTATTTATGATTGAATATTGATAAAACTTGGTATGTGGCTTCGCCTAGTTAAATTATATTTATATTAGCATAAATATCAATTGTTTGTGTTCCTTGTTTCAGCAAACCTACGTACTCATAACCAATGTTACTCTTATAGAGAATAATTAAAATCGCTTATATGTGAATATATTTTTATGAAACTTGGTACGCGGCTTTATGTGGAATTCAGACAAATATTATGCATTGGAAATTCGCTGAGTACGCAGGTTTGCTGCGACGGGGGTATTTTGGCGGTTTTTGGGGATAATTACCCTTAAAAATCAAAAATTCAAAAAATGAAAAAAACGCTTGGAGATATCGTGGATTAGTACCTACATACCAAATTTTATAAAAATCGGCCCATAGGTTAAGGCTCTAGCTCTGTACACATCCACACAGACACACAAACACACATACACACGGACACACACATTACGTAAAAACCACTTTTTTGGGTTCAGGGAGCATTAAATCGAATATTTCCACTAACAACTCAAATTCAAAAATTGTTACGAAAACAATACTTTCTCCATATACTATGTATAGGGGGAGAAAGTAAAAGGCGGGTGGTGGTTTGTCTTTATTGAAGATAGGCCCTATTCCACTTACAAAAACTAAGTTAGGTGGTATTGCAGTTATGTTATTAATAATATAGGCCTACATTATAAATATACATCGGCATAGGGACCTAGTTAATAAAATACAGATAAGTTTATTGAACAAAAAACTTCCAACAGTCCATAGCCTATAACTCGCCTCAGGCCAGGGCCAACGATAACTAAAGTGCCTGCATACATTTTTGGTCACTTGACTTTGTGGCCGACTTGCAGCTGTTAATCCCATATAAAAGCATTATGAAAACCTGATCTACCACCAGTATTTAAGTTTACCATTTCTTCAACACAAAAATTGTCATGTATTAAGTTTTTAATATCATACTGCATTAAATTACGATTATTGTCATGCTATTATCGTTCTAATTTTCAAAATATAAAATAGGCTTTCTGTGTTTACAAAAACCTTGTCTTTCATCATTTACGATACATACACTTAGGTGGTTGTTGTAATGAGTATTTCTCTGACATTTCTAAAGCAATTTTGACGACTGAGGTACTATATCAAAAAGAATTGCCTCAATCCGTAGTAGTGCTGAGTTGTTTCCAATTTTTTATGCTAACATTCTGTTGGGCACAGGATGGCCTTAAAGTTGATTTTTTTAAGCCATCAACCGTTGATATCAAAAACAGAAAACATAGAAACAGCTGATTTTAATTTTATAACGTTGTGAAAAGTGTAAACAAATAAAAAGTTTCAAAAGCTCAAACCATTTCAATCCAACCTGTAATTAGTATTACTGGTCCATTAACAAACTGGATTCTGTTCATAGCGATTTGGACACCAAACGGAAAACTGAAGATTTTGAAACAAACTTTCAGCGTATTCTTGCAATAGGTGGTAACACGTTAGACACTGACAAACTAATGACAGATCAAAATGACATAAATGAATTATTTATTTATATTTCTTGTAATATTGAATCATTATGGGTTCCAGAACAATCTGCTAATCCAAAAAACAGTATCAATGAAGCGTCAATTGCTTCTGCGCATTCTCAAGTATGTTTGCCAAAAATTTATCTCCCTAAGTTCTCAGGTGATCTAAGTTCATGGACGTCATTTACCAATCTTTTCGATACCACTATTCATAACAATAGTTCTTTATCTGATGTTATGCGCTTTCAGTACCTCCTCAGTGCTCTGGACAAGGCACCATTATCTTTGATTTGCAGTCTCAGTATCACTCCACAAAATTATGTGATAGCTTACAACTTGTTACGAGACAGGTACCATAACAACCATAGGCTTAAAATACTACATTTGACCAATTTGCTTGACTTACCTCAACTTACATCTTCACACATTCAGGGTGTTCTCAATTTTGTAATTATATACAATGAAAATGTTCAAGCACTAAATGCTCTTGATTGTGAAATTCAAGATTCAAATGCCCTTCTTGTTGCAGTATTATTGTGTAAAATGGACATAGACCTTAGAAGAAAACTAGAAGCATTTCGCATATCCTCCTCGTCCCCTAAGCATTCTCTAGCCACAGTAAAAGAAGTACTGGATTTCCTTAATCCCGAATGTACGCAACTCGAGGACCCGACTTTGTCACAAAATAAGCAATCCCTGGAAATTAACGTTTCTAACTCTCATCCAAGACCCACAATTAACAACAAAACTCGTAAACATGTCAGCATGACTCAAGTAACACCTCAATCAAATGTTCATACAAACATTCCTCTAACGTGTTTTGCATGCAATCAGTCATCTCATAAAATATACTCGTGTTCTGTTTTCAAAGCTATGTCTCCTCATGAAAGATATCAGCTTATAAGAAATGTCATCAATGTGTATCATGCACACGACACCAAATCATGTAAATTGTAATTTATTTGAAAATCCTGTAAAAGTAGACGTCATCATTCGTTGCTACATTTTAACAGTGATACTAACAATGCGACTAATTCCATAACTGTAACAAACTCTAATGCTAAAACATTAAACAAACACATAAGATCTGACTCTATGGTTAAACCTGAAACATCTGTAACACTTACATCTCAGAACAACTTAGAAGTTTCAACCAGTAATACCACCGTAGTATTAGATACAAATAGCCACTTTATTAAATACCACTTTATTGGTACAAATTAGCATACCAGGTGGAAACTCGCATGTATTTCATGCTCTCCTGGATTCTGGGAGTATGTGTAACTTAATGACCGAACATGCAGCTAATCTCTTACACATTCCACGACATAAATCTAGTATCCAACTTTCTGGAATTGATCACCATGTGACAGACAATAAAGGACAGATTTTTGTTAACATTAAAACTCTGAATGGTCGAACGATAGCCGCTGATCAACCTACTTTAATCCTCGAAATATTAACTGTAGATCTTCCTCGCATGCCTCTTTCTCCAGAAGTACTGAAAAGAACTCACTCTTTCATCCTAGCTGATCCCACCTTCCATGTTCCTAATCGCATCGATGTCGTACTCGGAGGTGCACTCTTCCCCCAATTGTTTACAACAGACTTGGCCATAATAAGCCACATGCTGTAGGAACACTTTGATTATGAAATAATGGGTACCGCTCCTTGCTTGCCTTCTAATCCTTCAATATCCAATGTCATACCAAGTACAACTCTCAATGTTTGTTTACACTCCATTAGTGATTCTGATATAAATTCATCGATCCAACTTTTTTGGTCCCAAGAAGAACCTCCTGTTTCCTCCATTAAAACTCAAGAAGAAATGTTGTGTGATAAACACTTTGTGGAAAACCACACTCGAGATGCCAAAGGACGATATGTAGTTTGTCTACCCTTCAAAGATTCAAACACTGTTTTAGGTGAATCAAAAGCCCCGCTGAATTGCGTCTCTTTGCAAGTTCTCTTCTAAACCTCACTTTTCAGAACTTTATCATGATTTCATGGATGAATATTTATCATTAGGCCACATGTCCGAATGTAATGACATTGACCTATCTCAACCCCACTACTTTCTTCCACATCATGGAGTACTTAAAGAGAGTAGTAGTACGACTAAACTTCACACTATCTTTGATGCAAGTTATAAAACCAGTTCTGGGCTCTCGCTTAATGAAATCCTTTTAACGGTACCCAAACTGCAAAACAATATATGTTATCTACTTTTACAATTTAGTCAACACAATGTTGTATTCTGCTGTGATATTAAGCAAATGCACCGTCAAATTTTGGTTCATCCCGATGATAGAACTTTTCAATTGATTTTGTGGCGGTCACATCCAAACCAATCCCCATCTATTTTCTAACTCAATACGGTAACATATGGAATTAACAGCTCTCCATATTTAGCTATCAGAACATTGCACCAACTAGCTGATGACCATGGCAATGAATTTCCACGCCCAGTTCATGTCTTGCTTAATTATGTGGATGATATTATCTCTGGAGCGGACACTGAAAACGAAGCTCTGACCCTTCAGTCCCAACTTATTTCTTTGTTAAATCAAGGTTGTTTTGAACTTAGAAAATGGGTTTCGAACTCGCCTAAATTTTTAAGTAACTTACCCGATTCAAATCTTGAAACACCAAAGTTCTTGCAAGACTCAGAAACGCTACGATTTTCAGTCTTAGGGCTTAAATAGTCTCCAGTCACTGATGCCTTCTCATATGATTTTCAAACACCTACTTCACACAAACCTCCTACCAAGCGCTCTGTACTCAGTACTATAGCAAAGATTTATGATCCCTATGGATTTCTTGTCCCTTTTATAATGCTGGCCAAATGCTTTATGCAACTCATCTGGACAAAAGGACTGTCGTGGGATTCACCACTTCCATCAGATCTTCAAATGCAATGGTACTCATTCACGGTTAATATTAAGTTGTTATCTAACATTTCAATACCTCGATCATTAAACTTATATTCAACATGTAAAATTGAACTACATGGGTTCTGTGATGCATCCGAAGTCGGATATGCTGCTGTTGTTACTTACCTAAGATGAGAACTAAACCAATCCGTATCGATAAAACTACTAATGGCAAAGAGTCGTGTTGCACCTTTGAAACGAGTCACGATACCTCGCCTTGAATTATGCGCTGCACATTTATTGGCTCAATTAGTGTCTCATATCAAATCCTTATTTCCTGATAAAATAACATCTAATAATATACATTTGTGGTCTGACTCAACTGTAGCTCTCACATGGCTGCAAACCCCTGCTTACAGGTTAAAGACCTATGTGGCTAATCGTGTCTCACAAACCCAAGAATTGGTACCTGCTGAGTCATGGAGACGTATCTCTTCTGGAGATAATCCTGCAGATTGTGCCTCCAGGGGCTTACTCATGTCTCATTTGCTTGATCACAAACTTTGGTGGAATGGCCCATCCTGGCAATCGTTCCCAACAAGTGAATGGCCAACATCTAAGTTTACATCTGTGACATTAGATTCGACACACAAACTTAAACCAAACTCACTAACCATACTAACAACTACTTCACAAGAAGAATGGTCATCTTTGTCCAAGATTTCATCCTGGGTAACATTGTCTCGAATTATGGCTTGAGTACTGTGCTTCATTCGCAATTGCTGTAGTTCAAAACGTCAAAATGGATATATCAAAACTGAAGAACTAAACGAAGCTTAAGTTAAAATATTTGCTCTTGTGCAACTGACGTCATTCTCCAATGAACTCAAAGACATTTGTGCGTCCAGTCATCAAACTTTGTCCACTACCTAATAATTAATGTTGTTGAAGTGTGGACACTACAAGGTCGGCGATATATACAGGACTTATATGTGTTCTGGATTTATATAATGTGGTTTTGAAAATAATTAATTCCCAACTACTCAACAAGAGACTGGTTAATCACATTTTTACCCCACCAATTAAAATCATATGTTTTTATTATAATTTGATTTTAAATATTTCTCTTTTCCTATAATTTTATTCTCACCTGATATCTTTTGTTTACATTTTCATGGTTACCTATTTTATAATAACAAACGTTCTCCTCACTTAAACAGTCCAGCAAATAATCACTTCCAGTTTACTTTTGTTAATATTTCATCCTCTTCCCATTTGATTTCCCCTTTTAGCGAATTTCCCCTATAGGGAAGAAGCTATTACCGTAGTCGGCATGGTAAGACCTAGGCCCGGGACCATGATAACTTTTCGTTTTGAGGTCCCCAGACCCCAAAAACACCATTTGTTCGAAACTGTATATATATATATATATATATATATGTGTCCGTGAGCACGATAACTCTCGTAAAAATGATCCGATTTTGATGAAATTTGGTATAAACGTGTAAAGCAGCATTTATGACTTTAAGTTCGAAAACCAGCCATATCGCTCTGTCCAAAGGGGTATTTTGGGGGGGTTTTGTACCCCAAAAATGGGTTTTTTGAATTTTTTATATATAATTTTTGAAAAAGTCAAATATTTGTTTTTACCATTGGATTCAGCTTAAAAAAATACACAATTTGGTATTTTGATCATTTCTCTACGTCAATTGGTTACCGAGATATTGAAAGTGCTAAACACAGTACGTTGTCTAATGTTATTCTTATGGAGGAAAATAAAAATTTTATATATCGCTTATTTATGAACGTATACTGACGAAACATGGTATACGGCTTCATCTGGTTGTGGACCATTGATATTTGCTCAAAAAAACAATTTTTTACCATAGGCTCCCGTAGCAGCAAACCTGCGTACTCAGCCCCATGTTATTCTTATGGAGAATAAGTAACGTGTTATCTCCCTTCATTATGAAAATAAATTAATGAAATTTGGTATGTGGCTTTACCTACATGAGTTGTATTGATATTTGTATAAAACCCCATTTTTTGTGTTCCTTGCTTCAGCAAACCTGCATACTCAGCCGCCATGTTATTCTTATGGAGAATAATTAAAATATCATAAATAGTTTATTTATGAATGTATATTGATGAAACTTGGTATGTGGCTTTATGTGGGTGGTATTAAGATACATATATATGCACTGGAAATTCGCTGAGTACGCAGGTTTGCTGCTACGGGGGTATTTTTTGTCAATTATCAACATTATAATGTATGTATATCTATATCCCACTTCATGGTAACTTTTTTTCAATGACACGCTGGTTAAAACCCCCAAACTATGTACCTGTAATAAAGTGAGTGACATCATCCATAACCCTGGATCCTTCAGATCTTCTAGATCCTCTAGAACTTAGTCTAGATCTTCAAGACCTTCTCATCCCATCTCCTGACTCCTTTGATCTCCACATGTCTCATCCAAAGTAGTGACTTAAAGGTCAGAACTGTCACCCAATTTGGTGAGTGGATAAGTAATTAATATAAACTTCTTTTGATCATTTTCTTTTCATTTTGTTTAGTTATAAGTACCCTAATATTTGTGATCGGTGTCTTAAAACCATTGGTACAAACTAAAATACATAACATGTTTCCCTTTTCTATGTCAATAACCAGCCTGTCAGTCCTTACTTATCTATTCCTTTAAAATGTAAAATAAATGTTTGTTATATGTTATAATTTGTCCATTATTATCATTATTTTTTTTGCCCTTCACATTGGTCCTTCGCCTATCTTTCTTATCTTCCCCAAAAACATCTAGCCCCAAACAATTACCGTACCACAGTCATTTTAGATTTTAGATAATTGCCAAACAGCATTTTAAAGGATGAATCAGACACTAAATTATTTAAAGTAAAATTAAAACAATTCCCAATAGATAAGTCTCTTTATACATAAGAGGAGTACTTTACCTAATAATTTGTAACTTTTATGCAAGTTTAGGGCCTTGGCTAATTGTAATTATGTCATTAGAATTTTGTTTTATTATCAAGCGTTAAGTAGTTTTTTAACATTTATTTTGTTCCATTATTAATTTAGCCTAAGTTTTGAAACTATTTTTTGTACTGATGTGCATATATTGGAAATTATTAGAATTCATTGCATCAACTTCGCCTGGTTTAAAAGTTATCTATCAGAACGATCTCAGGTTGTTTCGATTTGTGGCGTGAATAGTGACGCAAAGCCTATTAATTACGGAGTTATTCAAGGCAGTAATTTGGGGCCAATTTTATTTTTGATTTACATAAATAATATTACACACCTCAATCTGAATGAAAATATTGATCTCTTTGCTGATGACACACTAATTTTAATCAAAGGGAAGTCATGGTTGGATGCCAGATCCAAGGCACTTGGTGATCTCGCACAGGTAAAAATGTGGCTGGACTAGAACATTCTGTCCTTAAACGTCAGCAAAACTAAATTTTTGCCTATTTCCCTGAGTAATATTACAGATTAAGATTTGAAAGATCTTCGAATTCATTTTTGTGGTAACATACTCAATAATGGTTGCAACTGCAAACACATATAACAGGTTTCTAGTTATAAATACTTAGGAATTTATTTTGATTGTCGAATGAAATGGGTAGAACACATTGCTTTTCTTAAACAAAAAATACGAAGATACATTTATGCATTTAGACAGTTAAGTAGCATTTTAGACGAAAGGGAAGTCAAATTAGCTTATTTTGCCTACGTTCAGTCTGCTTTCTTTTGGAATTCTTAGTTGGGGAGCTTGTTATCCCTCAACTTTAGAACCCCTTATCATAATACAGAGAACAATTTTGAAATTAGGTTTCTAAAAGACCCGAAGATACTCAACCGAAGCCCTTTACCGTGAAACTGGGATACTAACAGTCAGGCAGGCAGCTTTACATTAAATTTTTGCTGATCCATATTTTTAAAAACTTTGAAACAATTTTCTCACCAGTTTATCATCAGCATCTCACAAGATATTCACAAAACGTTGGAATTTCCGTTTTACAGCTCAATAGATCAATTTCATTAACAAACTCTTTATTCGCAGCTCAACAACTTTCTCAAAATTTAAGTCAAAATTATATAATTAACAATCTTTTCAACTCCCCTTCAATTAATATCTTTAAAAATTGCTCCAATGAATTTTTGCACACTATTGGTATTGATGAGACCGAGGCTCTTATCAGGCCAAACTTTTCCAGACATACCAGACAAGGTACGCAACCCTTGACACCCCACCCCCACTCATAACAAGTTAGATAAACAGTCGTTTGGTTGTTGTCATCAAATTTTAATTATTAGTATTATTCAATTATATATTTTGTATTCATTGTCATTTTTGTAAATTACAGTAAAGTTCAGTATTTTGTTTTTGTATTTATATTAATCTCATATCTCATACTGCACACATCAGTATGCTATTCCCATTATTTACAGCAAATATTAATTTTAATGTTTTGGTCTTTCCTCAGCTAAATTTACTCCAAATAGATAAGAACTCTGGCTTACGCACAGGCATCTGCACATGTAGGCCTATTCCTTATATGATGGCTTGAATTTAATTTTAATATAAACACTATTAGTATCTGATTTTGTATTTAATTGTAAGAAAAATGGGATGGATAAACGTTTTTTCATTTAATTAATTTCATTGATGAAATAAAGATTATTTGATTGATTGATTGATATTTAACGGTAACGGAATAATTTTGTTCGCCATCTTATCCAGATTAATAATTTTGGTGTCTTATTAATATTTGATTCTGAGGAGATCAAATATCCCCGTCACAACAAACCTGTGTACTCAGCGAATGTCCAATGCATATATATGTGTCTCACTACTACATAAAGCAACTTAACAAGTTTCACAAAAATAAATTAATAAATAAGTGATATAGCCTAACTTATAACAATTTATTTATTCTCCATAAGAATAACATCAGGACTGAGTACGCAGGTTTTTGCAACGAGACAGACAAGAAATGTGTTTATTTGCAATTATTATTTTCAACTCAGGTACATAATATTTTGAAATAAATGTTTTTTATAAATAATTAACTTGACAAAATACCGTATCATAGTTTATGATGGCAGACCTAGCTTCCTTTTATCAATTGATATAAAAATTTAAAAAATTAAAGACAAAAAAGTGGCTCAACCATCCCCACTCTCCTCTAATATAACCAGGAAAACTACCAAGTTTATCCAGGGTTACCCTGGGTGTACCCAGGTTACATACTAAGTTTTATTAATTTAGGTTCATAAAAAAGAGAGATATCAAATTTGACTTATTCTCCATTTGAATTACATGGGGTCCGAGTAAGATAAGCATGTTTGCTGCACTTTGTTCTCTGCAACGATTGGACGTAGAACAACAATTAAAACACCAAAATTATTGTTTAGTAGAGCACTTACTTAATTATTAATTATTGTTTACTTATAGGTAAAAAGAAATGTGAAGTTTTTGTAAAATTATATTAGGAAAATCTAAAAACTTTTTCTATAGATTAACATGGGAAATTTTATAGACCCGTTTTTGACCTCTCTCCACAGCCGCTTAACCTAAGTTAATGATTCAAAATACTAAATTATTTGTTTTTTAAGCTCCATAAAATGGCCAAAACAAAAATTTAGTGCTTTTACAGTGTTAGGGTAAAAAATTGAAACAAATAATTTTTGAAAAATTTAAAACCCCCTTTCCATAACTTAGTCCGATCGATCTGGTTTTCGAACTTAAGTCATAAATGGTTACTCTCCACATTTGAGCCAAATTTCATCAAAATCGGGCGTTTCTTTCAAAAGTTATCGAGGTAACGGACACGCATATATATACATACATATATATGAATTTGAACGAATAGTGTTTTTGGCATCTGGGGGCCTTAAAACAAAAGCTATCATGGTCTCGGGCTTAAGGCTTACCATGCCACCTACGGTAATAGCTTCTTCCCTATCGGGGAAATTCGCTAAAATAAGTGAGGAGGGTCATGTTTTAACGGTGTTATTTAATGTGATATATTTGGCTGCTGACTGATCAGTCAGTTGCACGTGACTTTAGCAGAAGGGGAAAGAATGCTAGCCCATTAGTTATCATAGGCCCTGGTCCATGCCCTATTTCACGCTCACAAGAGTTACTGTGTCTTGCCATTGTGCTGACCCGCACCTCCAATAGAAATGCATTTCATATCCACCGTAAATTAGATTTTTTTAAAGAGAGGCTAGCACAAGGGTCTTATATGAAACTAGGCCTTCAATGTTCATAACCTAAATAATACTACAGTACCAACAACAACCAACTTAAATGAACTTACATCACACTGCAAATGATGTAGGTCCTTCTAAATTAAGGTCTCTACTGATATCAGAGCGATTGAAAACATCTAACTTACAATAAAATCAAATGGTAATTCTCAGTAATGTATGGGTCAATTTTAGTTTTTCTCATACTTCCATAATTGTTCCACTGGTTAGTAGTAACAAGAAAACACAATGCATAATTGTCGGAAAGGAGTTGTACGGAGTATGTGACCCTCAGAAGGACAAAGTTCGCATGGTGTTATTCCTCGATACTGGCCGCTTCTAATCAGCCATTAGCGTAAATATTTGTCCTTGAAGGTTATTAGATTTAGGCTAATTTATATTTAGTCCATTTATAACGTAACGTAACTCTGCAGAGCGCTGTATACCTTCGTTTTCCGTCCACACTTCGCTCTGCAAAGTTAGGATAGATTAGGTTACGTGACGTTAGAAATTAAAAAGGTTAACAAACTAAAAAAAATCCCGATTTATTAAAGAAAATGTATATCGGCTAAACACAGTACGTTGTCTTATGGGGTTTTTATATTAGAAAAGCATGTTGTGCATTTTTTGGTGTATTAGTTTCATCCCCAGCAACCTCGCACCTACTTTTAAGCCTGACTGGACCTTCTCCTAACTTATAATGCGTAAAATTGTATTCTTAACATTGCAGGTAAATTAAACCAGGAGCATCAGAACAGCCAAAAAATCAATTTTTCCAGATTTTAATAAAATTGGCATAAATGTATGTTTTTACACTGGGTTTGAGTTTTAAAAGTTTTGTATGTGGAAATTCACTTCCCTCACGTCAGCGTGCTGCGTGCGAACTCGTTTTATTTTACTACAAAAGCTATATTTTTATGGAATTTCAGATAACTTTCTAAGGGGTTTCAAGTCTTACATCATTAATAGGAAACATTTTGTTTTTTACCATGAGTTTTTGTCTTCAACTTTTAACGTTCAATCTGGAGTTCCTCAGGGCTCGAATTTGGAGCCCTGTCTTTTCACTATTTTAATTAATGATTTGTGCGATTACATTGGTTCCTCAAAAGCACTTTTATTTGCAGACGATTTAAAAATTTACAACCATGTGAGGAATGATGCTGATGTTGTTCTGTTACAAAACAATCTTAATAATGTTTATCGTTGGAGTACAATGAACAAAATGACCTTTAATACTTCGAAATGCCAACTGATAACATTTACAAGATCACTAGACTGTATAAAGAACAATTATTTGTTGAATGGGGTTTCAATTTCTAGAATAGATAAAATCAAGGATTTAGGGTTGTTATGGATTCAAAATTGTCATTTAAATGCCACGTAGAAGCATGCATAGCATCATATAATAAAATTATGGGTTTTATTATTAGGCAGAGCATAAATAAAAAAAATGTTAAAACCTTGATCAGACTTTACGGTTCTTTAGTCAGGTCGAGGTTAGGAGCGGTGCCATTATATGGAATCCCATTAACGATACTGATCAAGATGCAATGGAAAGAGTTCAAAATCGATTTTCACGTTTTTATAATTAAAGTTTTTAATATTTACACATATGGGGTTCCGTATGATGAGTTGCTTGGGTTGTTTGGGTTCCAGAGCCTAGCCTCGAGGAGAACTCTTATGTGCTTGGTATTCCTGTACAAACTGGTGCATGGCACGTTGGGCGACTCTGCTACCTTGGCGGCCCTGCCGTTTCGTGTACCCTCTTTCAACAGTAGGATCAAACTCCTCTTCTCTCTCCCTCACTCCCGTACCTCTCCACATGCGTCCTCAACCCTCAACCGGGTGATGAGGGCTTACAACTCAATTTCTGTTGCTGGTTCAGACGTTGATATTGTGTTGATTCGTTAAATAGTTTTAAGGTAAAATGCTTGGCTTATTTAAGTTACTAATATGTGTTTTTTATTTATCTCATTTGTAGTTAGTTCTGTTCTGAGCATATTGTAAGGGCTATTGTTGTATATTATTGCATGATCGCTTTCTACCACATTTGTTATTGAATCTGTCTGTGACTATGCCATTTAAGTTATTATTATAATATTATGTTTTTTTATTTTTAGCGATTTCCCCTATTGGGAAGAAGCTATTACCGAAGGTCTCATGGTAAAACTTAAGCCCGAGACCATGATAACTTTTGGTTTTGAGGCCCCCAGATGCCAAAAACATTATTCGTTCAAATTTATATATATATATATATATATATATGTGTGTGTGTGTGTGTGTGTGTGTGTGTGTGTCCGTGAATGCGATAACTTGAGTAAAAAACGTTTGATTTCGATGAAATTTGGCTCAAATGTGTAAAGTGACATTTATGACTTTAAATTCAAAAAACCAGAAAAATCGGACCATGGGAAGGGGGGTTTATGGGGGTTTTAAATTTTCCAAAAATCGGTTTTTTACATTTTTCACCCTAAAATTTGTAAAGCACTTAAATTTGGTTTCGACCATGCTATAGGGCTTAAAAAAACAAATATAATAGGCTATAGTATTTAATTATTAACGTAGGTTAAGTGGCTGCGGAGAAAATCCAAAAAACCTACTAGTAAAATCTCCAATTTTAATCTTCTAGGAAAAAGGTTTTCGGCTTTTCCTCAGTTAATTTTACTTTAAACTTCACATTTGCTTTTACCAATCACTTCAGCTCCACAAAACAATAATTTTGCTGCTTAAATTGTGATTCTACGTCCAACTGTTGCAGAGATATTCATTCAAAGTGCTAAACAGTGTGTTGTCCAATGTTATCCTTATGGAGAGTAAATAAATTTTGGGTACTTTGATATTATACGGATGCCACTATTTTTGTAGGTTAAATTTTTACCGGATAGAAAAGATAACTACATAATTCAAAAAAACGTACTTTTATTGACTTACTGTACAAATTTTACATCATTCTGATGAGCGGTCTTTGTGTTGTGCCTCCCAAAAGGCAGCGATGTCCGCTAGGATCGTGTTGAATGCGTCGCCGCCGCTAGCAGCCAGACCCGATCGCCACAGGTACTCCGCCAAATATACAGCGCGCTGCGGCAGTTATGTTAGGATGGGTTATCATAAAAATACGTACGGTTTCCTCTTCATTTTGAGGTAAATCCCACACCAAAAGAACGTCACTCATTATGAAAACAAATGTAACGTCATGCACGGCAATAAATCACTCATGATACTGACCCAAATACAGGCAGTGACAGGTGATGCGCGCGCTCCGGTCAACGACCTGACCTTGGCCTATTTAGAGGGGGTTTGGCGGCCGGAAGTATGACTCATCAGGTATCATTCGATTCGTAAAGAAACAAGGAAAGTCCTACAATCCTTTTTATGATAACCCATCCTAACATAACTGCCGCAGCGCGCTGCATAAGGGTGGCATCCGTATAATACCAAAGTACCAAATTTTTATATGTCGATTATTTATGAATGTATATTGATGAAACTTGGTAATGTGGCTTCACGTAGTACTGGTATATTGATATTTGCACAAAAAATTAATTTTTTGTTGATTGTCCCCGTAGCAGCTAACCTGAATACTCAGCACTAATGTTATTCTTATGGAGAATAAGTAAAGTTTTATATTTCCCTTAATTATGAACATAAATTAATAAAACTTGGTATGTAGCTTCACCTGGTTCAGTTATACTGATCATTGCATAAAAACACATTTCTTATCTTCCTCGTTGCAGCAAACTTGCGTACTCAGCCCTAACGTTATTCTTATAGGGAATAAATCAAATGTTATAAATCACTTATTTATGAATGTATTTTTGTGAAACTTAGTAAGTGGTTTAATGTAGGAGTGAGAAACATATAAATGCATTAGAAATTCGCTGAGTACCAGGGTTTAAGCTGCGGTCGCATTTGTCGCAAAATGCATCACGAAAATGCGAGAATATTTGGGCAGGCTGTCGCTTTTTTGCTACAAAGAAAAGGATAAGACATTTTTAAATTTTATTGCAGAAAATCTGGTTTTAACAATAAAAATTGTATTAAAAGTCCGTGATCACGATCCACAACCAAAAAGATTAGAAGAGTAGGTGGGATGTTGTAGAGGCTTCACGTTGCGTTGGTTGCACTACGTCACTTTACGGATCGCCTCTCGCCTCTGAGCGAGTGGTAAAGGAGACGAGCCTACATTACGTAAACAGTTGCTGTCGATTTCAACTGCGTACCGTGTAAACGGAATGGGCGAGTTACTGAAATGACATTTGTAGTGTCAGTAGCTAATCCCCTAGCAGACGTCATGCGCTCCACTGTGATTCAGTTTGGCGCGCACTCTGTAGTAGCAGAGTCTAGCCGAGCGAATCGGCGAATGCGAGAATGTCAAGTGCTAGTTCGCCACCGAAGGGATGACTGCGCTCGCCTTGCAATCGCACCGACTCTTGTCGGTTTTTGTTACCGAGTCAAAGGAGACGAGCGGCAGGTCCTCCATACTTAGTGCCACTCGTGGCCTCGACTCGCTGCAGAATTTGGACGGTTACACGAGCACGAGTCGCTCGAAATCTCAACGATCGGGCGAAAGTGTAGAGGTACCTTAGTGAAAACAGACAACTCGAAATCGGTAATGCGCAAATACGATTGCGATATGCTTTGAGGTTATGTTTCAGAGTATGTAATATTTGGGGTGAGTGAGTTTTAGTTGTTCTGGTGCTCTATTAGGCCTATTCTATTAGAATGTTTAGTATATTTCCATTAAGACTTTAATGGTTATAAATGGATAAGCTACCAAGAAAAGTAGACTCTGCTGAATTATATATTACGGTATTGAAATGTTAAACCTTAAAAACAAATACAAGCAAAAAACAACTTAAGACCAAAAAATTACACGCCATAAAAATGCGAAATGGAAAATATTTTTGCTACAAGTCTCTAAGAGCTTGTAGCATTTTTGCTCAAAGATTTTTTTTCCCAGCTGAATCCCTGCTGAGTACGCAGGTTTTCTGCGATGGGAGGTATTTATTATTGTATTAGATAAGACGTGAAGACATGAAGAAAAACCAATGATTCTCCAATGGACTGTTAAAATGATTTTAAACTGCTTCAATGTATTGGTTGTAAAACTGTATTGGAGCATGTAAATAAATAAAATAAAAAAACATGTTATATTTCTATGTAGGGAATTGAATTGTCTACAAAATGTATATAGGTATAACAAATTTTCCATAAGAAATCTACAGAAAAAATTTTACCGAGGCTGCTTTTAAAATTTCAAAAAACTTTTTATAATCTTTCTAATTTTTTCACTTTACCAAAAAAATAAACTTTCTAGATCTTTTAGCAAGATTCCCACAGGGAAGAAGTTATTACCGTAGTCGGCATGGTAAGACCTAGGCCCGGAACCATGATAACTTTTCGTTTTGAGAACCCCAGATGCCAAAAACACCATCCTTTCAAAACTGTATAAATATATCTGTCCGTGGGTGCAATAACTCTCGTAAAAATCAACTGATTTTGATGAAATTTGGTACAAACATGTAAAGCAACATTTATGACTTAAGTTCGAAAACCAGCCAGATAGCTCCATGCAAAGGGGTATTTTAGGGGGGTTTTTTATCCCGAAAATGTTTTTTTTTAGTTTTTTACAAATAATATTTTAGTAAATCAAATTTTATTTATCACCATTGAATTCAGCTTAAAAAAAAAACAAAAAAATTGGAATTTTGATCATTGCTCTACGTCAATTAGTTACAGAGATATTGAGAGTGCTTAACATAGTACGTTGTCCAATGTTGTGGAGAATAAGAAAATTGTATAACTCGCTTATTTATCAACTTAAATCCTGACGAAACTTGGCATAACTTATTGCTTAATATTGTTGTGGTCTATTGATATTTGCACAAAATATGATGTTTTCGCCGATAGTTCCCGAAGCAGCATACCAGCATACTCAGGCCCTATGTTATTCTTATAGAGAATAAGTCAAATGTTATCTCCGTTAACTATGAACATAAATTAATAAAAATTGGTATGTGGCTTTATCTAGTTGAGTTATATTTGTATAAAAACCCATTTTTGTGTTCCTTGTTTCAGCAAACCTGCATACTCAGCCGCCATGTTATTCTTATAGAGAATAATTAAAATATCATAAATAGTTTATTTATGAATGTACATTGAAGACACCTGGTATGAGGCTTTATGTTGTATTAAGATACATACCGGTATATATGCATTGGAAATTCGCTGAGTACCGGTACGCAGGTTTGCTGCTACGGGGATATTATATTTTATTTTACTATTTTCAAATTCTACGGTTCATTCCGATTAAAATGAATATAAGGTTGGCTACAGGTTTACTTCTACGATTGAATTTACAGTAACTTATACGAATTTTCAAAAAAAGTTCTGCAAAATCGCCAAATTTAGCCTGCCATTTCTCACTGCTAGGGTTAAGCGTTTAATTTCTACCATAACCTAACTCTGTAGAGCACTGTATACCCCCATTTTCTGTCCACGTATCACTCTGAGTTAGGTTTGGGTAGGTTCCGTTAGGCCTAGAAATTATAAAAAGTTTAAAGAACTCAGGAAATGTGCGTTACCGAATCAAATTCTTTGTTAAGAATAATTTAACATGTTTCCTTTATTAAATCGCAATATGAGAAAAATTGGAGTTGACCCTCACATCGCTTAGAATTACCGGCCAAGGGGATAGATTAACTAGGTAGGCCTAGGCCTAGTAGCTATAAAAGCGGACAAATAAATTGCCAGTTGTAGGCCTAGGCCTAGTAGCTATAGTAGCGGACAAATAAATTGCCAGTTGAGGGAGTGGTTTGCTATCAACCAAGATTAGCCAATAGTAGACATGATGCATTGCCAAAACCCCACACCAGCTGATCGGAATAACATTTGAGGGATATTTTTCTATGGAAAAATGGCAAGTCAATGTGTACAACTACGCTATTTGCTACAGCCCCACTGTCAATTTAATTGTCGGTTAATACAGGTAGATTTTGGTTCTAGACTTGAGAGTAGGAATAAGCCAGGGTGTCTTATTCATAGACTCGTAGGCTACGCTAAATGTCTAAAGATAATTAATTTTAAAAGTAATTAGTTCTAAGTAGTAATTTATCGAACAGTGTAATGGGCTAGTTATTTTATGAACATCTTAGAAATTTAATTTGTACTGATGAGCGTTGTTGTGATTTGAGCAAATTAGCCAAAAAGGTCTACAACGGATGAAACCTAAAGCTCATTACCTCCATCTTTATCACCCATATTAACAGTTGTTTTCTTGTCTTCAAGCTCCAGCAACACGTAAATTTACTTAACAAGTAATTAAATAACACTTATAACATTCCACGAATCCGTCACCGCGACAGGGAAAAATGGCGGAAGCTAGCAGTCGCCAGTCGGCTTCTTTCTTTCTTTGGCGGCAGAAACAAAATTTTCATTTCGCGGGGTACCGGCAATTCATCAGAGAGGTTAAAATCTTATAGCTGTATACATGTAGTATATGATTATAATAACCAGAAGCAGTCTGGCTAGGTTGGCTGACCAGCGGTCACCAAGGGCCCCGGGAGCCCACAAAATTGAGGAGCCCCAAAATGCTCCTAAAACAATTACAAATTTCAATAAATAAATTATAAAAATGGAAAAGTATTTGCGAGCACAGGTGTTTATTTTTACCACAATAAGAAATACAAGTTTAAATTTATTTTGTTAAATCAAAGAACAATAATGTTATCAATTACAATTATTATATACATATAATTATCTATATATGTGTCCGTGAATGCGATAACTTGAGTAAAAAACGTCCAATTTTGATGAAATTTGGCTCAAATGTGTAAAGTGACATTTATGACTTTAAGTTCGAAAACCAGAAAAATCGGACTATGGGAAGAGGGGTTTATGGGGGTTTTAAATTTTCCAAAAATCAGTTTTTGCATTTTTCACCCTAAAATATTTGAAACCCTTAATTTTGGTTTTGATAATGTTATAGAGATTAAAAAAACAAATAATACGGTATTTTGAATTATTAACCTAGGTTAAGTGGTTGCGGAAAAAATCGAAAAAAATTCTCATAAAATCTCCCACGTTAATCTTATGGGAAAAAGGTTTTTGGCTTTTCCTCAGTTAATTTTACTTTAAACTTCACATTTGCTTTTAACAATCACTTCAGCTCCACAAAACAATCATTTTGGCGTTTAAATTGTGTTTCTACGTCCAACCGTTGCAGAGATATTCAAAGTACTAAACACAGTACGTTGTCCAATGTTATCCTTATGGAGAATAAATAAAATTTGATATCTTGATTATTTATGAATGTATATTGATGAAACTTGGTATGTGGCTTCATGTTGTACTGGTATATTGATATTTGAACAAAAAACAAATGTTTTGTTGGTTGTCCCCGTAGCAGCTAACCTGCATACTCAGCCCTAATGTTATTCTTATGGAGAATAAGTAAAGTTTTATATCTCCATTAATTATTAACATAAATTAATGAAACTTAGTATGTAGCTTCACCTGGTTGAGTTAAATTGATAATTGCATAAAAACACATATTTTGTGTTCCTTGTTGCAGCAAACCTGCATACTCAGTCCTATGTTATTCTAAGGAGAATAAATAAAATGCTATAGATCACTTATTTATTAATTTATTTTTATAAAACTTGGTAAGTGCCTTTATGTGGTAGTGAGAAACATATACATTCATTGGAAATTCGCTGAGTACGCAGGTTTGCTGCGACGGGGGTATTTAAATTATTTTAATCACAAAAATATTGTGTCCTGGTCAAGGCTTGAACCTACGACCTTTGACTTACTGTAATCACGCCTTAACCCCCACGGCCAATCTGACTCACAAAATTGAATGGAAGGGCTAGATTATAAAAATTACCAACAGTCTACACCTACACGACTAGGACAATACTTTAATTCTTCTATAAATTTATCTACTTGCGCAAATCACTGTAATAAGAGTAATAAAAGATGGAAAAATGTAATTTGATTCTTTTGATTTATGAGTCTATTCTTGCTATGAAATATGATAAAATAAACTACGAGCAAATTAATATACATTTAATATAATTATAATGATAAATTATATTATGTTAAAACGGTATAATGTAATATATACATTAATATATAATTAATAATAATATAATATAGTATGATTTGCCAACAATAGCTTTTGGTGGCCCAACATCTCCTATAGTTGGATTTGCCAACCGACCATTATCCAACCATGCACTTCTAACCATCCCAATCATTCTCCATCGTTGGGCCAACGATGTGTGCTACTAGGGTTGCATTTTTATTTCACAGTCTTAGTTTTATCATTAAATAATTACAGTATAAAAAATAACTGTTCTTATTATAGATACATTTTAACGATGCAATCTACCACAGTAAAATGTCTATTTTGTGAAAAAGCAATTGCGAGATCATATATATTTCATATCATAATAACATATGTTCAATGAACCCAAATAAATCGGTAAATGAAAAGAAGATTTGTGAACGGTTAACCAATCTATAATTCGAAACCATTTTGCTTGTCATTTGAAAAGCTGCAGTAAAGCAAAAAATAATAGTGACATTTCTAGTTCACCTCAACCTGAACCTAGTACAAGTGGGATGAACCAATTAAAACGAAAACAACCTTAACCAGATCAAGCTTCGACTGTTGAAAATAATGTTACTAAAGAAACTCCTAGAAAAAAACTAGTAATGAGTATAAAGTAAAATGTTCTCAATATGATCAATTGATAAGAAAAAGCAACATGAGCTATCACCTAAAAACTCATACAGAAACCATTCAACCTCAATTAGTCTCAAATCGCGGTGGTGTTATTGATTATGAACATGATGTGTGCCTGCTCCAGAAAAACGACCGCGACTTGATATCCAACCAGCAGAGTTGAATAGTTCAGTTTTTAATACTTTACACGGTGCAGCGTTTTTAGCAATCAACACTATTGTCAACCTTGCCAAATGGGCAAATGGCCGGTTACGGGCGCATCTATACCTACACCTGATGATAAAGAAATCGAACTGTCGAGAACCAAGGTTCGTAGAGCTTTCAGATTTTAGACCAGGTGTGCTTATTTACATAAGAGTAATGTTCGCAGCAAAGATGTCTTACGAGGGTGTCCTCATAAATCAACAACATACCATAAAGTGTTGCCAACCTTAAGGGTATAATAATGGTGCAGCTATTTTTAAATTGTCACTGGACAAACAGTAAGAAAATCTAAACCCTTAATTGATTAATCTAATAATACAAGTAAATCAAAGCAATATATTAGTTTCATAAAATAACAGCTTATAATAGAATGTAAACAGTTAAACAATGTTAATTCTAATTACACTGATGAGGAAAATATGGTACTCGTACGATAAATATCGTGTTTTCATCAACACTGCAGATTGGATTGGTGATCACGTGACCTTCAGCTGTTTTTACGAGGTCTCTTCCGGTAAAGTAGAAAATTCTTTACTACTTTAGTACCGTAGTACTAGTACGGATGTATCGGGCTATTATGATTTTGCTAAAAGAAATGGAAGAGTTTCAAAGTCGCGGCTTTGGCTGAGCATTATATAGCATTGATGAGTTAGAAATACATATAAACCGTTATAAGCCACTTCGCAGAAAAAAATAGCAGAAAATAAAGCTATAGTTAACGTGAAAAATAAAGATCAGAAATTTTTTCTTTGGTCGATTCTGTCCGTACTGCACCATGTTGATAGAGACCCTCAAAGACTCAGTAAATACAAAAACCACGAACATGAATTTGACGACACATTGAGAGATATTAAATTCCCTGTACCGGTATCGTCAAGCGTCATATCAAAGTTTGAAAAATGATCTGGGGTATCTGTCAATACTTATACTTCCGAACATATGGAAACTATTAAAGACAGAGATGACTTTGAAGACTATCCAAAGAGACAGAGGAATAGTAGGAAAGATAATACCTACGATATTTATCCTTTTTTACTTTCTCCCCCTATACATAGTATATGGAGAAAGTATTGTTTTCGTAAAAATTTTCGAATTTGAGTTGTTAGTGGAAATATTCGTTTTGGTGCTCCCTGAACCCAAAAAAGTGGTTTTTACGTGATGTCTGTCTGTGTGTGTGTGTGTGTGTGTCTGTGTGTGTGTGTGTGTGTGTGTGTGTGTGTGTGTGTGTGTGTGTGTGTGTGTGTGTGTGTGTGTGTGTGTGTGTGTGTGTGTGTGTGTGTGTGTGTGTGTGTGTGTGTGTGTGTGTGTGTCTGTGTGGATGTGTACAGAGCAGAGCCCTAACCTATGGGCCGATTTTTATGAAATTTGGTATGTAGGTACTAATCCACGATATCTCCAGGCGTTTTTTTTTCATTTTTTGAATTTTTGATTTTTAAGGGTAATTATCCCCCAAAAACCGCCAAAAACCATGAAAAATCCAAATTTCTCAAAAACGGCTCTAACGATTTTGATTAAACTTTCGTGGTTTGTAGAACTTTAGGTTTCCAACAAAATGACACCACCTGCATGTCTGGAAAAATTCGGTTTCAGAAATTACAGGACTTAAAACATCCAAAATTCAGTTTTTTAGATTTTTCATAAAAAATCATAAATGTTAATAAAGATTACTATTCGCCATTAAAAAGAGCTCAAAAAACTAAATAAATCAGTATTTTAAATTACTATTCTACGATTGCTAGTTGCGGAGAAAATTGAAATTTTCATTTATCGGTAAACACAGTACGTTGTCCAATGTTATTCTTATGTTATACAATGTTATACAAAAATAACTATTTCCCTCTTATTTACTGATCAATTTCATTAAAATTTGATATGCAGGTCAAGTTAGCATTGACCAACAGATGATGTTCGAAATGTGTTGCTATTTAACCCTGGGGGGCAAGGGGGCATTTCCCCTCTCAAAACCACTGTGTGTAGCAACGGACTCTATAGTGCCTCCCAAAAAGGGATTTGGGTGGATATTTCTGAAAACAACTATTTTAGTAATTTTTCTGTACATTTATCTATACTTCATATTCTATATTTAGTAAATAACAAATATTTTTGTCATTAAAGTTTGGCTAAAAGGGAGAAAGTATGTGTCAGTTTCCTGATACCGTTTATTTATAACAAACAATGAAACACCGGGACGCCATATGAATCTCTTATATTTAAAAGATGAAAATAAAAACACTCATTACTGTTGGGTAAAAAGTATGAGCAGATTAGTATGTAGTCAGTTGTCAAAGCATGGCGGTAAAAGATTTTTTTGCAATCTCTGTCAACAATCCTTTGGAACTAAAATATTATTTAAATAAATAAATAAGGTCTTTATTTGGCAAGCGTTAATCAAAGTACAAACTCTGTTTTTCATTACAACTTTTGTCAGAAAAGAAAATAAAATAACATTACATTCCATAAAAACAAAACGAAAAATAAAAAGTAAATATCCAAGTCAGACGAACACTTCCTTTACATATTCCTTAAACCTAAAATAACTGCACTCTTTTAAGGTGGATGGCAAAGCATTGTACTTTTTTGGGCCAAAGTACCTAAACCCTTTTTTCCCCGTTTCCAGTTTTGTCTTTGGCAGGTGCAATAGGCTGTCCTGTCGGGTACTACGCTCTTTAATTTCGTGCCTAAAGACCAACTTCCTCCTAAGGTACTCAGGTTTTCCCGTCTGTAGAACTTTGTGAATCAAGTTGACAGTTTGCATATCGGAGGAGCCCATAATTGACAACACCTTGGAGTTCAATCTGTACTCACTAATGTGATCAAATTTTTTCAGATTATAGACAAATCTAAGCACTCTGTTCTGCAGCCGGGAAAGGATCGTCAAATTTTCCTGAGTAAGGCAACAGGCAAAAGCAGGAAGAGCATAGTATATTACAGGAAAAATGGTTGAACGGACAATTTCCAGCTTAGAAAGTTCTGGCAAAATTGAGCTTAATCTGCGAAGGGTTTTCAAACGGATTGTTACTGTTTTACAAATAGCTTTTACATGTTTAGAAAAATCAAGTTGGGAATCAAGAGTAACACCAAGAATCTTAAGAATATTACTTGAAGTCAGTGGTTGGCCGTCAACAAAGATACACTGCTCAACACAACTATTTGTTGATTGAGCACCAGAAGATGACCTATCTACTAACAAGACGGAACATTTACTGGAGTTCAATAGAAAACCATGATCGTTCGACCATCTATTTACACTCTCTAAATCAGTGTTGATACAACGGACAGCTTCAGCTGCTTCTGAGGGCTTAAAAGAAATTAGCAGTTGAGAATCATCCGCATAAGAATGCAAAGCACAGTGGCTCAAATGATCTTTCAAATCTGCTGTGTATATAAGGAAGAGAATCGGTACCAAGCAACTGCCTTGAGGAACACCGACAAACCTAGAAAGTGCTGACGAGAACTGCCCGTTAACCTTTGTACGTTGAGTACAACCGGTCAAGTATGATGAAAACCACTTAACTGAGATATCATCAAACTGATAAAATTTTAGCTTTGCAAGCAGCAAATCGAAATTCACCGAATCAAAAGCCTGGGAGAAGTCAAGAGAAGTCATCACACTCTCTAAGCCCTTATCTTTTGCTGCGATAATTTCATCAATAACATTAAGGAGTGCTGAGCAAGTGCTAAACCCCTGCCTAAATCCTGACTGTGTTTCAGGAAGCAATCCTTCGGATTCTAAATGAGAGACTAATTGCTCTGCCACAGCCTTTTCCAGTATTTTGGAGATTACGGGGAGGATTGAAATAGGTCGGAAGTCAGAAACCAAAGAAGGGTTCAGGGTTTTAGGGAGAGGAACTACCACGCTCTGCTTCCAACTAGAAGGAAAATTGCCAGTGTTCAGTGATGCATTGATCAGGTGAGTAACTGCTCCAATACAGAAAGGGCTTAATCCTCTGAGCATTTTTATGGATATTCCATCCACGCCAAATGCAGTACTTGTGATACTGTTCATTAACTCCTTTACCTTACTTTCTGATACAGAAGAAAAAGTGAAAGGTGATTTTATCCCTGCACATTTATTTCTGTTAAAGAATCTTATTTTTTCTGTGTTCGCAGTCTTGCTACAACCCATAGTTGAGAAGTAATTGTTTAAATCTTCTAGTCCAATTGAATGGTCTTTTGCTTCAACTGAACTCATTACGCCACCAGCTCGTATTTAATGATCATAACAAGATTTGTAAGGAACCGCTAAATGATGAAACGAATGAAAACATTTCTTTTATATGCAATCGTTGTCTGATGGCATTTGAAAGCGAATCAAAGTCGAATTAACACCGAGAATATTGTATCGGGCACGAATCTGATAAAATTGTAATGCCGCAAAAAAACGAACATGGGATCCCTCCGAGTGTTTAAAAAAATCAATATACAAAAGTTCCGTTTGTAGGCTATGTGGACTTTGAATGTATATTGAAACCTATATCAGAAAAGGAACCTACAAAGAAATCTTGTACTGAAGAACCTTGTACTGAGAAATCTTGTGCATATCATAAGCAATATTATACTACAAAATACCAATCATGCGAGGATGCCAGTTTCTCTTTATATATAACAACGGCAGATAATTATGACATTCCATTAGATCTATATCACAAGTGTTTAGGTCCTGATACAGCGAAAATATTTGTAGGAACCATTTTTAAATATCTAAAGACTTGGAGCAATTGTACAGTAAATAAGCCGCTAAACCTACGGCATTAACGGCGGATGATAAAATAAATATTAAAACCGCTTCTTGCTGTAATATTTGTGGAAATGGGATTACAGAAAATAAAAAGAATCCGTAAAAAAACAGATAAACGCATTCTTGATCACAATAATTTAACCGGAAAATTCAGAGGTGTTGCGCATAACTCTTGTAACTTAAACTTAAATAAACCACTCTTTAACCGATATTTATTAACAACCTGAGCAACTATGACGCACATCTGTTTATGAAATTATTAGGCTTTTAATAGAATAAAATCGCCGTCTTGGCCACAACAGAAGAACGTTACTTATATTTTGAACTTAAAGTGGAGAATGGGGTCAACTTGAGATTTTTAGATTCAATCAGATTCATGGCTTCAAGTTTGGACAGCCTTACGAAGAACCTCACAAAAGATAAATTTACCCACACATCGAAATATTTTGAAGACGACAAAGTTGATTTGGCGTTGAGAAAAGGAATTTTCCCGTACAATTTCATGGATAGTATGGACAAATTTAACTGTGCAACTCTACCTCCGAAACAATCTTTTTATAATATATTGAATAAATCAGACGTTAAGGATGAAGACTACGAGCACGCTTTTAAAGTGTAGAATAGTTTAAATATCCTAAACATGAAAGAATATACATTATTAGTGAATTTACTTTGGAAAGTGAACTATTAGCATGACCCGCACGGTGAAACTTAAGCCCGGGAACACCATAGAAGTTCCTAACGTGACCCCCTGAACACGTTTTGGGGGGTCGTTCAAAATTATATATATGTGTGTATGCACTCTAGCGGTCACAATTTCTGTCCGATTTACTTCAAATTTGGTAGGGACGTTTCTTTTTATAATCTGTTGGACAAGTTCGTTGGGCAAAACAATCGGAAAACTCTAAACACATTTTTTGGGGATTAATATTTCAAATTTCGAGTTTTTGGGCCCAAAAAGGGTCATAAAAGCCCCAGATGTAAACTTAATGCATTTAAAAAGATGGGAATTAGGAAGGCGAAAGTTTTAAGCCCTCTCTCGTCATTCTAGCATAAATATTTACCGAGTTATTAAAGAAAATGTGTATCGGTTAAACACAGTACGCTGTCTTAAGGGGGGTTTACACTAGAAAAGCCTGTTATTCCTTTGTTAGATTACTTTTATTATCCCCAGCAACCTCACACCTACTTTCAAGCCTGTCTGGACCTTCTCCTAACCTTATAATGCGCAAAATTTTATTCCCAGCTTTGCAAGTAAATGAAACCAGGAGTATCAGAACAGCCAAAAAAATCAATTTTTCAGATTTCAATAAAAATTGGAAAAATGTATGTTTTTACACTGATTTTGAGTTTTAAAAGTTTTAATATGGAAATTCACTTCCCTCACGTCAGCGTGCTGCGTGCGAACTCGTTATACAATAAAACTGATACGTTTTTATTAGCCGACATTGTGGAAAACTTTCCTAACGTATGCAGACCACTTATAAACTGGATCTCGCGTGATACTTTACATCTCCCGGATTAGCCTGGGACGCCATTTGAAAAAGACCGAAGTTTTTCTTGAATTACTGACCGATCACTAAAGGGATTCGCGGCAGAATTTCTCAGTGCTGTCATAGATAAACAAAGGCCAATAACAGATTTTTAACTGCTTACGACCCTGAAAACCCCGATGAATATCTCATTTATCTCGATGTTAACAACCTATACGGATGGGATGTGTCGAATCGAATGCCTAAGAGTGGTTTTAAATGGTGTGATGTTGTAAAATTGTATTAGATTGACGAAGAAATTAAAAAAGGTAATATGATAAATAACGAGGCACGTATTGGTTATATATTTGAAGTCGATCTCGAATATTCTAGAGAGCTACATGACGCGCATCAGGACCTTCCGTTGGCGCCAGAAAACACTTGTCTACCCAGCTCGAATCAGAAAAAACTCTTGACTACGTTGTACAACAAAAAAAAGTTATACACTATAAACATTTGCAGCTTTACCTTTCGTTAGAAATAAAATTGAAAAAGATACACAGAGGTGTTGAGATTCATCAGTCACCTTGGTTGAAGGAGTACATCGATATGAATACGGATATGCGAACAAAAGCGTCCAACGACTTTGTGAAGGACTTTTACAAGCTCATGAACAACAGTGCCTTCGGTAATGAAAAACATCCGCAAACACGTAGATATGCGTCTGGCTACGCATGATAAACAAATCGATAAATTCGTGGCGAGACCTAGCTTTAAATCCGTAACGATGTTTATCGAACAGTTAGCAGCTATACACATGGCAAAGACGAGACTATAATTTAACAAACTGATTTATGTAGGCATGTCCATATTAGATATCCCCAAGATCGCTGTTCATGATTTCCATTACAACGTCATAAGACCGAAATTCGGCGACGACGCTAGAGTACAGTACACCGACACTGATAACCTGACGTATAGGATTGCAGCTAAAGACATCTACGAAGATATTAAAAGCACGATTGATCACTTTGACACTAGTGACTATAAAGAAGCAGATAATCCATGTGGTATGCTCTGCGTGTAAATAAAGAAGTCATCAGAAAATGGAAAGTCGAACTGGCAGGTGTTGTTATGAGGGAATTTGTCGGGTTAAGATAAACAATGTTTACGTACAATAAATGTAGTGAAATTGGTGAAAAAGCCAAAGAAAAATCAGTAGTTGAAAAAGAACTGAAAATTGTCGATTATAAGGAGTGCTTCTTCAAACGTAAAGAAATGTATAAAACAATGAATGTAATAAAAAGCAAACTTCATGATTTATATTAAATTACCCAATGTAAAAACACCCTATGTCCGCGCGATGATATAAGGTATATATGCGAAGATGGTATATAAACACTTCCGTGGGGACATTATAAATACCAATGGAGGAAATAATAAATATTGAAATCAACGCAGCTTTGGACTTGGACTTGGACTAGAGAGGTTAACAAAATGTTTGTTTATTGCAAATTGAAATATATGGTTTTATATCCAAATTGAAGCGAATTAATATGCAATTTAGAGGGACCCAATTTGGATCCCACCAAAATCTGACGTAAGTTGAAGGGGGTGGTATCAGTACACCCCCTATTTATCTTCATTAAATGAAACCATCGCAAAAACGCATCTAAAAATCCTATATGGATGCATAGGTTCCATATAAAATTCCGTACTGTTTATCTCAAACACTCAAGTTTTGCGGCTCTTGAGGATACCGTTGACCGTTGATTTTCACATTATAATTCTTAATATTTATAATATTGAATTCACTAGGATCCCTAGTTTGGTCATTTTTTCGGTTCGTCTGCAAACCTATGATTATAAATAGGGGGTTGGAGATGTTTATAAATATGTTAGATATATCAAAAATATACGAAGAGCCTGTAACACCAAACCTTTCAATACGCTGTCATTGATAATATCTGTACTGTAAATCATCCTTACCACTTAATCTTTTTAGTCCTTTGATGAGTGGTGCTTTTTCACTGGGTCGTACTCGATGTTCGGAACTCTTAAAACAAAGCTTGCAATTTTTATTTTTCCCTCGTCTGCAGATTTCTCTGGTGCACCAGTTCCTTCTTTACAACGGTATATAGCGTCGTTATCTTCAGATCATGTAAAGATAATCTCAAATCCGCCTTTATACATCTGATACATCAGGTTGTCGAAAAATCCTAACCCCAAGTGGGACAACGTACCGAGAGCTTCGAACTTGCCTCCACCTTTATTGAATTTCGATTTAAAACCACTGCTGTAGTATGTATTCTCACCCGACTTACAGTAAGTTGTTAAACTTTTAATGGTGCTAGTTAAACTAACCTCATCAACGGCGTCTATCAACTGATTGTGTTTCTTAAATTCTATTCTCTTAAATAAAAATGCTGCGAAATTATTTACTAGATTAATTGGGTCCGCGGCAGCGTAAGCAGTATCGTCAGTCGTTTTAACAACTTAAACTTGTATGTGAAACAATATTCGCCTATCGTAAAAAGAATCTACATGATCTAATTTGAACCCTGTAAATTTATTCGGTGAATTAAAGTTCAAATCTGGTACCGGTAATACGGTATTGTATTCACACCGCTCGATTTTATCAGATGCTTCGCTATAGTATTTTTCCATGTCTTATCTATATATATTTCAAGGTTTTCAATTTCAAATAAAAAATATCTTTCTCTATAATTATTAAAATCTCTAGGAGTGAATTCACCTACACCTATATTTATGAGTTGCACCTTGGTTGACAATACGATTTAAAAGACAAACAGAAATTTAAATTCATAACAAACGGTTATATTTTGAAAACATGTACAAATAAAGTCACGATTTAAAAGACAAACTAAAATTTATATTCTAAAAAAAAATATTTTTTGAAAAAATTGGACATTTACAAATTCAAACAAGAGAGAGAGAGAGAGCGAGAGAAAAACTCCTTTTTCGAGGTTACAAGTAGTAGAAGTAGTTTAAGATTTATTTTCAGGAGGTTTGTGGAAGAATAATTCAGTGAAGAATCTTCGGACCAAGGTCGTTGCTGGCCACTGAGCTGGTGCTGGTGGTGGTGGAGAAGAGCTGGACAAAGTCGTTCATCTTCATTCAGTAACGAGTGTGGCAATACAGGTAGGTTAGAAAGTAGTGAGCACAGACTGAGCTGTCTGCACTTTATAACGTTTCTATTGTTATTTATGTGTCTGTATTAAATATTTTTATCAGCAATGAGATTTCTTTATAACTCAGGGCAAATGGGTAAGGGGAGATTAATACAGGACAGCGTTCTACCACTTGTCCTCCTGTTTGGCAACAGCTTACGACACATGTAAACCTCAACAGTCCTACTGGGAAGCAGCACAGCGTTCTGCCACTTGTGCTGAGGATAATGTCGGGTAACAGCTTACAACACTTGTACGCCACAACACTCCTAAATAATAACAGCGTTCCATTACTTGTGAATATTTTACCTGTCACCAAATATTTGTTTCAATTTTTACCCTTAATTTAATATTCAATGATCACACCAGTTTAAACAAATGACTTTCTAATATTAAATTTAAAATAATACACGATTGAAATACAACATTAATTATTTAGTAAGAAACCCATTAATTGTTTCCTAAAGCGAGAATACCTAATCGTTATAAGCCCTATCATAGTCAGTCACAGTGACTACGCTTGTATAATACAGTGATTGCACTTGTAAACTCACCTACTCAAGTTGGTAAGACAGTGTTCTTTCACTTGTCCACTCCTTAAGGCTGTGGCTTGGATACTGAATCGTTGCCAAACGAATTGAGAGTGACAGATCGCATAGCGTTTTAAAATTCGGATAGGCCACAATTATAACATTCATAAAACAAGTGAAATCTTTTAGTTTCATTTTACAACATTTTCTTTCATTTAGAATGTAAATTTGTGTTAAAGAAAATCTAATTCATTATATGCTTAAATAATTATTCTACCCAGAGTTCATCCGTAACATAGCTTGAACTGCCAAAAAGTTGTTCTAACCTAAACGTGAACTTGCTAAAGGAATACGTTTAAAAAATGGATGTTTAACAACAAATTTATGGATGTTTAACAACTTATCTTTATGTAATTATTCAAATTTATAAACTAATATGTAGTGAAATTATCTGTGAGGCTATCTACAAAGGTTCAGGTTAGTCTAGATTAATATGTTATTTACAATAATATATAGGCTAGTTAGGTTATTTAGGCCTATCTTGAAAATAAGGACGTTACGACTGCCCACTAGTTCGAATAAAAATTATTGCTAAAATACTTTATCATGAGAATTTACTTCTAAGTACTTATTTAAACTCATTTACAATTAATATTTATGAACTATCTTAACAATTATCATGATATTCTGACAAGAAATGCTTTATAATACCCCCGTCGCAGCAAACCTGCATACTCAGCGAATTTCCAATGAATATATAACATAACACATTAAAACACTTAACAGGATTCATAAGAAATGTATTCACAAACAAGCGATATTTAAAATATTAATTATTCTCCATAAGAATAACATTGGGGATGAGTACGCAGGTTTGCTGCAACAAGGCACACAAAATAATGGGTTTTTATGCAAATATCAATAGAACTCATCATAGTGAAGTCACATACCAAGTTTCATCCATAAACATTCATAAATAAGCGATATATAACATTTTAAGTATTTTCCATAAGAATAACATGGGGAACAAGTACCTAGGTTTGCTGCTACAGGAACCATAGGCGAAAAATTGTTTTTTTGTGCAAACAACAATAAACCACAACCAGATCAAGCCATATACCAAATTTCGCCAGTTTATGTTCATAAATAAGCGAGATATACAATTTTTCTTTTTCTCCATAAGAATAACATTAGACAACGTACTGTGTTTAGCACTTTCAATATCTCGGTAACCAATTGACGTAGAGCAATGATCAAAATACCAAATTGTTTTTTTTTTTAAACTGAATTCAATGGTATAAATTAAAATTTGATTTAAGTTAAAATTACATGTGAAAACCCCAAAAAACACATTTTTGGGGTACAAAACCCCCCAAAAACCCCCCTTCGGATAGTGCGATTCATCTGGTTTTCGAACTCGTTCAAATAAATGGTACTTTACACATTTGTACCAAATTTCATTAAGATCGGACCTTTTTTACGAGAGTTATCGTGCTTACGGACACATATATATATATATATATACATATATAAAAATTTGAACGAATGGTGTTTTTGGCATCTGGGGACCTCAAAATGAAAAGTTATCATGGTCTCGGGCTTAAGTCTTTCCATGAGACCTACGGTAATAGCTTCTTCCCTATAGGGGAAATTCGCTAAAATAAAATAATTATTACTATATACAAATCAATAAAACTAACACTCAATTAATATTTAAATACAATGTCCATTGCCTCGTCTTCTGTCAAGTCTATCTTCACCACATCATCCATTTCAACATCGCTGTCCAAAGGTGACACCATCTCTCCCACACGTAGTTCGTCCAATACCGTTTTTACTTCTTCATCCGGCACAACAATAACTTCTTTTACTTTCTCTTCTAACTTTTTCACGTTCTTCTGTAACTGCACTATTTCCACTTAATTAACAGGACTCCTATAGCGTTCTTCTTTGCTGGCTCTCCCATATTCCTTTCCAAACGTTAACAGATCTTCCTCGCACTTATACAACCTCATCTCCATCCCCATTCATTCCTTCTACATTCTCTTATTCTCCAACATTCTCAACTTCCACTCCTGTTCAGACGGTTTGGTTGAAACCTCGGACAATTTTTCATCCACTAACTTCACCTCTTTAACTAATTGCAGACGTAAATTCACAGCGTCTCTGCATTTTTTCGCCGGACTCACTTTCCTTCCTCCTCGGATTTTTATTCTCTTTGGCATAGGTAGGAACGGGATTGTGAAGGACATGGCAGACAGGATAGGTTCTACAACAAGGAAGGTAACATTGTTTAATTAATCATTATAGGAGTTTTTATTGGTGTTACATGTTTTTTTTTAACTGGACACATGGAAAATTCCTTTAACTTTATTTTGGTTTTTATAAAATACTAATTTATTGGTGCAGTCTCCTAAATATTTTTGAACTCTATACGGACCTGAATATATTTTAAATAATTTACAGATTTCTCCAGCTAACTGACCAGAATACGGAGTTTCTTTTACTAAGACAAGATCATTTTGTTGGAAATATTTATGTAATTATTCAAATTTATAAACTAATATGTAGTGAAATTATCTGTGAGGCTATGTACAAAGGTTCAGGTTAGTCTAGATTAATATGTTATTTACAATAATACATAGGCTAGTTAGGTTATGTAGGCCTATCTTGAAATAAGGACGTCACAACTTTGAAGGCAACGTTCGTTGTATAGGTAACGACGAGCGTTCCACCTGAGAAATCTCTGGTAGAAATACAGATATGGCTGCTGGCCTAAACTGTCAAAATACTCAAACTGTTGTCCTCCGTTCAAGGAGAAAGCGACCCAATGTTCACCACCTTCGTGGTGCGGGTTGATATTGACCACCAGATCTGTAGATGGGGAAATACGCTTGGCAAACAATCTGCCGCATAAACCCCATAGTTCTGTACAGGCAGAGTCGAAAGATAGTTGTCAATTTGTAGACTGTTCACTGTACGGTCTCGATTCCGATTGTACTGTTCATAGATTCAGTACTAACATTAGTAGTAGTAGTTATAGTAAGATGACACGGACAAGTGCAACAGCAGGAATTGAAACTGTTGTCACTACTAGAAGTGTTATTGATGAGATGATGATCATCATCATAATCGTTATTGACTTTAACAACATCATCGATGTTGTTCTTAGTGGTGGCGACGGTGAGAAATAACCAACCGCGTAGCGCTGCACAGTTGGCCAAAGCGCAACGATTGTGTGAACCTTCTCGTTTATGTTGTCCGCAGCGCAAGACGTTAGCGGATAGTAGGTTGGTTGTTGATGCCAACGAGCCACAACCCAAATCGCTCATGTCCACAACGGTAGAAGTAGTTACAGGGTCTGTGATCAAACAACGTTTTACGAACTCTTTATTCTCAGATCTTTTGACGTAGACCAATGTGCGACGAGCGAGGCAGGTACGCAGTTTGTCCATCAGCACATAGTAAAAGATATCGCCACAGTCCCAATCCAGTCCGTGACAATGTTTTGTGAGCCAGTAACTTTCACGCAGTTTCTCTTTAATGAGAAAATTTCGATCCGGCGGTCTGGTGATATGATGTAACAGTAGTGTACGGCTGTCCACTTCTATCACGCAGACTTCTTTGACCAGGAAATCGTTATTATCATCCTTGAAAGACTATGTCCAAAATGACAGCCTCAGCAGCAGTAGCACGGGAGCGAGCGCGAAAACGTACAAGTGTCGTTCGATGACTGAATTGTGTTTCTAACCACCAAAGTCCACATTTACATTACGATGCCGATCGATTTCAATGACAATGTCAATCTCCGCATATACCAGACAGTTGACCGTCTCTGTAAGTTCATCGTCAAAACCGATCTCCATAGTACGGTTCCGTTACGCCTTAGGTTCCAATGTGTAGTGTCACTTGCGCACAGATCTGGTGTTAGATCAAACGCCATCAGACGATATCCGTCATCTTAATCGTCTCTATTTACGAGATAACCGGCATCGCTAAAATGTATACCGGTGCCTGTAAACAGAGTGTGATACGCCATCACGTATTTGCCTTTTGCATCTTCATAGTGCGTTTGTAACGGTTTGGACGGCACTTGTTCACCGGCCACGTACATCGAGAAGAAATTGGTTTTAAAATGTTGAAAATTAAACGGGTTGTTTTTGAAATCACCGTTATACGCAGCGTTGGACCAATACGACAATGACGTGATTCGGCACTTGATCTAGAAATACATTGCCCAAAGTCTTGTTTCGTATGCCCGATACAAGTATGAATGTTTTCAATTCCACTCTGGTGATCGGGTATTTAGCCGTGCCGGTCTGAAGCGTTTTGCTGTGTGCCAACAACACTGTCAGGCTAACCTTACATCTTCGTATCCACAGATTTGCATCGGTGATATGCACCTTGTAGTCGGTATTATGAGAAATTATGGAGAAATTGTCTTTCGATCGGATTAGCTTAATACGTAGTTCCACACCATTCAACAGAAACTTGTTCTGATTACACATGTCCACATGTAGATGTCCGACCATATCGATTTCGGACTTTTATTTGTTAATTTTCGCCGCCCCTTTAGTCCGTCATTATTGTCCTGAGTATCGTTCATATAACCGGCATCGTCTGAATGTCACAGACCGCATGTCAAATGCGATTACCTTGCATAGAAACCGTAATTCATTAACGTTTCGACATACGCTCAATACGCATTAGTATTGTTTTGCGGTGTGATTAGTTTCTGATTCATACACAAATCCACTTGTCTGAATAACGAATGTAGACAATTGTTGATTGGAGTGGCTACTTTCGCTTCATCATCTTCGGTGATTGCTGCTCCCCTCAGTTTGACGATAGACGCTGTAAATTCCAACATTGTTTGCGAAAGATCGGTGTATTCTTCACCGTTGCCGGGCACTACAAACTCAATGGGTGAATTATCGGTTAAAGTCGCGATCGGTTTGTACTAAACCCATTTACCACTCTCGATACTGGTCTGTGAAGGCGGTAAAGAGATTAGGTCCAATTCAGTTTTGACAAATTCGCAAGACTTTTGATGTAGGAATGACATTGTGTTAGTTAGTTAGTTGAATATATCGCGTACAGTTGTTGTTCTCCTGCTCCTATTACTATTGCGTTTACTCGCAGCTACTTTATTTCTGTTTGTTCTCCTCCTCTTCTATGTCTTGCTGTGCTACTTCTTCAAAGTAGAATGCGTCCGTCCTCTAAGAAGTCTGGTGAGAGACTGAGGTGGACACGGCCGCGTCGTGTCGTTCGTTGTCTCTTTTACCAACGCCACGTAACTTGAGACGAGAGGTGCGAAAACGCGCAGCGCACCGGATTTTCGCGCTAAGGTCGCCACCGCTGGCGATACGGCCAACGATACTGTCACCACCACCACTACTGAGTTCACGTTCCATATTTTCATCCGCTTTGTGTTTCAGGGAGCCGGAGAATTGTTTGAGACGTTCGTTAGTGGCGACTCTAGGGTTCATGGTTCCTGCGGATATGTCGCCTAGGAAACCGACACCAGATCTCAACGCTTCTTGGCCCAACGTTCTGGCTCCAGACTTGAGTAGCGGAACTATCGCGCGGAACATACTGCCGACAAAACTACCCACTCCGTGACCGCGTTGATAGGCAGCACCACGAAATACACTGTCCACACCGCCATCGCCACCAACTTTGTATCGTACTCTAGGTACAAGTACTGAATCATGTTCCACACACCATTCATCATTTTCAATAAATCCAGCTCTTTCTTTAGTCACTGAACTCGTAAATATTGCCAATGTGTCAGGAATAAAATAATTTGATACAGTATACTCAGTTCCTTTTCACTTGAGTATTTTCCACAGTTATAATTAATTTTTCTGAATTTATTCCCTAAAGATTTCAGCTGCTGTTTTAACAATTCTTTTACGTTTCTCTCAGAACATGTTTCTCTGGTTTTATGCCATGAATGTAATACCTTGTGACTAGTTAATTTATTGAATACATTTTCTTTTGATTTAAATTGAATTTCGTCCAAAAGTCAACAAAAAACTGTGGTAATGTTTTTTGGGCTCCAATGAACAAACCAAAAACTTCAAAACTTTCTATGTAATAATGATCTTAAAAATATATCGTAAATAAATACCTTTGGTAAATAAATACCTTTGTTGGCTGGCTTTGATTTGTTTCAAACCGGACTGTTGGATAGATGATAAATCCTTTTTTTCTTCTTCTGTTTATGTCAATTATGTCCACTCTTCTGGTTGAATCATTTTATGCTATGCCATTTACTTCTTAATAAACTTAAAAACCTTTTTTAGTTCTTCTGCAATCAATGATCTTATTTTGTGGTGACGGGCATTCCTCATGAGCTCTCCAAAATGGCACTGTCCGAAGACATGGGGCAAACTTTCAATAATGTAATTCTTGGTAGGAGGACATCGTCTACATCGGTGCCCGTCCTGGTTGTCCCTAGACCTGCATTGGATGCCTCACACAGGAGCCACATCACCAACCATATTCACGTAATCTTTGTACTCACTCTCCGTTAATGAATCCATTTGACTTAATAATTTATCGGTTTTCTGGCAATCAACAATATAAAATAAAATAAAACAATATCAAATCGCGGCACGGCAACGAAACATTGGGTAGGGAGCACATAAGCCCTTGGTATTTAACATTTTAATTTAAACAAATTTGACTGTTATTAGTTAAACTGGACAGATTGAACACGCATTTGCTAGGAGGATAGTTAATATTTCAGAATAAAACCACGACCTTTGCCTAACCCTGTTCCAAAACTGCTTTAGGGCCCTGAAAATGTTGGTACTATCAGTGGGTAAAGAAATAAGTTCTAATTAGGCCTCATTCTTGGGAAAAAATAGTTATGTATAAAAAGTTGTTCGAAAAGAACAAAATTGGGTTAGGTTTAAGATTTGTAAATAAAAAAAAGAATCTTAAAAGCTGTTCAAAAACAACCACTCAATTGTAAAAATAACATCCACATCAAATTTCAGTATGTGATTTTTGAACCAATGTATACATAAATTTAATGTACATATTATTAGGTTAGGTATATATTTCTTGAAACATTACAAATTAAGATAGAATAATTGAATTTAAAGCGGAAATGTCCAAAAGAAAACGAAACGAGCAAATGAACAAACTAAATATGCTAACTTTGGAGAGGAACCTTGAAGATAGGCATTCGTAAAAAAACTGCCTGGATTTTAAAGCAAAGCTTCATCCCCCAGCTGATGACGAAGTGCTTTACGAAATATACCTAACATTTAAAATATAATATTGCATTATTATCTAAGTGAAACCGTGACGGGCTACTAGTAAAATGATATTATTAGTGAACATTGACAGTATTCAACAAGCACTGTAGAGAGGGCATTAAAAACAAGTATCAATGTGCAATCCGACTCACGTAGACAGCCAAGCGCCAGAGTACACAATACGCGGCGCTGCTAGGCCCGACACGGCGGTGCTGTGTCCGCTACTGTTCATTGCTCTCTATGAAACCATCACGTTAACAAATATCTTTACTAGACCCATCATTTTAAAGCTGATTCAATTATCTATACGTTTTGTTGAAAACATCTCATCCCATGATGCAAGGGTAAACATGTACAATTAGTTAAAGTTACTTTTTGTTTTTCGCAGTTTGTATAAAGTATTACGGGGAAATTAAGCTATCTACATAAAAAGTGAATGTAGGATTATTTTCTTAGAATATTGTTAGGCGTAAAATAATGAGAAAACCACGTCCGTAACTTCATTAGATTTTGAGCTGTAAGCATTTAACCAGATTACTGCTCTTGTAAGGTTGGGGTGGTGGTGGGGGGAAAGCAAGAGGGGTGGGGGTCGGGACATTTTGTTTTTACGTTTATATTTTCTATACTAAAATCCTGCAAAAAATCAGCTTTCTCCTAATTAGTTGTGACAAAGCGTATTTGTTTACCTTTATTGACTGGGTTACAGTACAGCAAGGCGAGAACAATGTTTCAGCTGATACCTGGTAACTTAAGTGTCAATTTATACTGTTATTACTTTAAAAGGCAAGGAAACCCTTAATGTGGCCATCAATTGTGTCGTCATTATGTTCCTGATTTATAACCTTCAACAGATCTGTGCAATAATAACTATTTTTGTAATGGCTATTATTGAAGTAACATTTTTAGGCCTAAAGGGCAGGCCAATGTTATCAGTGGCTGAAACTTTGAAACTAGCTCTGAACAAGTTAGTTTCAGTCTGGGTAAGTTAGGTAGCTCTTATAGGTTATACGTTTGAGAACAACGATTCATATTTTTTAAATGCTGCTTAACAAATCATCTGTAGGTCTGTGTGTAATCGTGGCCTACCGGAGGAAACTGTAAAACAGCCCACACTTGCCAATTGGCCATACGGCAAGAACCAAAAGATACTTAATCAAATATGTAATAGTCCCACCTCTCATTGAAACATCTTCATTCAGGGGTTTCACACAATTTATATCGTACTACAACACCTCCCCTCATGCTACAATTATACAGGGTGTTAAAAAAAGGTGCACTGGCTGTATATTTTAGGATTCTACACTCAAAATTAAGCAAGAAATGTAGTGTTACATTTTTCGAAATTCCGCTCAGTTTAGCGTCAGTCCGTCTGTTTGTGTTTTTTACTAAATTTGATGTATCTTTTTAAATATAAAGGGACTGTTTTTAAACTTGGCATACGTCATGCCTATACTTTAATTATGTTTAGGTATTGAATTTCAAGTTTATATCTTTTACAGTTTCAAATGGCGGCCATTTTTGTTTTTCAAAGCTAAATATCTCAAAAACTTTAAGAATTAGCAAAAAACTGTAAGAAACAAAAAGGTTTTGTCTTTTTCTAAAAAAATAATAGTATAACGATTTTGATTATCAGATGGTAAATAACTGAGTTTTTATGATCTGTATAAGTTAAAACATGCTTTTTTGGCATTTCTGGGCTGAAAAAGCATGTTTTAACTTATAAAAATCGCAACAACTCAGTTATTTACTATCCGATAATCAAAATATTTACACTATAAGTTTTGGGACAGAAAGGTAAAACCTTTTGGATCCTTACGGTGTTTTGCTAATTATTAAGGTTTTTAAGATATTTAGTTTTTAAAAACAAATATGGTTGCCATTTTGAAAAATTGAAAGATATAAAATTTAAATTTTATACCAAAACATCATTAAGTATAGGCATTAAGTATGCCAAGTTTCAAAACAGAACCTATAACGGTTAGAAAGATATACTAAATTTATAAAAAAATACAAACAGACCGACTGACGCTAAACGGAGCGGAATTTAAAAAAATGTCAATCAATATTTCTTGCTTAATTTTGAGTTTAGAATCTGAAAATATACAGCCAGTGCACTTTTTTTGTAACACCCTGTATAATAAACAATTGATTTTGTATAATATTTTTATGTATTTACAATTATACATTTAATAATTTTGTTAATTAATTACCATATTATTTAAATGTTTACCCTAAATTAAATAAATCATTTTGGCCTTAAATTTTCAGTTCAGTAAAATCAGAACAGCTAGTTTCCAGCCTTGGAGGATGGTAGTTTGGTTATAAGAAGAAAAATAAATCTGGCAACTCCGCAATTTGGCTACAATTGGTGGATTTTGTAACTTGGGCCACAATCGAATGTAAAATGATACCCGTGTGGGCCACAATAGGGGGGTTTAGAAACCTTAGTATAAATGGGCCACAATTGAATGTGAATTTGCGCACTTTATAGTAGCTAAACCACTGGATATATATACATTTGAAAATAAAATATTGTTACGAAAACCAATTTGGAGTGTGTACACAAAATTTTATAAGCACTGATTGTCTAGTTAGGAAAATATATCGGTTTTTAGAGTGGGCCACAAACGATGGTTATTTGTCACCCGGGCCACAATCAAGGGATCTAGGTGAATATATATATATATATATATATATATATATATATATATATATATATATATATATATATATATATATATATAGGTATAATTGCGGGCCGATTTTTGATATTTGTATTGAAACTTACCTACTCGTGCTGATATTTGTTTAGATGTTGATATATCAACAAAACAGCCCTAGGTATCATCTTAACAGTTGCATACTCCCTTGGAAATCTACATAAACTACAGTGTTAGGGTTGATACATAACCAACAACTAATATGGCGGCTTTATTGATTAAATACGGTACATCATATTAGAGATGGGAAATACCGTTACTTTGCAATAATATTCAGGAACGTTCCTTAGCTTTGTGGTAATACGCTCGTTACACCCTGATAACTTTATTTAAATATTTCTCGCCGTAATAGTAAGCCAGACAGACTAGTACTATTATTCCGTGATGATCGCTGTTAATAGGAAGACACCAAGACACTCATCTCAACTTCTCAGCTGGATAGTTATTTCACTCGCTCGTTCAAACAGTTCAGAAGACGTTAAACAAATAATAGGGTATTTTCAGTAACCTATTACCAAGGTAATAGGTGACACTTCAGTAATAGTGTTATTTATCCTATTATGTTAAATAACGCCCACCTCTACATCATATTTTGCAATTAAAACACAGTAAGAGTATAGAAGGGCCGATTTTTAATTATTCATATTCATATATATGAATTTGTTTTTGTACTACTGTCAATTCTCCCAGAACATATCTCAAAAAATCTGTGTGCCTTTTACGAAGTGACTGCGTACACGTCCAATATAAGGGAAAATTCACTTCGCTACCGCTTAGGTTATGTTGGGTTAGGTTACGTTACGTTATGTTTCGTTAGGTTGGGATAGGTTAGATTACGTTAGGTTAGGTTAGGAGGTTTTCTGGCTCTCAATTTGTTTTAAAAATCACAGGAAAAGTAACGTACGGTGCATAATTTGGAACGGACGTGAACAGTAGCGGCTCACGTCGGACGTGTACGTAGCCACTGCCTTACTTTTACCTGCCTCCCTGCCTGTGCCGTAGTGATTAACTTCGGAGAAAACTCGGTAAAAACCGATTTGAGAATGATAATTAATTACTGTAATTGTGAATGTGAAGATGTCGAGATGGATGCCGTTGCCGATTGAATGTGTTGTAATAAACTGTTCAATATTACGGTAAGTAGCAAATAACACTTATTAAACGTTCTAACTAATAACAATAGCCTTAGAGATGTCTTTAGGCTTATCGTTAGGAGGCTTGGATCTTTTAACTAACTTACCTGTTAATTTTTAGCCAAACAAAAGTTTGAAGCCTTGCTAGTTCAACATGATACCTATTGATGTGTTAAGGTCTACAAACGTCAAACTAGACGTATATTGTTGAATATCTCATTTAACACAAGAGCAAGTAAGCTTGCCATTTAATAAGTCAAGTAGATAGCAATGTCCAAGTCTTAACCTTAGCGGCAGAAGTAAATATAACCTCTGAGAGCACATATTCATTTCAGTTTTCATTCGTTGTAAAAGCATTTCTGGATTTTAAAGTTCCTTCTGAACTTCCGAAGGTTTAATTAATGTTTCCTTTCTTATTCAGAGCCCTTGGGCCATAAAACAAAGTCTCAAATGTTTCAAGATTTGGCTATCAAGGCATCTTTGCCGGCAAACAACTTTGGTTTATGACCCCGCAGCTAATTTCTTGTGTTATATTACTGTTGTATACATTCCAAATTACATTTCCCTACCACTAGGAGACCTACCGCTTCTTAGGAGACCGCTAAACATTTAATTAAGTTTTCTGCAATACTCTGAAAGTTATCATTCATTCAGTGTTCTCAATTATGTTTTGTACGGTTTTGTAGGCTAAGTTCAAGTAATAGGGTGGGTTTCAACCTGGGGTTTTGGTAAATTATGTTTCCTGTCAATGTCCCTCAACTATGGGTAAACTGCCTTACCCCACTTTTAACTTTGATTTTCTTGGCGTAGAACATGTTTTAGGATAGTTTACTTTCTTGCATAGGGGATTCTTGGGCTGAGTCCCAAAGGAGATGATTTAAATGAACTGTGGCTTATTATTTAGTTGCAGGGGCCTAAGCTCCTGTTTTTCAGAAAGTTTGGACCAATTCTGTCAATAAACTGAGCCCACAGATCATTTTTCACAAAACTTTGGCCAATTTTGGTTTCCGGTTTAGGTGTAGTTGGCCTGCATTTTGGTGAATAATTTTCCTTACGCATATTAAAATTTAAATGTTCTGGTATCTACATTTAGCTCAGATGTGCCCCCTTGTTTTAAAATGCTTCTTATTAATTTTGGATAAAAAATGTTGTAGTAAATGTTGTGAATAACTGAAAGATTCATCCAGCAATACATCTTAATTATTTTATAATTTGTTTTTTAGATGTTTTCCTACCAGGCTGTTTATTTTATCTAGTCTACTTAATTAGTTCACAACCATTTTCATTAAGCTTCAGTCTTAAAAATATAAATATAAATTTTTTCCTGTTATAAATATTTTTTATTATTTTCAGTATTTTAAATTTATGTTAAGCACTGGGCAAATTAACTCTGGATGGGTATATCAGCAAATTAAAGTGAACTTTGGCATAATTAACCCTTTGCGGTCGAATGGCGAGTATAGGTCGCCGCGCGCCATTTTCCCGAACGCTCGAATGGCGACCTATACTCGCCGTGACGTTTAGCCCGTATGAAGTGCGCTAAAACTAAATATAATGTAATGATTTTATGTCTATTTGCTTCTTATATATTCCTTATTACTTGTAACGTTTATTTTATCTACTCCATGGATTATTTTGTTCTGAAATAAATGTTATTACTCCATGAACTATACTGTCTTGTGTCATCTGCAAGGTCTGATTGTTTAGGTTATGTTTACTCTTTTGTTTAGTTATAATTATGACTAATAAAATTAGTGATGACGATATTTTTGAATGTTTTTTGTGTGTGTCATTTTACTTACAAATAAATATAAATGGGTTTTTACTCTCGTAATCTGTCACATATAGTACATATGTACTAAAAATATATGGAAGAAAAAATAAAACAGGTATACATTTTTATTTTTATTTCATCAATATACAGTATGTAATCAAAGTGCCTTAAAAATAAACCCTCATAAATGCATTTTAAAATTAATTTGGGTAATTAAATGTAACAATAGTAAAATCTATACAAAATAACCAAAATTAATTTCGTCTCAGGGGGTCTGGGTGATTGAATTTAATCGACCTCAAAGGGTTAAAGCTTTTCCAAAACAACACATGAACTTAGAGCTTTTGAGCTACTGAGAATAAATCAATGTACATAGAAATTAGGAATTGGTGTTACATTACAGGGTCCATGAATGTGACGCCTTCTTCGTCTTGCGCCTACCCATGCAATCCAGGCCGGCCCTCTACACCGTGCCGCGGCGGACTACAACTCCTGTTGATGATGAACTGTGATTAGCGTAAGTGTTGTGATTCAGCTGCCCGATATTTGTTGTCCATAGACGGTTTAGAGTTTATTTTTGTTATTTATTTTTAAGTTTAAAGATGGACTAAACGATTACTTTCCAGTACCGATTATACCCGATACTAGTACAGACTAGTACCGAGTAGCGACTACTTTGTATTGCTTTCAGCCAGAAATAGGCTATGGGTTCACAGTGTTGCCCTGTGTTTAAAGCAAAGGATTATGCACCTTCTGTGCTTTGGGTTCATGATTGATCACCTTTTCAGTGTTTCAACTCAGTTGGACTCCGAGCGTTTTCTCTGTTTTCAATGGCCTACGGCCGGTTTGGTCAGACCAAATATTTTGTCATTGTTTTGTAGTAACGATTGCTGTGTTTAGTTTAAGACCACTCCCGAGGTCCTAGTATAGAAATTACCCAAGATATGAGACTTTGAAAACTGCTGTTTGAGGACTCTATACAAAATGAATTTTGTCCACTGTTTTTGTAATATTAGGCCTAAGGCCTCCAAATAACTTTATTTTGTGTTCTTGGGTTGGCCTACACCTTGGCGAGGTCAATCATTCATTTTGGTTCAGTGTAAATGTGTTTTTGTGACTTGTTAAGTTAGGCCATTATGACTCAATTGATTATGTTGAATAAGTGGGCTTCTGGGACTTTCCCAGTGCCAAGTTTGGTCACTTTTAGTTGTAATTAATGCTCATACATGTTCCCTGCAAGTTTCATTTAATTTACTTTATAGATAAGAAAATAATGAGGCATTTTAAGTTTTGCTATTTCTGTAATTTAAGTTACCCCAGGGAACTTAAAGTCCAATTGGCCTCAGGCCAATTTTTAAGTGCTGGGTTGGGATTGGATAGCTGGGGGCACCTTTCCCCCAGCTGTTAAGACCTTTCCCAGCAAATTCGGTCAAGAAATGTTTGAGTTTTTTACAAAAATGCATGTGAATGCACCGCCAAGCTAAAATGTTAAAAATCCTTTAAATACGCTTTTTTGTGTGTTTAAATATGTTTTCTGTAATTGTCTCATTGTTTTATTTTAAGTCTGGCCACTCTGGACCAGATAAGTCTGGATTTTTGTCTTATTTTTAATTTTTAATGAAATTGTCACCTGACCTGCGCGATTGCGAGAAGTTAAAACAATCTAAATGTTCCTTCTCGAGAGGTTCCGCTTATCGATTGTTTCGATTGCTTAGCGAGAGGTTTGTATAATCGAGATGTTTACTCTCGATTGTTGCATTCGTTAAGCAAAATCGTCTACTGCCGGCGCGCGGCGAGAGGATAAACCCGTTATAGATGTGGATCGCATTTTTATCAGGCACTAAAATCATTTTTTGCAAATAAGCCACCCGTAATTAGTTGTTTTTAGATATACCTTTATTATTTCACCCCACGTCAATATAAACGTCTATTCACTAAATATTTTCAGGCCTCACAAATGTACATAAAAATACAAATGAAATGGATTAACAGGATGTCCGGCGACCGGGAAAACCGGTAGCAGTAGCAATACATTGTTGGATCCTAGCCGGCGTGGCGCGGTCTATTCACTAAATATTTTCAGGCCTCACAAATGTACATAAAAATACAAATGAAATGGATTAACAGGGTGTCCGGTGACCGGGAAAACCGGTAGCAGTAGTAATACATTGTTGGATCCTAGCCGGCGTGGCGCGGCGCAGCGTGACGTGTAAACACGTCTGTCCCTTGCTGTTTCCCCCTCCCGTTTTCACAACTGTTGGTGTTGTTGTTTCGTGAGGTTCCAGTGAGCGGGAAAGTCCCTGGCCCACTATGGCTGCTTTAGGGCGCTTGGGCCCTCTTCAGCCGCTAATGCTAACTTCCTAATCTTACGTCGATTTTTGTTTCAAGGATGTCATAAATGAAAAAGACATAAATATAAAAAAATATTACTATTCACCATTAAAAAGAGCTCAAAAAACTAAATAATTTAGTATTTTGAATTACTATTCTACGATTGCTGGTTTCGGAGAAAATTGAAATTTTCATTTAGCGGTAAACGCAGTACGTTGTCCAATGTTATTCTTATGGGGAATACAAAAATTACTATTTCTCTCTTATTTACTGATCAATTTCATTCAAACTTGATATGCTTGTCAATTTAGCATTGACAACAGAGGTAATTCGATATATTTTGCCCCTTAATAACCCTGGGGGGGGGCAATAGGGGGCATTTCCCCTCTTAAAACCACGAGTGTAGCAATGGATTCTGTAGTGCCTCCAAGCAGGGATTTGGGTGGATGTTTTTTAAAACAACTTGTTTACAAGATTTTCTGTACATTCGACCGTGCTTTGTATTCTATATTTAGTAAATAAAAAGTAATTTATTCATTAAAGTTGGGCTAAAAGGGAGAAAGTATGTGTCAGTTTCCTGATACCGTTTATTAATTTTGTTCTCATATTTGTTTTTATGTATCATATTATTAAACTAAGGCCTCCAAATAACTTTATTTTGTGTTCTTGGGTTGGCCTACACCTTGGCGAGGTCAATCATTCATTTTGGTTCAGTGTAAATGTGTTTTTGTGACTTGTTAAGTTAGGCCATTATGACTCAATTGATTATGTTGAATAAGTGGGCTTCTGGGACTTTCCCAGTGCCAAGTTTGGTCACTTTTAGTTGTAATTAATGCTCATACATGTTCCCTGCAAGTTTCATTTAATTTACTTTATAGATAAGAAAATAATGAGGCATTTTAAGTTTTGCTATTTCTGTAATTTTAGTTACCCCAGGGAACTTAAAGTCCAATTGGCCTCAGGCCAATTTTTAAGTGCTGGGTTGGGATTGGATAGCTGGGGGCACCTTTCCCCCAGCTGTTAAGACCTTTCCCAGCAAATTCGGTCAAGAAATGTTTGAGTTTTTTACAAAAATGCATGTGAATGCACCGCCAAGCTAAAATGTTAAAAATCCTTTAAATACGCTTTTTTGTGTGTTTAAATATGTTTTCTGTAATTGTCTCATTGTTTTATTTTAAGTCTGGCCACTCTGGACCAGATAAGTCTGGATTTTTGTCTTATTTTTAATTTTTAATGAAATTGTCACCTGACCTGCGCGATTGCGAGAAGTTAAAACAATCTAAATGTTCCTTCTCGAGAGGTTCCGCTTATCGATTGTTTCGATTGCTTAGCGAGAGGTTTGTATAATCGAGATGTTTACTCTCGATTGTTGCATTCGTTAAGCAAAATCGTCTACTGCCGGCGCGCGGCGAGAGGATAAACCCGTTATAGATGTGGATCGCATTTTTATCAGGCACTAAAATCATTTTTTGCAAATAAGCCACCCGTAATTAGTTGTTTTTAGATATACCTTTATTATTTCACCCCACGTCAATATAAACGTCTATTCACTAAATATTTTCAGGCCTCACAAATGTACATAAAAATACAAATGAAATGGATTAACAGGATGTCCGGCGACCGGGAAAACCGGTAGCAGTAGCAATACATTGTTGGATCCTAGCCGGCGTGGCGCGGTCTATTCACTAAATATTTTCAGGCCTCACAAATGTACATAAAAATACAAATGAAATGGATTAACAGGGTGTCCGGTGACCGGGAAAACCGGTAGCAGTAGTAATACATTGTTGGATCCTAGCCGGCGTGGCGCGGCGCAGCGTGACGTGTAAACACGTCTGTCCCTTGCTGTTTCCCCCTCCCGTTTTCACAACTGTTGGTGTTGTTGTTTCGTGAGGTTCCAGTGAGCGGGAAAGTCCCTGGCCCACTATGGCTGCTTTAGGGCGCTTGGGCCCTCTTCAGCCGCTAATGCTAACTTCCTAATCTTACGTCGATTTTTGTTTCAAGGATGTCATAAATGAAAAAGACATAAATATAAAAAAATATTACTATTCACCATTAAAAAGAGCTCAAAAAACTAAATAATTTAGTATTTTGAATTACTATTCTACGATTGCTGGTTTCGGAGAAAATTGAAATTTTCATTTAGCGGTAAACGCAGTACGTTGTCCAATGTTATTCTTATGGGGAATACAAAAATTACTATTTCTCTCTTATTTACTGATCAATTTCATTCAAACTTGATATGCTTGTCAATTTAGCATTGACAACAGAGGTAATTCGATATATTTTGCCCCTTAATAACCCTGGGGGGGGCAATAGGGGGCATTTCCCCTCTTAAAACCACGAGTGTAGCAATGGATTCTGTAGTGCCTCCAAGCAGGGATTTGGGTGGATGTTTTTTAAAACAACTTGTTTACAAGATTTTCTGTACATTCGACCGTGCTTTGTATTCTATATTTAGTAAATAAAAAGTAATTTATTCATTAAAGTTGGGCTAAAAGGGAGAAAGTATGTGTCAGTTTCCTGATACCGTTTATTAATTTTGTTCTCATATTTGTTTTTATGTATCATATTATTAAACTCTATATAGGAGAAAATTACCAAAAAAGATCTTAATGTTGTAAAATATAGGCTCTTTATACTGGCTTTATTGGGAGTTCAATTTCAATGGGCAATGTTTTCCTTATATCCTATATCGTGTGTAAACAAATTAATTTAATTATTATTAAGTTTAAATTAATTAGTGATTCGATCAAATATTTGTTTTTATTTTATTTTAATCGTGTGTTATAATTTTGGCAACGTCTTATATTTTATTTCTACATAATAATTCTAAAAACATCTTTCATTTACAATTTTATAAGTAATAACAAATGTTGAAATGAGAGTACAGTAGAAATCCAATTATCCGAACCCCAATTAACCGAATATCCAATTATCCGAATCGATTTTGAGTGAAATAATAGAAATATTAAAATCAAGAAAGCAACAGCGGAAGCGCGTGTAGCGATAATGCGCCGTGAGCGCTAAAATAAAAGCCTGCGCTGTTACCTTCCGGACGATATTTTCGCAGGGAACAATGAGTCATACCCCCTTCCCGCCCTGCTCATCGTCAGTCGCTACTGTTCTTTCACCGAGATTATCGTTCGAAATGAGTACAAAACGTAAACGTGTTGTCCTTTCGCTAAGTGATAAACTCACTTTGCTCGAGATGTTCAAGTGAAATAACCAACATTGAACAGTGAAATACGTACAGTATGTAGGCCTATTGAAAAGAGCAACTGTATATACTGTATTCAATTTAACTCCTGTAATTTAATTTTTATGACGTATATTCTTGATACAGTTCGCTCACTTTCTGTTCACTACATTTATAATAACGTTGTCGATAAAATTCTGATTTTTTATGTATGGTGATGTTTTTTGCTTAATTCCCGAGGTATACCTGATTATCCGAATTTCTGCATATCCGAATTGGCCCGATCCCCAATTAATTCGGATAATTGGAGTTCTACTGTATATAGTATAAAAAGTGGGAAAGTAGCAGAATTATACTGCTGCCTAAAACGTTCACAAATTCTGTGAGCATTAAAAGTATAATTATGCTTGCCTATATTTAATAATGATTAACATTTGTTTCTACTCTCCATTATTAATTTACGTATTAGATTTTATTTATTTTATTTTTTAATTTTCACGTATCTATGCATGATACGTGAAAATGCACGTGCATGATGCAGTGATTTTCATCGTAATCAATGCATTGTTTTATTTAATAACTCCCAAATGTAGCAATTTGTTAAAACATCTCGGTACAGATGTCGATTGCTCAAATATAACAGAATATAGAATGCAAAAATCTCTTTAAAAATAATTATATTGATCGGCGACATATTTAGTTAACAAAACATCACGCTAACAATTTCGATTGCCCAGTACGAGAATAGCTGCCTCGTCTAAACGAAACATTCCGCTAAAAAACATCTCGGTAAGTTCCTCTCGTTGCCGCGTCTAAACGAAATATTTCGCTAACAACATCTCGGTAAGAACATCTCGGCACGGAGCTCTCGTTGTCATGTCTAAACGAAACGTCTCTACTATTTAGCTCTAAAGATTCATCAACAGAGTAAAATGGGGTTAAAAGTAGCCATTCAAATAGTATTTTCTTAAATGAATTAAATGGAATGTCAAGAGCAGATTGTGGTAATTTGTTATACAGTTTAATTCCTATAATGACATGGCTAGACTGAGTTTTGGACATTCTTCGATAAGGTACATCAATTTTTGACTGATTTTGTTTGTAGTAGGAGTGAGTATTATTTCTTGAATTAAAACTACTCAGATTTTTAAAGATTTATAAAATTAAATCAAAAATGTATAAGTTGTAGACAGACAGAATCTTCAGATCTTTAAATAGAGATTTCCAGTGAGCTTTCCATGATGAGTTTGTGAGTATTCTAACAACTTTTTTCTGAATCAAAAGGATATTGTGCGTTTTAGATGAATTTCCACAAAAAATAAGCCCGTATCTGATAATTGATTGAAAAAATGCGTAGTATGAAGTGATGACATATTTTAATGGAACCACATTTAATAATCTCTTCAACAAAAAAGAAACCCGGGAGATTCTTCTTGTTACGAGATAAACGTGAGGGCCCCAGTTTAGAGTCAAATCAAGAGTTATCCCCAAGTACTTCACAATTACTGTTTTTTGATGAATACCAGGAGGCAGTTTTTTAAAAGTAAAAATGACTGGTTGTGTTTTTGTATCGTTTAAAAATAAATTATTTGCATGGAACCAATTAGCTGCTTCTTCCAGAGTGGATTCAGCTACCTTTTTGAGCTCAAAAACATCTGAATTCCAAGAAAACTGTCATCTGCGTACATATATGTAAAGGCATTTAGGTTTGCAGGTAAATCGTTAATAGAAATAAGAAAAAGTAAGGGACCAAGAATCGACCCCTGAGGGATGCCACACGTAATCTCTGTACAGTAGAAATCCAATTATCCGAACCCCAATTATCCGAATATCCAATTATCCGAATCGATTTTGAGTGAAATAATAGAAATATAAAAATCAAGAAAATAACAGCGGGAGCGCGTGTAGCGATAATGCGCCGTGAGCGCTAAAATAAAAGCCTGCGCTGTTACCTTCTGGACGATATTTTCGCAGGGAACAATGAGTCATACCCCCTTCCCGCCCTGCTCATCATCAGTCGCTACTGTTCTTTCACCAAGATTATCGTTCAAAATGAGTACAAAACGTAAACGTGTTGTCCGTTCGCTAAGTGATAAACTCACTTTGCTCGAGATGTTCAAGTGAAATAACCAACATTGAACAGTGAAATACGTACAGTATGTAGGCCTATTGAAAAGAGCAACTGTATATACTGTATTCAATTTAACTCGTGTAATTTAATTTTTATGACGTATATTCTTGATACAGTTTGCTCACTTTCTGTTCACTACATTTATAATAACTTTGTCGATAAAATTCTGATTTTTTATGTATGGTGATGTTTTTTGCTTAATTCCCGAGGTATACCTGATTATCCGAATTTCTGCATATCCGAATTGGCCCGATCCCCAATTAATTTGGATAATTGGAGTTCTAGTGTAGTTCTGGACCAATCACCATTATCATAAACAGACTGACTTCGGTTTTGAAGATAGCTCACAAACAAATTCAGCTCACTCCCGCCAATCCCGTAAAACTTTAATTTTTCAAGAAGAATTCTATGAGATACACATTCAGATGCCTTGCTTAGGTCACAAAATGTGGCCCAAGCAAAGGAGTTATTTTCAAAACTGGATAAGATTTGATTTACTATTGTATCAACTGCATCTATTGTAGATTTGCCTTTGCGGAACCCAAATTGGAAGTTACTAAACAATTTATTTTTTTCAAAATACTCATATACTTGGTGGAAGATGATGTATTCAAAAATCTTTGCAAGAACAGGGATTAACGAGATTGGGCGATAACTACTAGGATCCGAGCTATCCCCACTCTTATAAACAGGAATGACTTTACTCAGTTTTAGTTAATCAGGAAAGTAGCCCTGCTGCAAACACATTGAAAAACAAAAAGTTAGAGGTTCTAAATAAGCAAAAATAGTTGTCTTTGCAAAGCTATTTGACATGTCATATATATCAAAACTTTTGGAATTTTTCATGTTTTTATAATTGAAACACTTCCTCTGAAGAAATATTTCTCCACACAAAATTCATACATGTTTTGTTTTGATTTTGAATTAACTGAGCTGAATTATTTGAAGGTTTTGGTATACTGGAAAAAGTTTGTTTGATGGAATCCATGAAATAATTATTTAAACATTGCAGTGAAATAGGACAGGAATTATTTTTTGATTCAATCTGACTTGAGTTTTTAATAAGATTCCATGCTGCCACACATTTATTGGAGGATTGTTCAATTTTTAGTGCATTGTGATTAAGTTTAGCATTTTTTAATTCTTTTTACTTTCTCCCCTTATACATAGTACATGGAGAAAGTATTGTTTTCGTAAAAATTTTCGAATTTGAGTTGTTAGTGGAAATATTCGTTTTGGTGCTCCCTGAACCCAAAAAAGTGGTTTTTACGAGATGTCTGTCTGTGTGTGTGTGTGTGTGTGTCCGTGTGTCCGTGTGTGTGTGTGTGTGTGTGTGTGTGTGTCCGTGTGTCCGTGTGTGTGTGTGTGTGTGTGTGTGTGTGTGTCTGTGTGGATGTGTACAGAGCTAGAGCCCTAACCAATGGGCCGATTTTGATGAAATTTGGTATGTAGGTACTAATCCACGATATCTCCAGGCGTTTTTTTCATTTTTTTGAATTTTTGATTTTTAAGGGTAATTATCCCCCAAAAACCACCAAAAAACATGAAAAATCAAAATTTCTCAAAAACGGCTCTAACGATTTTGGTTAAACTTTAGTCGTTTGTAGAACTTATGTTTTCAAACAAAATGACACCAACCGCATTCCTGTAAAAATTCAGGTTCAGAAATTACAGGACTTAAAACATCACAAATTCAGTTTTTTGGATTTTTCATAAAAAGAAATAAATATAAATAAATATTACTATTCACCATTAAAAAGAGCTCAAAAAACATAATAATTTAGTATTTTGAATTACTATTCTACGATTGCTGGTTTCGGAGAAAATTGAAATTTTCATTTTGCAGTAAACGCAGTACGTTGTCCAATGTTATTCTTATGGGGAATACAAAAATTATTATTTCTCCCTTATTTACTGATAAATTTAAATCAAACTTGATATGCTTGTCAAGTTAGCATTGACCAACAGAGGAAATTCGAAATATGGTGCCCCTTAATAACCCTGGGGGGGAATAGGGGGCATTTCCCCTCTTAAAACCACGAGTGTAGCAATGGATTCTGTCGTGCCTCCAAAGCAGGGATTTGGGTGAATGTTTTTAAAACAACTTGTTAACAAGATTTTCTGTACATTCGACCGTGCTTTGTATTCTATATTTAGTAAATAAAAAGTAATTTATTCATTAAAGTTGGGCTAAAAGGGAGAAAGTATGTGTCAGTTTCCTGATACCGTTTATTTATATTTTGATCGTAAAACAGGTAGTAATTTTTTGGCTGCATCAGACATACATTACTAATAGCTAATACATTCTGCACTTGGCCGGTTTTGGCCAAAAATATTTTTCATTTGGAGTTTCCTCAAACAAATTTATTTGTGAAGGTGGATATGTTTTTTGACTGGTACAATTGTATTTTCATGTATTGATTAACTGCTGTGAACATTAATTTCAATTTTGGAAAGGTGGCAGGGACAGATTGTTTAGTGTGGACTATGACTAGCGGGTTTCTGGGTTGTGTTAATCCAGGGTCCCGGAGGAGAAGGATTATCTTACAATACTGGTTTTGGGCGATTCATTTGCCGTCCGATTCAACAATTTTTTCTACTGCAACCCAGGATTATCTGGGAGTTTAAGTAATTAAATATTTCTGACTTGCAGCAGCACATCCCACTATGCAAGCCATACGATACGGCAGTACGTATTTAATCGATACGATATTTAAAGAGAATCGGGATATTCATAGTTCAACTACTATGCAATGCATCGCTCGGATATATCATATGATCGTGCGGCTCCAATCAGTGACGTTACATTGTCTGTTTTTGATTCTACCAACCATCCAATTGAGCCGTCTTTTGCTTGGTTTGTTTAGAAATATTATATAAAAAAATAAAAACCCTATTACGCGATGCATCACCAGGCATTGTCTGTTAAATGCAAGTCTGCTACGAGCAAAATTATTGGAATAGTATATTTCGTTACTAGTCTGGAAAAGCGCTCTTTGCCAGTGCGAGATCGTGTCAACGTGCGAGACGAAGTCGAGCACGGAATTTAGATCAAGCACTGGCAAAGAGCTTTTTGGACGAGTATTGAACGATACTTTTCGTCATACTACAAAAAAGTCATTTAATTACAAACCAAGAAATAATTTTACTCTAGAATCAAGGTTTATTTTACTCAAAAAACACATAGGCCTGATTATTATTTTACTATAGGCTATTTACATATTTTATGAAACAAAAACCATAAGCCTAGGCTACTTAGCTTTAAAAAGATTTCTTCGAAGCTATTTTTTATCAAAATTCAAATTGATATTTATGGTGCAATTTTCATTGTTACATTATTTTATAAATGACAAAAACACAATGCCATAATGTGCTTCACACGTGTAACATCAATAAGAGGTTAACTGTGGCCAATGATTTGACAACAATGAAAGTCAGCTGTTGCGTCGCGTTTGTAACTTCTAAAACTGATCGGAAAAGAACTGTACGGCAAAACTAGGCTTTCACCATAAGATTAACATGTAGCTAATTTTAGTGATCGGAAAAGAAGTGATTGGAAAAGACAACAAAGGAACATATGTTATTTTAAATGAAAACAGCAAGTTTCCAGCCGCATTTTAGTATCGAAAGTCATGTGTTCCCGCATAGTATGACGAAAAATTATTTCCAATGCAGGGTCCTTGACGAAAATACCTAACATAGATGAAAGTACTTAAGTACTAAATAAATATTAATTATTTGGTTGTAAGGGACTCCAAGTTGACTAACTGTGTTTCCAAATATGTTATTAAAAAAAAATGTTTGTTTTAATACAACAAATTATGCCTACAGACCTTGAATCTCAGTCTATAAATTAATTTAGAAGTAAGTGCGTATTTTAGACATTGGTTGATTATACTGTACTAGCTGATTAATATTATTGTTATTATTATAGATATTAGTTGAATATGTTCAAGCTAATCAGGCTATTGTTGTAATTTTTGCTATTAAATTACTTTTCTTTTGGATTGCCAAAATTTGGAGTTTTCCAATAAGATGATTTATTTAAATAATTTTCGTACTTATTAGTTTTTTACAAGGGGCTTTATAATATGATTCCAATGGTTGCGGTAGGCGCATGAAAAATCGCTTTAGGCTTGCAGAAAGTTTTGGGATTTTACATATTCCGTTACAGAAAGAATGAAAACATTCTGTCTTGGGGCCTGGGGGTCCGCAGACCACCTTTCGGGAAGCACTGCTATTTTAGGCTGGTAATATGTGTCTCGGGGGTGTCCCTTAAAATCGTTTAAAATCGCCGTATCTCGGCCGATCAAATTTGTTTCGATCTTAGTTTAGGTAAAATCTTTGTTTTCAACGATAACATACTTTGAGACTTCCGCTGGCATGTTGGCCTTTAAATTGCGTTTTGGATATAAACTGTTGCGGTTTTTTTGGCCGATAAACTATGTTCACTTGTCGTTTACGGTTTAAAAGTTACAGCGAACATGAAATGTGGTAAAATTGCCATTTTTAATCCGAAAAACAGGTCAAATAGCTGATTTTGGTCCATTAATTCAATACAGTCGTCTTTTTAGGCCGATAACTCACACTTTGGTCTATAAAACGCGTTCGGCTATTTTGTCAGCCGATAAAATTATTGATATGAAGTTTTTAACAAATTTCCGGGGGTGGACTCCCAGACCCCCTACCCCGGGGGGGGGATTCCATAACCCCCCTAACCCCTGGCATTCCCCCCCCACCAGTGTGACTCCCTGGATCCGCCCCTCGTTCTGACAAGTCAGTGGGAACTACGTATAGGGAATATTGAACTCTCGTGCTAAAAGTTTCCTTTAGCTCGACCACACCCCAATGGCAAATGTACTTGCATGAAAATAAAATAGGTAACCAATTCAGTTTTTCTTAATGAAATTATGGATAAGTTACTTAGTTATCTGGAATACGACTTCTGAGCATTTAAGAGGTTTCGGAAGCTTTTGGTCACGCCCAGAATGCAATGATGCATGAAAATATTTAACTATATATAGATTAATTTAAATATAGGCTAATTCCCATTTCATCCATGCGTGTAGCACGGTTTACCGAATGTACAGTGTGATAGTTATTAACTTGTAAAGAAATAATTGAATTTGAATACTTGCTTACAGATTTGTTAATATGAAGAATTGTTTGCGATGGTGCCTCGTACTAGAGACACATATACCTGTCGCCTAAAGCAAGTGTATTAATTTTGCTTGTTATGTTGCATTAAATCTATTTAACATAAGTTTTAACATCTGTTTTGGTTTTTGATTTTAGTGGCAGTGCAGAAGAAGTTTCCTGGATGAACTGGAGGGCGCTTTGAAAATAATAAAGTTAGCAATTTATGACATAAAATTTAATCAATTAAAACAACAGTAGAATGCAGTGTTTTTTTTATATTACTTTTCTATTCATATAAGGTATTCAATAAAATTTGTAATTTTATCAATAATTTGAGTTTTATTTAAGCTACTTCCTTTGCTAGTAAGTAAAGTAATACAATTTCATTAACTTGCTATACAAAATCACGTGAAAATGTTATAAAGTAGGCCTGATCACTTTAGTATTAATTTTTTATCAGGCAAATGAATTTAAACTTTATTACCTCTAAGAGACTGAATATTTCAATAGCAATTTATATTTCTAAAACAAGTGGGATGATCAGCGTTGGAGGGGAAGTTAACAATACTATCTGTCATAATAATATCCCTGCGGAAAACATTTGGCTACTCGGTATATTAAATATATTTTACTGGGTGAACGTATGGTAATAAGTTTTTATGGTAGTCTTTATAAACACGAGGATGGTATTCTAACCAAAATTGACAATATATCATTTATGTTTTTGAGTATTGTATTTTAAATTATGTCTTAACAAATAGGTACTAAATTATTACATTAGGTTTCTTGGTTTTTTTCAAATGGAATGGTCAACACAAGCCATTGAACTGTGTCACTATTGTAAGCAGTATATTTGGAAAATTTGTTCTTGTAGAATTAGCTATTTTTTACTCTTAAAAAAGTTTATTTTCTTTTGCTGATTTAAAATTTATTTGCTGTTATTTAAATATTTGTTTGCCTATAAAACTAATGTTTAAACATATGGGTGCAGCAAACTCGTTAGGTTGAAGGTAAATTAAAATAATTTGTGTTAGGCCTAATCAATAAAGGCTGTCCCACACTTCTCGCAAATATGCTTGATCATTTGGCCTAACTACAAATGTTCGGTAGTCGCAAGAAGTGTGGGAGCTGCACGAAATATTTTGTATCAGTACACTATCGCCGAATGATTCTCTCGATGTTTGGAACGAGTCTTGCACCAAATCAACCAAATGTGTACAACAAACTAATCAAGTACACGCTCGCCCAATACCAATGCAATACCATGCTCGCCCATTCACTTCCGCTCGTCTCCTTTGATTTGTGCCAAAACCCGACAAAAACAGCACAGGTGAACACGAATTATGGTGAGGCGAACTATCCCGAACATTTGAGAACATTTAATCATTTGAGATGATTTAAGTTTTATTTAAGAAACAACAAATTAATGAGTGCTAAACTCTGTTAATTTTTGTTTGACCAAACTATATTTGAAATTAACCTTCGCACTGTAAAAAATAATCGTGTTAATTCGACCCAAATTTAATACCAAGATGTCCCAGTAAGACCTCACACACTCTTGTGTCGAAATAACACTCAGCTGCTTGTGTTGAAGTTCACCCACTTACCTGAGTTGGAAACCATCACAATTCCTTGTGTCACTCGGTAACACATATTTCTTCCGTGTTAAATGTTTAACACATTTTTGTGTGTGAAAAAAATTACTCTATGATTAAGCAACACAGAAATACTGTGTTAAAATACTTACCCAAATTTGTATTAATATAACCATTTTATTGTAAATAACACGCAGCATAATAAGTCAACACATAACATTTGTGTCATATTTGTTACACAAATTTGAGTGAAATATTAACCAAAATACCTGTCAGGTAAGTTTGTATTTTTTCTGTGTAAAGAAAAACAGTGAACAGCTTATTTCTTGTGCAAAATTAAATGTCTGTAATGGTATACATCACTTGAGAAAGGTTAAATCACCGGGAAATATTGCACAGACAAATTCAACTCGACATCACCTGTCCACCAACAATTTTATACACCAAGTTTCAGTAAAAATTTATATATCACATTAAGATGGGTCCAAATTTAAAACTTTATACTAATAAAGGTAACCCACCGTAAAGTTGCTTTTGAAACACTTATACTCTACATAGTTTAAAATTACACCAGATATTCGTCTTCACATTACAGGTTTGATCTTGAGTGACCAAAACAGTAAAAAAATATTTTTAAACTGTTAAACATAATCTTTAAACTGGACACATTTTGAGGGGTTATTCAAATTTTATAGTTTGTTCATATATTTAATATATAATATTGCAAAAAATATTTCATCTGTAAATAAATTAAGCATTCCTATTAAGTTACGTTAAAAACGGTTAATTGAAAAAATTAACCTGGATTAAAAGTTATCACTTTTCACAACCGTACCAAAAGATACAATGAAATTTTCAAGATTCTAAATCACTGGATCTTCCAACTTTATATGTAAATAGGTATATTCAAAAATACTAAACATTTAAAGATAAAACACTTTATTGCACACATTGTTTAATGCAATGATTTTATCGTGAAGGCTTCAACGGCCCTTTAAATCTAACTCTAACAGGTACGGGGAGACACTTCTTCTGTTGCACAGGTCAAAAGATTTGGCTGGGGATCACTTGAACTCTGTCTTTTGTTGGTCCACGGCTGAAAGATATGGCTGAAGATCACTTGAACTGCTTACTAGCTCTTCCAGAATGGCCATTCTGAAAAATATTTTTCAATACTATATATCTGGTCAGCAATGATATACCAATAGTTATTGGGTACTTCATCAAGAGAAGCCCATAAAACTTTTGAGGGCAGTACATATACAAAGCAAGGACAACTAAAGGCATCCAGTGGCTGTGTCTCTTTTGGTTCAAGAGCCAGTGGCGTAACTGCTGGGCCCGCGAGCCGAGGTAAGCGCTCTGGCAGGCCCGCATTTTGGGATGAAATAGTTCAACTTAATTTTGATAAATGTTAATAACTTTAGCCATTCTGAATTAGTTATGCTGATTTTCACTGTATAAGTCGTCTAAAAAAAAAAAAACAGCAATGTTCGTTTTGCCGCCCACACTTTAAACTTTTTTTAGGTTACCGGTATACTTTTTCAAATATTCCAAAAAACATAATTGTTTTGGTGTAGTTCTTTTAGTCAAAGTATTACAAGGTATGACGTTTTAAGTTAAAATACTTACACTTAAAAATAAAAAAAAAGTTGCCCAACACGCTGGTCATCTTGAATTGATTCTTTGAAACTGTGCGATTATGCTACATGGGGGCTAAAAATAAGTTTGCGGGGGGGGGCCCAAAAAATCAGTTACGCCACTGTCAAGAGCCAATGAAACTTTATTGCACACCATTAAAATAGCTAACAATTTAGCATTTTGAATAATTGCTATATGTCAATCGGTAACTGACATATTGAAAGTTCTAAATACAGTATGTGAATCTTATGGAGAACTAGCTGATGTACCCGTTCTTCGCACAGGTGTTTTCTTTACCCAATATATAGTCAATGCAATCTGCAATTAAGTTAGCATGAAACAGCTGTTCTTGCTTCTGCTCTTTAAAGCTGTCAAATGGAAGTATCCACAGCTGTTCGCATTACAGTTTCTGAATGTTTACTTTCTTCTGAAATGTAAACATTGAAACTTAGGACGTTCACGGGGCTTAGCCCCGAGGGGATTTTAAGGAAGTGAATAGGCCTATATGTTGCATGGGTTCAAGATCTACCTTTATGTAAAATTTCAGCCCAGTCAGTTCAGTAGTTTTTGTGTTCACCCAGAACATCAGACAGACAGACAAAAACCATCTCTTCTTTATAATATTATAACAAACTAGCAAATCCAGCTGCTCACAAATTCAAGCAAATACGGTTGTGACTTTAAATTGTGTTGCCATTCCAAAAGTTAGCCTGAAGCAGCTGATCTTTCTTCTGTACTGTGTTTTGTTACCTTCAACAGCTATCAAATTCTCAATTTCAATGATTACTGTTCTTCCATAAGATCAGTGTCTCCAGTTGTACGATTATTATCGTTTTGTACGATAATTCAGCCCGTTGTACCATGTACGATAGGTCACGTACGATACGGTAAATTGTATAATAATTTGGGATCAGCCTAAACTATACATGATTATGACCTACTAATTAATTGAATGATTACTAATGATGAACTAATTACTGACTACTTAATGAATTAAATTTTAAAAATACATAAATAGGCTCTCAGAACATATTTTAAAAGTACTAAATACAATTTTTTGTTGGATTCTTTGCCATTTATTTTTATAAATACCCTACATAGGCTTTGTAAAATATCGTGAGTTTTGTTAAGCATTTGTTTATTTATTCGAACCTTTATTTCGTTTGGAAATTTACAGCTGTTCTACTTAAAAAAATTGAATGTTTGGCTATTTTAACGTTTGAGTGTAAGTTTTAGGTGTCTTTGCAAACGTGCAATAATTTTACCTACAATACAATAATATTTAACTACTTGTATGGTATTTGTCCCTGGCCGAACTGGATACACTGCATAAGATTAACATTGCAACTTTGAAGGCCTTTGGGGCCTGAGGGCCGATGTAGATTTTAATGATTTTCTGCAGACCTACGCATTGAGACATTTCCGCATAGATACTTCAATCATAACAATCGGTACAGTGGATCCTGATATCTCAGCGTGACACAAAATCTGCTTGTGTATTAAATATTAGGTTTGCTGCAGCAAGGGTATTTTTGTTTGGCTACTTAGCTTGCCGGCAAACTAAATATCCCCTGACACTGTAATAGGCCTGGAAAAAGGGTTTATAATTTAAATCTTAAGATAGGAGGGAGGCACCTCACTGTCGGTAGCGTATGTTAGATGGGGTTAGATGGGGACTGTAACTTTCTTTTTTTTTATTCGGATTGTTATATTGGATTTTACCTTGTAGAACTGCCACTCCCACTCTCACTCTGTCCAGTTTTCTTTCTACTTGCTGTTGGAGGTAAGTAGGTGAACCGTTGAAATCATTGAATTTCTCGTCTGGTTCCATTCTATAAATAAAAGTTACAAATTACCTTTTCTGAACTAAAATACCTAAACGTTTAAACGGGTGCAGTTCCGGATCTGGGCTACCATACTATCGAATGAAAATATCAAAAGTTTTAACAGTTGATATATCGATTACTCTTATTCTTCAAATTTTCTGTCGATGTAGCTCTCTACAAATCGACATCCAATCAGCGATAGTTTATCATCCATCAACGGGTGCTTATTAGGTTAACTAGCTTGGGTTAGGTTAAGTGCCACCGTACCTGGATGGCAAAACGAACAAAAACAAACCACACCTAACCTAACAATCCTAACCTAACCCAACGCTAGTTAACCTAATAAGTACCCGTGGCAAGCCCACCAACCAACAATCCGAATATAAGTATACTTTGGTACCTATTATACTCCTAATTAGGTTAGGTTAGGTAATACAGGTGCAGTCGAGCAATATTCAAGGGTTCGAGTTGGCAAACCTGCTCCAAGTAGAAAAATCAGCTCCGAAGCAGAAAAAATAACAAAATGGACGTTAACACCGTTTATTTAATTTCGTACTGTTAATTTTCATCTTAAAAGTTTTTATTTACTGACGTATAGTTATTTTAAGAACATATTATGATTATCTCTAGTGGATGATGATTGATCAAACGGTATTTATGTGTTTTCTTTATTAACAAGTTCTTAGATTGGAAATCTCTTGCAGACAGTTCCATGTTGCAATTTGAACGTTCCTCCCCTCAAACCACTAGTCAGCAGAAGAAATTGGAACCGTCCAAGTTTTTTTTACTATTTTCACCATTAAAACGGTCTTTCCGCAGAAAAAGAATACTTTTATCGTGTTTTTCAGGTCAAAATCTATAAGAAAAGTGTAAATTTACCTCGATTTTGTTGGGGTCATGTATACTCCATAATTACCTACAGGTTCTTATCCTCTAATCAATAGATTGCCAAGCATACATAGCGTAATCCATCTTACGTTTAAGAAAGGTTATCTGAATTTCAAAGTAGGTACGCCTAGCTCACAAACTTAACTTGTCTATAGTAGACTCACTAAAGCTGGAGCAGTCAAAATACTAGAGGAGTTATAACATGTTTGTATAAAATTAGCAAATTAAGTTCTCAGACCCCTTCAAAGTTTTAATGTAAGGAGTACAAAAGTGAGATTTAACCTCGAGTCGTACAGGCTTTGGAGAGTAGGCTAGGCCTGTAATAGGTAATTATGGAGTATACATGACCCCAACAAAATCGAGCCAAGTTAAGTTTGTGAGCTAGGCATACCTACTTTGAAATTCAGATAACCTTACTTGAACGTAAGATGGATTACACTATGTATGCATGGCAATCTATTGAGTAGAGGATAAGTAGGCAAAATTGACAAGGCCTAAGTTATTTTGTCAAACAAAATTGTTTTTCCTAGGATGTCCTTCTAACATCAATCACCCTAATAACTCAAGCACGCCGCTTCCTTCACGGAGTTGTAGGGGTTACTTACAGCCTACAATAACACTGATCACTACCTTTACAGCTAAATCTTCACTTACCTTATCACCCATCTTAACGACATGTAGTAACAGTAGTATTTGGCTACTGCATTGCAGTTCCACATTCGCAATTTAAAACTCAAAGAACGTAAACTGACAAACTAACAAAAATAATGCTGCCGGGTGTCGTCTGTCGCTGTCAAGGAGTTCTATTGGTATTACTGGAGGTAACACTGATGAACAAAACTACGAGCCGTTCTTTCCAAATTTTGGTGAGGCAAAGAACTACTCGCTGAAATCGAACTAGTTGGCAAAGTAACTCAAACAAATACCTACTAATGATTTTAACATTAATAAACTTGTATTCGTTTGTTTGCTCATGATTTATCATATTTCACGGCAAGATTAGATGCATAAATAGAGTGAAAAAATGAATTTGCTCCAACTTGTATTACTTTTACTCCAGTGATTTTCACGAGTAGAATCACTTATAGGAGTAAACAACGAATCATGATAGTTCAAAGAACGATAAATTTGCCTCACCAGTGTACCAACAGTAGGATTTATTCATAATTATTCTCAGTAATAAGTTGATAATTTCATTCATCTGCAACTGCAACTACATTAAAAAATGTACTTCTACTTCTACTTTTTAGGTGGAAATATTTGTTCATGGATCCTTTTTGAAAGAGTTTTTCTGCCAATTTAAATACATATCATAGTGTTAAAAACCTAATCTTGAGTTGCTTTATTAGTTTATTACATACCCGAAGCCCTACCCAAACTTAGACTAAATGTAATAGTACTAATAGTGTAATACAGATTTTTATCTTTCACCGTTGATCATTTGTGCTATTTAAATAATTGTTTTGTATTTTTAATAAACAAAATTGTATTCATTTACTATAACTACCGTCAACATATACAAAATTACACTTAATCGCATATTTTTCCTGGCTTTTTGTGAATTACGGCCAATCCCGGGTGCAACGCACATTAATTACCCACAATTCCACACAAAATTACCGTGTTTAAAATATATTTTAGAAGACCAACACGCTTTCGTGTCACAAATGCCAAATTGACACAGCATAGTTTTACCACGAATGCGAATTGGTTACTCAAGCCTCTAGTAAACCAATTTCAGTGTCTATTTTCACACAATCAGTTTAACCAACATCTTTGTGTTTAAAATACCCCAGCATTTTTTTACAGTGCAATATGTTTTGCAAATAACAATGTTCAAAGCAAACAATGAAATTAGTTGTCCATACACAAATTAGATTGTTTAGTTTATTATATTTTTGGTAGTTTCAACAATTATTCATTTTTCTCTGTGAACCGTACGTGTCACCTTGACACTGCTCACTGCTCTCTAAATGTTTTAAGCCAAGTACGCAGTTAATATTTGGGTAGTATCAACCCAATGCTGGTTTAAAACTGTATAACTGTGATATACACTGCTGTATCAAGAAAATTTAAGTTTTATAAAGATGGCGGTTTGACAGTTTCCCCAGTATCTACTTGAAGAGAGACATTTAGAAGTATCATCTAAATATGGGATTTCTTAAATGTATTATACGATTAAACATGGCGGATCTCTGGGGTTTTCTATATCAGATTGATGTGGTAACCTGTAAGAGTATCAGCTTTTCTTTAAAATCTGTTATAAGTGAAAAATACTAGTGTATACAACTATATATCAATCTGAAATTTTATAAAACACATTAATAAATCATTTTCAGTGACTTAGTCTTTGAACTGAACGAATATATACAGTAACAAGTTGGACCACAAGGGATGGACTACTCATAAAACCAACTGTAAGAGTGATTTTATGTATATATATATATATATATATATATGTGTGTGTGTGTGTGTGTGTGTGTGTGTGTGTGTGTGTGTGTGTGTGTGTGTGTGTGTCCGTAAGCACGATAAATCTTGTAAAGAAGGTCCAATCTTAATGAAATTTGGTACAAATGTTTAAAGTACCATTTATTTGAACGAATTCGAAAAGCAGACGAATCGTACCATCCGAAGGGGGGTTTTTACCCCAAAAATGTTTTTTTTGTTTTCACATGAAATTTTTATTTAAATACAATTTTTATTTTAACCATTGAATTCAGCATAAAAACAAACAATTTGGTATTTTGATCATTGCTCTACGTCAATTGGTTACTGAGATATTGAATGTAGTAAACACAGTACGTTGTATTATGTTATTCTTATGGAGAAAAATACAATTTGTATATCTCGCTTATTTATGAACATAAACTGATGAAATTTGGTATATAGCTTCATCTGGTTGTGTTTTATTGTTGTTTGCAGAAAAAACAATTTTCACCTATGGTTCTCGTATCAGCAAACCTAGGTACTTGGTCCCCATGTTATTCTTATGGAAAATAATTAAAATGTTATTTATCGCTTATTTATGAATGTATATGGACGAAACTTGGTTTGTGCCATCACTAAGATGAGTTCTATTGATATTTGCATAAAAATCCATTATTTTGTGTTCCTTGTTGCAGCAAACCTGCGCACTCATCCGCAATGTTATTGTTATGGAGAATAATTAATATTTTAAATATCGCTTGTTTGTGAATATATTTCTTATGAATCCTGTTAAGTGTTTTAATGTGTTATGTTATATATTTGTTGGAAATTCGCTGAGTATGCAGGTTTGCTGCAACGGGGGTATTATTAATTTAGGTTCATATCTAAGGGAGTAATCAAACTTTACTTATTCTCCATTTGAATATCAGCCCTCTCGCAACAAACCTGCGTACTCAGCGCCTAATGCATATAGCCTTATATGTTTCTCATTACCACAGAAAGCCATTTACCAAGTTTCATAAAAATACATACATAAATCAGTGATATATAGCATTTGATTTATTCTCCTAAATAATAACATTAGGGCTGAGTACGCAGGTTTGAAGTAACAGGAAAGATAAGAAATGTGTTTTTAAGCAATCATCAATATAACTGAACCAGGTGAAGCTACATACCAAGTTTTAATAATTTATGTTCATAATTAAGGGAGATATACAACTTTACTTATTCTCCATAAAAATAACATCATGGCTGATTCTGCAGTTTTGCTGCTACGGGATAATAAAAAAAACAATTTTTTGTGCAAATATAAATATACCAGTACTAGGTTGTTTTTACCTATTTTAAACCCTCTTTCCATAGCCCGATCGATCTGGTTTTCGAACTTAAAGTCATAAATGTTACTCTCTATATTTGTGCCAAATTTAATCAAAATCGGGCGTTTATTTAAAAAGTTATCGAGGTAACAGACACATATATATAAATCTAAACAAATAGTGTTTTTGGCAAATGGTGACCTCAAAACAAAAAGTGATCATGGTCTCGGCCTTAAGTCTTACCATGACATTGCTACAGTAATAGTTTTTCCTTATAGGGGAAATTTGCTAAAAAAAGATAGAAATTAACTGGGAAGTAAAAAATACCAAACTTTAAAAATGTCTTCTCTGGTAATAAAATACCCCCGTCACAGCGTGAAAACTCATTTTATTTCTGCTGCTGCCATTTCAGTCGTCTTGTTAATGATTGCATTACAGTTACTCGTAACCACCAATCATTCACTAAAATGAAATATAATGATTTGAATATTAATGTTGTAAAATGTAAAACAAATTGTCAGTAATATTGTAAATTTAATCCCCCCTTAACATTATATTTGGTAAATATGTAATTGCATATCTTGTATAGCCATGTGTTTATTATGTACAGTTTAAGTGCCTAAAGAAACATAAAAAAGCATAAGTGGTCTTCAATTTTGGCAAATCAGTTGCAGAGTCTATTATCCCCCCTAGTTTCCAGTGGACCCCTTGTGGGGCACACTCCCTTGGTGCACCCTCCAATTTGTACCGTAGTTCCTAAAGATGATGAGCAAATAATTGTATTAATAAGTAATTATGTCGTCAAAGGATGAATGCGGTATCGGTAACCTGACAAGTTCTAACAAATAAAATCAAGACAAGAAGAATAAGAAATACCTCGCACAGAGAACCTGCATTATAAGCGAATTTCCAATGCCAATTTTTATACCGTATCTACCACATAAAGCCACTCACCAATTTTCATGAAAATACTTTCATAAATATAAGTGATTAGCTGATTCCCACGGCTTCGCTCGCGAGAAATTCAAATACATTTGAAACATTAACCTGATCAGCACTATCAAATCTTTGTTTATTTTTACCACATGACTTCCTTTGCAGTCACTGACCAACATTTTAACATACAGCTGGTAACATTATAAAAATTATATCCTCCTATAAGGTTTGCATTGGATCTTACAGAGCCCGTGGGGTGGAGCCCTAATGTTGGATGTAGACATTATCCGGTCTATATGTTAATGTGTCATGTAAGCTAAGATCCTGCAAAATTCTAGCCAGTATATTTGCGTGATGGAACTCCAAATATCCATACATACATCCATCCAAACATACATCCAAACTTTCACATTTATAATATTAGTAAGATAAATAACATTTTCATATTAGGGCCGAGTAACTAACACAGGTTTGCTGCGTCAAGGAGGATAAGAAATGTGTTGTTATGCAATTATCAGTAAAACTCATCCAGATTAATATACCAAGTTTTATTAATTTAAGTTCACAATTAAGGGATATACCTATCAAACTTTACTTATTCTTTATTAGAATAACATTAGAGCTAAGTAAGCAAGTTTGCGGCTACGCGGACAGTAACAAATCTTTTTGTGTAAATATCAATAGAACACAACAAAGCAGCATACAAAGTTTCATCAATATCCAATCATATATAATAGATATATAAACACTTAACTCTTAACCCATTGGCTTAGAATGACCTACTGGTGCCGTTCCTGGCCTGTAATTTTTAAAACCTTTGAATTGGAATAGAAAAATTATGTTTTAAATGGATTAATGGTGTATTTTAGTTAACATATTTTCTTTCAGTTTAAAGATTGATATTGGCACACATACAGAATAGACATAAGTAAAAAGTATCAAAATCAGTGTTGACCATGTAACTCACCAAAAATTAACTGATCCCGTCAACTTTGAATGTATATTGGTTATATTATATATAGGCCCTTATTAACGATTTTAACTTATGACACCTTCAGGCAATTGGGTAAGTAACTAAACTGTAATAATTTTGATAGGTGTCAAGGCTGTCTTAGACCTTGCATAATCGAGTGAAGTAGCCTACGTTACCTAATCATAACATTCTAACCTACCTTCTTTAATGTACAGAATTGTTTTCATAATTTTACCTGGATTTCTCTTCATAAGGAGTTGATTCCTTTAGGGTCTGAGCCAATTCATGAGTCCAATATGTTTTACTTTGGCCTCAGAAAACCGATTCTAATCAGCTCCTAAACAGAGAAAAATGCTAATTAAAATACCTAATTGATTAGCAAACAAACTAGGCCTAAAAATGTCCTTAAAGAACATAGTTACGCCATGTGCCTACTTTGAATGTATCATATCCACTTATCAGGCACTGTAAGTTTGAGTTCATATTGCAATTTAGGTTAAGATTTTAAATATTTGATATATTTACCTAATCGTACGTCATACGCTTTGTATTCATTCATTAGTATTTAAACTACACGATGAAGCTGATTTTTCTTTCCACCTATCATCAATATTATAGTATCTTAAAATAAAGGGTTGATTTACCACACTTCAGTTAACTGAATGATAAAATTCAATGTGTTCTTCAATATTCTCTTGAAAATTTGCATAAGTTTTAGGCGCTAACAAATAATCATTAAGAACAAATTATTACTTTATGTACCGTACCTAAGGTCCTATATAGGGAAAAGGGGGAGAACTGGGCGCACCTAGGTTAAATCCATTCTTACTCAAATATATTTATGGTTAAACTTCAATTTATTCATATTGCCTCTAGGATTGAAGTTTGGCTCGAAATAAAACAGGTTTTCACACCTTTATATGGTCAATCTTCTGGTTTACTAGCAGATGAATAGTTTCGGGACTACTGTCCCATTATTAGCTCTGGCGTCGGTAAATTAAAATAAGAACTCATAACATAGTCACAATATATACACTTACACCACACAAACGGGTGCTACGATTAAAACAAACATTTATTTGGTTTGGCCGGCTAAGGAAAAGTCCAGACAGTGAGACACGAACAAGCGGAAGGCTGCGACGCGACTACCTCCAATACCTAGGCCTACATGACTACCAATACATTCTGTACAATCAATAACATTCCATAAACAAACCATCCTAGTGGAATCTACATATTTAATTCCGTAAGCGAATCGGTCCCCACGAAATATCTCGAGCTAGAAAGAAGTTAAGTTGGGTTATGACGATTCATTTTAAAGCTTGAGGGCCAAGGATAGTGGGAAAAACATCAGAAATATCAAAAATTACGTGGGCTACGCCCCACTGGACTTCAAAGATCCAATGATTTTCTTATGGAAATATCACCACAGTGTTTTTATTAATAAGCAAATTTTAAGCAAAATGATCTAATGATCAGCTGTGATTATCCACTTACACAAAAACCATACGTTAGGGGCTGTAGCCCCTGTAAGCCACTAGTAACTCTTTATTACATTATGAAGAAAAATTAACAAGGGTTAACCTCTAAATCTGTTAAGTATGTTACTTAACAAGAAACAGTACTGTATTCAAAACAGCTGTTCGAGATGTAGTAACTCTTGAATGATGATAATGTCATTTTCCTCAATTCAAACCTGCAAAACTTAAAACTTGTAGCCTAAGTAGAAGGTAACTGGAATATAATTTACCAAGCCAAACACAGATTGACCATTACAACAATAACGCATGTCTGGTCTCGGTCGTCTCGTCGTCTGTTGTAATGCTGGGCAGACGCCACACGCCGCGTTGGATTTTGTTCTCTTTTCCCTAAAGGGGATTATGGGAGATCGGATTGGCCGTTAATTTACTGGTGTACAGGTAAAAAGTATGCAATTTTTATTTTATTTTCTTATAAATTGTCAGAATTCTAGGCATATTTCATCGATATATAAACTGTAAATTTATACTTTCTTTATAAATGTGTTATTGTTGATATCTGATTATTATCCTTTGTATTCAATTTTGTTTAAATACTAAAACTCGAAATAAAACTTTTAATTATAATACAAAAATTGGTCTAGTATATAGAGGATGTCCGTGGGATGCCCCCATGATATACACGTTATCCCGGGATATCGTGGACATCTCTGGGACTTCCAAAAATGTGCGGGGACATAGCAGGATATCCTAGGGATGTCCTGTTTATCCTGGGATGGCAATGGGATGTGTGGGACATAAATGGGATATCCTGGGGACGTCGTGTGCTGTGTGGGTGTACAGAATGTTCCAAAACTGATGGTCACAGGTTCGAATCTCAAAATCTTCTTATGTAAACATAGGGAAAGTTAAACATAATTTTAAAGGTTTCGTTAAAAGAAACATTTTGGCTAAATCATAGTTAATTTATCTTTGTCCGTTTCAAAATGGCGGCCATTGTTGTGTAAAATTTTGACATTTACGGAATACCCTGCATTTTCTAAACCACTACTAGTATATTTTTCCGAATCAATTTTCTTACTCGTGATAAACCCAGCTTTACTCTGGTATGCTTCATGATAGGCTTTTTTGATAAAATGTAAATTTCAATAAAATATTATTTTGAAAATAATATATGTCCAAATTTCAAAAAAGTCAAATGGTAGCGCATATCAAAAAGCATACCATTGAAAAGGTCTTATAAATCCTAGAAACTTTCAAATTTACACCAACCTTGTATCTCTGTTTTAGCGAAATTCCCCTATAGGGAAGAAGCTATTACCGTAGGTCTCATGGTAATACTTAAACCCGAGACCATGATAACTTTTTGTTTTGAGATCCCCAGATGTCAAAAACACTATTCGTTCAAATTTATATATATATGTATATATATAACAAAAACAAGCACCCGAGATGGTTTTAGTAATGTTTTTTATTTACATATATATATAAATTTGAACGAATAGTGTTTTCGTTCGTTTCGTTCGAATAGTGATCTCTGCAACGGTTGGACGTAGAATCACAATTTAAACACCAAAATGATTGTTTTGTGGAGCTAAACAGATTGGTAAAAGCAAATGTGAAGTTTACATTGAAATGAACTGAGGAAGAACCAAAAAACGTTTTCCCATAAGATTAACATGGGAGAGTAGGTTTTTTGGATTTTCTCTGCAACCACTCAAGCTAGGTTAATAATTCAAAAAACTATATTGTTTGTTTTTTTCAAGCTATATATCATGGTCAAAACCAATATTAAGTTTTTTAAAAATTTTAGGGTGAAAAATGCAAAAACAGATTTTTGGAAAATTTAATTTAATCGAAATCGGAAGTACTTTACTCAAATTATCGCATTCACGGACACATATATATATGCATATACATGTGTCCGTGAATGCGATAACTTGAGTAAAATACGTCCAATTTCGATGAAATTTGGCTCTAATGTCTAAAGTGACATTCATGACTTTAAGTTCGAAACCCAGAAAAATCGGACCATGGGAAGGGGGGTTTTAAATTTTCCAAAAATCAGTTTTTTGCATTTTTCACCCTAAAATTAAAAAAAACATAATTTTGGTTTTCATCATGTTATAGAACTTGAAAAACAAATAATATAGTTTTTTGAATTATTAACCTAGCTTAAGTGGTTTAGGAGATAATCCAAAAAACCTACTCATAAAATCTCCCATGTTAATCTTATAGGAAAAAGGTTTTTGGTTCTTCCTCAGTTCATTTCAATGTAAACTTCACATTTGCTTTTACCAATGTGTTTACTTCCACAAAACAATCATTTTGGTGTTTAAATTGTGATTCTACGTCCAACCGTTGCAGAGATATTCAAAGTGCTAAACACATTACGTTATCCAATGTTATCCTTATGGAGAATAAATAAAATTTGATATCTCGATTATTTATGAATGTATATTGATGAAACTTGGTATGTGGCTTCACGTAGTTCTGATATATTGATATTTGCACAAAAAAATGATTTTTTGTTGATTCTTCCCGTAGCAACAAACCTGTATACTCAACCCCCATGTTATTCTTATGGAGAATAGGTAAAATGTAATGACTCCCTTAATTTTGAACATAAATTAATAAAACTTGGTATGTGGCTTCACCTTGTTGAGTTATATTGATATGTGCATAAAATCCATTTTTTGTTCCTTGTTGCAGCAAACCTGATTACTCAGCCCCATGTTTTTCTTATGGAGAATAATTAAAATGTTATATAGCGCTTATTTATGATTGAATATTGATGAAACTTGGTATGTGGCTTCGCCTAGTTAAATTCTATTTATATTTCGATAAAAAACAATTGTTTGTGTTCCTTGTTTCGGAAAACCTACGTACTCATCACCAATGTTATTCTTATGGAGAATAATCAAAATTGTATATATCGCTTATATGTGAATATATCTTAATGAAACTTGGTATGCGGCTTTATGCGGTATTAAGACATATATTATGCATTGTAAATTCACTGAGTACGCAGGTTTGCTGCGACGGGGGTATTTTTTTCTGCTATCAGCAAAAAACATAATTTTCCCATATGAAATTATGTATTATAATTTGCATAACACTTGCATGTATACCACATGCCAAATTCATTTTATATGTTATGCATGTAAATGTCAATATTTTACACAAAAATTGCCACCATTTTGAAATGGATAAATTCTGTTTTTGCCAAAATGTTTTGTTTAACGAAACATTCAAAGTGATGTACGACTTTCACTATGTTTACATAAGAAAACTTTTGAGATTCGAACCCGTGACCTTCAGTTTTGGAACATTCTGTAAATAGATTTTGATGAGAATATTTTTAATAGATTGCCCATATGCGTTTTAGTGGGGGAATTTTGTTTGATGACTTTCTTTAGACCAAGCCGTTTTCCCGTTATACATGCTGGACGGGTGGTTTGACTCACTCGTATTTTGTTTGGTGTTCCTGATGCCCAATTAATTGCCAGCTGATGAATAATATTTACTTACAGTATTTAGATTTAAGTTGTACGGTAATTAAAGTAACAAATTGTTATTACACATTGATCGACATTGTTTCCGGTACTTGCTGACAAAGAATTAAAACGCATATTTGAAAATCGTAAAATTCGCAGTTTATATTTATTTTATTTCAGAGATAACGATTTTTAAATGCAAATAAATGGTTGTACCAATGCTGTGAATTGAAAATGTGCTGCGTAGTATTTTGTCAATAACACTAAGTCTTGTATTAATACAAAATTAAGAACTTAGCAGTAGGAGAGAAAGTAATTACAATTTGCCGTATTTACATTGTTATTAACTTACTTACATTCAGATCTGCGCAAGATGCTATACAAGGAGGAGTGGATTGTAAAATAATAAACTGTGATTTTCAGAGCGAAGGTAATTTTCTTTGTTCATTAAGTTGGCAATTTCAACGAAAACGAAATCGTTTCGTAAAGAAGCAGTTTAATAAGTTGTAATTATTGCTCGGAGCACCATTTTATCCTGGAATAACTTTAATAATGAAAGTAGGGTGTATTGGAGACTCCGAGGCCAGGAGGGACAGGAGGGACGCCCCCCCGAGCCCCCCCCGGAGCCCCCCCCCGAGCCCCCCCCCGAGGTCTCGTCTGTGACACTTTGCGAATTTTTTTTGCGAACTTTTTTGCGAACTTTTTTGCAAACTTTTTTTGCGAATTTTTTTTTTGCGAAATTTTTTTTGCGAATTTTTTTTGCAAACTTTTTTTGCGAATTTTTTTTTGCGATTTTTTTTGCGAATTTTTTTTGCGAGTTTTTTTTTGCGAATTTTTTTTGCGAATTTTTGTTGTTGCGAATACTAACCTAACCTAACCTAACCTAACCTAACCTAACCTAACCTAACCTAACCTAACCTAACCCATCCTAACCTAACCTAACCTCGGATCAGATTTCTGATTGCAGATTCTTGTTCGTCTAATCGAGCCGAGTCATTTGAGTACCCACATCGTACACTTTGGATGATGTTTACAAAAAAGGGGCCCGCACCACACTTTTGACCTTTTTTTGCATTTTTGGAATCTCCTCGTCAAGCCGAGTATTCTCAGTACCCACATGACATACTTTGGATAATTAATACAAGAGTTGATCAGGGTAACGCTACAACCAACAGAGCTAGCCCATCAGCGCTTGCGGTCAATTGAACTACCAGTGAATGCAAATTTTGAGGAGAATATAATTGCAATACTTTGAACATATACTGCAAAGGGGGGTGTATCGATACACCCCCCTTCAAGTACTCTGCACCGAGGCAGACGTCTCACAAATAAGCGTCGTGTCCAGTCTCCTGTCTGGGAATGCGGATGTTGTAATTTGATACCTCGACTGGAGGGTGCAGGTGTTCACACAAAAAACCGACAAGTTGAGACCTGTCTGGGAATGCGGATGCTGTAATTTGATACCTCGACGGGAAGACGGCTGACCCTTCTAGGAACCCATAATAGACCGCTCATAACGAGTTCCATTAGAGCAGGGTGGTCTTTACCCAAGACAGCGGTTGAGAGCTTTTGCCCCGACCTTCTCCGAAATCCATTAGTGGGGAGAGTCACCCACATCACCAGCCCTCCTTCAGTTCAGTTCGAGAGTTCAGTGCGTGAAGACGTGTTAGTCCGATCCTGTTCCGTTCTACGCGATTTGTGTTAGTTGTTGATTGTCATCATTTGCGATTTGCGTAAAGCACCTTTGAACTATTTAAAACGTACGTGTTGTGCTGTATTGTTTGTGATTATCAAAACTTATAATCCATATTAAAGATGAACGCCACACACGTTTGTACCATTTGTGGTTGTATTTTCGTGCGTAGAAACAATTTGGTGCAACACCACATCAGATTCCACGGCTTGAGACCACAACTACTACCACCAACACCAACGCAGCAAGGTACGTTTTTTTGCGTTGCATTATTGTTTTAATCAGACCTAAATGTTAGTAATATAGGAATACGCTATGCAATATAACCGCAGAGTGATACAATTATAATTATTTAACTAGGTACCTGAAGAAGAATGAGACCGTGACAATTGGTGTACTATTGATTTAATTACTAGGGGGGAGATTTTCGCTCCCCCTAAAACATAATGCTTCTTTAGGGTTGGAGCAGCTCAATATTGCAGCTACATCCTTAGCTGTGAACCCAGGTTCATCAATGTAGACACACAGTACAGAAGATTACATTCCCTGTTTCAAAATTGATATTTTGATTTAACAAACTTAACTTTGAAATGTGATTCTCGAGAGAGGGGAATTTGTATCTTTAGTTATCCTAATTTGTTTTTATTTTTATTTTCAGATGAAGGTCCGGGTCCTGGCCACCACATCTGCCATGAATGCGGTCGCCGTTTCCGTCGTGAAATACACCTGCGTCGACATGTGGATTCGGTACACAGCAGAGTCCGCAGGTTCATATGCGGCACATGCGGCGCCGAATTCAAGAGGGAAGACAACCGGCGTCGACACACCATGCAATTTCACGGCGATGGTCAAGAACGAAGATTCCCTTGCGCATACTGCGGTCAGGAGTTCAACCAGCTGTTCAACAAGGACCATCATGAGCGGTTCTCTTGCCCGATCATGAAGGACCTGATCCTGAACCAAGTGGCTATGATACAGGACGAACCCCAGCCAGGTCCGAGCACGGAGCCACAACCTGGAACGAGCACACACCCACAACCCGATGATGTTGAGATGACTGGAGCAGGACAGTCAAGCCCCGTATTCTCACTCATTCAACGGGGTTTCCGCAACCGCCTCCTAACCTACCGTCTGCAGCGACCGATGGAGAATCTCGTCACAATCGGAGAAGTGATGGCGTTGTTGATTGTGAGCCTTACGGAGTTGCTTGAGATCACCTTGGCGAAACACCGCAGCATTAAGGTCAACTTGAAGCTGGAGTGTGAATTCCAAAATATTCACAACAACACCTGCCTGCGCAACTTCAAGACGAAAATGAATCCGCTGACGACGACCTCGGACCTGAACCATTACATTTCAACAGCTTTTGCGAAGCTTATCAGAGAGAAGGCTGAGTGTGATCATATCGGCTCCGGGTGGACATACCTTCGCGTTCGTGATTTGGAGGTCGGCATCAACGAATACACTCCTCTAGGTGAAGATGGTCGAGCTTGGCTCCCACTGCCTACGTCTCTGGAGAACACCAAAGTAGTCGTCAACGTATCGAACGCCGATGAGCGGTGTTTTATGTATGCAGTCCTGGGAAAGTTTGTTCAAGATCACCCTAAAAGACCGGCATCGTACACCGACGACATCATCGCCCGATACGATTGGACCGGCCTTCAATTCCGCGTTGCTCTGAAGAGTATCAAGACGTTTGAGCGGACAAACAACATCAGCATCAACGTCTATGGTATTGATCACACGTGCGTGGGTCAGAAACCTAACGGACGACCAAAGTTTCAGGACACCGTCTTCCCCTTGAAGATTTGTAGGCAGGAGCGTGAAGACCATTGTGACATTTTGTACGTGACAACGGACGGTGATAGTCACTACGCCTACATCAAAGACCTTGGCCGACTGATCCGTCCCCAACTCACAGCACATAAGGGCAGGATATTCATCTGTAAGCGGTGCTTCGCGCACTTTGACAACCGTCCGAACAAGCTCGGTCTGACGGGTGCACAGCGTCTGGAGGAGCACAGGCGATACTGCTCCGCTTCGGCCCCTATTCGCATGGATACGCCGAAAAAGACAGAAATAAAATTCAGCCATCCAGAGTTCACCCGACGCGAGCGTTTCACCATCTACGCGGACTTTGAGTGTGCTCTACTGCCGACCGCGGAGATGGATGAACAAGTCGACGAACCGCACGGAGGAGTAGCCACCCACATCCACATCCCATACGCCTTTGCGTACCAGATCATCGACTCGTACGGACTTGAGGAGTTTGAGCCTCGAGTCTAGTTCGGGGATGATGCGTCAAAGACATTTATGGAGATGTTGAAAACTGATGTTGAGCGATTGTGGAACTTCCTGTACGAAGCAAGAAATCTGCGCCCTGTCCTGACCCCAGCCGAAACGATGCAGTACAACTCGACAGCGAATTGCTACCTCTGCGGATCAACATTTTCAAGCGAAGACCCAAAGGTTCGTGATCACAACCACGCGCCGCCCTACGAGTTCCGTGGCGCTGCGCACAGATCATGTATTCTACGCTACAGGGAGCAGCGAGTAGTCAACTGCTACTTCCACAACCTCTCCAACTACGACGCTCACTTCATAGTGCGGGAGTTGGCGGTCGACCCTGGTGATGTTGAGGTGTTGGCTCACACGGAAGAGCGGTACATCGCTTTTACGAAGCGGTTCCTGTTCGACCGAGCAGCGGCACCGGTTGGGATGCAAGGGCGTGGAAAAAGACAGCCAGGATTCAGAGTCAGGTTCCTCGACACCTACAGGTTCCTGGCTTTGTGCCTCGCCAGCCTCGCAGCCGCGCTTCCGCCAGCTCAACTCTTGGAGACGAGGAAGAGATTCCCCGAAGACCACCTCTTCGATCTAGTCCGTAGGAAAGGCGTGTTCCCGTACAACTTTGTAACGTCGAACGCCGTATTGGAAGATACTACGGAACTGCCTCTGCAGCGAGATTTTCACAACGACCTGACCCTGGAGGACATAACGGATGCAGACTACGAGCATGCTCGCAACGTGTGTGAAACCTTCGGTTGTAGGAACCTCAAGGACTACGCTGAGAAGTACCTGCGCTGTGACATTGCGCTGTTGACTGACGTCTTTGAACGCTTCAGGGACACATCGATGGCTGAATACGAACTAGACCCTGCGCACTACTACACCCTACCGTCATACGCCTGGGATGTCATGTTAAGGACCTGTCGAGTGGAGCTTGATACGATACAGGACTTTGACATGTACCTCTTCTTCGAGCAAGGCATCAGAGGAGGTATTTCCCAGGCGATCACCAGACACGCCAAGGCCAACCATGATGGATGTCGCCCTGAAGATCGACGACCTGAAGAGCCAACGCATCACCTGCTATACTTGGACGCCAACAACCTTTACGCTTGGGCCATGTCCCAGTGTCTTCCACAGGGAGACTTCCAATGGCTCAGCCGCGAGGAGATCACGTCCCTGGACATTGCAGCGTTGGACCCCGAAGGACCCACGGGCTATGTCTTGGAAGTTGACCTTCGCTACCCCGCCCACCTGCACGACCTTCACAAGGATCTCCCCTACTGCTGCGAGACCAAACGTCCGCCAGGAGGGAAATTCAAGAAGCTCGTTACGACTCTGGATGACAAGAAGAACTACATCTGTCATTACAGAATCCTGCAACAGGCGCTGGAAAACGGAGTGGAGCTTGTGAACGTGCATCGCGTCATCTCGTTCCGACAGTCTCGGTGGTTAGAGAGCTACATCCTAATGAACACCGAACTGAGGAAGAAGGCCAAGACCAAGTTTGAGCAAGACTTTTTCAAGCTTATGAACAATGCGGTCTTTGGCAAGACGATCGAGAATGTTCGCAAGCGAATGAACTCTAAACTGGTGTGTACGCCGGAGATGTTCAGGAAGTACGTAGCCAAGTCAAACTTCCTGGATCGAACCTACTTCAACGATGACGTCGCCATTGTACACATGTCGAAAGTCAATATCGTCCTGGACAAACCGCTCTACGTCGGAATGTGTGTCCTCGATCTGAGCAAGTGGCTCATGTACGACTTCCTTCGGAAGATGAAGAACCGCTACGGCGATCGTCTGAAGGTTGACTACATGGACACTGACAGCTTCGTGTTCGACATCCAGACTGAAGATGTTTATAAGGACATGATGGAGCATCTGGACGATTTCGACACCAGTGCGTACCCCCGAAACCATCCCTGCTACAGCCCCATAAACGCCAAAGTCATCGGAAAGTTCAAGGATGAGTGCAACGGTCTTCCGCTGCTCGAGTACCTCGGTCTTCGCTCGAAACTATACTTCATGGATATAGTCGAGTTCGAGGAGAGGACTGAAGATGACGAGTTGCAGGTCATGACGGTGAAGCGCGCCAAGGGAGTCGCTAGAGGTGTTGTAAAACACAATTTAACCTCTGACGACTATCGGGAATGCCTCTTCAACGGCGTGTTGAAGAGAACCATCAACACCAGGTTCCAGTCCCGAAACCACCGCGTCTTCACAGTCCAAGTCGACAAGCTATCCTTGAGCTGTAACGACGACAAACGTTACATCCTTCCGGACGGTGTAAATACACTGCCTTGGGGGCATATTGACGTTCCACCTCAGCCCGAAGACATCCCGCAAGACGATGAAGAGGCGGAGGATGAGGAGCGTTGAGTGGTTGTGTCATATTACCAAAGACCCTGACTTGACTTGCATATTATTTTGAAAAATCTAGTCAGTAGTTTGTATCGATTCTCATAAAACTTAGAAATGTGCTCCTTTTTCTAGTCATTAGTTTGTGTCGAGTCTCATTTTTGCTAGCCAAACACAAATGTTCAGGAGCACATACTCGATGTAAAATATCTATAAGGTGTGTAAATAAATAGCCAAATTGTTCGTATATACATTCGTCTTATTTTTTCTCCCCTCATATAGTCTTAAGATACTAAAGTAAAAAAAAAATTATTCAGGAATATGTTAATTCATATAAACCAGGTTCAGATATGAATGTTACTTTACAATCATTGTATGATAGGTCAAAAAAAATCTGTACCTTAATGTCGGCGTGCGCATTATGATTATACCATTTTTAAATTGCGCGCGCCGACATTAAGGTACAGATTTTTTTTGTGTATAATCAGCAACAAACCTAACTTAACAGAGCATGACTTAACCTATCGTTACCTAACGCAACGTGTCTGTGGACTTTGGCGGTTAGATCGTCGGCGGTGGCGTCATCGTCCTCCTCCTCAGTCTACAACCAACATTCGCACAAGATGGATCGTTTATGCAGAGTACCGCGTAAAAATTCCGCATCTCCAATTATTGTGGATTTTCAATGTTTCAAGGACAACGCAAATTACTACATTCTGAAGGAAGTGTGCGTCTTGGAATTGGTCAGTGGAACACTGCTAATGCATCATATCGCCAAACCACCATTCAGTCGAGATTTCCTATCACAAGAGAAACTGCGTGAAAGCTATTGGCTCACAAAACACTGTCACGGATTGGAATGGGACCAAGGTGATATCTGGTATCATATGCTAGAGGCAAAGTTACGCGCATGTATCGCCAAACGACCGATTGTCTACGTCAAAGGTGCTGAGAAAAAAGAGTTTGTACGATACAATTTCATCATGGATCACTGTACTACTAATGTCATGGATATCAACGATATTGGCTGCGGATCACTATCGTCAATCAACAGTCTACTATCAACAAACGCAGTGCGATGTCGCCACCACAGAACAGCTCACACACGATGCGCTCTAGCCAATTGCATCACATTACGCAGTTGGTTACATTTAAGTACAAATATCGCTGACGCTGATGATTACGCCGACGATGGTGAGAGTGATACCAGTTCCTGCTTTTGTTTTGCTACTAGTACTACTACTCCTACTACTGACTGTGGCGTCGACACAGTAGAATGAATACCTTAGAGATTCAAAAGTGTATGGCTAAACTGCCCGTACAGAATGTTGGTGTCTATGCTGCGGATCAATTGCCCCATTATATTTCACCATCTACTGCTATGATTGTGAACACTGATCCACACAATGAAGACGGCACTCACTGGGTCGCATTCTACCTTAACAAAGGAGGAGGAATAATTGAATTCTTTGACAGCTACGGTCAACCGCCACATCTTCAATTCTACCAAGGATTCCTGAGACGCAACGCTCGTCACTACCTGTACAACGAGCATCGCCTTCAAAGTGACAACACTCTGGTCTGCGGTCAATACTGCCTTGTATTCCTGTACTGTCGCACCCACTACGGCATGAAGATGAAGGACTTTGTGCAGCTCTTTGAACACTCTTCTGTCGGCCACAACGACGCACTGATCAGAAGACTCTTTGCACAAATGTATACCAATTGATTTTTGAAATTTTGCATTTGTTTTTTATCAATAAACTAGTTGTGTACTCAGAATAAAAAAAGAAACATTCTTATTATTTACCATCCTCGCCTCCTTTACCCCACAGTGGGGCAGATCAATCATACAATGACATTAGCAGGTGCATTCTAGTCTTCAACAATTCCTGTAGTATGGGGGAGCGAAAATCTCCCCCCTAAGCCATTATGTGTTAGGGGGAGCGAAAATCTCCCCCCTGGTAATTAAATCAATTGAACAACAGTTGTCAACCACCTGAGGTCTCATAGGTCTATCCCACTTTTGGGGTAGACCTAACGTACAATTATAGGTCTGCCCAAAATTGGGACAGACCTATCATACAATGATTGTAAAGTAACATTCATATCTGAACCTGGTTTATATGAATTAACATATTCCTGAATATTTTTTTTTTACTTTAGTATCTTAAGACTATGTGAGGGGAGAAAAAATAAGACGAATGTATATACGAACAATTTGGCTATTTATTTACACACCTTATAGATATTTTACATCGAGTATGTGCTCCTGAACATTTGTGTTTGGCTAGCAAAAATGAGACTCGACACAAACTAATGACTAGAAAAAGGAGCACATTTCTAAGTTTTACGAGACTCGATACAAACTACTGACTGGATTTTTCAAAATAATATGCAAGTCAAGTCAGGGTCTTTGGTAATATGACACAACCACTCAACGCTCCTCATCCTCCGCCTCTTCATCGTCTTGCGGGATGTCTTCGGGCTGAGGTGGAACGTCAATATGCCCCCAAGGCAGTGTATTTACACCGTCCGGAAGGATGTAACGTTTGTCGTCGTTACAGCTCAAGGATAGCTTGTCGACTTGGACTGTGAAGACGCGGTGGTTTCGGGACTGGAACCTGGTGTTGATGGTTCTCTTCAACACGCCGTTGAAGAGGCATTCCCGATAGTCGTCAGAGGTTAAATTGTGTTTTACAACACCTCTAGCGACTCCCTTGGCGCGCTTCACCGTCATGACCTGCAACTCGTCATCTTCAGTCCTCTCCTCGAACTCGACTATATCCATGAAGTATAGTTTCGAGCGAAGACCGAGGTACTCGAGCAGCGGAAGACCGTTGCACTCATCCTTGAACTTTCCGATGACTTTGGCGTTTATGGGGCTGTAGCAGGGATGGTTTCGGGGGTACGCACTGGTGTCGAAATCGTCCAGATGCTCCATCATGTCCTTATAAACATCTTCAGTCTGGATGTCGAACACGAAGCTGTCAGTGTCCATGTAGTCAACCTTCAGACGATCGCCGTAGTGGTTCTTCATCTTCCGAAGGAAGTCGTACATGAGCCACTTGCTCAGATCGAGGACACACATTCCGACGTAGAGCGGTTTGTCCAGGACGATATTGACTTTCGACATGTGTACAATGGCGACGTCATCGTTGAAGTAGGTTCGGTCCAGGAAGTTTGACTTGGCTACGTACTTCCTGAACATCTCCGGCGTACACACCAGTTTAGAGTTCATTCGCTTGCGAACATTCTCGATCGTCTTGCCAAAGACCGCATTGTTCATAAGCTTGAAAAAGTCTTGCTCAAACTTGGTCTTGGCCTTCTTCCTCAGTTCGGTGTTCATTAGGATGTAGCTCTCTAACCACCGAGACTGTCGGAACGAGATGACGCGATGCACGCTCACAAGCTCCACTCCGTTTTCCAGTGCCTGTTGCAGGATTCTGTAATGACAGATGTAGTTCTTCTTGTCATCCAGAGTCGTAACGAGCTTCTTGAATTTCCCTCCTGGCGGACGTTTGGTCTCGCAGCAGTAGGGGAGATCCTTGTGAAGGTCGTGCAGGTGGGCGGGGTAGCGAAGGTCAACTTCCAAGACATAGCCCGTGGGTCCTTCGGGGTCCAACGCTGCAATGTCCAGGGACGTGATCTCCTCGCGGCTGAGCCATTGGAAGTCTCCCTGTGGAAGACACTGGGACATGGCCCAACCGTAAAGGTTGTTGGCGTCCAAGTATAGCAGGTGATGCGTTGGCTCTTCAGGTCGTCGATCTTCAGGGCGACATCCATTATGGTTGGCCTTGGCGTGTCTGGTGATCGCCTGGGAAATACCTCCTCTGATGCCTTGCTCGAAGAAGAGGTACATGTCAAAGTCCTGTATCGTATCAAGCTCCACTCGACAGGTCCTTAACATGACATCCCAGGCGTATGACGGTAGGGTGTAGTAGTGCGCAGGGTCTAGTTCGTATTCAGCCATCGATGTGTCCCTGAAGCGTTCAAAGACGTCAGTCAACAGCGCAATGTCACAGCGCAGGTACTTCTCAGCGTAGTCCTTGAGGTTCCTACAACCGAAGGTTTCCCACACGTTGCGAGCATGCTCGTAGTCTGCATCCGTTATGTCCTCCAGGGTCAGGTCGTTGTGAAAATCTCGCTGCAGAGGCAGTTCCGTAGTATCTTCCAATACGGCGTTCGACGTTACAAAGTTGTACGGGAACACACCTTTCCTACGGACTAGATCGAAGAGGTGGTCTTCGGGGAATCTCTTCCTCGTTTCCAAGAGTTGAGCTGGCGGAAGCGCGGCTGCGAGGCTGGCGAGGCACAAAGCCAGGAACCTGTAGGTGTCGAGGAACCTGACTCTGAATCCTGGCTGTCTTTTTCCACGCCCTTGCATCCCAACCGGTGCCGCTGCTCGGTCGAACAGGAACCGCTTCGTAAAAGCGATGTACCGCTCTTCCGTGTGAGCCAACACCTCAACATCACCAGGGTCGACCGCCAACTCCCGCACTATGAAGTGAGCGTCGTAGTTGGAGAGGTTGTGGAAGTAGCAGTTGACTACTCGCTGCTCCCTGTAGCGTAGAATACATGATCTGTGCGCAGCGCCACGGAACTCGTAGGGCGGCGCGTGGTTGTGATCACGAACCTTTGGGTCTTCGCTTGAAAATGTCGATCCGCAGAGGTAGCAATTCGCTGTCGAGTTGTACTGCATCGTTTCGGCTGGGGTCAGGACAGGGCGCAGATTTCTTGCTTCGTACAGGAAGTTCCACAATCGCTCAACATCAGTTTTCAACATCTCCATAAATGTCTTTGACGCATCATCCCCGAAGTAGACTCGAGGCTCAAACTCCTCAAGTCCGTACGAGTCGATGATCTGGTACGCAAAGGCGTATGGGATGTGGATGTGGGTGGCTACTCCTCCGTGCGGTTCGTCGACTTGTTCATCCATCTCCGCGGTCGGCAGTAGAGCACACTCAAAGTCCGCGTAGATGGTGAAACGCTCGCGTCGGGTGAACTCTGGATGGCTGAATTTGATTTCTGTCTTTTTCGGCGTATCCATGCGAATAGGGGCCGAAGCGGAGCAGTATCGCCTGTGCTCCTCCAGACGCTGTGCACCCGTCAGACCGAGCTTGTTCGGACGGTTGTCAAAGTGCGCCAAGCACCGCTTACAGATGAATATCCTGCCCTTATGTGCTGTGAGTTGGGGACGGATCAGTCGGCCAAGGTCTTTGATGTAGGCGTAGTGACTATCACCGTCCGTTGTCACGTACAAAATGTCACAATGGTCTTCACGCTCCTGCCTACAAATCTTCAAGGGGAAGACGGTGTCCTGAAACTTTGGTCGTCCGTTAGGTTTCTGACCCACGCACGTGTGATCAATACCATAGACGTTGATGCTGATGTTGTTTGTCCGCTCAAACGTCTTGATACTCTTCAGAGTAACGGGGAATTGAAGGCCGGTCCAATCGTATCGGGCGACGATGTCGTCGGTGTACGATGCCGGTCTTTTAGGGTGATCTTGAACAAACTTTCCCAGGACTGCATACATAAAACACCGCTCATCGGCGTTCGATACGTTGACGACTGCTTGGGTGTTCTCCAGAGACGTAGGCAGTGGGAGCCAAGCTCGACCATCTTCACCTAGAGGAGTGTATTCGTTGATGCCGACCTCCAAATCACGAACGCGAAGGTATGTCCACCCGGAGCCGATATGATCACACTCAGCCTTCTCTCTGATAAGCTTCGCAAAAGCTGTTGAAATGTAATGGTTCAGGTCCGAGGTCGTCGTCAGCGGAGTCATCTTCGTCTTGAAGTTGCGCAGGCAGGTGTTGTTGTGAATATTTTGGAATTCGCACTCCAGCTTCAAGTTGACCTTAATGCTGCGGTGTTTCGCCAAGGTGATCTCAAGCAACTCCGTAAGGCTCACAATCAACAACGCCATCACTTCTCAGATTGTGACGAGATTCTCCATCGGTCGCTGCAGACGGTAGGTTAGGAGGCGGTTGCGGAAACCCCGTTGAATGAGTGAGAATACGGGGCTTGACTGTCCTGCTCCAGTCATCTCAACATCATCGGGTTGTGGGTGTGTGCTCGTTCCAGGTTGTGGCTCCGTGCTCGGACCTGGCTGGGGTTCGTCCTGTATCATAGCCACTTGGTTCAGGATCAGGTCCTTCATGATCGGGCAAGAGAACCGCTCATGATGGTCCTTGTTGAACAGCTGGTTGAACTCCTGACCGCAGTATGCGCAAGGGAATCTTCGTTCTTGACCATTGCCGTGAAATTGCATGGTGTGTCGACGCAGGTTGTCTTCCCTCTTGAATTCGGCGCCGCATGTGCCGCATATGAACCTGCGGACTCTGCTGTGTACCGAATCCACATGTCGACGCAGGTGTATTTCACGACGGAAACGGCGACCGCATTCATGGCAGATGTGGTGGCCAGGACCCGGACCTTCATCTGAAAATAAAAATAAAAACAAATTAGGATAACTAAAGATACAAATTCCCCTCTCTCGAGAATCACATTTCAAAGTTAAGTTTGTTAAATCAAAATATCAATTTTGAAACAGGGAATGTAATCTTCTGTACTGTGTGTCTACATTGATGAACCTGGGTTCACAGCTAAGGATGTAGCTGCAATATTGAGCTGCTCCAACCCTAAAGAAGCATTATGTTTTAGGGGGAGCGAAAATCTCCCCCCTAGTAATTAATAGTACACCAGTTGTCACGGTCTCATTCTTCTTCAGGTACCTAGTTAAATAATTATAATTGTATCACTCTGCGGTTATATTGCATAGCGTATTCCTATATTACTAACATTTAGGTCTGATTAAAACAATAATGCAACGCAAAAAAACGTACCTTGCTGCGTTGGTGTTGGTGGTAGTAGTTGTGGTCTCAAGCCGTGGAATCTGATGTGGTGTTGCACTAAATTGTTTCTACGCACGAAAATACAACCACAAATGGTACAAACGTGTGTGGCGTTCATCTTTAATATGGATTATAAGTTTTGATAATCACAAACAATACAGCACAAGACGTACGTTTTAAATAGTTCAAAGGTGCTTTACGCAAATCGCAAATGATGACAATCAACAACTAACACAAATCGCGTAGAACGGAACAGGATCGGACTAACACGTCTTCACGCACTGAACTCTCGAACTGAACTGAAGGAGGGCTGGTGATGTGGGTGACTCTCCCCACTAATGGATTTCGGAGAAGGTCGGGGCAAAAACTCTCAACCGCTGTCTTGGGTAAAGACCACCCTGCTCTAATGGAACTCGTTATGAGCGGTCTATTATGGGTTTCTAGAAGGGTCAGCCGTCTTCCCGTCGAGGTATCAAATTACAGCATCCGCATTCCCAGACAGGTCTCAACTTGTCGGTTTTTTGTGTGAACACCTGCACCCTCCAGTCGAGGTATCAAATTACAACATCCGCATTCCCAGACAGGAGACTGGACACGACGCTTATTTGTGTGAACGTCTGCCTCGGTGCAGAGTACTTGAAGGGGGGTGTATCGATACACCCCCCTTTGCAGTATATGTTCAAAGCATTGCAATTATATTCTCCTCAAAATTTGCATTCACTGGTAGTTCAATTGACCGCAAGCGCTGATGGGCTAGCTCTGTTGGTTGTAGCGTTACCCTGATCAACTCTTGTATTAATTATCCAAAGTATGTCATGTGGGTACTGAGAATACTCGGCTTGACGAGGAGATTCCAAAAATGCAAAAAAAGGTCGAAAGTGTGGTGCGGGCCCCTTTTTTGTAAACATCATCCAAAGTGTACGATGTGGGTACTCAAATGACTCGGATCGACTAGACGAACAAGAATCTGCAATCAGAAATCTGATCCGAGGTTAGGTTAGGTTAGGATGGGTTAGGTTAGGTTAGGTTAGGTTAGGTTAGGTTAGGTTAGGTTAGGTTAGGTTAGGTTAGTATTCGCAACAACAAAAATTCGCAAAAAAAAATTCGCAAAAAAAAAATTCGCAAAAAAAAATTCGCAAAAATAAAACTCGCAAAAAAAAAAATCGCAAAAAAAAAATTCGCAAAAAAAATCGCAAAAAAAAAATTCGCAAAAAAAGTTTGCAAAAAGTTCGCAAAAAAGTTCGCAAAAAAAAATTCGCAAAGTGTCACAGACGAGACCTCGGTGGGGGGGGGCTCGGGGGGGGCTTGGGGGGGGGCTCGGGGGGGGCGTCCCTCCTGTCCCTCCTGGCCTTGGAGTCTACAATACACCCTACTAATGAACTTTCGGATGCTCTCTGAGAATCGCCTAATATAACTGAATTGTTTCTGTAACTTTTCACTGTTATGGGAATTAAAGCAGTTTCTAAGTGCCTAGAAGTAATAAACGATGATTTAGTGTTATTATTGAAACAACTTTTGACATTAGCAAATTTCAAATGAATCTAATGGGATGAAAAAATTAAAGTTATGAATACACAGTTTCACCCAAATATTAGTTTCCTCAGTTTTAACAAGTTAAAAGATCTGTTAAATATTATTTTACAACATACATTATGGTGTAAGTTAATTCTTTTACTGCATGTAAACAGTTAACGTTTCAAGAGTGCTTCATTTTAATTGAACGGTATGATAATAATATAATTAATTATGAGTCAGAATATTAGAAGCTCTACGAGTTCAAGAACTGAACCTAAACCAATAAGACTTGAATCTAATGTCATTAATCTCGATAACAAGAGAAGATAGAACTTAGTTCTCAAGATGGCAGTCAATTCAATTTGGGTTCAGTCTAACTATTGAACCGTTACTTTTGTCCTTGAAACCGTAACCGCAGTTTTTTCTGGGCCGCACCTGTACAAAAGATATATTTTAGTATGTTCAATACACACGTAGTGCAATTTGGTAAAAGTGTTTTATTTGACAGAAATGACAAATTTTCTTTGTCCGGCAAGTACAAAGATTTTAAAATTCGAATTAGGAAAACAATATTTTTCTTGTAAAATTCCTTTCTGTATATAGCAAGTAATGTGAAATTCATGCATTGTATTTTTACCACATCAAGAGATAGTTCTCATGAATCTTATGAACTAAATTTAACTGATCAACGCAAACCATTTATCAATAATACAGGTTTGACAGGTTGACTTCAAATAACTTGAGACATATTTTGATGGATACGTAGGTTGATGGATACCAAAACCTAAAATTGTTTTTTTTTAAATATAAAATATCATGTAAAGTTTATAAGCATCATTGCCGGTAATCGTAACTGCTGAGCAAAATGTCTTTAAAGAATAAGTGAATGTGAAAAAACTGAGTAACCGAAGTATGTTCTTAGTAATTATTAAAAATAGTAGTATTTGATCTCTAAATTCCACTTACTTAGAACCAAAATCTAAGTTTTCGGTTTTCAGGCCGCATACATGCTTTCCGTATTTATTTAATCATCTTAAAATATCATTTGGAAATTAAAATTTACCATTTTTGTAAAAACGAAAATGCCCACAGGTGTCGTAAACGAATGCAGCGAGTGAAAAAGAGAGAGAAAGGGATTTTTTTTATCTTTAGTGGGATACCAAGCAAACTCAATGACAATTGTTGTAAGTGGTAAATTAGTTTGTTAACACAGACAATTTGCAATTTGCAAATTTAAAGGTGATGAACCTGATTGTCTTTGTAAGGATGTCTTTGTATGATATTTTTATCCTTACATTAACCACAGAAAGGATGTCTTTGTATGATATTTTTATCCTTACATTAACCACATTTTTGTCTTGCTATCAAAAGCTATCCTGTTTCCAAAGCACACAAAGTAAAACTTGTTTAATAATTAGTTTATATTGCAGATTTAACATTTCTTAAATAAAATCATACATTTAATTATTTTATTTGCCTCACTGCCAAAGAAAAATGGGTAATGCTCCACGAAAAACTAAAACTTTATTCTGTAAATAAAAATACTTCAACTATAAAAATACTAGCACTGAAGTAGCACCACACTTCTGCTAAATCAGTGTATAAGCTCCAATTAAATTATAGAGGTTTATTTTCACGTTGAATGCGACTACTTGTACGGAAAATGCAGTGTGGAACCAAAGAGACATCCCATCTATAAGACCCAGCTGTCCCTGCTTTAGTCTTAGCCAGAATTTGAAGTGGACGTAGTTTTATTAGGTCACCGACAGTGTGCTGCTGTCAACTACTTATTAGTGAATTTCCTATGGAAAGTGAACTATTAGCATGACCTGCACGGTGAAACTTAAGCCCGGGACCACCATAGAAGTTCCTAATGTTTTGGGGGGTCGTTCAAAATTATATATATGTATGCACATATATATTTAAATATATATATTTTATATATTAGTTTTAAGCATAATTTTATATACAGTATATATATTATATACATATATATAGTAGTATATACACTCTAGCGTTCGCATTTTTTGTCCGATTTACTTCAAATTTGGTAGGGACGTTCCTTTCTATAATCAGTTGGACAAGTTCGTTGGGCAAATCAATCGGAAAACTCTAAACTCCTTTTTTGGGGATTAATCTTTCAAATTTTGGGTTATTGGGTCCTGAAAGGGTCAGAAAAGCCCCGGATGTAACATTAATGCATGTAAAAGTTGGGAATTAGTGAGGCGAAAGTTTTAAGCCATATTTAGTCATTCTATCATAAATATTTACCGAGTTATTAATGAAAATGTGTATCGAATAAGCACAGTACGTTGTCTTATGGGGGTTTTACATTAGAAAAGCCTGTTATTCATTTGTTGGTATACCTTTATCATTCCCAGCAACCTCACGCCTACTTTCAAGCCTGACTGGACCTTCTACTAACCTTATAATGCGCAAAATTGTATTTCCAGCATTGCAGGTAAATGAAACCAGCAGGATCATCAGAACAGCCAAAAAATCTATGTTTTTCAGATTTCAATAAAATTGGAATAAATGTATGTTTTTACGCTGGTATTCAGTTTTAAAAGTTTAGTATGATGAAATTCACTTCCCTTACGTCAGCGTGCTGCGTGCGAACTCGTTTTAGTTATTTGCGTTAGCTTGTACAGGGCCGAATTTAGGACCTCTGGGGCCCCGGGCGTATTCAAAAATGGGGCCCCCTAACATGAATACATATCAAAACTATTTATGTAGGTAATATGTACATACAAACCTTATTTTTTATATTCCGGAATATGCCCTCATTATTTTTAATATTGTGGACACCAAATATACAATTAAATAATTAATTTTAAATACGGGGCTTTTCTGACCCTATTTTGGTCCAAAAACTCGAAATTTGAAAGATTAATCCCTAAAAAAGTGTTTAGAGTTTTCCAATTGTTTTGCCCAACGAACTTGTCCAACTGATTACAGAAAGGAATGTCCCAACCAAATTTGAAGTAAATCGGACAAAAAATGCGACCGCTAGAGTGCAAACACACACACACACACACTTATATATATATAATATATATATAATTGTATATATATATATATATATATACAATTTTGAACGACCCCCCAAAACGTATTCAGGGGGTCACGTTAGGATCTTCTATGGTGGTCCCGGGCTAAAGTTTCACCGTGCGGGTCATGCTAATAGTTCACTTTCCAAATGAAATTCACTAATCATAATTACATTAGATAATTATTACATCATTACCCAGTCCTTCCTCGTCATCAGAGTCTTCTTTTTCCAAATCTCCTGCCTCACAGTGACATCCCTGTCAACGTTCTCTTCCATGTCTATAGGTGGGGAGTTTGAGCATGAAGTGTCCGAGCAATTTCTGCAGATGGTTGTGCAGTGCAGGCCAGATCTACAACAGGAACACTAACCACTGCACCTTTTTTTGCAAGAAAAACATGATGTCGAAGTAAAACCTGATATATTTCCAGGAGATAACTTTTTTATCTAAAGTATTTTTTTGTCCGATGTCCGGATCAAAATTTCTCAGTAACCAGAATTGCCCCAATTACAAGATTTCAAACATAAATAGTTTGTAGGTCGTAGGGGTGCAGGAATATATTTAAAAGATCATTATGTATAGGATAAAAATATTAATTTAAGTTCGAAACTTTGCCATCAAGAATAACAAGAAACATATTTTTTCATCCCACATTCGTTAGTTGGTTGTGGTAAAAAAATACGTCTATCTATTTTTACGAATATATTTTCCTTTAAAGGGAACAGCTAATTTGTGTAATGAAAAGTTTATAGCAGTAATTTACATCAACCATATGATTTTCAGTTCTTTACTGGCCAGTATATTATAATTTAAAATGTTACTATATGTTTTAAAATTATATCTGTAATATTAAAGCGTATTTAAAAACAACTGGCTTCAATTAATTGTTTGATATAAGGAAACAGAAGACTGTTTATGACAAGTTAAGATTGAAACTGCTGGTTAAAACAATTTTAAATAAATGTTAACACAAGAGATAGTTGTTTTAGTAATTTATAGAAGAGTCGCAACTCAATAACTGCAGTCTATTTATCCTCAAGCAATTAAAATCAAACGCATTATTGGCTTTTAAATATTTGACAATGCTCAATAATTGGCGATATATTAAATTACTTTTTACTGTTTGGCGAGTTTTCACATAAAACAACAAAAACAATAGGACAAAGAGTTATTTGTTTAATGATTCGGTAACTCACCAATAATTTAGTTATTTGATTAACCACATGTTTAATTATTTGATTAGGTTGGTAGACAGCACGCAAATACTGAGCTCTAACTAAATATTGGAGTTAACCTACTATCAAGGAACCTGCGCGTGCCGGCCGCCCGTTTCTGGTGAAGATAATTATAATTATTTATAAATAATTTCCAATAAATGAGGCTGATGAAATAAGATAGTATTATTAGTTTGCAATTATTATATTATTAAAAATTTTCAATAATGTAACCTAGCGCAACCGAACTATCGTAATAAGAACATGCTTTGCAATGTGTTTGAATTAGGTTTTTTTGTGTACTGTAATATTGATGACTGCAAATTTAGGTAAGATATACATGCTTTAAACGATATACGTGTATTGTATTGCATATTCTATGTGATGACCTGCTATGTCATCCTGTATCGTAAATGTCTATCATGTATGATCAGCTGATTGAAATATAAACAAATGACTTTTATTTAAATGTCAAATCAATGTTATGTGAATGTAGGTATCTCTTACGGATAATGATTTAAAAGGTATATAATTTCAATTCTAAACAGTGACTACAAGAAGTTCTAACGAAAGAACACGATGCTTTAGTGTCCGCGATGCTTAGTTCTTGATAACTCTTTTGGATTAGTAATTTCTTAGTTTTACAACGTATTTCACTCTATTACTGGCGATATTTTTTTAAGAGTATATACTGTTACTTCCTTATTGATAGAAATTGCAAGTAATTTTTGGTTGTCTTTCTTCGTTTGGAATTTGATACTATAATTTCCAAAAATGCTTTAAGTATAAGTAAAGAGGTCAAAAGTCGTTTCAAATACTAATGGTACTTAATCGTTAAAGGTTATGGTAATACCATCGTAAAACTTACGTTAATTGCACGCCCTATTCGGGATAATTTGGACAAAGACACCGAGTTAATTACGTCTACACATGTATTTATAATACTGCAGTGCATAGTCGGGGATGCATCTGAGGCGATGAGTATTTCCTAACTCTCCGATCCCGAGCTCAACCAATGTAAACTATTCAACAAAATCGAAGGTTCCTTTGGTTATACTAACCCACTTTAAACATTTAATTACGATCTTATATTTTAGAATGAACATAATTATGGTTACGATATGTTATTTGCTACGTATGGTTTGCCATTTAAAACCCTTTGAGTGCCACGCAACGATATATCGTTGTGCACGGAACATCCGAAAAATACTTCACAACGATATATAGTCGTCGGTGGTCTTACCGAAAAATACATTGCAACGATATATCGTTGTTATGGAAAATTTTTCTTACGTCATTACTTTTTATTATTTCTTACAGGTGATTTCCAGGATAGTTTCTAGCTCTATAAATCTAGTAGTTATTTGGTGAAAATCTTATATTTGAACAATGTTTATTTATCTGAAAATATATAAAAAAATTCCCGCATGTATAATATTATGTACCTATTCAAATTTTTTATTTTGTATTTTTTAGATACTATATATGTGCATAATATTATAGCTAAACTTTAAACTGACAAAACAAAAAAAGTTTCATAATAATATCTTACCAAATAAAAAAGTTATTGATTTTATGTACAAAACCCTTGCAAAATGTTGATTTTGTGAATCGTTGTTATAGAAAATTTGTCTTACGCCATTACTTTTTATTATTTCTTCCAGGACATTTCCAGGATATGTTCAGGTAAACATATACTCCATAAATATACGAGGCCTAGTTAGTCTGCTTTATGAAATAAAATTGTAATAAAACTTAAACCCTTGAATAAAGTTAGGCTACTGTCTTGTGTACTAATTTGCCGTTTTTATATTTTTTTACATTTATGGAAATAACTTGTCCGCCTAAAGCCCAAATTTAATGAAACTGTCAGGAAATATTTTGGGAAACATGTCCTCTATAAATCTAGTAGTTATTTAGTGAAAATCTTATATTTTAACAATGTTTATTTACCTGAAACAAATAAAAAAAATTAAAAGAAATTTCCCACATACATATATTTATTCAAATTTTTTATTTTTTATTTTTTAAATATTATATATGTGCATAATATTATAGCTAAACTTTAAACTTACAAAACAAAAAAAGTTTCATAATAATATCTTACCAAATAAAAAAGTTATTAATTTTTTTGCAAACCCTTGCAAAATGTTGATTTTGTGCCTGGCACTTTTGGGATATACTGTGCTAAAAACTCTGGCACTCTAGGGATATGACGACCGAAAAACTCTGGCACTCAAAGGGTTAAAAATTAAATACCCCCGTTGCAGCAAACCTGCATACTCAGCGAATTTCCAATGGAGATATAAATGTCTTAATACTACATAAAGCCACTTACCAAGTTCCATAAAAATATATTCCCAAATAAGCGATATATGCCATTTTAATTATTCTCCAAAAGAATAACATTGGAGCTGAGTACACAGGTTTAATGCAACAAGGAACACAATAAATGGGGTTTCAATAACAATAACACAATAACACAATAATGCTAATATCAATAGAACTTAACTAGGTGAAGTCGTATACCAGTTTTTATTCATTTATGTTCATAATTAAGAGAGACATATCATTTAATTATTCTCCATAAGAATAACATGGGGGTGAGTACGCAGGTTTGCTGCTAAGGGAGCCTTTGACAAAAAAAGTTTTTTTGAGCAAATATCAATAGACCATAACCAAATGAAGCCGTATACCAAGTTTCGTCAGTATACGTTTATACATAAGCAAGAAATAAAATTTGTCTTTTCCCCCATAAGAATAACATTAGACAACGTACAGTACTGTGTTTAGCACTTTCAATATCTTGGTAACCAATTGACTTAGAGAAATGATCAAAATACCAAATTGTGTTTTTTAAAGCTGAATCCAATGGTAAAAACTAATATTTGACTATTTCAAAAATTATATGTAAAAAATTCAAAAAACCCATTTTTGGGATACAAAACCCCCCCACAATACCCCTTCGGATGGAGCGATCTAGCTGGTTTTCGAACTTAAAATGTTGCTTTACACGTTTTTTCCAAATTTCATCAAAATCGGATTATTTTTACGAGAGTTATCGTGCTCACGGACATATATATATATATAATAGTAGGGGGCATTAGTATGTTCAAAACCAGCAAAGGCGCGGTGAGGATGCGAGGATGCAAGGTCACCCCCCCCCCCTCATGACCTTGACCTTGACCCCCCCGTGACGTCATCCCCCCCGTGACGTCATCCCCCCCCGTGACGTCATCCCCCCCGTGACGTCATCCCCCCCCCGGTCGTGAGGAAAAAACTTTCGACAATTAATAACTAGCCTATTTATCCACCGATTCCCACGGGACTTTTTCCAGAGTGTAGGCCTATCCCAGAGGAAGCGAATGACGTAAGAACCCCATAGATCCGCCATTAAAAAAGGCTGCTATTAATTTTTAACCGCGTTTTCCTTATGGGATCTCAGCTGTTTACCTACCGATTTTGACGAAACCTCACCACATGTCGGACGGCAGCCTAAGTAAACCATCCTTTAAAGAAAATTGAAAATCAACCGTTAAACGGGCCCGCTATTAATTTTTAAACGCGTTTTCCTTATGGACAAGTGAGGAGCCCCCCCCCGGTCGTGAGGAAAAAACTTTCGAAAATTAATAACTAGCCTATTTACCCACCGATTCCCACGGGACTTTTTCCAGAGTGTAGGCCTATCCCAGAGGAAGCGAATGACGTAAGAACCCCATAGATCCGCCATTAAACAAGGCCGCTATTAATTTATAACCACGTTTTCCTTATGGGATCTCAGCTGTTTACCTACCGATTTTGATGAAACTTCACCACATGTCGGGCGGCGGCCTAAGTAAACCATCCCTTAAAGAAAATTGAGAATCCACCGTTAAACGGGCCCGCTATTAATTTTTAAACGCGTTTTCCTCATGGGATCTCGGCTGTTTGCCGACCGAATTTGATGTGACTTCGTTACATGTTGTATGTCGGCTTGACTAATTGACCTCCCCCCCCCCGAGCGGCTCCGCGGAGTCACGTGTTGAGGCGCGTGCTAGGGCCTACGTGACCGCCCGGGGCTGTTTACTCATCAGCGGCCTTCCAGACCTCTCACTCCTCCGACAAGTGCGTCGCATGAGGCCTCCTCCCGACTGGAGTGCTATTTATGAGCACATCCTCAAGGGTTTCGTCAGTTTGTCTTTGGAGCTCTTGCTGTGCGGACGAAGTATCGCTGTCTCTGCGATACACCTACACAACCTGCTGTTCATTACCTTTGGATTCCTGTAAAAGTTAACGTAAGTAACAACATATTTATTAATTAGCGTTTCTATTTTAATTATTCGTTATTTTTAATTTTCGTTACTATCGCGGTGATTACTTATGCGACTGTTACGACTTTCTCTTTGAATATCTTAAAATGTAAGTAACATGTAATTTACTTTTTCATCAGCAAGTTTACCAATGCTCTAAAATCTTATTAGCTAACATTAATAATTAATCTTTTACATATCCCAGTACACTGAGCCTTGTCGTTGTTTCTTTTTCCGATGGAGATGAGTGGAATTGTAATGACCTTGAAACAGTTGTGTTTTATAACGATTAAAATTAATGAATCAAACTTAAAAAGCAAAATAGATTCACTACCACTCTTTAAAAAAAAAAAATGTTTAAGCGAAATGAAATTAGGTTTTGCTTTTCAATCAGATGGCTGTTCCTCGTATGTGTGAGGTCTGCGGTCGCGTCTTCGCGAACGCTGGAAACCTGGCTCGTCACGCTGCATCCGCCCACAACGACCGCCATTACGACTGCCATGTCTGCGGTAGACACTTCGGGCGAAGTGACAACCTGCAACGCCACCTCACCACAGTTCATCCTCCTACTCCTCACGACCAAGCACCAGGTACAGTTTTAGGTTAAATAAGAAACCGCCAGTAGATTTATTAAGTATGCTTTCTTCTCCAGTATCCTCACCCATGACGTCACGGCGCGCCCGTGGACTTTGATAACTAATGACTTGTTTTTATGAGAGAGTAAACGGTCCTGATTGGGTAAACTGACAATTAAGACAAGAAAACAGACTCGAGAGGTAAACAAGAGGTTGCCAGCCCTCTGTATAGTTCCTCACCGCCACCTCCTCATCCTTGTATTTAACAGGCTTGGGTAACTGGCGATCGTGATGAGGAAACAGACTCTAGGGGAAAACAAGAGGTTGATAACTAATGACTTGTTTTTATGAGAGAGAGTACACGGCCCTGACTGGGTAAATCGGCAATTAAGACGAGAAAACAGACTCGAGAGGTAAACAAGAGGTTGCCAGCCCTCTGTATAGTTCCTCATCCTCATGTTTATAGGGTAACTAATAGGACTTGTTTTCCTGTTCGCCACCTCCTCACCCTTGTATTTAACAGGCTTGAGTAACTGGCGATCGAGATGAGGAAACAGACTCTAGGAGAAAACAAGAGGTTGCCAGCCTTCTGTATAGTTCCTCATCCTCATGTTTATAGGGTAACTAATAGGACTTGTTTTCCTGTTCGCAGGCCGTCCGTGCCCGTTGTGCGCTGTCGCCCTGGCGAGTCCCGAGGATCTGCGTCATCACATGGAAGCGGTCCACGGTGCGAGCCCGTCAGCTTCGACCTCCTCCTCTTCCTCCGCTGCAACGCCACCCGTCAGAGACCCACGGCCCGATTGCGACGCGTGCGGGCGGCGATTCTCCCGCGAGGACCTGCTCCGGCGTCACGTGCAGCTGGTGCACGTCAACGAGGCCCGTTGCACCGAGTGCGGCGCCCTTTTCCGCAGGGCCGCGTACCTCCAGCGGCACATGGAGAGCGTCCACCGCGGTATGAGGTTCGCGTGCGCCTACTGCGACCGAGGCTTCACCCGGCGCTACAACCGGGACCAGCACGAGGCCCACAACTGCCCCGTCGTGAGGAACCTCGTTGTGGACGAGATACCGCGCCTGCCCGTCCTGTCACTCGAGCCCCGGCCCAGCCGCGAGCCCCAGCCCGGACCCAGCCGCGAGCCCCAGCCCGGACCCAGCCGCGAGCCCCAGCCCGGACCAAGCACGGCACCCGACGGGATGGTGGGTGGTGGTGGCGGCGGCGACGGCGGATTGCCCACTTTCCGCACCGTCCAACGGGGGTTCCGCGGACGGCTCCTGACCTTCGGCCTGTCCCGGCCCATGGAGGACTTCTTGGCCGTGGAGGACGCACTGGTGCTGCTGTTCGACAGCGTCCTGGAACTGCTGGCCGACGTCAGGACCCGACACCCGAACATCAAGGTCAACATGTTCCTGGAATGCGAATTCGCCAACGTCCATGGGGCCACCTGTCTGCGGGCCTTCAAGACGAAGAACGTGCCTCTCACCACCGCGTCCAACTTGGAGGACTTCCTGTCTGCGTCCTTCCACAAGCTGGAGGAAGAGAAGGAGCAATACCTGCTAGTGGGCAGCGGGTGGAGCTATCTCCGGATACGCGACCTGGAGATCCGCGTCAACCTCTACACCCCGTTGGGAGAACGCGGAGCCCGGTTCGTCCAGCTTCCCAGGACCATCTGCGGGACGCGCGCCGTTATCAACGTGCAAAACGTCGATGACATGTGCTTCGCGTACGCCGTCCTGGCCAAGTTCGTCGCGCAACACCCGGAGAGGCCCGCATCGTACACACCGGACGTCATGGCACGCTACGATTGGGTCGGCCTACGCTTCCCCGTGGCCGTGAAGGACATCAAAGTCTTCGAGAGGAGGAACCCCATCAGCGTCAACGTGTACGGGATCGAACATGCCATGGTGGGGAGACGCCCCGACGGATCGCCAAAGTTCCAGGACCGCGTGTTCCCGCTGAAGATCTGCAAGCGGGAGTTGGAGGATCACCGGGACCTGCTGTACGTGACCACCGGCGTGGACAGTCACTACGCCTACATCACGAACGTCAGCAGGCTGGTGCGACCCCAGCTGACGTCCCACTGCGGCACTATCCACGTGTGTAAGCGATGCTTCGCTTACTTTGACAACCAGCCCAACAAGCTGCAACTGTCCGGTGCCGAGCGTCTGGAGGAGCACATGCGATACTGCACCGCCAAGGCCCCCCTCCGCTTGGACATGTCCCAGAAGCAGCGGATCCGCTTCGCCCACCCCGAGTACACTCGGCGCGAGCGCTTTTGCGTCTACGCGGACTTTGAGTGTGCTCTGCAGCCCGTCGCCGCCGACCCTGCGGAAGCGCCGCTCGGCACGAGGCCCCTGCAACTGCACGTCCCATACGCCTTCGCCTACCAGATCGTGGACTCGCTCGGCCTGGAGGAGTTTGAGCCCCGCGTCTACTTCGGGGCCGACGCGTCCAAGGTCTTCATGGAGAGGCTCAAGATGGACGTGCTGGCGCTGTGGGAGTTCCTGTTCAGCACGAGAGCTCTGCACCCTTCTCTGACCCGGCAGGAGATGGACGAGTACCTGGTGGCGACCCACTGCTATCTCTGCGGGAAGGAGTTCACGGACCAGGACGTCAAGGTGCGGGACCACAACCACGCTGCGCCCTACGAGTTCCGAGGAGCCGCCCGACGCTCGTGCAACCTCAGGTACCGGGAGCAGCGACACATCAACTGCTACTTCCACAACCTGTCCAACTACGACGCTCACTTCGTAGTGCGGGAGCGGGCCATCGATCCCGGTGATGTGGACGTGCTGGCGCACACCGAAGAGCGCTACATCGCCTTTACCAAGCGGTTTCACTTTGGTCAGCCCGGGGACAACCAACGACAGAGCAGTTTCGCGGTGCAGTTCCTCGACACGTACAGGTTCTTGTCCATGAGCCTGGCCAACCTGGCGGCGGGACTCCCCACGGACAGGATGCACGAGACGAGGAAGCGCTTCCCCGACGACCGGCTGTTCGACCTGGTGCGCAGGAAGGGCGTGTTCCCCTACGACTTCGTGACGTCCTACGACACGCTGTACAGGACCAGGGAGCTGCCGCCCAAGGAGGCGTTCAGGAACTCCATGACCCTGGAGGACATCAAGGACGAGGAGTACGAGCACGCCCTCAACGTGTGGCGAGCCTTTGAGTGTCACAACCTCAAGGACTACGCCGACAAGTACCTGCGGTGCGACATCACCCTGCTCACCGATGTCTTTGAGCAGTTCCGCGACACCTCGCTGGCCGAGTACGGGCTGGACCCCGCCCACTACTACACCCTGCCGTCCTACGCCTGGGACGTGATGCTCAAGACCTGCGACGTGGAGCTGGACACGCTGCAGGACTTCGACATGTACCTGTTCGTGGAGCAGGGGATCCGGGGAGGGATCTCACAGGCCATCACCCGCTACGCCAAGGCCAACCACGACAGGTGCCCGGACTACCGCCCGGACGAGCCCAAGCGCTTCCTCCTGTACCTGGACGCCAACAACCTCTACGGCTGGGCCATGTCCCAGCGCCTGCCGACCGGAGACTTCCAGTGGCTCAGCCGTGAGGAAATACAGGCGTTGGACGTCACGGCGCTGGACGCGGAGGCCGATCGAGGCTACATCTTGGAGGTGGACCTCCACTACCCCGCGCGCCTACACGACCTGCACAAGGACCTTCCCTACTGCTGCGAGACGAAGCGTCCGCCAACAGGGAAGTTCCCCAAACTGTTGACGACCCTGGACGACAAGACACACTACATCTGTCACTACAGGGTCTTGCAGCAGGCGCTGCAAAACGGATTGGAGCTGGTCGCGGTGCATCGGGCGATCTCGTTTCACCAGTCGCGGTGGTTGGAACCGTACATCCTGATGAACACGGAGCTGCGGAAGAAGGCCAAAACGAAGTTTGAACAGGACTTCTTCAAGCTCATGAACAACGCGGTCTTTGGCAAGACCATCGAGAATGTACGGAAGCGCCTCAACGTGAAGCTGGTGTGCACCCCGGAGAAGTTTTCCAAGTACGTCGCCAGATCCAACTTCCTGGACCGGACGTACTACACGGAGGACGTGGCCCTGGTGCATCTGTCCAAGGTCAACATTGTGTTGGACAAGCCCGTCTACGTAGGCATGTCAGTCCTGGAGCTGAGCAAGTGGCTCATGTACGAGGTCCTGCGCAAGATGAAGGAGCGCTACGGTGACCGCCTCACCGTGGACTACATGGACACGGACAGCTTCGTCTTTGACATCGTGTCCCAGGACGTCTATGCCGAGATGAAGGAACACCTGGACGACTTTGACACCAGCGGCTATCCGAGGTCTCACCCCTGCTACAGCCCCGTCAACGCCAAGGTCATCGGAAAGTTTAAGGACGAGTGCAACGGCCTGTCCTTATACGAGTACCTCGGCCTGCGGTCCAAGCTGTACTTCATGGACATCGAGGACGCAGCGACAGGCGGCAGTAAGGCTCTCAAGCGAGCCAAGGGGGTTGCGAAGGGCGTTGTCAAGAACGTCCTCACCCCCGACGACTACAGAGAGTGTCTGTTTGACGGGGTCCAGAAACACACCACCAACGTCCGGTTCCAGTCCCACTTGCACCGGGTGTACACCGTGCAGGTGGACAAGCTGAACCTCAGTCCAGCTGACGACAAGCGGTGCGTCCTCCCCGACGGCATTCACACTCTGCCGTGGGGACACAAGGACGTCCCGCCGCTACCGCCAGCCAGGAGGAGAGGAGAACATCCGCAGCGGATGGAAGTGGACGGCGAGGAGGAGGAGGAGGGACAGCGCCAGCCCGAGGACGAAGACGAGGAAGAAGAGGAATTCCCCGTCTAGTTGTATATATTAGTTATAAGAGAAAAAAATTGTAAATAGTATTTGTAAGAAAATATAATAGCTTTATGTACAGCATGAACACGAGTTGCTTATTTCCTCCCTTTGCTCACTCAAAAGTCACAAGCCGTTAGGCCGTTTGGCCCGAGCCGTGCAGCTTAAAAAGCCCCCGCCAACCGGGAGTGGTTGGCGGCGCGTGTCGGGGACGACCCTGAAGGAGTTGCCCAGGAAGGAATTACTCAGCGGTCTGCTGATGTCCGAGGGGTCACCCTCGAATTGCTCAGCGGCTTGCTGATGTCCGAGGGGTCTCGTGGCGCGCCCTCTTTGGCGGCCTTCACTGCCGCTTGGTGGGGGCTCAGCCAGTGACACGCGCCGCTGGTATATAAACCTGAGGTCCAGCCCCGCTGCCTCAGTTTTGCTAATTTTTTTAAATTTAGTAAGGAGAAAGGAGAAATGAAAACACAAGCTTTATCATCATGAGGCATGTATTGTACAGTAATAAGGTTACATACACATACTACAAAAAAAAACTTACAAACTAGTTTTAAGCGAATATGGAGTGGAAGAGCCTGCGGACCAGAGCGTCGTTGGCGGCGGGAGCGGCAGGGTCGAAGAGCTGGACGTAGTCGTTGAGTGACGTGCGGAGAACAGCCCGGCAGTACAGGTAAGTGAGGCAGTAGTAACCGCAAACAGAGGTATCGTAGCCCTGGAGTCGATACCTGTTGTAGACGTAGTGGCGGTGATGAGGATTGCACCTCAGGAACCTTTGAAAGTCGGCCTGGTATGGTGGCCTTCCGTAGCTGTCCAGGTACTCGAGTCTGTCCTCTTCCGAGCAGTAAAACGCCACCCAGTGTTCGCCTCCCTCGGTGTGTGCTACCGTGTTGGACACTATTGCGGTGAGAGGCTTGACCGGCACGTCCGGTAGTTGGTCAGAGGCGTAGACCGCAACGTTCCTCAGTCCGGGGATCCTCACCAGGCATTCTCTGATCTGGACGGTATTCATCGTGGGCGGAAGCAGCACAGGCAGCTTGAGACGGACGGGTCTGGCCTGTCGTTAGCCACGAGCCAGTCCCGCAATACTATGCAGTTATGAAGGACGCAACGGTTGTGGGAGCTCTTATGGTGGCGACAGCGTAGGGTCTGGTAGGCGGGCGGACCGTTGAGCGACCCGCAGCCCAGATCCTCCATGTCCTGAGCGGTGGTGGCGGCGGGCTCGGTTATGAGGTGGCGTTGTACAAAGTCCCTCTTCTGCGATCCTTTGACGTAGACCAAGGGGCGGTGGATGAGGCAGGAGCGCAGCTTGTCCAGCAGGGCGACGTACGCGATGTCCCCCTGGTTCCACTCCAAGCCGTGGCAGTGGCGAGTGACCCAGACACTCTCGCGCTGTTTCTCGGGAGTCAGGAGGTCCTTACTGAAGGGTGGGCGGGCGATGTGATGTAGGAGCAGCGTGCCGGTAGTCACGTCCACCACGCAAACCTCTTTCAGTAGAAAGTCATTATCACTGTCTTTAAAACACTGCATATCCATTACCACGCTTCCGTGATGACAGCGCGCTGGCGGTGGCTCGTTCTAGATTGGTGGTGGCACGTCCATCCCGTACGGCTGACAGAACTCGACTGAGTGCGCTGCTGTCGGGTGACCTTGGACTAGCGCGCATGCGCACCATCACCTAACGGTCCGCACGGTGGCCTTGAGCGCGCGGCAACTCGTGTTCCCGCCAAAGTCCACCTAACGGTCCTCACGGTGGCCGCAACTCCTTTACCCACCAAAGTCCACAGTCACGTTGCGATGACGGTCCACCTCCACGACGTTGTCCAACTCGGCGTACACTATGCAGTTGAACGCCTCCGCCAAGGCTTCGGAGAACCCAATCTCTATGCGCAGGTTACCGTTGCGCACCAGGTTCCAGTGGCTGGATTGAGAGGCCGCCATATCGGGTGTCAGATCAAACGCCATCAGGCAGTATCCGTAGGGGTATTCGTTGCGACTGACGTCGTTACCACAGTCTGAGAAATTGATGCCGGTGCCGGTGTACAGCGTGTGGTAAGCGAGCACGCACAACTCATGACCGAACGTGTAATCTGGTTGAAGCGGCTTACATGGCACTTGCTCACCGTCTATGTACAGCGCGAAGAAGTTCACGTGGCTGTGGGTGAAGTTGAACGGGTTCTTCTTGTAGTCCCCATTGAACGCCTGATTGCTGACCAGACCAACTATAACGCGTTTCGGCAGTTGACCCAGAAACACACTGTCCAGAGTCTTGCTGCTGATACCGGAAGGTAGCGTGAAGGATTTCACTTCCACGCGCGTAATGGGATATTTGGCTGTGCCCGACTCCAGCGTCCTGCTGTGAGCCAACAGCACGCTTGGGTTGATCTTACAGCGGCGCATAAACAGGTTGACTTCGGCGATGTCCACTTTGTAGTCTGTCACGGTTTTGGACATGATGGAGAATGAGTTCTTTGACCTGATCAGGCGAAAGCGCATCTCCACGCCGTTTAACATGAACTTCTCCTGGTTGCACAGGTCGACGTGCAGATGTCCGACCATGTCCGCGTACCGGCTGCCCTTGACAAACTCCCTCCGGTTCTTGAGCCCGGCATTATCCTCCTCAGTATTGTCCATGTACCCGGCATAGTCCTCGTAGAACAACTGCTTGGTGAGGTGCGATGTCTTGGCATCATCGCCATAGGACAACAGGTTCTCCAGGTAGGCGCGATAGGCGTATGTGTTGTTCTGAGGAGACACCAGTTTGTTGTTCAGATACAGGTCCACTTGACTGAACAGCGAGTGCAACCAGTTGTTAATCGGGCCCACCTCTTTTATCGTTGTTTCGCCCGTTACAGCGCCTCCATTTGCCGTTCTAATGGTGGCCTTCACATGCAGTAGCGTCTGTGACAGATCCGTGTACTCGTCCCCATGACCCGGAACTATGAATTCCACAGGCGAGTCGTCTGTCAGGGAGGAGATGGGCTTGTACTGCACCCATTTACCGCTCTCTATACTGGTTTGCGTGGGCGGCAGGGAGAACAGGTCCAACTCGGTCTTGACACACTCGCACGACTTTTGATGTATGAACGACATTATCCAAAAATGTCCCTCACGGTACTCTTGCTCTTCTTGCTTCTCCTCTTCTTAGCGACACGTTTTGCGGGCTTCCTTTTCCTCTTGAGCGCAGCGCTCTTCTTCCTCGCTCCGAGGAGTTTCGCTAGAGACTGAGGAGTGACCTGCTGTACACGCCTCCTCTTATAGGTACCACCACCGCTCAGCACGCGATCCAGTTTTTCATCAGCCCTGCGTTTCAGCGACCCGGTAAACTCTCTGAGCCGGGTGTTGGCCGCGACTCGGGGGTCGGCTGTGCCCGCCGCCACGTCGCCCAAGAAGCCCACACCGGACCTCAGCGCCTCCTTGCCCAGCACCGATGCGCCAGATCTGATTAACGGGACCACTGTACGCATCAGCCCGCCTAGGAAACTGCCGATGCCGTGACCGCGTTGGAAAGCGGCTCCTCTGAATACCGTGGACACTCCGTGCCCAGACTGCTGTTGGTGGTAGTACGCCAGATAGGGATCGTTTGGGTTCATTGCTGCTGCTGCTCTCTGCGCAGGTGAAGCTTCATGCACGTAGTCCCGAAGTGGAATGGCAGGTGACGCCCGACGTTGTCCCTTAAATCGATTTCCACACTATCGAAGGAGCTCTTCATCAGCGGCACGTAGTGAGGGTCGGTGAAGTGCACGGTGATACTCGCGCCGTAGATGTAGTTTTTTGCGTCGATGTTCACAATCTTTAACAAGGGCGCTACCGTGTCGCCTACTAGCTGGGGTTCCACCAGGTCACAATACACGTACATGTGCGAAGGGATCCCGGCCAGTAAGTTGGGCGGTCTTATAGCTTTTCTATGTTTGATCAAATCCACATTGTGCACATCGTATCCCAACTGTAACGCTAGGGTGGGGCTAAATTCCAGTTGCACCACAGTCTGGTCTATCGAGATCAATTCCACCTTCCCAATCTCTTTGTCGTACTCAAACTGGCATTGGTATAAGTCCAATTTTGGAATGGCGTTGATGGCGTTGACCAGTTCATCGATGTCTTTATAGTTTCCAGCTTCCACCTTTACAGCGGTCAGTTCAGGCTTGTCGGTGTCATCCTTAGTGTAGAGATATACGCGAGTGTCCTCCCCCACTGTGACAAACGAGCATGGGTAATGGACCTCGACTAAAGCGACTTCCCATTCACCATTGCCACCCAATCGCATGACTGACGGTAGATGGGTGATGTAGTTAGCCACGGTGTTGTTCGGATAATAGTCCATTGAGCTGTTGCTGGGCAACGTCAGGTACAGCTGCCTGCGCTTTGTCGTCATAGCAGCTGTTGCACTTCAGATGCAGGTACCCACGAGTTGAAGTCCTCTCCGTAACCGACCCACTTGACCAAGTAGCGCTTACTGCGACCTCGCCCTTTAGTGTCCAGTATTTTATCTATTTGGTACATACGGTCCGGGGCGACCGTTACCTTTTGCATCTCATGCTCGTAAAAGCGCCCTTCCAGCGGCGTCCCGTTCAGGTCACGCAGCACGTACAATGGCAGAGGATGCGACCCGTATACGTGGTCCACCACAAACAGCTCCTTACTCCAGTTGGTCTCATAACCTTTGGCGAACGTGTCCTTCTCCTTGGCTATGCGCACCGTGTCACCAGGCTCAAACCTGGGCTTGCGTCGCCGGATCGCCTTTCCATACATGTGACGCCACACCTTATACACCGTTTTTCCATCGCCGCTGTCCGCGTCCACGGGTCGCAGACCACCACCCAGGCTCCTGTGCGGGCTGCGGTTGTAGGCATCCACAAGCCTGTCCAACACGTCGATGTAGCGATACGTGTTTTTGTAGGTTAGGTAGCGCCACATGCGGTTCTTGAGCGTGCGGTTGACTCGCTCCACCACCGCCGCCTTCACATCAGGGTTCTGCGTGGTGACGTACGTGACACCGTGACTCTTGAACACTCGCTTGGTAGCGGCCCCGGTGAACTCCGTCCCATTGTCAGTCTGTAGACAGTGAGGAGTCGCCTCGCAGAATATCCTCTCGAACGCTGCCGCCACCTCATGCCCGCTTTTCCTCCTCAGTGGTACTGTGAACAGCCGCTTGCTGAACACGTCTATCACAGTCAGCAGGTAGTTGACTCCGTCGTTGTACCGGCTCAGGCCGTGCATGTCGTTCAGGTCCGCCTGCCACAGCTCCCGGGGCCCGAACACGACGTAGCGGTTGCGGGGAAACTTCTTGCGCGCGGGCTTGTGCAGCGTGTAGGTGTCCTGGGCGCGCAGCCAGTCGGCTACCCGGCGTTTCGGCAGGCGCGCGGCTCTGGTCAGAGCAGCCACCCCGCCGAGGGAACCGGGCTGGCTCGGGTCGTAGTACAGCTTCTCCATTACGGTGAGTACGGCTCCCAGTTGTCCAATGACGATTCCCGGTCGGGTTCCTCGGTTATTATCCTTCTCCTTGCCGCCGGAGGTCGCGGTCTCAGGCGGTCCGGTATCGGTGTCAACCTCGGTGACAGAGGTGTCGAGGAGGCCGTCATGTCTCCCCAGGGGCTCGATGCCGAGTCCAGCCCAACGCCTAAGTAACGCAACGCCGTGGGATTGCTCACGTATTCTTTGGGCACGTTCATGTCCTTCAAGGCGACCATCACTTGATGCCAGCCGGTAGGCAATCGGTCCGCCCTTCGCGCTCTCACTATGCTGTGCGCGATGTCCACTATATTGGATCCGGGGATCTTCACCTTGTCCACGTACACCGTCCCACTGGCGTCCCAGGCGATGGGGCTGCCTTGCCGGGTCATGAATCGCAACAAGTTGCGCGCCACCGGCCTGTAGATTTTTGAGAACGATTCCACAATGTCCTCCTCCGCCGAGGCGCTAGACTCGCGCTTCATCTGACTCGGACCTCCTGCCGCTTCCTCCTCCTCCCTCTGCTCACCCTCGATGATTGACAGACCTATGGGTTGACGTTTAGCCGCGGAAAAGTGCAGGAACCGCTGTAACACCTGCTGATATTGTTTCCATTTCTCCGTATCGTCCAGCCGCTTGTCGCTCAATATGCGATGCATCTCAGCGTCCAGGCTGGCTGGCTTATTGGCGCTACCTGCTCCTCCTCTTGGTCCCGGTCCTGGTCCCGGTCCTTCTCGCAATTTCTCGATGAGCTCCTGCGGTACAACCACCATTTTCCTAGCGTACTCCATGTCCGATTAGCTTCTGCGCTAGAACGGGCAGAACAGCGTTCAACAGCAGAGGTAGGAGGATCCCTCCGCCCCGTTGGACGAGGAAGTGTCGCTTCTTGGCCCAACCCTCGCCGCGTTTCACCAGCCGTCTGAGCGCCTGTTTGTGTTTGCCTAATTTGCGTTTGAGGCAGGGAGAAAGCGGTACGTTTCCGCGTAGCACGTTATACGCGCACTCGCACAATGACTTGATGCGACTCTCGTCGCACGCTTTTAACAGGGCCTTGCGTTCTTTGGGCGTAGCGTGTATTAGGGCCCTCAGCAGCGCTGCGTCTTTCTTCACGTGGTGTGACATGATGACTGACACTGGCGTGCGCTCGGCCTATTTATCACTTCTTCTTGGGCAGATACACGTAGTTCACCGGGTCGTCTGGGAAAATGGCCGAACGTACGCGCATCTCTTCAGGCGTGGACTGTTTCAAGTCTATGAGCAGGTAGGCGTGCGGATCACGCGTCGCGTCCGCGTAAGCCTCCTCCACGAATTTGGGGTTTTCCGGATATACTTGACGGGCCAGGTGTTTGATCTGAGCGCGGTCTCTGGGATTCTTGAAGCACACTATGTAATGAGCGTTCAGCGATATGTCGCGCTGGCCCCTGCCCTGGTGAAACAGGTTTTGCGTGATGAAGAACACGCTCATGTTGCGGTGGTGCGAGCCCTTGGTGAACAGGTCCGCCACGCCGGGACCAGCCTCGCGCATCATGTCATCGACGATGACCAGGGCGGGCTCGCTACCGTCCTAGTCGTCCAGGTCTGGCAGGCCGGCTACGTAGCGCACGGCAGAGTCCGCACGGCTCTTACCACCGCCACCACCACTGCCATAGTGCCAAGTGATGCGGGCGAACCGCGTATCGCACATGCGGTCGGCGTGCTCTATAAAGCGAGCCACGAAGTGCGACTTGCCGCTGCCCGATGGCCCGGCCACGATGGCGGTGAACGGGTGTTTCCACCTCAAGTCCATGGCGTCTACTGACTGCCATGCACCGCCACCTCGGCTCTTAAAACTAAATTCTTTTCTTGCTTTTTTTATTTGATTTATTTTTATTTTTTAATATTGAAGGGAAATAAGGGAATAGGAAATACCGTTTATTTAAACAAATTCCAGGAAAGGAAGTTTGCTGCCAGGAGGGCCGCTCCTCTTTACAAGGCTCGTCCTCGGCCCCACGCCAACGTTGTACTGGGAGATGGCGTTGTCGTCCAAGACCGTGAGGTACCGCCGAGGCATGTAAATGCGGATCGGGTCGTCGCCGACAAGACCCTCCAAGATGGCCATCACCACCTCGCCGTACGGTGTGTCCACTCGCTCAAACGAGCGAATGGGATACACCACGTTCTCCTGTAGGTCTACGATGCGAGTGTAACCCGCGGCCTTGCAGCTGTTGAGGGCTGTCCTGAGGTCCATCTTGTGGTCCGTGTTGAGCATGGCGCAGCGGCTGGATGCAGAATGACCGGCTCTCGCCGCCGAGTCGCCTTTTATTAGCGGTGTCTACGTGCCGACTCGCGCGTATCAACAACATGTTGACATAGTTACTCGCTCAATTCCAGGAAGGGTGATGTAATGGAAAGCTTTACTGCGTAAACAAGTGGATTGTTCTAGAAGCGTCTCGGTTATCAACTGCTTAGTGGAAGTTTCCACGCTCAATTCCAGGAAGAGTGACGTAATGGAACGCTTTACTGCGTAAACAAGTGGATTGTTCTAGAAGCATCTCGGTTGCTTAGTGGAAGTTTCCACGCTCTCTCGTTTACTGGGTAGCGCGCCTGGAGTGTGCGCTCCTCTTGGTTTTCCCTGAGATGACGCAATCGGTCTTTCGCCAGGTAGGTAGAGGAGTAGCGGTCCTAGTGATCCCGTCGTATCGTGACTCTCCCGTCTCGCTATTTGCCAACCATAGTTTTTGCAATCTGGATAGCAGGTCCTCTAGACATATGCAGATTTCATCGTTTCGCTCCTCGTCCAAGTACAAGCCGCAACTGAACGTGGGGCGACCTCCTTTGAACACATTCATCTTCAACAGTACGTTACCGCTGTTGGTAGGGTTCTTCACGGTGTACTGATATCCGCCAGCGGACCAGCACAGTGTCGGGGAATCGATAGGCACTTCCTTCCTCTTTACAGTCCACCCATCGAGCTTTTTCTTCTTTGACGCACATCCCTGCTGTACTGGTGGTGCGTTGGCGTTCTCATCGTTCATTGCGTTCAGCTCCTCTAGGAAGGAGCGGATCGTTTGGTCCACTTCGGCTGCACTGACTCCGTTTCCGTTCATGGTGACGCCTCGAACAACACTGAGGTCGCGCGCGGGGCTCTGCCTCGGTTTTATAGCCGAGTCGCACGCTCCAGTGGACCTTCTAGAAGCTTCTGGAAACATGAAGCTCCTCACCTGCATGCTGAATCCGGTGGACCCTCACTCCACCCTTGCTAGTTTTATTGGGGTGGGATGGGAATAGGGTTATGGGTTGGGGTAGGACAGAGGGTTATGTGGTAGGACAGAGGGTCTTGAGTCTTTGGGTTGGGGTAACAGTAACCGGTTTGGGTTTAACCGGTTACTGTCCAGGCCTTCTATAGTTTTCCTGGACGTCCAACACCGCTATGCCGCCTTGGTTCAGAGTTAACTGCAGCACTTGCAGAACCTCGTCCCACTGCGCCGGGTCCCCCGGGTCGTAACGACGGGAGGACATCACGGGACTGGCTGGACTCCACCGCCCCGGCCTGAGGAAGACGTGGCCGCCTCTCCTCATCGCCTCCTCGACCCGAGTCCTTGTGGGAGTAAGGTACTCCGGTCCGAGCAGGAGGTACCGGCTGATGTTGGGAACGTTGACAAAGACTTCCACAGTAAGGGCGTCCATTATGGAAGCGGCTCTGGTCAAGGCTGACTCGAACACCGCTTTCACCCGCTGTTGTTGACACCTCTGCTTGTTGACTATGCAGAAGGTCGGGGGGGGGGGGGGCTCCTCACTTGTCCATAAGGAAAACGCGTTTAAAAATTAATAGTGGGCCCGTTTAACGGTTGATTTTCAATTTTCTTTAAAGGATGGTTTACTTAGGCTGCCGTCCGACATGTGGTGAGGTTTCGTCAAAATCGGTAAGTAAACAGCTGAGATCCCATAAGGAAAACGCGGTTAAAAATTAATAGCAGCCTTGTTTAATGGCGGATCTATGGGGTTCTTACGTCATTCGCTTCCTCTGGGATAGGCCTACACTCTGGATAAATAGGCTAGTTATTAATTTTCGAAAGTTTTTTCCTCACGACGGGGGGGGTGATGACGTCACGGGGGGGGGATGACGTCACGGGGGGGATGACGTCGCCGGGGGGGGATGACGTCACGGGGGGGATGACGTCACCGGGGGGGATGACGTCACGGGGGGGGTCAAGGTCAAGGTCATCGGGGGGGGGGGGGGGGTGACCTTGCATCCTCGCATCCTCACCGCGCCTTTGCTGGTTTTGAACATACTAATGCCCCCTACTTATAATACTGAGGCGATGAGTATTTCCTAACTCTCCGATCTCAAGCTCAACCAATGTAAATATATACAATGTATATATATAATGTATATATATATATATATATATATATATACAGTTTCAAACGAATGGTGTTTTTGGGGTCTGGGGACCTCAAAACGAAAAGTTATCATGGTCCCGGGCCTAGGTCTTATCATGCCGATTACGGTAATAGCTTCTTCCCTATAAGGGAAATTCGCTAAAGATTCTCGTTCCAAAATCGATTGTGAAGGCAATATAAATCCACCTTAAAACCTCCTTTGATTATTGCGACACCCGTGATTATTTTTTCGGAACTAGATAAATTATTTTATCGTTGTTGATTTATTGCTAATGTTAGATAGTGGTAATAATTGCCGTTGATTTTTCAACGGGCGTTACACTAGTATATAATAGTTTAAATTCAGTAAGTACCTTGGTTTGCTGTGACAGGGTAATAACATAAACTGACAAAAATGTACTGCTGGGAAATATAAATAGTAAATCAATTGATGCTGCACTCACCAGAACAAATAATAACCTTCTCAGATCAAAGAAGAACGTTATCTTTATTTGTAAAACTTGAATTTTTTGTAATAAATTTCAAAAACGTTTGGAAAACCGAATAAATAATTGTTAAACGGGCACTAATTTAATTATTAAACTATGAAACATATAAATATAAACATTTTTAAATAGTTTCTTGTCATTAGTAAACAATATTTTAATAGTATCTTGTACTTTACTAATATACATTTTTCCCAATGCTTTACCTTATGGACATTTTCCAATTTTTAAATGTTAATTATTAAAAGATTGTTTAATAAATGTGTTCAGTTTTTGAACTGGTAACGTGTAATGTAATGGAAAACATTTGTGTCAAATTTGAAAGAAATCCGTTAAACTATTTTTAAGTTATTGCGTTTCGAACACACACAACCACACAACCACAGAACCACACAACCACTGACGGACAACGAATCATTGTCTCTGCTAATACATATAGATTCCTTCACTTCGTTCCGAGATCAATTAAGGTTGAACTAGTTTAGTAGATTTCTCTGTTAACAAATCAAATATCTACCAATGATTCTTGCAAAAGCAATAGGCCTGAATATTAATAGCAACTGTATTGGCAATACCAATAAGATATAAGATTTTCAAACTTCCTATTTCATGTTTGGAGGATATTACGATTTTAAAAAGAAAGGAAAGTGTAATTTAATTACAACCATATTCACCTTCTCAAAAAACACAGGATTATTCACTAGACGTAGTTCACACTAACAATTAATTTGACTCTGTATAAATATATTTTGTCTAGTCCTTTAAATTCTTTCACCGAGTACAAAAGAAAACCAATCGGAAGTATTTCCAGCAATGTGAAATATTAGAAAATATTTGCACAACTACAACGGAAAAGAAATATTTACCCTCGTCTGAGTTCAAATGTGATAAACGAAGTGAAAAATTCCCTTTCACAAGCATGTAGAAATACACGTTTTCAATAAAAGGTGTTATCTAGTTGAATTATATATTTTTTATGTTTATTTGTACTGCACAAAATCAGTTAGTTTTATTTATTTATTTTTTCAATTCTTATAAATATCAACGTCAAAAGGCATTGCCAGATTTGTTTTAACAGTTTTAATGGAAAGTGGTCCAAACAGCTCAAAGTTTTGTGGAAACTAGTGGAATCAAACCCTTGAATCAAACAAGTAGTATCTTGAACCGAAGTCCGAAACGCTAACTGTTAGGCTAGCAAGATGCGTCTCGGTTTTAATTTTACAAAAATAACAGTAAAAAAGAACGCACTCAAACAAGAAAAAAATAATTTCAATCAAGGTTTTTCATCCTGAAGACTGATTAAAATAGTAACAAATATTCTTCACCTTTTACAATAAATGTGCGTTTAGTACTTATTACAATAGTACCACCAGCAATAGCCCTCACATTCGATTGTGCATATTAGTTATAGCAGGAACGTAATCAGTCGTATTCGTTATTGACAATGTACGTATTTATCCACCATGCAATCTGTGATATCACTAGCAATATTGACAGTGTACGTTTATCCACCTTGCCATTTTGTGATATCACCAGCAATGGAGGTCCAACCAGGCGTTTCCTATCAGGCGGCGCAAACATTATTAGTTTATTTGGTGGTTCGAAACGCGCCGTGTGTTTTGTAAGAGACTTTTAATTTTCCTAAAATCATTTCCCTTACAATTTCCAAGCAAAGTAATCTTTCCTTCCACGGAATTTAACATTTCTAAGAAAAAATTCCTTTCTCAGACAATAGAGCCAGTAAACCTATGCCTTATGACCCTGAACCCTATCATCATGAGATCCACAGTACCCGTGAGAAATGCTGATCCACTACTGATTCCAACTAAAGACCTCCCCATATCATGTTGATCCAATTGCTTTCTTCCTCTCCATGAAAAATTATACTCAGACAGCCAATGACAACAAACCCCAGATTTGATGTGGAAGGGGATTCAAGCAAGATGAAGAAAATTAGATTAGTCTGCCAAGATCATCCAACAACAACGAATTAGAAAATTTCAGTGACTAGTAGTGCGGGAGTGATGGCCTTGTGCCAAAATGGGCAATTCGAAATTTTGTGAAGTGTCGGGGGGTGAAGTGAAAACTCTGGATAAACCCAAAAATTCAAGTAACTCTTTTAAATTTATTTAAAACCCTTATGCGAATGAACTTGTGTATTTAGTAACCACTTCGTGTTTTCAATATTTTAAATTAATACATGTTTTTAGTTCAATACAGAAAATATTAAACAACTCTATTAGATTTGCATTTAGTTTTAAATAGTTTGTTCAAGTAATTATTAAACTCACAGAAGTACAATACAATTTAGAATTATAAGAATAATGTTAGAATAATTCATTAATTGCTTTTAATTTGACGGTTTACTTTAAGATAAATTCAAATTTTATTTATATTTATATAAAATAATTGTCATAGTTAATTCATTCATAAAGGAAAGTTTTTTTAATACTAATACCAATTTAATTATCTTTAAGAACATTCACAGTAATTCAGAACTGTCAAATATTTGTTAACTGTGTATTTTAACTGTGCATTATACTTTTATTGATCAGAAACATAGCATTAAATTATTTATGATCCTAAACTCTCCAATAAAGTGATTAGAAGTAAACCTCTAACTATTGCCAAGTGTTCTCAATTTTATAATTTACTTTAAGTATTAACTTTGTACAACCAAGCGACCTATCTTACAGTTTAAAATCAAACGAGCAATTATGTACTCGTTAATATATTTCAAGAAGTTACGTTAATAGTCATTTTCAATTTAGTGAAAAACTTATCACTTGGGAGGAGGGAAGTTAAACTCTTACCACAAACCCAACTCGCAGAGATAAAATATATATTTGTTCACTTTATTTGTATACAATTAGTTGCATTATTTTCTTTTCAAAATTTTAATTTAAACCATAATTTTTTTAATTATTGATTCCTATTGATTACCAGGAGCTAAGCTACAACCAAAAAAGACCCGTTACTTTGCAAGTATGTAAAGATGCAAGTAGTAAAGATGCAAGACACAAATAAATTATGTGTCTTCTCTTGGTTAATTCATTACAGTACTTAAAGCTCTCTAAACACAGTTGTACACACAATTCTGGTAATGAGGTCTTTGGCGACATCGACCTGTCTACAATTATTTAGGTTCAATTATCACTTGGTGAATATTATTTACTGAGGGCTATCAGACATATTTTGATGTACAAGTTATCTAAACAAGTTTTAAATAATAGTTCGTCGCTGGTAAAATATTGATCTGCCCAAAACCAAACCTTAACATTTACGGTAATATTTGTTAAAGTTTTTCTCAAAAACCAAGTCACGACAATCTAGATTTAATGGTCTTCTGTGTTCTTCACCGAGACAGGCAAGAGATCAATAATTTTTCCATTCAGAGGATTTACAATTGAACCATTACCGTAGATTGTTTATAATTTAATCAAAAAGATGTACCAAAAATAGCTCTGCAATCAATTGATGTATATTTCTAATATATATTATGCAAACATCAATGGAATCAATACACTTCACCCCACGTTGTTTCTCCAACCTAGTGTCTACTGAGTTTACCCACAACCACAAAGCTCCGCCTCCTTGCTTTAATGAGGCCGTCCCTGAAAGTGGCATTGTGGTATTTATTGAATCGTCCGATTGCAAACCCTATCAAAGTTATACAACTTTAAATATAAACTATGTAATAAGGATATAATAATATTAAACCCCGTATAGTTTAACATTTCAACTTTCTCTTCAAAATATATTTGAAAACCAAATTATTCAACAACAAAATTGCGGTAATTTTATTATTTAGTGATTCACGAACCTCATTAATATTTATTTCTCACCAAACTAAATTGACGTCACTAATAATACAATGACTTTCATATTATTCTTTATTTAGGTTTTGTGTTTTTTAGAACTCTTTGCATGCAGTACTAAATTAATAGTAGTTTTCCCTGAGATTATTGTTTCAGTCTGAACAACGATAATTTAAAACGAAATATAAATATTTAATTTAAACAGTCCAAAGAAATCTTTCAAACTAATTAAAAGCCTATTTTTTTAAACTGCATATGTCATTGTGATATATTTTAGATATACACATTTATATTGTGTTAATAAATACCCCCGTCGCAGCAAACCTGCATACTCAGCGAATTTCCTATGCATGAATATATTTCTTACTACCACATAAAGCCATTTACCAAGTTTCATAAAAATACTTAAATAAATAACTGATATATAGCATTTTATTTATTCTCCATAAGAATAACATTAGGGCTGAGAACGCAGGTTTGCTGCAACGAGAAAGATAAAAATATGTTTGTTTTTTTCCAATTATCAATATAACTCAACCAGGTGAAGCTAAATACCAAGTTTTAATGATTTATGTTCATAATTAAAGGAGATATAAAGCTTTACGTATTCTCTATAAGAATAACATTAGGGATGGGTATGCAGATTTGCTGCTAAGAGGACAATCAACAAAAAATCAATGGTTTGTGCAAATATCAATATACCAGTACTAGGTGAAGCCACATACCAAGTTTCATCAACATACATTCATAAATAATCAAGATATCAAATTTTAAATATTCTCCATAAGGATAACATTGGACAACGTACTGTATCACTTTACTGTGCACTTTGAATATCTCGGCAACGGTTAACGGATGTAGAATCACAATTTAAACACCAAAATGATTGTTTTGTAGAGCTAAACTGATTGGTAAAATTAAATGTGAAGTTTACAGTAAAAGTAATTAAGGAAAAGCTAAAAACCATTTTCCCATAAGATTAACATGGAAGATTTTATGAACACGTTTTTTTAATTTCCTCCGCAACCACTTAACCTAGGTTCATGATCCAAAATACTATATTATTTTTTTTAAGCTCTATAAAATGGTCAAAACAAAAATTGTGTGTTTTAAAATTTTCAGGGTAAAAAGTGCAAAAAACTGATTTTTGGAAAATTTTGAAACCCCATAAATCCTCTCTCCCATGGTCCGATTTTTCTGGTTTTCCAACTTAAAGTCATGAATGTCACTTTACACATTTGAGCCAAATTTCATCGAAATCGGACGTTTTTTACTCAAGTTATCGCATTCACGGACATATATATATATATATATTTGAACGAATAGTGTTTTTGGCATCTGGGGACCTCAAAACAAAAAGTTATCATGGTCTCGGGCTTAAGTCTTACCATGAGACCTACGGTAATAGCTTCTTCCCTATAAGGGAAATTCGCTAAAACCTGACGGTATTACGTCAGTATATAAATTTTAATTTATCCAAGAGTGTTTTACGGAACTACAGTTCACACTTCTTGAATCAGCAACTTAAAATGATCGTCTATGAAAAGGCTAGAGGAAAATTACTTTGTTATAGAATGATTCTTAATGTTGCATTCCCTTTATTAAAGAGAAAACGTATCACAGACAATGTTATTGATTAAATAACATATTTTATTTTTGCTGATTTGTCGAACGTGCTCTTCCCAGGTAACAATAGGAATATATGTCTCTCGTTAATGTATGTCAATATTTCCTGAATGACGATACCAGAGAGGAAAGATTAGTTCCAGATTTTCAGTCAATGATGTTGTTTGCAATATTTGATTTATGGTCCATAATGAGCGTTTTATCTGAAAATATTAATCACAAAGAAATGAAATAATAATATATTTATAATTTTGTCGTATAATTAAAAACAATATTCCATAAAAATATTCTCCGCACAGGAATCTAACTGGTCATGTTTTAAAAATGTTACATTGCAATCACCTGGCTTGGTGAACAAAACTACTAAACATAAAATAGGAAATTTGGAAGCCCTTGGAGTGGAACCCTGAGGGTTTTTCAAAACCCAGAAAGACACATCTACAAAAAAAGGGCTTTTGGTTGCAAATGTAAAGATTTAGAGGTCTAGAAATGTCCGAAATAATATGGATTTAGATAGATAGGCCTAGTCCATAACCAAATGTTATGAACTACATAGTTCAATATTTCTTAGAAAAATTGCTTCCTGGAAAATTATTTCGATTGTAAGACATTTATTTTCGATTATAGTCCTGTCCTACTCAAACGTTACTTCAAAATATAAGCTGAATGTATATTAAGCATGACAAATATTAGGCCTTAAAGGTACATCTTCTGTATCATATTATGTAACGCTCACATATTTGTTACAGCCGATAGAGTCAGCTTCAACATTAATGTCAACATAATAATCCCATTGAAAATAAAAACGACAAGTGAATGGAGGCGTTGATTTGCGCAGGAATGTAAATATTTATCGCGAGAGTTGCGACGCGCAGTAATGGAAAAATCGATCATGCAGGAACGGGAGGTTACTGATGGCTACGTTTGCTGTCATAACACATTTTATTATAAGGAAAGACTTTATATTATTACAGCGTGAAATAAGTAAAAATAAAATTATTATTTTCAATGTACATTGTTAAAAGTTTGAAATAAAAACATGGAGTATTTTGGCCTTCTAAAGTTTCAAGTTGTTTATCTTTTGAACTTGTAAAAATTATAAGCGATAGTGGTTATTCATATAACAAAGGTCAGTTTTCGTTGTTTTTTAACTATAGCCCAATATATTGATTACTTGAGAGACGATCTAGTATTATGGGATTTCTTTTAATTCCACCAAAATTCAAAATTCGATGAAATTTGCAAATAAATCTTAAAAGTGCAGGTATTAAAATCTACAGTAAATTCTTTTCACTTTAGTGAGTAATGCACTTCTACGATTTAACTGAACTTTTAGCTAATTTCCCCCATAGGGAAGAAGCTATCACCGTAGGTGGCATGGTAAGACTTAAGTCCGAGACCATGATAACTTTTTGTTTTGAGGTCCCCAGATGCCAAAAACACTATTCGTTCAAATTTATATATATGTAATATATATATATATATATATATATTATAATATAAATATAATAAAAATATAATATATATATATATATATATATATATATATATGTGTGTGTGTGTCCGTTACCGCGATAAATTTTGAAAGAAACGCCCGATTTTGATGAAATTTGGCAAAAATGTGCAGAGTAACATTTATGACTTTAAGTTCGAAAACCAGATTGATCGGTCTATGGGAAGAGGGTTTTATGGGGGTTTTAAATTGTCCAAAAATAAGTTTTTTTAATTTTTCCCCCTAAAATTTTAAAAACAATCAATTTTGGTTTTAGCCATTTTATAGAGCTTAAAAAACAAATAATTTAGTATTTTGAATCATTAACCTAGGTTTAGTGGTTGTAGAGAAAAGTCAAAAAACGTGTTCATAAAATTGTCCATGTTAATCTAATGGGAATAAGGTTTTTGGATTTTCCTCAGATAATTTTACTGAAAACTTGACATTTGCTGATACCAATCAGTTCAGCTCTACAAAACAATCATTTTGTGTTTTAAGTGTTGTTACAAGTTATTCAAAGTGCTAAACACGGTACGTTGTCCAATGTTATCCTTATGGAGAATAAATAAAATGTTATATCTCGATTATTAATGAATGTATATTGATGAAACTTGGTATGTGGCTTCACGTAGTACTGGTATATTGATATTTGCACTCTAAATGGATTTTTTGTTGATTATCCCCATTGCAGCAAACCTGCATACTCGGCCCCCATATTATTCATATGGAGAATAATTCAAGTTTTATATCTCCCTTAGTTATGAACCTAAATTAATAAAACTTGGTATGTAGCTTCACCTGGTTGAGTTGTACATTGATAATTGCAAAAATAAACATTTTTTATCTTCCTCGTAGCAGCAAACCTGCATACTAAGCTCTAATGTTATTCTTATGGAGAATAAATAAAATGCTATATATCACTTATTTATAAATGGATTTTTGTGAAACTTGGTAAGTAGCTCTATGTAGTAGTGAGACACATATATATATGCATTGGTAATTCGCTGAGTACTCAGGTTTGCTGTGACGGGGGTATGTTGATTTTCAATCGTGATAATAAATAATTCATAAATAAAAAGCTCACCCTGACCCACCGGAATTTCATGACTCACGGTTGTGAAATTGCTTGTTGCGTTTTTGGTGGATGATGGTGGTTATTATATTTTTACGATGATGAATGAATAATACCTGAAATATTAAACTACAACTCTATCCATTAATAAACATATATATCAAGTTATAGCGTAGAGGTAAGCAGGAAATAATTTTAAATGTTTAAACAAGTCGTAACTATTTTACAAGTACTAACAATAATTACATACAACTACATTTTTCTTCTATTTGACGACCCATGTTGAGGACCTTCATCTCCTGGATATATATTATGTTTCATTTCGACATCACGTTTTTCCTCTTCCAGTCCTTCCTCGTCAATTAAACTAAAGGGTGATGATCATTGACAAGTTTTTAAAATATGACAGTGTTAATTTTAGTAGGAAATGTAATAACAGTAATAAATAGTTAATAAGAATTACATTGGATGATTATTACATCATTACTCAGTCCTTCCTCGTCATCAGAGTCTTCTTTATCGAAATTTTCTGCCTCGCGGTGACATCCCTGCGAGCAATGAAGCATGAAGTGTCCGAGAAATTTCTGCAGATGGTTGTGCAGTGCAGGCCAGATTTTCGACAGGAGCACGAACCACTGCACTCTTTTTTGCAACAAAAACATGATATTGAAGTAAAACCATATATATTTTCAGGAGATAAAGGTCCTCAACCTGGGCCGTTAAATCGAAGAAAAATGTAGTTGTATGTAATTATTGTTAATATTTGTAAAATAGTTACGACTTGTTTAAGCATTTAAAATTATTTCCTGCTTACCTCTACGCTATAACTTGATATATATGTTTATTAATGGATAGAGTTGTAGTTTAATATTTCAGGTACATTCATTCATCATCGTAACAATATAATAACCGCCGTCAACGATCACAAACTGGTCAAACTTAACTTAGCAAACATCAGTGGTTTGGCATCCCCTCCAGCAACCAAAAACGCAACAAGTAATTTCACAACCGTGAGTCGTGAAATTCCGGTGGGTCAGGGTGAGCTTTATATTTATGTATTTATTATCACGATTGAAAACCGACAAAGTTTAATGAAATAATAAAAGTGCATTATTTACTAAAGTTAAAAAAATACACTGTGGATTTTAATACCTGCAATTTTAAGATTTATTTGCAAATTTCATCGAATTTAGACTTTTGGTGGAATTGAAAGAAATCCCATAATACTAACTCTGACCACAGAATTTCGTAGTAAATTTTTTATACTTTAAATTAAGTAAGGATCCAATTTCCACAGCGAGGCAACATTTATATAAGTTACAGCAAAACTAAAAGATGTGTGAAAGATTTTATGTTTATCGGCAAATATCATAAAATTTCAAAGTTTTTTGGAACATAACGACACATAGTAATAACAACTTTGACAAGTGTATTTTATAGAAAATCTTGTTTTTTTTATCTAGAAATCATCAAATTTGTTGTACTTAAGTTACAAGGTACAGGAAACAACTGAAAGTATTACGAAAAATGTGTGAAACAAGTGAAGTTTATTGGCAAATTTCGTCGAATTTCAAAGTTCTTCGAAATATGAATTACATATAGTAATAACACCTTTGACCAATGCATTGTATAGGAAATCTTGTCTAGTTTAATTTTGGGATGTATAATATTTCCTGTATAAGGTTTCGTTTACAAGTTACAGGAAAGAATTGCGAAATATTTTAGGTTTATCGGCAAATTTCACCAAATTTCATAGTTAATTCAAATATGAACCACACAAAATAATAACACATTCGACCAGCGTATGTTATAGGACATCGTTTTTACTTTAAATTCAGGAAGTTTAACAATTTCTGTACGAGGCTTCGTTTAGGGCCTACAAGAAGAAATATGGAAAAGTGCCAACAATATGAGGTTTTTCGCCTACTAAAAGATCTCCCCATGGCTTTCGAGGTCGCAAACTTAGTTTTACAACCCCCGTTCTATACCAAACAAACCAATAGCAAAATATTATTTACCGGATTTAATGTAAGCTGGTATATACCTACATATTGGGCTACTAGGTGATACGTGATATCCTTTTAAGTTTGCCTATAGTTTAAGTACCAAAATACAGTAAGGGTAGTGAAAATAAGAATTTTACATTGTTTTAACAACGTATAAATGTCGAATTTTGAAATGTTGTTGATTTTGTTGACCAGTTTCAATACATCTAAAAAGTAACAATTACCTATACACATTACAAATGTTAGTACAATCCACATGGTATAATCCCTTTCTGAGACGCTTAGAAAACCTTTCAAGTTCTTGAGTTAAGAAAACGATTTACCTCTTGTTTAAGTCACTTTGGAACGATTTCTCTAAATGTAGGTCTAATAAAGTATACCTAAGTTTTAACTTTACCGTTTTCAAAGTAATGGCTCTCACTGGGGTTTACCTTGTCAGTTTATTTACATTAGGACCTTTCAATAGGACATTCTTTATGAAGAAGCTACTTCATAGCACAACAAACAATGTGGATTTATAAGTCACATCAACTACATTTTGTGTTTTATTTCCAGTGTACCTAAACTATCAAAAGTCTATCAAAACAAGCAATTAATGTTAACTTTGACAGAAAAGATAAAAAATTAAGTTTTCTAGATGAAGTCAAACCGATAGCATCGTATCTAAAGAATGTTATGCGGGCGGTTCGATTGGGGTTAGTATAACTAAACGTTTCAACGTTAAAATAATTAGGTGAATTTACCGATAATGTACTTACATTATTAATCGTACTTTCAACTATAATATTTAACCGATAATGAAATTGTTTGTAGTTTCAAACTTGTAGCTTTAAATAAAAAGTTATAGCTCGTCAGTTGTGTACTTTATCTATTTTACTAAGGCACACTGCTCAAAAAGGGACACAAAAAACGGTGATTTATGAGAGCAAATAATTGTATCTCATTCTCATTTATTGCTTATATATTTTTTAGTCTGCTGAGAAGGGTGGAATTTTCCAATTGTTAGATGTCAGAAATAAATATTGATTAAGCGTTGACAGGAAATATATTAAGCCTGATAAATCGCGGAAGGCTACATTTCCTCTCCTCCTCCCCCTCCCAATGTCTCAACTCAACACAATCAAATCGCCCCCTCCCCCCTAAAACTCTTCCTTACTACCCAAATTTCAGATTCCGTCTCCCCAGCGCCGAGTCTCCTCAGCGCCGAGCGGGCTACCTGGCATAATCTGACAGTTTTGACAGCCGAATTGGAATTCACAAAAACAACGAACCGTGGTAATGGCGTGTGCCCAACTATAAGCATAGTAGATGATCAGCACTGGAATGACGCACATTTTGCATACATTTCATTGCAGACATGATACGCCTCGAACCTAAAGTAACATAATGAATTTTAACTAAGCTTACTGACTCTCGTACTTTTGAGATGCTCGCAGTTATCTTGAATGACTATGTAGAGCCACTTATATATTACTAGAATGATTTGGTTTATATTACAAATCAAGTCCAGTAATATAAAAAGCGGCCTTCTGGCTTTTTTTTATTTTTATTTAATCACTGTCACATAAACAAAATTATGCACACAAATAAAAAAAAAAAAACTAATACATACTTTACACAGCTTAAGTATAATAATGGAGTTAAATTAACAAATATATTCATTCGATTATGCGATATATAACAAATAAAAATTGCATTTTATTTTTTTGACACTAAATTTGGTAACATTTTGTGAAAATGACTATTTATATCAACAATAGTCAAAATTTAAAACCTCTTAAAAAATTACCATATTTTTATGATAAGAAATATGACAAATATTTACACCTTCACCTATTAAACTCCTTGAGCCCGGCATTTTAAAAGAGAAGATATTAACCCTCGTCACTTCTGCATCACCGAGCAGATCCTTTGATAGTTTATGGCCTCGGCGCTGAGGAGACTCGGCGCTGGGGAGACGCCTCGCAAATTTCATCTCACCACTGAGCATTATTCCGGCCAACATTAAAGGATTGCAGCCTTAAAAAAGCCTCTGATAAAAATAAAAAGTCTCTGATAAAATAATATATATTATTTTATCAAAATAATTTTAAATGTGGTTTATGGGCTAACAGAACTGTTCAATCCAATTACCAGTACTTAGAAAACTAAAAACACAATATAAATTTAGAAATACTTTTTCATTGAATAATTATTCATTCAATTGAATAATTGAATTCAATTGAACAATTATACATACTATAGATTGGGTAATGCTAAAATAAAATAAAATAGTGTTTAGACAGTAGTGAGATATAAATAAAATAACAAGTTTTTTGCCAGTCCTTACAATGCAACAGCAAAAGCCATTTTGCTGGTCAATTAGTGCGGATTCTGAAAAGTTATGTCTGCAGAATCTCGCACGATGCTTGTTTGCTAAGCGATTGATGGTTTAAGTGCTGTAACCGCCAATCAGTAGCCTGACTGTGGCTAGTCAATCCTATATATTAAAAACTTTTGTCAAAACTAAAGACAGCGACCCTAACCCAACAGCAGAACTACTGGGTCGATTTGCATGATTATTTTTTTTAAATGACAGGTAATTATGCCTAGATATGTCATCACCCATCCAAACTAACATATCGTCAATAGGCAATGGACGAATAATTAGACTTGGTATTATTCCTACTGCAAACCGATCGGAGTCATTCTATTTCCTTATCAGATTCCGAAAATGAAATATATCCCAGTGGCTCTTAAAGTTCCTATCCCATGTTAATCCCATGGAGCTTATATATTACAAACTAAAGACAGCGACCCTGACCGTTCTACTGGGTCGATTTGCATGATTCTTTTTTTAAATGACAGGTAATTATGCCTAGATATGTCATCACCCATCCAAACTAACATATCGTCAATGGGCTTTGCCCCAGTGGCTCTTAAAGTTCCGTTCCCATGTATATCGTATGGAGCTTACATATTAAAAACTAAAAACAGCGACCCTAACCGTTCTACTGGGTCTATTTGCATGATTATTTTTTTAAATGACAGGAAATTATGCCTAGATATAATTAGAGGGTTCTACTGGACCGCTTTACTTGATATATGTCTGATTTTTTTGTAACTACCTCTTGATGTGTCATCAGATATTGAAAAAATATTTTGTTCACTTGGCTTTTCGTAACGCTTATTTTATTGTTTTTGCCAATTTTTTAAAAACAGTCATTCCGGCCGATTTACCCAACGGATTTTATTCCCACATGGCTCATTTTGTTCAGAAATATGTGTAGATTCATTTTGAGGCAATTATGGGTAACTTATTTGGGGGTGACTTAGAGACATACTTATTAAAATGACCTAAGTACACACGGGCCAAAAGTTTATGACAGCGAGCCTGACCATACTAATGGACCGATTTAGCTTACATATGTCTTATTTTATTTGTAACTACAGTACCTCTATATGTGTCATCAGACATTGAAAACAATTTAATATCTGATTTTATCTTTTCGATTAAATGAAAGAAACGCCCGATTTTGATGAAATTTGGCAAAAATGTGCAGAGTAACATTTATGATTTTAAGTTCGAAAACCAGATTGATCGGTCTATGGGAAGGGGGTTTTATGGGGATTTTAAATTGTCCAAAAATAAGTTTTTTTAATTTTTCCCCCTAAAATTTTAAAAACAATCAATTTTGGTTTTAGCCATTTTATAGAGCTTAAAAAACAAATAATTTAGTATTTTGAATCATTAACCTAGGTTTAGTGGTTGTAGAGAAAAGTCAAAAAACGTGTTCATAAAATTGTCCATGTTAATCTAATGGGAATAAGGTTTTTGGATTTTCCTCAGATAATTTTACTGAAAACTTGACATTTGCTGATACCAATCAGTTCAGCTCTACAAAACAATCATTTTGTGTTTTAAGTGTTGTTACAAGTTATTCAAAGTGCTAAACACGGTACGTTGTCCAATGTTATCCTTATGGAGAATAAATAAAATGTTATATCTCGATTATTAATGAATGTATATTGATGAAACTTGGTATGTGGCTTCACGTAGTACTGGTATATTGATATTTGCACTCTAAATGGATTTTTTGTTGATTATCCCCATTGCAGCAAACCTGCATACTCGGCCCCCATATTATTCATATGGAGAATAATTCAAGTTTTATATCTCCCTTAGTTATGAACCTAAATTAATAAAACTTGGTATGTAGCTTCACCTGGTTGAGTTGTACATTGATAATTGCAAAAATAAACATTTTTTATCTTCCTCGTAGCAGCAAACCTGCATACTAAGCTCTAATGTTATTCTTATGGAGAATAAATAAAATGCTATATATCACTTATTTATAAATGGATTTTTGTGAAACTTGGTAAGTAGCTCTATGTAGTAGTGAGACACATATATATATGCATTGGTAATTCGCTGAGTACTCAGGTTTGCTGTGACGGGGGTATGTTGATTTTCAATCGTGATAATAAATAATTCATAAATAAAAAGCTCACCCTGACCCACCGGAATTTCATGACTCACGGTTGTGAAATTGCTTGTTGCGTTTTTGGTGGATGATGGTGGTTATTATATTTTTACGATGATGAATGAATAATACCTGAAATATTAAACTACAACTCTATCCATTAATAAACATATATATCAAGTTATAGCGTAGAGGTAAGCAGGAAATAATTTTAAATGTTTAAACAAGTCGTAACTATTTTACAAGTACTAACAATAATTACATACAACTACATTTTTCTTCTATTTGACGACCCATGTTGAGGACCTTCATCTCCTGGATATATATTATGTTTCATTTCGACATCACGTTTTTCCTCTTCCAGTCCTTCCTCGTCAATTAAACTAAAGGGTGATGATCATTGACAAGTTTTTAAAATATGACAGTGTTAATTTTAGTAGGAAATGTAATAACAGTAATAAATAGTTAATAAGAATTACATTGGATGATTATTACATCATTACTCAGTCCTTCCTCGTCATCAGAGTCTTCTTTATCGAAATTTTCTGCCTCGCGGTGACATCCCTGCGAGCAATGAAGCATGAAGTGTCCGAGAAATTTCTGCAGATGGTTGTGCAGTGCAGGCCAGATTTTCGACAGGAGCACGAACCACTGCACTCTTTTTTGCAACAAAAACATGATATTGAAGTAAAACCATATATATTTTCAGGAGATAAAGGTCCTCAACCTGGGCCGTTAAATCGAAGAAAAATGTAGTTGTATGTAATTATTGTTAATATTTGTAAAATAGTTACGACTTGTTTAAGCATTTAAAATTATTTCCTGCTTACCTCTACGCTATAACTTGATATATATGTTTATTAATGGATAGAGTTGTAGTTTAATATTTCAGGTACATTCATTCATCATCGTAACAATATAATAACCGCCGTCAACGATCACAAACTGGTCAAACTTAACTTAGCAAACATCAGTGGTTTGGCATCCCCTCCAGCAACCAAAAACGCAACAAGTAATTTCACAACCGTGAGTCGTGAAATTCCGGTGGGTCAGGGTGAGCTTTATATTTATGTATTTATTATCACGATTGAAAACCGACAAAGTTTAATGAAATAATAAAAGTGCATTATTTACTAAAGTTAAAAAAATACACTGTGGATTTTAATACCTGCAATTTTAAGATTTATTTGCAAATTTCATCGAATTTAGACTTTTGGTGGAATTGAAAGAAATCCCATAATACTAACTCTGACCACAGAATTTCGTAGTAAATTTTTTATACTTTAAATTAAGTAAGGATCCAATTTCCAATTTCCACAGCGAGGCAACATTTATATAAGTTACAGCAAAACTAAAAGATGTGTGAAAGATTTTATGTTTATCGGCAAATATCATAAAATTTCAAAGTTTTTTGGAACATAACGACACATAGTAATAACAACTTTGACAAGTGTATTTTATAGAAAATCTTGTTTTTTTTTATCTAGAAATCATCAAATTTGTTGTACTTAAGTTACAAGGTACAGGAAACAACTGAAAGTATTACGAAAAATGTGTGAAACAAGTGAAGTTTATTGGCAAATTTCGTCGAATTTCAAAGTTCTTCGAAATATGAATTACATATAGTAATAACACCTTTGACCAATGCATTGTATAGGAAATCTTGTCTAGTTTAATTTTGGGATGTATAATATTTCCTGTATAAGGTTTCGTTTACAAGTTACAGGAAAGAATTGCGAAATATTTTAGGTTTATCGGCAAATTTCACCAAATTTCATAGTTAATTCAAATATGAACCACACAAAATAATAACACATTCGACCAGCGTATGTTATAGGACATCGTTTTTACTTTAAATTCAGGAAGTTTAACAATTTCTGTACGAGGCTTCGTTTAGGGCCTACAAGAAGAAATATGGAAAAGTGCCAACAATATGAGGTTTTTCGCCTACTAAAAGATCTCCCCATGGCTTTCGAGGTCGCAAACTTAGTTTTACAACCCCCGTTCTATACCAAACAAACCAATAGCAAAATATTATTTACCGGATTTAATGTAAGCTGGTATATACCTACATATTGGGCTACTAGGTGATACGTGATATCCTTTTAAGTTTGCCTATAGTTTAAGTACCAAAATACAGTAAGGGTAGTGAAAATAAGAATTTTACATTGTTTTAACAACGTATAAATGTCGAATTTTGAAATGTTGTTGATTTTGTTGACCAGTTTCAATACATCTAAAAAGTAACAATTACCTATACACATTACAAATGTTAGTACAATCCACATGGTATAATCCCTTTCTGAGACGCTTAGAAAACCTTTCAAGTTCTTGAGTTAAGAAAACGATTTACCTCTTGTTTAAGTCACTTTGGAACGATTTCTCTAAATGTAGGTCTAATAAAGTATACCTAAGTTTTAACTTTACCGTTTTCAAAGTAATGGCTCTCACTGGGGTTTACCTTGTCAGTTTATTTACATTAGGACCTTTCAATAGGACATTCTTTATGAAGAAGCTACTTCATAGCACAACAAACAATGTGGATTTATAAGTCACATCAACTACATTTTGTGTTTTATTTCCAGTGTACCTAAACTATCAAAAGTCTATCAAAACAAGCAATTAATGTTAACTTTGACAGAAAAGATAAAAAATTAAGTTTTCTAGATGAAGTCAAACCGATAGCATCGTATCTAAAGAATGTTATGCGGGCGGTTCGATTGGGGTTAGTATAACTAAACGTTTCAACGTTAAAATAATTAGGTGAATTTACCGATAATGTACTTACATTATTAATCGTACTTTCAACTATAATATTTAACCGATAATGAAATTGTTTGTAGTTTCAAACTTGTAGCTTTAAATAAAAAGTTATAGCTCGTCAGTTGTGTACTTTATCTATTTTACTAAGGCACACTGCTCAAAAAGGGACACAAAAAACGGTGATTTATGAGAGCAAATAATTGTATCTCATTCTCATTTATTGCTTATATATTTTTTAGTCTGCTGAGAAGGGTGGAATTTTCCAATTGTTAGATGTCAGAAATAAATATTGATTAAGCGTTGACAGGAAATATATTAAGCCTGATAAATCGCGGAAGGCTACATTTCCTCTCCTCCTCCCCCTCCCAATGTCTCAACTCAACACAATCAAATCGCCCCCTCCCCCCTAAAACTCTTCCTTACTACCCAAATTTCAGATTCCGTCTCCCCAGCGCCGAGTCTCCTCAGCGCCGAGCGGGCTACCTGGCATAATCTGACAGTTTTGACAGCCGAATTGGAATTCACAAAAACAACGAACCGTGGTAATGGCGTGTGCCCAACTATAAGCATAGTAGATGATCAGCACTGGAATGACGCACATTTTGCATACATTTCATTGCAGACATGATACGCCTCGAACCTAAAGTAACATAATGAATTTTAACTAAGCTTACTGACTCTCGTACTTTTGATATGCTCGCAGTTATCTTGAATGACTATGTAGAGCCACTTATATATTACTAGAATGATTTGGTTTATATTACAAATCAAGTCCAGTAATATAAAAAGCGGCCTTCTGGCTTTTTTTTATTTTTATTTAATCACTGTCACATAAACAAAATTATGCACACAAATAAAAAAAAAAAACTAATACATACTTTACACAGCTTAAGTATAATAATGGAGTTAAATTAACAAATATATTCATTCGATTATGCGATATATAACAAATAAAAATTGCATTTTATTTTTTTGACACTAAATTTGGTAACATTTTGTGAAAATGACTATTTATATCAACAATAGTCAAAATTTAAAACCTCTTAAAAAATTACCATATTTTTATGATAAGAAATATGACAAATATTTACACCTTCACCTATTAAACTCCTTGAGCCCGGCATTTTAAAAGAGAAGATATTAACCCTCGTCACTTCTGCATCACCGAGCAGATCCTTTGATAGTTTATGGCCTCGGCGCTGAGGAGACTCGGCGCTGGGGAGACGCCTCGCAAATTTCATCTCACCACTGAGCATTATTCCGGCCAACATTAAAGGATTGCAGCCTTAAAAAAGCCTCTGATAAAAATAAAAAGTCTCTGATAAAATAATATATATTATTTTATCAAAATAATTTTAAATGTGGTTTATGGGCTAACAGAACTGTTCAATCCAATTACCAGTACTTAGAAAACTAAAAACACAATATAAATTTAGAAATACTTTTTCATTGAATAATTATTCATTCAATTGAATAATTGAATTCAATTGAACAATTATACATACTATAGATTGGGTAATGCTAAAATAAAATAAAATAGTGTTTAGACAGTAGTGAGATATAAATAAAATAACAAGTTTTTTGCCAGTCCTTACAATGCAACAGCAAAAGCCATTTTGCTGGTCAATTAGTGCGGATTCTGAAAAGTTATGTCTGCAGAATCTCGCACGATGCTTGTTTGATAAGCGATTGATGGTTTAAGTGCTGTAACCGCCAATCAGTAGCCTGACTGTGGCTAGTCAATCCTATATATTAAAAACTTTTGTCAAAACTAAAGACAGCGACCCTAACCCAACAGCAGAACTACTGGGTCGATTTGCATGATTATTTTTTTTAAATGACAGGTAATTATGCCTAGATATGTCATCACCCATCCAAACTAACATATCGTCAATAGGCAATGGACGAATAATTAGACTTGGTATTATTCCTACTGCAAACCGATCGGAGTCATTCTATTTCCTTATCAGATTCCGAAAATGAAATATATCCCAGTGGCTCTTAAAGTTCCTATCCCATGTTAATCCCATGGAGCTTATATATTACAAACTAAAGACAGCGACCCTGACCGTTCTACTGGGTCGATTTGCATGATTCTTTTTTTAAATGACAGGTAATTATGCCTAGATATGTCATCACCCATCCAAACTAACATATCGTCAATGGGCTTTGCCCCAGTGGCTCTTAAAGTTCCGTTCCCATGTATATCGTATGGAGCTTACATATTAAAAACTAAAAACAGCGACCCTAACCGTTCTACTGGGTCTATTTGCATGATTATTTTTTTAAATGACAGGAAATTATGCCTAGATATAATTAGAGGGTTCTACTGGACCGCTTTACTTGATATATGTCTGATTTTTTTGTAACTACCTCTTGATGTGTCATCAGATATTGAAAAAATATTTTGTTCACTTGGCTTTTCGTAACGCTTATTTTATTGTTTTTGCCAATTTTTTAAAAACAGTCATTCCGGCCGATTTACCCAACGGATTTTATTCCCACATGGCTCATTTTGTTCAGAAATATGTGTAGATTCATTTTGAGGCAATTATGGGTAACTTATTTGGGGGTGACTTAGAGACATACTTATTAAAATGACCTAAGTACACACGGGCCAAAAGTTTATGACAGCGAGCCTGACCATACTAATGGACCGATTTAGCTTACATATGTCTTATTTTATTTGTAACTACAGTACCTCTATATGTGTCATCAGACATTGAAAACAATTTAATATCTGATTTTATCTTTTCGATTAAATGCTAAACCATTACAAATACTATCATTACAATTTGTTTTTTGCATAGTGTATTAAAATTATAAAAATTAACATAATAGTCCAGTCATATTAGACAAATTATCTAAAAAAAACCTTATAAGTATAAGACTCGGTGTGTGTGTTGAATTTTACCTCCTAAATAACATAATAAAATTCCTCGAAAAAACTTGTGCTACGGCCGCCATATTGGAAAATGGCGGCCAATTGTCACTATTTTGCTTATAACTATTTTATTATTGATGATAGAGCAAAACGTTTCGAATTACGTTTCGAATTCTGATGTCTGCCAAAAAAAGAGCTACAACATTTGTTCTAAGCAATTTTTTCATATAATTAACCGTTTAGCCATGAAATGCAATATTAAGAAAATAAATTTGACAATCAGTTAAAAAAAAACACTAATTGCCGCTAAGAAAAGATTGAAAAAAATTATAAACAATATTTCATGTCGTTTTAATTTAAAGATTGGAATATTCTGAACATTTTCATACCCATAACGTTACTTTTCACTTTTCATTTATATTTTCTGTCAATTTTTAAATGCTGCACTGCTGATGCTTTCGTTGCATTTCGCTACCAAGCTAAGTTACCATAATAAACTACTACTGAGTTTAGTATCCGTGGTTTGTTTTATTGTATTGATTTTTCATTTGAAATTTAAGTTGGTACCCCTGCCGAGTTGGTAATGTACAGCTGTACAGCTGTGCAGCTGGCTGGCAATTCAAATTAGCAAAAATTAATTACTGAATTTGTTTTGACAAGTTAACCCATGTACTTTTGTTGTGTAGAGTGAATTTGGAATAAAGTATGGAATATAGATGAGGAGAAATGTTTATTTTGCTCTGAGAGCCTAAAGAAAGGAGAAACTGTTCTTGTTGAGAAAGAACTTTAATCAGTAATGACATCCAGAAAAGAAAGAAAGAGATGACATGTGGCAAAATGTTTCTAGCTTTAACGAGATAGAAGTCCACGTGAAGTTTAGGCGTGTGCATACAAATCCAACACAAAATGAAAACCACTTAGTGACCACCAGAAGAGAGAGGATGTAAGCATAGTAAGCATAGTAAGCAAAGTACTAGTAAGCTAGTACAAGGTCTGGACCACGGTTGTCATATAAAAATAAATGTTTATTTTGTACGAAAGATGTAGCCCGTCCAAATCCAAAATTTCCAAAAAAAATAGAAGACGCGTTACACGTGTTGATACGAGAGAAATAGCTGAATCTATTTTGGTCAAATGTGAAGAACGTGATGATGATTTTGGGGAAGCCGTTAAATATCGAGTTGTGTATGTAAACCTAATTGTAGAAGAGGCTCAGTATCATACAGATTGCTATGCTAACTTCAGATATATAAGGAAGTAAGACAAAGATGGAAGGCCAGCTAGTGACAAATATGATGCTGTGTTACAGTTACTCTTTTATTATATTGAAATTAACGAACAATGTCAGTACACTTTACCTGAATTAAAAGATGTAATTAATACCTTATCGGGTGAAAAAGATTTTGAAATTTCAGATTACATTCTGAAAACTTGTTTGAAAAAACAATTTGACGATAGAGTGATACTCACTGAAGCACTGGGAAGTAGACCATTTGTTATCACTTTTACAGAAACCGCCCAAAACATATTACACGAAGAACTTATGGTACTTATGGAACTTATGAGAGCTTATGGTACTTACAAAGGAAGAGAAATATGGAAAATGAAAGAATTCAGGTTTTAGAAATGGCTGCAGAAATAATAAGACAGGATATCCTAGTTGCACCAACTGATTTGCTATTTATCCATATCCATATGGGGGACGGTGGAACAAACATTATACCACAGACTCTGAATGTTTTGATGAACATTATAGTTAGAGGTAGACAAAATAAAGGGGCTAATAAATCTAGATCTGTTACTACCGTTTGCCATTCTGTCATGGCAGCTAGCCGACCAAGGTCATTTCTATCACCTCTTCAACTGGGTCTCGGTGCACTTACATTCCAAATATGGATCGAGACATCTGACTGATGTTCTACATTCATTATCACTCTGTGCTTCATACAATGAAACGGTAACATACTTAAATGCAGCAAATGTCATTGTGCAACCATAAATAACTGAAAATTCATTTACACATTATTTCTTTGATAATGCGGATGTGAACATCTTTTTTGGCTTCCCCTCCTCTTGTTTGTGATACTAAGAGAAGAATGATATACCTCAGTGTGAATGATATACCTCTATGTCACTACAAGAAATCATCCGGACTTGGTCTTCAGAACTTAGAAATTAAATCAATCGATGTGTCAAGTATTGACGTTGATGTGATAAGAAATGGGTTAAAGTTGAACCTCCACTTGATTGCTGGGTTCTTAAACTCAACAAAATGTCTCCTTTTCTGGAATGGGTACGTGCAGGAAGCTATGCACGAATCTGGAAGCTATCAAACTTCAAAAATCATTCCAGTGTCATTCATAAATCTAAATGCAAGTAACATGACAACAATAAACTCAGCTTTGACGAACGATGCTTCTGAGTGCAAGAAAAGGAACACATGTTGTATAGTTACTTTTTACCAACCGCTTTTCGTTAAGGCTTGCGAAGTGGTTGAGGGAGCAGAGAATGACAGCCTTTTATCTTCTGTCATTGTTAGACTTGGAGGTTTTCATTTGCTCACAAGTTTTTTGGGTTGTATAGGAAGTATCATGAAAGGAAGTGGCATTGAAGAACTTTGGGAAATTGTTTATGCCAAAGCTACTGTCCCTCATTTGATGTCAGGGCATGCTTTTTCTAGGTCTCTTAGAGCCAATTTACTCATAGTGGTTGCTCTCTTTAAATGTCTTATATAGAAGTCTCCTAATCTGACAATCAGATATTAGACCCTTTGATCACAAACTCAGAGAAACTGATAACAAATGAAATGTCACCAGACGAAATCTTCACTCTGGAATCAGTAAGTAATATAATGAAACAAGTTCTTGTGACCTGCAAGAATGAATCTGTAGTGAGTAGGACAGCTAAGCTTTGGATTCAATATATGAACATGGTAATCCTTGTAATGGAATTTATTAATGCAGAAAGAACAGGAGATTTTGATCTACACTTGAAAACTGTTATTAGCATGTTATTACGTTTTTTTCATGCTGCAGGCAATCACTTGTATGCAAAAAGTGTTCATTTGTATGCACAAAAAATGAATGAACTCCCACTGAAGATGAAAAAAGAAGATTTTGAAAACTGTTCTCAAGATGGGTTTTCTTGCATTCGACGTTCTACTCGATACTGGTCTGGGACAGACCAGATATCTGGGACCAGGTCAGATATGGTCATCGAACAGTCGCTGATGAGACCTATGAAATCGATTGGAGGCCTAACCCATGGGCGGGGAATTACACAGAACACACTTCTACGATGAACGATTCTGTAGCAAATTTCTGAAAACCTCTGAGCAACATACAGAAGAGAACCCTGCCAGGCAGAATCGAGAACAGCCAATGAGGGAAATGACTGGTCAGAATTTTGGCTCAATCACAATCAAAAGAAAATTCAAAGTTAAATCACTCGAAACAGTTAATTTGGTAATTAAATTGGGCGACGATACTGTTATAGTGAATTCACAGCAGCTTTTCAACAGGATTATATGTGTCAAAAATGAACCTAATAAGCTGAAGGAGTGTTTCAAATTTGAACTTGCACCTAGACCTCCTTCTTTATTTGATGACGTGTCAATGAGGAAAGGATACAGTCTTTGCTTGTAAAAGTCTTTCTACCTGAGGAAACAATCAATATTCCTGATGACTGTATGTACATTGTAGATGGTGGACATCTTTTGCACTGTGTGAAATGGCCACAACCTGCTACTTAAAGAGAAGTTATTAATTGTTACATTTCATATATACGGTCTCACTTCAAGGACAGGTGTGTGGTGGGTTTTGATGTATATCCTGATCGTGCAACAGCTAAATGCTGTGAGCAGCAACGAAGAGCAGCCAGAAGAACCTCTGCTACCATTCAACCACAAGAAAATAATTTCACTACAACAACACAGGCTGAATTTTTGTCAAACAATCGAAACAAAAGGTGTTTCATAGAAGTGTTTGCTGAGAGGTGCTTGAAAAACAACATTAAGGTGCGCTTGGCAGTGTCAGATGCTGATTTTTTAATTGTATCAAGCATTGGAGGAAGCCAAGAAGGGTGAAACAGTCGTAGTTATTGGCCAAGACACCGATTTTCTTGTTTTATTAACTGAATTTGATTCGGTAACTGACAAGGTATTGTTTTTGCGCCCAGCTGGGTCAAAAAAAAGAAACTCTGTTCAACATATCACGACAACAAACTGTACTGGGAGAACTCGGTGAAGTTATTCTATTTGTACACGCTGTAACAGGTTGTGACACGATCTCAGCTATATTTAAAAAAGGGAAATTAAATGCCCTGAAGCTTGTACAAAAAGACAGAGCTCTAATGGAAGACATGACATTTTTTACCAAACAAGGCGCAACAAAAGCAGAGCTATCCACAGCAGGAGAGAGGTTTTTAATTCGCCTTTACAGTGGATCAATTAATACTACCTTAGACGAATTAAGGTACTTCAGATATAACCACATTGTTTCCAGACATACACTGGTTAAGGTTTTCAATCTGGCGTCTTTACCCCCAACAAGTGATGCAGCAGCTCAGCATTCATATCGTGTGTACTTACAAATCCAGGAATAGAAAGAGAATCAAATGGAACCTTTTGACTGGACTGGACGCAAACCGGAAGTACATTAACTCCCATCTTCATGACCAATAGACCTGCTCCATCCGAGCTGTTTCTTATTTCTTGCAACTGCGAGTCCAAATGTACCAATAGTGTCAGTGTCGTAAGTCTATGCTTCAGTGTACTGCCATGTGTTGACATTGTCTAGGGCTGTCATGCGGAAATTCTGGGCAAGCAGTAGAACTTCAGACTGATGACGAATGATGTTGTGGCAATTATGCAACAGTAAACATTAATAGTTGTTTGTATTTAAAAAATAAAATACCCCCGTCACAGCAAACCTGCATACTCAGCGAATTTCCAATGCATAATATATGTCTTAATACCACATAAAGCCTCATACCAAGTTTCATTAAAATATATTCACATATAAGAGATTTTAATTATTCTCCATAAGAATAACATTGGTAATGAATACGTAGGTTTGCTGAAATAAAGAACACGAACAATTGGTTTTTATGCAAATATAAATATAATTTAACTAGGCGAAGCCACATACCAAGTTTCATCAATATTCCATCATAAATAAGCGCTATATAACATTTTAGTGATTCTCGATAAGAATAACATGGGGGCTGAGTAAGAAGGTTTGCTGCAACAAGGAACAAAAAAATGGGTTTTATGCAATTATCAATACAACTCAACCAAGTGAAGCTACATCCCAAGTTTTATTAATTTATGTTCATAATTAAGGGAGTCATTACATTTGACTTATTCTCCATAAGAATAACATGAGGGCTGAGTACGCAGGTTTGCTGCTAAGGGAATAATCAACAAAAACTCAATTTTTTGTACAAATATCAATATACCAGTACTACGTGAAGCCACATACCAAGTTTCATCAACATACATTCATAAATAATCGAGATATCAAATTTTATTTATTCTACATAAGGATAACATTGGACAACGTACTGTGTTTAGCACTTTGAATATCTCAGCATCGGTTGGGCGTAGAATCAAAATTTAAACACCAAAATTATTGTTTTGTGGAACTGAACAGATTGGTTAAAGCAAAAGTGAAGTTTACATTAAAATAAACTGAGGAAAAGCCAACAACTGTTTTCCCATAAGATTAACATGGGAGATTTTATGAGTAGGTTTTTTGGATTTTCTCCGCAACCACTTAACCTAGGTTAATAATTCAAAATACTATATATATATATTTTTTAAGCTCTATAACATGGTCAAAACAAAAATAAGCTTTTTAAAAATTGTAGGGTGAAAAATGCAAATAACTGATTGTTGGACAATTTAAAAACCCCATAAACCCCCCTTCTCATGGTTAGATTTTTATGGTTTTCGAACATAAAATCATGAATGTCATTTCACACTTTTGATCAAAATTTCCAAATTTCATCGAAATCGGACTTTTTTTACTCAAGTTATCGCATTCACGGACATATATATATGTAAATTTGAATGAATAGTGTTTTTGGCATCTGGAGACCTCAAAACAAAAAGTTATCACGGGCTGGGGCTTAAGTCTTACCATGAGACCTACGGTAATAGCTTCTTCCCCTATCGGGGAAATTCGCTAAAATATATTAAAGGTGTTTGTTTTTTACTACGGACGATATTAATTTCGATTTATTTATATTTAATATCATAATTCTTCGAACACAATTTAATATTCATTTTCCAGGATAACTGCCACCGCACAGGTATTTTTTTGCAAGGACTATTATGTTATTCAAGTAGATAAATACCATGCTTCTACGATAATTAACTCAGTAGTAACTATGGTAACTTAGCTTATTATTGTCCATTCTTATTACCGAACAACATTCGATTTTGTTTATGACCTTTATTACAAAAAATACAATAGGTGCTACTGGTATCAATCCTAAAGCTTGTCCAGTAAATAGGTTATAGCCGATATAGCTGATATATCTGTGGCTGATCGTGTGTTAGTCCACACCCCAACACATGACAGACTGTCAAAGAGTTTAATTTATGTTGCTTAGTATTAATGCGAGTCACAACCTTTGACACCAGTTTCAAACTTTTTCAATTCATGACTTATTCAATGGTGGCTAAATACAGCTTTCGACATACATACAGGTCTGTAGTGTAACGATGACGGGTTTTCATGGGTTATGAATTTACCAAACATTTTTTTAACTGTATTTATAATATAAACTTATTTATAAATAAGCATACTAATGGAAGACCCGAATCTATAGTAAATAAAGTTGAAAAAAACTGTTTTAAATTTCGTCTATTAAGTATACAAATTTAAATACTGATAGAAAATTTAGTATCTATTTAAATGCGTAAGTATTTAAAATATCATAACGTATCAACCTGGACGTTATTTTACACATGGCAATATGTTGAAATCATGATGTAAGTAGTTTCATGTTTGAACACGGAATCGAATCTGAACCTCAGAGAGACAAGAGCAATCATCACAAAGCCGCCGCCGCGTTCCTGTGCGACTCGCTGAGGGAATGCTTGGGGTGTATTTAATTTTACAAAATTACTTTTCAAAAAATTAAACAGGTTTTCACCGTCAAAAATGTTAAATGTCAATTTATGTTAGTATATTTTGAGTTAGAAAACCTTCAACAAAATTTCCCTAAAAGTACAAAGTACATAAAAACGAGTTCGCACGCAGCACACTGACGTGAGGGAAGTGAATTTCCACATACAAAACTTTTAAAACTCAAATCCATAGTAAAAACATACATTTATTCCAATTATATTGAAATCTGAAAACATTGATTTTTTGGCTGTTCTGATGCTCCTGGTTTCATTTACCTGCAATGCTAGGAATACAATGTTGCGCATTATAAGGCTGGGAGAAGGTCCAGTTGGGCTTTAAAGTAGGCGCCAGGTTGCTGGGGATGCTGAGTCACAACCTTTGACACCAGTTTCTCACTTTTAGCGAATTTCCCCTATAGGGAAGAAGCTATTACCGTAGGTCTCATGGTAAGACTTAAGCCCGAGACCATGATAACTTTTCATTTTGAGGTCCCCAGATGCCAAAAACACCATTCGTTCAAATTTTTATATATGTATATATATATATATATATATATATATATATATATATTTATATATATATTTATATATATATATATATATATATATGTGTCCGTAAGCACGATAACTCTCGTAAAAAAGGTCCGATCTTAATGAAATTTGGTACAAATGTGTAAAGTACCATTTATTTGAACAAGTTCGAAAACCAGATGAATCGCACCATCCGAAGGGGGGTTTTTGGGGGGTTTTGTACCCCAAAAATGTGTTTTTTGGGGTTTTTACATGTAATTTTAATTTACACCATTGAATTCAGCTTAAAAAAACAAACAATTTGGTATTTTGATCATTGCTCTACGTCAATTGGTTACCGAGATATTGAAAGTTCTAAACACAGTACGTTGTCTAATGTTATTCTTATGGAGAAAAAGAAAAATTGTATATCTCGCTTATTTATGAACATAAACTGGCAAAATTTGGTATATGGCTTGATCTGGTTATGGTTTATTGTTGTTTGCACAAAAAAACAATTTTTCGCCTATGGTTCCTGTAGCAGCAAACCTAGGTACTTGGTCTCCATGTTATTCTTATGGAAAATACTTAAAATGTTATATATCGCTTATTTATGAATGTATATGGATGAAACTTGGTATGTGACTTCACTAAGATGAGTTCTATTGATATTTGCATAAAAACCCATTATTTTGTGTGCCTTGTTGCAGCAAACCTGCGTACTCATCCCCAATGTTATTCTTATGGAGAATAATTAATATTTTAAATATCTCTTGTTTGTGAATACATTTCTTATGAATCCTGTTAAGTGTTATGTTATATATTCATTGGAAATTCGCTGAGTATGCAGGTTTGCTGCGACGGGTGTATTTCAATTCATGACTTATTCAATGGTGGCTAGGTAACTTAGCTTGGTAGCGAAATACAACGAAAGCATCACCAGTGCAACATTTAAAAATTGACAGAAAATATAAATGAAAAGTGAAAAGTGATGTTATAGTATGAAAATGTTAAGAATATTCCAATTTTTAAATTAAAACGACATGAAATGTTTAAATATTTTTTTCAAACTTAGCGGCAATTAGTGTTTTTTTTAACCAATTGTCAAAAGTATTTATTTAATATTGCATTTTATGGCTAAACGGTTAATTATATGAAACAGAAGAGAACAGAAGTTGTAGTTCTATTTCTGCCAAACATCTTGTATTCGAAACGCTTTGTTCTATCATCAATATTGAACAAGTTATAAGCAAAATAAACGGTATCAGGAAACTGACACATACTTTCTCCCTTTTAGCCCAACTTTAATGAATAAATTACTTTTTATTTACTAAATATAGAATACAAAGCAAGGTCGAATGTACAGAAAATCTTGTGAACAAGTTGTTTTAAAAAACATCCACCCAAATCCCTGCTTTGGAGGCACTACAGAATCAATTGCTACACTTGTGGTTTAAAGAGGGGAAATGCCCCCTATTCCCCCCCAGGGTTATTAAGGGGCAACATATTTCGAATTAACTCTGTTGGTCAATGCTAAATTGACAAGCATATCAAGTTTGAATTAAATTGATCAGTAAATAAGAGAGAAATAGTAATTTTTGTATTCCCCATAAGAATAACATTGGACAACGTACTGCGTTTACCGCTAAATGAAAATTTCAATTTTCTCCGAAACCAGCAATCGTAGAATAGTAATTCAAAATACCAAATTATTTAGTTTTTTGAGCTCTTTTTAATGGTGAATAGTATTATTTTTTATATTTATGTATTTTTATGAAAAATCCAAAAAATTGAATTTTTGATGTTTTAAGTCCTGTAATTTCTGAACCCGAATTTTTACAGCAATGCGGGTGGTGTCATTTTGTTGGAAAACTAAAGTTCTACAAACGACTAAAATTTAATCAAAATCGTTAGAGCCGTTTTTGAGAAATTTGGATTTTTCATGTTTTTTGGCAGTTTTTGGGGGATAATTACCCTTAAAAATCAAAAATTCAAAAAAATGAAAAAAATGCCTGGAGATATCGTGGATTAGTACCTACATACCAAATTTTATCAAAATCGGCCCATTGGTTAGGGCTCTAGCTCTGTACACATCCACACAGACACACACACACACACACACACACACACACACACACACACACACACACGGACACACACACACACACACACAGACAGACATCACGTAAAAACCACTTTTTTGGGTTCAGGGAGCACCAAAACGAATATTTCCACTAACAACTCAAATTCGAAAATTTTGACGAAAACAATACTTTCTCCATATACTATGTATACGGGGAGAAAGTAAAAGTGAAAGTTGGCCGCCATTTTCCAAGATGGCGGCCGTAGCACAAGTTTTTTTCGAGGACTTTTAGTACGTTATTTAGGAGGTAAAATTCAACTCACACACCAAGTCTTATGCTTATAAGTGTTTTTAAGGTACCGGTATTGGAGAAATTTGTACTTAAAATGATTACACTATAAATGTTTTCATAAAATTATATTGAAACCGCCTGATAATTATCATCAGCTGATTATTATTTGTTTTGAAGGTTACTATAGTATACTTTTAAATACCAGCTGATAATTTAGCCATACTAAAAAATATTTGTATCCCAATCAGCCTTCACTAATCTTTTATAATCTTCAGATTTATTAATAACTAATAAATTCAATATGAAGTCCTCCTTGTTATGAGCAAAGCAAGCAAGCGGCGCTTTGCGCTGCACGTGGGTACTCTAGTTTGTTATTAGTGAATTCCCTATGAAAAAATGAACTATTAGCATGACCCGTACGGTGAAACTTAAGCCCGGGACCAGCATAGAAGTTCCTAACGTGACCCTGAACACATTTTGGGGGGTCGTTCAAAATTATATGTATATATGTGTGTGTGTGTGTGTGTGTGTGTGTGTGTGTGTGTGTGTGTGTGTGTGTGTGTGTGTGTGTGTGTATGCACTCTGGCGGTCGCATTTTTTGTCCGATATACTTCAAATTCGGTGGGGGTGTTCCTTTCTATAATCAGTTGGACAAGCAAAACAATCTGAAAACTCTAACCCCCTTATTTGGGAATTATGTATTCTTTCAAATTTCGAGTTTTTGGGCCCAAAAGGGCCAGAAAAGCCCCGGACGTAAAATTATTGCTTATATTAAGATGGGAATTAGTAAAGCGAAATTTTTAAGCCCTCTCTCGTCATTCTAGCTTAAATATTTACCGAGTCATTAAAGAAAGTGTATATCGGCTAAACACAGTACGTTGTCTTATGGGGTTTTTACATTAGAAAAACATGTTAGGCCTATTCATTTGTTGGTGTATTTGTATCATCCCCAGCAACCTTGCGCCTACATTCAAGCCTAACTGTACCTTCTATCAACCTTATAATGCGCAAAATTGCATTCCTAGCATTGCAGGTAAATGAAACCAGGAGCATCAGGATAGCCAAAAAATCAATATTTTTCAGATTTCAATAAAATTCGAATAAATGTATGTTTCTACACTGGTTTTGAGTTTTAAAAGTTTTGTATGTGGAAATTCACTTCCCTCACGTCAGCGTGCTGCGTGCGAACTCATTAATGCTTATAATGTCCAGGAAAGTATGAAGTGAAGAACAACATTATTATGTCGAATTGATAATGTAGTAGTAACAAGAGTTCGAAAAACATACATCATAGATCAAACATAGATAGAAATGTCCACTTATTAATTCTTTAAAACTTACGAGTAGTACGGTAAGCAACTCGCTGTCAAATCGTTTGCTTTTCGAAAAGTTAGGAAATATTTTCTACAGATTAAAATCAAATAAAAACCACTTTAAACCTTTTTTTGTGAACTATGAAACGATGACTACATAATTCATCTTACATATTATTCTCCTCAGTTTACATTGCGTGAACGTATTTCATGTAACATAAGGCTTCAGGATGTCGACCCCAGATTAACTCAAAGTCTTTAACAAGCACATGGAAAACGTTCATTCTAATACAGTTATACAGAAGAGTTATTGTATATTATAATCATCATTAGTTGGCTTAGTTTCAGAATAGTTTGCCTAATCACCTTCTGTAATCTTGACAGTCACGAGACTCGGAACTTCCGGTTCGGACATAGGTCATTCCCGCCTACTTCCGGCGGCACCATCCGATCGTTTCATCTAAGGTCTGTGATTCCTTCCTTGTACCAATGACTTCATAACTACAATGTAGTTATGTATAAATTTTAGTTATGTTATAAATTGTAGTTATGTAGTCATTGCTTGTACATTTAATTTAGATACTTTGGTATTATACGGATGCCACTATTTTTTGGAGTTAATTTTTTACCGAATACAAAGGATAACTACATAAATCGAAAATACCCCCGTCGCAGCAAACCTGCGTACTCAGCGAATTTCCAATGCATAATATTTGTCTGAATTCCACATAAAGCCGCGTACCAAGTTTCATAAAAATATATTCACATATAAGCGATTTTAATTATTCTCCATAAGAATAGCATTGGTAATGAGTACGTAGGTTTGCTGAAACAAGGAACACAAACAATAGATTGTTATGCTAATATAAATATAATTTAACTAGGCGAAGCCACATACCAAGTTTCATCAATATTCAATCATAAATAAGCTCTATATAACATTTTAGTTATTCTCCTTAAGTATAACATGGGGGGCTGAGTAAGAAGGTTTGGTGCAACAAGGAACAAAAAATGGGTTTTTATGCAATTATGAATATAACTCAACCAAGTGAAGCTACATACCAAGTTTTATTAATTTATGTTCAAAATTAAGGGAGTCATTACATTTTACTTATTCTCCATAGTAATAACATGGGGGCTGAGTATGCAGGTATGCTGCTACGGGAATAACCAATAAAAAAATCAATTTTTTGTGCAAATATCAATATACCAGTACTACGTGAAGCCACATACCAAGTTTCATCAACATACATTCATAAATAATCGAGATATCAAATTTTATTTATTCTCCATAAGGATAACATTGGACAATGTACTGTGTTTAGCACTTTGAATATCTCAGCAACGGTTGGGCGTAGAATCACAATTTAAACACCAAAATGATTGTTTTGTGGAACTGAACAGATTTCTAAAAGCAAATGTGACGTTTAAATTAAAATAAACTGAGGAAATGCCAAAAACCTTTTTCCCATAAGATTAACATGGGAGATTTTATGAGTAGGTTTTTTTGGATTTTCTCCGCAACCACTTAACCTAGGTTAATAATTCAAAATACTATAGTATTTGTTTTTTTAAGCTCTATAACATGGTTAAAACCAAAATTAAGTTTAAAAAAAATTTAGGGTGAAAAATGCAAAAAAACTGATTTTTGGAAAATTTAAAACCCCCATAAACCCCCCTTCCCATGGTCCGATTTTTCTGGTTTTCGAACTTAAAGTCATGAATGTCATTTTACATATTTGAGCCAAATTTCATAGAAATCGGACGTTTTTTACTCAAGTTATCGCATTCACGGGCACATATATATATATATATATATATATATATATATATATACATATATATAAATTTGAACGAATAGTGTTTTTGTCATCTGGGGACCTCAAAACAAAAAATTATCATGGTCTCGGACTTAAGTCTTACTGTGAGACCTACGGTAATAGCTTCTTCCCTATAGGGGAAATTCGCTAAAACGTACTTTTATTGACTTACTGTATAAATTTTACATCATTCTGATGAGCGGTCTTTGTGTTGTGCCTCCCAAAAGGCAGCGATGTCCGCTAGGATCGTGATGAATGCGTCGCCGCCACTAGCAGCCACACCCGATCGCCACATGTACTCCGCCAAACATACAGCGTGCTGCGGCAGTTATGTTAGGATGGGTTATCATAAAAATACGTACGGTTTCCTCTTCATTTCGAGGTAAATCCCACACCAAAAGAACGTCACTCATTATGAAAACAAATGTAACGTAGTGCACGGCAATAAATCACTTATGACACTGACCCAGATACAGGCGGTGACAGGCTGTGACAGGTGATGCGCGCGCTCCAGTCAACGACCTGACCTTGGCCTATTTGGAGGGGGTTTGGCGGCCGGAAGTATGACTCATCAGGTATCATTCGATTCGTAATGAAACAAGAAAAGTCCTACAATCATTTTTATGATAACCCATCCAAACATAACTGCCGCAGCGCGCTGTATAAGGGTGGCATCCGTATAATACCAAAGTACTTTAATTTATTTAGTACATGTACGAGTTCCGTACCTGTATTTTTGATGTTTTCTATGAAGTTCTTCGTCATAATAGTTATCGATAAGACACGTTAATAGTAAATTCAATCAAAACTATAATGTATTAAATTTTAATAATCGTCACTTAGTGAGTCATACAAAATTTGAATTACAAACAAAATTAATAAAAAGCAAGCATGAAACGTTTCTAAAATGACTTTGTTCACGTTTAAGTTTAAAGCGGTCCTAATATATTGGTATTAAATTATTAAATAGGCACAATACTGTACCAGATTTGGGAAGGGAATCTTTACTTTTCAAATAGTTTTTCCAATTTTAAACTTGTTACAACTCATGAATAATTATAATACCAATAATGTAATTATTACAATTTTTATGTTTTAATATAATAGAAACATTTTGACCAAAAGAAATTACAAAAAATCCAAATTTAAAAGAAATAATTTAAATACATAAACGAAGGTTTAGAATTCTTAATAAGGCCGGACGAAGTCTTCATCTATAAAATGTGTAAATGTGTTTTATATTCTAGATTCGTCCATCAGCCATTGTTGCCTGAATTTTGATTTTAACGCAGTTTAGAATCATAAATGACTGTTCACATAAATCTGTTACTGGTTTATAGCAATATGAAGTCAGCTTCTCTCAAGCTATTTTAAAACCATCAAAACGATCTTCTACAACTGAAATAGTCATAATATGAGTGGCTTATGTGGTTATTGAGAAAAGAAGTATTTTTGTGTTAATTTGACTTAAAACCTGGGTAATTTACATTTATAAATACTTATTTTCTCAATAACCACATAACCCACTCAAATTACCACTACTAACTTAAATAGTAAACTGACGCCGGACTTAAAACGTATAAAAAGGTTATGTCATGACAGAAATGTTCTAAACTGTGTACATTGGACATGTTTAAGTTTTATATAATAACTGTAAAATAAAATAAATTATTTAGAGCTTGAACAACCTATTTCCAGTTTTTTTTTCTTTTTAAAGAAAGTTGTCATTTGCCCGTCCACACACACTACAGATCTGTGTCCATGTGACTTACCGAGCAAAGCAAGTGGTGGGCCGTTTCAGTACAAGTTCTGACACAATGACACAATTAACTTGCCAGAATTTAGACAAGCATCAGACATCTGATTGTTTAGTTCTGACTAACAGTATAAAAATGGAAATAGTCATGGTTTGTAGTCTGTTGACTTTTGCAATGTAAACTTAAATATCGATATCCATTATCAACATGTGTCAAATTCGTAAACAAATGTGAGTCTTCTTTGTATACTTAAACCCAAGCAGCTACGCTACGTTTCGTGCAAGGGTCAAACACCAGGGAATTCCCGTAATGGCGTAACTGAACTGTCACCTAGGGTAGTTTCTATCTGCCCCATAAGGCGGTCAAACAGTTCCATGCTGTGTGCATTGCAACTAAACAATAATTTTACCTTACATTAAACATTCTATTGAAAACAAACAGTTAACACTTATTTTTTATTATTATGAGTTAAGGTATAAATCAACTGTATAAATGTAAGTAATATTTTACATTATACCAGGTATTTCCCAACAAAAAAATTACAAAAAATTTACCTTTTAGGTTCGAGCGATGACAAACTAATAAACTTACAAACCTATTTGGATTTAGGGGCTTTAGGCAGTTTCAGAACTCGGAATAAACATTTTTGTTCAAAAATACAAATTTTTATCAGTAAAGCCATTTTAGCTTGGTTTGTACACACATATATGAGGTCCTCTGATCTATAACTAAATTTTTCAGCACTTTGTTTTTGTACGTGACGGATTTACCGAGCGCCGTTACTTTCAGTGTTATCATATAATTTAAATTCAATTTAATTGTTAACAAAGGTAAAGACCCAGAATCTAAGACAAAATTCAGCAGCAGTAAAAGAGAAAATATGACGACCTTTCGCTGAAAAGGGTTGGCTAAATAATATACAATTTTTGTATTTGACCACGCAGTGACTCGCTTTACATCAATAAAATATCAGCTCTCTAATTTCTCTGAATATCCAACAAATTTATGCTTCCAAAAAACCTTATAAATGTCCTCAACAGTTTATTTGCTGTGGAACAACAAATAAAGATTTTTCATCTTTATAATATTAGTTGAATAATAAAGTAGAGACGCGTTTATTAGTGAATATCCTATGGAAAGTGAACTATTAGCATGGCCCGCACCGTGACACCAGGACCACCATAGAAGTTCCTAACGTGACCCCCTGAACACGTTTTGGGTGGGTCGTTCAAAATTATATATATATCCTATATTCTAATATGAGTAAAGTTTGCTTGCTTGCTTGCTTGCGACTCGGATCTCAAAAACGGCTCCAACGATTTTCCTTCAAATGTTCGAAGTAACTAATTTCTGGGATAAAAATAAGTTATAGACAGGCCTCATCCCCAGGAAAAAACAAAGAATGTAAAAAAACTAAAATGAAAAGTTAAAAAAATTAACATTGGGCTTATGGAGTTTCAAATCAAAACAAAAAAATTGTAACAGCTGTTCATAATCAACCAGGGAACTGTCAAAGGGACTCATGTGGTTTCCTGAGAGCAGAGATTAAAATATTTGACTGAAAATTACATATATACGGGTATTAAAATAAATCAAAGGGATATTGACTTATAAATAACAACTGGAGTGACCTTAAAAATGCAGGAAAGAGGCAAATGAGCTTTAAAAATATGGTAATCAGTTGGGGGAAGTGGTGAAATATTACTCCAAGTCATCTAAACAAACTGACTGGCCTTCCCCGAGCAAAGCTCGGACCCCAGGTACTATATGTGTGTGTGTGTGTGTGTGTGTGTGTGTGTGTGTGTGTGTGTGTGCGCGTGCGTGCGTGCGTGCGTGTGTGTGTGTGTGTGTGTGTGTGTGTGTGTGTGTGTGTGTTTGTGTATGTGTGTGTGTGCACTCTAGCGGGCGCAATTTTGGCCGATTTACTTCAAATTTCATAGGGACGTTCCTTTCTATAATCAGTTGGATAAGTTCGTTAGGCAAAACAATCGGAAAACTCTAAACCCCTTTTGGGGGGATTATTCCTTCAAATTTCGAGTGTTTGGGACCAAAAAGGATCAGACAAGCCCCGGATGTAAAAGTAATGCATGTATTAAGATGTGAATTAGTGAAGCGAAAGTTTTAAGCCCTCTCTCGTCATTCTAGCATAAATATTTACCGAGTTATTAAAGAAAATGTATATTGGATAAACACATTACGTTGTCTAATGGGGTTTTTACAGCAGAAAGCATGTTATTCATTTGTTGTTGTATTTGTATCATCCCCAGCAACCTGGCGCCTACTTTAAAGCCCGACTGGACCTTCTCCCAACCTTATAATGCGCAACATTGTATTCTTAGCATTGCAGGTAAATGAAACCAGGAGCATCAGAACAGCCAACAAATCAATGTTTTCAGATTTCAATAAAATTGGAATAAATGTATGTTTTTACAATGGATTTGAGTTTTAAAAGTTTTGTATGTGGAAATTCACTTCCCTCACGTCAGCGTGCTGCGTGCGAACTCTTTTTTATGGACTTTGTACTTTTAGGGAAATGTTTTTGAAGGTTTTCTAACTCAAAATATACTAACATAAATTGACATTTATCATTGTTGACGGTGAAAACCTGTTTAATTTTTTTGGAAAGTAATTTTGTAAAGTTAAATACACCCCAAGCATTCCCTCAGCGAGTCGCACGGGAACGCGGCGGCTTTGTGATGACTGCTCTTGTCTCTCTGAGGTTCAGATTCGATTCCGTGTTCAAACATGAAACTACTTACATCATGATTTCAACATATTGCCATGTGTAAAACAACGTCCAGGTTGATACGTTATGATATTTTAAATACTTACACCCCATTTGCATTTAAATAGATACTACATTTTCTATCAGTGTTTAAATTTGTATACTTAATAGACGAAATTTAAAACAGTTTTCAACTTTATTTACTATAGATTCGGGTCTTCCATTAAAGTGATAGTATGCTTATCTATAAATAAGTTTATATTATAAATACAGTTAAAAAATGTTTGTTAGGTAAATTCATAACCCATGAAAACACGTCATCGTTACACTACAGACCTGTATGTAGGTCGAAAGCTGTATTTAGCCACCATTGAATAAGTCATGAATTGAAAAAGTTTGAAACTGGTGTCAAAGGTTGTAACTCGCATTAATATTAAGCAACATAAATTAAACTCTGTGACAGTCTGTCATGTGTTGGGGTGTGGACTAACACACGATCAGCCACAGATATATCAGCTATATCGGCCATAACCTATTTAGTAGACAAGCTTTAGGATTGATACCAGTAGCACCTATTGTATTTTTTGTAATAAAGGTCATAAAAAAATCGAATGTTGTACGATAACAAGAATGGGCAATAATAATTGTTGTTACACATTGTCAATGTATTATTTACATTGCTGTATTTAGATCGCTGTACCATGCTTTGCTGCCTATCTTTGTTCCAAGGTAAATGCAGAGTATAAACACTGACTTGAACATTTCTTTTAAGATTTTGACTTTCATTAGATATAAGTACGAAAAAGAGGCGAACGTGATAATGATTCAAATTACTTCCTATTGAATGATGCAGAGCCTTGATAAAACACCGTGGCGACAAAGCCCTTTCTCTCCCTACGCCACACAAAGCCTCAGAGCTCTGGGAGGAGTTTTCTTCTATCGCGATCTCTTTTCACCAGTTTCACTCAGTGTTTTGAGCGGGACGATGAATAATACAATCATCGTACACCGTTGTTATATTCAATTAAAACGATGAATTATTGTGGTTAACATTTATGTACAAGCCCATTCTTAAGATGACAACGAAAATTTCTATATCGAATTGAGGAAATGAATTGAGTCGTAGGCGTAGTGGTCAAGGTGACGGACTCCGGAACCATGGCAGCGCCAGCGGCTCTGTCGTGGGTTCAACCCAGTCCTGGCATGTAAATGTTATGAATTGATAATATCGATAAAACAATTCCGGAAGGCTTCAACATGAATACATGTTATCAGTACTGAACAACTTGTGCTGCAACGTCCCACCCCTTGCTTTGCTGGATATGATCCAAGCACAAATGGGACATTATATAGGCAAATTAAGGCAAAAGAGGCTGCCAAGTATCAGAGGATCTTAAGTAAAATTTTACAGCAACAATATTTGGTCTTGAAGGTGTTCAATTTAATTCAATTTTGATTAAAATTTCCCTGACCTATCTGACAAAGCACCAATGTTATGAAACACCAAATGTTTTATTCATGAAGAGTTAAATGAATAAAAGGGGTTACAATGTAAAAATATAACAAACTAGCTGATCCCTCAGGCTTCGCCCTCAAAATGATTTATAAAACTATTACAGTTGTATGTGCTGCATTATGTGGTTAGCCCGTGGAACTACTACGAATCAAGATCAGCTGTTTGTATTTTCATCAGCTCAAACAAAAATGGATGTCCATAAGGAATACATGCGAACTTTGTCGGGGTCTCTGACGGAGCCCTAACGTCAGATCAGGATGAAAACCATTTAGTCTTCCTATTTTATGCCTAAAGAATCAGTGTACAAAATGTCAGCTATCTACCTACATGGGAAGGTGGAGAATTAGTGATGAGTGAGTGAGTGAGTGAGTGAGTGAGTCAGTCAGTCAGTGAGCCAGCCAGGGCTTTAACTTTTATAGATATAGATTTCGTATATCGCAAAACCAGGAGAAATCACTTTTGATTTAATCACGCTCAATAACTTGCAACATTCCTTGGACATACTTAAAATGTGCTCACAAGAGTGTTTCGATATTAATGATGCAGGGTGGAAATCAGGCAACAGTGAATGCTTTTAAAAGAACACATCTCTTTTAGATTAGTGCGATAAATGCGATTATGTAACAACGTATTATCTATATAATGGGGTTGTTGAGAAAAAGGTGTTTATGGTGACTATTGAACTAGAAGTAAATAAGTCATATCGTGTATAAATCGCGTTTGTTTAAATAAAGTCGTAACAAATTTTAACTTAAAAACAGTAAAGGTGGAAAACAGACTGGTCGGCATTTTATCCGGTGAGTGGTCGTAAAAAGGTTAAAGAGCTTGTGTCACTGACGTCTTCATAGTTGTCCTTCGCCCATCTGGCAAGATTTAGGCCTGCAAAAATAGGCTTGACTGCCATTATTTTATACTTTGATGGATTTAGCTTATAAAAAATGGTGAAAACAACAGGTCTAATACCTAATTCTTCATATAACGCAAATGCGATACAAACAACTTTACTTCTAAGACTAGTACAGAAGAATACCATTATTTATTGAAGATACTAATAGGCTGTATATTACCTAGTAAAGTATATGATTAATTATTGGTTGGGGGGGGGAATAAAAAGTATCAACTAAAAGTATTAGTTAGCATTAGGTTTGTGTGTATGGTGCGTGGTTAGCGAACAAATTTACAAATTTAAAAGATAAACTAAAACTACAATAAACAAAATTTAAAGTAATCTCCAAAATAAACATCCGTTATTAAAATAAAATGTAGAAACTTCAATATTTATGCAGCTCTTTAAGAGTATTAAGAGTTTGAAAATTTAAGTACAGTATTTAAGTTATTTATTCAAGGTTTTCATGCAGATTAAGTGATACTCTGATATCTACCGGAAAATGTAGGCCTAAGTGATGAGAGATCAGTTATTATATCCTCATTGTAAAGGAATTCCATATATCCCATCTTTTCATTAGCAGGTATCGTCAATCATTGTTAAGAAGAAAGAAAGAAGAAATATATTTTGTCCTTTATCATACTTCTCTTTATATTTTTGTCTCTCTGAGAAAAATCGTTCTTGAAATACACTCCTTTGAAAAAATAAATTGGAGATATCAATCAAAAGGAAATGCCACTGTCTGATGGAGTGCGTTTTGAAACAGTTATAAATATTTGGTTTTTGATTATGATATTTTCTAAGTCTTCAATAGAAACATTTATTGTGAAATACAGAATAATAAATGATAAAAGTAACTAAATTCCTAACTATGCATTTTAGTGTATTGTGCGTTTTACATAAGTTTACATAAGTTTCTGGCATTTAAACCAGATCAGTCCTGGTTCGAAATTGGACCTAGCTGCCTAGGTGGTCACTGGGATAATGTTCCTGATAAAGTAATCAGCCTGAATTAGTAACATGGCTCATGGCATCTCGCTCGTTCTCCACTCACAATTGATTAATGTTTACATTAAAATATCTTTCAATTGAGTCGGTGTCTTAGATAGTGATTAACAGTTTTGAATTAATTTTAAAACTATAACTTTCCAATTATTTTTACAAATGGCGCTTAGACGGGTTAATAATGTCCAATCATGCCACAAGTACCAAGAGGCAAAAGGTCGTATACTACCGCAAAAGGTTATAAGTTTGATTCGGAGTAGTTTGCATGGTGGAGAAATCGGGACATAATACTTTGTAACCTTTTCCAAAATTGTATGATTTTATCCCTAAAATAACCTTGTAGTAGTATACCTAAGATACACAGCATCTTGAATATCATAACACTGATTAACGAAATATTAAAAACACTTTTCACAAAGATTATTTAATTTAGTTACATAAAATGTTGCTTTCTCAATATCGTTTGGAGTTTTCACTCCAAAACACAAAAAAAACTACACAAAAAAAACACAAAAAACAAACACAAACCTTTTGGAGATTTTAACCGCTGTTATGATTATAGGAACTTAATTCCATTGATAATGATGGCAACGCTTCAAATAATTAAATTTATGGCAATATCATTTAAACTAGAAAATAAATAATTAAACCATGTGAAATATTGTTTTTGTAGGCAGTGTTGACATTTCCGGTTGCGATGAAAGTATGAAAATTGCTTCCGGAACATCCTTTTCCGGTGACGACTCTAAGCCTCCAGTCTAACTGCTCGGAATAGGATAGTTATCTTGGTGACAAAATATTCATTGACTGCGGCGCTAAGTCTGAATTGTTATCTATTAAGTAAACAATATGATTTAGAGGACAATATTCTAACAATATACAATCACTGGTAGTAGTGGGGGAAAGGGGCTTTTGGACCGGAAGTGACGTCATCCGGTCACGTGACCGGATGCGCTGAGTCATGAAAGACGTCATCTGAGGCTGAGCCAGTGACGTAGGCGGTTTTGTGACGTAATGAGGTAAAGTTCAAAGTTCAAGGTCACGGGGAGGTAATTTTAAAAAAGTACTACCTCGCACGCGTAAAATCTGATTGTGATTCGATAGTTTAATCGATAAGAAATATCGAATGAAACAATCGAATGAAGCAATCGGACGATACGAGTGCGAGGTAGTACTATTACAAATATTACTTTATTTTATTTACAATAATTCATGTTTACAATAGTTCCCCGTTGTTCGTTGTCATCGATGTTGTTGATCCGGACGAGTTGCGGCCATCACTACGCTTTCTGATGAAAGACGGTAGATACTTCGATTCCTGCGCAGAGTCCATGTTGTTTTTTGATGCGTAAAGTTCCAAAGATAAATCGTAACCGGACGCAATGAGAAGTCTTAACTCTTCATTAAAAACCTCGAGGTCTTGGAAAGTCGCCAGATGAATAGAGTCATAATGAATACACCTAATTTTGATGGACATTTCAACAGAGAGCTCGATGTACACTGGTCAAGAGCCGGAGGTGTACTGACTATTCGCTAGCTAGCGTTTTGGTATCAAACAAAATGGTGGGGGTAAAAGTGTGGTGGGGCGGAGCAGATGGCGGACGGCAGATGGCAGGCGGCAGATGGTAGGCGGCAGGTGGCAAGTGCGCGGCAGATGGTTGCTACTCCATTCGCCGCCAAAGTAATGCAAGCCGTCGGCGTAATTCTTGTATTTTATCTTGTCGGTTCATTTGATACGTTTTACATCTACATATGCAATAGCTGAAACACTTGCACTTACGACAAGCTTTCCCGTCAACTTGATCGCCTGGTATTTTAAAACATTGTAACTCGCAACAATATGTCTTCAAATTGTTATCGAAAAATAAATTGTTCATAGGTGGCACCGACATGTTAGCTGCAGCGTGTGTTAGACAAGACTGAGACTAACTTCACTGCTCCCTCTCTTTTATACCTCTGCATAAGTTAACCCTGAATGAAAGTTCAAGGTCACCCATTTGAATTTTAAAAAAAGCAACACAGCAGTATATAAAATAATATACTGCTGTGTTGCTGTTTTTCTTTTTTCTTTTTTCTTTTTTCTTTCTTTTCTTTATTAAACAAACATCTTACAATACAATAAGCTTAAGTCTAACATTAATGACTAGAAATACAAACAGAGAAATACAAACAGAGACATTATGTACAAATATGCGTGATGTGCAGAGTGAGTTCCGTAGAGTTGTTGCCGCTTACACCGTGTGATACCAAATACAACGTCCCCGGTTGAATATCTCGCAAATCTTCATTTTGTAGCAGTTGAACAAATCGTTTTGGAAGAAATACTTGAAACTTCGGCTCATCTCCTGGAGTGAAAGGTCCTTCGCTCAATGAAACTAGAATTGCTTCTCCATGTGTGGTTTCCGCTTTCTTGATGTTATGAATAATGTAGTGTTTTTGTTCTTTTAGTTCTGAACACTTTTTAGTTAGCAGAAGGTCGGATTTTGAATGAGTGTTGAATTGATCAACCAGTGTTTGTAGAAACTGTTGTGATGCCATCTTCGTCAGTGGTGGTTGTGGTGTCTTCTGTGATGTTGCCTCTTTGGAGTCTCGAATAATACTCGTGCTGGAGCGGTGCTGTCTCCTCGTATTTATAGGCCCCGCTACCCCCACCACATTCCTGCGTTTGTTTCAAGTAAGCAGCCAAACGATATGCGTTGTACAATGCACAGTTTGTTTGACCGTGTTTAAGATCTTTTGCAGCGACACAAATATTTCCGAGATTAATGTTAAAATCCTTACTGATAGTTATATCGAAAACATAACCGTGCGTGTACTTTTGTATCCAATTCTTTTTTTCTAATCCTTTTGTGTATATATGCGAATATTGTTTGCAAAAGTTAAACATAATACTGTGCAGATTACTGTAGCTTATAAAACCTTCATACCAGTGTATGTGATGAAAGTAGTTTGTTATCCATTTGTTTGTAATTTTTGCTTTGGCGTTAAGTTTGTTAAAAGAAAAAGGAGCTTCAAACGTGAATGGGTAGGCTACAAATGTAAGCAAGTCTAAAATTACTAATTCCTTGATAATAAACCTATCATAATTATTTCGAAATGCTTGAAATTCGATTACACAAGGCTTTACACTCACTTCTTCATCCCCTCCGCTCATCATGGCACCTAGCGATCAACTAAACTGTTTTCCACACCACGGTAGGTTAAATACCAGGCCGTACAGTTGCAGGCGCGTTGGTGTATATTTAACGTGGGCACCGTCCCCAATAGGCCTACCCCACGTGTGTTCTTCTTTACTAAGTCAAACTTTAGTCTTTTTTAACTTCTTCTTGTGTTTCGTTTTTTTCTTCTTCTTCTTCTTGTTTCTTTGTTTCTTCTTCCTGTGTTGTTTCTTCTGTAGCTTCTGTAGCGATTTCTACAAGTGGCTCAAAATCCTTTAACTTTCTCCACATGCAAACTTCATGAGGTATTCTATTAAAAATAGATGTATCCACAGGTCCGTACACGATGGTGCTATAAGGTTGTTTTTCCAAAGTATCGACCAAATATTCTTTAATAATAGCGCTTGCAAATACCAACTGTCTCATGTACCTTGTAATAGGTTCTGTTGCATAGTTTAAAACGTAGAATTCTTCACGTGATAGTAGAATCTTATTTTCATGTTGAGTCAAGTCTCTAATTCGCACTTGTAGTTGTCCGCGATGTTTAACAATATCGATTTCATTGTCACAATCCAAAAGTCGAATATGTGTTTTCCTTCCACACAAACTGTTAGTTAAATAACATTCTATTAAATGTACATGTTTCAAAAATGACTCCCAAGCATTTTGCGAAAATAAAACCTTTTTTGTTCCATGGTGTAGTATTACTGTAGGGGAATAATCCAATGATTTCATCAATCCAACTGATACACTTTTACTGATGCATGCTGAGATGGGGTAAAAGATTCGCAAAAAAACTTCAGTTAAAATGTGAGGAGGAATATTTTCTTCAACTTTCTTCTTCCTCTTTGGTACTACCTTTGATGGGTCTGCATTACTTTCCTCCTCTCTATCTCTTTTACCAAACTTTAAAAATGCAGTTATTTCCTTGATGATTTCTGCTTCACTAGTATTATCACGTTCCAATAACGGTGCTACCTCTGCATCACCTTGTACAACAGATGGAGAACTCATTTTGTAGAAGATGTTACCCATGCGACGATAGACGATCAACTGAAGACCTGCATTGTTGCTCCGCTATTTATAGGTTAGCGACTGTGGCGGTGCCGGTGGTGGTACAACGTTTTACAATACTGTCTTTACAATACCGGTCAACGGTGTGTATGTAACAATTTTATCGTGCAAAATTAAACAATACGCAGATGTATTTGCAGGTACGTTTTCTTGAAATTCCATTTCTATTTTTATATCAACACTAGACGATTTTACAGATTCATTTTGTTTGGAGCAATCAATTACAACAATCGGAGCTTTCGATTCAAACTGTACGGGAGATAGTAGAGGTGTATTTGTTTTGCCGTAATATGAATTTTGGAACCTAGCGTACATATCGTATAAAACACTGTACCTTTTTTTTTTTATCAAAAGAAATATTAAAGTTGTCGTAGGGAAAGAATTGTGAATTCAGGAACACTTTACAGTTAGTTAATTTACAATGGTCAAATTCACCAGCATTTTCAGTTAATATACCTTTTTTCTTCGTTTGTAATCCAAATATTACATATCTCGCTTTTTCCAAATGAGTAGAAGTTTTTACAGTCCATGTATGCCGTTGTGTTGTAGGTAAAACGGGGTATTCATGAAACTCCCAGCTTCTGAATGGCATTACAATGTCTCGATCTGATTTTAACTTTCTTAATAATGTAATCCTGTGTTCATCATTTAGTCGCACATGTGGTACTCTCCAAACAATCTTGTCTAATGTTAATTTCCAGTCTAAATTGGCATCAGTTGTTCCAGCAGCTGCTTTAATAATATCATTATCGTTTGATGATCTTAATAAAACTAGTTCTTGTTTTACATTTATTATTATTCTTCTGTAGTCTTCAGCAAATCCTAGGAGTAATCTTAAAGGTACGTAGAAATCAAAGTTTCCCGAAGAGTCAGGAGCGATTGTACTTTTGTCTGGTGCAACCCATCCTGCAACAGCTAACAGATTCTTCTCATTTGGTGTTAAAGACGCTAATCCTTTCAATGTACTGGAAATTCCAACCTTTTTTGTTGAATCGACTGTAACTCCTGAAATTTCATATCTAATCTCGTCAAATAAAAATGCCATAGGATTATTTATGAACGGAACAGTGGTTCCAGCAGTACCATCAGTTTTTGTTACTTTTCCTTCAATATATAAATAACTTTCGCATGGAAGAGTATAAATGTCTTGTTGTTGTATAGGAATCCTAACTATAAAATAGAGCTTGCAAATGTTAAAATTAAGGATTTGTTGGAATACCTTCCAAAGATACTGCAAGATCTGGAAAAAGAAATGTACTATCTTATGGATTTCGATATAACACTAGATTTGGCTGGAATATTTAATAAAGAGGAAATGTGCCAATATCTTACAGAAAACTTTAACTTTTGCTACCAAGGGGAGTACAAGAATGGATATAATGTTATTGTAGATAATTTCCTTGTTAGTAAAGACTGTTTAACATGGTTTAATGTAAATAGCAGGGTAAAAATATATAATAAATTTATATGCCAGATTACAAACCCTGGAGTAGTTAAAAGTATAGGAAACCATATAATAAACTTTGTAAACTGTCCAGATGCGAGACTAAAAGAAACGTTCTCGTCTAAACTAGCTAGAGAGAATGGAATAACAAGGTTAGAGGCAACAATCTATAACTATTGTAGAGGTTTTGGTAAAGGGTTTGAACCCTTAAGAGATTGTTTAAGTCTAATAGAAGACAACAAAAGGTTCTTCCAAAATGCTCCATTCTATGCTGTACCTCTGCATAAGTTGTGGCTGAAAGTTGCCAATCTATTACAAAAACAGTTGTTGTTTAGTGTTTAACGATTTATTACAATACGCATATTGGGGCAATAGTAATACGAAAAAGATAACTGGAGTACAACTAAAACTGCCAAAAGATAGGTCACAAAGGGAAAAGTTAATAAAGTATGCTCTATCTGCATTTAGCTTTAACTATTTACCAACTAACTATGTGGAAGTAATAGAGGACTTTCCTGATGCCATAAGTGTAAAGCATAAGTGTTACATCAAATCTGGGGGCACATGTTTTACAAAATCAAATACACCTTTCTCCACTATACCTAAACACATCAATTTAGAAGAATTAGGCTTAGTGGAAAGTCCTAACCTTACTCCCTACGTTTTAAGAAGCCGGACCAATAAACTGTACCCATACACTATTAAAGAAATAGAGCCACTTTCCAAGCCTTTATTAGAGAGGTGTTCCAAAAAGAGGAAATTGGAATTAGAAGACATCGACAGTAATAAGCGTAAATTGGAATATGTGGAAAATACTGTTGCAGAGGAATACAAAGCACAGTTGGCTAAAGAACAAGAAAGAAGGGAAAGAGAGGATAAATTAAAAGATTACTTCCTGCGACATTGGGAGGATCTAGAGCATTAAGGACATTATATGGTGTATGCGTTTGTAGCAAACAACAAGTTTGTGGGGGTGTTGGCAGAAAAGGATGGACAGAGGGGTGTATACTATGTTAAAGGTGTCTGTAAAACTGTGTTTATAGAGATAAATAAGAATAGGGAAGGTTATAGCGTGTTGCCATACAGTGGTGATTTGGACATTATATATCTACCTACCAACGAGCCACTTGCAAGCTTTAACACTAACGGAACCACAACATTTTATGGTAATTCCTTTCCAAAAATAGAAAACCTAAGTTTCCATAACAACGTGTGGGATGGACAAGAAGACATAGAGATGCAAGATATTAAAGGTAATATTAAATTTAAAGAATGTAGTAGACTGGAGGATTTGGAAGATGGTGCGGAATTATTAATAAGCTATTAAACAAGTCCAACATAGGAGTAGAAAAAGATATATTGTACAGTTTGAAAATACTCGTAACCTTTATGTCTCCAACCACTGGCTGGAAAGGGAGCTAGAATGTGGGAAGTTTGATTTTAACTACAAAATTAAAATGAAGTTGGATAAAATAAAGACTACTCCAAACAAGCACAAAGAAAGGTTAGTGTTTTGTGTTTAGTTGTTTTGGGTTTTAAAAATTTATTTTTTGTTATCGCATTGGCTTAATATCCAAAATTTAGGCAGTTCTGACCATAAATATTTTGTGGATATATATTACTTATTATATTATTACAATGAGAGGTAGTTGAGAGGATCACAACAATATTGGAAATGTGGCAAATATAATAAGCTTGAATTTTTTTTTAATCCAACCGTAATATTGAATTTGGAAATGGGGTATTTATGCAATGGCCAGTAATATATTGCAGTCATATCCAAAGTTTGGTTACGACAAAACTGCACTAAAAGGGGAAAAGATATACGGTAAATTTAGATATAAGGGGATATAACAAGTCGAAAAGTAAATAAAGGAGTTATTGGTAGTAATTTACAAAATATAGTTTTGTAAAAACACAAATACCATTGTTAGTTTTTAGGTTGCGGCAAAACAAACAACACATCAACTGTATTATAGGTGGAAATAATATTTTAATTTTAGATATAATAGTTGGGGGTCTATAACATATCCAAAAATAAATCAGACAATAAATGCATTGGACAATATCCAAAGTGTAGGCAAATCGGACAATAAACAGCAAAGTCAGTTTTGCGATTACAGCAAAATAAACAAACAAAAAAAAAAGACAAAATACTGTATTATAGGGGGTAGTGGAACGTGTGGTAGTGTGGTGTTGTTACCTATATAAGAGCTATAACATATTCGAAAATAAATCAGACAGTAAATAAAGAAGTTTGAAATTGTTAGTATATTTTTCAAAATATTTTTAAAATTTAACCGCAATATTGAATTTGTAAAATGTGGATGGCACATATACACTAGCCTACAACAATAACATATCCAAATTTTAAACAAATTGGACAGTAAATAAAGAAGTTGCCAATTGGCAGTATTTTTCAAAAATATTTTTTTAATTTGACTGTAATAGTGAATTTGTAAAATGTGGATGGTGCATATACACTAGCCTACAACAATAACATATCCAAATTTTAAACAAATCGGACAGTAAATAAATAAGTTGGCAATTGGCAGTATTTTTCAAAAATATTTTTTTAATTTGACCGTAATAGTGAACTTGGGAAATGTAAGTGGAATTTATTAAAACACTTGCCTAGGACAATAACATATCCAAATTCTAAATAAATCGGACAGTAAATAAAGAAGTTGGCAATTGGCAGTATTTTTCAAAAATATTTTTTAATTTGACCGTAATAGTGAATTTGGGAAATGTAAGTGAAATTTATTAAAACACTTGCCTAGGACAATAACATATCCAAATTGCAGACAACTCGGACTATAAACACTAAAGATAGTTTTTTAGCCTGAATTTGAAAATTAATTTTAAAAAATATAGAGGAGGGATGGGGATTGGGAAAATATATTAAACATAGGCAAGGGTTGGACATTAGTACAGGCTAACAAGGAAATTTGTGTAGGGTAGGATCGGGCAAGTGTTCAAAAACTGATCCCCATAAGAATAACATGGAAAAAAAGTGCCGAAAGTGGCCCCTCCCCCTAGTTTACCCACTACTGAACTAGGGTAACTAAACCACTGTATTGGAAGTCAGATTCACTACAAAGATGGACAAATTACAGCAAATCAATCAATCAAAATACATCCAAAATGTCTTTAAAAAAAGATTCAGTATGCCAGACTGTAAACCTATTCGACCTCCAAGTATGAAACGTAAAAAAAAAAAACAATGAATTAACTAGTTAAACTAGTTAAACCAATAAGACATTAATTGGACTGAATCATAATCAGAATTTTATTTCTCCATAAAAAATATACAATTTTATGCATAAAGAAATGTCAAAACTAAGCCTAACTAGATTTACATGATGTACAGTTTTGCCTCTTAACTTAGATAAACTTAATATTATTGTTCAAAAAAAAAAAAAAAAAAAATCATGTAGACAACAAAGTGCATTATTAAACAAATATTCTTTAATTTTTCTTAAAAAAAAACTATTGAAAATAATCCCTCTAATAACATAAACATGTTCACGATTTTACAAGTCATGTAGTTTGGATGATTTTTTTTTTTTAATTTTGAGGTTAAGTGAGTGGATAAATTAAAAAGTTAGTCTTGTATTTTGAATATGCGGAAAATGATTGTTTAAATGATTGTTTATACTTTATGAAATACCAACACAATTCTCATACGTACAGTCATAGTAAGGTAATTAATTTTAGATCTCGAAATAATTGTTGGCAGGGTTTATCTACTGCTACATTATTCTTATGGCCCTTTACCAAATTAAAAATAATCATTTACAATTTTTTGATGGTCTTTAAGATTACATCTCCTACGTCCGGCGCCGCGCACGGTCAGCCAATCCGGTTACCAATTCACTCCGCAAAAAGACGTACGATTTGCTTCGGCCTTGGTAGCGACCTGTTAACCGATTTTAACTAAACGAGGTAAATTCTCTCATAATCTAATTCTTATTAAAGATTAACCTTCCTTTGATTTTCTCTTCGCTTAAAGCAAACACGTTCTGCAGAACTAGGGAGTATTTAAAGTATCTCAACAACAACTTTAATAAACAGTAAATTTTTAGCGATCGAGTGCATTATTCTCAATCCAGTGACCTTAGGTGAGTATAGCTCTTTATCTCACTGAGATGGTTATGCATATCGCTACGTCTGAGATTATTTAACTCTCGTATATTAAAAGTACCTCGGTATCATTTATCCTAATCTAACGTCATAGCGCGGTAATAACCTTAGGTATTTCGTTATGAATCTTCCCGTCTAAATTCATCAGTAATGAAAATAATGGTGATCGTGTCCTAGTATTTTCGACAGTCGCCTAATTGCCTTCCCACGTCGGAACGGCGAGACGCCAATTAAAGTATTTAATTTCCTCGCCTACAAATCTATCCCGAGATATAAGCGATGCTAAGCCGGTGCGGGAACGAGAAGTCGGTGTTATTGTTGGGGATCGTAATACGCGTCTGTTTACCGATAGACTTGTAGCTAAGGCGGATTGTTTCATTAGAGCGGGCCGCTCGAGCGAGTGGGTGTGGGGTGTGCAGCTAACGGAATTACGGCTAAGAAATGTAACGCTGTTTTCGTTCACGCCGCGTGCAAAACTTAAATAATTGTCTGTTCAGATAGGAGGGATTAGCGGGAACTCTCCTGCGGGATGAGACCACCTCCATTGTTCTGCACTCTTCATCCCGCGCCTCCTTGTACCCCGACTGCACGCGTGTGAGAGTGTAATCACTCAGCGAGAAGACGCACGTTGCAACAATACGTGGCCTAGAGAAGGAGAGGCACTACAGAGGCTAATCACCTATTAAAGATCACCTCCTAGTATTTTGCAGATTAACAATGTAACACAAAACAGTAATTATAATAGGCATTAGGAATATTCATTAAATCAACCTAAGAAATGATATTTCAGGAAAAAAGTTTAATTCCATGATGGTTTATCGCACGTTGCAACAATACGTGGCCTAGAGAAGGAGAGGCACTACAGAGGCTAATCACCTATTAAAGATCACCTCCTAGTATTTTGCAGATTAACAATGTAACACAAAACAGTAATTATAATAGGCATTAGGAATATTCATTAAATCAACCTAAGAAATGATATTTCAGGAAAAAAGTTTAATTCCATGATGGTTTATTTATTTAACACAAACTATCACCCGGCTACGAAGTTTCCCGTACTTTGGACGCGAGTAGCTATCAGGGCTGCCGAGTTAGACACAAAGAGATCGGTAAAAGTTGTCGTGTCTGTTTATGGCCGGACTGTGTGTTGTGCAACTGCGTTTCTCTAGATGTTCTACATCTACCTTGTTGCAGCAATGAAGTCTTTGGATGCCTGGTAGTTAGTGATTTAACTTATACTATTTTTTTATCGGTAAACTTACTTGAGAATGCTTCGTTCTTAAAAAATCTTCTTTTGCTTGGTTCGTTCCTTAAACTACGAATTAAAGTCCGTTCGCATTAATTGTACTAATTACTTAATGTAGTTTATTTATTTTTTATGTACTAACGTTAATTCAATTTATAAATTCACTTATTCATATTTGACAATAAAACAATGTAGAGTTAATGATATAATTTATAAAGTCACAGCCTACTTAGAACAATATATATATGTAGAATTAAGTCCTTATTTAAAATGCATAATAGAATATTTAAAAGTTATCGAATTCAAAATTGTGGGGAAATTTAATTTGTATAGCCAATGAGTGTCACAGAACAAGTAGGATGAATCATGGTGCAAATGTTTATCAAAACAGTTACTCCAGCCACGTAAGAGTTACAAAGGGGAGGAAGGGGGATTCCAAACTCCCCTAGCACCCCCTTCCTCCTGGCGTACCGACGGCTCATTCAAAATTTCCTTTAAACTAACTCCCAACTACAGTACTTAATTTCATTGTACTTTTTTTGTGAATGGTTACATTTGAACCTTTACCTTCTTAGCAAGGGATAAAATAAATTTTAGAAAGTTTAAATAAAGAATGCGTAGTTATCAGTTTGTATGTTAATTTGTATCCGTGTTTAATTGCCTTACCTTTATTTTTCTTTGGTATTTAAAATGCCTACAGGTATTGAAATGTTGTTTCCTATTCTCTAGATCAGCCGGAATTATTTTCCTATTTGTCTTTAATCTTAATGAAGCGAGAAATCATATTTCAATGTTTCCTCGGTATAAACAGCTCCCTAGTTCGTCTCTTCCTCCCGCTTACCGCCCTTGTAGCACGGCGTTGTTTGTTTGGCACTTGAAAGTTACTGTGTTCAGCAATTGTTATAAAATGAATTAGGCTACTGAGTTTGTTTTCATTTTTCTACGGTTATGTTTAACAACTATCGAACTGATAGAAAACCCCAATAATATTATATACAGAAATTTATAATCATACAGTCACAGTTATTTTAAAATAGGTGTAATCTAAGGGTATGTAATCATTATCTTACTTTACTTTAAACTCCCATCAAAATTATCGTAATAAATTGCATAACTTCTTTACTATTGCAAGACATATTTACGGTTGTTCACAAACTCGTCTTATAAACTTTATAAATTACATTTTCTTCACTGTCGAATTCCAAAAATGTATATACAATAACTGCGCTACTATAAATGATCATATGGAGAACATTAAATCAGTTTCTATAACTATAAACTTGGGATCTTGAGGGTGAGAGTCTCGGATAGACAGACGTCTCCGTTTTTGTAGAACAGTACACCCCACCCTTCCCCTCCCTTCCCCTCCCCCGCGTCACATAATTACACGCATGTGGTAGCGATCAGATACTCGTATCTGGGACTGCTACTCGATCGGTAGCACCCAAACACACGCTTCATAAATTAAATAATTTTCTTTCCATTCCTTTCTATCTCTGGCTTGAAGATATGGAAGTTCTTATTACCTCTTTTGAGGAGCGTTAAGAAGATGGCTAATAATCCAATTAGAACTTAACTGTAACTACTTTGGAAATAATGTTGTTCTCTATACCAGAACCCCTTCACTCTAAACATCTGGTCTTTAAAAAAGTATTTGGAAAACTTAAGGAAACTGTTCCACTTACGAAACTCTCATGATTTTTTCTAAGATCGAATCAGTTGTAAATGCCTCCCAAAAGTTCCTTCTGAAAACTTAATTGTTGGTGGTCTTATTGAAGAGACGTTATGTTATGTTATACGTAGATATTTCCAAATTACATACTTCTATAGATCACATATATTGCTACTAAGTAGAGTATATGGGAAACATGTGTTCGGACGTCGTCGTCTTGATTTCAACCACTTCATCATTATAGAAACCATAGTTCCACCGTCGTTCTATGTAAGAATTAATCTGATACCCTCATGTTTCTTACCAGATTATACATTCCCAACTCAGTAATTATAATACTGTTTTCGTTCACACTGTTTGTGTAATAATTATATAAAACTTACATAAAAAAGAGCATAGATTTCACAATCAAGTCACGGGGCATATTGAACAATCGTGACTTCTGAATGGCAGTACAGTAACAGTCTAGATGAATAAACTATTCTATACTGATAGAACAATGGTAACAGTGTAATAATAAAACTGATAAACAAAGGGTAAGAAAACGCCTGTAATATAACAAACTACATTGGCTATGGCTCTAAGAATTGAAGAGCTCAACAAAGGGCACAGCGTATCAAACTAGCACGCCGTGACTACCCATATTAATCGGCCTCCTACAACTGATCGCCGCCGAGTCGCAATTTAAATATGCTTATGTTTCTCCTGCGATTGTCGTCTTGGTAGTTAGACAACAATCGAATGTTTCAGATAGAAAAGGGTTTGGCTATGTCTAACGAATCGGAAGTTCGACGTTTTGTGGTTACCTCTACTCTTCAAATTTTTGATATATTTTGATTATAATTTATAAGAAATTCTGAGACATTTAATTTATGTTAGAATTCTTGTTAGAATTGTAGGTGTTGTATGGGCGTATTATGTGGTTCATAGTAAAACTGGAATACACACAGTTAACGTAACTCATAATCGGTTATTTCCAATCTCTTTTCAAATTATTATACCGTATTTGGATCTCATTTAAATAGGTAAAATGTTCAAAAGATAAATTATTTTCCCTCTTTACAACGTTTCTGAAATTCTTCTAAACTTAACAAACTATTAAATCATACTTTTTAACAGAGAAACATGGTTTGTACACCCTCGTTTCAAACCACTCATTATTAATCTTTAATCATTTTCACTTGTATCTATGTCTTTAGATAATTGCATTTTTTTTTTATTCACACTCAATCGACTAACACAATGTGGGTAATTTACTAAAAATTTCTCGTGGGTAAAAACTTTGAATAAATCTAAGTTTAGTTCTTAATATTTTTATATATTTTGTATTTAACTCTTTTTAATTAAGTTATTTGTAACTTGAGTTACAAATTACCTATTTTTAATTGTCAAATGACCAAAACTATACAGTGTGGAATGTGTTACTATTTTAAACCAATTTCAAAATATTAAACGTTAAAGAATGCCTAATAGTGAAAAAAATGTTTTTCAACAAAAACCACTAGCTATTGGTTTTTGTTGAAAAACATTTTTTTCACTATTAGGCATTCTTTAACGTTTAATATTTTGAAATTGGTTTAAAATAGTAACACATTCCACACTGTATAGTTTTGGTCATTTGACAATTAAAAATAGGTAATTTGTAACTCAAGTTACAAATAACTTAATTAAAAAGAGTTAAATACAAAATATATAAAAATATTAAGAACTAAACTTAGATTTATTCAAAGTTTTATTAAACGTAATCAATTCTTATCAACAGTAGTATGATACTACTGGCCCAAAGGCCATGTCTCTAAAAACTCATTAACCTACTGTCTGGTGCAAACCCTGAGTCGAGAGACACTGATCAACCAGATCTGATGATGCAAGATGGTCTTTGAACTTAAAGAAAAATGTACGTGTGCCAAAGAGAACTGTCCAGGACAGAACACGTGCAGAGATAAGGTCAGCTCTGGTGACACAGCTCTTGAAATGACTTCTAGGAGATAATCCAGTTTGAGTAGTCAAAACGTTCTGGCGAGGAAACCCAGATAACCGACGGTTTGGCAAAGTAAAAGTATTCGGGGCAGTTAAAATTAGCTATTAAATGTAACCGTTTTTGTTAGTTATACAAAGAAAGAATAATTTATTTAATAATTATTTAAATTTCAAATCAAATAAAGCCTTATAGTTAAAATTATGGAAACTGAACCGTGCACGGAAGTTAACTTCCGTGCACAGTTTGTTTATTTGTTAATTTAACATAAAACGTATCGTTAAAATTATTTTGTAAAATACTTTTGCTTTCAAGTATAAAACACTTCTTATATTGGCGTGATGGATTTTATTAAGAACCACCATTAGAACTAGTATTTTAAAACAGTGTTATTTTATAATTTTAACAAATTATCTTAATCTTTATATTTTATCTTTGAAAGAGACTTAAAATTTTCCAAAAAATCATTTCCCTTAAAATATTCCAACTAAACTAAGAACAAATTCCTTTCCCAGGCAATGGAGCCAGTAAACCTATACCATCTGACCCTGAACAATATTATCATGAGTTAGAATTGACATAGCATAGTCCCCGTGAGAAATGCTGGTCCAATACTTGGTCTAACCATTGACTATAAATATAAGTCATATAGTCATAAAATACACCGACAAACTTTGGGATATTGTTCCTAAGGTAAAACCTTAAGAGACAAACAAAAATATACCCCCGTCGCAGCAAACCTGCGTACTCAGCGAATTTCCAATGCATATATTGTGTTTCACTACTACATAGAGCCACTTACCAAGTTTCAAAAAATACATTAATAAATAAGTGATTTATAGCATTTTATTTATTCTCAATAAGAATAACATTAGGGCTGAGTACTCAGGTTTGCTGCAACGAGGAAGATAAGAAATGTGTTTTTTTGCAATTATCAATATAACTTAACCAGGTGAAGCTACAAACCAAGTTTTATTCATTTAGGTTCGTAACTAAGGGAGATATCAAACTTTACTTATTCTCCATATGATTAACATGGGGGCTGAGTATGCAGGTTTGCTGCTGCGGGGAGTATCAAGAAAAGGCTATTTTTTGTACAAATATCAATATACCACAACTAGTTGAAGCCACATACCAAGTTTCATCAACATACATTCATAAATAATCGAGATATCAAATTTTATTTATTCTCCATAAGGATAACATTGGACAACGTACTGTGTTTAGCCCTTTGAATATCTCTGCAACGGTTGGACGTAGAACAACAATTAAAACACCAAAATGATTGTTTTGTATAGCTAAACTGATTGTTAAAAAGAAATGTGAAGTTTTATTAAAATTTTCTGAGGAATATCCAAAAACCTTTTTCCATAAGATTAACATTGGGAAATTTATGGACACGTTTTTTGACTTTTCTCTACAACCACTTAACCTGGGTTAATGATTTAAAATACCAAATTTTTTAAGCTTTATAAAATGGCTATAAAATTGAGTGTTTTTAAAATATTAAGGGAAAAAATTCAAAAAACCGATTTTTTGAAAATTTGAAACCCCCATAAAACCCCCTTTCCATAGTCTGATCGATCTGGTTTTCGAACTTATAGTCATAAATGTTACTCCACACATCTTTACCAAATTTCATCAAAATCGGGCATTTCTTTCAAAAGTTATCGTGGTAACGGACATAAATATAAATTTGAACGAATAGTGTTTTTGGCATCTGGGGACCTCAAAACAAAAACTTATCATGGTCTCAGGCTGAAGTCTTACCATGAGACCTACGGTAATAGCTTCTTTCCTATAGGGGAAATTCGCTAAAATGTCATATAAGTATATATCCTATCTAGCTTCGTTTTCCGTCTGCCAGTCTGTATGTGATTTTGAACCGCTTCGCTTAAGACACGTTTTAGCGAATTTCCCCTATAGGGAAGAAGCTATTACCGTAGTCGGCATGGTAAGACCTAGGCCCGGGACCATGATAACTTTTCGTTTTGAGGTCCCCAGACCCCAAAAACACCATTCGTTCGATACTGTATATATATATATATATATATATATATATATATATATATATATATATGTGTCCGTGAGCACGATAACTCTCGTAAAAATTATCCGATTTCGATGAAATTTGGTATAAACGTGTAAAGCAACATTTATGACTTTAAGTTCGAAAACCAGCCAGATCGCTCTATCCGAAGGGGTATTTTGGGGGGGTTTTGTACCCCAAAAATGGGTTTTTCGAATTTTTTGTATATAATTTTGGAAATAATCAAATTTTAGTTTTTCTCATTGGATTCAGCTTAAAAAAACACACAATTTGGTATTTTGATCATTTCTCTACGTCAATTGGTTACCAAGATATTGAAAGTGCTAAACACAGTACGTTGTCTAATGTTATTCTTATGGAGGAAAATAAAAATTTTATATCTCGCTTATTTATGAACGTATACTGACGAAACTTGGTATACGGCTTCATCTGGTTGTGGACCATTGATATTTGCTCAAAAAATCAATTTTTTACCCAAGGCTCCCGTAGCAGCAAACCTGCGTACTCAGCCCCATGTTATTCTTATGGAGAATAAGTAACGTGTTATCTGCCTTCATTATGAAAATAAATTAATGAAATTTGGTATGTGGCTTTACCTACATGAGTTATATTGATATTTGTATAAAACCCCATTTTTGTGTTTCTTGCTTCAGCAAACCTGCATACTCAGCCGCCATGTTATTCTTATGGAGAATAATTAAAATGTCATAAATCGTTTATTTATGAATGTATATTGATGAAACTTGGTATGTGGCTTTATGTGGTATTAAGATACATATATATGCATTGGAAATTCGCTGAGTACGCAGGTTTGCTGCTACGGGGGTATTTCAAACTTACAACGAATATTGGTGGGTATAACGGCTATTGCCCTACGAAGTTTTGGTTTTATAAAATGTTTTCTAAGCGCACGCAGGTGGTCACGCCAGTGCCTTGACCTAATACACTTAAACAATCATAGCTAGCTTATTTTTCATCAGATTTGTAAAATCTAGGTGTCATTACATTTGTAAAAACATTTACAATAAAACGTTACTGCTATAAATGTTTTTAAAACCTACCGATTTCGGAGTTATTGATTAACGAATAATTAAAATGACCGCCATCTTGAAACGGTAAGGTTAGAAGACCAAAACATCATATGGAAATAGACATTATACCATTAATATTCGTTGTAAGTTTGGAAAACATCTTAAGCGGTTCGTAAATGATGATTTTTTTGAAAAAAATCACATGCAGACAGACAGACGGAAAACGAAGCTAGGTGTACTTATATGAAATTTGTTTGTTTGTTTTGACCTCAGGAACAATATCCCAAAGTTTGACGGTGTATTTCAGATACACCCTGTATAAGTTATATTATAGTCAGTGGTCTACCTAAAGACCTACCCATCATATTGTAGCCGTCTTCCTCTCCATACAAAAATTACACAGAGAGCCAATGACAACCAGCCCCAGCTTTGGTGTGAAAGGGGATGTAAGGAAGACGAAGAGAAGTTAATTTATTCTGTCAACACCATCCTGCAACTATATTTTAGAAATGTTTGTCATTAGTCGGGAGTGATGGCCTTGGACCAATATGGGTAATCTCGAAATTTAGTGAAGTGAAAAGTGTCGTGAAAACTTTGGATACACTTAAAATTCAAGTAACTTTATATTTGATTTAAAAACCTTATATAAAGGAACTGGTAAATTTAATATACATATTATTTATCCATTATTTTAAATTAACACATGTTTTGAGTTCAATACAAAATATATGAAACGAATCTCTAACAATATATTAAATTCCGTAAGCGAATCAGTGGAATCAGGGAATCAGATTCCCACGAAATATCTCGAGCTAGGAAGATGTTAAGTTAGGTTATGACGATTCATTTTAAAGCTTGAGGGCCAAGGACGGTGGTAAAATATAAGAAATATCAAAAATTACGTGGGCTCCGCCCCACTGGACTTCAAAGATCCAATGGAAATATCACTACAGTGTTTTTATTAATAAGGAAAATGAACTAATGATCAGCTGTGGTTATCCACTTACACAAAACCCATATGTTAGGGGCTGTAGCCGCTGTAAGCCACTAGTTTAATTTTAATTTAATTTTAAATACTTCGTACATCAAGTTCTTTAATGTATAATATATGTTATGATAAGAATAATTTTTTAAAGTTGAACAGTGGGACACGCATTCTATGTTTTCAATTTGACAGTTTAATATAATACTTAATATTTATATTAAGATAGTTATAATATAATATAACTAAATATTTATATTATCTAAATATTTATATTATAGATAGTTATAATATAATATAACTATCTATAATATAAATATAATTTAACTAGGCGAAGCCACATACCAAGTTTCATCAATATTCAATCATAAATAAGCTCTATATAACATTTTAGTTATTCTCCATAAGTATAACATGGGGAGCTGAGTAAGCAGGTTTGCTGCAACAAGGAACAAAAAATGGGTTTTTATGCAATTATGAATATAACTCAACCAAGTGAAGATACATACCAAGTTTTATTAATTTATGTTCATAATTAAGGGAGTCAGTACATTTTACTTATTCTCCATAAGAATAACATGGGGGCTGAGTACGGAAGTTTGCTGCTACGGGAATAATCAACAATAAATCAATGTTTTGTGCAAATATCAATATACCAGTACTACTTGAAGCCACATACCAAGTTTCATCGACATACATTAATAAATAATCGAGATATCAAATTTTATTTATTCTCCATAAGGATAACATTGGACAACGTACTGTGTTTAGCACTTCGAATATCTCTGAAACGGTTGGGCGTAGAATCACAATTTAAACACCAAAATGATTGTTTTGTGGAACTGAACAGATTGGTAAAAGCAAATGTGAAGTTTACATTAAAATAAACTGAGGAAAAGCCAAAAACCTTTTTCCCATAAGATTAACATGGGAGATTTTATGAGCAGGTTTTTTTGGATTTTCTCCGCAACCACTTAACCTAGGTTAATAATTAAAAATACTATATTATTTGTTTTTCTAAGCTCTATAACATGGTCAAAACCAAAATTAAGTTTTTTTAAAATTTTAGGGTGAAAAATGCAAAAAACTGATTTTTGGAAAATTTAAAACCCCCATAAACCCCCCTTCCCATGGTCCGATTTTTCTGGTTTTCGAACTTAAAGTCATGAATGTCATGTTAACATTTGAGCCAAATTTCATCAAAATCGGACGTTTTTTACTCAAGTTATCGTGTTAATGGACACACACACACACACACACACACATATATATATATATATATATATATATATATAAATATACATATATATAAATTTGAACGAATATTGTTTTTGGCATCTGGGGACCTCAAAACAAAAAGTTATCATGGTCTCGGGCTTAAGTCTTACCATGAGACCTACGGTAATAGCTTCTTCCCTATAGGGGAAATTCGCTAAAAGATCATTGTTGATGATACTTTTGATTCGAGGTCGTCATAAATCGATTAAAATTCATTCGATTATAAATAAGCGAAACATTCATTGTTATTATCGAAACATTCATTGTTGTATTGTTATTATTTTTGCGTTCGTTTCCCGTACACCACTGGTGAGTGACAACTGTGAGTGACACGATGGACGAAGTTAGTAGTTCAAGGTAAATTTAGGGTTATCATATTTCCATGACAACCGTGCCCAAATCGAATGTTTGTTTTGAAGAACAACCGATTGATTCTAACCACAATGATTGGTTTGAAGTGATTGACTCAACAACCGATAGATATGAATGAACCGAAGTTATGCATGTGCAACAGCTGATTGTTTCAAGAGACAAGCTGAAAGAAACATTTGAGGTTATGAAGACATAGTACGTAAATTTTACTTTTGTTTTTATTTAAACCTTAAGTTTTTTTGGCAGTAAGACGAAAAATATAGTTCGTCACTCGGATCAAAAGTGTCTTTTTAATACTCGCTCATTTCCCAGCCTCGGCTTCGCCTCAGCAGTTAAACTGGAGCTCGTATTAAAAAGATCCACTTTTGATCCTAGTGACGAAATATATTATTCACCATGGACATCTTACTATTTTACAGTACATTAAGGGATTTATTTGTTCGTAAGTTATTCCTTATATGTTTCAATTGGTTTGTCCATTTTAAAAGACAGGTTTTTCTAGTTTAATAACAATACAGTTAATGCTATTTTGTAATACCCAATTCAATCCCTCGTTTTTGGCGTGTAATAATTTTTAATAATAATAATAATAATTTGTTTTTGGTTATATATGTAATTTAGATTTTTAGAAAAATGCAAATAAATGCATATTTTTAATAAAATCCGTCTTGACTAACTTATTATCTACTCATACTGTACTTTGATTCAAGATTTTTCTCCAGTATTCATTTATTAGTGAATTTCCTTTGGAAAGTGAACTATTAGCATGACCCGCACGGTGAAACTTAAGCCCGGGACCACCATAGAAGTTCCTAACGTGACCCCCTGAACACGTTTTGGGGGGTCGTTCGAAATTTTATATATATATATATGTATATATATATATATATACATATATATATATGTGTGTGTATGCACTCTAGCGGTCACATTTTTTGTCCGATTTACTTCAAATTTGACAGGGACGTTCCTATTTATAATCTGTTGGACAAGTTCGTTGGGCAAAACAATCGGAAAACTCTAAACCCATGTTTTGGGGATTAATCTTTCAAATTTCGAGTTTTTGGGCCCAAAAAGGGTCAGAAAAGCCCCAGATGTAAAATTAATGAATGTAAAAAGATGGGAATTAGAAAGGCAAAAGTTTTAAGCCCTCTCTCGTCGATCTAGCATAAATATTTACCGAGTTATTAAAGAAAATGTGTATCGGCTAAACACAGTACGTTGTCTTATGGGGGTTTTACACTAGAAAAGCCTGTTATTCCTTTGTTAAAGTACTTTTATCATCCCCAGCAACCTCACGCCTACTTTCAAGCCTGTCTGGACCTTCTCCTAACCTTATAATGCGCAAAATTGTATTCCCAGCTTTGCAAGTAAATGAAACCAAGAGTATCAGAACAGCCAAAAAATCAATGTTTTCAGATTTCAATAAAAATTGGACAAATGTATGTTTTTACACTGATTTTGAGTTTTAAAAGTTGTTATGTGGAAATTCACTTCCCTCACGTCAGCGTGCTGCGTGCGAACTCGTTTACATTTTGGTTCCACTAAGTAGTCCTCCTGTATCAGTAACTAACGTAACACTCCTTTTTAGTGAATTTCCCTTATAAGGAAGAAGCTATTACAGTAGGTCTCATGGTAAGACTTAAGCCCGAGACCATGATAACTTTTCATTTTGAGGTCCCAGATGCCAAAAACACCATTCGTTCAAATTTTTATAGATGTATATATAAATGTGTCCGTAAGCACGATAACTCTCGTAAATACTCCCGTCGCAGCAAACCTGCATACTCAGCGAATTTCCAATGGAGATATAAATGTCTTAATACTACATAAAGCCACTTACCAAGTTTCATAAAAATATATTCACAAATAAGCGATATATACAATTTTAATTATTCTCCATAAGAATAACATTGGGGCTGAGTACGCAGGTTTGCTGCAACAAGGAACACAAAAAATGGGTTTTTATGCTAATGTCAATATAACTCAACTAGGTGAAGTCGTATACCAGTTTTTATTCATTTATGTTCATAATTAAGGGAGACAGAGCATTTAATTATTATCCATAAGAATAACATGGGGGCTGAGTACGCAGGTTTGCTGCTACGGGAGAATTATGCAAAAACAATTTTTTGGAGCAAATATCAATAGACCTCAACGAGATGAAGCTGTATACCAAGTTTCGTCAGTATACGTTCATAAATAAACGAGATAAAAAATTTTTCTTTTCCTCCATAAGAATAACATTAGACAACGTACTGTGTTTAGCACTTTCAATATCTCGGTAACCAATTGACGTAGAGGAATGATCGAAATACCAAATTGTGTATTTTTTTAAGCTGAATCGAATGGTCAAAACTAAAATTTGACTTTTTCAAAAATTGTATGTAAAAAATTCAAAAAAACCATTTTTGGGGTACAAAACCCCCCATAATACCCCTTTGGATAGGTCGATCTGTCTGGTTTTCGAACTTAAAGTCATAAATGCTGCTTTACATATTTATACCAAATTTCGTCAAAATCGGATCATTTTTACGAGAGTTATCGTGCTCACGGACACACACACACACATATATATATATATATACAGTATCGAACGAATGGTGTTTTTGGGGTCTTGGGACCTCAAAACGAAAAGTTATCATGGTCCCGGGCCTAGGTCTTACCATGCCGACTACGGTAATAGCTTCTTCCCTATAGGGGAAATTCGCTAAAACGGTCCGATCTTAATGAAATTTGGTAAATATGTGTAAAGTACCATTTATTTGAACGAGTTCGAATACCAGACGAATCGCACCATTCGAAAGGGGGTTTTGGGGGGTTTTGAACCCCAAAAATGTTTTTTTGGGGGTTTCACATGTAACTTTTATTTAAATAAAATTTTAATTTTTACCATTGAATTCAGCATAAAAAACAAACAATTTGGTATTTTGATCATTGCTCTACGTCAATTGGTTATTGAGATATTGAAAGTGCTAAACACAGTCTAATGTTATTCTTATGAAGAAAAATAAAAATTGTATATCTTGCTTAATTATGAACATAAACTGACGAAATTTGGTACAAGGCTTCATCTGGTTGTGGTTTATTGTTGTTTGTACAACAAATTTTTCGCCTATGGTTCCCGTTGCAGCAAACCTAGGTACTTGGTCACCATGTTATTCTTATGGAAAATAATTAAAATGTTATATATCGCTTATTTATGAATGTATATGGATGAAACTTGGTATGTGACTTCACTAAGGTGAGTTCTATTGATATTTGCATAAAAACACATTATTTTGTGTTCCTTGTTGCAGCAAACTTGCATACTCATCCCCAATGTTATTCTTGAGGAGAATAATTAATATTTTAAATATCGCTTGTTTGTGAATATATTTCTTATGAATCCTGTCAAGTGTTTTAATGTGTTATGTTATATATTCATTGGAAATTCGCTGAGTATGCAGGTTTGCTACGACGGGGGTATTCTTATTAGTTATTCAGTGTTATCATATAGTTTCAATTCAATTTAATTGTTAAGAAAGGTAAAGATCCAGAATCTAAGAAAATATTCGGCTGCAGTAAAAGTGAAAATATGACGACGTTTTGCCAAAAAGGGTTAGCTAAATAATTTACCGATTTTGTATTTGACCACGGAGTGACTCGCTTTACATCAATAAAATATAAGCTCTCTAATTTTTCTGAATATCCAACAAATTTATGCTTCCAAAAAACCCTTATAAATGTCCTCAACAGTTTATTAGCTGTGGAACAACAAATAAACAAAGATTTTTCATCTTTATAATAATTATTAGAATAATAAAGCTGATGAGACGCGTTTATATTTAGTTACTTTGTACTTTTAGGTAAATTTTCTTGAAGGTTTTCTAACTCAAAATATTCTATCAGAAATTGACATTTAACATTTTTGACGGTGAAAACCTGTTTTATTTTTTTGAAAAGTAATTTTGTAAAATTAAAATTCACCCCAAGCATTCCCTCAGCGTGTCGCACGGGAACGCGGCAGCTTTGTGATGATTGCTCTTGTCTCTCTGAGGTTCAGATTCGATTCCGTGTTCAAACATGAAACTACTTACATCATGATTTCAACATATTGCCATGTGTAAAACAACGTCCAGGTTGATACGTTATGATATTTTAAATACTTACACCCCATTTGTATTTAAATAGATACTAAATTTTCTATCGGTATTTTAATTTGTATACTTAATAGATGAAATTTAAAACAGTTTTTAAAACTTTATTTCCTACAGCTTTGTGTCTTCCATGATAGTGATAGTATGCTTATCTATAAATAAGTTTATATTTAATACAGTTAAAAAATGTTTGTTAGGTAAATTCATAACCCTTGAAAACCCGTCATCGTTACACTGCAGACCTGTATGTATGTATGTCGAAAGCTGTATTTAGCCACCATTGAATAAGTCATGAATTGAAAACGTGTGAAACTTGTGATAATTTGCGTCAAAGGTTGTGACTCGTAATAATACTAAGCAACATAAATTAAACTGTGTGACAGTTGTGTTGGGGTGTGGACTAACACACGATCAGCCACAGATATATCAGCTACTTCGGCTACAACCTATTTCTTAGACAAGCTTGAGGATTGATACCAGTAGCACCTATTGTATTTTTTGTAATAAAGGTCATAAACAAAATCGAATGTTGTACGGTAACAAGAATGAACAATAATAATTGTTGTTACACATTGTCAATGTATTATTTACATTGTTGTGTTTAGATCGCTGTACCCTGCTTTGCTGCCTTTCTTTGTTCCAAGGTAAATGCAGAGTATAAACACTGACTTGAACATTTCTTTTAAAATTTTGACTATCATTAAATATAAGTACGAAAAAGAAGCAAACGTGATAATGATTCAAATTACCGCCTATTGACTGAGGCAGAGCTCTGATAAAACACCCCGGCAACAAAGCCCTTTCTCTCCCTACGCCACACAAAGCCTCAGAGCTCTGGGAGGAGTTTTCTTCTATCGCGATCTCTTTTCACCAGTTTCACTCAGTGTTTTGAGTGGGACGATGAATACTAAAATCCTTGTACACCGTTGTTATATTCAATAAAAATGATGAATTATTGTGGTTAACATTTATGTGCAAGCCCATTCTTAAGATGACAACGAAAATTTCTATATCGAATGGAGGATAAATAAATTGAGTCGCTTTGCGTAGTGGTCAAGGTAACGGAACCATGGCAGCCCCAGCAGCCCTGTCGTGGGTTCGAACCAGCGAGCACATAATAGAATAGAGAAGACTAGTGTGCTTATACCACTATACCCCGTGCATTAAAAGTGTGGCAAGATCCACCATGTTGGTCTGGCTTACAGCCTGAAATCTACGATCCGCGAGCTCAATTCGCGGTAAACTTTCGCGACAAATATACGGCCATTTTCAACAGTAATAGATGAAGTATATCGTTGAAATTTTGCATGCTTATAGTATAGAGTCTGAGGATAACGATGGTATTAATTTAAAATCCTATACTCTAATATGAGTAAGGTTTGCTTGCTTGCGACACTGATCTCAAAAACGGCTCCAACGATTTCCTTCAAATGTTCGAAATAACTAATTTCTGGGATAAAAATAAGTTCTAGACAGGCCTCGTCCCCAGAAAAAATCAAATAACGTAAAAAAAACTAAAATGAAAAGTTAAAAATTAACATTGGGCTTATGGAGTTTCAAATCAAAACAAAAGAATCGTAACAGCTGTTCATAATCAACCAGGGAACTGTCAAAGTAATACTCATGTTGTTTATGATTATTAACATGTGGTTTCCTGAGAGCAGAGATTAAAAGATTTGAGTGAAGATTACATATATAGTGTAGTAAAAATAAATCAATGGGACATTGAGCTATAAATAACAACTGGAGTGACCTTAAAAATGTAGCAAAGAGGCAAATGAGTTATACAAATTTGATTATCAGTAGGGGGAAGTGGTGAAATATGCTCCAAGTCATCTAAACAAACTGACTGGCCTTCCCCCGAGCAAAACTCGGCCCCCAGGTATTAATGATGATTTTATTAATTGGTGTATAAATATTTTACTACACACTTGTAGATTTGTTTTCCAAAGCAGACATGAAAAAGTTGTTTTGTGGGGAGGCTTTTTATTTTTTGATCAGAGACATTTTGTCAGCGGGAAAGTTGTAGATGAATAAACAAATTTCATTTTTTATTTCAACTTTTATTTTTAATGTGGTAGGTTTCCTCAGAAATCCAGGTATAAGAACGCGGCAAAACTGTCTTGCCGTCGCCCGCTGCCGCGCCGCGCCCGATCATTTATATAGCGGTGCAGTGTATTTGTTTTCCGGCTTAGTTGTTGTTTGTTAATTAGTTTTAGCTAGGATTAGTAATGATATTGTAATCATTTAAGAAATTGTAAATGTAAAAAAAATCTAAGTAATAAATAGTTTCAGTTACAATACTTATTCATATGTTTATAGTATCCTGGAAGTTTCACCATATAGATGATTATGGGTATTAATTAACTTATTCCAAATATTCGTAAACCATTAATCAATATTCATTGACCTACAGATTGTTCAAGTTCATGGATTTACATTTTACTAACAATATTTTGTTCACTTATAGATATAAACCCAGTGCTTTTAGACTTGTTAGGTACGAGAGTTGTAAAACAACTCTCGTAAAGCCGGCAGATTTTTACCACACTTTTAGAAGGTTGTACAAGCCCTTAATTTATGAATGAAAATTATTTTTAAATGTAAACAATAGTACAAATGTATATTTTATTATTTATTCCACATGTATTTTTATCCATAAATAAAAACATATTGTTTATTATATTTAAATAACAACTGGTCATTTCATTTTCGTTGTTTGGGCCTACACAAAAATAATCATTATTATAACTAGAGGTACTAGAATTTACATAGAATTATAGGAATATTCAATACAATTTATGGCTAAACAAAGATATTTTTAACCACTTACGCGTATTAAAATAAACGAGTTCGCACGCAGCACGCTGACGTGAGGGAAGTGAATTTCCACATAACAACTTTTAAAACTCAAAATCAGTGTAAAACATACATTTTCCAATTTTTATTGAAATCTGAAAACATTGATTTTTTGGCTGTTCTGATACTCCTGGTTGCATTTACTTGCAAAGCTGGGAATACAATTTTGCCCAATATAAGGTTAGGAGAAGGTCCAGACAGGCTTGAAAGTAGGCGTGAGGTTGCTGGGGATGATAAAAGTACTCTAACAAAGGAATAACATGCTTTTCTCGTGTAAAACCCCCATAAGACAACGTACTGTGTTCAGTCGTTACACATTTTCTTTAATAACTCGGTAAATATTTATGCTAGAATGACGAGAGAGGGCTTAAAACTTTCAGCTCGCTACTTCCCATCGTTTTACATGCATTTATTTTATATCCGGGCTTTTATGACCATTTTTGGGCCCAAAAACTCGAAATTTGAAAGATTAATCCCCAAAAAAAGGGCTTTAGAGTTTCCCGATTGTTTTGCCCAACGAACTTGTCCAACTGATAACAGAAAGGAACGTCCCTACCAAAGTTGAAGTAAATCGGACAAAAATTGTGACCGCTAGAGTGCAAACACACACATATATATATAAAATTTTGAACGACCCCCAAAACGTGTTCAGGGGGTCACGTTAGGAACTTCTATGGTGGTCCCGGGCTTAAGTTTCACCGTGTGGGTCATGCTAATAGTTCACTTTCCAAAGGAAATTCACTAATAAACAATGCGCTCTTGTGAAAAGTAATCCCAGCTTGTGAAAAGGTTGATACCCAGTTTTTTTTTAATAGGTGTCTGGTCATTAAAACCAAATCCAACACAATTCACACTATCGTGCTAAGTCGATATCGACATCTTAGGTCTACAACAAACAGCCGTGTCTACCCTCACTGCGACTATCTGATACAGTGGCGGTGCGTGGTAGACGCTCGGACGAGGGCGTCGCCGCCATCTTTGAATGTCACATCCAACTTCCAGGCTGGCCGCATTCTCCGCTCCGAGTAGCTTCTTTATTGTATTATGTGCTCACTGGTTCGAACCCAGTCCTGGCATTTAAATGTTCAGTACTGTTACTATATCGAATTTCTATATCGAATGGAGGATAAATAAATTGAGTCGTTGGTGTAGTGGTCAAGGTGACGGAACCATGGCAGCGCCAGCGGCTCTGTCGTGGGTTCGAACCCAGTCCTGGCATGGAAATTTTATCAGTACTGAACAACTAGTACTGCAACGGCCCACCCCTTGCTTTTCTGGATATGACCCACGCACAAATGGAACATTATATAGGCAAAGTAAAGGAAAAGAGGCTGCCAACCTCTAATATAATAAATCCAAAATGTTGGTGAAAGTCCATTTTACTTAAAGTATAAAACTTAGTGCTTGTATCATGTGATCTTTTGTAACTTTTTTCAGCAATAATATTTGATCTCGAAGATGTTTAATTTAATTAAATTTTGACTAAAATTTCCCTGATCTATCTGACAAAGCGCCAATGTTATGAAACCCCAAATGTTTTATTCATGAAGGGAAATAAAACAAACATATGACCATATGAATAAAAGGTGTTATCAATGTAAGAATGTAACGGACTAAGTACATCTCAAAGCCAGGAGAAATCACTTTAGATTTAATCACGCTGAATAACTTACAACTTTCCCTGGACTAACTTAAAATGTGCTCACATGAGTGTTTCGATATTATGATGCGGGGCTGAAATCAGACAACAGTGAATGCTTTTAAAAGAACAAATCTCTTTTAGGTTAGGGTACATTATGTAACTATTATCTACATAATGGAGTTGTAGAGTAAAAGGAGTATCTAGTGACTAGTGAACTAGAAGTAAATAAGTCATATCGGCGAGAATTTTGGTGTAAACAAGTGTTTCAATATTATCGCTTGACTATGACTTAAATCCTAATGTTATTTTGATGAAACGTCCATACTTTGGAAGATAATTTTAATTGATGACGGAACGAAGTGAAGGAATCTATGTATTAGAAGAGACAATGATTAGTTGTCCGTCAGTATGTGAACGTATGGTCGTGTGGTCGTGTGTGTTCAGAACGCTATAACGTGCAATAACGGCTGCACATATCGTTTTCACATTTTACACAACTGTTTTCCAGTACATTTCACGCTTCCTGTTCAAAAATTGAACACATTCGTTAAATTGTTTTTTAATAATTAACATTTAAAAGTTGTAAAATTTTCATAAAGTCAAGCATTGAACAAAAATTACTGGTTTTAAAGAACGAGACACTAATACAATATTGTTTTGTAATTACAATAAACTAATAAAAAATTGTTTTATTCATATGTTTTATGATTAAATATATAAAGTACTCTCCGTTTAACATGATTTAATTGAATTTATCAAAGGATTTTCAAATTGTTATATTAAAAAACTAATAACGGTTTTTACAAATAAAGGTAACGTTCTCCTATAATGTGAGTAATGCGAGAGAGTTAATAGTTTATCGGCTAGATTGCAGCAGCCATTTATTTCGTATTTACTTCAGTAAGCTGTGTTCTTTTGTCAGTTTATGATATTAAATACCTCCTCATAACAAACCTGCGTACTCAGCTGATTCCCAATGTACCTCACTGCATAGGAAACTTGCCGTGTTATATTTTGTTGAATAATTTGCACCTCTAATAATACAATATAATTAAGAAAGATTTATCCTACGACCTAAAGTTAACCAAAAGTAAAGTATATATTTTCCTACAGAGTCCCCAGGGCTATTTATTTAATATTTTGTGATGGAATTTCGGTTAGAACTTACGTCAACAGCAGAAACTTTCATCAACTATTTCTGAGTTCGGTCATCCCATTTCGCGAATATTTGAGCGTACTCCTAGTTAAAGTATACAACGGTTTACGCGTTGTCGTAGAATGTAAAATTAATTAGGCTTGATTTATTAAAGGGGATGGACTCACTGGGCTTTTAATTAATAGTGAAATGAATAGTAAAATACCTTGATTGATTACTATAAAGGAATGTACTCTCTGGTTCTTCCCCTCAATTTTAACTCGTTATTAATATTGCAATGAATAGAAAAAACTTCGATTGATTACTATATAATAACTTTGAAAAACTGCATTATCAAGGACATTTTTTAAAGAATTTTTTAGAGGAATTCTTTCAAAAAACCAGTTAGTAGTAATTCAGAGATTTTTAAAGGTAGACTTTGTAGGAAGAATGGTAATCCAATACTTTTTTCTGTAAGGTAGAACAAAAGGCTCGGTTTTAAAATTAGCCTTGTGAATGAAAGACAACTCAAACGAACATCATTAATTTTGATTAAGACCATTTAAGGCTAAAATATATAACATATAAACAAATAAATGACGGATTTTATAAAGTTTGATAAATACAGGGCACTGTAATCTCCAAGAGGATCAGTGACGTCCTAGATGTAACGTATCTTTTACTTATTGAGGTAAAAGTCTTGCAGTGCTTATTTAACTTGACAAGTGCCTTTAGTTAATTTTTCTGTACATTTCAAATTTGTGTGTGTGTATTTTAACATTGTCAATAATATAATGTATCGTTGTAATGAAAATTTAATTATTGTCATTATTTTAGCGAATTTTCCCTATAGGGAAGAAGCTATTACCGTAGTAATGGTAAGAGTCAAGCCCGAGACTATGTTAACTTTTTATTTTGAGGTCCCCATATGTCAAAAACACTATTCGTTCAAATTTATATATACATATATATAAATTTGAGCTAATATATATATATATATATATATATATATATATATATATAATAAAGTCTTGTAGTGCTTATTTAACTTGACAAGAGATTATATATGATAGTGATTATAGATGATTTTATATATATATATATGTCCGTTAACACGATAACTTGAGTAAAAATCGTCTGTTTTTGATGAAATTTGGTTGAAATGTGTAAAGTGACATTCATGACTTTGAGTTCGAAAACCAGAAAAATCGGACCATGGGAAGGTTTATGGGAGGTTTATGGGGGTTTTAAATTTTCCAAAAATAGTTTTTTTGCATTTTTCACCCTAACATTTTTAAAACACTTAATTTTGGTTTCCCCCATTTCATAGAGCTTAAAAACCCAAATAATATAGTATTTTGAATCATTAACCTAGGTTAAGTGGTTGCGGAGAAAATCCAAAAAACGTGCTCATAAAATCTCCCATGTTAATCTTATGCGAAAAAGGTTTTTTGATTTTCCTCAGTTAATTTTAATGTAAACCTCAAATTTTCTTTTACCAATCTGTTCAGCTTTAGAAAACAATCATTTTGGTGTTTAAATTGTGATTCTATGTCCAACCGTTGCAGAGATATTCAAAGTGCTAAACACAGTACGTTGTCCAATGTTATCCTTATGGAGAATAATCAAAATTTGATAACTCGATTATTTATGAATGTATGTTGATGCAACTTGGCATGTGGCTTTGCCTAGCACTGGTATGTATATATTTGCACAAAAAAAAAATTGTTGCCAATTTTCCCCGCAGCAGCGAACCTGCATACTCAGCCCCATGTTATTTTTATGGAGGATAAGTAAAATGTAATCTATCCCTTAATTATGAACGCAAATTAATAAAACTTGTTATGCATCTTCCACTTGTTAAGTTATATGGATAACTGCATAAAAACCCATTTTTGTGTTCATTATTGCAGCAAACCTCCGTACTTTATGTTATTCTTATGGAGAATAAATAAAATGCTATATATCACTTATTTAGTCGTGTATTTTTATGAAACTTGTTGAGTGGATTTATGTGGTAGTGAGAAACATATACATGCATTGGAAATTCGCTGAGTATTCAGGTTTGCTGTTACGGGGGTATTTAAATTTGTTAAAACAACATAAATGTTTAAGGGTTTTCATTAACAAGTACGTAACAAACAGAAATACTGCATTTTGTCAGCCCATTTTATAAAGATTCCAGGGTTAATTACGAACTAGCATATACCACAATATACAAACGAGCAGTAATAAGCTACATAAGGGGAAGTATTAAAATCAATAAATTTTAATCAGATTATTAATATAATATTGAATATAACCTAAACATTTATGATTTGATCATTTATGAATATATTAAAATATGATTTGTTATTAAAATATATGCATTATCCAGTGCTAACATTTTAGTGCTATAGTCAAAGAAAAATTCCTGCTCAAAAGAAAAAGTTACACACTTTAAAAAATAAATTATTATAGTGATTAGCTTTGCTTTGAAGCAGTCGTGATGTTGTACGCCATCAAAGTTGCTTTTCGGCGTACAATCCTCACGACAATTAGAACAGAATGTTAGGAGACATACTCTACTCTCGACACCTCGTGTGGTCTTAACGGAGAACTTGTTATCGGTATGAGCCAGCGATATACAGGGATTAAATACAACTTCACACTTGATATTACCGTACATTTGTAATTGCGTGATACATATGTAAAAGTTGTCCATCTGTTAACTAAATGAATTGTTTACAAACCGTGTTTGAAGCCTTAACAATTTCATTGAAGTTAACTGAAGAAAACTGACACAAGATAAAACAATAAAAATGATAACAATGATTTATTAAAATTAAAATCATAAAACCACACACCGAAGGTATTACAGTATTATGACTTCAGATAGCACACCATGCCTTTATAATGGATAGGATGGGTAAGTAATTCAGACTCCATTGCAACCTGTAATTTAATACACTGTAGGCTTTCTTTCCGAGGGATAATAAACTAGCTAATTGCTCTCTTGTACTAAGTACAATTTAGAGTGAGAGATATTTCATTAAACACTGTCTTTCACAGGGCAAACTACGTCTATTAACATAATATTAAGAAACACATTGCATTTTATCGCATTACCGTATAAGAAACTCCCTATCCTACTAGTGCTCGTGTTAATACACTCCAAAACATTTGATATATATTTAGTGAGAAGAAAAGGATCTTCTCTTAATAAACTTGATTTATAAATTCAATATTCAGGATTTTCACACAACATTATAAGAATGAAACAAATTTAAGAGAATCACGTGTCAAGCCTTTTAACCCTATAGGAATCCCATTACTTAACACAATAATTTTGTCATCGTGTTTACACAAAAACAAGTTTAAAATACAAACAAAATGAAAGAGGCATAATTCTCCTTGAATATTAGAAGATACATTCTAAGACAGAATAAATCTTTAACAAAATATGCTTCTTTTCATATTTTAAAAAATCCTCTCAACAGAATACTATTTTTGGAGTTCATTAGGTTTTTAACAAACTAATGTATTTTTCTAGTACCAAATAATAAATATATTTTTCAGTTAACAACCCTTGAATATATAAAATAATAGCAGCTATCCCATAAAGAGATAATTATACATCCATTATGCACATTGAAACTGTCTGTGTGTATATAGAGGCCTTTGAAATGTATGCTCTAATTAGTCAGTGTGTAGGGTAATCACTGCCTCAACGCGGTTGTCGTTTCACAAACAGAGCAGATTTGAAAGTCATTCGAAAGCGGGAAGCGGAATGTCATTTAAATATTTATTTGCCTATGTGATGCTAATAATACATAAATACGCTCTTTCAGAAGAGTGAGTAGGTTGAGTTAACATTTCATAATAATGTTATGCCTAGATAGGAAAATTCGGAAAGGGTCTAAAGTGTGAAATAATTATAATCAACGGCTGAACACATACTAGCTGGTGTAGTATCCGGTTCCGGTTCCATGCCGGAAAACAGTTGTTTGTGCTGTATTCTGTGATAAGCCTCTCAGTATTTTTATAGTATGTTTTTAGGACCTATACCACAAGTAAGAAACCAAGTTTGCAGCTTCTAAAAAGATCTGTGCTACTATGGCGTAATAGCAAAAAAAAAAAACAGTAATATTTTTGCACTTTTTTCAGTTTTTGCTAAATATCTCCGAAAGTATGCATCTGAGAGGATATGTTGCTTGATCCTTTTTTAAGCTGGATAAGATTTGCTAAAGTTTGGGATGACAACGACTTCAATATGTCCGTTATTTATTAAAATTCAATAATTTAAAAACCTCAACCCCCATTAATTATTCTCCATAAGAATAACATTGGGGCTGAGTCCACAGGTTTGCTGCAACCAAGAATACAAAAAATTGTTTTTGATGCAAATATCAATAGAACTCATCCAGGTGAAACCACATATCAAGTTTTATTAATTTTTCTTCATAATTAAGGGAGGCATAACATTGTTAACATTATCCATAAGAATAACATGGGGGTTGAGTACGCAGGTTTTTTGCAACGAGAACCATCGGTGTTTTGAGCAATAAACTATAAACTACAACCCAATGAATCCAAATCCCAAGTTTTGTCAGCATATGTCTATAAATAAGCGAGATAGACAATTTTTCTTTTTTTGACAATAGGGATGTTACAAAAAAATAGACCGTAATGATGTCTAATATTTTTGGAATTTGTTCAAGTTTTTAAAGGATTGTATTAATGGACGTACTGAAGTCGTTATGATCTCAAACTTCAGCAAATTTTATCCAGTTTAATAAAGGATTGGACAACATATTCTGTCAGAGGCATACTTTCGGAGATATTTAGCAAAAACTGAAAAAGTGAACAATTTGACTCTTTTTAGCGAATTTCCCCTACAGGGAAGAAGTTGTTACCGTTGGTCTCATAGTAAGACTTAAGCCCGAGACCATGATAACTTTTCATTTCGAGGTCCCCAGATGCCAAAAACACCATTCGTTCAAATTTGTATATATGATATATATATATATATGTGTGTGTGTGTGTGTGTGTGTGTGTGTGTCCGTAAGCACGATAACTCTCGTAAAGAACCTCCGATCTTAATGAAATTTTGTACAAATGTGTAAAGTACCATTTATTTGAACGAGTTCGAAAACCAGACGAATCGCATCATCTAAAGGGGGGTTTTTGGGGGGTTTTGTACTCCAAAAATGGGTTTTTTGGGGTTTTCACATGTAATTTTTATTTTAATCAAATTGAAATTTTAGCCATTAAAATCAGCTTAAAAAACAAACAATTTGGTATTTTGATCATTGCTCTATGTCAATTGGTTACTGAGATATTGAAAGTGCTAAACACAGTACGTTGTCTAATGTTATTATTATGGAGAAAAAGAAAAATTGTATATCTCGCTTATCTATGAATATAAACTGACAAAATTTGGTATATGACTTCATCTGGTTGTGGTTTATTATTGTTTGCTCAAAAAAAATTTTCGCCTATGATTCCCGTTGCAGCAAACCTAGGTACTCGGTCCCCATGTTATTCTTATGGAAAATATTTAAAATGTTATATATCGCTTATTTATGAATGTATATGGATGAAACTTGGTATGTGACTTCACTTAGATGAGTTCTATTGATATTTGCATAAAAACCCATTATTTTGTATTCCTTGTTGCAGCAAACCTGCGTACTCATCCCCAATGTTGTTCTTATGGAGAATAATTAATATTTTAAATATCGCATGTTTCTGAATATATTTCTTATGAATTCTGTTAAGTGGCTTAATGTGTTATGTTATATATTCATTGGAAATTCGCTGAGTATGCAGGTTTGCTGCGACGGGGGTATTTTACTACTACGACAGTTGCACAGGTCTTTCGAAGCTACAAACTTGGTTTCTTACTTGTGGTATAGGTCCTAACAACATATTAAACAATTAGAACTACACGACCTTTTTCAAGATAGTACCTTTTTAATTAATGTCTAACTTGACTGGACTATTGGTACTATTTCGAATAATGAAAATCTGTTTATATTACCACCTTATAAAAGGAATTTCCACAATAATAAAATTGAAACATTGAACACCCGTAGAGACCTACTGTAAAACCAGAATAAAAACAATTTACGTTTCTATTTTATACTGAAATAATCACTGCACCTAATTTCACCTCTCCAACTATTTCTGAACTTATTTATGATATTATTGAATAATGCAGCTACAGAACAATATTTAACCTTGAAAAGGATTTGCTAGAATGTTTTATGCTTGTAAAATACTGTTTATTAAAAAAGCTTTAAAGTTTATTTAAAGTTGTTCATTACTAACCCTCCAACTCCTGATATGCTAGCAAGAAATTCACTTGTTAATTTGTAAATTCAAATTTGTTAATTATATACATTTATTAAAATAAGTATATCCTCATCCAAGAATTTAATAGTTTTCTCGAAAACTTATTTACAAGTGAAATTCGTAAAAATCAAATACATCACGACGCCAATAAAGAAAAAGCCTAAGCAATTACAGTAGTAAAAAATTGAGACTTTTGGCCCATTTGATTGACAGCTTCCGGTCAGGTGACATTTAATGACGTATTTAGCGACGTAGTTGGCGACGTATTAGTGATGTCATAGATGTTGGACTAGGTCAAGGTCGTCTGAAGAAGTTTTTAAAAAACTATCTTGCACAAGTTTGATTCGATCATTTTAAACTATTAAAATTGTTTGATGCTAAACTTTACCCAAAGTATGGCATGTGGTTACTCTGCTGTCGCGTCTCAACAAGCCGAACAAAATGATGCATTTATAAGTTAGATCCTGTAATGCTTATTTCTATGATTGTTAAATAAAATAGTCATTAGTCAAATCCTACCAAGGATAACATTATTGCTTCCGCATCAGAAGACGTTGTGGTAGAAACTTCATATACTTGTATTTGATCAGTTGTATTTACATTATTGACAGCTTGTTCAAAATTACAAGAAGATGTAGAAGAAACAGTATTGTCTTGGATTGACGAGTCCATGAGTACTGGGCATGGGCTGAAGGTACACTGATGTGTCACGAGCATGTAGGATGGGTACCCAGCTCTTACCCCCACCACAGCGTTTCCCACAATTTTTTTATTTCGCATAATAACCACGGGATAGCTATTTAGTTATGGTTTAGCTCTTACACTGTGAGAATTGTAGCTCCGTAACTGAAAACTTTAATGATTAGTGCTAAACATCGTATGTGTATAGGTATAACAGTCACTATGATCTAAACTAGTGCATGTCTTCATGTGTTGCTCCTTTTGTAGCAGACAACTGGCTAAGAGTGTTTCAGTCTTGATTATCCTTCGTCGAAACCGTTCACAGTCCAATAAAAGCGTAGACATTCTATCTTCATTGTCGGAAAAGTAGAAGGTTGTCGTAAGTGGAGTACTATATGACACCTTCGTCATATTTCTGTAAAACTGTGACATGTTCAGACTTTACTTAAACTTTATAGGTAGATGTGTATTTGTCAAGAGTTGGAATTAAAGTGATGTACCGCTAGCGTGTAGGATAAAAATCTACCCTCCTCACATCGTTACTTTATCCTCAAAATAGTTGTTTGTCCGCTATTGCTGTTATATCTCTAATCGGATTTGAATTTTTAATTGCAACTTCTTGTTTGTCTTGTCGAGCCGCGTAATTTTAGTACTTTTACGTTATATTTTAAATCCCAAAAGTAAGGCAATCTTCCAATAATAGGAAGATTTCCTTGTTCCTAACTCGTTGTTCATAATGATGTGGAGATATCGGAGTCAAGCAAGAATCGGAGCAAGAATACATTTGAAACGCTGTAAGTTTTGTTGCAAAGAGGTCAACGTGGAGAGGGGGGAAACCGGTCGCTGTTTAGGAAGCGGCTGGAGATTATTCGCCGCGCCGTTTCGGAATGTGGTTAGAGACCAATTAGAAACTGTTTGGCCTGCCTCACGGTCAAGGACCTGCCTCACGGTCAAGGTCAATTGGCGACTAATAAAAATCGTCTACCTATTACAGGCAAAGTCCCTAACTTGTAATGTTTAGGTTGGTCCTGAAAAGAACCGTTTTTGGTGTCCTAGAAGAGTTGTGTGGGTGGAGAAGCCGATGTGGGTGGAGAAGCCGATGTGGGGGGTGATGAGTGTTCTACTGTAGAATCCAATCCGCTGTACCGTTTTGCCGGATGAAATATAACCATTTTTTATGGGGAATCATAGAAGGCGGTGGTGGTAGTGTTCTTGGTAAGTGGACTTTAATGTGACATTCGTTGTGAAATAAAATGAAACAATTGTCATCCAATTTCGCTACAAATTTATATTGTACGTTTACTTTTAACTGTCGAAACTTTGCAGTTATTTGATGCAAGGGCGTGATTAGCTCATGTTCTTGCATTACCTTCGTTTGCTCCATGACTTCATCGACGGTAGGAGGTGGAGTCGAAGGTCGAGGCTCAGTTGCTGTTGTTGTTGGTTGTGTCGGTGGTTGTGCAAAGTACAGCGGATGGTTTTGAAAATTGCTCTTCACTCTTGACTTAAATGAAGTCGGCTTCTTAAACCCACTTCTCTTCTCCACTCTCTTCAAGGACTCCTTCAGGCGACGCAGCTTCTCAGGGGTTATTGGGGACGACATTGTAGAGCGTGGTTCCAGTGTGCGAGACAAAACCAGAATGAGCTTGCCGACGGAGTATAGAGGGTCAGAAAGCGAAACCTTGCTCTATCCATATATGGTCATGCAGCTGGGAAGGAAGATTGCTCTAACTCTAGATCTGGCAAGCGTCTCTGAAAGACAAATTTTATATGTCTGTACTAAACTGCATATTTTGACTTTTAAACGTCAATGTAACGCAATGAAATACATACTATTAGAAAGTTTACATTCTAAGCTTTTATTTTTATACATAAAACACGGTTGTACTTGTAATTAATAATTTTGTAACTTGTAATTAATTCACTAAATGTTTACGAATTTCTGGAACAGTGGGTATTTTCTTTTTCGTTTAGTAAAATATTAGAAAATATATTTATCCCTCACAACCATATCCCCTCTCTCTAACACTTTCACATATGTGGTTATACAGCTGGGGTTTACCTTTTGAGGTCAGACAGGTGGAGCAGGTGGGGTTCCCCCACCAGTGACTGTCGCCTTTATAAGCGGGAGCAGTCTGCAGTCTTTTCGCAGTTGCTCGCTGCCCGTTGTTTGTATCTACGTACCAGCGGGTAGCACTCTGCCAGCGTAGGTCTGTTAAATGTGCGTTGGGCCCGACGTGCAATTAACAGATCATGCGCATTTGCATGTGCATGTTAGTTAAGCACGGTAGTTTGTTTGTTAGATTTTTGCTTGTTGTTTGCTAGTAGTACATAGTTAGTGTTTGTGATTATATTTGGTGTTGGTTAAAGTGTCTTATTTACTAATTAAATATGTACCTGTGGGTAAAGTCATTTCCTACAAAAAGGTTCGGCCCTGCAAACCGGTCTTATGTAAAGTAAACTGGGGTAAAGTCTTGAATTGTTGTCAAATTAATTTAATATGTTTCTCAAATAAACCCCCCATTCCTTTACAAAAAGGTTCGGCCCTGAAAACCGGCCTGTCAATACGGCCATGCAAACCGGTTGACATTACCTATCTTACCTCTCCCGAACGAGAAACTTTTGTGAATATTAAAGCAGTCTTTGTATCTTAGTCAATACACCTTGCAATCCATTTGTAACTTCTTGGGGGGTTAATTAGTAAAAGGTTCCTGTTATTAGGATTATTGCCTATAACTGTGAGTATCTTTCATAAGTATTTTCCCTTTGAATTTTAAATCAGTCTTTGTAAAATACCTTGGTCAAAACTTTGGTTTTCGGCTGCCTGACGCCCTTTGTTTGTATATACGTACCATTGGGTTTCAGGATGATGTTAGCCATTGTAACACAGACCTTGGTTGTAGCTTTTTGCGGGGTTCCTCAAAATTATCATTTCAAATACAGAACTGGGAATAGAGCATCAATTGTCGCTCTATTCCCTGTTTTGGCAATATGTTTATATGACCTTGACCTACTGACGGAACTTATTAAAATTCATTGATTATAATTGTTTTTCTTTAATACAGAGTGGGGAACAGAGCAGTTTATAATTCAAGTGAAAATTACATACTGCTCTGTTGATCATTTTGGCAATTGTTTAGATGGCCTTGACCTACTGACGGGACTTATTCAATTCATTGATTATAATTGTTTGCTTTAATACAGAGCGGGGAACAGTGTAGTTTATAATTCAAGTGAGAATTACATACTGCTCTGTTTCTCGTTTTACCAATTGTTTAGATGACCTTGGAGACTTAGAATATGTTCGTTTGGTAAAATATTAGAAGATATATTTATATTTTACAACAATATCCCCTCTCTAACTCTTGCACTCCCCACCACTTACATCGGGTATAAAAGAAGTTCCCCATCACTGGTAAAATCATTCTGCTGCCTGTGCTTGCTTACGCTCAGACCTATGGATCCAAACGCCTACATTAGGAAACAAACAAAACCAATGAAGATGAAAGCTACTATTCCTTCTTGTTCTGATTTGTTACCGTCACCCTCTACTTCTACATCACCTCCAACTTCTGCTGGTTCTATTCTTCGCCAGGCTCTTGCATCGCCCTCGACTTCTGCATCACCTTCGACTTCTGCATCACCCTCGACTTCTGCATTACCCTCGACTTCTGCTGGTTCTATTCTTCGCCAGGCTCTTGCATCGCCCTCAACTTCTGCATCACCTTCGACTTCTGCATCACCCTCGACTTCTGCATCACCCTCGACTTCTGCATCACCCTCGACTTCTGCTGTTGGTTCTATTCTTCGTCAGGCTCTTGCAATGGCCCTGATCATCCCTGAGAAAACAACCGAGATGACTCCACCACCCGTCGTAAATATTGATGAGTGTCCTTCCGCTACATCTCGCTCACGTTCATCTTCTCCTTCATCATCATCCTCGAGATCCACTTCGTCATCGTCCTCTAGTTCGAGCTCCACCTCTTCATCATCCTCCTCGAGCTCGAGCTCTGAAACATTTACTACCCCTTCAACTGAAACTCCACCCTCTACAAGTTCAACCAGACCTCTAGTAATTTGCACAAATAGTCAGTATCCTTCAGATAAATTCAAACAATTTAAGTCATTGCAAAGGATGTGCATACTTCCTGCACAACAATGCAATTATATTTTCAAAAAAGGTTCAAAGAAAGGTGAACGCTGTGCAAAATGTTGTATTTTAAATAAACAGTTGTGCAGTTTTCATTTAAAACAAAAACAGAAGGGCAGCGTTTCTCTTTCTACAACACATCCATCAGTGAAACCAACCAACACTCGGATTAATAGACTTTCCAAAAACAAACAATACTTCTTTGTCAAAACAATGGGGTTTTAAAAGTAATGTTAAAATGTGGAGATCAACTCTACATTTTAAGATTGCCTAAAGGCATGGATTATCCTGAAAAACCCAACAAAAAACACTACTTAATCCGAAACAATAAGGGAAAAACTGAGTGGAAAAAATTGTAATAAAAAAAGTTCTTTTCAAATTAAATAAATTTCTTTTCCAAATTGAAAAAAGTGTGGACAACATATTTAAATTTTGTAGCACATGCTGCAAAATGTAAATAGGTTGTCCACATTTTTTTTAATGTTACAACGACCTTGACCTAGATTTTAAACTTAAATATATTGTACTAAGCCAAAAATATGAGTCAAGAAAAAAGAGGGGGTTGATGGGTATTGGTGAGGGCTTGTGGGTATTTAAGCGAGCGCTTCGGAATATACTTATTAGTCAGCTATGAAGACCTCAGCAAGCACATCCAACTCCGGATCTCTTAAAACCAAGAGAAACGTTGAAAGTTCGCGGAAATGGAGAGCAAGAATGAACGATGGTTTTCAAAGACTAAAAAGCAGCTTACCATTCGCGCATGCCGATGAATCTAAATTTAAAATTATAACAATGGCCATCAAGTATATCAAGCATCTTGAGTCACAACTCATGGTACCCCAAACATCTGAGAAACCGCTCACCCCTCAACCGTTTGAATCTGTTTTTCTTCAAGAGGATGACTTAGCGGCTCAACATTTCTTCGATGAAGAACCCTCAGTCTATAAACAACTTTTCCTTCTTGATGAGGACCAGGACGAATGATCATTTTAACCAATGAAAGACTTATAAAATACAGAGCGGGGAATAGATCAGTTTGTGGTCTAAGTGAGAACCACTTACTGCTCTATTCCCCGTTTTGGTAGTAAGTTTAGGTGGCCTTGACCCACTCACAGACTTAGAAAATTTGCGGATAGGATAGATATATTAAATAAAACATCCCTTCCCTACCACCTACCCCCACTCTAATGGTATTTAAGCGACCGTTCCAGAATTTAGTTAGTAGTCAGCTATGGACGGTCAAGCTGGATCAACTAACGTAAATAGCGAGCCAAGAAATGTCCGGGAGCAGAAAAGGGTTTTAAAAGTAAATCAAGCTTATAGTTTACTACAATCCAAATTACCATTTGCTAATTCGAAAATGACCAAATTATCGATTATACACCTTGCAACAAAATATATCAAAACCTTACAAATGGAATTGGAAAACCCATTTACTTCACCCCAACTGCCTGAACAACCAATCACAACCTCAACTTTTCAAGAAATTCTTCTAGATGAGATTGCGCTTCAACGTTTGTTTAGCGAAAACTAAAGACCTTTAAAATACAGAGTGGGGTAATACAGAGCAGGGATAAGATCAGTTTGCGGTTTGAATAAGAATCACTTACTGCTCTTATCCCTGTTCTGGTGGTATTTTAAGGTGTCCTTGACCCAATTACGAGCTTTTAAAACCTTTAAGATGGTATAAAATTGTTAGATATATTTTAATTTTATAACCTACCCCTTCCCTATTACTAAAACCCCCCACCACTTATCCTCCACCAACTGGATCGGGTATAAAAGAAGGTTTTGCGTCAGTGGTACAATCATTCTGCTGAAAATGAGTGCATCTGCTCTGTATAACGCTCTCTCTATCTCTGCTGCAACACTAGTAGTAAGCAGAAGAATTGAAAATGTAAATCAGTTAACTGCCTTGAGAAGTGTACTGAAAAAATTTATCGATTGTGAGGTTGGTTGCGATTTGTATATGTGGAAGCCTACAAGTCCAGTGTTTAATAGTGAACAGGAAGCATGGAAAACAAACTACCCAGATAATATATTGTTACGTAAAATGTTGAGTATATTGGCAAGATTACTCCGGCAGGGATGGATTATCAACATAACATTTTATATAAAACGAAACCTTTGTTAAAACAATAAAAAAGAGGAGTGGGTTGAAAAAAAAAACAGAGCGGGGAATAGATCAGTTTGTGGTCTAAGTGAGAACTACTTACTGCTCTATTCCCCGTTTTGGAAGTATGTTCAGGTAACCTTGACCTGCTTACAAGACTTAAAAGACTTGCGGATAGTATTGATTTTGTAAATAAAAATACCTTTTCCCTCTCACTTACACCCCCCACCACCTAAATCGGGGTATAAAAGGAGGTTTCCCATTAGTAGTAAAATCAGTCTGTTACTTGGAATCATGTCACCTAGAGAGAATATCTTCCCTTCTAAGAAGACTATACTGGAAATTATAAAAAATATTCCAGTAGAAATTAACGAAGACGAAGACGAAGACGATTCAGAAATGGAAGATGATTTATTTAGTAATCTTGAACTATTAAGCGATATTTCCAGCAGTGTACCATATTTTGGGGAGATGGAGCAGATCGAGCTGTTGAGTGACGACGACGTTGATCCAGAGACGTTGATTATGTATCATCAGTTGCTCTGTTTGGAGGAAATGGAACCCATTAATATTGAAACTCCTTTAAGTAGTAGCAATACCGATGGGTTATTTGTAAATCCAGACACAGGGGACTTTAGTGCTCGTCGCCGCTTATTCTGCGAAATGACCTCATCATCATCATCATCATCATCATCATCGGATGAGTCTGAATAATCTTCTTTCTTCAAATATTTAACTTTAAATACAGAGCGGGGAGTAGATCAGTTTGTTACAATAACTTACTGCTCAATTCCCCGTTCTGGCAATATGTTTAGATGACCTTGACCCACTTGAAAGACTTTAAAAGTTTAATTTTAAAAGCTAATGCAAAAAATTATAATCATACAACTATTTGCTCCCCACCACTTAATTTTTTATATAAAACTGCTATATAAGCGCTATGTTGCAATTCTGATTACCACTTTGGTTGTGAACTGCTTCATAGAGCATCTACCATGGTACTCATACATTGTATAACCTCTGTTACTGAAGCGGATATTTTTCTCCATCGTGTTTATCAACTGCTTATGGAGTTTCACAATGTGCATGTAAGAGGAACAGGTATTCGTGAAGCAGAAGAAATTAAAATAAATATAAAACAAATCCCTTTGGCAAACGAAATATACCGTTTATTACGAGAAGGTTACATCCTGTGTCTTTATTACACAACCTCGTAAACAGTATTCGAGTGGATTAGTTTCAAATACAGAGCGGGGAATAGAGCAGTTTGTAGTCAAAGTGAGAATTACTTACTGCTCTATTCCCCGTTCTGGCAATGTGATCAAACGACCTTGACCCACTGACAGGGCTTTAAAAACTTCGGTTGTATAAAAATTCAACGATATATTTTCTTTTTACAAAATACCCCTTTATTTACATTACATTCATTACTTACCCCCCACCACCACCAACACTTTTTAATTGGGTATAAATAGAGGTTTATTAGTGAGGGTCTCATCTGTAATAGGCTAACCTTTGAAGAAGACACACACCTACATGATGTACCGCTGCGATATTTGTGGAGATTCGTTTAAAGATGAATGGCTTTTAAACATTCATAAAGAAGTACAACATAACAACAATAACATGGGAATTGAACAAAATGAAGAAGAAGAATTGGAAACAATAGATCACATGCTAGCCCAACATCAAATTTCAAGACCAAGTGTTATTAATTATGCGCCTGGACCAATAGTAAATGCGGAACTACACGCCCGTGCATTTCCAGGTAATGTAGTAACTCATTTTAAAATTGACAATGCACAACTACAACTAGACAAATTCGTAAGTAAAGCAAAAGGGTTAGTGCGCAAAACTTTGGAAAATGAACTAAAAAGATTAAACTTTATCAAATTCGGACTGTTACTGGATGCAGTGTTTACTAACATTCAAAATGAAACATCACCAAGAGGATTCTTAACAAAAAACCGGACCATCATGTTTGCATCAGACATTGAGTCTATAGTAAATGAATGTTTTGATGAACTTCTAACAAAACTACAAGAACATGAAGGAAGAGGTTCTGGATGGAGTTTATTAAACATAACCGGTCTTGACGTAAGAGTACATAAACACGGGTATGGTATAAGAGGAAGTAGCTACATTCCTCTACCAGAAAAAATTAAAAATACCAAATCCTGTATTAACGTACAAAATGAAGATACTGAATGTTTTAAATATGCAATGTTGGTAAAATATGTAAAAACTCATAAGGAAAGACCAAGTAGAGAATATGAAGAAGTTCAACATAGATATAACTTTTAGGGAATGAGTTACCCTGTTGCAATTAAAGATGTATCCAAATTTGAAAAGCAAAATCCTACAGCTTCTGTCAACATTTTTGGTTTAGATTCATCAAACAATGCGTATCCTTTGCGTATAACACCAAATGAACGCATAAATCATACAGATCTGCTATTGATCACTAAAGGAGATATATCACACTATGTATATATTAACAAATTTGAAGCTCTTGTTTCAAAACAAGTATCAAAACGTAACGGAGAAAACACCACTTGTAAAAGATGTTTTTGTCATGTAAACAAACCATTAGGAAAGGGAGGTTCGGAATGGTTATTAGAACATCAGAGGTTATGTAGTGGAAACTATGAGGTAAGAATTAAATTGCCACCTCTTAGCAGAGCACAAGTAAAATTTGATAAAGTAATTCAACAATACCGTATTCCAGTTGTTGTGTATGCTGATTTCGAATCAACATTACTTCCACTTGAACTCCAAGAAGAGGAAGTTACAAGAAGAAGCAGATATCAGCTGCATACACCAAACAGTTATTGTTATATTATTAAATCCACACTTTCTGAAGAACATCTCCAAAAATACGAATTATCGTCTACGCCGAAAATTTATCGTGGTGAAGAAGCAGCTCGATACTTTGTTGATGAATTGTATAATATAGCTGGAAAAGTGGAAGAAATGTATCGAAACGTGTTACCAATGGCCCCAATGGAAGAAGATGAACTACAACAATATGCTTCGGCAACAACATGTTATTTGTGTAATAACACATTCACACCTGATAACCTAAAAGTCCGTGATCATGACCATCTCACAGGAGCTTACAGAGGTGCAGCCTGTAATGCTTGCAATTTAAACTACAAACTTCCATCTTTTATTCCAGTTGTTCTGCACAATCTTAGTGGTTACGACTCCCATTTTATAATCCCAGAGTTAGGAAGAGATGATGGAGCAATAGATGTTTTGGCTACAACTATGGAAAAATTTATAAGTTTTTCTAAAAAGGTTAATAAAATAAAACTAAGATTTGTTGATTCTTTCAGATTTATGCCTTTTAGCCTTATGACATTAACTAAAAACTTAAGAAGAGAAGATTTGATTGAAACAAGCAAAATTGTACCTAATGATAAAATGGATTTAGCTCTTCGAAAAGGAGTCTTTCCCTATGATTACATTGATGGACTGCATAGATTTGACGAAACATCCCTTCCCACACCGGACAAATTTAAAAACAAACTTAATGATACAGAAATAGAACCCGAAGACTATCAACACGCATGTCGAGTATGGGACGAGTTGGATATGAAGACCTTAGGAGATTACTCAGACTTTTATGTGAAACTTGACGTCACTCTTCTTTGCGATGTGATAGAAGAGTTTCGAAACACTTGTTTTGCTGCATATGGTTTGGACCCTTTACACTCGTATACTTCTCCAGGATTAGCTTGGCAAGCTATGTTAAAAGAAACAAAATGCAAACTACAGCTTTTAACAGATATTGACATGGTTTTAATGGTTGAATCCGGAGTTAGAGGCGGATTGACTCAAAGTGTTACGAGACATGTTAAAGCCAACAACAAATACCTTCCCGACTATGATGAAGGAAAACCATCAGTATACTTAGGATATTTCGATGCCAATAACTTGTATGGATGGGCTATGTCAAACCCACTTCCATTTGACAATTTTAAATGGGTTAATCCAGAATCTATTGGTGATGTTTTACAAATTCAAAAACATGGAGACACTGGTTACATTTTAGATTGCGACTTTGAATATCCTGACCACTTACACGATCTTCATTACGATTTCCCACTACTTGCAAAAACAGAAGTTTCTCCAACTGGAAAACATCCTAAATTAATGATGACTTTAAATAACAAACAACGATACGTAGCTCACTTTTGGGTTGTTCAACAAGCTATCGAATTGGGATTACGTATAACAAAGATACATAGAGTTTTGGAATTTTCCCAATCATGCTGGTTGAAACCCTACATCGATTCTAATACCACCAGAAGAGCAGCAGCTACATCAATTTTTCAAAAGGATTTCTTTAAATTAATGAACAACGCAATATTTGGTAAAACACTTGAAAACAAAAGAAGACACAAAAATGTTAAACTTGTTACTAACCCAAAAAAACTACAGAAACTTGTACAAAAGCCAAACTTTGGAACATCTGTAATTATAAATGAAAACCTTGTAGCAGTATCCATGAAGAAAACAAGTGTGAAAATGGATCGGCCTTTGTATATTGGAATGTCAATCTTGGATATTTCTAAAACACATATGTACGACTTTCACTATAATAAAATGGTCGCGTTTTACGGAAGAGAAAATATATGTATTACATATATGGACACTGACGCTTTTATATATCGCATACTCACACTGGACATGTATGAAGATTTACGTACATTTATTTACAAAAATGACTTTGATTTCTCCGACTACCCAAAAGATCATCCCAACTATGATAACGACAGAAACAAAAAAGTACTAGGCAAATTCAAAGATGAAACAAATGGTGTTCTACTTGAAGAGATTGTTGCACTTATGTCTAAACTGTATTCTTTGAAACTCTATAATAAAAATGAAGAAGAAGAAGAAAAGAATAGCTATATTAAAAAAGCTAAAGGTGTAAAGAATTTATATTTAAAAAAGAAAGTACATTTTGAACACTACAAACAATGTTTATTTGAAAATCAAGTTATAACAGCAAAATTCAATACAATCAGAAGTTTTAACCATCAGCTGTACAGTCTAACAGAAGTTAAAAAAGCACTTTCCTCTACTGACGACAAACGACATATCCTTCTTCCAGACAACATATACACTTTGCCATTCGGTCACTATTCCCTCAACCCTATTGACGAGTAATCCTTTCATCGTCCTACATCCTTTTCCTTTCCGTAAAAAAGGGGGAACACAGCAGTATCTTGCTGTGTTCCTCCTTTTTTACACCATTTTTGGGTGACCTTGAACTATTAAGAACGAGTATATACAAGCGATATTTAATACTCCTCTAGAAGTGCTGGTTGAACTATCAACTGATATGGACCTAAAGAGTAAAATTGTTGCTGAGCTTCATAAATCTGCAAGAATACACTTTCCAAGAAGAAATACTGTTATAAAAGGTATAAATGATCTTTATCAAGCAGACTTAATTGAAATGAAACCTTACAGTAAAATAAACAAAGGATTTAAATATATACTAACAGTTATAAACTGTTTTACAAAAGTCGCAGACGCTATTCCATTAAAAGACAAAACAGGTCAGAGCGTGACAAAAGCAATGGAGTTAGCTATACGTAGAGATAAAAACACTATAAAACATTTGCAAACTGATGACGGAAAAGAATATTTTAATAAAGATTTTTCAAAGCTGATGAAAAAATATAATGTAAACCATTATTCTACGAAATCTGAAACGAAAGCAGCTATTATCGAAAGGTTTAATAGAACTTTAAAAGGAGCAATGTATAAAGCTTTTTCAAATAGAGGTTCCCACGTGTGGTATGACATACTTCCCGACTTAATACACAATTATAACAACAAGTTCCATAGAACTATCCGGATGAAACCGATTGAGGTGACAAAAAAAAACTCCAAACAAATTTTGAAAAATATTAAAAAGAACACCAAACCTAAAGTAGAAAAGAGATCACCACGAAAATTCAACGTGGGGGATAAAGTTCGTATTAGCAAATATAAAGGAGTATTTAGCAAGAAATACTTACCCAACTGGACTAATGAAGTTTTTACCGTACATAGAGTACAACCTACATATCCAGAAACTTATTTACTTAAGGATAATAAAGGAGAACTTTTACAAGGTGGTTTTTACGGGCATGAAATGTTAAAGTCTACTGTTGGAGATGTTTATCTTGTGGAAAAGATATTAAAACGAAAGAACGACCGAGTATTGGTGCGCTGGCTGGGTTTTGATGAAAGTGCAGACTCGTGGGTATCTAAACAAGATCTTTTATAAGATTTCACTAGTATCAAGTTAACCGTCAAAGAGTGTTGACATGGAGATTATAAAACTTAAGGATTCTTTTATAATTGCGAATATAGATGAATTAACTGTGGATAGTGTAAAACATGTAGAAGGGAAACATGGAAACTTATTACCAAACAGCGTAAGGTGTATAGTGAGTGGACCTTCAAATTGTGGGAAAACAAATGTAGTGTTTAATTTAATAACTAATCCTAACGGATTAAAGTTTAATAATCTATACATTTTTTCAAAGTCTTTGCTCCAACCAAAATATCAGTTATTAGATAAAATAATATCTGATGTACCGGAAGTATTTTTTTTCAAATTTGATGCAAGTGATAAAATTTTGCAGCCGAATGAAGCAAAGCCTTACTCAGTCTTTATTTTTGATGATGTTTCTTGTGAAAACCATGACACCATTAGAAACTATTTCGCGATGGGGAGACATCACAATATAGACTGTATCTACATTGGTCAAACATATAGCAAAATCCCAAAACAGTTAATTAGGGATAACGCAAATATTATCGTTATATTTAAACAAGACGATATGAATTTAAAACATATACATCACGATCATGTTGGTGCTGATATGTCGTTTGAAAGGCTAAAAGAAATTTGTAGTAAAGCATGGGAAGATAAATATGGATTCCTGGTGATTGATAAAGAACAAAGTGTTAAAAATGGTAGATATAGATTGGGATTAGATCGAATTGTTTTAGTTCAATAACATAAACACATAATCTTATATAAAATTGCTAAATTGATCTTTATTTTGTAACGTATATAAATAGTTTTATAAACGATGATACAGTCATTTGTAAAATGAGTGTGGACAAGTTCGGACGTTATACCGAATCCGGTGTAAGATCAAGATTTTATGATAAAGAAGCTCACACCGGTTTGCCTCTTACACCGGAGGGCGACTACAACATTAGTAATAAACGTTTAAAGTATGTTAATGATCCTCAAGATAGTAATGACGCTATAAATTTAAAAACTTTACAATCGGAAGTGTCAACAAGCTTAAAACTTAAAGGAGATGTGTACGATGCAAAAACTCATAGAACTGCAAATATCGGTAATCCAGAAAATGAACAAGATTCAATAACAAAAATATATTTAGACTCTAAATTGGAAAAGACTATAACTAGACAAGGAGATGCATTTGTACAAGGAAAAATGAATTATGAATGTTTAGAATTGAAAGATAATATGTGGAATGGTAAAAAACGTAAAATAAATAATATACTACAAGCTGAACAACCAGACGAAGTACCTGTGATGGGTCAAACGCTAACTAGACAAGGAGACAACTTTGTACAAGGTGATAACAAATATAATTTCTTAGAATTAAAAGAAGACAAATGGAATGCTAATCACCATACAATTAGTAATCTAAATGATGGTAAGGAAAGCGGTGATGCTGCAAATGTTTCTCAAATACCATTAAAGAGTAAAGGATATTGGGATTTTGAAAATAAAAGATTAGTTCGTGTTAAACCCGCTGTAAATGATAATGATTGTGTTACAAAAAGTCAGACTATTACATTAAACGGGGATAAGTTTAATGCTAACAGTAAACAAATAACAAATACAAAAGAAGGTGTATTGCCAACAGATGTAGCAGTGGTGGGACAAATATTAACAAAGGGTGAGAAAAGCATAATTAAACAGGGGGATAAAGTGTACAACGTAATAATGTTCGATAAAAAAGAAAAATGTTGGGATGCTGAAAATCAATTCATAAGGAATTTACCAAAGGGAGAATTTGGGGATGATATTTGTTTAATGTCACAGGCTTTATGGTATGATGATGAAGTTAAAAAGTTTAAATATGCTGGTGTAGAATTTGATTTGATGAAGTACAATCGTGATTTGTTGGTTGGTGATCCCACATCTGTGAGCGGATTTAAATACATAGACAATAGACCATATAAACCAAAAAATTATGTATTTAAAAGAATAACAGATGATGTATTAGTTGATGCTGATGGTAGCCCTTTTAGAACTTCAGAAAGTGATCAAATGGTAACAAGGAAAGGGTAAAAATGTTATATATATATATTTTCATACATAAGGACTTAATCATTTATAAAATGAGTGTGGACAAGTTCGGACGCTATACCGAATTCGGTGTAAGATCAAGGTCAAATGACAAAGAATCGTACACCGGATTGCCCCTTACCCCAGAGGGTGATTATAATATTAGTAATAAACGATTAAGATATGTTAATGATCCTCAAGATAAAAATGATGCTATAAATTTTCAAACTTTACAGTCTGAAATAACGTCAATTAAAAACTATTTTGTTCGAGTTTTAAGCGAAATGTTTTTTGATTTTTATAATGATTTGGCTAAAACTAGAATTAAAGAAAATAAGAAGAATGATTGGATTCAAACAAATATTGTAAACAAATACTTTATAAATCCTGCAACAAAAATCTTACGAAATGTTGAGTGAATACATAACTTATAAAACCAAAAGACAAAGAAATAGAGATACATTTGCATTATGAACAAGGTTTCCGTTGGGTGAACATGGTTAACCAAGAAAAGTTGATAAAAGAGATAAAATCGCTAAGCGATTCTATAAGAAGTAAAAACAGAGCATTAAGACTAGGGATTAGTGAGAGAGATAAGTTTCTTGAAACAACATTTAAACCAGTTATTGATCCTTTAAGGGAAGTATCTCAAAAGCTTGGAAAAGTTTCAGAAGGAGATTTAATTTTACCTTTTTTAAAATCTGATGATAAAACTGAAGAAACTGAAGAAGAATTTGAAGAAACTGAAGATGAACCGGAAGAAATACAATATGAACAGGGTAAAAATATAAGTGAAGAGGAAGAAGAAGAAATACAAGAGGGTGCCCCGTCAGATATTAGCAGATTGGGTTTAGATATTCAGTTTAAAGGTGATCTTGGTAGAAAATATGTATTAAAGATGTTACAGTCTTCTATACCTAATAGAAATTATCATGTATACGGAGCTAGGCTGGAAAGAGGAGGTTTAATGATTGGAGATAGCAAGTTAGATGTAGATGAGCAGGATAATATAATTATAAATGGTAAAACGTACAAAGGAACAAACGGATTGTTTGAATTGATTTTTAAAAGCAAACCTGTCAAATATACCACACGAGACTTGGCAACTTTTAAAGGTATATGTCTAGATACAAATTCTCATAAAAAGAATTATAAACCAACATCTTCAATACATAGAAATCAATCTATAAAGTATAGGAACATTATTTCAGAGTTATTTCCAACAAAACTGGAAAAAACTAAAAAGAGGTTCATGTCTACTGAAGAAGTTACTCCTTTTTATACTGAAAGGAAAAAAAGAAAGGTAAATGAAAAAACAGCTTCTGGAGAAGGATTATTAAAAAATACTTATAATACAAATATAATTTATTATAATGATGTTAATAAATTAGTAAATAGAATGCGGTTGATACATGAAGCAATAGAAGCGGGTCACACAGGTCTTCAAAACGAATGGGTTGCTTTAATTGCTGAATTATTAAATAGAGGTATAATCGAACGATGAAGAGGTATATAATGGATGGCAAAGCATTGAAAGGATCATTCTTTGTTAATCCGTCACCTGAGAAAGGTATAAATATCAATGGGAAAAAGGAGCAGTGTTAGTTCTCATCGAGATTCGATAACGAAAGGAGGCGGTGTTGTCTCTTCAACACTAAACTTGCTAGGAAAACCGATTTCAGCTTTAGTTAATAAATCCATAGATTTGTTACCTATCGAACTTCATCTACCTGGCGGTTATCAATATTGTGGACCTGGAACTAAATTGAAAAAAAGATTGACAAGAGGAGACCCGGGAATCAATAAATTAGATCAGGCTTGTAAAGAGCACGATATAGCCTATTCAAAATTTAGTGATTCTGCTCACAGATCAGTGGCCGATAAAATACTTGCAAAAAAAGCTTGGGAAAGAGTTAAAGCGAGTGACGTTAGTCTTGGCGAAAGAGCGGCAGCATTAGCAGTGGCAGCAGCAATGAAAACCAAAACAGCAATTGGTGGTGGAAGGAAAAAGAGAAGAGGGGGAAGGAGAAAAACAACTCGAAAACTAGGAGGAAGAATTAAACGAAACACTAGACGTTCTACTAAAAAAGTCAAACCATCAATATGGTCCATGATAAAAAAAGGACAAGGACTTTACCTAAGGCCGTATCGTGCCTATTAAATACAAGAAAACAGTTAATAGTTCCTAATCGTGCATTAAGTAACCAAGATCTTTTTAGATATGTTTCTAGTTTAAAGATACCATTCTTCAGAGGAGTGTTTATGAAAGATAATTTACCATCAGAAATGTGGAAAAATGAGAGTGGTATAGTAAATCTAGATAATAGTGAGGGACCGGGTACACATTGGGTATGTTATAAGAAACTCGGTTCAACAGTTTACTATTTTGACAGTTTTGGTAATTTACCACCTCCAAAGGAACTTCAAAAGTATTTTCGTTCTGCTAAACAAGTTTTATACAATTATGAGCGGGTGCAACCTGACGATACATCTATCTGTGGACATTTATGTTTGGAGTTTTTAGCAAAAAGTGTCAGTCAGCTTTAAGATGTCTTCATATACGGTCTCTTTGACTGGTACAACGTCAACCTTGCGGAGCACTTTATTCCCCGCATTACGTTTACATAAAGAAAAACAATGGGAAGCAGCATTACTAGATTTTACAACTTATAATTCTATACCAAATATTACTGAAGGCGTGAATAATAAACTTCACTACTATAAAGCAAAGGATGCAAAAGGACAGTTCCTCCAGCCTAACGAAGTTGCTCTATCCACGGGGTCTTATGAAATAGATGATATATGCAAGGAAATACAGAAAAAGCTGGGAGAAGATAATATTACTATAGAAGGAAATAATAATACTTTAAAAACAGAAATTAAATCAAAGTATTATATAGATTTTAGCAAACCACATTCAGTTGGAGGATTATTAGGATTTCCTTCTACAACACCGATATTAGAGAGAAATAAGAAACATACAAGTTCAAATACTGTAAGCATACTTACATTGAACACAATTGATATAACTTGTAACATTATACAAGGATCGTACAGACTGGGTGAAAATCGACACATATTGCATACATTTTACCCATCGGTGCCTCCAGGATTTAAAATAATTGAAAGACCACAAAACCTAGTGTATTTACCTTTAAACACCAGTTACATCTCAGACATTGTTCTGAACGTATTAGATCAAGACGGTAACATAGTTGACTTTAGAGGTGAAACTGTCACAATAAGAATACATATACGATCGATTTTATAAATAATGGGATTGACGTTTAAAAGGGATCGAGTGAGTGATAAAAAGCTCAGTAGCGTATCAGCGTCAGAGGAGTTAACAAGTGAAAACATTCGATTTTTAAAAGAGAGTGGTTTTAAAGTTATTAACAATGGATATTCTGGATATAGCGCACGGACCGACGTTCGACGAGACCTTGTGGGAAAAAGAATATCACACCCACAACCCTTACGCTTCATCGAAATTAAACAATAACGATGAAATCAGAATTCCTATTCAACAACAAGATATTTACACCTTACCTTCCGAAAGTTATTTATACATTGAAGGAAGAGTAACAAAGAAAGATGGAAATGAAGGAACAACTATACCGTTTATTAATAACCCAATGGCTTTTCTTTTTGATGAAATAAGGTATGAAATTTCAGGTGTTACAGTAGATTCTACAAAAAAGGTTGGAATAGCCAGTACATTAAAAGGATTATGCTCCATAACACCAAACGAGAAAAACCTGTTAGCTGTCGCAGGATGGGTTACACCAGATTTATCCACTATAAAACCCGATGACAAGGGCTATTTTGACTTTTACGTACCTTTAAAATTATTATTAGGTTTTGCAGAAGATTACAATAAAATATTAATTAATGTCAAACAAGAATTGGTTCTTCTAAGAGCTTCAAATGATAAAGATATAATATTAGCTCCAGGGGCAACGACTGAGGCTAACCTGGACTGGAAGTTGGATTTAAAAAAGATTGTTTGGAGGGTACCACACCTAAAACTTGCAGATGAACACAGGATTACTTTGTTGAGACAATTAAAGGCGGACCGCGATATAGTTTTAGCATTTAGAAGCTGGGAGTTACACGAATATCCTATTCTACCCGCAACGGAGCGACATACATGGACTATAAAGACTTCAACACACTTGGAAAAACCTAGATATGTTATATTTGGATTACAAACAGATAGAAGAAATAAAATAACAGCTGATCCGACATCGTTTGATAATTGTAAACTTAAGAATTGTAAATTATACCTCAACTCGCAATTCTTTCCATATGACAATTTAAACATATCATTTGATAAAAACCGATATAGCATTCTATACGATATGTACGCTAGATTTCAAACATCTTACTACGGTAAAACAAACACACCGCTACTATCACCAACGCAGTTCAATTCAAAATCTCCTATCGTGGTTATTGATTGTTCTAAACAAAATGAATCTGTAAAGTCATCAAGTGTAGATATTAAGTTGGAAATGGAGTTTGAATCTAACATACCCGCTAATACAACTGCGTATGTCTTGATTCTTCACGATAAAATTGTAACGTACACACCTCTAACAGGTATTGTAAAAATGGTTCTGTAGGTCTATGGAGGGGGAAGGGTATAAATAGCGCGCACTACAAGAGGGGTTCAGTTGATCAGCGTTTGCGGTTGAAACAACATCTATTACAGTCGAGATGACCTCTGTAGTACAGGAGCATAACAATGCAGAAGTGGAAGGTTTGGTGCAAAACGAAGACTCTTACATCAAAGAGTATGAAGAAGAATTGGACGAGTTTCTTAAGTTTCGAAATGAAGGGGTAAAGTCAGACAACGTTTTAACATCTAAGTCAACTTTAAAGAGGAAGAGAAGACCTGAAAACGACATCCCTTTAAACATACTGTCAGATATTTTTCTTCGCATACTTTATCCAATCTCAAGATGTATGACTAAAGGCATAGCAATAGGTTTGGTAAAGGACTTGGGTTATACACCTAATGCAATTTTAAACCAAGGACCTAAAATGCTATTTTTTTCAGATGCCGCATGGGATTCTTTTCTTAAACATTTACACCTCATCGAATGCTACTTGGCAAAGAACATGATTGGAAAAAAGACAGCTATTCGTCTATTAGAATGTGACATTGAAATCGACATTTTAAGATGTCGCGGAGAACAGCAAGTACGGTTTAGAGACCTGACAAAACATGATGACAAAATTCAACTGACGCCGGAAGAATTCTACGTTTTGAGTTGTGCAGCTTCACCTATAACCAGGTATATGAAACAACTTGTATTTTCAAATACTGTGGTAAAAGATTATTTGGTAGATGCGACGGAACAACATCCCGATGCACAAATTCTTTACGGTCCAATAGATACATCTATTTTTAACCGAATACCTTATGAGGTTGAAATGTGGAGATGTCTAAAGGAGTATGAACAAAAGATTAATGAACAAAAGATTCAAGAAAAAGAAGAAACAACGCTTAAAGAAGAAAAGGTTAAAGAAGAAGAAGAAATTGTACAACATGAAGAAACAGAAAACGTTTTAACTGAAACAGTTTAAAAACCTAAAGGAAGTTCGTGGGGTAGGCCTACCGGGGATGGTGCCCACGTTAAATATACACCAACGCACTGAGAACTGTACGGCCTGAGCTATAAAAGCTCTACCGTGGTGTGGAAACAGTTCAGTCGTCATTCGAGACATGGAGAAGTCTGGCATAATTGAATTTCAAGCTTTTCGTGGAAACAATGATAAATACATTGTTAAAGAACTAATCATCTTAGACTTGCAAACGTATGTCATTTATAATTTTTTATTCAAACCTCCATTTCCTTTTAACAACTTAAACTCTAAATCCAAAAGAACAAATAAGTGGATAACGAGAAACTTGCATCACATTGGTTGGAATGAAGGTTTTACAGGTTTTGAAGAAGTGGAAAGCATTATGAATCACTACTGCAGTAAATTTACAAGACTTTATACAAAAGGATTAGAAAAGCGAAATTGGATACAGCTTTATACGGCAAAAGATGTAATAGATGTTAAAATGGATAAGTGTTTCGAATTTGAGATGGATAATATTTGTATTCTAACAAAGAATGATAAACACGCTCAATTTCATTGCGCTGTAAAGAACGCTTATCGTCTAGCTGCTTTTCTACATCCTTGGACAATGGAGAGTGGAGGGGGGACCGGAGAGTATAAAAGCGTGGAGAGCGAGGAGACCCACCATCAGTATTACTCTAGACTGCAACGAGAGAACACGTATCAAAATGGCATCACAGAAATTTCTGCAAACATTGGTGGATCAGTTTAACACACAATCAAAATCAACTATTTTACCAACAAGAAAAACTTCGGAAATAAAAGAAAACAAACATTACATCGTCCACGACATGAGGAAGATCGAAACATCAGTGGGAGACGCTATTCTCGTATCTTTAAGCGATGCTCCATACACAGTAGGAGATGAAGCAAAATTCCAAATTTTCCTGCCCAAGAGATTTGTCCAACTGCTTCAAAATGAAGATCTGCAAAACATCGAACCTGGAACCTTGTATATAGTATCACACGGAGTCAGCGGGAACAACTCTACCGAGCTATCTCTGCATTTAACCTCGTCGGGAACTTCACATTGTTAGATTAAGCCAATATCATGTAAATTTTATGTAAAAAAATAAATAAAAATTAAAAAATATAAAATATCAGTATTAACTCCAAGTACTGATATTTTATCTTTTTAAAAACATTTTTTGGTGACCTTGACCTAGATTAAAAACTTATAAAATGCACTGTATTGGTTAAAAGATTATCACTTTTATACAGACTGACAATGAGTTGGTGGGGGAAAGTTGTGGTGGGGTAGGGTAGGTACCTGTTCTACACGCTTTTGCCAAGTCAGTATACCTCCGACATTTGCCTTGGTACAACCTACAAAAACAAAATGGAACATATAGTAGTAAAAAGGAGAATAAGATTTCCTAAATATGCACAGTTACAATCGAGATTGGATACGTTTGATGCAGCATTAAAAGACTCGTTTCTATACAAGACTAAAATGAAGTTTGCAGATGCTGGTTTCTTTTACATGGGAGAAGATGATAAGACCGTTTGTTACAATTGCGGAGGAGGATTGCAGGATTGGCAAGCGACAGATAACCCATGGGAAGAACACGCACGATGGTTTGACAGGTGTGCTTATCTGTTAGTTCAAAAAGGTAGAGAGTTTGTACAAAACCATCGGAGAGTATATAAACCTCATCCTGTTAAAACTTTAGAAACAACAACCGAAGAAATTAAGAGGGAAGGAAACGAATGTGTAGTGTGTTTATCCTCTGAGAAAAATTTACTATTTTTACCTTGTAGACACTGTTGTACATGCACTGATTGTGGACTGATGTATAACCATTGCATTATATGTAGAACTCCTATAGGTTACGTAATGAAAATATTCATATCGTAAATGTAAAATAGTGGAGGGGGGTGCGTATAAAAGGAAGGCGAGGAGGTGGGAAGCTCACTCCGCGAGTAGCCGTACACGAGGTAACATCATGGCTCTTAAGATTAAATGTGTCCACTACAATACTGTTCATCTTTCTACAGTTCATGATTTGCAACTTCTTTTAGATGACTTAAAAGTTTTGATTGCTAATGGTTACAACATAACATTGGATATTTCTGCAACTAACTCTTTAGCCCAAGAAAATTGGAGAACGTCCGCAACTACACTTCCACCGACACAGGGGAATAGATATAATTTTGGAGAGTATGAACCTCTCGCCTCGTTCAATGTAAGCAGCTCTACGGAATCGGAGTCGACATCGTGGCAACCATCATCACTTCCACCCGCGCCTAGAATGAAGTATTATTGTGGAGAATGTGAACCCTACCCATCTACAGAAGCAACAGGCACCGCAGAATCGACGGTTCTCTGACAATCATTGCCTATGTGTACATTAATGTAAATAAAGAAATAGTTAGAATTACGTCTCTACTATCTTGCACATGTTTTTTCGATGTGTATTATTGTAAATAAATAAATAAAAATAAAAGTTAGAAATCTTGCTCGAGTTTTGTTCGATGGTTTTCATTCGATATATTATTTAATGATTTTCATTCGTTAAATGTATCGAATGAACACTATCGAATCAAACCTGTGCAGGATTTCTTTTTTTAAACATCCTCAGGATGACCTTGAACTAACCTTACTCACATGACGTCACTAATACGTCGCCAACTACGTCGCTAAATACGTCATTAAATGTCACCTGACCGGAAGCTGTCAATCAAATGGGCCAAAAGTCTCAATTTTTTACTACTAATTACATTAAAGATAATACAATATTCTATAGTTAATTAAAAATATATATATTTATGAAAGATGTTTCTGAAATGTACGAAGTAACTGTGATATAACTAAAGACTGTAACAATTAATTAATGCTTTATTTTCTTAGCTGCATGCTATCATTAAATTACAAAAACCTATCTGGATGATTACGTAAATAACTAGTTTAATACACTTTAATAGCTGTAAAGACAGAATATAAATACTACATTCTGAACATGAGTATATAATTTTCAATATAATTATAATTTTTGGAACAAATGTAATTGAAATTGAAATGATTTATTCAGTATAATACACATGTTATAAAAAAAGTCTCTGAATTATTTCTCAACATGGGCAGATAGATACTTGTGTGTGTCAGTCCTCACTTGCTTAGAAAAAAACCCCACTTTATATCACAAAGAAAAAACAAACTATAAAACTAAAATTGAATATCTCTAGTTGAACAAAAGAAAACCTGCCTGAAAAATACGGGTGCCTACCAGTTGATGGACAAGTTAGTTGGTCGCAGGGACATTTGGTTTTAAAAAAATATTAATAATTAAATAAAGTCCTGAAACCCACTGATCGACTAGTTGCTCGCATTGATAGTTGGTTAACTTTTAAATATATAAATTTAATATCAGATGGGTTACTTGCTCGATGTACCAGTTGGTCATGCCTACCACTCCCTGTCTCGAAGAGAGGGGAGAGGCGGATATACGCGCGGAATCACAGGATCAGTCCACTTCCGTTCATAGCTGTAGGTGTGTCCTAGTAGCGGAGTAACTTAGCGTGGAGCTGATCGTCATATTGAGCAGAGATACCGACACTTACAACCAAATTTTCCGCGAAGTTGTTGCAGTTTTGCCAGTTGACAGAACGAAAATGCAGTGTTTTCAACATGGTCTTGGAGGTAAATTTTAGCAGCAAAGTTTGCTACAATTGTATTCGGTGATAATTTTTTACTGGATTTCGCCCGCCTACTGTCGTTTGCTATCAGCGGTGTTTTGTTTAAAAGTTAGGTTTTAGTTTTCATTAATACCGCGTAATCCGTTGGTAGGCAATAAATATTCAGTAGCTAGGCTAGAAGCAAAAAGTGCCTCGAATTATATGTAATGAAATAAGAGGAAACAAAGATTAAATTGCGTGCAAACAGAAGCTCATACGCCAAGTATTTTATTTTGTTAAAATGTGGTACGACATTTTCATTTTTCGAGTGGTTGACCTTGGCTGTCAGCTGCATTCCTAATTGTATCTTCGCGTAGTATAGTTCAGTATTGCAGATTTAAAATGCGTTTTGTAAATAGTTTTCGCGTGAGTAAATACTAAAATAAATTGTTTATTTAGGTATCTTACTTGTTCTTAGACACCTACAGATGACGTTGGAAAAAGTGGAATGCCTAAATATTTTATTTTTATTTACGGTCGGGCGCAGTAGAACTAAAGTTAATTTTTGTTTCCCTTGTTTATAAAGTTAGGATTGTTTTTTTCTTGAGTACAAGGTTATTGATATATTATGTTAACTTGCTTTCATTCGATGTATAATTTCATATAGTTAAAAACAATAATGGGCGTGCCAGGGACCGTCCACAGGGAAGGGGGAGGGGTAACTTTCGGTGACCGCCCCCCCAAACATGACTTCTGGATCCGCCCCTGCCTTTCAACATATGCCTTCTCCTATTGCGAGAATATTTTTAGGCTCTGACCCTATTTGGCATAATAATTCCCACGCCAAAATCTTCTTATTGATACACTATAAATTTTATAAATGTTAAAAATAAATCATCATCATCTTATTAAATGGACACATTGAGTTAAAATTTGGTAGAATGGTAAACTGGACACCATAACAAAAGTGTAAAATAATGTAATACTAGAGACCGCCCAATGGTCCAAATTCGACCAAATATTTGAGGAAACAAAAAAATAGTTTAATATCTATGGGGTTCTTTTCTGCTCATTTCTCTCTCCCTATCTCTCTTTCCCTCCCTAACCACCACCCTAACCAACAGGTATTTTTTTAATGTGGGGTTAAAACGGATAGCAGAAGAGCGTTACCATTCCAGTAATCAGTAGCCTGAAACCTCTTTTATTTATGCCTGAAACCTCTTCACCTCATCCTCACCCCATCAATCATCCCCCCACTCCTCCTCAGAAACAAGGATAATTTATTTTAATGTGGAGTTAAAACGGATAAGAGAAGAGTGTTACCATTCCAGTTGTCAGTAATATTTTTTATTTACATTAGTCCTGAATTGTCTGTTCTTTCTGTTGTGGAATTAAAACTGATAAGAAAAGGGTGTTACCTTTCCACTAATCAGTAGCCTTTTTATTTATGCCTGAAACCTCCTCTCCACCCCATCCTATCTCCGTCTCTCATCATCTCCCCTTTCTTTTAATGCGGAGTTAAAACGGGTGAGGGAAGAGTTTTTCCATTCCATAAGTCAGTAATATCTATTATTTACATGAGTCCTGAATTATCTGTTCTTGCTGTTGTGGAGTGAAAACGGAAAAGATCTTATATTAGATAAAATGCCGACTGAAAAATAATTCTACCATTTTTTTTACGTTGTGTTGGATTGTAGTGGTATAAACCAAATATAAGTTTGAGTATTTAAGTAAATGTCACCACAGACAAAGGAATATCAATTCCTTTATCTGTGCTGTCACCAAGTCACCAGTAAATTCAGATAAGAAAATGATCAAATCCTAAATTTTCTGTTAATTTTCTTTTTTAGCTTATGAGTCATGTTTATAAAAATCTGTTTAACGTGTAACCGTCCAACTTACCTGCTTACATATAGATTTCAAAAAATTAGGTTATATTATTTTCTTTTAATAAAATCAACAAATCAAGACGACACAGAAGACATATTAAACAAAAGATCATTTCAATCAGCTGCCCGAAATAATCAGGTGTTGAGACCATCAATATATGAAAACCTATCTATATAATTAATAAAATAATCATAATTAAATGTCTAAGATATTATTTTAATTAAAACAATTATTCAAACTCTATTTAAATATTAGGGAATAAAAATCTGGGGCAATATTATAAAATAAGCAGATCTTGTTATATAATAAGTCTTAATGCAAGATATTCTATTTTACTTACCTGCTATACAAGTTCATATTTGAACGTCATATTTATGACAGGGGCGTAAATAATTTAAAGTAATTTCAACTAAATCCCGTGAATCTATGTTTATGCGCGAATTTAAATACCAAATATACATAAGTAAAGATACTATTTCATCTTTACCCTGAATGTTTCAATATGTGAAAGTGTAACATATGAATCAATTGTTACATTAAAATTTTGTGGAAAACAAAAACAAAAACACTACAAGTTTGGATATAACTAACAAGAAGACGTAAGTGTAATTTCAGGAAAATTTACAAGAAAGAAGATACCAATAACTCAAAGGACATTGATGAATGGAATATCTAAAAGGAACATGAACTTCAATTCCAACTAATGTGGTAAAAACTAATCCAAAATTTCAGCATATTTTCAAGATTTTAAAAAAACAAAAAGAACTTTAAAAAAATTATGTGATTAAATTTCAATATTCAAATTTGGTATTTTTCAAGGGAGGTTTATCGAGGGAAAACGTATTATTTTATTTCTGATATTATTATTATTACTATTGTTGCAATTTATATGGACTTAAAGGTAATACATCAAATGCACCCTTAAGGCAAAGGACTAAGAACCTGAATAAGATCTTGAACGCAAACCCTGTGTAATGAGTTATCAGCCGAGGAAAATGTTTTAACGATAAATGGAACTAATGTGAAATATGATTGTATTTAAATATCAATTTTGAAAGGTATATTATTAAAACTTGAAATTGTAACAAAATGTATGTCTGATTTATGATTTATGTGTATATTTATTTTTGTGAATAAAATATTGTATGACGAAAAAAGTAGGAGGTAATAAACGAAATAAAATAAATTATTGAAATAATTTCAAAATTTCAATAGATAAAACGTTGCGATAAAGGTTTCAAAAGAAAAAGATTATAGGAAAAATATCAGCTTTGTAGTAGCTGTTATTTTGCCGCTTAGCCACATACAAATTATAACTACATTGATTATCCCGGCATTGTTTCTCCATAACAAAATAACACACTGACTCAACTGCCCTGTGTGCAGCAAACGGTTCAATGGGCGCGGTCATATTTTTAAATGACGAATAACCAATAACCGATATAAATTATGCTATATGATGTTGTACTGCGTAACAAGTTAGTTTGACGTAGTTCTCTAAAGCGCCAAAAGGTAGGAGCACAATCCAGAGAGTGAGGTAGCCAACGTAGCCGTTGGAACTACCACACCTGCTTCCTGCGTGGTCCCGCGCACGGCCGGTCAAACATTGGGTTGTGGTGGGGCTATGCACTTCCGCTAGAAGCTCCGCCTGACCGCCTCGCCCCTCTTCTTTGGAAGGCAGAGTGGAGGGCAGGAGCAACTGGTACATCGAGCAAGTAGCCAATCTGTTATTACATTTATTTATTTAAAAGTCGAAAAACTGCCCATGCGAGCAACTAACATGTCGATTAGTGGGTTTCAGGACTTTATTTAATTGTTATATTTATTTTTTAAAAGTCAACTAACTGTCCCTGTAACCAACTAACATGTCGATCAACTGCTGGGCCCCCTAAAAGATAATGCGAGATTAATAAATTAAAATAAATGTATTAAATATTTGATGCATGCACATTCATTCTAATTCATAGTATGAATTAATGAACTGTTGGCAAATTTACTATACAGGTTGTCTCAAAAGTCGACGACCAAAATTCACAGGCTTGTTAAACGGACTATTTCCAACAAAAAATGTTAAATAAGTTCTTATCATATTCTTCATAATTTACGAGCTATTGACATTTTTAATATTTTTTCATAATCTGCGTTTTGCAATCTTATAAATTACTAGACTTATCGCCGATTGGGGCTTAGCCCCCAAACCCCCTTTTGGAGTTCGCTTCACTTACTTACCTTCCTCAATCACCTCAAGTTTAAATCAAACTCAACTATTGCGTTTAATTAACCAAAGAAAAACTACACAACAATGACCTTTGGTGAGCACATTAACACCTACACAGGCAGTCCCATATCGATTCGATATCGAAACATTTGACCAACCGGCTGCTTGTTAGTTTTATTGAATGAACTCTCGACTACGATGGTTGTTTCGAAGTGAATAAAAGCAAAAAATAAAGTGCTCACTCAATCAAAGTCAATCAGATATAAATACAAAGTTGTGGTTACAATGTTAAATTGGAGTTCTACAAATGGATTTACGTGTAAAAAAAACAACAAATTAGACTTCAGTTCACGACAGAATTATAGTAACCTAACTTAACTTAACTCCGCAGAGCGATGTATGGTGGCTGTTCGTTGTACAAATTACAAATAAATGAATCTGTAAAAACAAAATAAAGTCAAATTAAACAGAAATAAATTGCAGACCTCCAAAAGTAAGCAACAAAAGTAGGATTCAAACCCGTGACCACATGATCTTGAATCACCTGACAACATATCCACTGGGCTACCGCGGGCCATCAAATTTATCATTCGATATAACAAACAATCGGTTGATTACATTTTCCAATATCGAAACAAACGATATTTGCGATATTGGACCTCCCGTGTAGGCGATAATGTGCTCACCTTGTTTTGCAACAGCTGATTTAGTATTGCCTACTCGGGCGGTTTTTTTAAATCAGCTGATACAAACATGTGGTATTAGCCAAAGATAGTGTGCTTTCATTAAACGGCTTTCCAAAACTGCACACATTTAAATGGGCCAAAATACTAAAAATTACTTCTTTTCCGATGAATAGCGGCTAAACGGATGATCGGATCTTAAATCTGACGGAAATTCGTTGGTTGGAAATTAAATTTTCTACAACTTTTGTATTTAACATTTTTGCCATCTCTTACCGTTTCCGTACAAAACGCGCTCAAAGTGGAAAAATTGAAAAAGTGGAATTTTCCCCGCCCCCAAAATCCCCCAAAAACTCAAAAATGTTAACTTTTGGTAATTTTTCTGGGAGTTTCTCGTCAAGAGCTTTAATTCAAGTATGGGGTCGAGGCGGGTACGATTAAGGGAAGTGCCTCATAGTTTATGTCAGTGAGTGAGTGAGTGAGTGAGTGAGTGAACCCGTCTAGCTTTATATAAGTAGATTTTTAGGCAAGACAGTATGTACGTAGGACCATACAACTTTTACTCTGTATAAACATTAACTTATTAACTAACATTAACTAATTAATTAACATAATTAGTAAATATACAAAAAAAATTTTAGGAGTTTAATAACATTGAAAACACGGATTAACCCAATTTAAATTTAAATTTTACATCTCAAACTAATTGTTTAACTATTTTACAACTGTGTTTCCCTCTACAGTTTCTGCCTTAGAGAGCGATCCTATATCTTAAAAACTTTCCCATTTAATGCAGATAATAATAGTATTAAGATATTAAAATATTTATTTTAATAATTTAAGTATTTGCGTATTTTTAGCGAATTTCCCTTATAGGGAAGAAGCTATGTATTACCGTAGTCAGCATCGTAAGACCTAGGCCCGGGACCATGATAACTTTTCGTTTTGAGGTCCCCAGACCCCAAAAACACCATTCGTTCGAAACTGTATATATCTATATATATTTATATATGTGTGTGTCCGTGAGCACGATAACTCTCGTAAAAATTGTCCGATTTTGATGAAATTTGGTATAAACGTGTAAAGCAACATTTATGACTTTAAGTTCGAAAACCAGCCAGATCGCTCTATCCAAAGGGGTATTTTGGGGGGGGTTTTGTACCCCAAAAATTGGTTTTTGAATTTTTTACATATCATTTTGGAAATAGTCAAATTTTAGTTTTTACTATTGGATTCAGCTTAAAAAACACACAATTTGGTATTTTGATCATTCCTCTACGTCAATTGGTTACCGAGATATTGAAAGTGCTAAACGCAGTATGTTGTCTAATGTTATTCTTATGGAGGAAAATATAAAAAAATATCTCGCTTATTTATAAAGGTATACTGACGAAACTTGGTATACGGCTTTATCTGGTTGTGGTCCATTGATATTTGCTCAAAAAAAATTTTTTGCAAAAGGCTCCCATAGCAGCAAACCTGCGTTCTCAGCCCCATGTTATTGTTATGGATTAAATGCTATGTTTCCCTTAATTATCAACACAAATGAATAAAAACTGGTATATGACTTCACCTAGATGAGTTATATTGATATTAGCATAAAACCCCATTTTTTGTGATCCATGATGCAGCAAACCTGCGTACTCAGCCCCAATGTTAATCTTATGGAGAATAATTCAAATTGTATATATTGCTTATTTGTGAATATATTTTTATGAAACTTGGTAAGTTGCTTTATGTAGTATTAAGACAGTTATATATCCATTGGAAATTCGCTGAGTATGCAGGTCTGCTGCAACGGGGTTATTTTTTAATTAATAAACATTTTCTGAAATTGGCCATAATTTAAAATATTAAACAAAATTAGAGTAATTAATCCTATTTTTACATAAGTCACGTACTAAAATATAAAATAAAAGGCAAGTTGATTAAAAAAATTGTTGTTACATGGTCAATATCAGCTATTATTTTTGAATCAGCTGTTATTATTGAATCACCTGTGTCAATTGTTGAGCTACTGTTTATTCAAGCTCATTTACAGTAATTCATTGATAATTATTGTCACAGTTTTAAATGTATTTCCTGTTTGGATGAATGTTTTTTGGTGATTTTTTGTTTGTAAATCACGTTTATTGTAAAAAGGGTTTGTCTGTTTGTTTTTACAATATTTTTTATGTTACATTCCGATTATGTAGTACTCGGCTAGGGAATATGCTGACATGCATTTGTTATGGTTTTACTGATGGAAATGCACATGCTGCTGCAAGGGAATACAGAGTTCGGTATCCTAACAGACTGCGGTTCCCTGATCATAGAGTATTTTTGTATGTTCATAGGTGTTATGAGGAGGGTAAGATTCCTGATTATACTGAGAGGTTGGGAAGGCCCCGTATTGACAATAATGATGAAATGTTGTTGAATATGGTAGAAGATGACCCAACTACAAGTGTACGTCGTTTGTCAAGAGAGACTGGAATATCAAGAGCGTCAGTTCATAGGAGCCTTAGAAGAAACCAGTTGTACCCTTATCATGTGCAGCGTGACCAGGCTCTTCTATCTACAGATCATGCAAAAAGAGTGAGGTTTTGTAGAGAGATGCTAACGAGAATCCGAGCTGATGATGGATTTTTCATTAACATATTGTGGAGTGACGAAACTTGTTTCAAAAGAACAGGAATTTATAATATTCACAACACACATTACTGGTCATATGAAAATCCCAAAGTAATAAGAGATAGTCACTTTCAGCACCAGTTTGGAAAAAATATATGGGCTGGTATCGTTGGTTGGACCATTTGAGTTGCCAGGGAGGCTGAATGGCGAGAATTATTTGAACTTCCTGCAAACCAACTTTGGAGAATTACTTCAGCATATCACACTTAACACCCACAAAAATATGTGGTTTCAGTATGATGGCGCACCAGCTCACTTTTCTGTTGATGTTAGGCAACATCTGAATGCAGTGTTTACAGACAGATGGGTTGGAAGACTAGGGACCATTCTGTGGCCACCGAGATCACCTGATCTGACTCCTATGGATTTCTTCTTGTGGGGGTACTACAAGGAAATAGTTTTTTCAACTGACTGCCAAAGTGAGGATGAACTAAGACAACGAATTCCACATATGCTACCATCATGATTTAAAATAACAGGTATTCCTTTCGTTCTCTGAAGAAGAACTTCATTCGTCGTTGTCGGCTATGTATCAAGGAAGAAGGTCGCAATTTTGAACATTTATTGTGACATTCAAGCTTTAGGAAAAGAAAACGTGATATCCCGTTGACAATGTGTGTTAGTGTCAAGGTAAGATTTTTATAAGTTAATTGGATATTACTTATTTTTAATCAATGAACAGAAGGAGTACAATTAATTGTTTTTAATAAAAAAATTTCATTTTTAAAATTAAATTGTCTTTTGCTTAATACTTTAGTAGTTACTCGAGTCGAAATAGGATTTACTACATTTTTGATACTGTTTTAAATTATGGCTAATTTCAGGAAATGTGTATTAATCAAAAGAAATAAGCCAATACTGAAATTAGGGAAATAAATGTTTTAACATCTTAATACTATTATTATCTGCATTAAACGGGAAAGTTGTTAAGATAAAGGATCACTCTCTAAGGCAGAAAATGTAGAGGGAAACACTGTTTTAAAATAGTAACAAAATTAGTTTGAAATGTACAATTTAAATTTAAATTGGGTTAATCCGTGTTTTTAATGTTACTCCTAAAAAATGCATTTTTGTATATTTACTGTTAAGGTTTATACAGAGTAAAATTTGGATGGTCCTTCGTGCATATTTTCTTACCTAAAAATAATTTATAAGATTAAAAAACGTAGATTATAAAAAAAAAATTAAAAACGTCAGTACCTAGCTCGTAAACTATGAAGAATATGATATGAACATATGTGACATTTTTTGTTAGAAATAGTCCATATAACAAACCTGTGAAGTTTGGTCGTCGACTTTTGAGACACCCTGTATAATAAAACCTGATACACTTCAATAAATTACTCATATATATTATTAATTCAATCAACATTAATTGAAATCAATCCGAAAAAACTGCGTTGGCTTTAAACAAATTTATTTGTCATCGTAGGTATAATTTGATAGCAACAAATGTAATACTTAATTATTTGCTATTGCAATAAAGTAAATTAATAGTCGAGGAAGCACAAGATGCTAGTTGCCCCGAGTAAACTCAATCAAGACGTGCAATGCTCTGCTAGTTTAAACTTTTGATGTAATTAGAAGCGATAAATATAACTCAAATGAACTTAATGACGTTGTATACAAGTACAACGTTTTATTAGCGAATTTCCCCTATAGGGAAGAAGCTATTACCGTAGTCGGCATGGTAAGACCTAGGCCCGGGACCATGATAACTTTTCGTTTTGAGGTCCCCAGACCCCATAAACACCATTCGTTCGGAACTGTATGTATATATATGCTAGCAGTTACCCGGCGCACATTGCTGCGCCCAAAACTTTGAATTTTTTTAATTACAGCTGTTAATTTTGTAAACACTAAATTTCTAAAACCTGACACTGCACCCTTGTATGCCCTCTGGGTCAGAGCCCTTTGGACAGATTTGCACCAAACGTCACACAAACCATCCTCGAATAATGATTAATAATGCCTGAAAGTTTCATTACAATATGTCGAGCGGTTTCGGAGTCCATAGGCTACATACATATATACATACATACTTCCTCTTTTATGTATATATATATATATATATATATATATATATATATATATATATATATATATATATATATATACAGTACATATATGTTTCCGTGGGTGCGATAACTCTCGTAAAAAAGGTCCGATTTTGATGAAATTTGGTACAAACGTGTAAAGCAGCATTTATGACTAAAGTTCGGAAACCAGACAGATTGCCCCATCGGAAGTGGTATTTTGGGGGGTTTTGTACCCCAAAAATGGGTTTTTTGAAGTTTTTACATGAAATATTTAATGAAATCAAATTGTAGTGTTCACCATTGGATTCAAATTTAAAAAACACAAAATTTGGTGTTTTTATCATTTATCTACGTCAATTGGTTATAGAGATATTGAAAGTGCTAAACACAGTACATTGTCCAATGTTATTCTTATGGAGAGTAAGACAAAAACTAGATCTCGCTTATTTATGAACGTATACTAACGAAACTTGGTTTACAGCTTCATCTGGTTGTGGTCTACTGTTTTTTGCACAAAAAAGCAATTTTTAAGGATTATTCCCGTAGCAGCAAACCTGCGTACTCAAACCCTATGTTATTCTTATGGAGAATAAGTCAAATTTAATGTCTCCCTTAATTATGAACATAAATTAATAAAACTTGGTATGTGGCTTCAACTAGTTGAGTTAAATTGATGTTCACATAAAAACACATTTTTTGTGTGCCTTTTTGCAGCAAACCTGCGTACTCATCCCCCATGTTATTCTTATGGAGAATAATTAAAATTGTAGAAATCCCTTATTTATGAATGAATATTGATCAAACTTGGTATGTAACTTCACTTAGTTGAATTATATTTATGTATATATAAACACCAATTGTTTGTGATCCTTGTTTCAGCAAACCTACGTACTCATCCCTAATGTTATTCTTGTGGAGAATAATTAAAATTGTATATATCGCTTATTTATGAATATATTGTTATGCAACTTGGTATGCGGCTTTATGTGGTATTAAGACATATATTATGCATTGGAAATTCGCTGAGTATGCAGATTTGCTGCGACGGGGGTATTTTATAAATTTATATTTCTTCATGGGGTGCTCAATCTTTTGTTAGTAGACGTTAAGACCAACCGAATTCTGAATCGCATTTCAATAGAATTAAGAACGATTAAGAAACCGTTGTGTTTAAAATATAAGGTTGCAAAATTAGTCTTTTAGGTTCTGCATGTCGAAATTAGTAATAATACAAAATTAGTACCACTAACCATGTGGTAACAAGCCGTAATGCTAATTCCTGTTTAACCTAACAATTTTGCGAGCTTTGTACTTGACTTGACACAAAAGGCGACAAATAAACAATTCAAATGCCACAAAGGTTTGCTGCAAGTGTGGAAACTGTAGCCCCGGACGAAACGTTGTGTGTGTGTAAATTGGGTTATATTTTAACTTTTAAATCAATCAGGGATGCACGACAAGTATAGATCGGAACAATCAGGGATGTACGGACAAATTTTAATGTTAAACCCAGGAAAGTGGCTGAAAATGAATGATGCATAAAGAATGATTCGCAAACGGTCTTACAAGAGAAAATGCCTTGTGATAAACCATTAACTACAGTTAAATTTGGTAAGTTTTTAAGATTTGAAAGATTTTATCATCTTTTTAAATGATATAAATAAAAGAACATAAACATAACTAAATATTTATATTGATTTTATAAATATAAAAATTTATTCAAAGTTACAACTAAATTAACAGTTAATAAAAACATGTATACAATAAGCAGCTTGCGCACTTCGTTTAGCGCTAATGTTGGAGAAAATTTATCAAAATGAAACCCCTATATAAAATATGCAGATTAAATATACTCAGGTCTTTATTACCCTCCTGTCAGCTTTATTTCATTTTCACTTAATTCTCTCAGACTCTAGTGACTTGTAACGTCAAGGTCTCTGAAATTGAATTACTTGTTTAACTTAAAGGTAATTAGGGACATTTTTGTATTTTCTAATAAATGTTAAAAATAAATTAAATAATATTGCACTACACCGAGTTGACGACCTTTCAATGAAAAGGTAAGAAATTTTTTATGATATCAAAGCTTTATACAGTGATAATGAATTTATGGAGCAATACAAAAAATATATAGTGAAATAAGTGAAGCTAAGTTAAATTAAAAGTCAATCAAGTTTACATCCGTTAAAACTGAACTGTGATTATTTCAATATGTAATTATTAATGACAATTAAGTAAATCTGAATGTCAATGAATATCTTAGTTAATATTTTTAGAGAGTTAAAAGTCGATCGAGTTGGCACTTAGTTTAAAATATGAAAATTTAAAGATGGTTCTGTATTCTACAGAAATTGTAACGAAGTTAAATATACCCCAACTATAAAATTAGGAAAAATAAAAAAATCTGGGATGCAGAAACATCTGAGGTATCAAAGATTCAACTAACAATAATAATAAAATATAAAAAAAAAACAGCACGGTAAATCAAAAATGCTCCAGTGGAGGGGGGAAAGTGCACGCCCCCCCACCACTGGGCATATAACCAGGTCACAGAGCTCCTACGGGTCAGTTGGGCCCTAGCGGCCCGACCCACCGGATGGGCGCGTTGAGCCCCCGGTACGCTGGAAGGGCGTGTTGAGCCCCCAGCACCGTCGGACGGGCGTGCTGAGCCCCCGACACCCCGCATGGGCGTGGTGAACCCGCGGGTGGCCGGAAGGGCGCGTTGAGCCCCCGGTACGCTGGATGGGCGTGTTGAGCCCCCAGCACCGTCGGACGGGCGTGCTGAGCCCCCGACACCCCGCATGGGCGTGGTGAGCCCGCGGAAGGCCGGAAGGGCGTGTTGAGCCCCCGGTACGCTGGATGGGCGTGTTGAGCCCCCAGCACCGTCGGACGGGCGTGCTGAGCCCCCGACACCCCGCATGGGCGTGGTGAGCCCGCGGAAGACCGGAAGGGCGTGTGGAGTCCCCGGTACGCTGGATGGGCGTGTTGAGCCTCCAGCACCGTCGGACGGGCGTGCTGAGCCCCCGACACCCCGCAAGGGCGTGGTGAGCCCGCGGAGGACTGGAAGGGCGCGGTGAGCCCCCGGTACGCTGGATGGGCGTGTTGAGTCCCCAGCATCGTCGGACGGGCGTGCTGAGCCCCCGACAGTAAATTGGGTCTGTAGTGAGAAAGTGGGGGGATGACCTTTGTTTGTTCTCCCCCCCCTCTTTCTAATTGTGTATATTAATCGATGTGTGGTTTTCAGCCGGGAGTTTATGTCAGACTCTCAGCCTGATCAGATCGGAAGGTTCCAGCTGACTTCTGAGCTACAGCGCCAGAACCGTCTCCAAGAGGAGAGCAGCAGCGTGGAACCGGAGGTCCAGCTGACTTCTGAGCTACAGCGCCAGAACCGTCTCCAAGAGGAGAGCAGCAGCGTGGACCCAGAACCCGGCGTGCAGAGTTCGTCCAGTCCGTGTATCCCCTGTCATCCTGCCGACTTCGGGGTCGCAGAAGCCACGAGAACCAGGGACAAGCGAGGAGCACTACGAACCTGCACGGAGGCCGGAGCCAAAAGGGTGGCAACTACAACCCGGGACATCACGGAGACGCCAGGACTGATCCCCCTGTGACGTAGTGAGCTGGTACCCGGAGCCACTGCCAGAACTACAGACCCAGGATCCTTTATTCAAAGAGTGGAATCCGAATGTTGTACATAGAAAGTGTGAATAAACTAAGTAATTGGCAATTCGGTCGTTTTCACTAGCGACCCTTACCAACCCTTTAAAAGTTAAGTGCTCGAGGAAACTTCCTCACAAGATTTTGGCGCCCGAACAGGGACTTTAGTGAAAGTGCTCTAGGTGAAGTGATTAATTGTTCAGTCGTATTTTTTTTCTCAAAATTACGGATACCTTGTGGAAAACCGAATTGCCTTTTTAGAACAAAAAAAAAATGCCTTCGGACAGAGAGTCTGAAACCGGGAGTGTGTCATTAGAAGATGAAAAGATGAATCCGAGGACAGGATGGATCTACGCTCTCAAGAAAACAGAGCTTATTGAAGAGCTTCAAAAGTTTGGACTACGCACCGCAGGCAAGGTGAAAGCGGATCGTCACATGCTGAGCAGCTTTATTCGTGGAGCGTATCGACCACCAGCACGAACACAAAGTCAGACCGATCCAGGATCTCCTGACAGAGATAACCAACTACCCTCAGACCAAGATGCAGGAAATTCCAAAAGTGAGAAGGAGCCAGGAACTCTGGAGAGTGACGAAGCCAAAACCGTAAGTCAGAAACGCTGTGATAATCTTAGCATATGTAACACCGTAAGAAAGTGGAATTTAAATTATGACGGAGATAAGGATGTTATTCTCTTCTTAGAGAGGCTAAACGAATTAAGGGAGGCTTACAGATTAGGTGAAGATGACCTGTTGCTCGCCCTTCCAGAGTTACTCAAGGGTAAGGCCCTTTTATGGTACAGGAACTGTAGGTCTTTGTGGGCCACTTGGGTGGAGTTTCTAGGCCATTTTGAAAATCAATTCCTGCCTAGCAGGTATAGAGAAAAGCTAGATCTGGAAATAAGAGCGCGGACGCAAGGTCCAAATGAAAACTTTAATGACTATGCTATAGCAATCCAAACCCTGATGCGTAGACATGGTAAATATTCTGAGGAACAACAGTTTACTCAAATTTACGAAAAAATGCTCCCCGAATATAAGCTTTATGGACTAAGGCAAAATATTAAGACCTTATCTGAGTTAATGACAGCCGCAACAGAGTACGAGGCCGTGAAACAATCCGTTAAATCTTATCATCCCCCTATAAACGCAGCACAAGCAATGTACCCAGATACTGCGTACAATTTCAATCAAAACTTCCCAAGGCCCTCAAATAACCGGAACCAGTCACAAGGAAATAGATATAGGTCTCATAACAACCAACTTAATCCCAGAAACAGTTATAACTCCAACGGCAATGGCCAGCGTGATACAAGGCCTAAATGCTGGAACTGTGACAAACCTGGCCACCTTTTCAGAGACTGTAGACTCCCTAAGAAACCTTCTCCGTGTAGATTCTGCGGGGCTGAGTGTAAGTCTGGAACTTGCACCTGCTCAAGAGCGGTAAACTCCAGAGGGGACTGTAAAAGGAGGGGTCCTCCAAGTCCTCGAGAGTAAGCTATTTGGACCCCCTGAGTGAAGTTAAGATGCATGAGACTATGGCTAAGGAAACTAAAGTTGGATTAGATAATAGAATGTATATAGATGTAAATATGTTTAACTATAAGATAAGAGCCCTAATAGATACTGGCGCAAGCAGGAGTTACATAAGCAAACCAGTAACAGACATTCTCGAGAATAATGGAATTAAAGCAGAGAAGGTAAATGATCAGTTTGCTCGGGTTGCAAATGGAACCAGGATTCCTATAAATAAAAGTTTTAAGTTAAATGTCAATTTAAACGAGGGAAAATGTCCTATTGAGGTATATATGCTGCCAGGACTAGTAACGGATTTAGTTATTGGCGTCGATACCCTTAAAGAGTAATCATAAATGTATCACAGCAGGAGATATACTGGACAAAGAGTAGTTCTTTTCAAAAAAGAAATACAATTAGACAGTGAAGCACTCAATGACATACGACCTCTAACCGCCAAAGAAGAGGAAAGGGTGAGACGATTTTTAGATGTAGAGCTCCAAAAATTTGAGGAGGTTCGTGGTCCTACCCATCTTGTAGAACATGTCCTACAGTTAAAACCAGGGGCACAACCGGTTAAACATAGATACCAACCAAGGAACCCCGCTATGCAACAGGTGATCAACGAGGAGATTGATAAAATGTTAGCAGAAGGAGTAATAGAGCCGTCTGTGAGTCCGTGGAGCTCAGCAGTAGTCCTCGTAAAGAAGCCCTCTGGAAAGTATAGATTTTGTGTGAACTTGAAAGCAGTGAATGATGCAACGGTAAAAGACGCATATCCGTTACCACAGGTACAGGCCATACTAGACCGCTTAAAGGAGGCAAAGTATATATCCACAATAGATCTGAAGGATGGCTACTGGCAGGTACCCTTAGAGGAGAAAAGCAGGCGCTTAACAGCATTTACCGCGCCGTCAAGAGGATTGTACCAATTTAAGGTCATGGCGTTTGGCCTACATTCAGCACCTGCTACATTTCAAAGGCTATTGGACACCGTTTTAGGCCCAGACCTAGAGCAAATAGCTTTTGCGTACTTAGACGACATCATTGTTCTGGGGAAAACGCTGGATGAGCACCTTCAAAATTTGACAAAGATATTTAAGCGACTAAGAGATGCAAAGCTTAAGTTGAACCTCGAAAAGTGCAAGTTTTGCCAGACCGAATTGCGATATTTAGGCCACATGGTTAACTCGGAGGGGATCGCTACCGATCCAGATAAAATTGAGGCAATTGTCAAATATCCTGCACCCCGCACGGTACGAGAACTTCGTAGCTTCTTGGGGCTTGCGGGGTGGTACAAACGTTTCATACCAGAATATTCCAAAGTGTCTTCACCAATGAATAAACTCTTAGGAAAAAAGGTCAAGTGGCAATGGACTGAAAAAGAAAATACAGCATTTGAAAAGGTTAAAACGTTGCTAACCCAGGCACCCATTTTAGCATGCCCCGATTTTTCCCTTCAGTTCTATATACAAACGGACGCATCAGACCTTGGCCTGGGAAGTACCCTGTTTCAGAGGGTGGAAGGTCAAGAGCGAGTCATTGCATTTTTAAGTAGAAGCCTCCACGAAAACGAGAAACGTTATTCTACAACGTAAAAAGAATGTTTAGCAGTTCTCCATGCACTTAGGAAATTCCGTCCCTATATAGAAGGCTACCATGTTATTATATACTCCGATCACCAAGCACTGAAATGGCTAAGCACATTAAAAAGCCCCTCGGGGAGACTGGCACGCTGGTGTTCCGAGCTGCAACAGTACGATTTTAAAATTGAGTATCGAAAAGGTGCCATGAACAAGGTTGCAGATGCACTGTCACGAATACAGAGAAACGAAAAATCACCTACAAATGGTACTCTGTCAGATAGTGCTCAAATAAACTCTGAGGTTCCTTCCGGTACTAATAAAATGGGCTGGTATGACAGAATGTTTAGAAAGGTTACAAATCAACCAGGAAAATTTACAACGTTTAAGATTTTGGACAGCAAATTGTATAAACATGTGTGGAATAATGTAGGCAGAAATGATCAAAGCACGACCTCACCATGGAAACTTTGTATCCCCAGGGAAAGAGTAAAGGAAATACTGCGTTTAAATCACGACGACCCTACTGCGGGACATTTAGGAATTGCAAAAACATATGACCGCGTGTCCCGAACATATTACTGGCCAGGAATGTTCCGCGACATTGCAAAATACGTTCGGACCTGCGATAACTGTATGAAATTTAAACACCCGAATCAAATGAAGCAAGGGGAGATGCAATTTAGGAGCTCATTTGGCCCTTGGGCTACAGTTAGTTCAGATTTAGTGGGATCATTTCCCCGGTCGACAAAAGGAAACTGTTATTTAGTCATGTTTCAGGATACTTTCACTAAATGGATTGAATGTGCAGCGATTCGAGCAGCCACAGCTAGAGCTGTAAGCCAGGTATTTAAGGAAATGGTAATCCTAAGACATGGGACACCCAGTATGTTGATATCCGATAACGGGACACAGTATACCAGTAGCCTTTTTGAACAGATTGCTAAGGAATATGGCATAACCCATAGGTTCACTCCACCCTATACGCCTCAGGCTAATCCGGTAGAGAGAACAAACAAAGTAATTGAGACAATGATAGCCCAATACCTGACCGAAACACAAAGAAAATGGGACACGTTGCTGCCAGAGTTTATGTTTGCCTTTAACACTTCTACTCATACTTCCACAGGATTTTCCCCTGCTTATTTGAACTACGGACGAGAATTGCGAACCCCTCACATGCTAACGTTACCCCCAGAACAGCTGGAAGAAACTGATCCCCGAATAAAAGCCCAAGAAATGCAATCAATATATAAGTTAGTAAAGAAAAACATGGAAAACGCACATGGTGTCCAACGCCATTATTATAATTTAAGAAGAAGGCCCTACAAACCAAAGGTTGGAGAAAAAGTATTTTGTAGAGAAAGACATTTATCTAATGCACAAAAAGCAATAAATGCTAAATTACTACCCAAGTTCTCTGGTCCCCATTTAATTACTAAAGTAATCTCCCCAGTGGTCATAGAAGTTTATAGGAATGGGAAACCCATCAGGGTACATGTGAAAGATGTAAAAACAACATCAGAATAAGTAAGGTGTAAATAACAAATTATCAGAATGAATAAGTTGGAAATAAAAAAAAAAAAGGCCAATGGACTTTGTCTGGGTTTAGTTAGTGGAATGGTAAAGGAATGTGGGTTAACCCTTTAGGGGTGGGGTCGGAATTTCCATTGTTAAGGTCAAATATTTTAAGATAACACCTTTTCAGGAAGGGTTTGGGTTTTACTCTTAATAACTAGTTGAAACAGGATCGGTTGTTAACCTCACTAAGGCTGAAAATAAGGACGGGCTTATCATTCGTATTCCAGCTCTGCAACATTGCAATGGATCCATCAGCTAAGGACATCGCTGCTCTTCGACAGAACGAGTATATCAACGACCGAGTCATAGCAGCATATTTGAATATACTGCAGGTACGAGGAACAAGAAGCGGATGGCCTCGAGTATACGTATACAACACCCACTTCATGGAGAAATTGTTAAAGTACAATCACGAGGCAGTGGCATCTTGGACAAAAAAGTGGATATATTTAGATTTGATATGCTGTTGGTGACCTATTTCATAGAATCTACAAACCATTGGGTACTTTTGGTTGCGGATCTCCGGACGAAGGAGTTACTGGTTTTTGACAGTCTACATGGCGAACACGACAAGGCCACTGACACCTTCATGAGTTATTTGAAGGCGGAAGCGCTCCATAAGAGAAAGGAAGTTTTCTTAGCCAGGAAATGGAAAACAATTAAGAGAGGAGGACCTAAGCAATACACCAAGGTAGATTGCGGGATATTTCTATGCTTAACTGCGGAAGCGTACACAGCAGACCGCACTATAACATTTGCGCAAGGAAATATTAAATGGCTGCGATCCATCATGGCCGAGGAGCTGGTGCAGAAGAGAATAAAATCTCACCAGCAACCCCCACCAGACCTTCCAGGTGTCAAAATACAACCAGCCAAGAGGGGGAGGAAGAAAATAAAAAGAAGTGAGTCGCCAATGTTCACTCCGCTAGAGGCCGGGAAGGACACAACATCTCCACCTAGATAAGTAACCGTGCCCGACACCAAACATCCTACAACGGACGGAGAATCATCTCGACACCGGTCCAGCGAGGAGTCGCAGCAAGCCAGCACTTCAGGTCAAGTCCCTCACAAACCCCCCTCACGCAGCGATAACAAGAGAAGGAATCCGCGGAGTACATCATCATCCTCGTCCTCATCCTCGACATCGACATCGAGCAGTTCATCGAGCAGTTCGTCAAGCAGTTCCTCGTCAGAGGACAGCCGAGCAGAGAACCCGCCTAAACAAAACAAGGTAGAGGAGACGACCAACGCAGCGGATGTTTTGGAGACTGTCATTTCGCAAGAGGAACAGCAGCTTATAACCACTGAAATTACGGAGGAACTGGCTGTGGAGGCCATATACGAAAAAGTCCCTGAAGAGTTCGGGAACGACTGGGAATTTGTCTCCTTATCTCCCACAACTAACCTAGAAGAAGTGACTCCTGCGGTAATTGGGACGGAGAAACCTAAAGTATCCCAACCAGAGACTTTCAAAATGCAAGAAAGGAGGGTAATAGTGGAGCCAGGCATCGTGCAGGTTGAGATTCAAAACCAAACTACACCGGCAGCAAAAACATCAAGAAAAAGAGACCGACGCCATCAGAAGAAGGAAAAATCCCCTATGCAAAAGAAAAGGGGCCCGAAAACAAAAGCGCAAGTTCCGGGACCGCAACGACCAGACCCGCTACTGGAAAGAAGGCTGAAATTGTTCTGTTATATAAATAAGATTATTTTACGTTAAATAAGAGATGTATTTATTTTAAAGAAGAGATCAATTTAATTTTGCTTTAATAAAGGCTGTTTTGTTTAATACTATTATAAATAAATAAATGTTATGTGTGTCAAAAAATTGTATATTGGTGAGTAACAATTATTCTGTCCTATGTATAAAACCAGAGGTGATACAGACATGAGGGACAGTAAGAGGATTAATTAATCCACTACATCTAAGGTGTAAATTATAAGTTAAGAAGTTAATAGGGGGCGGTGTTACGAAGTAGGTAAGGAGATAAAGATGAAAAGTCTTGTGTTGGTGAATTTTTTTCACTGGGGGAAGAAAAGGGAGAGTGTAACGAAGTTAAATATACCCCAACTATAAAATTAGGAAAAATAAAAATATCTGGGATGCAGAAACATCTGAGGTATCAAAGATTCAACTATTAATAATAATAAAATATAAAAAAAAACAGCACGGTAAATCAAAAATGCTCCAGTGGAGGGGGGAAAGTGCACGCCCCCCCACCACTGGGCATATAACCAGGTCACAGAGCTCCTACGGGTCAGTTGGGCCCTAGCGGCCCGACCCACCGGATGGGCGCGTTGAGCCCCCGGTACGCTGGAAGGGCGTTTTGAGCCCCCAGCACCGTCGGACGGGCGTGCTGAGCCCCCGACACCCCGCATGGGCGTGGTGAACCCGCGGGTGGCCGGAAGGGCGCGTTGAGCCCCCGGTACGCTGGATGGGCGTGTTGAGCCCCCAGCACCGTCGGACGGGCGTGCTGAGCCCCCGACACCCCGCATGGGCGTGGTGAGCCCGCGGAAGGCCGGAAGGGCGTGTTGAGCCCCCGGTACGCTGGATGGGCGTGTTGAGCCCCCAGCACCGTCGGACGGGCGTGCTGTGCCCCCGACACCCCGCATGGGCGTGGTGAGCCCGCGGAAGGCCGGAAGGGCGTGTTGAGCTCCCGGTACGCTGGATGGGCGTGTTGAGCCCCCAGCACCGTCGGACGGGCGTGCTGAGCCCCCGACACCCCGCATGGGCGTGGTGAGCCCGCGGAAGGCCGGAAGGGCGTGTTGAGCTCCCGGTACGCTGGATGGGCGTGTTGAGCCCCCAGCACCGTCGGACGGGCGTGCTGAGCCCCCGACACCCCGCATGGGCGTGATGAGCCCGCGGAAGGCCGGAAGGGCGTGGTGAGTCCCCGGTACGCTGGATGGGCGTGTTGAGCCCCCAGCACCGTCGGACGGGCGTGCTGAGCCCCCGACACCTCGCATGGGCGTGGTGAGCCCGCGGAAGGCTGGAAGTGCGTGTTGAGCTCCCGGTACGCTGGATGGGCGTGTTGAGCCCCCAGCACCGTCGGACGGGCGTGCTGAGCCCCCGACACCCCGCATGGGCGTGGTGAGCCCGCGGAAGGCCGGAAGGGCGTGTGGAGTCCCCGGTACGCTGGATGGGCGTGTTGAGCCCCCAGCACCGTCGGACGGGCGTGCTGAGCCCCCGACACCCCGCAAGGGCGTGGTGAGCCCGCGGAGGACTGGAAGGGCGCGGTGAGCCCCCGGTACGCTGGATGGGCGTGTTGAGTCCCCAGCATCGTCGGACGGGCGTGCTGAGCCCCCGACAGTAAATTGGGTCTGTAGTGAGAAAGTGGGGGGATGACCTTTGTTTGTTCTCCCCCCCCTCTTTCTAATTGTGTATATTAATCGATGTGTGGTTTTCAGCCGGGAGTTTATGTCAGACTCTCAGCCTGATCAGATCGGAAGGTTCCAGCTGACTTCTGAGCTACAGCGCCAGAACCGTCTCCAAGAGGAGAGCAGCAGCGTGGAACCGGAGGTCCAGCTGACTTCTGAGCTACAGCGCCAGAACCGTCTCCAAGAGGAGAGCAGCAGCGTGGACCCAGAACCCGGCGTGCAGAGTTCGTCCAGTCCGTGTATCCCCTGTCATCCTGCCGACTTCGGGGTCGCAGAAGCCACGAGAACCAGGGACAAGCGAGGAGCACTACGAACCTGCACGGAGGCCGGAGCCAAAAGGGTGGCAACTACAACCCGGGACATCACGGAGACGCCAGGACTGATCCCCCTGTGACGTAGTGAGCTGGTACCCGGAGCCACTGCCAGAACTACAGACCCAGGATCCTTTATTCAAAGAGTGGAATCCGAATGTTGTACATAGAAAGTGTGAATAAACTAAGTAATTGGCAATTCGGTCGTTTTCACTAGCGACCCTTACCAACCCTTTAAAAGTTAAGTGCTCGAGGAAACTTCCTCACAAAATGATACAGTTCAAGTATCATTTCAAAGGAGATTTAGTACCGTCCGCTTTATCCATTCACCACTCTGTTAGTAATACGTATACATAACAAACAAAAAGTATTGTAGAAGACTTTGCTACCAAAACTTCTTAGAAATTAATTTATTGGCTATGGAGTGATTGGGTGCTTACAGAGTTTATTTAATCGGTATTAGTTAGCAACGTTGTATTAACATATCGTATAATTTTCTCAGCGACTAATTCAATAATAGTTTAATCATACGAGATGGTAGATCCATAGATCACACATTTTCAATGTGATATTTATTTTTAAATCCGCTTTATTAAAACAAAGTTTTTGGGCAATTTCAGCTCGGCCCCCGACGGCTCTCTGACTGGTCTATACTAGTTCAGAGGTCAACACTGGGTACAGCAAAATGAAGCTGTCACAGTATTGGTAAGTCTTTTGGCTATCCAGTGTGACAACTTCCCTTCCTTGGTTCTTACTTGTCTTTTCTGGGGGCTTGACTCCCAGTTGAGCCTGGATACCCAGTCTAGTCCAAGTCCTTGGAGGGAGTAGTGGATCTTCCTTTCAGCCTGGGACGGGTGCCTGGGAGGAAGGGCCCTTACCCGACGGTCTTCGGTCTGCCGGGCTGGGGGACGAACTGTCCTGGGGCCACCCGACCCCTGAGAGGTTGGAGGCTCTGTGCGATGGCAGTCTCTGTCTGGTGGACTTAGGGGGACGTCGGGTTAGAGGGCGAATCGTCCTGGGGTGTTGTCACCCACAGGTAAGGCTCTCTCTCATTTTCTGAAGCGAGGCAGACTGACTCCATCCTACCACCTTTCCCATCCCTCTTTTACCTCTTTCCGGTGGCTGTACAATATCCCTAGGGAGACGTGCCTAGCCGGCTAGGCCGGGGCCTCCTAATTCCCCATAATCCCCCCTCCTAATCCCCCCAAAACAAACAAACAACAAACAATTTCAGCTTCCTCAAATTATACATTTGGCTCATTTAAATAAAATAAAATAAAAGACAAACCCTTCCAAAATGATGCTAATCTTATTAACGGCAGAAAGATAAACACATTTCTTGTGTCTTTGTTAACTAAACTTAGTTTTGGTGCTAAATTTGGTCATCCGGTTAAACCATCAAGGGTTTAGCCGATAGACCCATTAAACGTAGCATATTTCTGTGAACATTCGATACCTAGCTGCTATTTTTCTTCGGAAAATTAATTAAGGTAGCTTTTTAAGAAAATATAGACCTTCGATAGTTCAAGACCAATTAATTGTTGTTTGGTTAGTTTCCATCAAAACCTTAAAAATTACCACTGGCAATACACCCACAAATAATATCAAACAAAAACAAAATGTAATTTATTTAATCATTTTATAAACTGTGTAAAAAAAACGTGTGTGCATCTGGCGAAGTGCAAACCTGGCGAGGCGGGAAACGGAAGGAGAGCGAGGCCTCGCGTGGCTGGAGCTCGGTAATGAGAGAGTTCTTTGATCTTTGGTGCGAAATAAAAAGGAACTCAGTCATTGTTTTATATGCGGTAAATTAGTAGTTAGTAGATGTGAAATACGGGGGAGGCGCCACTTCCGGCGTTTTTTTCCCATGTTATTCTTATGGGGAGCCGTTTTTGCACCGACGCCAGCTCCCGCCTTACACAAGTTTCCTTGTTAGCCTGTACTAATGTCCAACCCTTGCCTATATTAAATATATTTTCCCAATCCCCATCCCTCCTCTATATTTTTTAAAATTAATTTTCAAATTCAGGCTAAAAAACTATTTTTAGTGTTTATGGTCCGATTTGTCTTCAATTTGGATATGTTATTTTCCTAGGCAAGTGTTTTAATAAATTCCACGTACATATCCCAAATTCACTATTACGGTCAAATTAAAAAATATTTTTGAAAAATGCTGCCAATTGCCAACTTCTTTATTTACTGCCCGATTTATTTCAAATTTGGATATGTTATTGACCTAGGCAAGTGTTTTAATAAATTACACTTACATTTCCCAAATTCACTATTACAGTCAAATTAAAAATTATTTTTGAAAAATACTGCCAATTGCCAACTTCTTTATTAAATGTCCGATTTGTCTGCAATTTGGATATGTTATTGTCCTAGGCAAATGGTTTAATAAATTCCACTTACATATCCCAAATTCACTATTACGGTCAAATTAAAAAATATTTTTGAAAAATACTGCCAATTGCCAACTTCTTTATTTACTGTCCGATTTATTTAAAATTTGGATATGCTATTGACCTAGGCAAGTGTTTTAATAAATTTCACTTACATATCCCAAATTCACTATTACGGTCAAATTAAAAAATATTTTTGAAAAATACTGCCAATTGCCAACTTCTTTATTTACTGTCCGATTTATTTAAAATTTGGATATGTTATTGTCCTAGGCAGGTGTTTTAATAAATTCCACATACATATCCCAAATTCACTATTGCGGTCAAATTAAAAATTATTTTTGAAAAATACTGCCAATTGCCAACTTCTTTATTTACTGTCCGATTTGTTTAAAATTTGGATATGTTATTGTTGTAGGCTAGTGTATATGCACCATCCACATTTTACAAATATTGCGGTTAAATTTTAAAAAATTTGGAAAAATACTGCCAATTGGCAACTTCTTTATTTATGGTCTGATTTGTTTAAAATTTATATATGTCATTATTCTAGGCTAGTGTATATGTACCATCCACATTTGACAAATTAACTATAATGGTCAAATTAAAAAAATATTTTGAAAAATATACTAACAATTTCAAACTTCTTTATTTACTGTCTGATTTATTTTCGGATATGTTATAGCTCTTATATAGGTAACAAGACCACACTACCACACGTTCCATTACCCCCTACAATACAGTATTTTGTCTTTTTTGTTTGTTTATTTTGCTGTAATCCCAAAACTGACTTTGCTGTTTATTGTCCGATTTGCCTACACTTTGGATATTGTCCTAAGCATTTATTGTCTGATTTATTTTTGGATATGTTATAGCCCCCATCTATTATATCTAAAATTACAATATTATTTCCACCTATAATACGGTTGATGTGTTGTTTGTTTTGCCGCAACCTAAAAACTAACATTGGTATTTGTGTTTTTACAAAACTATATTTTGCGGTTGGATTAAAAAAAATAAATACAAGCTTATTATATACATCCAGCTGATAAGTAATATATATCTACAAAATATTTATGGTCACAACTGCCTAAATTTTGGATATGTTTTAAGCCAATGCGATAGCAAAAAATAAATTTTTAAAACCCAAAACAACTAAACACTAATCTTTCTTTGTGCTTGTTTGGAGTAGTCTTTATTTTATCCAACTTAATTTTAATTTTGTAGTTAAAATCAAACTTCCCACATTCTAGCTCCCTTTCCAGCCAGTGGTTGGAGACATAAAGGTTACGAATATTTTCAAACTGTACAATATATCTTTTTCTACCCCTATGTTGGACTTGTTTAATAGCGCTTATTAATAATTCCGCACCATATTCCAAATCCTCCAGTCTACTACATTCTTTAAATTTAACATTGCCTTTAATATCTTGCATCTCTATGTCTTCTTGTCCAACATCCCACTCATTGTTACGGAAACTTAGGTTTTCTATTTTTGGAAAGGAATTGCCATAAAATGTTGCGGTTCCGTTAGTGTTAAAGCTTGCAAGTGGCTCGTTGGTAGGTAGATAAATAAAGTCCAAATCACCACTGTATGGCAACACGCTATAACCTTGCCTATTCTTATTTATCTCTATAAATACAGTTTTACAGACACCTTTAACATAGTATACACCCCTCCCTCCATCCTTTTCTGCCAACACTCCCACAAACTTGTTGTTTACTACAAACGCATACACTATATAATGTCCATAATGCTCTAGATCCTCCCAACGTCGCAGGAAGTAATCTTTTAATTTATCCTCTCTTTCCCTTCTTTCTTTAGCCAACTGTGCTTTGTATTCCTCTGCAACAGTATTTTCCACATATTCCAATTTACGCTTATTACTGTCGATGTCTTCTAATTCCAATTTCCTCTTTTTGGAACAACTCTCTAAGAAAGGCTTGGAAAGTGGCTCTATTTCTTTAATAGTGTATGGGTACAGTTTATTGGTCCGGCTTCTTAAAACGTAGGGAGTAAGGTTAGGACTTTCCACCAAGCCTAATTCTTCTAAATTGATGTGTTTAGGTATAGTGGAGAAAGGTGTATTTGATTTTGTAAAACATGTGCCCCCAGATTTGATGTAACACTTATGCTTTACACTTATGGCATCAGGAAACTCCTCTATTACCTCTACATAGTTAGTTGGTAAACAGTTAAAGCTAAATGCAGATAGAGCATACTTTATTAACTTTTCCCTTTGTGTACTATCTTTTGGCAGTTTTAGTTGTACTCCAGTTATCTTCTTCGTATTACTATTACCCCAATATGCGTATTGTAATAAATCGTTAAACACTAAACAACAACTGTTTTGTAATTGATTGGCAACTTTCACCCACATCTTATGCAGAGGTACAGCATAGAATGGAGCATTTTGAAAGTACCGTTTGTTGTCTTCTATTAGACTTAAACAATCTCTTAAAGGTTCAAACCCTTTACCAAAACCTCTACAATAGTTATAGATTGTTGCCTCTAACCTTGTTATTCCATTCTCTCTAGCTAGTTTAGACGAGAACGTTTCTTTTAGTCTCGCATCTGGACAGTTTACAAAGTTTATTATATGGTTTCCTATACTTTTAATTACTCCAGGGCTTGTAATCTGGCATATAAATTTATTATATATTTTTGCCCTGCTATTTACATTAAACCATGTTAAACAGTCTTTACTAACATTATCTACAATAACATTATATCCATTCTTGTACGCCCCTTGGTAGCAAAAGTTAAAGTTTTCTGTAAGATATTGGCACATTTCCTCTTTATTAAATATTCCAGCCAAATCTAGTGTTATATCGAAATCCATAAGATAGTACATTTCTTTTTCCAGATCTTGCAGTATCTTTGGAAGATCTTCCAACAAATCCTTAATTTTAACATTTGCAAGCTCTATTTTATAGGGAATTGCTATAGGATCATCATACTTTTGTTTAATTTGGTTAATATCTTTCTTTATTATTTGTAACACACCCTCGCTTTGGGAGAATGGTAGTTTGGCCACAACACCATGTCCAGCCAAAGAGAACTTTTTAAATATTCCTCGTAAGTAGCTATTAAACGAGCCACATATTTCCTTCTTAACTTTAAATTTATTCCGAACGTCCCCATCACAATCCGTAACATTGGTTATCTTAACTAACATTATGTTATCACAAAACGCATCCGTTATAGATGTTAAGTTATTTAATTTTGGTTCGCCCTCGCAATAGTTTATATTACCTATGTCTGTAAGAAGGTTATTATTACGTAGATTTTCTAATAAAAACCATATACCGAATCTTTCGTTAGTAGGTTTAATACAATTTCCCAATAAATGGCTAACAGAGTACATTTCTTTTATACAAAAAGTAGCGGAAACATGTAAACAGGACAGATTACACTATAGGCATATAGAGGTTGTAAATATATGGATATTGTATATAAACATAGGCGAGCGGTAAGTGTAACATGTACGTGGACACCCATATGCAAATATGGAATACCCACTATTAATATAATTCCAAATTCGACTAAATAAGTTTATAGTCTCAATATAATTAACATATTAACATTAGTACCCAAATTGTCGAAATTCTATAATTCTATTCTTAGTCCTTGTATTAGGTTTTGTACTATTAAACCCTACATTCTTATCCTGTGCAGTAGAGTAATATATGTATTTAATACAGATATGCACATTCTACAAGACCCGTACATCTGTTGTATAAGCAGCAGAATAGACGTCTCATTGTGTTGTTGTAAAGTAAAACATAAATGTGCTGGATACAACCGGCCAGATATTAGACAGGAAATGTGTTGGAAGTGTATTGCCAAAGACAAACACCACATAGTGCAGCATGTAATCAATCCATTACTATTTGGTCAGTATTGGTACAACATCCGATATATTAGCCAAACCCACAATCAAACTTGGAAAACAAACAGTAAAAAAATAATATTAAAGTAACAGAAATAGTAAGAGTATAAGGACATAGTAATATTTAAAGTTTATAAAACAACACAAATGCAGAGACACAATAAATGACACACTCCAACACATTACGACACAGGCACAGATACTGGTTTACAGCCATTTTACACAACTTTACAGGTTCTGTCAACTGACACAAAAATAGTTTGTAAATTGTGTAAGAAATATATGTAATATAAACAAATTTAACACAATCATAACATTTTGAGGACACAATGTTTGGACTGGGTTTGGCTAATATATCGGATGTTGTACCAATACTGACCAAATAGTAATGGATTGATTACATGCTGCACTATGTGGTGTTTGTCTTTGGCAATACACTTCCAACACATTTCCTGTCTAATATCTGGCCGGTTGTATCCAGCACATTTATGTTTTACTTTACAACAACACAATGAGACGTCTATTCTGCTGCTTATACAACAGATGTACGGGTCTTGTAGAATGTGCGTATCTGTATTAAATACATATATTACTCTACTGCACAGGATGTAGGGTTTAATAGTACAAAACCTAATACAAGGACTAAGAATAGAATTATAGAATTTCGACAATTTGGGTACTAATGTTAATATGTTAATTATATTGAGACTATAAACTTATTTAGTCGAATTTGGAATTATATTAATAGTGGGTATTCCATATTTGCATATGGGTGTCCACGTACATGTTACACTTACCGCTCGCCTATGTTTATATACAATATCCATATATTTACAACCTCTATATGCCTATAGTGTAATCTGTCCTGTTTACATGTTTCCACTACTTTTTGTATAAAAGAAATGTACTCTGTTAGCCATTTATTGGGAAATTGTATTAAACCTACTAACGAAAGATTCGGTATATGGTTTTTATTAGAAAATCTACGTAATAATAACCTTCTTACAGACATAGGTAATATAAACTATTGCGAGGGCGAACCAAAATTAAATAACTTAACATCTATAACGGATGCGTTTTGTGATAACATAATGTTAGTTAAGATAACCAATGTTACGGATTGTGATGGGGACGTTCGGAATAAATTTAAAGTTAAGAAGGAAATATGTGGCTCGTTTAATAGCTACTTACGAGGAATATTTAAAAAGTTCTCTTTAGCTGGACATGGTGTTGTGGCCAAACTACCATTCTCCCAAAGCGAGGGTGTGTTACAAATAATAAAGAAAGATATTGACCAAATTAAACAAAAGTATGATGATCCTATAGCAATTCCCTATAAAATAGAGCTTGCAAATGTTAAAATTAAGGATTTGTTGGAAGATCTTCCAAAGATACTGCAAGATCTGGAAAAAGAAATGTACTATCTTATGGATTTCGATATAACACTAGATTTGGCTGGAATATTTAATAAAGAGGAAATGTGCCAATATCTTACAGAAAACTTTAACTTTTGCTACCAAGGGGCGTACAAGAATGGATATAATGTTATTGTAGATAATGTTAGTAAAGACTGTTTAACATGGTTTAATGTAAATAGCAGGGCAAAAATATATAATAAATTTATATGCCAGATTACAAGCCCTGGAGTAATTAAAAGTATAGGAAACCATATAATAAACTTTGTAAACTGTCCAGATGCGAGACTAAAAGAAACGTTCTCGTCTAAACTAGCTAGAGAGAATGGAATAACAAGGTTAGAGGCAACAATCTATAACTATTGTAGAGGTTTTGGTAAAGGGTTTGAACCTTTAAGAGATTGTTTAAGTCTAATAGAAGACAACAAACGGTACTTTCAAAATGCTCCATTCTATGCTGTACCTCTGCATAAGATGTGGGTGAAAGTTGCCAATCAATTACAAAACAGTTGTTGTTTAGTGTTTAACGATTTATTACAATACGCATATTGGGGTAATAGTAATACGAAGAAGATAACTGGAGTACAACTAAAACTGCCAAAAGATAGTACACAAAGGGAAAAGTTAATAAAGTATGCTCTATCTGCATTTAGCTTTAACTGTTTACCAACTAACTATGTAGAGGTAATAGAGGAGTTTCCTGATGCCATAAGTGTAAAGCATAAGTGTTACATCAAATCTGGGGGCACATGTTTTACAAAATCAAATACACCTTTCTCCACTATACCTAAACACATCAATTTAGAAGAATTAGGCTTAGTGGAAAGTCCTAACCTTACTCCCTACGTTTTAAGAAGCCGGACCAATAAACTGTACCCATACACTATTAAAGAAATAGAGCCACTTTCCAAGCCTTTCTTAGAGAGTTGTTCCAAAAAGAGGAAATTGGAATTAGAAGACATTGACAGTAATAAGCGTAGATTGGAATATGTGGAAAATACTGTTGCAGAGGAATACAAAGCACAGTTGGCTAAAGAAAGAAGGGAAAGAGAGGATAAATTAAAAGATTACTTCCTGCGACGTTGGGAGGATCTAGAGCATTATGGACATTATATAGTGTATGCGTTTGTAGTAAACAACAAGTTTGTGGGAGTGTTGGCAGAAAAGGATGGACGGAGGGGTGTATACTATGTTAAAGGTGTCTGTAAAACTGTATTTATAGAGATAAATAAGAATAGGCAAGGTTATAGCGTGTTGCATACAGTGGTGATTTGGACATTATTTATCTACCTACCAACGAGCCACTTGCAAGCTTTAACACTAACGGAACCGCAACATTTTATGGCAATTCCTTTCCAAAAATAGAAAACCTAAGTTTCCGTAACAATGAGTGGGATGTTGGACAAGAAGACATAGAGATGCAAGATATTAAAGGCAATGTTAAATTTAAAGAATGTAGTAGACTGGAGGATTTGGAATATGGTGCGGAATTATTAATAAGCGCTATTAAACAAGTCCAACATAGGGGTAGAAAAAGATATATTGTACAGTTTGAAAATATTCGTAACCTTTATGTCTCCAACCACTGGCTGGAAAGGGAGCTAGAGTGTGGGAAGTTTGATTTTTACTACAAAATTAAAATTAAGTTGGATAAAATAAAGACTACTCCAAACAAGCACAAAGAAAGATTAGTGTTTTGTGTTTAGTTGTTTTGGGTTTTAAAAATTTATTTTTGCTATCGCATTGGCTTAAAACATATCCAAAATTTAGGCAGTTCCATAAATATTTTGTAGATATATATTACTTATCAGCTGGATGTATATAATAAGCTTGTATTTATTTTTTTTAATCCAACCGTAATAGTGAATTTGGAAATGGGGTATTTACTTATGCAATGGCCAGTAATATATTGCAGTCATATCCAAAGTTTGGTTACGACAAAACAGCACTAAAAGGTAAATAATATATGGTAAATTTAGATATAAGGGGATATAACAAGTCGAAAAGTAAATAAAGGAGTTATTGGTAGTAATTTACAAAATATAGTTTTGTAAAAACACAAATACCAATGTTAGTTTTTAGGTTGCGGCAAAACAAACAACACATCAACTGTATTATAGGTGGAAATAATATTGTAATTTTAGATATAATAGTTGGGGGTTATAACATATCCAAAAATAAATCAGACAATAAATGCTTAGGACAATATCCAAAGTGTAGGCAAATCGGACAATAAACAGCAAAGTCAGTTTTGGGATTACAGCAAAATAAACAAACAAAAAGACAAAATACTGTATTGTAGGGGGTAATGGGAACGTGTGGTAGTGTGGTCTTGTTACCTATATAAGAGCTATAACATATCCGAAAATAAATCAGACAGTAAATAAAGAAGTTTGAAATTGTTAGTATATTTTTCAAAATATTTTTTAAATTTGACCATTATAGTTAATTTGTCAAATGTGGATGGTACATATACACCAGCCTAGAATAATGACATATATAAATTTTAAACAAATCAGACCATAAATAAAGAAGTTGCCAATTGGCGGTATTTTTCCAAATTTTTAAAAATTTAACCGCAATATTTGTAAAATGTGGATGGTGCATATACATTAGCCTACAACAATAACATATCCAAATTTTAAACAAATCGGACAGTAAATAAAGAAGTTGGCAATTGGAAGTATTTTTCAAAAATATTTTTTAATTTGACTGTAATAGTGAATTTGGGAAATGTAAGGCTAATTTATTAAAACACTTGCCTATATCAATAACATATCTAAATTTTAATAAATCGGACAGTAAATAAAGAAGTTGGCAATTGGCAGTATTTTTCAAAAATATTTTTTAATTTGACCGTAATAGTGAATTTGGGAAATGTAAGTGGAATTTATTAAAACACTTGCCTAGGACAATCACATATCCAAGTTTTAAAGAAATCGGACAGTAAATAAAGAAGTTGGCAATTGGCAGTATTTTTCAAAAATATTTTTTAATTTGACCGTAATAGTAAATTTGGGATATGTAAGTGGAATTTATTAAAACACTTGCCTAGGTCAATAGCATATCCAAATTTTAAATAAATCGGACAGTAAATAAAGAAGTTGGCAATTGGCAGTATTTTTCAAAAATATTTTTTAATTTGACCGTAATAGTGAATTTGGGATATGTAAGTGGAATTTATTAAAACACTTGCCTAGAACAATAACATATCCAAATTGAAGACAAATCAGACAGTTAATAAAGAAGGTGGCAATTGGCAGTATTTTTCAAAAATATTTTTTAATTTGACCGTAATAGTGAATTTGGGATATGTAAGTGGAATTTATTAAAGCACTTGCGTAGGACAATAACATATCCAAATTGCAGACAAATCGGACAGTTAATAAAGAAGGTGGCAATTGGCACTATAGTATTTTTCAAAAAATATTTTTTAATTTGACCGTTATAGTGAATTTGGGAAATGTAAGTGAAATTTATTAAAACACTTGCCTAGGACAATAACATATCCAAATTGCAGACAAATCGGACATTTAATAAAGAAGTTGGCAATTGGCACTATAGTATTTTTCAAAAATAATTTTTAATTTGACTGTAATAGTGAATTTGGGAAATGTATGTGTAATTTATTAAAAAACTTGCCTACGACAATAACATATCCAAGTTTTAAACAAATCAGACCATAAACACTAAAGATAGTTTTTTAGCCTGAATTTGAAAATTAATTTTAAAAAATATAGAGGAGGGGTGGGGACAATATATTTAATATAGGCAAGGGTTGGGTATTAATATAGGCCAACAAGGAAACTTGTGTAGGGCGGGATCGGGTGTCGGCGCAAAAACTGATCCCCATAAGAATAACATGGGGAAAAAGCGCCGATTGTGGCGCCTCCCCGGCAATTCACATCTACTGTAGTTTAACCGGGAGAGACCTAAAGAGTTAACTCTACATCAATAGAGCTTGTTTATATCTTTATTTATAAGTTAAAGAGCCCTAATAAAGCGGAAGGAGACTAGTTTAGTACATTATTGTTTTAAAGTTGAACACAATTACTATGACAAAGTAAATGGAGATGGAAGAAGGAGAGAAAGTGTATGATCAAGGCAAGGAAAGGGTTGGAACTATTTTACATTTATTTTTGAAACTCATAATAGCGATGGATTTGAATTTATTTTTTTGATTTATTTGGACTTTACCTATCGCTTCTAGTGTTTAAAACTACACTACGTCTCGGGAGGTAAGGAAACTCCTCCCGTTATCAAGTGAACCCTACTTACATCTAAATATCAAGTTCTTACACCTAACTAACCTACATTTTTCTTAATCTGTTTCTTTTACATTTTAATTACACTAACACAAAAATAACAAATACATATACAAAATATCAAATACAATACACTAAAACAACATTTATATACACGAAAAAATGGAAAACTGACAATACATTACCTGTTCTGCATCGTTATCTCCAAGCTGACGGTAAACACGGGAAACCTCACTCTCACGTCAACTCACCATCAGATCGCGCACTCGACTAGTGGCTAGCGGTAGTGGAGGGAGAAAGCCGTTACCCCCACCTACCGCCAAGGTACGTGACGCCACAGCTGTGGCTACCCACCCATCTGTGTCGACGGGAACATGACACGGAAACCAAAAACTGCACGATTCCTCCTAGAATGCTACAGGGGCACTCGTACGATATTCTCATAGAGATTACCGCATGCCTCCAAGGTAATCTCTATGAGAATATCGTACGAGTGCCCGTGTAGCATTCTAGGAGGAATCGTGCAGTTTTTGGTTTCCGTGTCATGTGCCCGTCGACGCAGACGGGTGGGTAGCCACAGCTGTGGCGTCACGTACCGTAGCGGTAGGTGGGGGTAACGGCCCTCTCCCCTCCACTACCGCTAGCCACTAGTCGAGTGCGCGATCTGATGGTGAGTTGACGTGAGAGTGAGGTTTCCCGTGTTTGCCGTCAGCTTGGAGGTAACGATGCAGAAGAGGTAATGTATTGTCAGTTTTCCATTTGTTCGTGTATATAAATGTTGTGTTAGTGTATTGTATTTGATATTTTGTATATGTATTTGTTATTTTTGTGTTAGTGTAATTAAAATGTAAAAGAAAAAGATTAAGAAAAAATGTAGGTTAGTTAGGTGTAAGAACTTGATATTTAGATGTAAGTAGGGTTCACTTGATAACGGGAGGAGTTTCCTTACCTTCCGAACAGTAGTGTAGTTTTAAACAGTAGAAGCGATAGGTAAAGTCCAAATAAATAAATAAATTTTACATTTTAAAGAATTCAGATAACACTACAACCCTACTGAGAATAATATCGTTAGCATGTTACTATTAGTGTGTATAGCTCAGCTGCTGAAAGGAGAGCTGGGAATTGTGATGCGAAGGGGACAGAGTGGGCAAAGCTAGTGTTTCCAAAATCATGTGTTCTGGGTGTGTTTCGTTGGTGTGAACAATCATTTATTAAAATTGTTTACATGATACCTTTAATCTTATTACGTGAACTTTTTTGTTATTACCTTTGAATTATTATTTGTTTACTTCTCTTGAGGTTCAATGTCAAATTATATCCTATATTCGACGGTAATAATAAAAGATTCAGTTTGTGTAGAATACATTGTAGTTGTCATTGGTTGATAGCTGCTGGTTAACAACAACATTTAGCCATCGATTAAAAAATTGTATGGTATGAGTAAACACAAATATAATCCGGTAAGTTCAAACTGTTATTTATGATTTTTTATGACATGACAACTACACCTAATAGCTATATGTTATCATTTACGGTAGTGAAACCATCAGCTTAGTAATATTCGTGCTTGCCTCTCTGTTTTTGAATCTGCATTAAAATGTCTCCATTAAAACCTGAAACGTTTAAACTGATCAAACTATTTTGAAAATACAATAGAACTTTGGTCTCCTGCACAGTGTTTGTAAGAAAAATATGTAGCCTAATTATGTGTTATATTTGTATGTAATAGTAAAATTTACGTTTTTTTTAATGCTTCAGTAAATTTGTGGTATTGTAATCGGAACTATTAAAACAAACAGACTGATCGACGTCAATCTAAGTAAGAAAAATATTTATAGCATGGGAATAATTAATGTTATATTACAGGTATGCACATACCAACCAAAGAACAGTAACAATGTATGTATGTATGTTATTATGCTCAAACAAACAAAAAATACTACAAATAGAACCGAAATTTTATAACAATCGATTTACCAATTTCCATTCTTATATATTATTGTTTCCCAGTTTACCTGTACGACAGTGTTTACATAATCACGAGTCGTTCAATCACAACGCTGCGGAAGCTTGATATTTCCGGTCCGGGTAGAGGCAATTTCCGGCGATCCCCAGTCACTGTCGACTCTTGACATCACTCAATCAAAGAGGGAAGCACGACTTCCACGAAAGCAATATACCATGAAGAAATAGTATAGCTTGAAAACATAATACTTTTCATTAATTTAAAAGTCTAATTACTTAAGTTTAGTTTAATATTTAGTATATAAGTTAAATTAAATCATATTTAAAAATCATGCCAAGTTGTAAATTTTCAATTTGTATCCATTTTAGCCACTGAACTGTTTTTCAAATGAAAATTTGGTTACATACCTTTTTCGTCGACGGTTCACATTTGAACATGTAACAAACTATTTACATGTTTCGGTTCAACGGAACCTCTTCAATCAATAGGGTTACAGTTGAATGGATTAAGAATTAAAAATTTCTCCAAGTTCGGGGACATGTTTAAGTCTTGAAATAAATATTCGAAATTTACTTAAATATTTCGAATTATTAAAATAAAAAAGTGGATTAAATACTCTACAACAAAGATTCCCAGTAGTTTGGTTACTGCGTACCACTTACAATTTTCATAAAACATCGCGTACCATCTAATCGACTAGAATTTCGCTCATCAAATATATTTGGGACTGGACCTTATTTGTATTAAAACATGTTATAATCCTGGAAATCCATTTTAATTAATTGTTTCTTTATATATCGATGTATTGCTCAGCCGGACAATACAACATTGTCTTTAAACTACTATTAACTGAAAGTACATCATAGTACAACAAGCAAATAATTTTACCTTGCCGTAACAATACTTTACTTAAATCCATGAGCTATTGGCCTTCTTTGCCGCACTAAAATTAAAACTACTCTGTCAGGCATAGATACCGCTTCTGACGGGTGTTTTATCCCTTTTTAGTACATTTTGATTTACAAGGACATACGTGCATCCATAAGTACTAATGGAAAGCTATGATAGCGGAAAATTAAATTGCAAGTTGGGTATAACCAATAGCATGGTTGTACGCTGTCACTGTTGCCATTTAGCCATATTAAAAGATCACTCGAATGTTATTGCGATCAGCTGGCGATGCAGTGCGTCTACTATTGGCTGACCTTGGTTGGTAGCCCGGCAAACCACGCCCTCAACTGGAAATTTATCTGTCGGCCATTATAGTAACGACATGAAAGCAGATATATTTTTAGCGAATATTTGTTTAAACTTGCTGCTTAGCTAAAAACTTTCAATCAAGGTGTAGTTTAATTGTGTCTATAATCATGCAAACCCTCTATATTGAAAGATTATACGAACGCTACTCTTTATCAATGAGTTTTCTCACTACTATATCAGATTTACAACCTTTTATTAATAAAGTGAGAGTATAAATAAATTTCATTGGGATAGGTATTATTTTCTCATAAGCGTACCACCGCGCCATTGGTACGCCACCGTTTGGGAGCCCCTCCTCTATAACCAACCGGGCACACTATAATTTCTTTCGTCTCGCGTAAACAAGGATTAAAATAAAATAAGATACACCTAATTAAATGCTGCTGACTGCAGAAATAAGTTGGTACATAGTAAGCAAATGTTTTACAGAAATGTATACAAAATATCATACAACTAACTATTACTAACTATTTATAAATAAATAAATAAAATAAATAAATTCTTTATTTCCATAAATGTACAATACAATAAGCATTAAAATTATGCAGTAGAAAACTATAATTAGATAGTTTTCAAATATATACTAAACAATAAATACCTTATGTTTACACAGTTATTAGCCAGTACATTATGGATAGCCACCTCTTTAGCATTAGCTGTGCAGAGGTGGGATCAAGTTATAATAAATGTGCAACGTGCAGCGTGCCAGAAACTCCCGGTCAAATTACGGATTATTAAACAAAAATTCATTAAATGATACATCTTTTCAGTGCCTAATACATAACAATTTAACAGTTGTAATAACTTTCAAACAATTCCAAAAAAACAATAATTTAGGACAAAACACTCCTTATAAAACTAAATAAAAATAGGTGTAACAAATATAAAAAGAATGCTACAAAACAATAACATATCTCTTTATACCCACACAATGATAAATACTAATTATATAACACACAATACGCCTAAACACAAATAATAATGAGTAGACTCAAACATACGTTTAAACTATGTAGATAGAAACAAAATAAAATATTTAAAAACAGCATATTGGTAAAGATGCAGATAAATTGAGCAAAACTCAAGGGTACATAGGTAAAACTTAAAAAAGGCAAGACAGTTCCCATTAGCCTATGAATTTTTCAACATCACTATTTGTTAATAACCATGTTTTCAGACTTTTAGCAAATGAAGAAATTGTTATTGAAGATGTTACTGAAATGGGTAGAAAATTATATAATTTTGGAGCTGAAAATGTATAAAATCGTTTATAAGCTTCTATTCTAGGAAACGGGACAGAAACTCGATTTAAATTTTGCAACCTTCCAGAGTGGACATTTACGTTACCCTGCAGATGGCCTCCTCTTAAGAAAAAAATTCGAAGAACACGATAGATGTATAAATATCTAAGAGGGAAGATCTTATATCTTATCTTATTTATATCTATAAATATCATATAACTAATTTACTGAGTGAATTACTAAGTAAATTGTGACAGGTTTAAGTTGAAAATTGGAAATAGTCGTCTTGAACGTTAACACGAAAAATATTCAAGAGACCGTTGGCGCCGGTACCGCTTCAAACATTGATAGACCAGGTGTCTAAAAAAAAACAGACCAAAGGGGTTTATAAACACTTCATTGTTGATCAATTTCAGACATGTTTTATTTGATTCTTTTAATATGGATCATATATAGCTGGCAACTGCTTCAGAACTTAAATTAATATTTATCATGAACGTTCGAGGATGAATTAATAATACAAAATATAAGCCACGTCTACTTGACGTCTACTTGGTCATATTGTAAAAAGGAGGTATTTCATCAAGCCTGTAAATGTTAAATATTTTTCCACGTTTTTTGTTTGTTTATGTTTTGTTATTTTTAAGTAGGACAATGATCTTACTAGCAGGTGTTATTTATACACTTGTGAAATAATTAAATCCTATCGATCTTACTATTTTAGTCAGTTTAATTATTTCAATTTAAATAAAAAACTGTTAAGAATAATATTTGTTAAAAAATGCGTGTTCTCTTTTTAATCGCAATATCTACCGGGAAATTGTCCTTGTTATGAAACACGGATAAGCCAGCAGTGTGTAAGACTTGGTGCTAAGTCAATCTACATATTTATAAGGGGAATTGAAAGCACTGGCAGAGTTGGAGAGGGTTAATCTAGTATTACAGTGTTCATGTAAAATCTGATGTAAGCATGTAAGCAGGGAGCTGAGTAAGCAGGTTTGCTGCAACAAGGAACTAAAAAAATGGGTTTTTATGCAAATATCAATATAACTCAACAAGATGAAGCCACATACCAAGTTTTATTAATTTATGTTCATAATTAAGGGAGTCATTACATTTTACTTATTCTCCATAAGAATAACATGGGGGCTGAGTACGCAGGTTCACTGCTACGGGGATAATCAACAAAAAATCAATTTTTTGTGCAAATATCAATATACCAGTACTACGTGACCCCACGTGCCAAGTTTCATCAATATACGTTCATTAATAATCGAGATATCAAATTTTATTTATTCTCCATAAGGATAACATTGGACAATGTACTGTGTTTAGCACTTTGAATATCTCTGCAACGGTTGGACGTAGAATCACAATTTAAACACCAAAATGATTGTTTTGTGGAGCTGAGATGATTGGTAAAAGCAAATGTGAAGTTTACATTAAAATTAATTTAGGAAAAGCCAAAAACTTTTTCCCATAAGATTAACATAGGAGATTTTATGAGCAGGTTTTTAGCAAATTTCCCCTATAGGGAAGAAGCTATTACCGTAGGTCTCATGGTAAGACTTAAGCCCGAGACCATGATAAATTTTTGTTTTGAGGTCCCCAGATGCCAAAAACACAATTCGTTCAAATTTATATATATGTATATATATATATATATATATATATATATATATATATATATATGTGTCCGTGAATGCGATAACTTGAGTAAAAAACATCCGATTTCGATGAAATTTGGCTCAAATGTGTAAAGTGACATTCATGACTTTAGTTCGAAAACCAGAAATATCGGACCACGGGAAGGGGGGTTTATGGGGGTTTTAAATTTTCCAAAAATCAGTTTTTTGCATTTTTCACCCTAAAATTTAAAAAAAAATTAATTTTGGTTTTGACCATGTTATAGAGCTTAAAAAAACAAATAATATGGTATTTTGAATTATTAACCTAGGTTAAGTGGTTGCGGAGAAAATCCAAAAAAACCTGCTCATAAAATCCCCCATGTTAATCTTATGGGAAAAAGGTTTTTGGCGTTTCCTCAGTTCATTTAAATGTAAACTTCACATTTGCTTTTACCAATCAGTTTAACTCTACAAAACAATCATTTTAGTGTTTAAATTATGATTCTACGTCCAACCGTTGCCGAGATATTCAAAGTGCTAAACACAGTACGTTGTCCAATGTTATCCTTATGGAGAATAAATAAAATCTGATATCTCGATTATTTATGAATGTATATTAATGAAACTTGGTATGTGGCTTCACCTAGTACTGGTATATTGATATTTGCACAAAAAATTGATTTTTTGTTGATTACCTTCTTAGCAGCAAACCTGCATACTCATCCCTAATGTTATTCTTATTGAGAATACGTAAAGCTTTATATCTCCCTTAATTATGAACATAAATCATTAAAACTTGGTATGTAGCTTCACCTGGTTGAGTTATATTGATAATTGCAAAAAAAACATATTTTTATCGTCCTTGTTGCAGCAAACCTGCGTTCTCAATCCTAATGTTATTCTTATGGAGAATAAATAAAATGCTATATATCAGTTATTTATTTAAGTATTTTTATGAAACTTAGTAAGTGGCTTTATGTGGTAGTAAGAAATAAATTCATGCATAGGAAATTCGCTGAGTACGCAGGTTTGCTGCGACGGGGGTATTTTGGATTTTCTCCGCAACCACTTAACCTAGCTTAATAATTCTAAATACCATATTATTTGTTTTTTTAAGCTCTATAACATGGTTTAAACCAAAATTAAGTGTTTTAAAAATTTTAGGGTAAAAAATGCAAAAAACTGATTTTTGGAAAATTTAAAACCCCCCTTTCCATAGCCCGATTTTTCTGGTTTTCGAACTTAAAGTTATAAATGTCACTTTACACATTTGAGCCAAATTTCATTGAAATCGGACGTTTTTTACTCAAGTTATCACATTCACGCACACACACACACACACACAAATATATATATATATATATATATATATATATATATATGTTTTCGAACTTAAAGTTATAAATGTCACTTTACACATTTGAGCCAAATTTCATTGAAATCGGACGTTTTTTACTCAAGTTATCGGATTCACGGACACACACACACACACACACACACAAAAAAAAAAATATATATATATATATATATATATATATATATATATATTTGTGTGTGTGTGTGTGTGTGTGTGTGTGTGTGTGTGTGTGTGTGTGTCCGTGAATGCGATAACTTGAGTAAAAAACGTCCGATTTCAATGAAATTTGGCTCAAATGTGTAAAGTGACATTTATAACTTTAAGTTCGAAAACCAGAAAAATCGGGCTATGGAAAGGGGGGTTTTAAATTTTCCAAAAATCAGTTTTTTGCATTTTTTACCCTAAAATTTTTAAAACACTTAATTTATATAACACATATATATAAATTTGATCGAATAGTGTTTTAGTCATCTGGGGACCTAAAAAAAAGTTGTCATGGTCTCGGGCTTAAGTCTTGCCATGAGACCTACGGTAATAGCTTCTTCCCTATAGGGGAAATTTGCTAAAATGATAAAAACACTAAATTGTGTGTTTTTTAAAGTCAAATGCAATGGTGGAAACTAAAATTTGACTTTTTAAACTATTACATGTAAAAAATTCAAAAAAACCATCCTTGAACCACTTGAATGACATATCTTGGTGAGAAAATCAGAGGTATTACCTTTCTATACAATCTCCTAACGCCATTAATTTTACACAAGAGTCAACTTAAACCTGTTTGTAAATATTGGAATTTGATCAGTTGTGCGATTTAATTTGATAACAAATTGAATTAAGGTGAACAAGCTTAGCTGTTGGGAAAAGCTAGTTGATTTAGAGTTAAATGAAATTTAGGTTATCGTAAGTAACTATCAAAGTCCTCAATTGCGATAATAATATCAATAATAATATCAATTGAATTGCGGTAATCTTCATTACTATTTACTTACATTCAAAGAAACTTTCTTTAAATTTGTCATGACTCTCTTACCTTAATAACTTGTAGCAAGAATATAATTAAAAGAGTTACACGCAATTTTGGTTCTGATCTCTGTCTGCTAAACTAATATCATTAAAAGGGAAAAGTTTCATTATACAATTTATTACATAGTTTTACTTAGTTTGGTCATGTTGTTTTGGGTGGCTCGACTTTTATTTGCTGTATCATATTTTTCTTGTATTCATAAAACCTTTATTATGAGGTACCAGACTGTCAGCATGACGCTGACCAAGAGAGAACGGTCGACCGGGAAACCGCCACTAGGACACCACTGCCAAATCTACCACCCAAAAACGCACCGTCAAAGCACCAGTGCGGCTTTCCTTTGTCATAAATATTTCTGAGAAACTGCCCCAGCAGTGGGCAATAATGGTGTACACTACTCATTTACAGTTCAAACCCATATAATTCCTTTAGTTTCTACCTTCATTATCGGTTTATTAGTGAATTTCCTATGGAAAAGTGAAATATTAGCATGACCCGCGAGGAAACTTAAGCCCGGGACCACCATAAAAGTTCCCAACGTGACCCCCTGAACACGTTTTGGGGGGTCGCTAAAAACTGTATATATGTGTGTGTGTGTGTGTGTGTGTGTGTGTGTGTGTGTGTATGTGTGTGTGTTCGAACTCTAGTGGTTGCAATTTTTGTCTGATTTACTTGAAATTTGGTAGGAATCTCCCTTTCTGTAAAAGGTTGGACAAGTTCGTTTGGCTAAACAATCGGACAACTCTAACCCCCTTTTTGGGTATTTTAATTTTTCAAATGTTTAGTTTTTGGGCCCAAAAAGTGTCAGAAAAGCCCCGAATGTAACATTATTGCATATTAAATTATTGTACGTAAAATGCCGAAAATGTTAAGCCCTCCCTCATCATTCTCGGACAAGTATTTACCGAGTTATTAAAGAAAATGTTAATTATCTTAACACAATACGTTGTCTTACGGGGATTTTACACTGGAAAAGCTGTTTTTCATATTTTTGATGTAGTTTATCACCCCCAATTCCCCTATACCTATACTTGTTATACTGACTGTACCTCCTCATAACCTTATAATTTACAACACTGCCATCCTAATAATCAATTTAAATATAACCAGGAGCATCAGAACAGCTACAAAATTACATTTTCAATTTAAAAAAATGTACCAGTGTTGTTTTAAATCCTTTATTAGATTTTTTAAGGTTTCAATTCGGAAATTTATTTCCCTCACGTTAGTGTGCTGCGTGCAATTTCGTTTTTACTTTTATATAATGCAAATTTACCTGTACTTTGAATTGAGATTATTTAAAATCAGTATATAGACTAGGAATTAGTTAAGGAGTTCAGATCAAATCAGTTAAATATACACACAGTATTTATTTTAAACATAGACTTTAATATTAAAACAGTTGACTTGCTTATACTTAGGTATTCATAGGTAGGTGAGAAAGATAAAAATGTTCGGGTGGGGAGACGAACACGATTTTTTACTTTCTCCCCCTATACATAGTATATGGAGAAAGTATTGTTTTCGTAAAAATTTTCGAATTTGAGTTGTTAGTGGAAATATTCGTTTTGGTGCTCCCTGAACCCAAAAAAGTGGTTTTTGCGTGATGTCTGTCTGTCTGTGTGTGTGTGTGTGTGTGTGTGTGTGTGTGTGTGTGTGTGTGTGTGTGTGTGTGTGTGTGTGTGTGTGTGTGTGTGTGTGTGTGTGTGTGTGTGTGTGTGTGTGTGTGTGTGTGTGTGTGTGTGTGTGTGTGTGTGTGTGTGTGTGTGTGTGTGTGTGTGTGTGTGTGTGTGTGTATGTGTGTGTGTTCGAACTCTAGTGGTTGCAATTTTTGTCTGATTTACTTGAAATTTGGTAGGAATCTCCCTTTCTGTAAAAGGTTGGACAAGTTCGTTTGGCTAAACAATCGGACAACTCTAACCCCCTTTTTGGGTATTTTAATTTTTCAAATGTTTAGTTTTTGGGCCCTAAAAGTGTCAGAAAAGCCCCGAATGTAACATTATTGCATATTAAATTATTGTACGTAAAATGCCGAAAATGTTAAGCCCTCCCTCATCATTCTCGGACAAGTATTTACCGAGTTATTAAAGAAAATGTTAATTATCTTAACACAATACGTTGTCTTACGGGGATTTTACACTGGAAAAGCTGTTTTTCATATTTTTGATGTAGTTTATCACCCCCAATTCCCCTATACCTATACTTGTTATACTGACTGTACCTCCTCATAACCTTATAATTTACAACACTGCCATCCTAATAATCAATTTAAATATAACCAGGAGCATCAGAACAGCTACAAAATTACATTTTCAATTTAAAAAAATGTACCAGTGTTGTTTTAAATCCTTTATTAGATTTTTTAAGGTTTCAATTCGGAAATTTATTTCCCTCACGTTAGTGTGCTGCGTGCAATTTCGTTTTTACTTTTATATAATGCAAATTTACCTGTACTTTGAATTGAGATTATTTAAAATCAGTATATAGACTAGGAATTAGTTAAGGAGTTCAGATCAAATCAGTTAAATATACACACAGTATTTATTTTAAACATAGACTTTAATATTAAAACAGTTGACTTGCTTATACTTAGGTATTCATAGGTAGGTGAGAAAGATAAAAATGTTCGGGTGGGGAGACGAACACGATTTTTTACTTTCTCCCCCTATACATAGTATATGGAGAAAGTATTGTTTTCGTAAAAATTTTCGAATTTGAGTTGTTAGTGGAAATATTCGTTTTGGTGCTCCCTGAACCCAAAAAAGTGGTTTTTGCGTGATGTCTGTCTGTCTGTGTGTGTGTGTGTGTGTGTGTGTGTGTGTGTGTGTGTGTGTGTGTGTGTGTGTGTGTGTGTGTGTGTGTGTGTGTGTGTGTGTGTGTGTGTGTGTGTGTGTGTGTGTGTGTGTGTGTGTGTGTGTGTGTGTGTGTGTGTGTGTGTGTGTGTATGTGTGTGTGTTCGAACTCTAGTGGTTGCAATTTTTGTCTGAGTTACTTGAAATTTGGTAGGAATCTCCCTTTCTGTAAAAGGTTGGACAAGTTCGTTTGGCTAAACAATCGGACAACTCTAACCCCCTTTTTGGGTATTTTAATTTTTCAAATGTTTAGTTTTTGGGCCCAAAAAGTGTCAGAAAAGCCCCGAATGTAACATTATTGCATATTAAATTATTGTACGTAAAATGCCGAAAATGTTAAGCCCTCCCTCATCATTCTCGGACAAGTATTTACCGAGTTATTAAAGAAAATGTTAATTATCTTAACACAATACGTTGTCTTACGGGGATTTTACACTGGAAAAGCTGTTTTTCATATTTTTGATGTAGTTTATCACCCCCAATTCCCCTATACCTATACTTGTTATACTGACTGTACCTCCTCATAACCTTATAATTTACAACACTGCCATCCTAATAATCAATTTAAATATAACCAGGAGCATCAGAACAGCTACAAAATTACATTTTCAATTTAAAAAAATGTACCAGTGTTGTTTTAAATCCTTTATTAGATTTTTTAAGGTTTCAATTCGGAAATTTATTTCCCTCACGTTAGTGTGCTGCGTGCAATTTCGTTTTTACTTTTATATAATGCAAATTTACCTGTACTTTGAATTGAGATTATTTAAAATCAGTATATAGACTAGGAATTAGTTAAGGAGTTCAGATCAAATCAGTTAAATATACACACAGTATTTATTTTAAACATAGACTTTAATATTAAAACAGTTGACTTGCGTATACTTAGGTATTCATAGGTAGGTGAGAAAGATAAAAATGTTCGGGTGGGGAGACGAACACGATTTTTTACTTTCTCCCCCTATACATAGTATATGGAGAAAGTATTGTTTTCGTAAAAATTTTCGAATTTGAGTTGTTAGTGGAAATATTCGTTTTGGTGCTCCCTGAACCCAAAAAAGTGGTTTTTGCGTGATGTCTGTCTGTCTGTGTGTGTGTGTGTGTGTGTGTGTGTGTGTGTGTGTGTGTGTGTGTGTGTGTGTGTGTGTGTGTGTGTGTGTGTGTGTGTGTGTGTATGTGTGTGTGTTCGAACTCTAGTGGTTGCAATTTTTGTCTGATTTACTTGAAATTTGGTAGGAATCTCCCTTTCTGTAAAAGGTTGGACAAGTTCGTTTGGCTAAACAATCGGACAACTCTAACCCCCTTTTTGGGTATTTTAATTTTTCAAATGTTTAGTTTTTGGGCCCAAAAAGTGTCAGAAAAGCCCCGAATGTAACATTATTGCATATTAAATTATTGTACGTAAAATGCCGAAAATGTTAAGCCCTCCCTCATCATTCTCGGACAAGTATTTACCGAGTTATTAAAGAAAATGTTAATTATCTTAACACAATACGTTGTCTTACGGGGATTTTACACTGGAAAAGCTGTTTTTCATATTTTTGATGTAGTTTATCACCCCCAATTCCCCTATACCTATACTTGTTATACTGACTGTACCTCCTCATAACCTTATAATTTACAACACTGCCATCCTAATAATCAATTTAAATATAACCAGGAGCATCAGAACAGCTACAAAATTACATTTTCAATTTAAAAAAATGTACCAGTGTTGTTTTAAATCCTTTATTAGATTTTTTAAGGTTTCAATTCGGAAATTTATTTCCCTCACGTTAGTGTGCTGCGTGCAATTTCGTTTTTACTTTTATATAATGCAAATTTACCTGTACTTTGAATTGAGATTATTTAAAATCAGTATATAGACTAGGAATTAGTTAAGGAGTTCAGATCAAATCAGTTAAATATACACACAGTATTTATTTTAAACATAGACTTTAATATTAAAACAGTTGACTTGCTTATACTTAGGTATTCATAGGTAGGTGAGAAAGATAAAAATGTTCGGGTGGGGAGACGAACACGATTTTTTACTTTCTCCCCCTATACATAGTATATGGAGAAAGTATTGTTTTCGTAAAAATTTTCGAATTTGAGTTGTTAGTGGAAATATTCGTTTTGGTGCTCCCTGAACCCAAAAAAGTGGTTTTTGCGTGATGTCTGTCTGTCTGTCTGTGTGTGTGTGTGTGTGTGTGTGTGTGTGTGTGTGTGTGTGTGTGTGTGTGTGTGTGTGTGTGTGTGTGTGTGTGTGTGTGTGTGTGTGTGTGTGTGTGTGTGTGTGTGTGTGTGTGTGTGTGTGTATGTGTGTGTGTTCGAACTCTAGTGGTTGCAATTTTTGTCTGAGTTACTTGAAATTTGGTAGGAATCTCCCTTTCTGTAAAAGGTTGGACAAGTTCGTTTGGCTAAACAATCGGACAACTCTAACCCCCTTTTTGGGTATTTTAATTTTTCAAATGTTTAGTTTTTGGGCCCAAAAAGTGTCAGAAAAGCCCCGAATGTAACATTATTGCATATTAAATTATTGTACGTAAAATGCCGAAAATGTTAAGCCCTCCCTCATCATTCTCGGACAAGTATTTACCGAGTTATTAAAGAAAATGTTAATTATCTTAACACAATACGTTGTCTTACGGGGATTTTACACTGGAAAAGCTGTTTTTCATATTTTTGATGTAGTTTATCACCCCCAATTCCCCTATACCTATACTTGTTATACTGACTGTACCTCCTCATAACCTTATAATTTACAACACTGCCATCCTAATAATCAATTTAAATATAACCAGGAGCATCAGAACAGCTACAAAATTAAATTTCAATTTAAAAAAATGTACCAGTGTTGTTTTAAATCCTTTATTAGATTTTTTAAGGTTTCAATTCGGAAATTTATTTCCCTCACGTTAGTGTGCTGCGTGCAATTTCGTTTTTACTTTTATATAATAAAAATTTACCTGTACTTTGAATTGAGATTATTTAAAATCAGTATATAGACTAGGAATTAGTTAAGGAGTTCAGATCAAATCAGTTAAATATACACACAGTATTTATTTTAAACATAGACTTTAATATTAAAACAGTTGACTTGCTTATACTTAGGTATTCATAGGTAGGTGAGAAAGATAAAAATGTTCGGGTGGGGAGACGAACACGATTTTTTACTTTCTCCCCCTATACATAGTATATGGAGAAAGTATTGTTTTCGTAAAAATTTTCGAATTTGAGTTGTTAGTGGAAATATTCGTTTTGGTGCTCCCTGAACCCAAAAAAGTGGTTTTTGCGTGATGTCTGTCTGTCTGTCTGTGTGTGTGTGTGTGTGTGTGTGTGTGTGTGTGTGTGTGTGTGTGTGTGTGTGTGTGTGTGTGTGTGTGTGTGTGTGTGTGTGTGTGTGTGTGTGTGTGTGTGTGTGTATGTGTGTGTGTTCGAACTCTAGTGGTTGCAATTTTTGTCTGATTTACTTGAAATTTGGTAGGAATCTCCCTTTCTGTAAAAGGTTGGACAAGTTCGTTTGGCTAAACAATCGGACAACTCTAACCCCCTTTTTGGGTATTTTAATTTTTCAAATGTTTAGTTTTTGGCCCAAAAAGTGTCAGAAAAGCCCCGAATGTAACATTATTGCATATTAAATTATTGTACGTAAAATGCCGAAAATGTTAAGCCCTCCCTCATCATTCTCGGACAAGTATTTACCGAGTTATTAAAGAAAATGTTAATTATCTTAACACAATACGTTGTCTTACGGGGATTTTACACTGGAAAAGCTGTTTTTCATATTTTTGATGTAGTTTATCACCCCCAATTCCCCTATACCTATACTTGTTATACTGACTGTACCTCCTCATAACCTTATAATTTACAACACTGCCATCCTAATAATCAATTTAAATATAACCAGGAGCATCAGAACAGCTACAAAATTACATTTTCAATTTAAAAAAATGTACCAGTGTTGTTTTAAATCCTTTATTAGATTTTTTAAGGTTTCAATTCGGAAATTTATTTCCCTCACGTTAGTGTGCTGCGTGCAATTTCGTTTTTACTTTTATATAATAAAAATTTACCTGTACTTTGAATTGAGATTATTTAAAATCAGTATATAGACTAGGAATTAGTTAAGGAGTTCAGATCAAATCAGTTAAATATACACACAGTATTTATTTTAAACATAGACTTTAATATTAAAACAGTTGACTTGCTTATACTTAGGTATTCATAGGTAGGTGGGAAAGATAAAAATGTTCGGGTGGGGAGACGAACACGATTTTTTACTTTCTCCCCCTATACATAGTATATGGAGAAAGTATTGTTTTCGTAAAAATTTTCGAATTTGAGTTGTTAGTGGAAATATTCGTTTTGGTGCTCCCTGAACCCAAAAAAGTGGTTTTTGCGTGATGTCTGTCTGTCTGTCTGTGTGTGTGTGTGTGTGTGTGTGTGTGTGTGTGTGTGTGTGTGTGTGTGTGTGTGTGTGTGTGTGTGTGTGTGTGTGTGTGTGTGTGTGTGTGTGTGTGTGTGTGTGTGTGTGTGTGTGTGTGTGTGTGTGTGTGTATGTGTGTGTGTTCGAACTCTAGTGGTTGCAATTTTTGTCTGATTTACTTGAAATTTGGTAGGAATCTCCCTTTCTGTAAAAGGTTGGACAAGTTCGTTTGGCTAAACAATCGGACAACTCTAACCCCCTTTTTGGGTATTTTAATTTTTTAAATTTTTAGTCTTTGGGCCCAAAAAGGGTCAGAAAAGCCCCGAATGTAACATTATTGCATATTAAATTATTGTACGTAAAACGCCGAAAATGTTAAGCCCTCCCTCATCATTCTCGGACAAGTATTTACCGAGTTATTAAAGAAAATGTTAATTATCTTAACACAATACGTTGTCTTACGGGGATTTTACACTGGAAAAGCTGTTTTTTATATTTTTGATGTAGTTTATCACCCCCAATTCCCCTATACCTATACTTGTTATACTGACTGTACCTCCTCATAACCTTATAATTTACAACACTGCCATCCTAATAATCAATTTAAATATAACCAGGAGCATCAGAACAGCTACAAAATTACATTTTCAATTGAAAAAAATGTACCAGTGTTGTTTTAAATCCTTTATTAGATTTTTTAAGGTTTCAATTCGGAAATTTATTTCCCTCACGTTAGTGTGCTGCGTGCAATTTCGTTTTTACTTTTATATAATAAAAATTTACCTGTACTTTGAATTGAGATTATTTAAAATCAGTATATAGACTAGGAATTAGTTAAGGAGTTCAGATCAAATCAGTTAAATATACAAACAGTATTTATTTTAAACATAGACTTTAATATTAAAACAGTTGACTTGCTTATACTTAGGTATTCATAGGTAGGTGAGAAAGATAAAAATGTTCGGGTGGGGAGACGAACACGATTTTTTACTTTCTCCCCCTATACATAGTATATAGAGAAAGTATTGTTTTCGTAAAAATTTTCGAATTTGAGTTGTTAGTGGAAATATTCGTTTTGGTGCTCCCTGAACCCAAAAAAGTGGTTTTTGCGTGATGTCTGTCTGTGTGTGTGTGTGTGTGTGTGTGTGTGTGTGTGTGTGTGTGTGTGTGTGTGTGTGTGTCCGTGTGTGTGTGTGTGTGTGTGTGTGTCTGTGTGGATGTGTACAGAGCTAGAGCCCTAACCTATGGGCCGATTTTTATGAAATTTGGTATGTAGGTACTAATCCACGATATCTCCAGGCATTTTTTTCATTTTTTTAGATTTTTGATTTTTAAGGGTAATTATCCCCCAAAAACCGCCAAAAAACATGAAAAATCCAAATTTCTCAAAAACGGCTCTAACGATTTTGATTAAACTTTCGTTGTTTGTAGAACTTTAGGTTTGCAACAAAATGACACCACCCGCATTTCTGGGAAAATTCGGTTTCAGAAATTACAGGACTTAAAACATACAAAATTCAATTTTTTGGATTTTTCATAAAAAATCATAAATGTTAAAAAAGATTACCTTCACCATTAAAAAGAGCTCAAAAAACTAAATAAATTAGTATTTTAAATTACTATTCTACGATTGCTAGTTATGGAGAAAGTTGAAATTTTCATTTAGCAGTAAACACAGTACGTTGTCCAATGTTATTCTTATAGGGAATACAAATATAACTATTTCTCTCTTATTTACTGATCAATTTCATTAAAATTTGATATGCAGGTCAAGTTAGCATTGACCAACAGATGCTGTTCGAAATGTGTTGCTATTTAACCCTGGGGGGGGCAAGGGGGCATTTCCCCTCTCAAAACCACTGTGTGTAGCAACGGACTCTATAGTGCCTCCCAAAGAGGGATTTGGGTGGATATTTCTGAAAACAACTATTTTAGAAAATTTTCTGTACATTTATCTATACTTCATATTTTATATTTAGTAAATAACAAATATTTTTGTCATTAAAGTTGGGCTAAAAGGGAGAAAGTATGTGTCAGTTTCCTGATACCGTTTATTTAACTTGCTTTAAAAAATTTCACAGGTCCGCCTAAGGGCCGATGAGTTTAGAGCCCAAATGAGAGTAAGAGGCCGTAGCGTTTATTATTTGTTTATGGAATATCTTCCACCCGATTACCCGACTACCTGCTGTCTACCTGGGGTAGCGTTGGCGCTTTCCCGGTGCGTGCCAGGCTGACCCTTTTCGACCTCGCATAACTGGAGCTTTACCGCTTTTCCCAGATAGAATATTTGGGAGGTGTTGCCACCTATCCCTGGGTGGGGGGGGTGAGGAGGGGAGTTCCCCTTAAAATTACTGTATTTGACAAATGATTCTATAGTGCCACCAATAAAGGGAAACGGTTCAACATTTCTGAAACAAGGTTTACTAGACGATTTTTCATACATGCTATCGTCCTTTATATTATAAATTTAGTAAACATAAAGGATTTTATTTAATTAAAAAGGATGAAATTATGGGTCCGTTTTCTGATTTAGTTTTTACGCGGCATTAATGTAATTTTAATTAATTTTAGTTAGGACCGCGTGCGCCTAGGTAACTTCAATTAAAAGTACAACGAACTTAAAAAGGGATTATTTCGGTAAAATTGTTTACACTTATATATCATCACCGTTATTTTGTTTCTGGGACAAGGTAACACGAGGCAGGTGCTACCATACTACTTCCCCTATCAACTCTTCACTTGAGTTCCACAACGTGTTACGTCTACATCACTTCCTAGTTGAATATTCAATCATGAGGTAACACTGACACCACGCGAGGGTTGTATATCCGTCACTTGTGTAACTGGGAATTCCTCAAAGGAAAGTTGTATAATATTGATTACCGAATCAAACAACCACACGATAAATATATATATATCCAGGATTAAACAAAATGCATATTTAAACTTTATGCAAAAAGCGATAACACATGCTTTTACGTGAAGGAGAGATTTAACACGGTTCTTACATAGGAATATTTTTGTAAATACAAGTAGCCAACGCCTTTTAAAAAATAAAAATCGTTGATTGATTGAAAAACTGAAGGAACAACTATTGATGTAATATTTAATACACAAGTTTTGTCATTTATAAAACTACCACGAAAATTCGGCCAAGATAAACTATTATTTAAGAAGTAGTTTGTTTTCCTATTAAAATCAATATAAAATTCAGTTAACTGCAAATATTTAACTGACAACACAGTAAGTAGGATGATGTTTGAGCTTTGGCTCTTAGATAACTTATCAATCAATTATACGTTGCCAGCCGTCCAACTGCCACTGGATGGTAATGTAACTGTTCAAACTGGAACAGACGTGAACGAAAACAATATTGATGCCTTTAAAACGGCTCCTACTGACCACGGAAATGCGCTTTAGTTCGGTTTTAAGTCATTAGCCGAAATGGGTTACTTTAAACTATATTACACAAAATTGAACAAATAAATAAATTTAAATAATTAATAAATTGATCTCAATTATTGAATAACACATTCCGTATTGGATTATTTCCGGGAATGTCTCTTTCAAACAAAGTATAACAATTCAATAACGTGTAAAATGTAATGTTAATATTGTAAAATCATGTGGATTGTTGTTTGCTTTATTTAATCTACCATTTATAATCAACCCGTACGAAGGACGGGTACACAGCTAGTTAATACTAAAACTATTAATTTTGTGGGCTTTTGAGGCAAATGTGCAACAAAGAGCATAAACAGCAAGCAACAGAATTACAAATGAATATATCAAAAGAGCGAACAGTTAGTGGATGCATAAGAATTCACAGACATGCTTTAATGGGTTAGGCACACTTAAAAAAGGATTTAGGGCTTTGGTAGATACAAAGAGGATCAAAGTTTGCTGGAAGAAGCACTAATTAGGAAAATGATGGAGCTTTGGTAAAGGAAATAGTAAATAGTTAGTTATACGAATTGAATTGACAAATTGTATCTTATACTTTTATTTTTGGGTATTGAAAGATAACCTCCTTTATGAAATTGTAAAACACTGGAAGAGGAGATAGCAACTAATTCCTCTTTGTTACTTTACTCTTGTTGGAGGCCCTCCAATTAAATGGCATTTAAGGCAGTCTTTTAATTCAGTCTGAAATGCAGGCTTTCTCATATTAATTAGTCCACAGTGGCAGTTTTTAAAGACTAAAATCGTAAATTATATCCACACTTTATTGATTTAGTGATGATACACCCTGTAGAGTTAGTTAATATGGAAATATATTTTGAATATTGAATATGTACCTATATTACGATTACATGGCCGGCGCAACCATTTCAAACCTGTCCTTTATACTTTAAATTAGGGACAAGATCAAAGAATTAAGGTTTTATAAAGGTAATATTTTTTTAAATAGTAGAACTAAAATTGACCAGTTCAAACTTGTCCCGAATTCTTTACATTAAATACCTTTATAAAAATTATAGCAAATAAAACTACTGATATTATAACAGTTTTACTGAAGATGTAAAGTAGCTGGACATTTGTTGAATTTTTAAAACATTATTTTTATTCACAACCTATATGACTAATTTAATATTCTTTGTTTAAAATTCATTATTGGTGACATTTTCCATCACTGGCAGTGATGGAAAATGCCCGTAATAATCTCTTAAATAACCAATTTCATATAATGTTGAATAATTGGTAAATTTCATTAATGTTTATATTGCATTCAATTTATTCGATTAGAGTTTTGATTCAGAATAATAGTCTGCAAAAACTATAATATGGCTTATGAATGTATAAAACTAACTTGCAACATTCTAGGTTGGGTCTAGAACCTAAAAGCTTTACTCTGATACACACTTTAGCCCATCACGCTAGGGAGTGTTGGGCGTAGTTAAGTGTGATGAAAAAAGACAGGCGTCAGGGAAGCTCTTTGAGGGTGCAACGTCTTAATGCATTATCCCTTAAAAGCTCATGAAGTAAAGGTGCTAAGATATTTTGAAGTTGGGAATTTGGATAAGTGATTGGAAATTGGGATAAGTAAACATTTTTTATAAACAAAAGTCCAACACCTACAATTTGAGTTTTCAGTATTTACAGTATTTTAGTATGTTTTTCCTTTTCTGGCAAGATTTATTTTTCTGTATGATTACAGACAACACACAGAAAAGGTGGCAGTTTAATTTCTCCATCCTGATTTTAGAACACTAACCGTACTATTCACAATCAGGCTAGCTGTGAGAAATTAGTGTAAAATTGGTGATTTTGAACAATAACACTATGCGAGATCGGCTTTCATTCAAATTGATTAAAAAAGAAAATACTTTGTTAGGAATTAAATGCATTTGATAATCTGGCTTAGGTGCAATTAATTCAAGAGTACGCTTTATTAGTGCTAATAGAACAAAAGCATGTATCAAAACGGTTTTATTTATACTAGTTGTCCAGTTGCTCGAATCTGAGCAAGTTTGTACCCAACGAAATCACTTCAGTTGTAAACAAACATAACAAAACACCTGATATTAAAATGGTTGATAACATCTGAGAATAATCCTGATAACGTACTTGCAAGCAACACGTAGTTTAGACTTCCGCCGTCGGATAGCACCATTGATCCGAAAATTCAGCCCTTTACTGTATTTAAGAGATGCTCATTCTTAACATTCTGAGACAAAAAGGAAAATCGACATAAAAATACCTTTAATTTGACACCTCAAACGTTAAAATCCGTCCAGCCGTCATCGAGTTATGACTGTGAAGAAAAAAACCCTAGCGTATTAATATATTACTAGTAGGTGCCCGTCGAAATTCGACGGATAAAATACTAAATTTGGCCGACTCAAAAATGAGTGATTCGGCTATATCTGTTTAATAACCGTCGAGTTAAAAAAGGAAATGTTTAGACTAAAAATAGTTTATCTAAAAAATTAACCACACATCTTCTATGTACAATTTTCTATACAAATACTGTAGTGAAATATTTAGGTATTAACTTTTGAATAACAAAATTATAAATATGACACTTTCTAGAGTAGTACTTTAAATAATTTGGTTTCTTATTTATTCTTATTACCAAACAGTTGGCGAGAAAATATGGATAAGAGTACTTACATTGTTACATTGGTAGACGTTAACAAAAACAACACACCATTTGTTTGAGTGTACCCTGAATATCAAAACAACCAACTTTGCAAATAAATAACTAAGGGTGCTACCTGGTGCTACATTTTCTCCTCCTTATTAGTTACCTTAGCTTCCCTTTTAAATACCACCCACCTATATCAGCAGGCATTAAACCATGGCTCTACCTTTGGACCTTCATCCATAAACCTTTAATGTTCCTATCTTAACCGAATGGAGATACATTTTTTGCCTTTGTAAAAAATCGTGAACAAAATATGATATTTTATTAAGTTTAAAACACAAATGTTAACAAACCATTTGGTCAAGTAGTAATAAAATAGCAAGTTTTAAGTGGAGGTATGTCGTATGTCGAGCTCATATTGTCAGGGAAATTCTTACTGGTTGTCTGCGCTTAGCTGGCTTGATAGAAACTTAGACCTTTCCGGCACGTAGGAATACACACTTGATGGCGGGCGATTTGAACACATTATTCTAGCCGCGTCCAAGCCGATTTATGCTTGAACATAAAATGCTCTAGAGGTGTAATGCAGGACAAAGCCTAACTTGACCAAAACCATTAGGTATTGCCCCGACCCCTCGGTTGGAATTATTTAGATCGACAACTCAGATCTCCAGTAATGCGTAAGTGATTACTGTGTATTATCTCACTTCTCTGACTGATGACTGACTCTCTCATAGTAGATTTCACATTTGGTTTCTATATATATTTATGATTGGAAATTTAAGCATTAAACTACTTTAAAATATACCTTTAGTAAAATCTTACAAATATGTATATATCGACAACTAAAATGAACATAGTACAAATAATATTCTATATCTACTTATTCAAATTTTGTAAATATAACTCCTCAATTATTTCTTAACCAGTTTTCACAACTGTATATATTAACAAATTGGCTTATGTCCCCGTAGTTGTGCAAATTGGTTTTCAAATTCAGGTACTTCGATTTTGAAGGGCTCAGGCCGCGTTAAAAGTATGTTTGTGCTCATAATTATAATATAGAGAAATATCAATTTCATTTTACAGCATTGCGTTATTATGAGCTGATTTAAATACACAGATTACTGAAACGGTAACACAATACATACAAAAGCCAACTCTTCTTATGAGTTATATGATGGATCAACTATTATCGAGCAAGAGGTCACTAGTAATTATTTTAATTACTGTTATCATTCCGTTTCAATAATTGGGTATAATACACTGAAAACGTAGCGTGAAATGAATACGTAAACTGTGCAGATATTTGGTGCTTAGCAAGTGAGACCGGGACGTTGCGACGCATGGGAATAGCTAAAATACGTGAAAGAACTATTCAAAACGCTGTTCTTCTAAAAGTTTGTTTTCAGAAATACACATTGTCATTTAACTAACGTCATTCATCTTGTTCACCTAATAGTCGTTAGTACAATACAAAATAGAATGACTAGGATTTGGTAATCTATTGTACAACACCATGTTATTACTGTTTTAGTGCTAATTTCAGATCGCAACATTCAATTAGAAGAAGAAATAAAATCCTAGAGTGTACTTTTGGTCAATGTAGTAATACCAATGCAAGCAGATTCTTTTATTGCGTGTTTTATTTCTAACTTTATTAAGAATTGAAGTTCTGCTTCTGCTTTGTTTTTTTTGTTTTTTAAAATTTTATTACAAGTTAAATGATTTAATTATATAAACACACTTTACCTACCTAAGTACTTATACTTATACTTTTAGGTACTTTTGTACCTAAGTGCAATATAATAACAAAATGTATATATTTGTTTAATTTAATAATAAAATTAATTACGATGATCTATTTTGTATTGATTGCCTTGGCAAAATGTTTTTATTTTCGTATTTTCGTGCAAAAGATACATATTAAAGGCTTCATTCGTTCTGCTCACGCGTCGATGTTAAGATTGTTCACCATGTGTTGTTTGAGTTTTTATTTTTTTAATATCTTTTAAATCACTTGGGATCAATTATTGTATTTGTTATCTAAAAAAAACTTTAAAATGCGAATATCTCTGTTTTGATTGTCCTCCTGAGATCCGCGTTGTTTCCGTTAACATTTATAATGTTAATGATACATACATTAACACTACACTATCACGCGTCAGTTCTTGAACACCAATAAAGTAGCCAGGTGATCTTTCCGCGGCGGGCACTCTCCTTGTTTTACTGCTAAACACTTCTACGTTACTGCTATTTAGTTATGGTCATATCCTGTATTTTATAGACCATAACCTTCGATGGAAATAGTCATGTATTAATGAGACAATAACTGTTGCCAATAGTGGTCTAAGGAAGATAGCAATATACACAAGCAAACAAGCAGTCAAATCAACACCAACGTGTAAGTTTTATTAAAATAAACGGTATCAGGAAACTGACACATACTTTCTCCCTTTTAGCCAAACTTTAATGACAAAAATATTTGTTATTTACTAAATATAGAATATGAAGTATAGATAAATGTACAGAAAATTGTCTAAAATAGTTGTTTTCAGAAATATCCACCCAAATTGCTTTTTAAGAGGCACTGTAGAGTCCGTTGCTACACACAGTAGTTTTGAGAGGGGAAATGCCCCCTTGCCCCCCCAGGGTTAAATAGCAACACATTTCGAACATCATCTGTTGGTCAATGCTAATTTGACCTGCATATAAAATTTTAATGAAATTGATCAGTAAATAAGAGAGAAATTATTTTTGTATTCCCCATAAGAATAACATTGGACAACGTACTGTGTTTACCGCTAAATGAAAATTTCAATTTTTTCCGCAACTAGCAATCGTAGAATAGTAATTTAAAATACTAATTTATTTAGTTTTTGAGCTATTTTTAATGGTGAATAGTAATCTTTTTTAACATTTATGATTTTTTATGAAAAATCCAAAAAAACTGAATTTTTGATGTTTTAAGTCCTGTAATTTCTGAACCCGAATTTTTACAGAAATGCGGGTGGTGTCATTTTGTTGGAAACCTAAAGTTCTACAAACCACGAAAGTTTCATCAAAATCGTTAGAGCCATTTTTAAGAAATTTGGATTTTTCATGTTTTTTGGCGGTTTTTGGGGGATAATTACCCTTAAAAATCAAAAATTCAAAAAAATAAAAAAAACACCCGGAGATATCGTGGATTAGTACCTACGTACAAAATTTCATAAAAATCGGCCTATAGGTTAGGGCTCTAGCTCTGTAAACATCCACACAGACACACACACACACACACACACACACGGACACACACACACACACACACACACACACACACACACACACACACACACACACACACACACACACACACACACACACACACACACACACACACACACACACACACACACACACACACACACACACACACACACACACACATACAGACATCACGTAAAAACCACTTTTTTGGGTTCAGGGAGCACCAAAACGAATATTTCCACTAACAACTCAAATTCGAAAATCTTTACGTAAACAATACTTTCTCCATATACTATGTATAGGGGGAGAAAGTAAAAACATGGTGTTTTTAAAGTCTAACTCCCTTTTAAAGCCTTTCGATTAATAAAGCTCTGGCTCCTTTAAAAGCCCTTTTTCTAACAAAGCTCGACCCCATCACTTTCTTCCTCCGAAACTCTTCTCATTAGGATCCATTTTAAAGGCATCAATAAGTTTTGGTTCACGTCTGTTCCAGTGTAGTAGTTGAAACAGTTCCATTAACATTCAGTGACAGTTGGACGGCTGGCACCGTATAATTGATTGAAAAGATCTCTATCAACCAAATCCTACACTACCGTGTCCTCCATTGAATATTTTAAGGTTGTTTTAGCGAATTTCCCCTATAGGGAAGAAGCTATTACCATAGGTCCCATGGTAAGACTTAAGCCCTGGACCATGATAACTTTTCATTTTAAGGTCCCTAGATGCCAAAAACACCATTCGTTCAAATTTGTATATAAGTGTAGATATATATATATATATATATATATATATATATATATATATATATATATAGCACATAGCAAATAGCACTGGTTGTGGTTTATTGTTGTTTGCACAAAAAAACTATTTTTCACCTATGGTTCCCGTAGCAGCAAACCTAGGTCCCCATGTTATTCTTATGGAAAATAATTAAAATGTTATATATCGCTTATTTATGAATGTATATGGATGAAACTTGGTATGTGACTTCACTAAGATGAGTTCTATTGATATTGGCATAAAAACCCAATATTTTGTTTTTCTTATTGTAGCAAACCTGCGTACTCATCCCCAATGTTATTCTTCTTATGGAGAATAATTAATGTTTTAAATATCGCTTGTTTGTGAATATATTTCTTATGAATCCTGTTAAGTGTTTTAACGTGTTGTGTTATATATTCATTGGAAATTCGCTGAGTAAGCAGGTTTGGCTGCGACAGGGGTATTTGACTTTCCTCTTATATTATTATTTAAGAAGTCTGTTATGTATTAGTTAAGCTTTGTCATTTAATTAATTTAATATGATTAAAATTAGTATTAAGTCTCACCCAGTTGATTTTACTGTAAATAATAATATTTGATATTCAAAAATATCATTATAAATCGACGTTTTACTATGTGTCAATATATCGATCCGAAAGAGAGAGAAAGAGGGTCGATTGGGGGCGGGGCTTAGCTCAGAAAAGTGAAGTGACCATACGATTTTGGACTCAAAAATGGAAATATTTCGTTTTCGTGATGTTCCCCTCTTCGCTTCGTGAAAAAGACGCCACAGGCCGCTTCCTCAACTGACTCAACTTGGCCATTCTTACCGGCTTCCGCGTTCGCGGTTAGGTGAGCGCTCATAAATGAACATAATGAACATAAACATTTTGGATTTCGTCCGTATAAGTGTGACATCAAGAACCTCAAACCAGTGACAACAGTGATTATCTCCTATACTCGTCATCTAGCCACATCTATAATGCCGTAACTTGAGTGCTCGTGCTGAACCCGCCACTACCCTTCTTTGGACATCCAGGGCTTTACGTCTCTCGTCAGAATGGATATGGGTTTGTGAGTTTTCCCCATTACCATTAACATTGCTTTTCCATAGACCTAACTCTTATTAATGTGAACTATCTATCTTTTAAATTGGTACCGTTAAAAGTACCTGGTCCTTCAATTAGCTTAGGCCCTATAATTGGTCTAGCAGACAATTATTATTTCTGAACCATTCTTCTAATATTTTTCCCCCATATACAACAAAGTCATTCGAGGGTGGCTAAGAATATGTTTCTTCCGTATTGTTACTTTCCACGCTCAATTTAGCGAATTTCACCTATAGGAAAGAAGCTATTATTACCGTAGGTCTCATGGTAAGACTTAAGTCCGAGACCATGATAACTTTTGTTTTGAGGTCCCCAGATGCCAAAAACACTATTAGTTCAAATTTACATATATATATATATATGTTATATATATACCAAATTTGGTCAAAATTGGACATTTTTTACTCAAGTTATCGTGTTAACGGACACACACACACACACATATATATATATATATATATATATATATATATATATATGTGTGTGTGTGTGTGTGTCCGTTAACACGATAACTTGAGTAAAAAATGTCCAATTTTGACCAAATTTGGTATATATATAACATATATATATATATATATATATATATATATATATATATATATATATATATATATATATATATATATGTGTGTCCGTTAACACGATAACTTGAGTACAAAATGTCCAATTTTGACCAAATTTGGCTCAAATGTTTAAAATGACATTCATGACTTTAAGTTCGAAAACCAGAAAAATCGGACCATGGGAAAGGGGGTTTATGGGGGTTTTATATTTTCCAAAAATCAGTATTTTGCATTTTTCAACCTAAAATGTTTAAAAAAACTTAATTTTGGTTTTGACCATGCTTGACCATGTTAGCTTAAAAAAACAAATAATATAGTATTTTGAATTATTAACCTAGGTTAAGTGGTTGCGGAGAAAATCAAAAAAATCTACTCATAAAATCTCCCATGTTAATCTTATGGGAAAAAGGTTTTTGGCTTTTCCTCTGTTTATTTTAATGTAAACTTCACATTTGCTTTTACCAATGTGTTCAGTTCCACAAAAAAATCATTTTGGTGTTTAAATTGTGATTCTATGCCCAACCCTTGCAGAGATATTCAAAGTGCTAAACACAGTACGTTGTCCAATGTTAACCTTATGGAGAATAAACAAAATTTGATATCTCGATTATTTATGAATGTATGTTGATAAAACTTGGTATGTGGCTTCATGTAGTACTGGTATATTGATATTTGTAAAAAAAATTATTTTTTGTTGATTATTCCCGTAGCAGCAAACCTGCGTACTCAGTCCCCATGTTATTCTTATGGAATATAAGTAAAATGTAATGACTCCTATAATTATGAACATAAATTAGCTAATAAAACTTGGTATGTAGCTTCACTTGGTTGAGTTATATTGATAATTATATAAAAACCCATTTTTTGTTCCTTGTTGCAGCAAACCTGCTTTCTCAGCCCCCATGTTATTCTTAAGGAGAATAACTAGAATGTTATATAGCGCTTATTTATGGTTGAATATTGATGAAACTTGGTTTGTGGCTTCGCCTAGTTAAATTCTATTTATATTTGCATAAAAACCAATTGTTTATGTTCCTTGTTTCAGCAAACCTACGTACTCATTACCAATGTTATTCTTATGGAGAATAATTAAACTCGCTTATATATGAATGTATTTTTATGAAACTTGGTTTGCGGCTTTATGTGGTATTAAGACATATATTATGCATTGACAATTCGCTGAGTACGCCGGTTTGCTGCGACGGGGGTATTTTATAATTATTTTTGCCTAAATCAGGGGTCTCCAACCTCCGGCCCGCGGGCCACATCCGGCCCGATAAGAGTTTTTAACCGGACCACGGTTAGCCCAATATATAATATTGAATAAATTATTGAAAGATAATAATTGAAACAATAATAATTGATAACAATTGAAAGATAATTTTATTTAACATTCAGTTTTACCATCAACCACTGGTAAAGATGTCGTCGCCAACCCCTCCTGTGTGTAAACTTAGATCTTTTCCTTTTGTTTGTATAAAGAATCTGTTGACAGAAGAAATGTGAACATGTACAATTGCGTACGCAGTGAAGGTCGCGGCTGCGTGCAAGGGAGTAGGGCCAGGGTAGGAAGCACTCAACTTGGCCATTTATTACTAGTTACAGAACTTTAAGCTTTAAAAAAGTTCCAAAAATTGCTGATTTAGCAACTACGGTTTTTCCAGGCAAGTGCAACATACAGCATGAGCCTTGAAAAACACGTTTAAATCAGTAAAAACTGCATCCAGTTTGTTCAGTCAAGTACAGATTTCAAATTACTTAAAATGAACAAAAGAAAATATTTAATAAATTTATATTAAAAGGAAACACCAAAGTTAAAAAACTGCTACAATAGCCTTAAAACTCACCTTTAACACCTAAGTTTTACAAAATTTCCGAGGAGGACCCCCGGACCCCCAAACCCCCCGGATGTTATTGGCCCGCTTGATCTCCAACCATTTATCATCTGGCCCTTAGAGTAAATAGGTTGGAGACCCCTGGCCTAAATGATAGGAAAAAGATTTAAACATTTGGTTTGGTGTTTATTGCAAAAAAGAGAGAAAAACATATCAGGTCTGCGAGAAAAACATATCAAATCAGAACAATTTTAGTTTTAGTTTATGTAAATTGAGTTTTTGTAAAAAATGCGTGGAATAAATAGTTCAGTTCTTTTAAAGACAGTTAATTGTAATCACTTTCTGCTTATAAAAAATATATATCTCACATGATATAAGAAGGATTAAATCCAAGATTGGCTCTCCTCAACTTACTATTTTCATTTCCATAATAGTATTAAACAAAACCTGCTTCCAAAAAGATATGGACAGTGACTTATTTGATTTTATAAACTAATTCTATAGGAACAATTCAAATTTAAACAATATTTTGTTTATTACTACCAATTGTAGAATTATTTATTATCGATTTAACTTATGTACGTATATATGTTACAGCCCCTCAACTCTTATATGTAAAACTATATCATTTCCAATACTTTGTATAATATATCCACAAAACACTTTTGTGCTTATGGATTTGTCTACAACTTGGATGATGTCCTAATGCATAAGTAAACATCACACAAAAAAAACAATATTTTGTAAATTACTGCCAGATTCCAAATTATTTACCAAACCTGCCCTTAATTGGATAATCACCATATATTATTCCAAATCCGGTGTAAATTGTATATGTTCGTAAAATAATTTGGTGTTAATTATTGGATATGTTGTTGTACTATGTGTAAATACATATAATTCCACCTTATATTTATAAAGTGCCAAATATCAACTACTGTTCGATGCCACAATACTTAGCAACTGCTGGACAACTAATATGTAAAAAAAAATTAAAAGGGGGCTGTAACATATACGTACATAAGTTAAATCGATAATAAATAACTCCACAATCGGCAGTAATAAACGAAATATTGATTAAATTTGGAAATTATAGGTGGAATTTACCTGATGCATTAGGACAGTAACCAAATTGTAGACAAATCCATAAACACCTAAGTTAGTTTTTTCTGGATACATTATATACAGCCTATACAAAGTACTGAATTTAGATATAATATATGGTAATTTTGCATATATGGTTGGGGCTATATTCGAAAATAAATCAAACAGTAAATAAAGAGTTTGGTAATTGGCAGTAATTTACCAAATATTGTTTAAATTTTGGAATTATAGGTTGTATTTACTTATGCACTAGCCTAAGCCAGTAACATATCCAAGATACAAACAAAATCGGACCACAAATACCAAGTTAATTTTTGATGTATTTATATAAATTATACAAAGTATTTAGTTTAGAAATATTAGATGGTAATTTTAGATAAAATAGTTGGGGGCCATATCCGAAAATAAATCAAATCGAATGGTAGATAAATAAGTTAGCATTTTGCAGTAATTTACAAAATATTGTTTAAATTGACAGTTATATTTAATTTGTAAATGATATGTGAAATTTACTCATGCATTAGCTTAGGACAATATCCAGATTGCAGACAAATCCATAAACACCAAAGTTAGTTTTTGAATGATGACAACTAAATAAACAAACAAAAAACAAAATGTCGACTGCATTAAAGGGTTATTGGAAATAATATACGGGAATTTTAGATATAATAGTTGGAAGCATATAAGGAAATAAATCAAATTGGACAGTAAATTAAGAAGTTGGTATTTGGCAGTAATTTACAAAATATTGTTTAAATTTTGAAATTAAAGGTTGTTTTTACTTACGCAATGGCCTAGGACAGCATCCAAGCTACAAACAAATCGGGCAGTAAATAAAGAAGTTGGTAGTTGGCAGTGAATTTACAAAATATTTTTTTTAATTTACAGTAATATTGAATTTGGAAATGATTGGTATAATTTACCAATGTATTAGGATAATAACATATCCAAATTGCAGACAAATCCATAAACATCAAGGTTAGTTTTTACAGCAAAATAAACAAACAAAAACTAAATATTGTGTGCACTAAAGGGGTAGTGGAAATAATGTATGGTAATTTTACAGATACTAGATATGGGCCATAACATATCCAAAAATAAATCAAACTGGACTGAAATAAGAAGTTGGCAACTTGCAGTAATTTGCAAAATATTGTTTAAACTTACAGTAGTATTAAATTTGGAAATTGTGGGCGGTATTTACTTATGCATTAGCTTAGGACAATAACATATCCAAAGTGCAAGCAAATCGGTCCATAAACACCAAAGTTAGTTTTTACAGCAAAATAAACAAACGAAATACCGACTGTTTTATAGGAGTAATGGAATGTATAGTATTGTGTTTATGATACCTATGTGAGAGCTATATCATATCCGAAAATCAATCAAATCGGACAGTAAATAAAGAAGTTGGCAATCAGCAGTATTTTTCCAAATATCTTTTTAAATTTGACCATTATAGTGAATTTGGGAAATGTATGTGGTGTGATCATATACACTAGCCTAGAACAATAACACATCTGAAAATCAATCAAATCGGACAGTAAATAAAGAAGTTGGCAATTCAGTATTTTAACCATTTATTTAATTTTACCGTAATATTTAATTCGTCAAATGTAGGTGGTGTGTACATATACACTAGCCTACAGCAATAACATATCCAAATTTTAAACAAATCGAACCATAAACACCAAGGTTAGTTTTTTAGCCTGATTTTGACAGTTAATTTAAAAAATACAGGGGACGGATTGGGTTTGGAAAAATATATTTAATATAGGCAAGGGTTGGACACTATTATAGTCCAAAGAGGAAATTTATGCAGGCCGGGTTCGGGCAAGTGTTCAAAAACTGAACCCCATAAGAATAACATGGGAAAAAGTGCCGAAAGTGGCTTCATTTTCTAGGTTAGTCACTACTAATTGGCACATACCTTACTTCACGTTAAACCGGTGTTGGAGGTGTTTCAACGCAAATTGCAAAAGGAATATGCCTGAAATTAGCAAAAACTGTATTAGTGGTAAATATTATATTCCAGCAAGGAGGAACTCTATATGACAAATTTGACGGAAATAGAATTTTTGGTATAGTTTCCGTGCTTTGAGTGGTGCCAGTTTTGCCTCTTGATCTTTTAACTGAATTTTAACTGAATATTAAACTGAATATTCAACGAGGAAATGATGTTAACGTAACAGGTTGAATAAGTCAAGTTAACACGTTAACAGGGAAGTAGGAGGGTAGCACCTGCCTCGTGTTGCTCTGTCTCAAAAATTAAACAAATTTTTTTATTGATGTAAATTTAAATATTTCTGACAGAAATCTCGATACTCAACTAATTTCAAAAGCAAATTTACAAATGTACCTCACTACCACTTGAGGGCAGCGTAGCAAGTTTTATCAGAATTTCTCATAAATAAGGATAATTTTATTTATTTTCTTTAAGATAATAAATTCTCCGTAATGCTTTCTATGCTGAAAACGCAGTTTTGCTACCATGGGTACAATAAAATATGAGGCTTATATGTAAATACAATTATACCATAACAATTTGAATATGTAATAAATAAGTGAGTTGTAAACTTCACTTGGGGTAGCATTGGGCAACGCGATATGTATAGCATTTAAAAGATCTCTTCAGTGGGTTTACGAGGAATGCTTATATCAACGTTTTGAACTGAATTAGTTCGTAAAAACAAAATTAGTTTACTCAAAAAAGTAGGCAATTAAATGTGAAATACATATTTTCCATAAGATTAAAATAGGAAATATGTTGACTAAATTATTTGTGTTTTTTTAGCTATTTTTATGGTCAGAATTGTGTTTTAGAAGTTTCAAGATAAATACCCCCGTAGCAGCAAACCTGCGTACTCAGAGAATTTCCAATAGATATATAAATGTCTTAATAAAGCCACTTAACAAGTTTCATAAAAATATATTCACAAATAAGCGATATATACAATTTTAATTATTCTCCATAAGAATAACATTGGGGCTGAGTACGCAGGTTTGCTGCAACAAGGAACACAAAAAATGGGCTTTTATGCTAATATCAATATAACTCAACTAGGTGAAGTCATAAACCAGATTTTATTAATTTATGTTCATAATTAAGCGAGGAGACATATCATTTAATTATTATCCATAAGAATAAGATGGGGCTGAGTACGCAGGTTTGCTGCTACGGGTGCCTTTGGAAAAGAATAATTTTTTGGAGCAAATATCAATAGACCACAACCAGATGAAGCCATATACCAAGTTTCGTCAGTATACGTTCATAAATAAGCGAGATATAAAAATTTTCTTTTCCTCCATAAGAATAACATTAGACAACGTACTGTGTTTAGCACTTTCAATATCTCGGTAACCAATTAACGTAGATAAACGATGAAAATACCAAATTGTGTGTTTTTTAAGCTGAATCTAATGATAAAAACTCAAATTTGATTATTTCAAAAATTACATTTAAACAATTCAAAAAACCCATTTTTGGGGTACAAAACCCCCCCAAAATACCCTTTCGGATGGAGCGATCTGGCTGGTTTTCGAACTTAAAGTCATAAATGTTGCTTTACACGTTTATACCAAATTTCATCAAAATCGGATCATTTTAACGAGAGTTATCGTGCTCACGGACACACACACACACACACACACACACACACACACACACACACACACACACACACACACACACACACACACACATATATATATATATATATATACAATTTCAAACCAATGGTGTTTTTGGGGTCTGGGGACCTCAAAACGAAAAGTTATCATGGTCCCGGGCCTAGGTCTTACCATGCCGACTACGGTAATAGCTTCTTCCCTATAGGGGAAATTCGCTAAAATAAAAACAAAATTATTGTTGACAAATTTAAATACCCATGGAAATCCTCCTATGGTCAATAATTCTGATTTTCGAATTTAAAAAGTCAAATATGCTGTTAAGCCAGAGAAAAATAATTTTCGTTTCAAAAGTTGAAGTTAAATTTCGAAACCGACCATCAGCAAAACTCATATATTTATGGAAGAAACATTCAAAAATGATCTATATTGGATCTATAAATGATCAATTATAATTTAGTGTGAAAAAATTAATGTGGAATCGTTTCGCAAAATGATAATACAAAACGGATAAATCTTTGTGAGCTGACTCAGTTTCCACCAGGGGAGAAATGTTGAATGTTAAACATAAAGAATTTTACAAGGATCTCCGCATTCCTGCCACAGTGGAATTTTGCTACTGCTTGCAGCGATTCGGATATTTGCCATGGTTACAACATTCTCCTGGGAGCTGACTGACAGTTCAGTACGGTACCGGTAACCTACTTGTTGTGGTACTTTCATGAGGCGTAATCTTAAATTCATTAGTGCATGAGTATAGCGACTTATTCACTGGAAAGTTTCAGTACGGCATGTTTCAATTATTGTAATGTAGTACATAGTACATGTTGATGTTACATAATATGTTGAAATTACTATTATATTATGATAGTAGTTATTAAAAATAAAACAAAACAAATAATTAATCACAGAAGCTACCAATTTCTTGTACAAATTGCAGTTTATGCTACAATTATTAAGTATTACAATAATAATAACTGTATTACTTTGCAGGGAAACCAATGCTTCTCATACCCTCTTAATGTTTAAAGGAAGTAGTAAGTATCTGAACTTCTCTGGATCTGGGAAGGGAAGTGTAGCGGTTTGGGTATGTCTGGATATACTTCCTGGAATCCTCGTAGATTTACAGCTCCTTACAGTGTGATTACAGAATGATTTACAGTGTGATTCATCTAACTTTGTGTCAGGTGCAAAGATTAAGAAGAATTTTACCATGTAAAATTATGTTGCCACAATGAGATGCGTTGACGTTGCCATCCAATTTAAAAATACTCTTGAGTTTTGAGGGATTATCACGCTTCAAAAATAAATATAAGCGATGCTCCCTACACATCGCACGTGGATTTAATTTAGTGAAAATATCATGGCAATATAATGATGCGGATCTTAAGGTGGAGCTGCCCTTGAGAAAATTCCGCGAAGGCCTAAAAGAGTTTCTTGCCGAGAAGGGGAATTACTGTATTCATGATTTTCTCAACCAAAGGTCGTAGTTTTATTGATAAGTAAATATGTATATAGTTATATTATATGAATTATCTCACGTCAAGAAGTTAAATCGGTTTTGTGTTTCAGCCAGCCACTTCAGTTAAAGACTTCTGTATTATATGTTAACGATGCCCATGCTGAAAACGCAGTTTTGCTGTCATGGGTACAATAAAATATGGGGCTTATATGTAAACACAATTATACCATAACAATTTGAATATGTAATAAATAAGTGAGTTGTAAACTTCACTAGTAGTGGAGAAACCACAAAGAGGCATACTATTCGGCGCTTTTTTCCCATGTTATTCTTATGGGGATCAGTTTTTGCGCCGACGCCCGATCCTACCCTACACAAATTTTCTTTTTGGCCCCTGTCTTATTTTCCCCCATTTAAAATTTGCATTAATTTTAATACATCCTTTGCAGAAATCCACGAGTTCAAAAATAACTCCACACTAAATAAACAACACCTGTAAACAACTTAGAAGTTATTGTGTAGTAGATGTGAATTACCGGTTTAACATCACTTCCGGCGCTTTTTCCCCATGTTATTCTTATGGGGAGCCGTTTTTGCGCCAACGCCAGCTCCCGCCCTACACAAGTTTCCTTGTTAGCCTATACTATTGTCCAACCCTTGCCTATATTAAATATATTGTCCCCATCCCCATCCCTCCTCTATATTTTTAAAAATTAATTTTCAAATTCAGGCTAAAAAACTATCTTTGGTGTTTACTGTCCGATTTGTCTGCAATTTGGATATGTTATTGTCGTAGGCAAGTGTTTTAATAAATTACACTTACATTTCCCAAATTCACTATAACGGTCAAATTAAAAAATTTTGAAAAATACTGCCGCCAACTGAAATTTGTGTTTTAATCCAAACTATTTAAAATTCATTTTAATACATCCTTTGCAGAAATCCACGAGTTCAAAAATAACTCCACACTAAATAAACATCACATGTAAACAACTTAGAAGTGCACTCGGTTATCGCCACTAGCGCGACAATCAACCTTGAAGGAGATTCTGCAAGATCGGCACCAAGGACACAGCGACCGATGCATAGTAACCGATGCGTAATTTTACAAATTGTGTGAATTGTCGGCTATATAAAGAGCTGTTGCAGGCCAGGGTCCTCACTTCATATCCTACAGCCCCAGCATCAACAAGACCTGTTGCAGATTTTAACTTAAAATTCAGTGGTTAGAATAATTTCGGCTAAAATATGATTATTTTACTCTGGACTTAGAAAAATTTAGTGGTTAGAATAATTTCGGCGAAAATATGTTTTTTTACTCTGGACTTAGAAAAATTTAGTGATTAAAATAATTTCGGCTAAAATATGTTTTTTTACTCTGGACTTAGAAAAATTTAGTGATTAAAATAATTTCGGCTAAAATATGCTTTTTTTACTCTGGACTTAGAAAAATTTAGTGATTAAAATAATTTCGTCTAAAATATGATTTTTTTACTCTGGAGGTTTGTAGGTACTTTATACAATTATCTAAAAAGTAGTTTCTCAGATTTTTGATAAAGGGCTTAGTTTTTATAAAAATTTTGAATTTGTGTTTTTTTTTTTAAATCTTCATATTTTGAATTTTGATCGTATTTAAATTTTTAAAATGGTAATTTTTGTTTATAAAAAGCAGAGCATGACATCTCTACAGTCATTTCAACACAAAATGTTGACCTGTGCAGTCTGTTTTATGTCTTACTCCAACAGAAGCAATTTATTACGCCATTATCGACTTGTTCACAAAGTTATTCCTAAAATTTGTAAAAAATGCCATCAAATATTTGATAATAACAATCATTTTAAAATGCATATGCTAGAGAACCACTATACTTGTAATGTGTGTAAGAGAGTCATCACCCGTGACAAGAAACGCCACCACCTACGATGTGACAAGCGACCCTATAATGTGTTTAAGTTTTACGGCGAGTCCGCGGATATATTAGACACACTTCAATCTTGTCCTTTACCTATCAAATGGATTCTTATTAGGAGAGTGAAATTTATCAAACACACAGTGGACAATAATGGTGATTTAATCATTGACAAAGAATGTATTGCTGATTTTCGAAGTTTAACTAATTTATCAATTGAGAAAGCACAATTAAAGACACAAATTGAAAATTCACTTTTAAAAATCGACACATCTTTACACAAGTATCAAGCCCAAGGCAGTGGATGGATATATGACCATACTAAATACTGGCAGCTGCATGTTTATAAGTATAAACCCCTAACTCCCAAATCATACATCCCCACACCAGAAAATATAAAATCAAAACACGCTGTTTTAAATATTAAAAATAGTGATAATAAATGTTTCGTGTGGAGTGTTTTAGCAAGCCTGAATCCAAGGAATCGTAAAGAAAATGCAAATCGAGTATTTTACTACGAACCCCACATAGGCCAGTTAAATATGTCAAACATAAAATATCCAGTAAAAATATCCGACATTGATAAATTTGAAAAACAAAACAACATAAGTGTTAACGTATATGGAATTGAAGGAAAAACAATATATCCACTGAGAATAACTAAACTAAATAGTAACACGCACGTCAACTTGCTGCTTTTACAACAAGGTCGGAAATCACATTACTGTTTAATTCGTGATTTTGATAAGTTAATGTTGCGGTCTACAAAAGATGACCATAAGAAATATTTTTGCAAGTTCTGTTTGCAACATTTTTCCACCAAAGATATATTGGAACGTCACACAACATATTGTAAAACCTTTGATGCTCAAAGAGTACAAATGTCTAAAAAAGATACACTACAATTTACGAATTACAAATATCAACTTAAAGCTCCCTTTGTGATTTATGCAGATTTCGAATGTTTTATAAACTGCGGCAAACACACGCCTTCTGGATTTGCTTATGTTGTGGTGAAAGACTCTAAAATTATTTACGAAGAGTTGTACAGCGGTGAAAATGTGATGGATGTGTTTTTCGAAAAGTTATTTAAAACTTATGACTTTATTAAAAGTCAGATGGAAGTATATGTTCCCCTTGTAATGACTGCAGAGCAAGAGGCTTCCTTCCAAAACTCTACACACTGCCACATATGCAGCCAGCCGTTACTGTGTGATAAAGTGCGCGACCACTGCCACCTAACAGGCGAGTTCCGAGGACCCTCCCACAACGCTTGCAATTTAAACTATAAAGTAACCAAGAAAATTCCAGTATTCTTCCACAATCTTAAAAACTATGACGGTCATTTAATAATGCAACACTTGGGAAAATTCAATCGGAAATTGAATTGCATAGCCAAAGACATGGAAAAATATATTTCGTTCTCTGTTGATGATTTGGTATTTTTGGATTCCTACAACTTTCTGTCTCTTCCCTTAAGCAAATTAGCTTCCAATTTAAATACGTTTAGATTTATAGACAATCCACTACTACAATGTAAGGGCGAATTTCCGTACGAATACATGACAGGACCAGAAAAGTTTTTAGAGCCCCTCCCACCCATAGAGGCATTTTACAGCAGCCTAACTAAAGAATGTATATCTCCTGCACAATATGAACATGCTAAAAACGTATGGAATCATTTTAATATAAAGAATTTAAAAGAATATCACGATTTATACCTTGAAACAGATGTGTTGTTATTGGCTGATGTGTTTGAGACATTTAGGGACTTGAGTTTAAAGGATTATAAACTCGACCCTGTCCACATGTACTCATTGCCTGGGCTATCATGGGAGGCGTGCCTTAGAATGACTGGCATAAAATTACAGTTATTTAGTGACATTGACATGCATTTGTTTATAGAACACGCCATTAGAGGTGGTGTAAGCATGATTTCCACGCGCTATGCTAAAGCCAACAATAAGTACATGGGCGAACATTATGACCCAAATCAAGAAAGCACCTATCTTGTATACTTAGACTGCAACTCGCTATACTCTACAGCAATGTGCGAGTCGTTGCCCGTTGATGGCTTTAGATGGACAAACGAGAAAGATTATAAAGCCAATAAAAATGAAAACTTTGGATTTATTTTGGAAGTTGATTTAAAATACGATAAAAGTTTACACGATTTGCATAATGACTACCCGCTCGCACCAGAAAAAATGAATGGAAAATTAATACCAAACTTAAATGACAAAACCAAATATATTCTACATTATAAAGCACTAAAAAAATACGAAGAATTGGGTTTGGTAGTTACAAAATACCACAGAATCTTAAAATTCAGACAATCGAATTGGCTCGCGCCCTATATTAATTTTAATATTGAAAAGCGACAAAAAGCTGAACATGATTTTGAAAAAGACTTTTACAAACTGTTAAATAACAGTCTCTTTGGTCGAACAATTATGAACCAACGCAAGTTTCGTGATATACATCTTGTAGATGAGTCTATGTTAACAAAGTATGTTACAAAGCCAAGATTTGACTGCAGCAAAAAGTTCGATAACAACTTGCATGCTGTGCATTTAAATAAATTAATTGTAAAGTTTGATAAACCAATATATTTAGGAATGACCATTTTGGATATCAGCAAAGTAATCATGTATGATTTCCACTATAATTATATGTCAAAATTTAAGAATAAAAAGTTCTTAATGACAGACACAGACAGCCTTCTTTATTCTATAGTAACAGAGGACTTTTACAAGGAAATACAAAGCGACTTGGACCGTTTCGACACCTCTGCATATAGTAAAGACCATTTCTTATACTCTGATAAAAACAAAAAAGTTACGGGCAAGTTTAAAGACGAATTAAATGGTCAAATTATGTATGAATATTGTGGTTTAAGGCCAAAATTATACTCTTTCATTCCTCTACAGTGGTTATACAAAAAAGAAAAGCAGTTAGAGGTTAAAAAGGCAAAAGGAGCTGACAAAGCTACAATTAAACATCTCTTAACACACCAACACTACTTACACTGTCTTGCAACTGGAGAAGATTACTATGAGAATGTTACAAGAATTAAATCCACAAACCACCGTCTTCAAACATTAACGATGAACAAAAAGGTACTCTCTTTTGATGACGACAAGAGGTTTATTCTAGATGGCATCAACACCCTTGCCCTTGGTCACTATAAAATTGGTCAAACATAAATCTGTATTTGCCATTATTCTTTGGCCTTTCCTTGTCTATTACAAAAAAGCCATATTTAGACCTATCCCAGCACTGATGGCAGAGATTTCTAAATTGGTTAAATGAAAAATCATTTCCCACATGATTGTTATACACATGTTTTAAATTTAAATCGTCTTGTTTAAATAATATTAGGAAATTAACATTGTCACGTAAATGTTTGTTTACTTTACTGTAAGATTGACACAAGTAAAAACTGCTAATATTTTTGTGTCTGCCCATTGAGAAAAATTGTGTGATATTTGGACTATTTATGTCGTCAAATACAACTATTGAGTGTGATTCTACATCATTTGGTGTGATTTCACAGTTTGAATATGTGTGTAATTTAACTTCATCACACAGACGGAATATTTCAATTATTTTTTTATATTTTTCTTGTTCTAAAGATTTGGATATTATATATAAATTTGTAAACTTTAATCCTTGTTTTTTTACAATTAAGTTATAAATTACAACAGTCTTCCCCGAACCACTGGGCCCTATTATAAGACAGCGAATATTATTAGGAAATAGGCCCAACTTCTTTGGTGTATTTTCTTTATGTGCAATTTTAAATTTGTTCTTTTGTTGAATAAATGACATTTTTTATATAATGGTGTATTTTCTTTATGTGCTATGTTTGTTAATTTTTTTATATAATAAAAATGGCAAAGAGAAAGTGTAAGAAGGGTAAGGGATTATTCTTAAAGCCATATAGAGGCCGTGGCTTGTTAAATACCCTTATAAACAACCTTCCTTTCCCTCTCCACCTACCTGGAAATTATAAATGGTGCGGGCCCGGAACTAACGTGCGTGAAAATTTAGCCAGAAATGTACCTCCAAAAAATAAGCTAGACTCTTATTGTAAAGAGCACGACATATTCTACATGAATAATCCTGATACAGCCGCCCGGAACAAGGCAGATATGAGATTAGCGGACCAGGCTTGGACTAGGGTTTCGGCAAAGGACGCCAATCTGGCCGAAAAAGCAGCAGCTTATGCAGTGACAAATTTGATGAAGGCCAAGGCAAAAATGGGAATGGGATTAAAATTTAATAAAAAAGATGGACAACTTTCAGCTGTTAGAGGCCGCAAGAGACGTGCCTCACTTTCGAGGAGTGTACCTAAAAAACGAGCTAAGAAAACTGAGACCAAAAGTAAGAGAATGTGGAATTATTAATTTAGACAGTGACAGGGGCACACATTGGACAGCATATCGTAAAAATAAAGATGTTGTAATATATTTTGACCCTTTCGGAATACAGCCTCCAAAAGAGGTAATTGAATATTTTGTACCATCTAAAATTTACTATACAACTGATCAAATACAAGATTTAAACAGTTCCATTTGTGGAATTTTATGTTTATCATTTCTGAAAAATTTTAGTTTATAAAAATGGATTCATTTACTATAACATTCACAGGTACAGAGCCAGAGTTGAAGTCGGTGTTCTTTCCTCCTATAGAATTAAATGGTGATTATGTAATTGGGCTGGTAGATTTTCAAAGTTATAATTCTATATTTAATGTTAAAAAACCTCTAAATACTTTGACATATTACAAAATGCACAAAATTACAACCCCAAAAGGGGAGGTTACAATTGACGAATTAAACCGGGCATTAGATGGTAAAGTTGAAGTTATTATACAAAATAAAGTAGCATTAATTAATACAAAAGTCAAACTTATATTTTACAAAGGCCTAGTTCCAAAATTAAATAAACTTAAAGACACAAAATTAACTATAGACGAGGGTGAGGATGTGTATTATTATGATCACAAAGCTCCAGATGTAATTGAAATTGCTGAAGGTACATACGAAGTGTTTGAGCTTGCGAAGGAAATTCAAAAGCAACTCCCAGATTTTGTACTTATAGCCGATAATAAAACTATGAAAGCCACATTACATTCTGGCCATGTGTTTGATTTTACAAAACCGTGTTTAGGGTCTGAATTATTGGGATTTAAAGGATTTTCTACTCCAGATATTGCGTTTAAATCCGTAAATAAAATCAACATAAATAATGTAAATGTGATTAGAGTAAAATGTAATATTGCGAATGGGTCTTATTTAAATGGTGACAAATCACACACCATACACAGTTTTTATCCAGAAGCTCCTCCGGGCTACAAGATTATTGAGGTCCCCAGAAATATTATATACTTCCCTGTAAATAATAGAAGTTTAGATGTTGTTAGCATTACATTTGCAGATCAACACGACAAGCCAATTGACTTTAATAAAGAAGAAACTACAATTACTTGTCATATAAAAAAGATATGAGAATTTACAAGAACGGACTGAGTGTGCAAAATGCCAGGTTTCTGCGATCAATTGGGTTGAAGTTAAAATTTTCTATTAATAAAAATGGAAGATTTTCTAGACGTTGCAGGAAAATTCCAATACGATGATAGCCTGGTTAAAATTACAAATCACTCCTATGTTCCACACAACACTTTAGCAATAAATAATTCCGATGAAATTCGAATATGCATAAATAATCAAGATTTACTTACACTCCCATGTAGGAGTTATTTGTATATTAAAGGAGAAATAGAGAATCATGATAAAGGACATTTTATAAATAATGCATTTGCATTCTTATTTGACGAAATTAGATACGAAGTTGCTGGTAAAGAAATAGATATTGTAAGAAATCCGGGAATTTCCAGTCTTATGAAAATATTGTGCTCTTACAATAAAACAACTAAATTGTCAAATGTAGCATTTGATTCTGATGAAAATTTAAAGGAGTTCCATAAAAGCGGCAAGTTTAGTACTTGTGTCCCGTTAGAGCTGTTAATGGGTGTGTTTGAGGATTTTAATAAGGTTTTAGTAAATGTTAAACAAGAATTGGTGTTGAAAAGATCCAAAAACGACTTAAATTGTATATTAACAACATCTAATGCTCCAACTGGTGTCGATCCTATTCCTAAAATTACACTTAAATCGATTCAGTGGGTGATGCCGCATGTGGTGCCATCTGATGGGGAGAAGCTTCAATTACAAAAGATGTTATTGCAAAATAAAAATTTGCAAATTGCATTTAGAAGTTTGGAGCTACACGAACTTCCATCATACCCCGAAACCAAGAGACACACATGGTCAGTTAAGACGTCATCGAGTTTGGAGAAGCCCAGGTATGTTATATTTGGTTTCCAAACGGGTAGGGACAACAGTGCACGAAAAAGAACTGATGAATTTGATCACTGTAAATTGAAAAATCTCAAAGTGTTTTTAAACTCTGAATATTATCCTTATAGTGATTTAAATCTCGACTTTGAAAATGGAGATGCCTCTAAAGCTTATGAGATGTTTGTGAGGTTTAGGGAGAGTTACTACAACACCGTCCCCGATCCTATGATTAACAGAGCTGACTTTATAAATAAATATCCTCTAATTGTAATAGATTGTTCTAGACAGAATGAATCAGTGAAAGAGGGGGTTGTAGATATTAAATTAGAAATTGAAACTGCAGAAAATGTCCCTTCAAACACATCTGCATATTGCCTAATAATACACGATAAAGTGTTTGAGTATAATCCATTGACAAATGAGATAAATAAAATGTAAATAAAATGAAAACAAATATTCAACAAGAATTGGTAGAGTCTGCAAAACAAATAAGAGAAAAATATAGGGCGTTAAAACGTGGTAAATTTCTAGAGGCTGAAGAGAGGTTCCAAACATTCCAACCGTTAATAGAGCCTTTGCAAGAATTAAAAAATTTAGCCACAAAAACAGAGAGGCCAGTTCTCCCAATGATTTTAGAAAAGACCCCGTCTAGAATACCAAGAATAACACAAATAACACCACACAAATTAGATTTTGGTCTTTTAGCATCAGACTATTTAGGAAATTACCTTAGTAGAAGTAGTATGACAGACACCACATATGGTATTAGGCGAGAAGGAAATAAATTTTTTATTGGGAATCAGGAAGTTCAAATTGCCAATGATGATGTTACAGTTGGAGAAAAAATTTATAAAGGGACAAAGGGATTGTGGGAATTGTTAACTTTAAAAGAACCCGTAAACTATAGTCAGGTTGATTTGCAAAATTATAAAGAGATTTTGGAAGCTACAAATGCACATTTAAAGGGTTATAAACCAGGTGCGGCGATGTCAAGCAATAAACACACTAAATATCTTAATATAATTAAACCCCTGTTTAAGACTGTTGGTGAAGGTTTAAGGCAGGTAACTGGTAATAAAATAGACTATGTTTATTGGGATGATCCTAATGAGCTTGTAGATAGGTTAAGACTGCTTTGGTTAAGCCGATTGGCGGGAAATTCTGGAGTGGATAATGAGATAGATTCTATCATAGAAGAATTGAGGGAAAGTGGAATTGTTTATTAAATAAAAATATGATAGATAAATTTTATCGCGTATATAACCCATATAGTAAACCAGAAGCTAGAAGTTTTAAAGAAACTACTTTAAATCTAAAAGATGATGGTTGGAATGCTTTAAATTATAAAATTAGTAATGTTAAAGGTGGGGAGTTTACTGACGATGTATCGACTTTGGGGCAGACGTTAACCAGGAAAGGTGATGTTTTTGTACAAGGTAATACTAAATATAAGTTTTTAGAATCCAAGAATAATAATTGGAACGCTAATAAACGCAAAATTACTAATGTTAAACGAGGTGAAAGCTCAACCGATGTGCCCACATTAGAGCAAACTTTAATAAGAAAAGATGGTGTCTTTGTACAAGACAAAAATAATTATGAATTTTTGGAATCGGAGGGAAATGTTTGGAATGCCAAAAAGCGAAAAATAAGTAATTTGTTGGCTGGTAAAGAAAGCGATGATGTTGTAAACGTCTCTCAAGTACCAAAAATGGATCTAAACTTTTGGGATTTTAATAATAAAAGGCTAGTTCGTGTTAAACCCGCTGTTGATGAGAACGATTGTGTTACAAAACATCAGACTGTGACTTTAGACGGTCTTAAATTTGATGGTAAAAATAAGCAATTAACAAACATTTTACCTGGGACATTGCCAAATGATGTGGCTGTTGTTAAGCAAATATTAACAAAGGGTGAGAAAAGCATAATAAAACAGGGGGATAAATATTATAATGTATTAACATTAGATGGCGATGTGTGGGATGCAGAGGACAAATTAATAAAGAATATACCTGAAGGCAAAGATAGGAGTGATGTTTGTTTAATGTCGCAGGTTTTGAGGTATGACGATAATATTAAAACTTTTAGACAAGACAATATTAAATTTGATATTTGTTTAAAATCACACGCATTAAGGTTTAACAATAAAACTAATAAATTTATGCAAGACAATAATGAAATCGATTTGATGATGTACAATCCTAAATTGTTGGTTGCAGACCCTACATCTTTAAGCGGATTTAAGACTTTAGATGGAGGGGCATATTTGCCAAAAAACTATGTATATCAAAGAATGAGTGATGGTATGTTAGTTGGTAGCAATGGAGGTGTTTTTGAAACGACAGAGACTGGCAGATACGTTAACATTAAAAATAAAGAATAAAAAATGGAAAAAATTGCTTACGAATTGCATAAGCCCGCGAGAAAGAACTTTGTTAGAAGGTCTTTTAAGGTGTTGGGTATAAACGAAACTGTTCAAATAGATTTAATAGATATGCGGAATTATGCTAGAGAGAATTCTGGGAATAAATATATTTTAACTTTAATAGACACATTTTCTAAAAAAGCTTATGCTGCTCCACTAAAGAATAAAACTGGATTAGTAGTCACAGAAGCTATAAAAACTATTCTCCCAAAGGGAGTTAAAAATATTCAATCTGATAACGGAAAAGAATTTTTTAATGAACATTTTACCAAACTAATGAAAATTCTAAATATTAATCACTACCACACTTACTCTACAACTAAGGCGGCTATTGTGGAAAGGTTCCAGAGAACTTTAAAGAATTGGTTGTATAGAGAGTTTAGTGCACAAGGGAGTTACAAGTGGTTGGATTTACTTCCAAAGTTAATAAGGATATATAATAATAAAGTACATAGATCCATAGGGATGAAACCTAACCAAGTAAGTGCTAAGAACTCTAAAGACGTACACGAAAGGTTAGCATCTAAAGTACAAGTTAAAAAGCCAAAATATAAGGTGGGGGATAGTGTAAGGATATCTAAATATAAACATGTATTTAGTAAAGGATATACCCCTAACTGGACGGGAGAGCTTTTTACAATAGCAGAAGTTAAGAAAACAAAGCCTGTGACTTATATTTTGAAAGATGAGAATGGCAATATAATCAAAGGAGGATTTTATACAGAAGAATTGTTAAAGACTAAATATAAAGACATGTATTTGGTAGAGAAGGTAATTAGGAGGAAGGGTGATTTATTATATGTCAAATGGCTCGGGTTCCCAAGTAGCCAGAACTCGTGGATTTCTGCAAAGGATGTATTAAAATGAATTTTAGGGTCAAAATTGGCAGTTCGGAATTTGGGGGAATTTATTAAAACACCAATAACATATCCAAATTGCAGACAAATCGGACAGTAAATAAAGAAGGTGGCGGCAGTATTTTTCAAAATTTTTTAATTTGACCGTTATAGTGAATTTGGGAAATGTAAGTGTAATTTATTAAAACACTTGCCTACGACAATAACATATCCAAATTGCAGACAAATCGGACAGTAAACACCAAAGATAGTTTTTTAGCCTGAATTTGAAAATTAATTTTTAAAAATATAGAGGAGGGATGGGGATGGGGACAATATATTTAATATAGGCAAGGGTTGGACAATAGTATAGGCTAACAAGGAAACTTGTGTAGGGCGGGAGCTGGCGTTGGCGCAAAAACGGCTCCCCATAAGAATAACATGGGGAAAAAGCGCCGGAAGTGATGTTAAACCGGTAATTCACATCTACTACACAATAACTTCTAAGTTGTTTACATGTGTTGTTTATTTAGTGTGGAGTTATTTTTGAACTCGTGGATTTCTGCAAAGGATGTATTAAAATTAATGCAAATTTTAAATGGGGGAAAATAAGACAGGGGCCAAAAAGAAAATTTGTGTAGGGTAGGATCGGGCGTCGGCGCAAAAACTGATCCCCATAAGAATAACATGGGAAAAAAGCGCCGAATAGTATGCCTCTTTGTGGTTTCTCCACTACTTTCACTTGGGATAACATTGGGCAACGCGATATGTTTAGCATTTAAAAGATCTCTTCAGTGGGTTTACGAGGAATACTTATATCAACGTTTTGAACTGAATTGAGCAAATACAAGTCTTGAATCTTGAGTAAGGGTATTTTGCCGTACACTCACATTGTGAACAATCATGGATTAAAGGTACTCTTATTCGAACTCAAAACAATGGATTTGAAAAGAATGAGAATGGGGCATTGTATCCACACATGATCATAGTCTACCGTTGTATTGGATCAACAATTGCTGTTTAGCAGGAAACATGCATTTTAAGATCCTGGTGAAGCCCCATTAGTTTTATTGCCACATCACTACCTGAAACGATTCGTGACCAATCGATTTCACTGATTATAAAACACCAGACGATTAATTATTTTCTGCAATTCAAAAACATAAAAAAACACATGCTGTTTAAAAAATAAACAGATTTATTTGCATATTGATAACTTTTGTTTGATAGCAAAAAATTTAATTTATTAGTTATTTCAAGTTTGAAATATTCTTTAAACAATTTCTCTTAAAACTAGCTATCTGTAATACATGTGCTTACTTTAAAAACAAAAACCAAAGCGGCTAATGATTTATCAGCTTATTTTTAAATCAGTATCCCTAATCCCAATCTTCAAGTTTCGGTAGAGTGGGCTGTAAATGTATTAGTCAAATGAGTTATTACATACTTTTTTTATCCGTATCCCACGACCAAAACTTCATGTTACGGTAGCCACAGAGAGTTGGTGGTAAATATTGTTGTCAAAGAAGAGATTTTATATATATATATATATATATAAAATATATATATTAATTGCAAATATATTAAAAATACCTGAGTACCCTTTTAAAATAATTGTATTGTCCTGACACGTGTTTCGGATATAAATACTATAGGTTAAGTAAGTTAACTTAAGTACCTTAACTTAAGGTAGGGTAAGCACACAAGAGTTAAGACGATGTGAACATGGCATTATAGCCGGAACACGTGTCAGCACAATATAACATCATTTTAAAAGGGTACTCAGGTATTTCTTATCAATTACAATTAATATTATAGTAGCCCAATTAAATGAACTAAAAATTAATATATATACCGGGTGTCCAGCCTAAAGTGTTACAATAGTTAACTTTTTTATTTTATGTCTGACAGTAAACTTCTTATAGAGGACCCCCTTTATTTTTTTATGCTGCTTCTAAGTATGTATTTCAATTATCGAAATTTCCCGCCATTTTTCCAATATGGTGGACAACTTTGTTTTTTCTTATGGAATACCCTGTATTTTATTATGATTTTAGATAGCAAACGAGATTTTAAAAAGTTTTTATTCTTGGTATTTTTTCCCTAAACCTAATCAATGAGGCTCTAGAGCATTTTTAAGGTTTAATTTCACAGTAACATCAAGAATCATACGGTCGAAAGTCACAGCTGTGCAACAATGGTAATTACACATGTGCAAGTAAATCAAAGGTATGAGGTTTCCTGTTCCTGTTTATTCGTTGTTGTATTTATGCACTGTCTTAAGAGTACAATTTAATGTGACTGTGTATTGTAATAGTGTTTTTTTATTGTTACAATGACTTTTAACGAACAAGTGGATATGTTATTAATCTTAGGGGAATGCCACAAAAACACAAGATCCGCAGCTGAACAGTATGCCCCTCGTTTTCCTAACAGGCGGCATCCATCAGGTATGAGCTTTTTACACCTTGAAAAAAAGCTCGTTTAACAGGTAACTTGGATCCTAGAAAACGGAATCGAACACATCCTATCACCGATTTTGATACAGAAGCAGATGTTTTGGCCTCAGTTATGGTTGACCCACACCTCTCTACTCGATTGAGAGGTTTACAAACATAAGTAAGAGTTCAGTTTCAGTAATATTACGGAAACATAAATTTCACCCATATCATGTCATTCTTAACCAAGAGATACGAGAAACTGATTACCCTAGAAGGTTAGCATTTTGCACATGGTTGACAGAACAAATCCAGTTGCAACCTCGTTTTTGTCAACTGTTTTATTTTCAGACGAGGCAACGTTCCTCAGTACCGGACATTTGAACAGACATAATATGCATTATTGGTCTACTGACAACCCTCACTGGATGCAGACCATTGATAACCAAAGAAAATGGTCATTAAATGTTTGGTGTGGTATTTTTCGAAGGCAACATTGTCGGGCCTCACTTTCTCGATGGCCCGCTAAACGGGATCGACTACGCTAACTTTATAGAAAACCATCTTCCTGTTCTTCTAGACAATTTTCCCCTTCAGGCCAGAATGGATATGTGGTTCCAGCAGGACGGTGCTCCACCACACTTCTCCAGAGTGGCCAGAGAAACCGTCAATGATGTGTTTGAAGGATGTTGGATAGGGAGAGGATGCCCAGTTGTATGGCCACCGAGATCACCAGATCTCACACCACTGGACTTTTTTCTTTGGGGTGCGATTAAGGACAAAGTGTTTAAAACCCGACCAACGACACCTGCAGACATGAAGTTCAGGATCCAAGCCGCCTGCAGTGACATAAATGAACAAACTATTATTATTTCGCAAAGAGCTCATGAAGAGCGCTTGGCCATGTGTATTGAGCAACATGGACAGTTGTTTGAGCATCTTATGTAGAACTAGGATAATTGAGCTCTCTTGTTGTGAACGTGTACATAATTTAATCTAAGTGTTTTAAACTGTAAATAAATAAAGATAAGCAATATCATTCACATTTAAAAGCTGTGTTTTACTATTAATTTTAACTTAACTATTTTTCAGAACTAAAAACTAATAAAAACTACTAAAACTGAATTTACTTAAAAATGGTATTTTAGTGTCTCTAGAGCCTCATTCATTAGGTTTAGGAAAAAAATACCAAGAATAAAAACTTTTTAAAATCTCGTTTGCTATCTAAAATCATAATAAAATACAGGGTATTCCATAAGAAAAAAGAAAGTTGTCCGCCATATTGGAAAAATGTTGGGAAATTTTGATAATTGAAATACATACTTAGAAGCAGCATAAAAATAAAGGGGATCCCCCATAAGAAGTTTACTGTCAGACATAAAATAAAAAAGTTAGAAATTGTAACACTTTAGGCTGGACACCCGGTATATACAATTTTGTTAAGTGTTAGGTTATACAAAGTTTGTTGTATGTTGTCTGAAGAAACTTAGAGCGAAATATAACAATGTAGTAAGTTTTTGTCGTTTTAATTAATATATACAGGGTGTCTCAAAGGTCGACGACCAAACTTCACAGGCTTGTTATATGGACTGTTTACTAATTAACGTATAATAATAACGATCTTAAAACTATCTGTGTTTTGTCTTTCATGCTATTTAGAAAAGCGTATTTGCAGTGAAAAAATCATTAAGATGTACACTAAGGGGCCATACACATATTACGTAACGCACTTAAGGGGGAGGGAGTATGGCGTAGCGATGCGCTGCGTTATGTGGGGAAGGGGGATCAACGTTACGTAACTCACACATTTTAATCATAAGATCTGGCGCACTCCCTTATATGTGGATCATCTTTTAAAATAAAAAAATTGTCGAATTGATATCTAAATCAAGGTTACAGTTAGTTATAATCTTAATATATAAAACTCAAAAACCACTGACTGACTCAGTCACTCACTCATCACGAAATCTCAAAAACCACAAAACGGATTGTAATGAAATTTGGAACATACCTTCCTCTTGGGTCTTAGGTGCTCACTAAGAAAGGGTATACTGATCTTACTTTAGGGCTCCGCCAGAGACCCCAACAAAGTTCCAATGTATTCCTTACGTACATTAATCTTTGTTTGAGCTGATGAAAATACAAAGCGCTGATCTTAATTCGTAGTAGTTCCACGGGATAACCACAGAATGCAGCACACACAACTGTCAGTTTTAGCGAATTTCCCCTATAGGGAAGAAGCTATTACCGTAGTCGGCATGGTAAGACCTAGACCCGGGACCATGATAACTTTTCGTTTTGAGGTCCCCAGACCCCAAAAACACCATTCGTTCGAAACTATATATATATATATATATATACATAAAATCACTCTTACAGTTGGTTTTATGAGTAGTCCATCCCTTGTGGTCCAACTTGTTACTGTATATATTCGTTCAGTTCAAAGACTAAGTCACTGAAAATGATTTATTAATGTGTTTTATAAAATTTCAGATTGATATATAGTTGTATACACTAGTATTTTTTCACTTATAACAGATTTTAAAGAAAAGCTGATACTCTTACAGGTTACCACATCAAGCTGATATAGAAAACCCCAGAGATCCGCCATGTTTAATCGTATAATACATTTAAGAAATCCCATATTTAGATGATACTTCTAAATGTCTCTCTTCAAGTAGATACTGGGGAAACTGTCAAACCGCCATCTTTATAAAACTTAAATTTTCTTGATACAGCAGTGTATATCACAGTTATACAGTTTTAAACCAGCATTGGGTTGATACTACCCAAATATTAACTGCGTACTTGGCTTAAAACATTTAGAGAGCAGTGAGCAGTGTCAAGGTGACACGTACGGTTCACAGAGAAAAATGAATAATTGTTGAAACTACCAAAAATATAATAAACTAAACAATCTAATTTGTGTATGGACAACTAATTTCATTGTTTGCTTTGAACATTGTTATTTGCAAAACATATTGCACTGTAAAAAAATGCTGGGGTATTTTAAACACAAAGATGTTGGTTAAACTGATTGTGTGAAAATAGACACTGAAATTGGTTTACTAGAGGCTTGAGTAACCAATTCGCATTCGTGGTAAAACTATGCTGTGTCAATTTGGCATTTGTGACACGAAAGCGTGTTGGTCTTCTAAAATATATTTTAAACACGGTAATTTTGTGTGGAATTGTGGGTAATTAATGTGCGTTGCACCCGGGATTGGCCGTAATTCACAAAAAGCCAGGAAAAATATGCGATTATGTGTAATTTTGTATATGTTGACGGTAGTTATAGTAAATGAATACAATTTTGTTTATTAAAAATACAAAACAATTATTTAAATAGCACAAATGATCAACGGTGAAAGATAAAAATCTGTATTACACTATTAGTACTATTACATTTAGTCTAAGTTTGGGTAGGGCTTCGGGTATGTAATAAACTAATAAAGCAACTCAAGATTAGGTTTTTAACACTATGATATGTATTTAAATTGGCAGAAAAACTCTTTCAAAAAGGATCCATGAACAAATATTTCCACCTAAAAAGTAGAAGTAGAAGTACATTTTTTAATGTAGTTGCAGTTGCAGATGAATGAAATTATCAACTTATTACTGAGAATAATTATGAATAAATCCTACTGTTGGTACACTGGTGAGGCAAATTTATCGTTCTTTGAACTATCATGATTCGTTGTTTACTCCTATAAGTGATTCTACTCGTGAAAATCACTGGAGTAAAAGTAATACAAGTTGGAGCAAATTCATTTTTTCACTCTATTTATGCATCTAATCTTGCCGTGAAATATGATAAATCATGAGCAAACAAACGAATACAAGTTTATTAATGTTAAAATCATTAGTAGGTATTTGTTTGAGTTACTTTGCCAACTAGTTCGATTTCAGCGAGTAGTTCTTTGCCTCACCAAAATTTGGAAAGAACGGCTCGTAGTTTTGTTCATCAGTGTTACCTCCAGTAATACCAATAGAACTCCTTGACAGCGACAGACGACACCCGGCAGCATTATTTTTGTTAGTTTGTCAGTTTACGTTCTTTGAGTTTTAAATTGCGAATGTGGAACTGCAATGCAGTAGCCAAATACTACTGTTACTACATGTCGTCAAGATGGGTGATAAGGTAAGTGAAGATTTAGCTGTAAAGGTAGTGATCAGTGTTATTGTAGGCTGTAAGTAACCCCTACAACTCCGTGAAGGAAGCGGCGTGCTTGAGTTATTAGGGTGATTGATGTTAGAAGGACATCCTAGGAAAAACAATTTTGTTTGACAAAATAACTTAGGCCTTGTCAATTTTGCCTACTTATCCTCTACTCAATAGATTGCCATGCATACATAGTGTAATCCATCTTACGTTCAAGTAAGGTTATCTGAATTTCAAAGTAGGTATGCCTAGCTCACAAACTTAACTTGGCTCGATTTTGTTGGGGTCATGTATACTCCATAATTACCGATTACAGGCCTAGCCTACTCTCCAAAGCCTGTACGACTCGAGGTTAAATCTCACTTTTGTACTCCTTACATTAAAACTTTGAAGGGGTCTGAGAACTTAATTTGCTAATTTTATACAAACATGTTATAACTCCTCTAGTATTTTGACTGCTCCAGCTTTAGTGAGTCTACTATAGACAAGTTAAGTTTGTGAGCTAGGCGTACCTACTTTGAAATTCAGATAACCTTTCTTAAACGTAAGATGGATTACGCTATGTATGCTTGGCAATCTATTGATTAGAGGATAAGAACCTGTAGGTAATTATGGAGTATACATGACCCCAACAAAATCGAGGTAAATTTACACTTTTCTTATAGATTTTGACCTGAAAAACACGATAAAAGTATTCTTTTTCTGCGGAAAGACCGTTTTAATGGTGAAAATAGTAAAAAAAAACTTGGACGGTTCCAATTTCTTCTGCTGACTAGTGGTTTGAGGGGAGGAACGTTCAAATTGCAACATGGAACTGTCTGCAAGAGATTTCCAATCTTGTTAATAAAGAAAACACATAAATACCGTTTGATCAATCATCATCCACTAGAGATAATCATAATATGTTCTTAAAATAACTATACGTCAGTAAATAACAACTTTTAAGATGAAAATTAACAGTACGAAATTAAATAAACGGTGTTAACGTCCATTTTGTTATTTTTTCTGCTTCGGAGCTGATTTTTCTACTTGGAGCAGGTTTGCCAACTCGAACCCTTGAATATTGCTCGACTGCACCTGTATTACCTAACCTAACCTAATTAGGAGTATAATAGGTACCAAAGTATACTTATATTCGGATTGTTGGTTGGTGGGCTTGCCACGGGTACTTATTAGGTTAACTAGCGTTGGGTTAGGTTAGGATTGTTAGGTTAGGTGTGGTTTGTTTTTGTTCGTTTTGCCATCCAGGTACGGTGGCACTTAACCTAACCCAAGCTAGTTAACCTAATAAGCACCCGTGGCAAGCCCACCAACAAACCATGCCAGTACTAAGTGTACGCTTTAATGTCACATACCGTACGAAGATGTAGCGTTTTTTATTAACCATTCATTTTCGGATCAAGCTTCTTCGCCAGCTCACTTCCTACAGGATGAGCTTACGTGCTCCGCGCTCACTTGCCTCCATGGTGACTTAGTTCGCTACGCTCATTTACTTTCAGAATGAGCTTGTTCACTTTGCTCACTCACCTCTCAACACTTAGTCACTTATAATGGGTAAGGGGTAAATAAAGCACAAAACATAACTTTTTATTAGATACATATTATCTACGACATTTCATTTATATATATTATATACTCTATGGACGTTTTCCTGATAGTCTGTAGAAACTAGAAACATTGAAAGTTGTGTTCTAATCTGTGGTTTGTAAGTATTGTCTGCTTGCATCGAAAATAATAATTTTAAGTCATATTTTCTATAATTAATAATGGTTCCCGTGCAAAATAAATGTTATTTCTGGATTCTAGAGGTAAATATCTTTAAGAAAAATGCAAATTTAACTCAATATAGTTGGGGTCATGTATACTCCATAAGAACCCTGTAATCAAATACCTACTTAATTTTATTGTTAGCTCAAGTAAACAATTCAGGGCTTAAATAAAGTAGTTTCCGGTCCGCCTCCACATATATGAAGACGTGAGTGATGCCAACTTTTTATTATCAACAATAACATAACATAACTAAACTTCTGTCATATTAACACCTCGCTTTGAGAGTAGTTTACATCTCACCTAACCTCAATTTATCGAATAAGAGTCGTGCCGACTGTACTGTTCTGAGTAGGCCTACCGTACCTCCGTAGCTCCTTAACCTATTAAGCCCCTTGTCAACCTGACCAACCAACCATGCCAGAAAGTATACTTGCTGATACGCAACTTGCAACTCGCAATACACAATGACAGTGAGTAAAATTGTTGATGGCAAGACTTATCCCATATTGCGATATCGCTAGCAAACGAATATTTGCTTAACATAAGATAGAGAAAATATTGATGTTAGTCAAACTGTTAACATTACCCATTACGGAATACACACAGCATAAAGGTGGGAGAATTCTTTTACATACGTAGGGTGGTGGAAACTTTCAAATTAACTTACAGGAGAACATTAATTTTGTGACATTCAAATATCGCATGAAAATATCGAAGTTTTAACAATCGATATATATATCGAATAATTAAACTGTATTCTATTTTTAATAATCAGATGTTTTTAAACATTTTTAATTAAAATTGTTTATTTACATTTTAAAATAAAGTAAATAAAAATAGAAGTAGAAAGTGATTGTGAGTTTGTGAATTTTACATGTTTCTGTAAACATGTGTTTAATCCAATAGAAAAATGTGTTAGTTTTCTTCAAGACAAAGAACTAATAGGTACCTAATAATCCAAATTGTGATGTGTGTGGAGGCAAAACAAAAAACACTAATACGTGGTGAAAATTCGGTCAAATTTTGATGCAAAAAAAAGGTCAATGACGAACACGATGTAAGAAAGAACGCTTTAGAAAACACTTTTTTCGAAAATGCCAAGTTTGGATTGATTAACATTCTAACTTTAGTTTAATTTTTTGTATACATGTTGTAAATTATGATTTTTTAATAAGAAAAACAAGCACATCAACATCTAAAACCAGCAGGAAAACTATCGCTGATTGGATGTCGTTTTGTAGAGAGCTACATCGACAGAAAATTTGAAGAATAAGAGTAATCGATATATCAACTGTTAAAACTTTTGATATTTTCATTCGATAGTATGGTAGCCCAGATCCGGAACTGCACCCGTTTAAACGTTTAGGTATTTTAGTTCAGAAAAGGTAATTTGTAACTTTTATTTATAGAATGGAACCAGACGAGAAATTCAATGATTTCAACGGTTCACCTACTTACCTCCAACAGCAAGTAGAAAGAAAACTGGACAGAGTGAGAGTGGGAGTGGCAGTTCTACAAGGTAAAATCCAATATAACAATCCGAATAAAAAAAAAGAAAGTTACAGTCCCCATCTAACCCCATCTAACATACGCTACCGACAGTGAGGTGCCTCCCTCCTATCTTAAGATTTAAATTATAAACCCTTTTTCCAGGCCTATTACAGTGTCAGGGGATATTTAGTTTGCCGGCAAGCTAAGTAGCCAAACAAAAATACCCTTGCTGCAGCAAACCTAATATTTAATACACAAGCAGATTTTGTGTCACGCTGAGATATCAGGATCCACTGTACCGATTGTTATGATTGAAGTATCTATGCGGAAATGTCTCAATGCGTAGGTCTGCAGAAAATCATTAAAATCTACATCGGCCCTCAGGCCCCAAAGGCCTTCAAAGTTGCAATGTTAATCTTATGCAGTGTCTCCAGTTCGGCCAGGGACAAATACCATACAAGTAGTTAAATATTATTGTATTGTAGGTAAAATTATTGCACGTTTGCAAAGACACCTAAAACTTACACTCAAACGTTAAAATAGACAAACATTCAATTTTTTTAAGTAGAACAGCTGTAAATTTCCAAACGAAATAAAGGTTCGAATAAATAAACAAATGCTTAACAAAACTCACGATATTTTACAAAGCCTATGTAGGGTATTTATAAAAATAAATGGCAAAGAATCCAACAAAAAATTGTATTTAGTACTTTTAAAATATGTTCTGAGAGCCTATTTATGTATTTTTAGAATTTAATTCATGAAGTAGTCAGTAATTAGTTCATCATTAGTAATCATTCAATTAATTAGTAGGTCATAATCATGTATAGTTTAGGCTGATCCCAAATTATTATACAATTTACCGTATCGTACGTGACCTATCGTACATGGTACAACGGGCTGAATTATCGTACAAAACGATAATAATCGTACAACTGGAGACACTGATCTTATGGAAGAACAGTAATCATTGAAATTGAGAATTTGATAGCTGTTGAAGGTAACAAAACACAGTACAGAAGAAAGATCAGCTGCTTCAGGCTAACTTTTGGAATGGCAACACAATTTAAAGTCACAACCGTATTTGCTTGAATTTGTGAGCAGCTGGATTTGCTAGTTTGTTATAATATTATAAAGAAGAGATGGTTTTTGTCTGTCTGTCTGATGTTCTGGGTGAACACAAAAACTACTGAACTGACTGGGCTGAATTTTACATAAAGGTAGATCTTGAACCCATGCAACATATAGGCCTATTCACTTCCTTAAAATCCCCTCGGGGCTAAGCCCCGTGAACGTCCTAAGTTTCAATGTTTACATTTCAGAAGAAAGTAAACATTCAGAAACTGTAATGCGAACAGCTGTGGATACTTCCATTTGACAGCTTTAAAGAGCAGAAGCAAGAACAGCTGTTTCATGCTAACTTAATTGCAGATTGCATTGACTATATATTGGGTAAAGAAAACACCTGTGCGAAGAACGGGTACATCAGCTAGTTCTCCATAAGATTCACATACTGTATTTAGAACTTTCAATATGTCAGTTACCGATTGACATATAGCAATTATTCAAAATGCTAAATTGTTAGCTATTTTAATGGTGTGCAATAAAGTTTCATTGGCTCTTGACAGTGGCGTAACTCATTTTTTGGGCCCCCCCCGCAAACTTATTTTTAGCCCCCATGTAGCATAATCGCACAGTTTCAAAGAATCAATTCGAGATGACCAGCGTGTTGGGCAACTTTTTTTTAATTTTTAAGTGTAAGTATTTTAACTTAAAACGTCATACCTTGTAATACTTTGACTAAAAGAACTACACCAAAACAATTATGTTTTTTGGAATATTTGAAAAAGTATACCGGTAACCTAAAAAAAAGTTTAAAGTGTGGGCGGCAAAATGAACATTGCTGTTTTTTTTTTAGACGACTTATACAGTGAAAAGCAGCATAACTAATTCAGAAGGGCTAAAGTTATTAACATTTATCAAAATTAAGTTGAACTATTTCATCCCAAAATGCGGGCCTGCCAGAGCACTTACCTCGGCTCGCGGGCCCAGCAGTTACGCCACTGGCTCTTGAACCAAAAGAGACACAGCCACTGGATGCCTTTAGTTGTCCTTGCTTTGTATATGTACTGCCCTCAAAAGTTTTATGGGCTTCTCTTGATGAAGTACCCAATAACTATTGGTATATCATTGCTGACCAGATATATAGTATTGCAAAATATTTTTCAGAATGGCCATTCTGGAAGAGCTAGTAAGCAGTTCAAGTGATCTTCAGCCATATCTTTCAGCCGTGGACCAACAAAAGACAGAGTTCAAGTGATCCCCAGCCAAATCTTTTGACCTGTGCAACAGAAGAAGTGTCTCCCCGTACCTGTTAGAGTTAGATTTAAAGGGCCGTTGAAGCCTTCACGATAAAATCATTGCATTAAACAATGTGTGCAATAAAGTGTTTTATCTTTAAATGTTTAGTATTTTTGAATATACCTATTTACATATAAAGTTGGAAGATCCAGTGATTTAGAATCTTGAAAATTTCATTGTATCTTTTGGTACGGTTGTGAAAAGTGATAACTTTTAATCCAGGTTAATTTTTTCAATTAACCGTTTTTAACGTAACTTAATAGGAATGCTTAATTTATTTACAGATGAAATATTTTTTGCAATATTATATATTAAATATATGAACAAACTATAAAATTTGAATAACCCCTCAAAATTTGTCCAGTTTAAAGATTGTTTAACAGTTTAAAAATATTTTTTTACTGTTTTGGTCACTCAAGATCAAACCTGTAATGTGAAGACGAATATCTGGTGTAATTTTAAACTATGTAGAGTATAAGTGTTTCAAAAGCAACTTTACGGTGGGTTACCTTTATTAGTATAAAGTTTTAAATTTGGACCCATCTTAATGTGATATATAAATTTTTACTGAAACTTGGTGTATAAAATTGTTGGTGGACAGGTGATGTCGAGTTGAATTTGTCTGTGCAATATTTCCCGGTGATTTAACCTTTCTCAAGTGATGTATACCATTACAGACATTTAATTTTGCACAAGAAATAAGCTGTTCACTGTTTTTCTTTACACAGAAAAAATACAAACTTACCTGACAGGTATTTTGGTTAATATTTCACTCAAATTTGTGTAACAAATATAACACAAATGTTATGTGTTGACTTATTATGCTGCGTGTTATTTACAATAAAATGGTTATATTAATACAAATTTGGGTAAGTATTTTAACACAGTATTTCTGTGTTGCTTAATCATAGAGTAATTTTTTTCACACACAAAAATGTGTTAAACATTTAACACGGAAGAAATATGTGTTACCGAGTGACACAAGGAATTGTGATGGTTTCCAACTCAGGTAAGTGGGTGAACTTCAACACAAGCAGCTGAGTGTTATTTCGACACAAGAGTGTGTGAGGTCTTACTGGGACATCTTGGTATTAAATTTGGGTCGAATTAACACGATTATTTTTTACAGTGCGAAGGTTAATTTCAAATATAGTTTGGTCAAACAAAAATTAACAGAGTTTAGCACTCATTAATTTGTTGTTTCTTAAATAAAACTTAAATCATCTCAAATGATTAAATGTTCTCAAATGTTCGGGATAGTTCGCCTCACCATAATTCGTGTTCACCTGTGCTGTTTTGTCGGGTTTTGGCACAAATCAAAGGAGACGAGCGGAAGTGAATGGGCGAGCATGGTATTGCATTGGTATTGGGCGAGCGTGTACTTGATTAGTTTGTTGTACACATTTGGTTGATTTGGTGCAAGACTCGTTCCAAACATCGAGAGAATCATTCGGCGATAGTGTACTGATACAAAATATTTCGTGCAGCTCCCACACTTCTTGCGACTACCGAACATTTGTAGTTAGGCCAAATGATCAAGCATATTTGCGAGAAGTGTGGGACAGCCTTTATTGATTAGGCCTAACACAAATTATTTTAATTTACCTTCAACCTAACGAGTTTGCTGCACCCATATGTTTAAACATTAGTTTTATAGGCAAACAAATATTTAAATAACAGCAAATAAATTTTAAATCAGCAAAAGAAAATAAACTTTTTTAAGAGTAAAAAATAGCTAATTCTACAAGAACAAATTTTCCAAATATACTGCTTACAATAGTGACACAGTTCAATGGCTTGTGTTGACCATTCCATTTGAAAAAACCCAAGAAACCTAATGTAATAATTTAGTACCTATTTGTTAAGACATAATTTAAAATACAATACTCAAAAACATAAATGATATATTGTCAATTTTGGTTAGAATACCATCCTCGTGTTTATAAAGACTACCATAAAAACTTATTACCATACGTTCACCCAGTAAAATATATTTAATATACCGAGTAGCCAAATGTTTTCCGCAGGGATATTATTATGACAGATAGTATTGTTAACTTCCCCTCCAACGCTGATCATCCCACTTGTTTTAGAAATATAAATTGCTATTGAAATATTCAGTCTCTTAGAGGTAATAAAGTTTAAATTCATTTGCCTGATAAAAAATTAATACTAAAGTGATCAGGCCTACTTTATAACATTTTCACGTGATTTTGTATAGCAAGTTAATGAAATTGTATTACTTTACTTACTAGCAAAGGAAGTAGCTTAAATAAAACTCAAATTATTGATAAAATTAAAAATTTTATTGAATACCTTATATGAATAGAAAAGTAATATAAAAAAAACACTGCATTCTACTGTTGTTTTAATTGATTAAATTTTATGTCATAAATTGCTAACTTTATTATTTTCAAAGCGCCCTCCAGTTCATCCAGGAAACTTTTTCTGCACTGCCACTAAAATCAAAAACCAAAACAGATGTTAAAACTTATGTTAAATAGATTTAATGCAACATAACAAGCAAAATTAATACACTTGCTTTAGGCGACAGGTATATGTGTCTCTAGTACGAGGCACCATCGCAAACAATTCTTCATATTAACAAATCTGTAAGCAAGTATTCAAATTCAATTATTTCTTTACAAGTTAATAACTATCACACTGTACATTCGGTAAACCGTGCTACACGCATGGATGAAATGGGAATTAGCCTATATTTAAATTAATATATATATAGTTAAATATTTTCATGCATCATTGCATTCTGGGCGTGACCAAAAGCTTCCGAAACCTCTTAAATGCTCAGAAGTCGTATTCCAGATAACTAAGTAACTTATCCATAATTTCATTAAGAATAACTGAATTGGTTACCTATTTTATTTTCATGCAAGTACATTTGCCATTGGGGTGTGGTCGAGCTAAAGGAAACTTTTAGCACGAGAGTTCAATATTCCCTATACGTAGTTCCCACTGACTTGTCAGAACGAGGGGCGGATCCAGGGAGTCACACTGGTGGGGGGGGAATGCCAGGGGTTAGGGGGGTTATGGAATCCCCCCCCCCCGGGGTAGGGGGTCTGGGAGTCCACCCCCGGAAATTTGTTAAAAACTTCATATAAATAATTTTATCGGCTGACAAAATAGCCGAACGCGTTTTATAGACCAAAGTGTGAGTTATCGGCCTAAAAAGACGACTGTATTGAATTCATGGACCAAAATCAGCTATTTGACCTGTTTTTCGGATTAAAAATGGCAATTTTACCACATTTCATGTTCGCTGTAACTTTTAAACCGTAAACGACAAGTGAACATAGTTTATCGGCCAAAAAACCCGCAACAGTTTATATCCAAAACGCAATTTAAAGGCCAACATGCCAGCGGAAGTCTCAAAGTATGTTATCGTTGAAAACAAAGATTTTACCTAAACTAAGATCGAAACAAATTTGATCGGCCGAGATACGGCGATTTTAAACGATTTTAAGGGACACCCCCGAGACACATATTACCAGCCTAAAATAGCAGTGCTTCCCGAAAGGTGGTCTGCGGACCCCCAGGCCCCAAGACAGAATGTTTTCATTCTTTCTGTAACGGAATATGTAAAATCCCAAAACTTGCTGCAAGCCTAAAGCGATTTTTCATGCGCCTACCGCAACCATTGGAATCATATTATAAAGCCCCTTGTAAAAAACTAATAAGTACGAAAATTATTTAAATAAATCATCTTATTGGAAAACTCCAAATTTTGGCAATCCAAAAGAAAAGTAATTTAATAGCAAAAATTACAACAATAGCCTGATTAGCTTGAACATATTCAACTAATATCTATAATAATAACAATAATATTAATCAGCTAGTACAGTATAATCAACCAATGTCTAAAATACGCACTTACTTCTAAATTAATTTATAGACTGAGATTCAAGGTCTGTAGGCATAATTTGTTGTATTAAAACAAACATTTTTTTTAATAACATATTTGGAAACACAGTTAGTCAACTTGGAGTCCCTTACAACCAAATAATTAATATTTATTTAGTACTTAAGTACTTTCATCTATGTTAGGTATTTTCGTCAAGGACCCTGCATTGGAAATAATTTTTCGTCATACTATGCGGGAACACATGACTTTCGATACTAAAATGCGGCTGGAAACTTGCTGTTTTCATTTAAAATAACATATGTTCCTTTGTTGCCTTTTCCAATCACTTATTTTCCGATCACTAAAATTAGCTACATGTTAATCTTATGGTGAAAGCCTAGTTTTGCCGTACAGTTCTTTTCCGATCAGTTTTAGAAGTTACAAACGCGACGCAACAGCTGACTTTCATTGTTGTCAAATCATTGGCCACAGTTAACCTCTCATTGATGTTACACGTGTGAAGCACATTATGGCATTGTGTTTTTGTCATTTATAAAATAATGTAACAATGAAAATTGCACCATAAATATCAATTTGAATTTTGATAAAAAATAGCTTCGAAGAAATCTTTTTAAAGCTAAGTAGCCTAGGCTTATGGTTTTTGTTTCATAAAATATGTAAATAGCCTATAGTAAAATAATAATCAGGCCTATGTGTTTTTTGAGTAAAATAAACCTTGATTCTAGAGTAAAATTATTTCTTGGTTTGTAATTAAATGACTTTTTTGTAGTATGACGAAAAGTATCGTTCAATACTCGTCCAAAAAGCTCTTTGCCAGTGCTTGATCTAAATTCCGTGCTCGACTTCGTCTCGCACGTTGACACGATCTCGCACTGGCAAAGAGCGCTTTTCCAGACTAGTAACGAAATATACTATTCCAATAATTTTGCTCGTAGCAGACTTGCATTTAACAGACAATGCCTGGTGATGCATCGCGTAGTAGGGTTTTTATATTTTTATATAATATTTCTAAACAAACCAAGCAAAAGACCGCTCAATTGGATGGTTGGTAGAATCAAAAACAGACAATGTAACGTCACTGATTGGAGCCGCACGATCATATGATATATCCGAGCGATGCATTGCATAGTAGTTGAACTATGAATATCCCGATTCTCTTTAAATATCGTATCGATTAAATACGTACTGCCGTATCGTATGGCTTGCATAGTGGGATGTGCTGCTGCAAGTCAGAAATATTTAATTACTTAAACTCCCAGATAATCCTGGGTTGCAGTAGAAAAAATTGTTGAATCGGACGGCAAATGAATCGCCCAAAACCAGTATTGTAAGATAATCCTTCTCCTCCGGGACCCTGGATTAACACAACCCAGAAACCCGCTAGTCATAGTCCACTCTAAACAATCTGTCCCTGCCACCTTTCCAAAATTGAAATTAATGTTCACAGCAGTTAATCAATACATGAAAATACAATTGTACCAGTCAAAAAACATATCCACCTTCACAAATAAATTTGTTTGAGGAAACTCCAAATGAAAAATATTTTTGGCCAAAACCGGCCAAGTGCAGAATGTATTAGCTATTAGTAATGTATGTCTGATGCAGCCAAAAAATTACTACCTGTTTTACGATCAAAATATAAATAAACGGTATCAGGAAACTGACACATACTTTCTCCCTTTTAGCCCAAATTTAATGAATAAATTACTTTTTATTTACTAAATATAGAATACAAAGCACGGTCGAATGTACAGAAAATCTTGTTAACAAGTTGTTTTAAAAACATTCACCCAAATCCCTGCTTTGGAGGCACGACAGAATCCATTGCTACACTCGTGGTTTTAAGAGGGGAAATGCCCCCTATTCCCCCCCAGGGTTATTAAGGGGCACCATATTTCGAATTTCCTCTGTTGGTCAATGCTAACTTGACAAGCATATCAAGTTTGAATTAAATTTATCAGTAAATAAGGGAGAAATAATAATTTTTGTATTCCCCATAAGAATAACATTGGACAACGTACTGCGTTTACCGCAAAATGAAAATTTCAATTTTCTCCGAAACCAGCAATCGTAGAATAGTAATTCAAAATACTAAATTATTAAGTTTTTTGAGCTCTTTTTAATGGTGAATAGTAATATCTATTTATATTTATTTCTTTTTATGAAAAATCCAAAAAACTGAATTTTTGATGTTTTAAGTCCTGTAATTTCTGAACCTGAATTTTTACAGGAATGCGGTTGGTGTCATTTTGTTTGAAAACATAAGTTCTACAAACGACTAAAGTTTAACCAAAATCGTTAGAGCCGTTTTTGAGAAATTTTGATTTTTCATGTTTTTTGGTGGTTTTTGGGGGATAATTACCCTTAAAAATCAAAAATTCAAAAAAAATGAAAAGAACACCTGGAGATATCGTGGATTAGTACCTACATACCAAATTTCATCAAAATCGGCCCATTGGTTAGGGCTCTAGCTCTGTACACATCCACACAGACACACACACACACACACACACACACACACACACACACACACACACACACACACACACACACACGGACACACACACACACACGGACACACGGACACACACACACACACACACACACACACACACACACACACACACACACACACACACACACACACACACACACACAGACAGACATCTCGTAAAAACCACTTTTTTGGGTTCAGGGAGCACCAAAACGAATATTTCCACTAACATTTCAAATTCGAAAATTTTTACGAAAACAATACTTTCTCCATGTACTATGTATAAGGGGAGAAAGTAAAAAGAATTAAAAAATGCTAAACTTAATCACAATGCACTAAAAATTGAACAATCCTCCAATAAATGTGTGGCAGCATGGAATCTTATTAAAAACTCAAGTCAGATTGAATCAAAAAATAATTCCTGTCCTATTTCACTGCAATGTTTAAATAACTATTTCATGGATTCCATCAAACAAACTTTTTCCAGTATACCAAAACCTTCAAATAATTCAGCTCAGTTAATTCAAAATCAAAACAAAACATGTATGAATTTTGTGTGGAGAAATATTTCTTCAGAGGAAGTGTTTCAATTATAAAAACATGAAAAATTCCAAAAGTTTTGATATATATGACATGTCAAATAGCTTTGCAAAGACAACTATTTTTGCTTATTTAGAACCTCTAACTTTTTGTTTTTCAATGTGTTTGCAGCAGGGCTACTTTCCTGATGAACTAAAACTGAGTAAAGTCATTCCTGTTTATAAGAGTGGGGATAGCTCGGATCCTAGTAGTTATCGCCCAATCTCGTTAATCCCTGTTCTTGCAAAGATTTTTGAATACATCATCTTCCACCAAGTATATGAGTATTTTGAAAAAAATAAATTGTTTAGTAACTTCCAATTTGGGTTCCGCAAAGGCAAATCTACAATAGATGCAGTTGATACAATAGTAAATCAAATTTTATCCAGTTTTGGAAATAACTCCTTTGCTTGGGCCACATTTTGTGACCTAAGCAAGGCATCTGAATGTGTATCTCATAGAATTCTTCTTGAAAAATTAAAGTTTTACGGGATTGGCGGGAGTGAGCTGAATTTGTTTGTGAGCTATCTTCAAAACCGAAGTCAGTCTGTTTATGTTAATGGTGATTGGTCCAGAACTACAGTAGAACTCCAATTATCCAAATTAATTGGGGATCGGGCCAATTCGGATATGCAGAAATTCGGATAATCAGGTATACCTCGGGAATTAAGCAAAAAACATCACCATACATAAAAAATCAGAATTTTATCGACAAAGTTATTATAAATGTAGTGAACAGAAAGTGAGCAAACTGTATCAAGAATATACGTCATAAAAATTAAATTACACGAGTTAAATTGAATACAGTATATACAGTTGCTCTTTTCAATAGGCCTACATACTGTACGTATTTCACTGTTCAATGTTGGTTATTTAACTTGAACATCTCGAGCAAAGTGAGTTTATCACTTAGCGAACGGACAACACGTTTACGTTTTGTACTCATTTTGAACGATAATCTTGGTGAAAGAACAGTAGCGACTGATGATGAGCAGGGCGGGAAGGGGGTATGACTCATTGTTCCCTGCGAAAATATCGTCCGGAAGTTAACAGCGCAGGCTTTTATTTTAGCGCTCACGGCGCATTATCGCTACACGCGCTCCCGCTGTTATTTTCTTGATTTTTATATTTCTATTATTTCACTCAAAATCGATTCGGATAATTGGATATTCGGATAATTGGGGTTCGGATAATTGGATTTCTACTGTACAGAGATTACGTGTGGCATCCCTCAGGGGTCGATTCTTGGTCCCTTACTTTTTCTTATTTCTATTAACGATTTACCTGCAAACCTAAATGCCTTTACATATATGTACGCAGATGACAGTTTTCTTGGAATTCAGATGTTTTTGAGCTCAAAAAGGTAGCTGAATCCACTCTGGAAGAAGCAGCCAATTGGTTCCATGCAAATAATTTATTTTTAAACGATACAAAAACACAACCAGTCATTTTTACTTTTAACCCTTTGCGATCGGAAGGCCAGCAGGAGTGGCCACAACGCAGTCGGCAGCCAGTCGGAATTCTTTCCGTACTAACTTGGTTCCGACGGTCGGGCGGCCAGCTGTACTGGCCACGTCCCACTACGCGTCACCTCGGCATTTATCATGGCGGCTCGCTCCCCGCAGCTCGGAATTATTTTCACTGAAAACCTTCAATGTTAGCATAGGGGATTTAAATTTTAATAAAACGTCTCTCAATTCGTCTTATCTTTAACGATTGTTCATTATTACTTAGTTAAATATACGGGGGGGAAAAAACATAACCCCATTCTTACTAATAAATGTTTATACGGGATAAAACAATTTTATTTTAGGCCTAATTATAATATAAGTGTAGGCCTATACGTAAACGTACAAGTGTTCTTATAATCATGTACATTAAAACTTGAAACTTAATTAAAAATACAAATAAACACAACTCTCTCGAGAAAATCACCAAAACACAGTTAAAATCAAATAAAACTGAACCAAAACAATGATGATTATGACAGCACTTGGGCCAGAAAAACAGGTGTTTATTTTAGTTGTTTACACCACAATTCTGACGATATAATGTTGCAAGCCTGCTGATCGTTTAGTTTAACAATTCCTCACTAGTTTGCAGCACTCTACAGGCATTATACCACAGTTGGAATATTACAAACGAAATCATTGTTGTCGGCCAGTCCTGCTGGACGCCCGAGCGTTCGTTGGATTTCATGTTGGCCAGCACCGCTGGCCGTCCGATCGCAAAGGACAACTGCTGTGAAAAAAATCCGACTTCCGCGCGCTAATGGCGGCGGCCAGTAGAGCTGGCCGCGCGACCGCTGAGGAATAGCGGAAAATATGCATTCCGATCGCAAAGGGTTAAAAAACTGCCTCCTGGTATTCATCAAAAAACAGTAATTGTGAAGTACTTGGGGATAACTCTTGATTTGACTCTAAACTGGGGCCCTCACGTTTATCTCGTAACAAGAAGAATCTCCCGGGTTTCTTTTTTGTTGAAGAGATTATTAAATGTGGTTCCATTAAAATATGTCATCACTTCATACTACGCATTTTTTCAATCAATTATCAGATACGGGCTTATTTTTTGTGGAAATTCATCTAAAACGCACAATATCCTTTTGATTCAGAAAAAAGTTGTTAGAATACTCACAAACTCATCATGGAAAGCTCACTGGAAATCTCTATTTAAAGATCTGAAGATTCTGTCTGTCTACAACTTATACATTTTTGATTTAATTTTATAAATCTTTAAAAATCTGAGTAGTTTTAATTCAAGAAATAATACTCACTCCTACTACAAACAAAATCAGTCAAAAATTGATGTACCTTATCGAAGAATGTCCAAAACTCAGTCTAGCCATGTCATTATAGGAATTAAACTGTATAACAAATTACCACAATCTGCTCTTGACATTCCATTTAATTCATTTAAGAAAATACTATTTGAATGGCTACTTTCAACCCCATTTTACTCTGTTGATGAATCTTTAGAGCTAAATAGTAGAGACGTTTCGTTTAGACGTGACAACGAGAGCTCCGTGCCGAGATGTTCTTACCCAGATGTTGTTAGCGAAATATTTCGTTTAGACGCGGCAACGAGAGGAACTTACCGAGATGTTTTTTAGCGGAATGTTTCGTTTAGACGAGGCAGCTATTCTCGTACTGGGCAATCGAAATTGTTAGCGTGATGTTTTGTTAACTAAATATGTCGCCGATCAATATAATTATTTTTAAAGAGATTTTTGCATTCTATATTCTGTTATATTTGAGCAATCGACATCTGTACCGAGATGTTTTAACAAATTGCTACATTTGGGAGTTATTAAATAAAACAATGCATTAATTACGATGAAAATCACTGCATCATGCACGTGCATTTTCACGTATCATGCATAAATACGTGAAAATTAAAAAATAAAATAAATAAAATCTAATACGTAAATTAATAATGGAGAGTAGAAACAAATGTTAATCATTATTAAATATAGGCAAGCATAATTATACTTTTAATGCTCACAGAATTTGTGAACGTTTTAGGCAGCAGTATAATTCTGCTACTTTCCCACTTTTTATACTATATACAGTAGAACTCCAATTATCCGAATTAATTGGGGATCGGGCCAATTCGGATATGCAGAAATTCGGATAATCAGGTATACCTCGGGAATTAAGCAAAAAACATCACCATACATAAAAAATCAGAATTTTATCGACAACGTTATTATAAATGTAGTGAACAGAAAGTGAGCGAACTGTATCAAGAATATACGTCATAAAAATTAAATTACAGGAGTTAAATTGAATACAGTATATACAGTTGCTCTTTTCAATAGGCCTACATACTGTACGTATTTCACTGTTCAATGTTGGTTATTTCACTTGAACATCTCGAGCAAAGTGAGTTTATCACTTAGCGAAAGGACAACACGTTTACGTTTTGTACTCATTTCGAACGATAATCTCGGTGAAAGAACAGTAGCGACTGACGATGAGCAGGGCGGGAAGGGGGTATGACTCATTGTTCCCTGCGAAAATATCGTCCGGAAGGTAACAGCGCAGGCTTTTATTTTAGCGCTCACGGCGCATTATCGCTACACGCGCTTCCGCTGTTGCTTTCTTGATTTTAATATTTCTATTATTTCACTCAAAATCGATTCGGATAATTGGATATTCGGTTAATTGGGGTTCGGATAATTGGATTTCTACTGTACTCTCATTTCAACATTTGTTATTACTTATAAAATTGTAAATGAAAGATGTTTTTAGAATTATTATGTAGAAATAAAATATAAGACGTTGCCAAAATTATAACACACGATTAAAATAAAATAAAAACAAATATTTGATCGAATCACTAATTAATTTAAACTTAATAATAATTAAATTAATTTGTTTACACACGATATAGGATATAAGGAAAACATTGCCCATTGAAATTGAACTCCCAATAAAGCCAGTATAAAGAGCCTATATTTTACAACATTAAGAACTTTTTTGGTAATTTTCTCCTATATAGAGTTTAATAATATGATACATAAAAACAAATATGAGAACAAAATTAATAAACGGTATCAGGAAACTGACACATACTTTCTCCCTTTTAGCCCAACTTTAATGAATAAATTACTTTTTATTTACTAAATATAGAATACAAAGCACGGTCGAATGTACAGAAAATCTTGTAAACAAGTTGTTTTAAAAAACATCCACCCAAATCCCTGCTTGGAGGCACTACAGAATCCATTGCTACACTCGTGGTTTTAAGAGGGGAAATGCCCCCTATTGCCCCCCCCAGGGTTATTAAGGGGCAAAATATATCGAATTACCTCTGTTGTCAATGCTAAATTGACAAGCATATCAAGTTTGAATGAAATTGATCAGTAAATAAGAGAGAAATAGTAATTTTTGTATTCCCCATAAGAATAACATTGGACAACGTACTGCGTTTACCGCTAAATGAAAATTTCAATTTTCTCCGAAACCAGCAATCGTAGAATAGTAATTCAAAATACTAAATTATTTAGTTTTTTGAGCTCTTTTTAATGGTGAATAGTAATATTTTTTTATATTTATGTCTTTTTCATTTATGACATCCTTGAAACAAAAATCGACGTAAGATTAGGAAGTTAGCATTAGCGGCTGAAGAGGGCCCAAGCGCCCTAAAGCAGCCATAGTGGGCCAGGGACTTTCCCGCTCACTGGAACCTCACGAAACAACAACAACAACAGTTGTGAAAACGGGAGGGGGAAACAGCAAGGGACAGACGTGTTTACACGTCACGCTGCGCCGCGCCACGCCGGCTAGGATCCAACAATGTATTGCTACTGCTACCGGTTTTACCGGTCGCCGGACACCCTGTTAATCCATTTCATTTGTATTTTTATGTACATTTGTGAGGCCTGAAAATATTTAGTGAATAGACCGCGCCACGCCGGCTAGGATCCAACAATGTATTGCTACTGCTACCAGTTTTCCCGGTCGCCGGACACCCTGTTAATCCATTTCATTTGTATTTTTATGTACATTTGTGAGGCCTGAAAATATTTAGTGAATAGACGTTTATGTTGACGTGGGGTGAAATAATAAAGGTATATCTAAAAACAACTAATTACGGGTGGCTTATTTGCAAAAAATGATTTTAGTGCCTGATAAAAATGCGATCCACATCTATAACGGGTTTATCCTCTCGCCGCGAGCCGGCAGCAGACGATTTTGCTTAACGAATGCAACAATCGAGAGTAAACATCTCGATTATACAAACCTCTCGCTAAGCAATCGAAACAATCGATAAGCGGAACCTCTCGAGAAGGAACATTTAGATTGTTTTAACTTCTCGCAATCGCGCAGGTCAGTTGACAATTTCATTAAAAATTAAAAATAAGACAAAAATCCAGACTTATCTGGTCCAGAGTAGCCAGACTTAAAATAAAACAATGAGACAATTACAGAAAACATATTTAAACACACAAAAAAGCGTATTTAAAGGATTTTTAACATTTTAGCTTGGCGGTGCATTCACATGCATTTTTGTAAAAAACTCAAACATTTCTTGACCGAATTTGCTGGGAAAGGTCTTAACAGCTGGGGGAAAGGTGCCCCCAGCTATCCAATCCCAACCCAGCACTTAAAAATTGGCCTGAGGCCAATTGGACTTTAAGTTCCCTGGGGTAACTTAAATTACAGAAATAGCAAAACTTAAAATGCCTCATTATTTTCTTATCTATAAAGTAAATTAAATGAAACTTGCAGGGAACATGTATGAGCATTAATTACAACTAAAAGTGACCAAACTTGGCACTGGGAAAGTCCCAGAAGCCCACTTATTCAACATAATCAATTGAGTCATAATGGCCTAACTTAACAAGTCACAAAAACACATTTACACTGAACCAAAATGAATGATTGACCTCGCCAAGGTGTAGGCCATCCCAAGAACACAAAATAAAGTTATTTGGAGGCCTTAGGCCTAATATTACAAAAACAGTGGACAAAATTCATTTTGTATAGACTCCTCAAACAGCAGTTTTCAAAGTCTCATATCTTGGGTAATTTCTATACTAGGACCTCGGGAGTGGTCTTAAACTAAACACAGCAATCGTTACTACAAAACAATGACAAAATATTTGGTCTGACCAAACCGGCCGTAGGCCATTGAAAACAGAGAAAACGCTCGGAGTCCAACTGAGTTGAAACACTGAAAAGGTGATCAATCATGAACCCAAAGCACAGAAGGTGCATAATCCTTTGCTTTAAACACAGGGCAACACTGTGAACCCATAGCCTATTTCTGGCTGAAAGCAATACAAAGTAGTCGCTACTCGGTACTAGTCTGTACTAGTATCGGGTATAATCGGTACTGGAAAGTAATCGTTTAGTCCATCTTTAAACTTAAAAATAAATAACAAAAATAAACTCTAAACCGTCTATGGACAACAAATATCGGGCAGCTGAATCACAACACTTACGCTAATCACAGTTCATCATCAACAGGAGTTGTAGTCCGCCGCGGCACGGTGTAGAGGGCGGCCTGGATTGCATGGGTAGGCGGAAGACGAAGAAGGCGTCACATTCATGGACCCTGTAATGTAACACCAATTCCTAATTTCTATGTACATTGATTTATTCTCAATAGCTCAAAAGCTCTAAGTTCATGTGTTGTTTTGGAAAAGCTTTAACCCTTTGAGGTCGATTAAATTAAATCACCCAGACCCCCTGAGACGAAATTAATTTTGGTTATTTTGTATAGATTTTACTATTGTTACATTTAATTACCCAAATTAATTTTAAAATGCATTTATGAGGGTTTATTTTTAAGGCACTTTGATTACATACTGTATATTGATGAAATAAAAATAAAAATGTATACCTGTTTTATTTTTTCTTCCATATATTTTTAGTACATATGTACTATATGTGACAGATTACGAGAGTAAAAACCCATTTATATTTATTTGTAAGTAAAATGACACACACAAAAAACATTCAAAAATATCGTCATCACTAATTTTATTAGTCATAATTATAACTAAACAAAAGAGTAAACATAACCTAAACAATCAGACCTTGCAGATGACACAAGACAGTATAGTTCATGGAGTAATAACATTTATTTCAGAACAAAATAATCCATGGAGTAGATAAAATAAACGTTACAAGTAATAAGGAATATATAAGAAGCAAATAGACATAAAATCATTACATTATATTTAGTTTTAGCGCACTTCATACGGGCTAAACGTCACGGCGAGTATAGGTCGCCATTCGAGCGTTCGGGAAAATGGCGCGCGGCGACCTATACTCGCCATTCGACCGCAAAGGGTTAATTATGCCAAAGTTCACTTTAATTTGCTGATATACCCATCCAGAGTTCATTTGCCCAGTGCTTAACATAAATTTAAAATACTGAAAATAATAAAAAATATTTATAACAGGAACAAATTTATATTTATATTTTTAAGACTGAAGCTTAATGAAAATGGTTGTGAACTAATTAAGTAGACTAGATAAAATAAACAGCCTGGTAGGAAAACATCTAAACAACAAATTATAAAATAATTAAGATGTATTGCTGGATGAATCTTTCAGTTATCTAAATTCACAACATTTACTACAACATTTTTTATCCAAAATTAATAAGAAGCATTTTAAAACAAGGGGGCACATCTGAGCTAAATGTAGATACCAGAACATTTAAATTGTAATATGCGTAAGGAAAATTATTCACCAAAATGCAGGCCAACTACACCTAAACCGGAAACCAAAATTGGCCAAAGTTTTGTGAAAAATGATCTGTGGGCTCAGTTTATTGACAGAATTGGTCCAAACTTTCTGAAAAACAGGAGCTTAGGCCCCTGCAACTAAATAATAAGCCACAGTTCATTTAAATCATCTCCTTTGGGACTCAGCCCAAGAATCCCCTATGCAAGAAAGTAAACTATCCTAAAACATGTTCTACGCCAAGAAAATCAAAGTTAAAAGTGGGGTAAGGCAGTTTACCCATAGTTGAGGGACATTGACAGGAAACATAATTTACCAAAACCCCAGCTTGAAACCCACCCTATTACTTGAACTTAGCCTACAAAACCGTACAAAACATAATTGAGAACACTGAATGAATGATAACTTTCAGAGTATTGCAGAAAACTTAATTAAATGTTTAGCGGTCTCCTAAGAAGCGGTAGGTCTCCTAGTGGTAGGGAAATGTAATTTGGAATGTATACAACAGTAATATAACACAAGAAATTAGCTGCGGGGTCATAAACCAAAGTTGTTTGCCGGCAAAGATGCCTTGATAGCCAAATCTTGAAACATTTGAGACTTTGTTTTATGGCCCAAGGGCTCTGAATAAGAAAGGAAACATTAATTAAACCTTCGGAAGTTCAGAAGGAACTTTAAAATCCAGAAATGCTTTTACAACGAATGAAAACTGAAATGAATATGTGCTCTCAGAGGTTATATTTACTTCTGCCGCTAAGGTTAAGACTTGGACATTGCTATCTACTTGACTTATTAAATGGCAAGCTTACTTGCTCTTGTGTTAAATGAGATATTCAACAATATACGTCTAGTTTGACGTTTGTAGACCTTAACACATCAATAGGTATCATGTTGAACTAGCAAGGCTTCAAACTTTTGTTTGGCTAAAAATTAACAGGTAGGTTAGTTAAAAGATCCAAGCCTCCTAACGATAAGCCTAAAGACATCTCTAAGGCTATTGTTATTAGTTATAACGTTTAATAAGTGTTATTTGCTACTTACCGTAATATTGAACAGTTTATTACAACACATTCAATCGGCAACGGCATCCATCTCGACATCTTCACATTCACAATTACAGTAATTAATTATCATTCTCAAATCGGTTTTTACCGAGTTTTCTCCGAAGTTAATCACTACGGCACAGGCAGGGAGGCAGGTAAAAGTAAGGCAGTGGCTACGTACACGTCCGACGTGAGCCGCTACTGTTCACGTCCGTTCCAAATTATGCACCGTACGTTACTTTTCCTGTGATTTTTAAAACAAATTGAGAGCCAGAAAACCTCCTAACCTAACCTAACGTAATCTAACCTATCCCAACCTAACGAAACATAACGTAACGTAACCTAACCCAACATAACCTAAGCGGTAGCGAAGTGAATTTGCCCTTATATTGGACGTGTACGCAGTCACTTCGTAAAAGGCACACAGATTTTTTGAGATATGTTCTGGGAGAATTGACAGTAGTACAAAAATAAATTCATATATATGAATATGAATAATTAAAAATCGGCCCTTCTATACTCTTACTGTGTTTTAATTGCAAAATATGATGTAGAGGTGTGCGTTATTTAACATAATAGGATAAATAACACTATTACTGAAGTGTCACCTATTACCTTGGTAATAGGTTACTGAAAATACCCTATTATTTGTTTAACGTCTTCTGAACTGTTTGAACGAGCGAGTGAAATAACTATCCAGCTGAGAAGTTGAGATGAGTGTCTTGGTGTCTTCCTATTAACAGCGATCATCACGGAATAATAGTACTAGTCTGTCTGGCTTACTATTACGGCGAGAAATATTTAAATAAAGTTATCACGGGTGTAACGAGTGTATTACCACAAAGCTAAGGAACGTTCCTGAATATTATTGCAAAGTAACGGTATTTCCCATCTCTAATATGATGTACCGTATTTAATCAATAAAGCCGCCATATTAGTTGTTGGTTATGTATCAACCCTAACACTGTAGTTTATGTAGATTTCCAAGGGAGTATGCAACTGTTAAGATGATACCTAGGGCTGTTTTGTTGATATATCAACATCTAAACAAATATCAGCACGAGTAGGTAAGTTTCAATACAAATATCAAAAATCGGCCCGCAATTATACCTATATATATATATATATATATATATATATATATATATATATATATATATATATATATATATATATATATATATATATATATATATATATATATATATATATATATATATATGTGTGTGTGTGTGTGTGTGTGTCCGTGAGCACGATAACTCTCGTAAAAATGATCCGATTTTGATGAAATTTGGTATAAATGTGTAAAGCAACATTTATGACTTTAAGTTCGAAAACCAGCCAGATCGCTCTATCCGAAGGGGTATTATGGGGGGGTTTTGTACCCCAAAAATAGGTTTTTTGAATGTTTTACATATAATTTTGGAAAAAGTCAAATTTTAGTTTTTTCCATTGGGTTCAGCTTAAAAAAACACACAATTTGGTATTTTGATCATTTCTCTACGTCAATTGGTTACCGAGATATTGAAAGTACTAAACACAGTACGTTGTCTAATGTTATTCTTATGGAGGAAAATAAAAATTTTATATCTCACTTATTTATGAACGTATACTGACGAAACTTGGTATTCGGTTTCATCTGGTTGTGGACCATTGATATTTGCTCAAAAAAACAATCTTTTACCAAAGGCTCCCATAGCAGCAAACCTGCGTACTCAGCCCCATGTTATTCTTATGGAGAATAAGTAACGTGTTATCTCCCTTCATTATGATAATAAATTAATGAAATTTGGTATGTGGCTTTACCTACATTAGTTATATTGATATTTGTATAAAACCCCATTTTTTGTGTTCCTTGCTTTAGCAAACCTGCATACTCAGCCACCATGTTATTCTTATGGAGAATAATTAAAATGTCATAAATCGTTTATTTATGAATGTGTATTGATGAAACTTAGTATGTGGCTTTATGTGGTATTAAGATACATATATATGCATTGGAAATTCGCTGAGTACGCAGGTTTGCTGCTACGGGGGTATTTATATATTAAGATTATTTGTGGGGCGAAGCCTGCGGGAACAGCTAGTAATAATATAAAAAATACTTCCATCATACTATTTTAATAACATTAAAACTAAATACCCCCGTAGCAGCAAACCTGCGTACTCAGCGAATTTCCAATACGTCAGGGAAATTTTGATTGGATATTTATGTATCTTAATACCACATAAAGCCACATACCAAGTTTCATCAATTTACATTTATAAATAAACGATTTATGACGTTTTAATTATTCTCCATAAGAATAACATGGCGACTGAGTATGCAGGTTTGCTAAAAAAGGGGCACAAAAATGTGTTTTTTACACAAATATAAATATAACTCAACTAGGTAAAGCCACATACCAAGTTTTATTAATTTATGTTCATAATTAAGGGAGATAACATTTTATTTATTCTCCTTAAGAATAATATGGGGGCTGAGTACGCAGGTTTGCTGCTACGGGAACTATAGGCAACAAAATAGTTTTTTTGCAAATATCAGTAGACCACAACGATATGAAAAAATTTACCAATTTTCGTCAGGATAAGTTGATAAACAAGCAAGATATAATGTTTTCTTATTCTCCATAAGAATAACATTGGACAACGTACTGTCTTTAGCACTTTCAATATCTGTAACCAATTGATGTAGAGCAATGACCAAAACACCAAATTGTTTTTTTTAGACTGAATTCAATGGTAAAAACTAAAAAGTTATTTACTAAAATATTATATGTAAAAAAACTCATAAAACCTATTTTTGGGGAACAACCCCCCTCCCCAAAAATACCCCTTTGAATAGAGCGATCTGACTGGTTTTCTAACTTAAATGTTGCTTTACATGTTTGTACCAAATTTCATCAAAATCGGACCATTTTTACGAGAGTTATCGCACCCACACACACACACACACACACACACACACACACACACACACACACACACACACACACACACACACACACACACACACATATATATCTATATATATATACAGTTTCGAACGAATGGTGTTTTTGACATCTGGAGACCTCAAAACGAAAAGTTATCATGGTCCCGGGCCTAGGTCTTACCATGCCGACTACTGTAATAGCATTGAATATTTATTCTATGGTAATAGCTTCTTCCCTATGGGGAAATTCGCTAAAATAAATACGTAACGCGTGTTAAGTTCTGTAATGCTTTTCAGCATTGTTTTGTGTTGTTTTAGAGTGTAAAACCATGATACAGTATTGCGCAGTGCCACATATTTGGTTTCGGTGTTTGACGCACCCAAATTCTTTTTTCAATCAATTATGCTTTGAAAAAGGTTATTAAAATAAAGTAATTTAAAGTTCAATGATTTATTTAAATTCATATTCCAAATTGCTATTAAACGATATTTAAAAGGTTTAAAGCTGTTTTAAAGTCTACTATGACTGAGTTACGTAACACATTGGTGGTGGGGGGGAAGGGTTACGGTGACCATCAAGCATAACGGTGTGTTACATGTGGAAGGGGGGAGGGGTAAAATGACGAACATTTTCGTTATTAAATATGTGTATGGCCCTTAACATGTAGACTAAAAGAGCGATCCTAACATCAATCCAACTACTGATTATGCATCGCGGAACTTAGTTAAGCCGCTTCCCTGTCGTGGCCTTTTAACAATGCTGATTCAACAATATTTTGTAAAGAGGTTTAACTAATAGTTATTTTAACTCATATTATTTAACAGCTATTTTTTGTTTTCGTCAAAATGTGGAATTACTTTTGGAAACATTAGTTCTGTTGCTGACTGAAAATATTTAAATTAAAGATATTCTTAGAGAAAATCAATAAATTATTATTTCTCTCTTATTTCCTGACTAATTTTATTAAAACTTGGGATTTGGGTTAAGCTAAAATTTTCAATTTAGTATATTTGGAATATATTGCCTCTTATCCTAACGGGGAGGAGAGGGAATGCCATTAAACACATAGATTAAAAATCACAGTAAACCAATGACTGCAATGCCTACAACAAGGGATTAGGGTTAGCATTTACTAGAATCCTTTACATATAAGATACTATACTTCATATTCTATTTGAAGAAAATAGAAAGGAATCTATTGATTAGTATGGGTTTAAAAGAATGAAATTGTGTCAGTATTCTGATACCATTTATTATTTGCATGTTGAGCTATATACTCGCTGCATCAACAGTATAAGTTGGTAATCCTGTAAGGTATTAATCGTTATTTTGTTGGCAGCTCTTTTATAGCTGGAGTCTATTACAGTTCTAGTGGCAAACACCGGCTGTCGTTTGTCAACAAAGTGCACTTAGGATCTGCCGCAAGCCTGGAATTGACGAATTGCCAGCCAGAAACCATTTGACTGCGATCAAGTTGAATAAACAGCTCTTTGACGAAACTGATACATGTTTCCTGTTATAATAAAGTGCTTCACTCAATCGAAAGGGATCAATCAATGCATCTTTATGTGTGAGGCATGTACAATGTTCCCTCAATGTTCTAACGAAATTGTTTCAGATGGAAACGCGTATCACTGGAACGTATTGAAGTAAGTGAAGTGTATAAAGTAATGCATTAATTATTATGTATACGTATGCTTATTGGTTATATAGCTACATTGTTTAAAATATGCCAAAAGTTTACTATTTGCATAATGTGTTTGTGTTTTATTTAAATGTGTTATTTACGAAAAGCATGTAGCCTATTCTTTTAAATAGAAGAACATAAATGAAAGGTAAGATAAATGCGGATTTGTAATTTAATTAGGCCTTGATGTTGTTCGAAATCACAAAACCCCTCGAGAATCTATTTATACATCATTGCCATAAGTAAGTGCATTTGCATTGTGAATATTACAAACTGAAACTAATTGTATAATATTACAAACCGACCAATTATACCAGACTATTAAACTTATGAAGTAAAAACTGCAGTACAGTAATACTAGATTAATCCTCGCCAACTCTGGTCGAGCTTTCACAACTCTGGTCGAGCTTTCAATTCTCCTCATAAATATGCAGATTGAATTAGCATCAAGTCTTATACACTACTACTGGCCTGCCTACCTTCATACATTTCATAAAGGCATTTTACCATAGGAAATGTGTTTAAAAAGAGCATTGCAATTTCCAAATAAATTTAAATCTGAGCTGTTTTTGTGAAGTTTAACTTATTTGTGCACGTAAGTAATTTTTTTTACTATCATTATACAAAATGGCTTGTAGTTATTTTAATAGTACCTAAACATGACCAATGCCGTCGTAACAAAACATGAATTTACAAAGATCGTTTGTACTTGTAATATTGAACATTGAACTGCCATGATAAAGTAACTCCTTTCCAACAATTACTATAAGTAAAAAGTAATCGGCAATATTTTATTTGACTTATTCACTCTCAAACGTAAATTATTTTTAATCTCAATTTTAGATTATAAATGGTTTTCCTCATGGTTAAACTGGGGAAACTAAACATATAAATTGCAGACAAAGGAGTGTTCACCATCCCAAGGAGGGTTAATAAGACATCGGGTTCTTGAATATTCAGCCGAGCTACCTACGGCTTGTTTTGTTTCACTTTGAACTTTTTATGTTTTTTATTAATTTTTAATACATTGTTAAATATTCTACCAAACTGGACACTTGAAAAGCTTTGATTGATGTTATTGCTCTGTTATTGATGTTGGTTTTTTATTTTTGAGATTGTGATTGTCTATTGCTGATAAATGATGGATAGTTTAGCAATCGTTACCACTTGTCACTATTAAGTCACAAACATTTTAAAACCCGACGATAAAATGTTTCTCAAATTGAGTCAAGCTTTTAGAGGATTATGATTAAAGGCTCATTTTGCTTTATCCTTTTTGATATATATTTGTTCTATTTATTATATTAATTAGCAGTGCATTTAGTTTACTAAAGTAAAGTTGACCATATATTAACCAAACTTGACGTGTTTTTAAACTGCCGTTTATTCTGGTGAACGTTATTTGGCGAACTCTCCCAAGGCAAACCTTATATGCTACGACTAGTTAGTTCCCTCTGTGATGTTAAGTGTTACTGGTAATTGTCGGAATTCTACCCTAGCCGGATATAATGAGATTATCTGGCTCTTGGGATTCAACTAAGTGTTCATACAAACTACACTGAAACCTGTACTATCATAAATGTAAACTAGAATGATCCGTTTAACAGTTTCGTTTTTCGATAAGCATAAATATATTATCTTACATTGTGGAGAAATGATACGAGGTTGTAAGACAATTCTTGTTAGTATTCATTTTTAAATGGAAGATAATGAAACAGTCATTATTCACTGACTACTTCCCTCTCTTACTGAAATTGATTAAAAAAAGAACCTTGAATAAAAATACCCCCGTTGCAGCAAACTTGCATACTCAGCGAATGTCCAATGGAGATATAAATGTCTCAATACTACATAAAATCACTTACCAAGTTGTACTTGTAATATTGAACATTGAACTGCCATGATAAAGTGCCATGATAGTGCCATGAAAGTGCCATGATAAGCGATAAGTTTCAAATAAGCGATATAAACAATTTTAATTATTCTCCATAAGAATAAAATTGGGGCTAAGTACGCAGGTTTGCTGCAACAAGTAACACAAAAAATGGGTTTTTATGCTAACATCAATATAAATCAACTAGGTGAAGTCTTATACCAGTTTTTATTAATTTGTGTTCATAATTAAGGGAGACATAGCATTTAATTATTCTCCATAAGAATAACATGGGGGCTGAGGTTTGCTGCTATGGGAGCCTTTGGCAAAAATTGTTTTTTGAGCAAATATCAATAGAACACAACGATATGAAGCCGTATACCAAGTGTCGTCAGTATACGTTTATAAATAAGCGAGATATAATATTTTTGTTTTCCTCCATAAGAATAACATTAGACAACGTACTGTGTTTAGCACTTTCAATATCTCGGTAACCAATTGACATAGAGAAATGATCAAAATACCAAATTGTGTGTGTTTTTAAGCTAAATCCAATGGTAAAAAATAAGATTTGACTATTTCAAAAATTATATGTAAAAAATTCAAAAACCCATTTTTTTGTACAAAACCCCAAAATACCCCTTCAGATGAAGCGATCTGGCTGGTTTTCGAACTGAAAGTCATAAATGTTCCTTTACACGTTTATACCAAATTTCATCAAAATCGGATCATTTTTACGAGAGTTATCGTGCTCACGCACACACACACACACACACACACACACACACACACACACACACACACACACACACACACATATATATATATATATATATATATATATATATATATACAGTTTCGAACGAATGGTGTTTTTGGGGTCTGGATACCTCAAAACGAAAATTTATCATGGTCCCAGGCCTAGGTATTACCATGACGAATACGGTAATAGCTTCTTCCCTATAGGGGAAATTCGCTAAAAGAATTAAAATTTGTTTAACTTTTAGGAAAAGTTCAATACTTGTTAATGCCTTATTAAGAAGTTTTGCAAGCAGTTCAATATTAAAAAATCTCGGGATAGAACGACGTTTAATAAGTTAAAAATTGTGAATTTCAAGGAAAACTGTAAATAAAACAAATGTTCCTTACTATAAAAATATATATTACAAGCTAGTAGTACATTAAACCCATAAGCGGTTGTAGCAAAACAAACTAACTCTGAAGACCTTGGAATATTCCAAGTCTATACTTTAAATAAATGGCATTGCTGTTTATTACTGACACCACTTAAAACTTTATACTAGTCTGATTTTACTATAGCTTAATCATTAATACTTCATTAAAATTTATAATCGAGATTGTGATTACCATTTATATAAATCTAAAATTCAAGCTCTCGTAGTTATTTTTACTTAAAAAAAACCAACGATTTTTTACTATTCATATTTTTTAAAGACAAAATACGAGTGAAATTTTTCAGTTTTATGATGTTTTATAATAGTAATAGTGGTATTAAAGAGTGAGAAAGAGACACTTTGGCGTGTTTAACCCTCTTTAAAGATAATAATGGCTGTGTTAGTACTTGTCCGGCAAGCGTCCACCTAAATGTGGTCGGCCACGAACCGTGGTAGCGTTTGTTTACTAAACGAAACAGTTTCGGTATTACCATTTATGAGTTTATGAATTGCTTTAATTTAAAATGGACATATTTGTTTTATTATTTGTGTTACCTTAATACGAGGATCTCTTTTATATGTCTACTTTTGATTTATACCTAGAATTAGTTTTCACTATTTAATTTAAAATAGAAACAATATATTTCTTCATCCGTAAAATGATTTGGTTAGCGTGTTTCATGTTTATGTTTAATTGTTAAGCTAAAATTTGATTAAGTGTAACCAACAATAAACCAGGCCAAATCCTGCGTACTCCTGTTTATAAATTTACTTAGGTCCCCGCCCGATTGGGTTTTAAAGTTTCTATGTTAAATCTGTAAGGAAGTGTTTTAGGGAGGGAAACCCCTTAAAACCCAAACAGCCCATCAAGGAAAATTTTACTACAAAGTTGTCCTTTGGACAATATACCCCAGGTAATTTCCCTGAGGGAAATGTACTGGGGGAGAGAGCACAGTGCCAGGGCCCGGTACTGGGTCCTTTCCCTCACCCCTACAGGGAAAATCCCCATGCATAAAAGGAGGCTGCGCAGAGAAAGCCGGTCAGTTGGGTCCTAGCGGCCCGACCCACCGGATGGGCGTGTTGAGCTCCCGGTGGTCTGGATGGGCGTGTTGAGCCCCCAGGTCCGTCGGATGGGCGTGCTGAGCCCCCGACACCCCGCATGGGCGTGTTGAGCCCGCGGGTAGCCGGATGGGCGTGTTGAGCCCCCGGCATTCCCTACGTACCTTTCCCTTCCCCCAGTTCTAGGGCGCGTTGAGCCCGCACTGGACTTACCTTTTCCCTTTCCCCAGTGCTAGGGCGCGTTGAGCCCGCACTGTACTTACCTTTCCCTTCCCCCAGTGCTAGGGCGCGTTGAGCTCGCACTGACCTTACCTTTCCCTTCCCCAGTACTAGGGCGCGTTGAGCCCGCACTGTAATTACCTTTCTCTTCCCCCAGTGCTAGGGCGCGTTGAGCCCAAACTGGCCTTACCTTTCCTTTCCCCCAGTGCTAGGGCGCGTTGAGCCCGCACTGTACTTACCTTTCCCTTCCCCCAGTGCTAGGGCGCGTTGAGCCCGCACTGTACTTACCTTTCTTTTCCCCCAGTGCTAGGGCGCGTTGAGCCCGCACTGTACTTACCTTTCCCTTCCCCCAGTGCTAGGGCGCGTTGAGCCCGCACTGTACTTACCTTTCCCTTCCCCCAGTGCTAGGGCGCGTTGAGCCCGCACTGTACTTACCTTTCCCTTCCCCCAGTGCTAGGGTGCGTTGAGCCCGCACTGTACTTACCTTTCCCTTCCCCCAGTGCTAGGGCGCGTTGAGCCCGCACTGTACTTACCTTTCCCTTCCCCCAGTGCTAGGGCGCGTTGAGCCCGCACTGTACTTACCTTTCCCTTCCTCCAGTGCTAGGGCGCGTTGAGCCCGCACTGGCCTTACCTTTCCCTTCCCCAGTGCTAGGGTGCGTTGAGCCCGCACTGTAATTACCTTTCCCTTCCCCAGTGCTAGGGTGCGTTGAGCCCGCAATGTACTTACCTTTCCCTTCCCCAGTGCTAGGGCGCGTTGAGCTCGCACTGAACATCCCTCCCCCCAAAGACCATACTCCTCCCCTCCACTAACCCCCCTCTCCTCCTCCTATTGTTTAACCAGGTATATAAATAGGCTGTCTTTTACAGCTGGGTGAGTCACCACTGGGCAGCTGTGAAAGCAGGTCGTCCACCACGACGCCTACTACGAAAAGGCCAGCAGGAACAATTGGGACATCACTAAAGGGACATCCGCAGAGGCACCGGGACAGACCCGACTTCGCCGAGGGTTGCTACCCTGGAGGTCCTCAGTCACCGTACCCAAGACATTGATCCTGTGTACTTTAAAGCCTTGTATATAGTGTAAATATTGCAAAAGTGTTCAATAAACTATTGTTGCCACATCTGGAGTTGTCACTGAACCCAGGCCTGTCCCATTGAGAAATTAGTTTCAAATAGGGAAAAAGTGAATGTAAAGTTAAACAAAAGTAGAACTACCTTACAAATTAAATGATTCATTCTATTCGTGGAATTTTACCGAGAGGATTACAATTGTTTTGACTGTTGAAAGTCAGGTATTAACTTATATTACTAATTAAACACGTTCAATCTGTACTAAAACATTCCAAATTAGATAATTTTATTTATTAAATATTTAAAAAGTTCGTTTTAACTAGATTTTTCTAACTTTGTTGGTTATCTTTCAACCAAATTTTCAGCAAAGGTACTGCATATAATAATATAAATAAAGTCAAGGTAATGTAAATAAAAAAAGATCAAACTCTAAATTCGAACATGGGTCTAGTTAGTGCTATGCAATACTGTATAAGCTATTGGCTGCTAAACAATATATAATTTGTTAAGTTAAGCTTTTAACCGTTCATGCATGATGCTTCTTAATTTCTTTACTTGCCAATGTTAACAAAAAACGAGAGATAACTGCATTCATTGTTTATTAAGTTTATTACTTTTGATGTTGATCTGTTTATGATGTTCTATGATTATAATCCGACAGCACTCGTGTATCGTTTGCATTGCGAACATACAAATACAACTGCCGCGAATCTACCAGCCAATCAACTGTTACTCTTAGGCAATGTATATCTCACATCACACGTAACTATGCTGAATGTATGCTGTTCCGTGTTTAAAATTTGCCTTAATCAGTCAATCAGTTGCTCTGACAGATTCCAAGTAGAATATTGCATGTTTCATGTTGCAACTAGAGTGATACCGTTTTGCAGGAATATTAGCTAAAATAAATGAAAATCTTATAACAGTCTAATCGTAATTTAGTTAACTTAAATTAATTAACTTCCGTAGTTTTTGCAATATATCAAATTAAACAATAACAATTATTGCTTCATAGAAATCTTATTTGATTGTTTGTTTAGTGTTAATTGCACACGCAAATTAAATATTAAATTGGCCTATAATTGTTAAGATATTTTAATACAATGCACAGTTTAGTGGACAGCTTTTTTAAATTTATAAAACTTTGTATAGCAATTCATTATTGTTGTAGGACAATACATGTATTGTATAGTGTGCAATAAGCAGTATTACGTTTCAAATAAAACCAAAAATATACCACATCAAGTTGCAAAAATATGGACCTATAACAATTTATTTTCAATAATGGTTTTTATATATAGCACAAAGGCTGTACAAATTACACGCCCTACCTAAAAATACAACCAATTAATATTGTGGAGTTTTTTGTGCATACGAATTTTCGCAATGGATATTTATCTTCTTGAGGATGGGAGAATTGGGTTGGCAGGTTGATAAATCAACCCCACTATATCTTTCATGCACATAAAAGGTTTTCTGGTTAAACTTTATCGTTGCAAATCGATAGTGAGTGGATCGGTTATTTATGTTTTCCTGTAAAACATTCTATAAAAAAGTGAATAGGATATTTTGAAATATTTTATATGTATAAGTAAGTATTTTACAGCTTTTGTTTTCAACTTAACGAATAACAGGAATACAAAAATGTAAGACGGTACAAAAAATACATTTTAATATTTTCGTTTAACTGTTTCTAGAATAAAGACGAAAAATAATATCCAAAGCATATCCTCGGGTGAGTCCGGTATTTGAAGATCCCTTTCGACAAAATATCGTCTGACTTTATTGTATTTGCAATATCCAGTGTTGCCCAAGGCATATTGTGTGGTAGTCAAAATAAAATAGGTTTAATCTATTCAAATGCCAAATACTTCTTAAAACACAGTGACATTTAATATTACATAATTTACGGTAGTACATTACATTTTTAAACAATTTAAATTCACCCTGTATTTTGTTTTTAAAGATGATTTAAGCGTACAACAATGATGTCCAACGTTTATTTTCGAATTTATTTTCATGCAATTTACATACAAACTTTGTTTAATAATCGTTGCTTTCTGCCTCTACAATGGTTTTTGTACAATCACGTTGCTAAAAATTAGTACAACAATTTACAGGACTATACGTTATATACAAAATAATAATAACAGTATTATTTTAATAATAAGCTTTAATAAATTTAGTTAAAACTCTTCTGAATAGTACCACAAACTATAGTAACAGATAAATCAACATAACTACAATTTTTTGGATTTTGTTTCATTGCTGTGGGGTTGGTCTGAGCGTTCTATGACTATCAAGATTTATAAATACCCCGTAGCAGCAAACCTGCGTACTAAGCGAATTTCCAATGCACATATGTATCTTAATACCACATAATGCCATATACCAAGTTTCATCAATATACATTCATAAATAAACGATTTATGACATTTGAATTATTCTCCATAAGAATAACATGGCGGCTGAATATGCAGGGTTGCTGAAGCAAGGAACACAAAAAATGGGGCTTTATACAAATATTAACTCAAGAAGGTAAAGCCACATACCAAATTTTATTAATTTATGTTCATAATTAAGAGAGATAACACATTACTTATTCTCTTTAAGAAAAACATAGAAGCTGAGTACGCAGGTTTGATGCTAAGGGAACTATCGGCCAAAAAATGTTTTTTAGTGCAAATACCAATAGACCACAACGATATGAAGCAATATACCAAGTTTCATCATGATAAGTTGATAAACGAGTTCGCACGCAGCACGCTGACGTGAGGGAAGTGAATTTCCACATAAAAAACTATAACAACTCAAAATCAATTAAAAATATACAATTATTCCAATTTTTATTCAAATCTGAAAATATTGATTTTTGGCTGTTCTGATGCTCCTGGTTCTATTTACCTGCAATGCTGGGAATACAATTTTGCGCATTATAAGGTTAGGCGAAGGTCCAGTCAGGCTTTAAAGAACGCGTGAGGTTGCTGGGGATGATTAAAGTACTCCAACAAAGGAATAACAGGCTTTTCTAGTGTAAAATCCCCATAAGACAACGTACTGTGTTTAGTCGATACACATTTTCTTTAATAACTCGGTAAACATGTATGATAGAATGACGAGAGAGGGCTTAAAACTTTCGCCTCACTAATTCCCATCTTTTTAAATGCATTGATTTTACATCTGGGGCTTTTATGACCCATTTTGGTCCCAAAAACCCAAAATTTTAAAGATTAATCCCCAAAAAAGGGGTTTAGAGTTTTCCGATTGTTTTGCCCAACGAACTTGTCCAACTGATTACAGAAAGGAATGTCCCTACCAAATTTGAAGTAAATCGGACAAAAAATGCGACCGCTAGAGTGCAAACACTCATATACATATATATATATATATATATATAAAATTTTGAACGACCCCCCAAAACGTGTTCAGGGGGTCACGTTAGGAACTTCTATGGTGGTCCCGGGCTTAAGTTTCACCTTGCGGGTCATGCTAATAGTTCACTTTCCAAAGGAAATTCACTAATAAGCGAAATATACAATATTTCTTTTTCTCCATAAGAATAACATTGGGCAACGTACTGTGTTTAGCACTTTCAATATCTCTGTAACCATTTGACGTAGAGCAATGATCAAAACACCAAATTGTGCGTATTTTTAAGTTGATTCCAATGGAAAAAACTAAAATTTGACTTTTTCAAAAATTATATGTAACAAACTCAAAAAAATTTTTGGGGAACAAAACCCCCAAAATACCCCTTAGGATAGGGCGATCTGTCTGGTTTTTGAACTTAAAGTCATAAATGCTTCTTTACACGTTTATACCAAATTTAATCAAAATCGGACTATTTGTACGAGAGTTATCGTGCTCACGGACACACACACACACACACACACACACACACACACACACACACACACACACACACACACATATATAAATATATATTTATATATAAATACAGTTTTGAACGAATGGTGTTTTTGGCATCTGAGGAGCTCAAAACGAAAAGTTATCATAGTCCCGGGCCTAGGTCTTACCATGCCGACTACGGTAATAGCTTCTTATAGCTACGGTATAGCTATAGGATAAATTCGCTAAAAAGGCTGCAGGATTATTTGCTTCTGTCAAACTTAATTTTCAAAAGATATATTCTTAGCCCCAGACAATTTTGTCCTTTGCCATTCAGTTAAAGATAGAAAAAGTAAATAAATAACATTTTCTTCTTAGATGGATCCCTTGTCTTTGACGAACTTAAAACGTGCTCGTTAAATAGCTTAATAATAGAAAATGAATTTCTAAATAACCATGTCACAACTTCGTCCGAATTTAGATTCAGTTCTTATATACAAGTAGGCAGGCTGGCTGCGCTGAGTAATATTATGCTGATCCCACCATTCCCACCTTCTCTACGTAGTTCTTATACAAGTAGGCAGGCTGGCTGCGCTGAGTAATATTATGCTGATCCCACCATTCCCACCTTCTCTACGTAGTTCTTATACAAGTAGGCAGGCTGGCTGCGCTGAGTAATATTATGCTGATCCCACCATTCGCACCTTCTCTACGTAGTTCTTATACAAGTAGGCAGGCTGGCTGCGCTGAGTAATATTATGCTGATCCCACCATTCCCACCTTCTCTACGTAGTTCTTATACAAGTGGGCAGGCTGGCTGCGCTAAGTAATATTATGCTGATCCCACCATTCCCACCTTCTCTACGTAGTTCTTATACAAGTAGGCAGGCTGGCTGCGCTAAGTAATATTATGCTGATCCCACCATTCCCACCTTCTCTACGTAGTTCTTATACAAGTAGGCAGGCTGGCTGCGCTGAGTAATATTATGCTGATCCCACCATTCCCACCTTCTCTACGTAGTTCTTATACAAGTAGGCAGGCTGGCTGCGCTGAGTAATATTATGCTGATCCCACCATTCCCACCTTCTCTACGTAGTTCTTATACAAGTAGGCAGGCTGGCTGCGCTGAGTAATATTATGCTGATCCCACCATTCCCACCTTCTCTACGTAGTTCTTATACAAGTAGGCAGGCTGGCTGCGCTGAGTAATATTATGCTGATCCCACCATTCCCACCTTCTCTACGTAGTTCTTATACAAGTAGGCAGGCTGGCTGCGCTAAGTAATATTATGCTGATCCCACCATTCCCACCTTCTCTACGTAGTTCTTATACAAGTAGGCAGGCTGGCTGCGCTAAGTAATATTATGCTGATCCCACCATTCCCACCTTCTCTACGTAGTTCTTATACAAGTAGGCAGGCTGGCTGCGCTGAGTAATATTATGCTGATCCCACCATTCCCACCTTCTCTACGTAGTTCTTATACAAGTAGGCAGGCTAGCTGCGCTGAGTAATATTATGCTGATCCCACCATTCCCACCTTCTCTTCGTAGTTCTTATACAAGTAGGCAGGCTGGCTGCGCTAAGTAATATTATGCTGATCCCACCATTCCCACCTTCTCTACGTAGTTCTTATACAAGTAGGCAGGCTGGCTGCGCTAAGTAATATTATGCTGATCCCACCATTCCCACCTTCTCTACGTAGTTCTTATACAAGTAGGCAGGCTGGCTGCGCTGAGTAATATTATGCTGATCCCACCATTCCCACCTTCTCTACGTAGTTCTTATACAAGTAGGCAGGCTGGCTGCGCTGAGTAATATTATGCTGATCCCACCATTCCAACCTTCTCTACGTAGTTCTTATACAAGTAGGCAGGCTGGCTGCGCTGAGTAATATTATGCTGATCCCACCATTCCCACCTTCTCTACGTAGTTCTTATACAAGTAGGCAGGCTGGCTGCGCTGAGTAATATTATGCTGATCCCACCATTCCCACCTTCTCTACGTAGTTCTTATACAAGTAGGCAGGCTGGCTGCGCTGAGTAATATTATGCTGATCCCACTATTCCCACCTTCTCTAAGTAGTTCTTATACAAGTAGGCAGGCTGGCTGCGCTGAGTAATATTATGCTGATTCCACCATTCCCACCTTCTCTACGTACTTCTTATACAAGTAGGCAGGCTGGCTGCGCTAAGTAATATTATGCTGATCCCACCATTCCCACCTTCTCTACGTAGTTCTTATACAAGTAGGCAGGCTGGCTGCGCTGAGTAATATTGTGCTGATCCCACCATTCCCACCTCTACGTAGTTCTTATACAAGTAGGCAGGCTGGCTGCGCTGAGTAATATTATGCTGATCCCACCATTCCCACCTTCTCTACGTAGTTCTTATACAAGTAGGCAGGCTGGCTGCGCTGAGTAATATTATGCTGATCCCACAATTCCCACCTTCTCTACGTAGTTCTTATACAAGTAGGCAGGCTGGCTGCGCTGAGTAATATTATGCTGATCCCACCATTCCCACCTTCTCTACGTAGTTCTTATACAAGTAGGCAGGCTGGCTGCGCTGAGTAATATTATGCTGATCCCACCATTCCCACCTTCTCTACGTAGTTCTTATACAAGTAGGCAGGCTGGCTGCGCTAAGTAATATTATGCTGATCCCACCATTCCCACCTTCTCTACGTAGTTCTTATACAACTAGGCAGGCTGGCTGCGCTAAGTAATATTATGCTGATCCCACCATTCCCACCTTCTCTACGTAGTTCTTATACAAGTAGGCAGGCTGGCTGCACTAAGTAATATTATGCTGATCCCACCATTCCTACCTTCTCTACGTAGTTCTTATACAAGTAGGCAGGCTGGCTGCGCTGAGTAATATTATGCTGATCCCACCATTCCCACCTTCTCTACGTAGTTCTTATACAAGTAGGCAGGCTGGCTGCGCTGAGTAATATTATGCTGATCCCACCATTCCCACCTTCTCTACGTAGTTCTTATACAAGTAGGCAGGCTGGCTGCGCTGAGTAATATTATGCTGATCCCACCATTCCCACCTTCTCTACGTAGTTCTTATACAAGTAGGCAGGCTGGTTGCGCTGAGTAATATTATGCTGATCCCACTATTCCCACCTTCTCTAAGTAGTTCTTATACAAGTAGGCAGGCTGGCTGCGCTGAGTAATATTATGCTGATCTCACCATTCCCACCTTCTCTACGTAGTTCTTATACAAGTAGGCAGGCTGGCTGCGCTAAGTAATATTATGCTGATCCCACCATTCCCACCTTCTCTACGTAGTTCTTATACAAGTAGGCAGGCTGGCTGCGCTGAGTAATATTGTGCTGATCCCACCATTCCCACCTCTACGTAGTTCTTATACAAGTAGGCAGGCTGGCTGCGCTGAGTAATATTATGCTGATCCCACCATTCCCACCTTCTCTACGTAGTTCTTATACAAGTAGGCAGGCTGGCTGCGCTGAGTAATATTATGCTGATCCCACTATTCCCACCTTCTCTACGTAGTTCTTATACAAGTAGGCAGGCTGGCTGCGCTGAGTAATATTATGCTGATCCCACCATTCCCACCTTCTCTACGTAGTTCTTATACAAGTAGGCAGGCTTGCTGCGCTGAGTAATATTATGCTGATCCCACCATTCCCACCTTCTCTACGTTGTTCTTATACAACTAGGCAGGCTGGCTGCGCTGAGTAATATTATGCTGATCCCACCATTCCCACCTTCTCTACGTAGTTCTTATACAACTAGGCAGGCTGGCTGCGCTGAGTAATATTATGCTGATCCCACCATTCCCACCTTCTCTACGTAGTTCTTATACAAGTAGGCAGGCTGGCTGCGCTAAGTAATATTATGCTGATCCCACCATTCCCACCTTCTCTACGTAGTTCTTATACAACTAGGCAGGCTGGCTGCGCTAAGTAATATTATGCTGATCCCACCATTCCCACCTTCTCTACGTAGTTCTTATACAAGTAGGCAGGCTGGCTGCGCTAAGTAATATTATGCTGATCCCACCATTCCCACCTTCTCTACGTAGTTCTTATACAAGTAGGCAGGCTGGCTGCGCTAAGTAATATCATGCTGATCCCACCATTCCCACCTTCTCTACGTAGTTCTTATACAAGTAGGCAGGCTGGCTGCGCTAAGTAATATTATGCTGATCCCACCCTTCCCACCTTCTCTACGTAGTTCTTATACAAGTGGGCAGGCTGGCTGCGCTGAGTAATATTATGCTGATCCCACCATTCCCACCTTCTCTACGTAGTTCTTATACAAGTAGGCAGGCTGGCTGCGCTGAGTAATATTATGCTGATCCCACCATTCCCACCTTCTCTACGTAGTTCTTGTACAAGTAGGCAGGCTGGCTGCGCTGAGTAATATTATGCTGATCCCACCATTCCCACCTTCTCTACGTATCTTAAATAGTTAATGCGTTAATATTAAATGTCAAGAATTTGAACAAATACTGTCAGATATATATTAAAAACACGTATATGTGTGTTATGTCGTGTATAAAAAATATACAATACAAATTTCAAGTCAAGTAAATCTGTAGGGCTTTTTGGAAATCCCGTTTTACATCTCAACCTAAACCTTTAAACCTTTAAACCTTCATACACACTGATTTGATCCCGAGCAATTTGAAATATCTCGGAAAGCTTTCCATTACTATAAAGATTTGAAAACAGGTCAATAATTACTATTAATTGGTAGTAGTGAAATAAAATGTGATTTTGTGAATTGAATTGTCTAAAAGCATATAACACGACTAGTTCGAAAACCAAAGGATCACATTTTACTTTGACCACTAGTGAACATTGATTGACACAATAATGTAGGAAAATGTGAAATTAGTCCAATAGCAACAAAACCTTCGATTTTGTTTTGTTCTATATCATAACGTTAAAATAAAATGTACACAGAAAAAGTACAAAATATTTTATATTTCAAATTTATCACCCTGCAGATATTACCGGTACACCATCTGTTATTTTACCACCTAACACAGCATGAACATTCACATCACGCAGTGTTCAGCTGTTACGTTGTGCACTACTAATCTTGTATGGCCCATTTGTAAGTTATTGATCACTTCTGTTATTTGCTGCATTTATAACAGTTACATTGGTCATATTTTACTGTGGTGTATTTACACCTCTTATTACAATATTACCTGAGACACGACTAGTATTTTCTTATTAACCGTTAAGGGGTCTAATAAAAATGGACCAGTTAAACAACGTTATTCGATATTTTCAGAATGCATTAATGTCCACTTTAAACGTCAACTCTCAAGGTGAATTGCACTATAAAACTGAAAGCGAAGAAGTTTAAATACAGAGGTTGACATGGAAAGATCATTGCTTAATTTTCTATCAAAATTAATTCTGATTAATCTTGAGGTGCTATGTGAACATTGCCACTGAACTAAAAACCTAGTTTATATAACTAAAACAAGTGTATACAAATTATAATTGTTTGAACAGTATGACACCATACGTAATATAACTAAAATATTCATAAAATACATGCTATGTAATTCTGTTTGAGAAATGAGCTCAAGTACAGCTCAATGTGTTTATTCTCCTTGGAGAATACCACTATTGTGCGACACCTGGCATTAATACTGTGGCTGGTCGTTAAGAATGACATTAAACCGACGCTGTCGTAAAGGATTCACGTTAGTTCGTCTTCTTCTTCTTTAAAGATGAGACTTTGTTTTTATAAATATCAACTTCGAATTACTTTTTTTCATTCTAATCTAATGTTATAATAGATCACCAAAGATAAATTATTTTAGTTCTTATAAAAAACTTATATTTTTAATAACCACAGATAAAAATAGGAATGTTTAAGTTGGTAATGACCTTCTCCAGAAAAGTAAAAATATTTAATTGTCCATAAGAAACGTTATGAATTGTACCAAATGTTTACCAATGATTGTTCACTCAGAGAGTGACTTCTTACAAGGCTAACTTTGCGCTTCGCCAGACAGCTGAATGTGCAAATACTATCTTCACTCTTCCCCTATCTAAGGCTAACTTTGCGCTTCGCCAGACAGCTGAATGTGCAAATACTATCTTCACTCTTCCCCTATCTAAGGCTAACTTTGCGCTTCGCCAGACAGCTGAATGTGCTAATACTATCTTCACTCTTCCCCTATCTAAGGCTAACTTTGCGCTTCGCCAGACAGCTGAATGTGCAAATACTATCTTCACTCTTCCCCTATCTATGGCTAACTTTGCGCTTCGCCAGACAGCTGAATGTGCAAATACTATCTTCACTCTTCCCCTATCTATGGCTAACTTTGCGCTTCGCCAGACAGCTGAATGTGCAAATACTATCTTCACTCTTCCCCTATCTAAGGCTAACTTTGCGCTTCGCCAGACAGCTGAATGTGCAAATACTATCTTCACTCTTCCCCTATCTAAGGCTAACTTTGCGCTTCGCCAGACAGCTGAATGTGCAAATACTATCTTCACTCTTCCCCTATCTAAGGCTAACTTTGCGCTTCGCCAGACAGCTGAATGTGCAAATACTATCTTCACTCTTCCCCTATCTAAGGCTAACTTTGCGCTTCGCCAGACAGCTGAATGTGCGAATACTATCTTCACTCTTCCCCTATCTATATTATCTTCCCTATACCAACCTTTTCTAACTTTCATCGCTGAAGCTGAGCTCCACACTAATTAATAGTTTGTTGCTATTACTGGGGGGGTGGGGTCCTAAAAGTAACTAAACTACATTTTTTTAGTGTAAATACTTTGATACTAAACTTTTGGAAAATGTCTTTAATTCAAAGTGATACATTTATTCTTAAGTTGTGTTGAATAATTTTGATTCGGTAAACTTTAAAATGGCTTTCTTAGTTGGCAAAAACATAGACAGTTAAGATTACCCAGTTTTTTAGATTACCCTATCATCTTTCAAATGCCGCACAATCGAATTCGCAAAGCTATTTTTAGGTATTCAAATTAAAGGTTCCGTGAATATTTAGTAAGAAAACTAAAGTTGTAAGAGAAATGTAGTAATAATAGTAGGTTGTTTTCTATCGAATATGAAGTAAGTTATAAATTGATATTTAACATTTACTGCAAGATAATATAACCTGTTTGTGACAGCCTAAAGGACGCGTTAAAGATGACGACTTAAAGATGACAGCTATACCAAAAATTTGTACTGACAACAAGAAAATTCTTTGCCAATGCTTATTTACTTTGGAGTTAAGTCACTAAAGATTTTATCAATACTTTCAGAATTCACGCAACTATAAGGCTGAGTTACTTTATAAAAGTACGAAAGTGGAACACCCTTACAAATGCACGCATTAAAACACTTCTAGTAATTTATCCTTAGTAAATTCTTTATATTAACAACATTTTACTCAGGAGTAATATTATTACCATTTTATGAGAACAAATTATTTACTTTGAACTTAGATTCTCTTTTTTTGACATCTAAATCTAAGGGGGTAATAAGTTTACAGTTAATACATATTTCATTACGTGTTAGGACGCCTAGTGTATGAACGAACACGTCATGCGAAATTAGCAAACGAGTTTCAAATTATAATGAGATTTGATCAACAAGTCGGGTTGCATCGGAACACTTTAATGGACGAGTTCGTTCATTGAAAGTCGGTGTTTTACGAACACCTCTTACTCTGAAGTGTAGAGTGGAATTCAGTAAATATTTATCATCTCTGAAAGTCAACAGTTTTATCAATAATTTAAAACAATTTACTTTATCATTTCTAGCCTCCACAGTTAACCCGTTTTATTTTATTTAACTTCCATAGTGGGCTTTGACCTTTGGTTACAATATCGACATCGAATATTATTTTTAAATTTGGTATCTTTTTCAGATTTCTAATATTTTGATTATTTGATTACCTGAATCAATATGATTTGTCTCTTTAGTAATTTTATGATATAAATACTCAATATATTAACGATAGGAACACTTTAATGAGTGTACAATGTCTTACCAAATCTATGATAAGACCAACTTTCTGACATCATATTCATTCCTAATTATGTCACACGGATAATAAAAAGTACAGGAATGCAATTAGTTTTAGAGTACTGTATCCGGCCAATCTGTCAGTTCAAATTTATTTTAGAAAGGAGTGTTACATTGAAATATTTTTCGATAGCGCTTTCCAAAAGAAGAAAATAATCCAACACTATAAAAACATTATATACAATAAAAAGGAATTATTTTTTGTAAGTATGTAACGATCGAAGTTTCTTCTTTTAGAGTATAAATGACCTATAACGTTTACCTATGGACACTAAAATTTTAACAGTGGACAATGCAAATATTTAGGTAAAAAAAACAACAATATTAATGATACATATTTTTAGTGAATTTCCTATGGAAAGTGAACTATTAGCATCACCCGCACGGTGAAACTTAAGCCCGGGACCACCATAGAAGTTCCTAACGTGACCCCCTGAACACGTTTTGGGGGTTCGTTCACATTCTAGCGGTCGCATTTTTTGTCCGATTTACTTCAAATTTGGTAGGGACGTTCCTTTCTATAATCGGTTGGACAAGTTCGTTGGGCAAAACAATCGGAAAACTCTAAACCCCTTTTGCGGGGATTAATCTTTCGAATTTCGAGTTTTTTGGCCCAAAAAGTGTCAGAAAAGCCCCGAATGTGAAATTAACGAATGTAAAAAGATGGGAATTAGTGTGGCGAAACCTTTAAGCCCTCTCTCGTCATTCTAGCATACATATTTACCAAGTTATTAAAGGAAATGTGTATTGACCAAACACAGTACGTTTTCTTATGGGGGTTTTACATTAGAAAGCCTGTTAGTAATTTGTTGGTGTACTTTTATCATCCCCAACTACCTCACGCTTACTTTAAAGCCTGACTGGACCTTCTCCTAACCTTATAATGTGCAAAATTGTATTCCCAGCATTGCAGGTAAATAGAACCAGGAGTATCAGAGCACCCAAAAAAATCAATATTTTCAGATTTGAAGAAAAATTGGAATAATTGTATGTTTTTAACTGATTTTGAGTTTTTATAATTTTTTATGTGGAAATTCACTTCCCTCACGTCAGCGTGCTGCGTGCGAACTCGTTATAATATTTTCGTGTGATTTATTTTTTTAAATTTATTAACTTCTATGATTCCACATACAGATCTATTATTAAAACAACTATATCAAATTTGGGGAGCTAATATTTATATCGTTGATTTAAGTAGTAAAATATAAAAATAGTTTAGCTTAAAAATATTAAAGTAAAAATATCTTAACGAAAAAAAATTCCAGCTGAATCCTGAATAAATAAATCCTTCATTACCTCTTTTTTATTTAGTTGACAGATGCGACGCCACTGATCCGCTGCTAGGGGATTAGCGCTCTGAGCCTAACAAGCTTATAAATACAACTTATTTTATTTATAGCTTTTCCTAGTAAAAATCTTAACAGTTATCTTTAAAATTAATTATCATTAGTTAGTTCTTTGTTTAACATTCATTGTTGGTGACGGTGAGTTTATGTTATTTAAGAAATTATTGCGGACATGACTGATTAGTAAACGTGAAACTTGTTTTTAATAATCAATGATGGAAAATGTCCGCAATAATATCTTAAATAAAATTAGTTATCTCAGTTATCATAGGTATTTTAAAACAAAATCTTAATGGCAAATTCTAATTTCTAAATATATTTTTAAAACCGCCTTTGATGCATTTTATCTTATTAAGAATTTTCGTTAGTACTAACTGCCGTAATCATTATTATATTCTGAATGACTAAATGAGTTCTTCAAGAACAAACCCCCGTGGGACGAAATTAATGAAAATGTGTAAGAACAGCACACAAACTAAAATCATTAGCATTTTCCTTATATATTAATAATCATATGTTTCAACACAAAAAACTATGATTGACACAAGAACAGAAATCATTAACATTTTTATATATTATTAATATAGTAACGTAAATAAATATTACGTTAACATTATCCTTAAGTTGTTGACACAAGTTCTAAAAGTTATTAAAAATTTAGTTTGTCAGTAATAATAAGGAAAATTATGTGCTTAATAATAATCTTTTTTATATTTGTTCTTGTACTGTTTATTAAAGTTATATTTTTTCATTAGGAATAGTAATTTACGTTTAGATCCATTAATGTTTGTAGACACCGGATTTTGTTTTCATAGAATCATGTTTCCAAAAAAGTCTTATTCAGTTGACATTTCTTACAATCATTTCATTAGCTGTTTGTATTTTCATTAGCTCAAACAAAAATTAGTGATGAGTGAGTCAGTCAGTCAGTGAGTCAGTCAGCCAGGCTTTGCCTTTTATAGATATAGATGAGAAAACAAAGAAGTCTCTATATTTTCATAAGCTTCAGAATTAATTCGTTAAAGGAACCATACAAAGTTCTTATTATCAGTATTAAACCTATTGTATAATATAAAACACTTTTAAATATATAGTTGAAATGATTCTCTTATTTTATTAATACCATCAACTAAGATAATGTATTGCAGTATGGTTTTTTGTACGATAATTTACTGTTATCCATTCTTCAATCTGCATAGTTAGCTCGGATCATATCTTTAAAACTGATTTTTCCCATTGGATATTAGAATATATTAAAATGATAAAATAACTATATTTCCCTCTAATTTGGAGTGCGGTTTCTTATATTATAAATATGTTAACACTTTTCTTTAACAGTACATCACGTATTTTTTGGTTTCCATTTATAAATACGAATAGTGAGACTTAATCTTTCCTTTCAGACGAGAGACACGAGATTGGTTGCGTCAAGAGCTGGTGAGCTTCTAATCAACTCTTAATATATTGATGGAAAATTAATCAACGGCCATAACGTACATTGGTAACTTACCAATTGAAGAGATATATATAGCACATTAGTAAGTGTTATATATATATTTAATAGACTTTTCTCAGAGAGTATTAAAATTATGCATGTATATGTGCAAGTAAAAACGAGTAGGTTGTTCATAAAACATAATTCATTTTGAAGCATCTTATACCAATTACAGAAATGCTTATAATCCCCACAAATTACTTTATTTAAGATTTTTTAAACAGTATTATTGTTAAACAAATGTTTTAATACGCTTGTTACCTTATTTTTTGCCAATTCACGGTATGATGAGGACTTTTGTCGATTTCCTTCCTCAATCCTAAAACTAAAAGACCAAATTAAGGTCATTTCATGCTGGTTGGATTAGTATAAGAATCTTCTAAAATCCTTTGATGAATATGAACACTACTGAGACCAAATTGGTACTATATTTAACGGATTATAGTGGAGTTCCCCACTATTACGGCTTAGTAGCCGGTTCCCGTTCATTAAACGGAGGTCAAACGGCAGAAATCCAAAATAGTTATTAACATTAACCTTGATTATTAACATAAGGAACTTTCATAAAAATTATTATGAAACTTCAGTGTTTCTCTTTTACTGGCACAATTAACCTTCTGGAAATAATTTAGGCTTCTAAGCCGTTAAATATTGTTAAATTAAAATACATATTTAATTTTGTTGTTCTGCAAGACTTGTCCAGAACTACTTATCAACTAAGGGAAATTAGTATGTATAACACCAATTCTCATAATTTCAGAATAAAAAGATGGAGAAAATGCAATCTAGTCAGGTGTAAGGCATTTTATGAACAGTGAGCGACTGGGTAGAAATGGACATTCGACGTAGACGAAATGTAACACACTTCCTCTTAATGGTCCTCTATTTTGACGCCCATCATCACGATTAATGTATATGTTTTTACCACGTTTTTCCTTGAAGAACTTAATGTTACACGATTGTTAATCAAAGCTTTTTATCATTTATTGATGAAGAAAAACTAATTAGGTTTCAAAAATATCACTCAGGTTTGAGTTGAATATAAAAAATGTTGCTACAGTAATGTATTATTCATCCTCTGACACAAAGTGCTGCGTGGATCTTGAGAAAAGAGATTGCAATCGCAGGAGGTTCCTTCCAGAGATATGAGTGAGGCTTTCTTTGGCGTAGGGAGAGAAAGGCCTTTGTCGCTGCAATCAGGGCTCTGCAGTCTGACTCAGTCACTAGGCTGGAACTTAGATCATTTCACGCTGTTTTTTGTTAGCCTCTTATTCTATGACATATAAACTCAGCTAAAAAAGGATGAATCAAAGTGAGCATTTAGCACGTGAGGAAAGAGGCCAACGGTCTTAACCTCTCACAGGCATGTAGGCACCCCGGGAATCTAACCCGTGACCTCTTGTATTGACATCCAAGGCTAACCGTTAGGATTCGCTGCCTTTGACATGTTTAAACCTGGAAATCTCATATATTTCAATTTTGAGCAGTTCCGATTCTGGGAAAACCACCAGCAATGGTGTAAAACTATTTTATAGCTTATAAAAATATTGCAAAAATTAAGAACCTCCTTAAAAACAGTTTGATCGAAAATACGTATTAATCATATCAAAGCAAATTGTCCAGTTCGTTTGGCACGTCCGGACTTAGAAGAGAGTAAATACTTCGCTCGTAGATGTACAAATACGTATTAATATTTAACATTGCTGATAATACCCCCAGTTGTATATGTATACTAGTATATTATGTATTCGGTGGTAGTATTTAATGGTTAGAATATACTGATCTATGTTTTGACAATGCATGGGAAATACAAGTACAAAAATGAATGAAATTGAAAATAAAGTAAGAAAAGCTACGTTCGATGATAAATGTTGAATTAATTTATGCCAGAAGAAAAAAGCTCAGCTTTTCGGTCAAAAAAATGGAAAAGCTGAAAAAATAACTGAGTATGTTTAGTATTTATATAAAGTATTTTAACTTGTTTAACTATTGTTTGTATTTTAGTGGTTCTCTGTGAATTCTTGTTTCAAAATAAAACTTAAAACCGACGTTCACTCCTCAAAGTCTTTTTTATCGGTGCGTGATGATAAGTTTGTCGTTTTATAGAACGATAAATGAAACGAAAATGCTAATGTAATTTAATCTAAAGTTGTTGCAGTGAGATAAATGTTAATCATGACATAGCGCTGCACACATTATACCCTGAGTTCCATAGATGCTCAGCACTCAGTAACTGCTAACGTAACTGATTTGGAAGTTGAAATCAGCGAGAAAAATGTTGAATACGACACAACGCTGCGTAATATTAGCTGCTAAATAAATTGCTCATTGTCTGTCTGTAGGTTATCTTCTCACTATCAAGAAAATACATTATTTGAGCGTATAGTAACGCACCGTGACCTTTCTCGTAGTTCACTTTGACATTAACCCATTGGCGTAGACATACGAGCAGGTCTCGTTCCTTACTTGTAATTTTATTAACGTGTGAATTGGAGTATAAAATTGGTGTTTTTAAATGGATTAATGGCATATTTTAATTAAAATATTGTTTTCTTTCAATTTAGAGAGTCGCATTGGCACACACACAGTAGACATAAGTAAAAATTAGCAAAATCAGTGTTGACCATGTGCAAGTCTCAAAGAATTAACCGATCCCGTCAACTTCCAAGCAAGCCTGCCACCGTTAATTTTACTTGGGCCCTCCCACCAACGTTGCCACAGACCGGTTAACTCATTGAGAGTTGCACAACTGGTCAGTTTTGGTCGTGTGCGGGAATCGAACCCACGAACATCGTATCGCCACCTGGCCAAGGTGTTTCCACGTCTTATTCTATGACATATAAACTCAGCTAAAAAAGGATGAATCAAAGTGAGCATTTAGCACGTGAGGAAAGAGGCCAACGGTCTTAACCTCTCACAGGCATGTAGGCACCCCGGGAATCTAACCCGTGACCTCTTGTATTGACATCCAAGGCTAACCGTTAGGATTCGCTGCCTTTGACATGTTTAAACCTGGAAATCTCATATATTTCAATTTTGAGCAGTTCCGATTCTGGGAAAACCACCAGCAATGGTGTGAAACTATTTTATAGCTTATAAAAATATTGCAAAAATTAAGAACCTCCTTAAAAACAGTTTGATCGAAAATACGTATTAATCATATCAAAGCAAATTGTCCAGTTCGTTTGGCACGTCCGGACTTAGAAGAGAGTAAATACTTCGCTCGTAGATGTACAAATACGTATTAATATTTAACATTGCTGATAATACCCCCAGTTGTATATGTAAACTAGTATATTATGTATTCGGTGGTAGTATTTAATGGTTAGAATATACTGATCTATGTTTTGACAATGCATGGGAAATACAAGTACATAAATGAATGAAATTGAAAATAAAGTAAGAAAAGCTACGTTCGATGATAAATGTTGAATTAATTTATGCCAGAAGAAAAAAGCTCAGCTTTTCGGTCAAAAAAATGTAAAAGCTGAAAAAATAACTGAGTATGTTTAGTATTTATATAAAGTATTTTAACTTGTTTAACTATTGTTTGTATTTTAGTGGTTCTCTGTGAATTCTTGTTTCAAAATAAAACTTAAAACCGACGTTCACTCCTCAAAGTGTTTTTTATCGGTGCGTGATGATAAGTTTGTCGTTTTATAGAACGATAAATGAAACGAAAATGCTAATGTAATTTAATCTAAAGTTGTTGCAGTGAGATAAATGTTAATCATGACATAGCGCTGCACACATTATACCCTGAGTTCCATAGATGCTCAGCACTCAGTAACTGCTAACGTAACTGATTTGGAAGTTGAAATCAGCGAGAAAAATGATGAATACGACACAACGCTGCGTAATATTAGCTGCTAAATAAATTGCTCATTGTCTGTCTGTAGGTTATCTTCTCACTATCAAGAAAATACATTATTTGAGCGTATAGTAACGCACCGTGACCTTTCTCGTAGTTCACTTTGACATTAAACACTAAATTCATACTTTGCTTGGTTGTAACGATATCGAAATAAGAGAATTTTCATTAGTTGTAGGGGCACGCTACATGAAATGTAGGGGCGTTCGATGACATGTTCCTTCTTTTCTTTTGTCTACGCGCTTCCTGGGTAACAGACCCAATGGACTATCACTATCTGAAACCTCCTAGCCGTAGCAGTTCCTTATAATTATTATAAATCTTGTAAGGATCCTTCTAAAAGCAACCGCAGCAATAACTATATCTAAATACTGATTCTATTTTAAATATATGTCAAAATGACCGAGGGTGTTGTAGACGATTTTAACATTATTTCAGATCAGTTTAGAAATTTAATGCTTAATCGAATTTTACGATGCACCAAACCTTTCTCTAAATTAGAAATAATGCATGGGAAATACAAGTACATAAATGAATGAAATTGAAAATAAAGTAAGAAAAGCTACGTTCGATGATAAATGTTGAATTAATTTATGCCAGAAGAAAAAAGCTCAGCTTTTCGGTCAAAAAAATGGAAAAGCTGAAAAAATAACTGAGTATGTTTAGTATTTATATAAAGTATTTTAACTTGTTTAACTATTGTTTGTATTTTAGTGGTTCTCTGTGAATTCTTGTTTCAAAATAAAACTTAAAACCGACGTTCACTCCTCAAAGTGTTTTTTATCGGTGCGTGATGATAAGTTTGTCGTTTTATAGAACGATAAATGAAACGAAAATGCTAATGTAATTTAATCTAAAGTTGTTGCAGTGAGATAAATGTTAATCATGACATAGCGCTGCACACATTATACCCTGAGTTCCATAGATGCTCAGCACTCAGTAACTGCTAACGTAACTGATTTGGAAGTTGAAATCAGCGAGAAAAATGTTGAATACGACACAACGCTGCGTAATATTAGCTGCTAAATAAATTGCTCATTGTCTGTCTGTAGGTTATCTTCTCACTATCAAGAAAATACATTATTTACCGGTTAACTCATTGAGAGTTGCACAACTGGTCAGTTTTGGTCGTGTGCGGGAATCGAACCCACGAACATCGTATCGCCACCTGGCCAAGGTGTTTCCACGACGTAGCCAACTCAGCTAACACGACCAAAGGCCTGACGGCGATATTAAGGGTTTTCAGTCAGTCCGCGTCCCTAGCGGATAGAACCGTAGACGCCCGCGGTCATTAGTTACATATTTTGCTACTAAAGTTGTTGCAGTGAGATAAATGTTAATCATGACATAGCGCTGCACACATTATACCCTGAGTTCCATAGATGCTCAGCACTCAGTTACTGCTAACGTAACTGATTTGGAAGTTGAAATCAGCGAGAAAAATGTTGAATACGACACAACGCTGCGTAATATTAGCTGCTAAATAAATTGCTCATTGTCTGTCTGTAGGTTATCTTCTCACTATCAAGAAAATACATTATTTGAGCGTATAGTAACGCACCGTGACTATTATGGAATAAAGGGAATGAAATATAAAAACAAATATAAATTGGAGGACCAGGGTAAAAACACCCAAAAATGAAGGAAAGGAAGGATGGCAAGTTAAGAAAAGACGAACATTTATTCACAAGAAAAGGAAAATTGACAGGCACAAGCTAAAAAAAAACATACAAATACCTTTACCCTTCAATGTTCATTAAGCCAATAGCATTCCATACTATTCGCTTACTAGTTCATAATGTACACTGTTATCCCCAACTCACCAGTTGTAACTGAATCCGTAGATGTGGGTGGGTAGTTACTTTCACCTTCCATAATGTCAATTAACTGTCACTTCTATGTCCAACATCACTTTTCACTGAATTTAGGTCTGCAAAATAAAATACTTGTGCCTCCAAAAGAAGCTAAATTACTTTCATTGTGTTTTGGGAACTAAGAATAATAGAATAGAAATATAAACAAACAGTCAGGTGATAATAAAAACATATGAGAGATTAAGGAAATAAATAAGAACAACTGATAAGAAAATACAGAAGGTTGAAACAAAATTAAGAATTCTTGGGGACAAGGGGGGTTTTGCTCACTCTCTCGACGGCTAAAACTAAACATTCTGCCCGCCTTGAAGCGCGGTAGCTTCAACAGACTCTTCTCCAGTGAGAGGTAACGGAAACACTTTAGTTGCTGGTCGAGTGAGTGTTCCTGAAGCAGTCCGGAGCGTCACAACTCGCACTACGCCATCTTTCCCAGGGTGGACAGCTGTGATTCGAGCAAGTGGCCAGTTGAGAGGGCTTGAGTCTGTGTGCACTAGCACTAGATCTCCAACTTCAATATTCTTACCGCGGCGAATCCACTTTGTACGCTGCTGAAGCGTATGCAGATATTCTCTGCTCCATCGACGCCATATATGGAGATTAAGTTGTTGCACGAGGTGCCAATGTTTCAGACGATTTTGAGGTATATGTGACTGATCAGGTTCAGCCAATGAGATGAGAGGGCCTCCTATTAAAAAGTGTCCCGGTGTCAAGGCTGACCAATCAGATGGGTCACTTGAATGAGGTGTGAGTGGTCGGGAGTTCAGCATTGCTTCGATGCGAGTAGTAAGGGTGGTGAATTCCGGAAGGGTCAATATCGTGTTTCCCATGACACGTCGTAAGTGATGTTTTACACTTCTTATGGCCCTTTCCCATAAACCTACATGATGTGGTGACACAGGGGGGTTGAAATGAAATCTTATTCCATGCGTAGCAATAAAGCGTTCAATGATAGATTGAGAGTCGTTGTTTGTAAGTATTGATAGGATAGTTTTCCGCAAAGCAGAATCAGCACCAATAAAATTTGTTCCGCAATCAGAGTACAAATCAGTGACCGTTCCACGGCGGGACATGAACCGAGTCAGAGCAGCGAGAAAGGCATCAGTTGTGAGATCAGTTACGACTTCAATGTGAACTGCCTTCGTAACCATACATACAAACATGCAAATGTAAACTTTAACTTGTTTAGCAAATCGCAAGTTTAACATTTTTATGGTAAACGGTCCGCAGTAATCAATCCCGGTTGATAAGAATGGTTTTGCAGGAGTAACACGTGGAGAAGGTAAATCACCCATGAGGGGAAACTCGTTGGTAGGTCGAACCTTAAAACAGGTGATACATTTGTGAATGCGTGATCGGATTCGGCTTCGAGCACATAATATCCAGACGTGCGAGGAGATTAGTGATTGAACCAGCTGTGGTCCGGCGTGTAAGTATCGCACGTGGTAATAGTCAATCAGTAAATCAACAACATGATGACGTTTCGGGAGTAGAATAGGATGTTGTGCATCAAAAGAAAGTGAGGTGTTACTCAAACGTCCGCCGACACGAATCAATCCGATACTATCCAAAAATGGATTCAAACGTTGGATGCGTGTTGTACAATCTTGATGATTCTTGAGTAAAGAAATTTCTTCTGAAAATGAAGTTTGTTGAACTAAAGAAAATATCTTAACTTTAGCATAGCGAAGCTCATCGGTGGTAATGTAACCAATACGGTGATTAAGTGCATGACAATTGTGACAGAATCTTAGTACCAAAGCCATTACACGAACTAATGTGTCCCAAGATGAAAATGTCGTTAACAAAGGCCATTCTGATTCTTGGCTTGTGGTAAGGACAGTTAGCGGAATATCTTTAAGTTCGTGGGATGCATCGAGTTTGATTGGGGTGAAATTTGATTCTGGAAACTGACAAGGAGGTTTTGACAGCCAGTCTGGACCTGTCCACCATAACGGATGGTCAATAAGATGTGGAGGTAGAATACCTCGTGACGCACAATCAGCGGGGTTTTGTTCAGAAGAAATATGTTTCCAAGATTCAACAGGAACAAGTTCTTGAATGGAAGCGACTCGGTTAGCGACATATGTTTTCAGTTTGAAAGATGGAGTGCGTAACCATGAGAGTACAATTGTGGAATCGCACCAAAGATAGATTTGGTTATTTGTCAGTTCGTTTGCGAAAATATTTCGACAGTGAGAAACAAGTTGCGCTAATAAGTGAGCTGCGCATAGTTCAAGCCGGGGTATAGATACACGCTTTAAAGGAGCAACACGGCTTTTCGCTATTATGGGATTAATCTTAATACTGCGATCAGCAAGTTCACACCGAAAATACACTATGGCAGCGTATCCAGATTCCGAGGCGTCACAGAAGCCATGTAATTCCATCACGCAGGATGACGTTAGATTCAATGATCGGGGAATAGTAATGCTTTTCAAGTCAGTTAGATTGTCAGTAATAAATTTCCACTGAGAGGCTAAATCTGGTGGTAGACGTTCATCCCAAGAGAGGCCTTTCGTCCATAACAGTTGCATGAAACATTTCATTAGCATTATGAAAGGAGTGAGGAAACCACATGGATCATAAATTTTGGCTATAGTGCTTAAAACTTGTCTCTTAGTAGGATGCTGTTCTGAAGACAATTGAAAGTTGTATGAGAATGAGTCAGTGGTAGGAGACCATTGAAGACCAAGCACAGTGAATTGGGGAGTTTGAGATTCTTGTAAGAAGGTTGGAGTTTCCAAATGGGAATCAGGAACGTTCTTAAGTAATAGTGGAGAATTTGAAACCCATTTGCGCAATTCAAAGCCTCCGCGCTCAAGCAAGGAAATAAGCTGGGTTTGGAGTTGTAATGCATCAGTTTCATTAGCAGCGCCCGTGATAATGTCATCGACATATGTGTGATGTTTAATAGCATAAGCTGCTTGTGGATAGTTGTAACCTTCGTCTTCAGCAAGTTGGTGTAATGTCTTAATGGCGAGGTAGGGAGAACTAGTCATACCGTACGTGACAGTATTAAGTTGATAGGTGGTGAGAAGAGATTCAGGAGAGTCTCGCCATACTATCAATTGGAAATTGCGGTCATTAGGATTGATCAAAATCTGACGATACATTTGGCGGATGTCACAACAAAAGACAATATTATGTCGTCGAAAGTGCATAAGTAAATCACAAATGTTGATTTGCAACTTGCGTCCAGTAAGAAGGGTGTCGTTAAGAGACACGCCTGAGCTGCTTTTGCAACTAGCGTCAAATACAGTTCGGAGTTTTGTAGTGCTACTACTTTCTTTCAACACTCCATGATGAGGGAGAAAATAATGCGGTTTATTTTGTAAATCATTAGCGCAAACAGACATATGGCCGAGACTTAGGTATTCACCCATGAAATCATGATACAATTGTGAAAATCTAGGGTTAGCGATAAATTTACGCTCCATGGCCGCGAGTCGAGTTTCCGCTGCTTGTTTAGAACTACCAAGGACAGGGTGATCTTCTTTAAACGGTAAACAGACAACATAACGTCCGTCCTTATCTCGTGAGTGCGTTGTGGCAAAGTGATTATCACATAGATTATCTTCGAATGATTTAACAGAATGAATGGGTGGTTCTTCTTGTTTCCAAAACCGTTGAATAGATTCATGCAAATCTGCATCAGAAGCGGCATGTAGACAAACATTCAAGGAAAATGATGAGTGATTTGAGTTAGAAACAGTGGACAAACATGGAGCAGTACCCATTACTACATGTCCGAAACGTGTGCCAAGTATGACTGGCATGCGTGGACCCAGGGAGTGTTGTTCATTAGTGAACACATGCGGGAAAATGGATCCCCCAAGGACTATGTCAATACGACCAGGGACGTGGAAGTTTGGATCAGCTAAATTGTATGATTGAGTATGTTTCAAAACTCGAGGAGCGATTGGAACTCGAGGTAAATCCACAGTCAGTTTGTCTAGGATTAGGAATGAATGATGTTTAGCTATCAGCTCACCAGATGAAGTAGCTACATCAACATGGATTTGGCCTTTGTTGCGGGTGACATTTTGACTTATACCGGCAAGCTGGATATCAGATTTCTGTCGACGAATATTGAGAATATTAGCTGCCCGCTCAGAAATAAGGTCACACATACTCCCAGAGTCAAGGAGTGCACGAAATATATGTATATTTCCGTCTGGAGTTCTTAGTTGTAATAATAGGGTTCCCAGTAAAACTGTAACCTTAGAATCAGAATCCGAAGAAATTCTATGGGAAGTTAAAGTGGCAGAAACGTCCTTTTCCGTTGAAGATTCTCGATTATGTGTAGTTCCAGGTTTGGCAACTACAGAGTTGTTGAAGGACTTTGTCTGAGTCGCGGTAATACATGAATCACTATTAAAGTGAAGAAGTGTATGGTGTTTCTGATGACATATTCGACACGTAGACTGTGACTTACATTGTTTGACACTATGGGATCCCAGACAAGAAATACAATGTCGTTGGGACTTGACCAATTGATATCTTTCATGAGGAGTCTTGTTCTTGAATACTGGACAAGTATACACTTTGTGAGAAGTTTGATTGCAAACAAAACATGAAGTAGGTACATATGATGATTCAGTGACCATTACAGAAGCGGTTTTGCGAGAAGGGATCACTTTATGAGGAACCTGGTCTCGGTTACGAGACAATGATTGATTTGATTCAATAGAGCGGGATATCGAATGCAAAGTGGCATCTTCATTATGATTACATTCCGTAGTCAAAAAGTCTATAATCTCATTCACTAAAGGTAAAGTATGTTTCGAGGAATTTTCATCAGGGCGAAATTTCTCAAGACGTTTGCGGAGTTCCATGTCCATTTTTCGTAGCAAAACAGCTGCGAGTAGCGGGTTAGGATCATGGACAGGACAATTAAGAGCGGTTAAGGCTTGCGAGTTTTCAGTGAAAGTATTTACAAACTGCCTTAATGAAGGAATGTGAGTGACGGATATAGCGGGTAAGTCCAAAAGTTGGTTTAGGTGCAATGATTGCAGTCTACGAGTGTTGTGATAGCGGTCATGAAGGAGATTGTAAGCTATGGCGTAGTTTTCTGCGGTTAAAGTAAGACTTTTTACAAGGTTAAAAGGTTCGCCTTGGAGCACGCTCAACAAGTACTGGAATTTCATTACTTCCGAGATGTTAACATTATTATGTATTGTCGTTTCAAACAAGTTTATGAACGACGTCCAAGCGGCAAGTTCCCCGTTAAATTTAGGCAAGTCTAATTTAGGCAGTCGTAATTGCGATCCTGAATTCGTAACACAACTGTCACTGCGGATTTCAGAAATGATAGGCGGGTTTTTTGAGCTTGTGAGCGCTTCAATGAGACTCGAAATATCAACATGCAAGTCAAAAATTTCGTCTTGATCTTGCATGATGGTTTCATGTGATAGTTCTTTGTCGTCAAGCGTTAAAGCGCGATTGATGAGCGTCTTAAAATCGGATCTTTGAGACTCAATTTCTAACAAATAAGCGGCAAGTTTCTTATGTTGAACAACAGTCAACGGTTCAGTTTGATATTGTAAAGCGTCGACAGCGGTTTTAATACTGTTAAAGCGGTTTTTAATTATCAAAGTCGTACGCTTGTAAGTATCTGCTTTAAGAGCGGTTGAACGAAGCGGTGCCATTATCAGGGGTAGAGAAACACAAAATAGAATAAAATATTATAGTAAAAAAGTAGAATAGTTTTTCAGAATCACTTATTGATTATTTGTGAACATCCCAAGGTTCACAACTTATTACTAAGTTTGTAGGAATGCACAAACACTTGGCGTTGAACATCATAAACATCATAACTTTTCTGATGTTGTAACAGTGTAAGAGTCCACACCGATCGAGAGAGTGGCAGGGACAAGAAGTGGAAAGAAGAATTGAAGGATAGAAGTTCATTCAAAGACGGAAATAGGTTGAGGGATTGAAGGGACTGAAGTTGGTTTATCCATAGCGTGAGTTCTATCAGGCCCGGAGGACCAAACATATTATGGAATAAAGGGAATGAAATATAAAAACAAATATAAATTGGAGGACCAGGGTAAAACACCCAAAAATGAAGGAAAGGAAGGATGGCAAGTTAAGAAAAGACGAACATTTATTCACAAGAAAAGGAAAATTGACAGGCACAAGCTAAAAAAAAACATACAAATACCTTTACCCTTCAATGTTCATTAAGCCAATAGCATTCCATACTATTCGCTTACTAGTTCATAATGTACACTGTTATCCCCAACTCACCAGTTGTAACTGAATCCGTAGATGTGGGTGGGTAGTTACTTTCACCTTCCATAATGTCAATTAACTGTCACTTCTATGTCCAACATCACTTTTCACTGAATTTAGGTCTGCAAAATAAAATACTTGTGCCTCCAAAAGAAGCTAAATTACTTTCATTGTGTTTTGGGAACTAAGAATAATAGAATAGAAATATAAACAAACAGTCAGGTGATAATAAAAACATATGAGAGATTAAGGAAATAAATAAGAACAGCTGATAAGAAAATACAGAAGGTTGAAACAAAATTAAGAATTCTTGGGGACAAGGGGGATTTTGCTCACTCTCTCGACGGCTAAAATTAAACAGTGACCTTTCTCGTAGTTCACTTTGACATTAAACACTAAATTCATACTTTGCTTGGTTGTAACGATATCGAAATAAGAGAATTTTCATTAGTTGTATGTTTAGTATGTTTCATGAGTATGTTTAGTATGTATATAAAATAAATGCTAATGTAATTTAATCTAAAGTTGTTGCAGTGAGATAAATGTTAATCATGGCATAGCGCTGCACACATTATACCCTGAGTTCCATAGATACAATGCTCAGCACTCAGTAACTGCTAACGTAACTGATTTGGAAGTTGAAATCAGCGAGAAAAATGTTGAATACGACACAACGCTGCGTAATATTAGCTGCTAAATAAATTGCTCATTGTCTGTCTGTAGGTTATCTTCTCACTATCAAGAAAATACATTATTTACCGGTTAACTCATTGAGAGTTGCACAACTGGTCAGTTTTGGTCGTGTGCGGGAATCGAACCCACGATCTGAAATCGACTATCACTATCTGAAACCTCCTAGCCGTAGCAGTTCCTTATAATTATTATAAATCTTGTAAGGATCCTTCTAAAAGCAACCGCAGCAATAACTATAGAAATACTGATTCTATTTGAAATATATGTCAAAATGACCGAGGGTGTTGTAGACGATTTTAACATTATTTTAGATCAGTTTAGAAATTTAATGCTTAATCGAATTTTACGATGCACCAAACCTTTCTCTAAATTAGAAATAATGCATGGGAAATACAAGTACATAAATGAATGAAATTGAAAATAAAGTAAGAAAAGCTACGTTCGATGATAAATGTTGAATTAATTTATGCCAGAAGAAAAAAGCTCAGCTTTTCGGTCAAAAAAATGGAAAAGCTGAAAAAATAACTGAGTATGTTTAGTATTTATATAAAGTATTTTAACTTGTTTAACTATTGTTTGTATTTTAGTGGTTCTCTGTGAATTCTTGTTTCAAAATAAAACTTAAAACCGACGTTCACTCCTCAAAGTGTTTTTTATCGGTGCGTGATGATAAGTTTGTCGTTTTATAGAACGATAAATGAAACGAAAATGCTAATGTAATTTAATCTAAAGTTGCTGCAGTGAGATAAATGTTAATCATGACATAGCGCTGCACACATTATACATATTAATGGCATATTTTAATTAAAATATTGTTTTCTTTCAGTTTAGAGAGTCGCATTGGCACACACACAGTAGACATAAGTAAAAATTAGCAAAATCAGTGTTGACCATGTGCAAGTCTCAAAGAATTAACCGATCCCGTCAACTTCCAAGCAAGCCTGCCACCGTTAATTTTACTTGGGCCCTCCCACCAACGTTGCCACAGACCGGTTAACTCATTGAGAGTTGCACAACTGGTCAGTTTTGGTCGTGTGCGGGAATCGAACCCACGAACATCGTATCGCCACCTGGCCAAGGTGTTTCCACGACGTAGCCAACTCAGCTAACACGACCAAAGGCCTGACGGCGATATTAAGGGTTTTCAGTCAGTCCGCGCCCCTAGCGGATAGAACCGTAGACGCCCGCGGTCATTAGTTACATATTTTGCTACTAGAGTGCAGCACCAATCAATTCCCGTTATAGGCTACTACAAATAGAATAAAATTACTACCTCAATGGGTTAAACACTAAATTCATACTTTGCTTGGTTGTAACGATATCGAAATAAGAGAATTTTCATTAGTTGTAGGGGCACGCTACATGAAATGTAGGGGCGTTCGATGACATGTTCCTTCTTTTCTTTTGTCTACGCGCTTCCTGGGTAACAGACCCAATGGACTATCACTATCTGAAACCTCCTAGCCGTAGCAGTTCCTTATAATTATTATAAATCTTGTAAGGATCCTTCTAAAAGCAACCGCAGCAATAACTATAGAAATACTGATTCTATTTGAAATATATGTCAAAATGACCGAGGGTGTTGTAGACGATTTTAACATTATTTTAGATCAGTTTAGAAATTTAATGCTTAATCGAATTTTACGATGCACCAAACCTTTCTCTAAATTAGAAATAATGCATGGGAAATACAAGTACATAAATGAATGAAATTGAAAATAAAGTAAGAAAAGCTACGTTCGATGATAAATGTTGAATTAATTTATGCCAGAAGAAAAAAGCTCAGCTTTTCGGTCAAAAAAATGGAAAAGCTGAAAAAATAACTGAGTATGTTTAGTATTTATATAAAGTATTTTAACTTGTTTAACTATTGTTTGTATTTTAGTGGTTCTCTGTGAATTCTTGTTTCAAAATAAAACTTAAAACCGACGTTCACTCCTCAAAGTGTTTTTTATCGGTGCGTGATGATAAGTTTGTCGTTTTATAGAACGATAAATGAAACGAAAATGCTAATGTAATTTAATCTAAAGTTGTTGCAGTGAGATAAATGTTAATCATGACATAGCGCTGCACACATTATACCCTGAGTTCCATAGATACAATGCTCAGCACTCAGTAACTGCTAACGTAACTGATTTGGAAGTTGAAATCAGCGAGAAAAATGTTGAATACGACACAACGCTGCGTAATATTAGCTGCTAAATAAATTGCTCATTGTCTGTCTGTAGGTTATCTTCTCACTATCAAGAAAATACATTATTTGAGCGTATAGTAACGCACCGTGACCTTTCTCGTAGTTCACTTTGACATTAAACACTAAATTCATATTTTGCTTGGTTGTAACGATATCGAAATAAGAGAATTTTCATTAGTTGTATGTTTAGTATGTTTCATGAGTATGTTTAGTATTTATATAAAGTATTTTAACTTGTTTAACTATTGTTATTATTGTTATTATAATTAGCTGATAAATAAATTGCTCATTGTCTGTCTGTAGGTTATCTTCTCACTATCAAGAAAATACATTATTTGAGCGTATAGTAACGCACCGTGACCTTTCTCGTAGTTCACTTTGACATTAAACACTAAATTCATACTTTGCTTGGTTGTAACGATATCGAAATAAGAGAATTTTCATTAGTTGTAGGGGCATGCTACATGAAATGTAGGGGCGTTCGATGACATGTTCCTTCTTTTCTTTTGTCTACGCGCTTCCTGGGTAAAAGACCCAATGGACTATCACTATCTGAAACCTCCTAGCCGTAGCAGTTCCTTATAATTATTATAAATCTTGTAAGGATCCTTCTAAAAGCAACCGCAGCAATAACTATATCTAAATACTGATTCTATTTTAAATATATGTCAAAATGACCGAGGGTGTTGTAGACGATTTTAACATTATTTCAGATCAGTTTAGAAATTTAATGCTTAATCGAATTTTACGATGCACCAAACCTTTCTCTAAATTAGAAATAATGCATGGGAAATACAAGTACATAAATGAATGAAATTGAAAATAAAGTAAGAAAAGCTACGTTCGATGATAAATGTTGAATTAATTTATGCCAGAAGAAAAAAGCTCAGCTTTTCGGTCAAAAAAATGGAAAAGCTGAAAAAATAACTGAGTATGTTTAGTATTTATATAAAGTATTTTAACTTGTTTAACTATTGTTTGTATTTTAGTGGTTCTCTGTGAATTCTTGTTTCAAAATAAAACTTAAAACCGACGTTCACTCCTCAAAGTGTTTTTTATCGGTGCGTGATGATAAGTTGTCGTTTTATAGAACGATAAATGAAACGAAAATGCTAATGTAATTTAATCTAAAGTTGTTGCAGTGAGATAAATGTTAATCATGACATAGCGCTGCACACATTATACCCTGAGTTCCATAGATACAATGCTCAGCACTCAGTAACTGCTAACGTAACTGATTTGGAAGTTGAAATCAGCGAGAAAAATGTTGAATACGACACAACGCTGAGTAATATTAGCTGCTAAATAAATTGCTCATTGTCTGTCTGTAGGTTATCTTCTCACTATCAAGGAAATACATTATTTACCGGTTAACTCATTGAGAGTTGCACAACTGGTCAGTTTTGGTCGTGTGCGGGAATCGAACCCACGAACATCGTATCGCCACCTGGCCAAGGTGTTTCCACGACGTAGCCAACTCAGCTAACACGACCAAAGGCCTGACGGCGATATTAAGGGTTTTCAGTCAGTCCGCGCCCCTAGCGGATAGAACCGTAGACGCCCGCGGTCATTAGTTACATATTTTGCTACTAAAGTTGTTGCAGTGAGATAAATGTTAATCATGACATAGCGCTGCACACATTATACCCTGAGTTCCATAGATGCTCAGCACTCAGTAACTGCTAACGTAACTGATTTGGAAGTTGAAATCAGCGAGAAAAATGTTGAATACGACACAACGCTGCGTAATATTAGCTGCTAAATAAATTGCTCATTGTCTGTCTGTAGGTTATCTTCTCACTATCAAGAAAATACATTATTTGAGCGTATAGTAACGCACCGTGACCTTTCTCGTAGTTCACTTTGACATTAAACAATAAATTCATACTTTGCTTGGTTGTAACGATATCGAAATAAGAGAATTTTCATTAGTTGTAGGGGCACGCTACATGAAATGTAGGGGCGTTCGATGACATGTTCCTTCTTTTCTTTTGTCTACGCGCTTCCTGGGTAACAGACCCAATGGACTATCACTATCTGAAACCTCCTAGCCGCAGCAGTTCCTTATAATTATTATAAATCTTGTAAGGATCCTTCTAAAAGCAACCGCAGCAATAACTATAGAAATACTGATTCTATTTTAAATATATGTCAAAATGACCGAGGGTGTTGTAGACGATTTTAACATTATTTCAGATCAGTTTAGAAATTTAATGCTTAATCGAATTTTACGATGCACCAAACCTTTCTCTAAATTAGAAATAATGCATGGGAAATACAAGTACATAAATGAATGAAATTGAAAATAAAGTAAGAAAAGCTACGTTCGATGATAAATGTTGAATTAATTTATGCCAGAAGAAAAAAGCTCAGCTTTTCGGTCAAAAAAATGGAAAAGCTGAAAAAATAACTGAGTATGTTTAGTATTTATATAAAGTATTTTAACTTGTTTAACTATTGTATGTATTTTAGTGGTTCTCTGTGAATTCTTGTTTCAAAATAAAACTTAAAACCGACGTTCACTCCTCAAAGTGTTTTTTATCGGTGCGTGATGATAAGTTTGTCGTTTTATAGAACGATAAATGAAACGAAAATGCTAATGTAATTTAATCTAAAGTTGTTGCAGTGAGATAAATGTTAATCATGACATAGTGCTGCACACATTATACCCTGAGTTCCATAGATACAATGCTCAGCACTCAGTAACTGCTAACGTAACTGATTTGGAAGTTGAAATCAGCGAGAAAAATGTTGAATACGACACAACGCTGCGTAATATTAGCTGCTAAATAAATTGCTCATTGTCTGTCTGTAGGTTATCTTCTCACTATCAAGAAAATACATTATTTACCGGTTAACTCATTGAGAGTTGCACAACTGGTCAGTTTTGGTCGTGTGCGGGAATCGAATCCACGAACATCGTATCGCCACCTGGCCAAGGTGTTTCCACGACGTAGCCAACTCAGCTAACACGACCAAAGGCCTGACGGCGATATTAAGGGTTTTCAGTCAGTCCGCGCCCCTAGCGGATAGAACCGTAAACGCCCGCGGTCATTAGTTACATATTTTGCTACTAGAGTGCAGCACCAATCAATTCCCGTTATAGGCTACTACAAATAGAATAAAATTACTACCTCAATGGGTTAAACACTAAATTCATACTTTGCTTGGTTGTAACGATATCGAAATAAGAGAATTTTCATTAGTTGTAGGGGCACGCTACATGAAATGTAGGGGCGTTCGATGACATGTTCCTTCTTTTCTTTTGTCTACGCGCTTCCTGGGTAACAGACCCAATGGACTATCACTATCTGAAACCTCCTAGCCGTAGCAGTTCCTTATAATTATTATAAATCTTGTAAGGATCCTTCTAAAAGCAACCGCAGTAATAACTATAGAAATACTGATTCTATTTGAAATATATGTCAAAATGACCGAGGGTGTTGTAGACGATTTTAACATTATTTCAGATCAGTTTAGAAATTTAATGCTTAATCGAATTTTACGATGCACCAAACCTTTCTCTAAATTAGAAATAATGCATGGGAAATACAAGTACATAAATGAATGAAATTGAAAATAAAGTAAGAAAAGCTACGTTCGATGATAAATGTTGAATTAATTTATGCCAGAAGAAAAAAGCTCAGCTTTTCGGTCAAAAAAATGGAAAAGCTGAAAAAATAACTGAGTATGTTTAGTATTTATATAAAGTATTTTAACTTGTTTAACTATTGTTTGTATTTTAGTGGTTCTCTGTGAATTCTTGTTTCAAAATAAAACTTAAAACCGACGTTCACTCCTCAAAGTGTTTTTTATCGGTGCGTGATGATAAGTTTGTCGTTTTATAGAACGATAAATGAAACGAAAATGCTAATGTAATTTAATCTAAAGTTGTTGCAGTGAGATAAATGTTAATCATGACATAGCGCTGCACACATTATACCCTGAGTTCCATAGATACAATGCTCAGCACTCAGTAACTGCTAACTTAACTGATTTGGAAGTTGAAATCAGCGAGAAAAATGTTGAATACGACACAACGCTGCGTAATATTAGCTGCTAAATAAATTGCTCATTGTCTGTCTGTAGGTTATCTTCTCACTATCAAGAAAATACATTATTTGAGCGTATAGTAACGCACCGTGACCTTTCTCGTAGTTCACTTTGACATTAAACACTAAATTCATACTTTGCTTGGTTGTAACGATATCGAAATAAGAGAATTTTCATTAGTTGTAGGGGCACGCTACATGGAATGTAGGGGCGTTCGATGACATGTTCCTTCTTTTCTTTTGTCTACGCGCTTCCTGGGTAACAGACCCAATGGACTATCACTATCTGAAACCTCCTAGCCGTAGCAGTTCCTTATAATTATTATAAATCTTGTAAGGATCCTTCTAAAAGCAACCGCAGCAATAACTATAGAAATACTGATTCTATTTTAAATATATGTCAAAATGAGCGAGGGTGTTGTAGACGATTTTAACATTATTTCAGATCAGTTTAGAAATTTAATGCTTAATCGAATTTTACGATGCACCAAACCTTTCTCTAAATTAGAAATAAAAAATGTAAACCTGCCTGTCAACTTCCAAGCAAGCCTGCCACCGTTAATTTTACTTGGGCCCTCCCACCAACGTTGCCACAGACCGGTTAACTCATTGAGAGTTGCACAACTGGTCAGTTTTGGTCGTGTGCGGGAATCGAACCCACGAACATCGTATCGCCACCTGGCCAAGGTGTTTCCACGACGTAGCCAACTCAGCTAACACGACCAAAGGCCTGACGGCGATATTAAGGGTTTTCAGTCAGTCCGCGCCCCTATCGGATAGAACCGTAGACGCCCGCGGTCATTAGTTACATATTTTGCTACTAGAGTGCAGCACCAATCAATTCCCGTTATAGGCTACTACAAATAGAATAACATTACTACCTCAATGGGTTAAACACTAAATTCATACTTTGCTTGGTTGTAACGATATCGAAATAAGAGAATTTTCATTAGTTGTAGGGGCACGCTACATGAAATGTAGGGGCGTTCGATGACATGTTCCTTCTTTTCTTTTGTCTACGCGCTTCCTGGGTAACAGACCCAATGGACTATCACTATCTGAAACCTCCTAGCCGTAGCAGTTCCTTATAATTATTATAAATCTTGTAAGGATCCTTCTAAAAGCAACCGCAGCAATAACTATAGAAATACTGATTCTATTTTAAATATATGTCAAAATGACCGAGGGTGTTGTAGACGATTTTAACATTATTTCAGATCAGTTTAGAAATTTAATGCTTAATCGAATTTTACGATGCACCAAACCTTTCTCTAAATTAGAAATAAAAAATGTAAACCTGCCGGCATAAATTAACCTTGTTATTGATAAGCCACAGTTATTCCACAAAATAAGTCGCAGTGGCGTGTAGTGTAAGTTGACACGTTAAGGTTGCGACAACCAGCTGTCGTGTATCATGCCATCGAAAGACATTCTTTCCTCATATATGTTTACATCTTTTCAACACGTTATTAAATTATCCTTTATAACACGTCCTGTATTCTTTAAATTTAACTGAGTATACTTATATTTTTTTGTTGCAAAAAGGACTTGGATATAAGAGCGAGTTATAATTGAGTTTGTGTTGTATTATATTTGAAAAATATCTATCGAACTAATTATCTATAAAATGAATTTCTACGGTGATCTATTACACAATTTGTCCATTTAACAGCAGAACATATTCTGAAAACAATAGGTATTATTAACTGCTCATTTCACGAGCTCATTAGCTCATTATTACATACATCATGTTGAATGTAGAGATCTAGTAGATGATCTAGTTGGGATCTAATACAACTGTTTGAGAGTCAGGAGAGGGAATGAAACCTCAAGAAATTCCAAGATTCAAGGCAATCAGGGTTCAGCGAAACCCATTCACATTTATACAGCTAAAGTGCAGCAAGTCCATTCGAACTCAGTGATTTATTTCGGTTTGTCTTTTAACAAGACACTTCATATATTCTCCTTGAAATTAAATTCGTATATTAAGGTCTTAACCTCTCACAGGCATGTAGGCACCCCGGGAATCCTACCCGTGACCTCTTGTATTGACATCCAAGGCTAACCGTTAGGATTCGCTGCCTTTGACATGTTTAAACCTGGAAATCTCATATATTTCAATTTTGAGCAGTTCCGATTCTGGGAAAACCACCAGCAATGGTGTAAAACTATTTTATAGCTTATAAAAATATTGCAAAAATTAAGAACCTCCTTAAAAACAGTTTGATCGAAAATACGTATTAATCATATCAAAGCAAATTGTCCAGTTCGTTTGGCACGTCCGGACTTAGAAGAGAGTAAATACTTCGCTCGTAGATGTACAAATACGTATTAATATTTAACATTGCTGATAATACCCCCAGTTGTATATGTAAACTAGTATATTATGTATTCGGTGGTAGTATTTAATGGTTAGAATATACTGATCTATGTTTTGACAATGCATGGGAAATACAAGTACATAAATGAATGAAATTGAAAATAAAGTAAGAAAAGCTACGTTCGATGATAAATGTTGAATTAATTTATGCCAGAAGAAAAAAGCTCAGCTTTTCGGTCAAAAAAATGGAAAAGCTGAAAAAATAACTGAGTATGTTTAGTATTTATATAAAGTATTTTAACTTGTTTAACTATTGTTTGTATTTTAGTGGTTCTCTGTGAATTCTTGTTTCAAAATAAAACTTAAAACCGACGTTCACTCCTCAAAGTGTTTTTTATCGGTGCGTGATGATAAGTTTGTCGTTTTATAGAACGATAAATGAAACGAAAATGCTAATGTAATTTAATCTAAAGTTGTTGCAGTGAGATAAATGTTAATCATGACATAGCGCTGCACACATTATACCCTGAGTTCCATAGATGCTCAGCACTCAGTAACTGCTAACGTAACTGATTTGGAAGTTGAAATCAGCGAGAAAAATGTTGAATACGACACAACGCTGCGTAATATTAGCTGCTAAATAAATTGCTCATTGTCTGTCTGTAGGTTATCTTCTCACTATCAAGAAAATACATTATTTGAGCGTATAGTAACGCACCGTGACCTTTCTCGTAGTTCACTTTGACATTAAACACTAAATTCATACTTTGCTTGGTTGTAACGATATCGAAATAAGAGAATTTTCATTAGTTGTAGGGGCACGCTACATGAAATGTAGGGGCGTTCGATGACATGTTCCTTCTTTTCTTTTGTCTACGCACTTCCTGGGTAACAGACCCAATGGACTATCACTATCTGAAACCTCCTAGCCGTAGCAGTTCCTTATAATTATTATAAATCTTGTAAGGATCCTTCTAAAAGCAACCGCAGCAATAACTATAGAAATACTGATTCTATTTTAAATATATGTCAAAATGACCGAGGGTGTTGTAGACGATTTTAACATTATTTCAGATCAGTTTAGAAATTTAATGCTTAATCGAATTTTACGATGCACCAAACCTTTCTCTAAATTAGAAATAAAAAATGTAAACCTGCCGGCATAAATTAACCTTGTTATTGATAAGCCACAGTTATTCCACAAAATAAGTCGCAGTGGCGTGTAGTGTAAGTTGACACGTTAAGGTTGCGACAACCAGCTGTCGTGTATCATGCCATCGAAAGACATTCTTTCCTCATATATGTTTACATCTTTTCAACACGTTATTAAATTATCCTTTATAACACGTCCTGTATTCTTTAAATTTAACTGAGTATACTTATATTTTTTTGTTGCAAAAAGGACTAGGATATAAGAGCGAGTTATAATTGAGTTTGTGTTGTATTATATTTGAAAAATATCTATCGAACTAATTATCTATAAAATGAATTTCTACGGTGATCTATTACACAATTTGTCCATTTAACAGCAGAACATATTCTGAAAACAATAGGTATTATTAACTGCTCATTTCACGAGCTCATTAGCTCATTATTACATACATCATGTTGAATGTAGAGATCTAGTAGATGATCTAGTTGGGATCTAATACAACTGTTTGAGAGTCAGGAGAGGGAATGAAACCTCAAGAAATTCCAAGATTCAAGGCAATCAGGGTTCAGCGAAACCCATTCACATTTATACAGCTAAAGTGCAGCAAGTCCATTTGAACTCAGTGATTTATTTCGGTTTGTCTTTTAACAAGACACTTCATATATTCTCCTTGAAATTAAATTCGTATATTCCCTTTTTAATTGTAGAACTTTTCATAAAACCGACAAAAAAACAAAAAATACTTGCTCAACAATTTAAAAGTTTAAGAATAATTTAAACCACGTCACTGTAGGCATCAATTATCATCGAATATCTCCGTTAATCTGTGATATTGATAACACTAATTCAATTTCGTTTATAAAACAATTACTTGCATAACAGTACAAGAGGATGTCAAGTTTAGATGGAAGTCATGATTTTTTTCTCTCAGCCTTTTGGTTTTGTAAACCTCTAAAGTCAGACACGATAATAAACACACCTCTACAACAATGTAACGTCAGTATAGTAACACTCCTTTCTCGTAATTCACTTTGACATTGAACGCTAAATTCATACTTTGCGTGGTTGTAACGATATCGAAATAAGAGAATTTTCATTAGTTGTAGGGCACGCTACATGAAATATTATCCTTACTGTAGAATTAACTTTCATAAATATTTACCGTTTAGTCATTTTTAGCAAATATGTTTGATGAGGTCTCTGAAATCTGCCTGTTCACTTGGGCCTGTGTAGAACGTATCAAGGAAAGTGAAGAGTGAGCCACCACAGAACAAGCTAGACAATACTAATTAAAGTCACTAGCCGAGAATGGGATTCGAACCCACGACACTAATGGACTCGACTACTGATGCAGAACGGAAGCTGGAGACCATATGCGTAAAATAATCATAAGTTTGAAGTGACTTATAGTTCATTACAGAACCTAGCTGGTTACAGTTATTGAGCATGATCAAGCTCAATAGAATAACGTTTTAGGCATCCAAGATTCAAGGATATATAAATGTTAAGTTATGAAAGAACTGAGTCAAAGGCTTACTATGGAAAAATCGCAGTTTTAATTTTTCCTCAGAAGCCTTTCGACATATTTTACAGCAAAAATGTTGTATTACTTGTAATATAAATACAACTCATACAACAGCTTAGAAAACATAAACCATTGGATATTGGAAACGGGGTTTATTTCTGAAACTAGACTTACATATGTTTATAAATAGAACCATAACATATTGGGAGACCCTCGAGGTAAAACTCTATATTATTTATAGCCAATACATTAAAACAATAAACACTTTTGCAACTATATCACTCAATTCTCCAATATTATTTGACATTAAACATTTCACAATAAATGATAATGTAGATTATTTAATGAAAGTAGATGCAGTTTCTAAGGTTTTGTGATTTTATTGTATTTGAAATTACATATAATAAAAGTATCTTTACAGAATTAACGAACACCATTAAATTAATTATTTATATTAATAACGGGGTATAAGAACTTGACTCCTTTCTTGCCACTGCATTGGCAAGCAAGTAGTCAGATTCATTTGTCATTAAACCAAGACAAGAAATTATGAAAACTGCGAAAACGCCTGTTGGCAGCTTTAGCAGTTCTGATCGCAATCAAAGTGTGACAATTGCTTCCGGAGCATCCTTTGGCTCCTTTTCCGGCGCCGGCGCCGCACCGACTCTTTCTTGCATCAGTCAAATTGCTTGACACAGAAAAGTTCTTTTGCCTCAATGACATAATATTTATTGGTGGGAGATTAAGAATACGTGTGTGGCCACCTTGTCCTTAAATGCTAAACATACTTCACGTTTATCCATTATTTTAATACATATAAGATTCTAAGATTATTCTCAACTGATATTTTTTGTAGAAATCACTTATCCGCACTTTGAGTTATAATAGCCAGAGCTAACAAACGTAATAGTTATATGCCGGTTTATTTATTTTCATTCTTTTAGGTTTGGATCAGCAGAAAGACCTGTCAGCCTAGACAATTTGCTACTATCAAAACTTAAGATTGGCATTGCTCACATGGTTTAGAGAATAATACCGTTATACATTTTTACTTTCTCCCCTTATATGGAGAAACCTGGTATATGGAGAAAGTATTGTTTTCGTCAAAATTTTCGAATTTGAGTTGTTATTGGAAATATTCGTTTTGGTGCTCCCTGAACCCAAAAAAGTGGTTTTTACGTGATGTCTGACTGTGTGTATGTGTGTGTGTGTGTGTGTGTGTGTGTGTGTGTGTGTGTGTGTGTGTGTGTGTGGGTGTTAAATTTGGTATGTAGGTACTAATCCACGATATCTCCAGACATTTTTTCATATTTGGAATTTTTGATTTTTAAGGGTAATTATCCACCAAAAACCACCAAAAAACATGAAAAATCAAAATTTCTCAAAAACGGCTCATACGATTTTTATTGAACTTTAGTCGTTTGCAGAACTTTGGTTTTCCAACAAAATAACACCACCCGCATATCTGTAAAAATTCGGTTACAGAAATTACAGGACTTAAAACATAAAAAATTAAGATTTCGGATTTAAAAAAAAACATAAATATTAAAAAATATTACTATTCACCACTAAAAAGAGCTCAAAAAACTAAATAATTTAGTATTTTTAATTACTATTCTACAATTGCTGGTTGTGGATAAAATTGAAATTTTCATTTTGCGGTAAACGCAGTACGTTGACCAATGTTATTCTTATGGGGAATACAAAAATTACTATTTCTCTCTTATTTACTGATCAATTTCATTCAAACTTGATATGCTTGTCAAGTTAGCATTGACCAACAGAGTAAATACGAAATATGTTGCCCCTTAATAACCCTGGGGGGGAATAGGGGTAATTTCCCCTCTTAAAACCACGAGTGTAGCAATGGATTCTGTAGTGCCTCCAAAGCAGGGATTTGGGTGGATGTTTTTGAAAACAACTTGTTTACAAGATTTTCTGTACATTCAACCGTGCTTTGTATTCTATATTTAGTAAATAAAAAGTAATTTATTCATTAAAGTTGGGCTAAAAGGGAGAAAGTATGTGTTAATTTCCTGATACCGTTTATTTTATTCTCATACGCCTCATCCAAGAACAATTTAGTAAATTATCTTACACAAGTATAAATAACGGTACACAACGGTTAACTAAGTTATCCAATCCGTATGTGGTAGTTCGAAGTTGGAAACGTACCCTCATTACGCCACTGCTTCAGGTACTCCGAGTTGAGCAGCGTTAATCAACCAGATATGAAGATACAAGGTCTTTTGATGACGTAAAGCGAAATGAACCTGCATAAAAAGAGATCTGCACTGGGCAAAACACGTATGTGCACAGATAATAAAGGCACTGAGGGTAAAGCTCTTGGAAATTACTTTTAGAAGATAATCCAGTTTGAGCTGTCAAATAAATACCTAGCTATTTGACAAACATCCTGAAAGCAGTGAAAAAACAGCCGTTAATTGTTAATCAATCTTTGTTTTAATTATGTAAAGCAAGCTAGTACAATCTATTTATTTACCAATATTTAAGTTATGTAAAGCATTAAGTATGTAAATTCATTGATCGTTAAAATTTTGAGATTTGCTCCGCAAGTAAAATATAATTTAACATTTTTCCTTTCAAATCTAGTGTTTTGTTCAATAATACGTTAGAGGTACGTTAATAATACAGTTTAGAAAACCCAGTAACCAGATAGGCTGGTTTAGTACCCAGTGTAGATATCCAGTTTAGTTTAGTTTTTATTGGCGAGTCAACCGATTTAAATTATTTGAATACTATTATGAATATCTTTATAACGTGTTTACATCCTTCCTTAAAGTTGTATTTATCTGTATCACTTGGCTTCAAAATTGCAGCAGTTTTAAAATTTATGAAACATTGAGTTATTAAAAACATTGAGTTAAACATACTAACAACAAAAAATATTGATATTTTAATTTTAATAAAATTTAAAGAAAAATAACCTAAAAAAAAAAAAAAAAAAAAAAAAAAACTCAAATTCAGTGATCAAAATTAGAAATGGTCACCTTTTTACAGCCTTACTTTTGACAAGTGTAACGTCTAAAAAATATTTGGTGGCATCGTGTTGCTTGTTTGAATCGGCCGTTGATGCAGCCGGTACTGTCCGGCTATGTGGGGGCCTTGCCGCGGTCCAGCGTGAGGGCAAAGGTCGCTCACGGAGCGAGTAATCAGCTTCTCGCTCTCGCCACTGGGGCTCGCTCGCCGCGGAAATAATTCGCCAAGTCGGCACGTGACGCGCTGCGTCGAGAGCGTATAAAAGCCTGACCCGCGGCTTAGCTCGATCTTATCTGTTTGCGCCTCTCGAACGAATCTGATAAAATTCGCCTCGTAAAAGTAAGTGTGAGTAGTGAAACATAACTATTGCAGTTGTTGCCCGTTAATATATCTTGGCTTAGTTTATTATTGAACGTTGCAGATTTATTTTCATTTATAATTCATTATTTCTTAATTAATTATCATTTGAACCTGATTTAACGTGCATAATGTTTTTTAAAAGACCGGCGAATTAGCCTGGCAATTTCCAGTATGTGGTTAATTATTTATTATTTTTCGACCAGCCGAAGCTGAATTAACGTGCCAAGTAATATTGAGAAAGACCGGCGAATTAGCCTGGCGATTTTGTTGGATATAATTAATTATTTATTATTCATTGACCAACTGAACCGGATATAACGTGCATGATAACCTCGACAAATATCGGCGAACTAGCATGGCAATATCATGGTACTATAAATTATTCTCAATTAACGACCCATCCATCGAGCCTGATTCAACGTAATTTATAATTTTTTACAAAGACCGGCGAGTCAGCCTGGCAATTCTGTTGTGACTTAAACATTTATTTGATGATTAATGTAGTCAGGCTTACGTGATTAAAATGTTCGATTAAAGACTGGAGCACGAACCTGGTATTCCAGTGGCACGATAAATTATTTATTGAATGTCGACTGAATCGGTTCTGAATCATGCTGTTGATTTGTTTATTCTAAGACCGGCGAGTTAGCCTGGCGAATAGTGATCAAGGTTAGTTTATTGGGTTTACTCTTAGACCGGCGAAGTAGGCTGACATCCAGCGATTTAATTCAATCGGAATTATTGTATAAATTTTAGCATTAGCCTTACTAATATGTGCTAATTTCAAAATAGGAAGGGAATGACATTTTGTTGAGTATCAGTGTATTTTATTTTATTTTGAAGACCGGCGGGTGAGCCTGGCAATGTATAGATAACATTTATTTTGATTTAAAATTCTAAAACCCCTCCTGTTGATTTGTTTTGGGCTGAATTATTTGTCATACCGGCAGTATACGGTGATTAATTTGTTCACAACTTTGCTTATGTTTACTTTACTGCGATTTCGGGCATTATACACACGGTATCTCAGATAAAAGACCGGCGAGTCAGCCTGGCGTGGTTGTGTATACTTAGGATACCATGGAGCTAAGCGTTAGTTAGCAACGACGATCGTAGTGCTGGATAATAAGGGTAACTGTCATTGGTGATTATCGGGAATAAGCCAATCTTTAAACCAGTCGTATTAACAGCATATGTTTATTTTATTTTTGGCACGAAAATATATGTTGAGCGTATTGGATATTCTTGCGATGATGAGATTGGATATCGTTGACCCCCATGGTGAGATATCACTCTGAGCATTCAAATTGAATCACAAGATTCTAGGTACGGGACCTTGGAACAAACCCTGCGGGACTGAGGTTATCTGGCAAAACTTTAGTGGCGTTTATGGTTGCTTGGGCGTTGCGTTGAACGCTAGTAGTGCAAAAATCGCACCCCTGACCAACTCAAACGTTACATTTGGTGCCCGAACAGGGACTCGACTGCATAAAACCAGTAAATAGCTTGTGTCTTATCTTTGACATCATAAAAATGAATGCGTGGGAAGAAAATATATTGTTTGGTAAATTGTTGAGGCATTTCGTCCGACTTCTGGGTATTTTTTATATACTACCTACTACGACTAGTGGTAGTACTAAGGAAAAAGAAGATAAAGGAACTAAGACGACGACAGCCTTAGAAATTACTGCGAGTTGCGCTAGTACGACATCGGCCGAGTTAATAACGACATCAGTTTTAACATTGAGCGATGTATCAAAAGCTTTGTATACGACATCCTCAAGCGAAACGTTGACAGTTCCATCCATGACGAACTTTTTAATTTCTCCAACCGAAAACGATCCTTCGGTGGGTTGGATTTACCGACTGAACAAATCTGCTTTACAGTCGGAAATGACGAGACATGGATTAAATACGAAAGGCACAACGGACGAACTACGGAAACGTTTTGTTAGTTATTGGAGGAACAGCGCAACTAGAGTGGACGACACTGAGATTTTGAAAGAAAAAGAGCGGTTTGAACTGATGCGAGAATCTTCCGAGATATACAAACGTACAAGCGATGCGAGGGGACCCATCACTAACAGCGAAATGTTGCAACGCCAGTATGATCCCTCTGGAAGTAATTCGAAAGATTTAGATAACTTGGATGTGAAGGAGATACTTGGTTTGCCACCTGATGCGGATGCAATTATGGTGAAGATGGCTTTATCAGATTTATTGCACGAGAAACGTCAAAGAAATGTAGGAAGGTACTATGAACCTTTTTCCTTGTCTCGTCCTAGCAAGACCGTAGATTTCGCATTGGGGTATGGTAGAAACGTACAAGGGATGTCTTGCACAGACTTGGACGCAAGCTTACGGACAAGGAGTGGACAAGCACATGTCTATGGAGATGTATATAGACCAGATACCTGTACAACTCATGATACCCATTCTACACACGTAGATTTATTGGACACTGCAAAAGTGTGTAATCTGGTCAGAAAATGGAATATTCATTTTGACGGAAGCAAAGATCCCGTTTCTTTCATCGAAAAATTGGAGGAAAAGATGGAGGCGTATGGGGTAACAGGCCAAGAAATTATAAGGGTATTGCCCGGCATCTTACATGGAAATGCGTTACTTTGTCAAAGAAACAACAAAGAATTTTGGAGAAATTATAACGATTTTAGAACAGATTTTGAACTGCAGTTTTGGCCACCAGGGTATTGAAGAAAACTAGACGATGAATTGAGATGGCGAACACAAGGGGATCGAGAACAGTTTAGAGAGTTCGTCATCGATCTGACCACTCTAATGAGAAGACGTGGTGGTTTCAGCCCTATGGAAAAGTTGGACCTACTGTACAATAACATGCGCCCAGACTACAAATTGACCATCCGCAGAGAAGAGATAATGACTTTGAGCAAGCTGAGACACAGAGCTGAACATTACGAAACATATTTAAGGGAGAAAGTTAATTTTCACCCTCCACCAAATGCAGCCCAAGCCTTGGTGAGTGAAACAGCGTACAACCCGAGAAAGAAACCTACTTTTTACCACGAAACAGCGCTAATAGATACGAATCGCCCAAAGAACGCGGATAAAAATGACATCGCAAGAATAGATGTTCATCGATCATCCGAAGAGAAAAGTCCAAGACGTGACTGGAATCACAAGGAAAAAATAGAATTATACGCTCAAAAGCAGCGAGACAGACCCCTTAATATTGAAGAGCGATCCCAACGTGAAAGAGGGAACGTGCCAGTTTGTTGGAACTGCGAGAAGAAAGGACATGTCTACCGAGAATGTTATAAGAAAAAAAGGATGAGGTGTTACTTTTGCAAGAAGGAGAATCAACTTACAACGAACTGTGACTGCAGGTCGGAAAACTACCAAGGGGCTCAAATGAGAGGAGGTCGTATGAGCACCCCAAAAACAGAAGGCACACGACCTCCGCAGAATGGAATCAATGGTTAGAAAAGGTGAAGGTCTTCACGAGCAGTTTTATAGATAATAGGGTGAAAAATGACGACAGACCTTATGTTAAGATACAGATTTTTAGGAGGAATATTGATGCGTTGGTGGATACCGGTCTATGATGACGACAATTAGCAAAGACCTAGCTGACCACTTGCAGAAAATGGGGAGGAAGCCCCAACTCACTACCATTAAGATGTACATGGCTGATGGAACACCTACCGATGTTTATGGAGTATACGACTATGAAGGCGAAATGAAAGATAGAAGTATAGATTTTAAAGCTGTGTGCGTTCCAAAACTTTCTAGAGAGCTTATTATTGGGATGGACGTAATTAAAAATAATAAATGGTTGATGGAGAAATGTGAATTATGGAGTACGAATAATGTAGGTTGCGACTACGTGGAAAACCTTATTCAAGAAACGGGCGCTGTGTCGGATTTAAAAGCCCAGAATAAAAGATTGAATTAGATTATTTCCTAAAAGCAGAGTTAGTACTATTTGGGGATAAATTAGGACGCACCAACCGCATAACTCACTCGATTAAGCTGAAAGAGGGTACTACTCCAATAAAACAGAGATACTATCCCCGTAATCTGGCGATGCAAGACATTTTAGATAAGGAGATCGAGACCATGCTGAAGGATGGCGTTATAGAACCGTCAAAAAGTGCATGGAGTTCACCGATTGTCATGATAAAGAAACCATCGGGAAAATTTAGAGTAGCTGTAGATTTAAGAAAATTAAATTTACACTCTGAGTGTGACGCGTACCCCTTACCACAAATTAACTCGATCTTAGAAAAATTACGAGGGGCAAGGTACATCTCAACATTAGATCTGAAACAGGGATATTGGCAGGTACCCTTAACGGAGGAAAGCCGGCCCTTGACCGCGTTCACCGTCCCAGGGAAAGGGCTATATCAGTTTACTGTGATGCCTTTTGGCTTACATTCGGCGGGCGCAACATTTCAGAGACTGTTGGACGACGTTATAGGACCAGAACTAGACCCCTTCGCATTCGCCTATTTGGATGACCTGATATCTCCACTACATTTTCAGAACATTTGGAGTTGTTAAGGGATGTTTTCGAACGTCTGAGAAATGCCGGCTTGCAGATCAACTTGGAAAAATGCCAGTTCTGCAAGAGGGAGTTGAAGTATCTGGGCCATGTTATCAACGAACATGGGATCCACACTGACCCTGAAAAGGTACGAGCGATTGTTGAGTTCCCTCGCCCCGCTAACATCAAAACGCTCCGAAGCTTCTTGGGAATGGCAAGCTGGTACAGGAGATTTGTTGGTGACTTTGCAAGGATATCATCCCCTTTAACTAAATTGTTGAAAAATAACCAAAAATGGGAGTGGAGTCAACAACAGGAAGAGGATTTTCGACACTTAAAGGAACAGTTAACTTCAACACCGATCTTGGCTTGTCCTGATTTTTCGAGCACTTTCACCGTTCAGGTTGACGCCTCCGGAGAGGGCCTGGGGGCCTCGCTAACGCAGACGCAGGATGGCAAGGAAGTTGTTATAGCGTTTGCGAGCCGTCTTTTAAACGATAACGAAAAGAAGTTTACTGTAACTGAACTCGAATGCTTGGCGTTAGTGTGGGCAGTGAAACGCTTCCGACCGTATTTAGAAGGTTACCACTTTGTGGCTATTACGGACCACCAAGCGCTAAAGTGGTTAATGAAATTACAAGAGCCATCGGGAAGACTTGCAAGATGGATTTTAGAACTGCAGCAATACGACTTTGAAATAAGATATCGCAAAGGCACCTTAAATAAAGTTGCCGATGCGCTATCAAGAAACCCGGTTGTGGAGAATTTAACCCTAACTGAGGAGCATGTAAATATTGAGGTTAACACAAATAAAGAGCTAGATAAACTTTCGTATAACAAATGGTACACCACGATGTGGAGGAGAGTGGTGAACAACCCCAGGAAGTATCCAAATTTTACTATCCGGGGAGACAAGCTATATAAGAGGTTACAGGGGAAGAAGTGTACCCCTTTGACAGACCCAAGTACTGAATGGAAACTGTGTATCCCACACGAACAAAAAAAAGATGTCCTAAAGGAGAATCACGATTCCGATACATCGGGACATTTGGGTTTCAAAAAAACTATGAAACGCTTAGGGATGCGCTATTATTGGCCTGGGCTATACAAGGATGTTAGAAACTACGTTAAGACATGTGAGGTGTATCAGCGTTTTAAAGTCAATCAACAGAAGCCGTGTGGGAAAATGCATTTCCGCAAACCAGAAGGACCGTGGCGCACAGTAACGTCCGACTTGATGGGTCCGTTTCCTAGGTCGAAAAAGGGATCTAGATATTTACTTGTGTTTCAGGATTACTATAGTAAATGGACTGAGATGATGCCCCTTAAAACTGCAACGGCACAGAACGTTTCGACTCAATTCAGGGAAACAATTCTATTGCGGTACGGAAGTCCTGAAGTACTTATAGTTGACAACGGGACTCAATATACAGCTAATATATTTGAGAATTTAGCCAAAGAATGGGACGTTGAAATACAATATACCGCCCCTTATAGCCCTCAAGGTAACCCGACGGAGAGGCAAAACCGAGTTATCAAAACTATGATAGCGCAATATGTTAATGATGATCACAGCATTTGGGACACTCATGTCAAGGAATTCATGTTTGCGGTAAACACGGCCGTCCATGAGTCCACCAAATTTACCCCCGCCATGTTGAATTTCGGAAGGGAGCTACGAATTCCCAAGGCCATCAGCAAAATTGCATTTGAATCGTGTAACGACGAAAAAAAATAATCCTTGAACGAAGTTCATGACGAGAGAATGCGGAAATTTACGTCTTTGTACAAAAAGTGCCAAGAAAACTTGAAAAACGCTTTTAACCGACAGGCAAAATATTATAATCTCAGGCGGAGAGAGAACCCTTTCCTTGTAGGGCAACATGTTCTAATAAGGATCCATCCCCTCTCGTCAGCAGCTGACAAGTTTTCGGGTAAATTAGCCCCGAAATACGATGGACCGTACGAAATTATAAAGAAAATACCCCCCGTCGCAGCAAACCTGCGTACTCAGCGAATTTCCAATGCATTGATATGTTTCTCACTAGTACATAAAGCCACTCACAAATTTTGACAAAAATACATTCATAAATAAGTGATTTATTACATTTTATTTATTCCCCATAATTAGGACTGAGTACGCAGGTTTGCTGCAACGAGGAAGATAAGAAATAAGTTTTTATGCAATTATCAATATAACTGAACCAGGTGAAGCTACTTACCATGTTTTATTAATTTATGTTCATAGTTAAGAGAGATATAAAACTTTACTTATTCTCCATAAGAATAACATTAGGGCTGAGTATGCAGGTTAGCTGCTACGGGGACAATCAACAAAACATTTATTTTTTGTGCAATTATCAATATACCAGTACAACATGAAGCCACATACCAAATTTCATCAATATACATTCATAAATAATCAAGATATCAAATTTTATTTATTCTCCATAAGGATAACATTGGACAACGTACTGTGTTTAGCACTTTGAATATCTCTGCAACGGTTTGACGTAGAATCACAATTTAAACACCAAAATGATTGTTTTGTGGAGCTGAAGTGATTGGTAAAAGAAAATGTGAAGTTTAAAGTAAAATTAACTGAGGAAAAGCCAAAAACCTTTTTCCCATAAGATTAACATGGGAGATTTTATGAGCATGTTTTTTGGATTTTTTCCGCAACCACTTAACCTAGGTTAATAATTCAAAATACCATATTATTTGTTTTTTTTAAGCTCTATAACATGGTCTAAACCAAAATTAAGTGTTTTAAAAATTTTAGGGTAAAAATGCAAAAAACTGATTTTTGGAAAATTTAAAATCCCCATAAACCCCCCTTCCCATGGTCCGATTTTTCTGGTTTTCGAACTTAAAGTTATAAATGTCAGTTTACACATTTGAGCCAAATTTCATCGAAATCGGACGTTTTTTACTCAAGTTATCGCATTCACGGACACATATATATATATATATATATATATATATATATATATATATATATATATATATACATATATATAAATTTGAACGAATAGTGTTTTGGACATCTGGGGACATCAAAACAAAAAGTTATCATGGTCTCGGGCTTAAGTCTTACCATGAGACCTACGGTAATAGCTTCTTCCCTATAGGGGAAATTCGCTAAAAGGATACAATTTGTTTGAGGTGGGAAGGGTAAATAAATCAAATGATCGGCTACTCACCGCACACGCAAAATACATGAAACAGTTCTTTTAAGTTATGGAAATATATCTGCAACGTACAGTTTTTATTAAGGATTATCTGAAGTGTGTTGCTTGATATGTAGTTATTGCTTGTGGATTTGTGCATGGATACATGAACTTGTGGCGAGTAGTTGTTTTGTTCTGTGCAGATTTCCCTGAATCCTGAGCTGTTATCCTGCTTGCTGCCTTGGTAGTCCCTGCTTGAAAATGTTTGAGTTAAGAGGCCTGTTGGAAATTTCATCCAAAGATTTACACCGTTTCCACGGAACTAACTTGCTTAACGATAGTTGCATAAATGCCTACCTACGCATTATTGAGAGGAGAAGTTTCTATTATAGTTCAATTCCCAGTGTATACGCATTCGACTCATTCTTTTTTACTGCATGGTTTCAAGGAAAATATGTGAAAGTAAAAAGATGGACAAAATCGGTAAATATATTTTCCAGAGAAATCCTCCTTTTCCCATTGAATGTAACAAATGTTGGGGAAGATGGGCACTGGTCACTCATAATAGTTTGGACAAAAACACACCACATAATCACGTACGACTCGTTCGGATTTCACTATCCCGAACGAGCTAATGAGGTTTTACTATTTTTACAGGAAGAGGCTAAAGCAAAGAAAGTCATTTTCGATGTAAACGATTGGACGGTTCTTGGGACTCCACCTGGCACCCCAAAACAGCGGAACCTTACTGACTGCGGAGTCTTCTTATGTGTATTGGCAGAAATACTCACAAGTAAGGCAAACTTATCCGAGGAAAGCGTAGATCCACAAATTTCCAGGAAAAACTTGTGTGCAGCAGTCAGAAGAGGAAGGATCGATAATGAAGATTTCCGACTGGTGGAACCTCCATTGAACAACCGCATATTGTTCGCACCCATGACCACTACGGTAGTAAAACTTCGTACGTATGTCAAGAAGGGAGTGATGAGGGATGTTATTCTCCCTAGTGACCCCGTCGTGGAGGCAATTAACCAGGAGTTAAATCGACTTTCCCGCAATACCCGCCTATCTCCGAACTTTAGCGGCCCCTCAAAGTCAAAGCAGGAAATCCCGAAGACTGTTGAAGTTCCCATGCAGAACATGTCGATTAGGCATGAGGAGAAGCTTGAATCTATCGGGGAAGAATTCCAGATAACCGAGGCACAGCCGAAAGCAGAAGACAATGCGGATGATTGTTTATCATTAACTACTTCTGATGTGGAGTTTGATGACGATGTAACGTCTTCACAGAAGAGCGAAGTGAGTGAGACTCCCATCGACCCTGGTCACAACTACAAGCAGATGGAACAGCCAGATATATCTAGCACACGTTTTGATAATGGACTTAAACCCCCCCAACGGCGACAAAGATACCGCCCGAAGAGAGTAAAGGTGTGGCGAAGTGATGGGTCTTTCGTAAGGATGAGCATTCAAAAAGCGAAGTCAAACGCTTCATGTTTTATGTTTTATGTTTTATAGGGTCATTAATAAATACAAACACCACTAAAGTGGGATGAATGTACAAAAGACGAAGAAGTTTATTTCATTTATTATAAATACAGGTTTTTTTCTTTTTTTCTGGTTTGTTTTCTTTTTTAATCCATCCAAGTCAGGAGGGGGTGTAACGTCTAAAAAATACTTGGTGGCATCGTGTTGCTTGTTTGAATCGGCCGTTGATGCCGCCGGTACTGTCCGGCTATGTGGGGGCCTTGCCGCGGTCCAGCGTGAGGGCAAAGGTCGCTCACGGAGCGAGTAATCAGCTTCTCGCTCTCGCCACTGGGGCTCGCTCGCCGCGGAAATAATTCGCCAAGTCGGCACGTGACGCGCTGCGTCGAGAGCGTATAAAAGCCTGACCCGCGGCTTAGCTCGATCTTATCTGTTTGCGCCTCTCGAACGAATCTGATAAAATTCGCCTCGTAAAAGTAAGTGTGAGTAGTGAAACATAACTATTGCAGTTGTTGCCCGTTAATATATCTTGGCTTAGTTTATTATTGAACGTTGCAGATTTATTTTCATTTATAATTCATTATTTCTTAATTAATGATCATTTGAACCTGATTTAACGTGCATAGTGTTTTTTTAAAAGACCGGCGAATTAGCCTGGCAATTTCCAGTATGTGGTTAATTATTTATTATTTTTCGACCAGCCGAAGCTGAATTAACGTGCCAAGTAATATTGAGAAAGACCGGCGAATTAGCCTGGCGATTTTGTTGGATATAATTAATTATTTATTATTCATTGACCAACTGAACCGGATGTAACGTGCATGATAACCTCGACAAATATCGGCGAACTAGCATGGCTAATATCATGGTACTATAAATTATTCTCAATTAACGACCCATCCATTGAGCCTGATTCAACCTAATTTATAATTTTTTACAAAGACCGGCGAGTCAGCCTGGCAATTCTGTTGTGACTTAAACATTTATTTGATGATTAATGTAGTCAGGCTTACGTGATTAAAATGTTCGATTAAAGACTGGAGCACGAACCTGGTATTCCAGTGGCACGATAAATTATTTATTGAATGTCGACTGAATCGATTCTGAATCATGCTGTTGATTTGTTTATTCTAAGACCGGCGAGTTAGCCTGGCGAATAGTGATCAAGGTTAGTTTATTTGGTTTACTCTTAGACCGGCGAAGTAGGCTGACATCCAGCGATTTAATTCAATCGGAATTATTGTATAAATTTTAGCATTAGCCTTACTAATATGTGCTAATTTCAAAATAGGAAGGGAATGACATTTTGTTGAATATCAGTGTATTTTATTTTATTTTGAAGACCGGCGGGTGAGCCTGGCAATGTATAGATAACATTTATTTTGATTTAAAATTCTAAAACCCCTCCTGTTGATTTGTTTTGGGCTGAATTATTTGTCATACCGGCAGTATGCGGTGATTAATTTGTTCACAACTTTGCTTATGTTTACTTTACTGCGATTTCGGGCATTATACACACGGTATCTCAGATAAAAGACCGGCGAGTCAGCCTGGCGTGGTTGTGTATACTTAGGATACCATGGAGCTAAGCGTTAGTTAGCAACGATGATCGTAGTGCTGGATAATAAGGGTAACTGTCATTGGTGATTATCGGGAATAAGCCAATCTTTAAACCAGTCGTATTAACAGCATATGTTTATTTTATTTTTGGCACGAAAATATATGTTGAGCGTATTGGATATTCTTGCGATGATGAGATTGGATATCGTTGACCCCCATGGTGAGATATCACTCTGAGCATTCAAATTGAATCACAAGATTCTAGGTACGGGACCTTGGAACAAACCCTGCGGGACTGAGGTTATCTGGCAAAACTTTAGTGGCGTTTTGGTTGCTTGGGCGTTGCGTTGAACGCTAGTAGTGCAAAAATCGCACCCCTGACCAACTCAAACGTTACACAAGATTTGAGTTTTCTCTGATTTGGATTATCCAATTGTTAAACATTATGTTTGTTTATCTTTGACTGTCTAATGATTTCTTATCTTTATGAAATTAGATACACATTTTAACTAACTAAAAATCAATTTCAAATATTTAAATTTTCACAAATTTGAAACTGAACTTTGCGGAGAAATCAAATTTTAAATTAAATAGTAAACTATTTTGGTAAATATTCAAGTACACCAAGTTTCATTGTTCCTTATATATTAATGTGTTTGTAAAAAACACATGACAACTGAAGGCGATAGAACCCATGTTCAATTGTATTATCTGTGTTTAGCTTACTGTTTTCTCTTTGCGTTACAACTGCAACTAACTTGAGCCAGAGGACAGCTGAGGTTATAAACAAATATAAATTATTTTTAGTAACAAAATTAGTCCTTGTTCAGTTATTCTTATAATAATCCGTAATACCAGCAATAGCTGTCAAAGTGATATACGCATACGTTAATGTCATAGTGTCTACCACCAGCAATTGCGGCCCAATCAGAAGTTGAAGTTGAGTCGGCGCAAACTTGTAAGTTTATTTCTTGGCTTGATTCGCGCTGTGTGTCACAAATCGACTTAACATAATATTATTTGTGATTTTAAATAGCTGTGCTATAATCATCGAAGAGAATGTAATTTCGAATTTAATTTATGAAATAAACTGTACACCTTCTCTTAATTAAATAACTAAAACTGTATACAGTTGTTTAGTTTGTTTAGATACACTTCTAATGTTGAGTTGTAGAGCTTATGAACTAATTCGATTTTAAATTAAAGCTGATTATAATTAGTTTAAGTAAATGTTAAAATAGAAAAAAGCGTATACAGTCAAATTTAATTATAATCATTTAAGCAAGCTACAAGTAACACTCCTAAGAACATTGTACTAATAAATTATTTTAATTATGAGGAGCTTTGAGAAAAAATGTTTTTTATGGAAAGTTCCTTAGAGGCGAAACACTTTTTATGCGTAAAAACCATATATCCGATATTTCTTTCACAAATAACATAACTTTTGATTTTACTGTTTTAATTCAACATTTTCTTCCAGATTAAATTTTGTCGAATGAATGTCTTTTAAGACTGAAAAATATTAATGATGCCTTAATAAATAATTAAACTAATACAAAGTTATTTCACCAACAGCATTAGCCTTCAACATGAACACCAACACAATGTTCCTATTGAGAGGATAAATTACAAATGACAAGTGAATGGAGGCGTTAATTCGCGCGGAAATGTAAATATTTATCGCGGGAGTTGCGACGCGCAGTAATGGAAAAATCGATCATGCAGAAACGAGTGGTTACTGATGGCTACGTTTGGTGTCACAACAATTTATTGTAAGGAACGACTTTATATTATTACAGCGTGAAATATGTAAAACTAAAATTAACACTTTCAATTTATACTGTTAAAGGTTTGAAAGAAAGATTAAAAGTACATTTTTATAAAATTGGATGAACTAGCATTTAAAACAAACCATTACAAATTATGAATAATGAATGAGCTAATAACTGGTTTAGGTCAAATGTTTGATATCATTTAATAACCATTCTTTCTAAAATAGTCATAACGACATGCTTGAAAATAAATCTTCACTTTTACAAAACAAACAGAGTTTTGTTGCATAATCTTATTTCAATTAAACGTCACTATTTTTAATCCTATAGATAAATAAATCTAGGAGGTTTGGCGAAAAATAGGTTTTCTAACAAACTTTACAGTTCTCTGTGATTACAAAACAATAAACTCGTGGAAATTATAGTTTTGTTTCTTTTGAATAGAAAATATGTTATCAATTTTAAAAATCTAAACAAAATTATATAAACATATTATTTACTTGAAAGATTTGTATATTTAATTTACAGTTGCAATAAAAGAAACAAGTAAATATAAATGTGTATAAATTTTAAATATAATGTATACTCCGAATCCAGTCTAACGCTAAGATGTTTAAGAAACCTTTCATGTCATCGACTTTAGGAGTTAGTAAAAAGTTTTACCTTTGTATACAAAATTGTTGTAGAAATAATTTATCTCAATCACGGGGTTTAATATAGGGCTCTGTGTTTGATACATTTATTTTATGAGTCATTAGTGCTTTTACATTGTCAGTTTATTTAATCAGGTTTTTAAACTAATTACCTAACGAAAGAGTTATTTGACCGCAGCAAATGAAGAACTTTGTTGGCATATCAAAACAATTTTCATTACATCACATTGCTTACAGCTCTATTACAATTGACGAATAATGGGCATTTATTTATGCGCCATAATAAATAACAAATAGACTCTCATAAAACACATTCAATTTACAACTTGGCATCTAAAGAGAATTAAATGCTTATGGTTTTATAGTGATTCGGCATAACTAAACGTTTAAACTTTGAAACACAAATGAAGTAAATGGCTATAATTTATATACATTTTCATAAGTTTTATAAAACCGGTTTCTAACCATACTTTATCAGACATTTTACAAAGTATCACTTCTATACATTTATACTTATTTTACTATTAAGTCATTTCAACAGATTTGCCTTAAGTTAAACATTTCTAGTTTGCCATTAAAGGAGCACAAACAATGATTGAATTGTAGAGTGGATCTCTCGCAGATTGCAACTAAGTGAAATTCCAAGTCAATCACCCTAAAACATATTTAATGATTACATCCCTGGGACATCTCGAGATTTCCAGGCTTTCTTTATGAGACAGAAATAAATCTTGATTAAACGTTGGAATATATGGCCTAACATATATCAAGCCCCACCTGATACACAGCCTGAGGCTATTTCCTCGCCCCCTTTACCCCTCATCCCTCAACACAACCATTCCATCCCCTCCCCACCAACAACCTCACCACCCAAACTTCATCTCACCGCTCTGAGCAATATACCTGCCAACTATAGAGAACGCTGGCTGTCCTCAAAAAGCAAAGTAAAAAAAAACAACTCTCAATTATAAAACTGTATAGTTTTTATAAGAAAGTAGAAATAACATAATTGATTGTCAGAAAACGTATAGAGAAGTGTTAGACAAATTCTTATATAACTTAAAGAACAAATAGAATAGTTATATTTTTCATAAGTTGTTAGTCGTAAAAGATACCAGCGTTAGGTATCGAACAGGTGGAGTGGAACTGGAAAGTAATTAAATGGAAAATTGTTGAATAAGTACCTAATCTTAAGATTTGCAAAAACTACAAAGTTTTGTTAATGCCAGTAAACGTTTACATTGAAAAACAGCCACGTTGCTGAACAATCACGAGTTGAGTCCAAAGTGTTAGCATTGTAAAACCACGCAGGATATTTTGTTTGCAAAGCTATTAGAGGAATGGTTTACGGTTTACTCTTGTAAGTGATCTCGATTATAAACGTAGATGTCCCTACTAACATGGTTTTGGTATAATAGTTCTGCTACTTATACGCCTTTTATATAATAGTAAAACAAGATATTAAGCTATTTAAAACCTAATAATTAACTTCATTTAAACCCAAACAACGTCATTTATAGTTTAAATTGATTTCCTCATTTTGTGAAACCATTCCTATGTTCTTGAAAATTTAAATTATATATATTTGTTTTATATATTAATATATTAATTTTTCCTCGAGTCTGTGAATTTCAATGAAGTATTAAATTAATTTTGAACAAAAATCTTATCATGTGGAACCAAAAATAGTATACTTCGTTTCATATAAACACGGTTGTAATTAGCGTAAATTATGTAAATGCATTGTAAATTATGATGTAACATTAATGTTTGGTTTTTATTTCATGTACATTGAAAGTAAAATAATAATCTTTTAAAACTGGGAAATACTACTAAGGCTGAAAAAATACACGGAACAAATTATTCAACAATTTTTAAAGGTTCTGCAGTAATTTGTAACTTGCTGATTAATGTTTCATGTACATGTTGGGAAAAATAAGAAATTTGTTTAAACTTATATCAAATAAAAACACCTATGACTACTATTATGAACTATGAAACTATGACTGAATAATTGCTTCACCGTCCTTTCGTGTACTATAAAGATGTACACTATCCCAAATTCATTTGACTTTTTTTGATATGGTAGTAAACCCAACTCAGTAAACTTAAAATGAACGTATAAATGAAAAACTTTTAAATAAAATTATCGATACAAATATAAGCATAAGAAATCTTCCGATCATCAATACATAGTATTTTTGTTAAATATACGAGTAATTTTCCTAAACACTTAATGTAATCTTGACAGTCACGAGACTTGGCACTTCCGGTCCGGAAAAAGGCAATTTCCGCCTACTTCCGGTGGCACCTTACGATCGCTTCATCAAAGAAATAAATAAACCTGCGATTACTTTCCTATATATTTACTTTATGAAGTACAGATGCCAGAACAGTACTATTGTCTTTAACGTTTGTTATGAAGGTGTAAATGGTAATCTTCATCGATACGTCACATTTGTAGATGCGAACATTGTCTAGCCTTATTACGAATTCTTATTACATCAACTGGAGCTTTTACTTTTACAAATTTTGTCTATTACAAAAAACCCAAAATAAATATATTTTCATCTAGTGATATCAGTTCTCAAAGATCACCTTTAACTCGCTTATTTTGTCGATTACAAAAAACACAAAATCAATATATTTTCATCTAGTGATATCAGTTCTCAAAGATCACCTTTAACTCGCTTATTTTGTCGATTACAAAAAACACAAAATCAATATATTTTCATCTAGTGATATCAGTTCTCAAAGATCACCTTTAACTCGCTTCCTTTTCATATAATATTTTTCTGATGATGCATTGATCTAAAATGTATCCGGTAACTTAATGTGTCAATTTTTGTTTTAAAACATAGTATTTCGTTAGTAGATGAAAACAAAACAAAGCAAAATGAGAACAAAATAAACTTTCAAGATTGATGGTTTATTATCATCGCACGTTAATTATATAGTTTATTACGAGAATCTGTTTAACCGCTGTTTAACCGCTACGTTCTTAGACAATCGCGAGCGTACACAACTAATATGAGTCTAACTTACGAAATATCCTAATTATTTGTTCAACTAATTGTAATAAAATATAATAAATACCCCGGTTGCAGCAAACCTGCATACTCAGCGGATTTCCAATGCAAGTACATGTTTATCACTACCAATAAAGACACTCACCAAGTTTCATAAAAATACACGAATAAATAAGGGATATACATTATATCCTTTATTCTCAATAAGAATAAAATTGAAGGCTGAGTACGCAGGTTTGCTGCAACGAGGAACACAAAATACGCGTTTTATGCAATTATCAATATAACTTAACCATTCGAAGGTGCATACCAAGTTTTATCAATTTATGTTTATAATTAAGGGTGACATTACATTTTACTTATTCTCCAAAAGAATAACATGGGGGCTGAGTATGCAGGTTTGCTGCTGCGGGGGAAATCGGCAAAAAATCATATTTTTGTGCAAATATCAATATAGCAGTACTAGGTGAAGCCACACGCCAAGTTCCATCAACATACATTCATAAATAACTGAGATATCAAATTGTAATTATTCTCCATAAGGATAACATTGGACAACATACTGTGTTTAACACTTTGAATATCTCTCAACGGTTGGACGTAGAATTGCAATTTAAACACCAAAATGATTGTTTTGTAGAGCTGAACTGATTGGTAAAATCAAATGTGAGGTTTACATTAAAATGAACTGAGGAAAAGCTAAAAACCTTTTTCCCATAAGATTAACATGGGAGATTTTATGAGCACGTATTTTGGATTTTCTCCTCAACCACTTAACTAGGTTAATGATTCAAAATACCTTATTATTTGTATGTTTAAGCTCTATAAAACGGTCAAAACCAAAATTATATGTTTTCAAAATTTGTGGGTGAAAATGCAAAAAAACTGATTTTTGAAACATTGTAAACCCCCATAAAACCCCCTTCACATGGTCCGATTTGTCTGGTTTTCGAACTTAAAGTTTTATATATTATCTTACTTTTTACAACAAAAAGAACATAAATTTGACATTGGTATTTATTACACAATCTATTGAATATTGTACAAGATTGATATTTATTATAAGTTTGCTCCGACTAGTTTGTTCTCAGGGTTGCATAGGGGTTCGTCATCAAGGGTGGTTCTTTGCCGCCGAACATTTAAATTGTTTGATTAACTTATTAATACAATACATTATAGATTAAAAATTAATAAAATCAGATTTCAATAAAAATTGGACATATGTATGTTTTTACACTTATTTTGAGTTTTACAAGTTTTTATGTGGAAATTCACTTCCCTCACGTCAGCGTGCTGCGTGCGAACTCATTTTAAAATGTATACGATTCTGTAAACGGCATGTTTAAGTCAAAATTGTGGGAGTTTGGCAAAACGGAGGATGATGGGAGACGGCTCAAATTAAAGGACTTGATCCCAGGGACGCGGGAAAAATAGCAGTATTTCTAAAAAGGTAACAGCAAACGAGGAATAACGTAAAACATCCCCATAAGAAAGGAATGGGGATTTAAACACGTCTGCTCTGTTTACATTAAACACATGTGATTACGTATCTACATTGTTTACGAACTGACTTGTGTTCCTACTTATATCGTTTAATTTTCCTCAGCATGAAAAGAGTAAAATAAATATCAGATAGGGTAGAGTATTTGAGCAAGGTTAGGGGCTATGGCCTCTTCAAGCCAAAAAATACATTTTAAGAAGTTAAGTGGCCATACGTGTGTGTTTGCGTGTTAAAAACTAAAAAACACTATCATTCATTTTGTATTACAATTATCATGAGTTGTTTTTAACATACAAAAGTGTTTAGTTACAACATTAGTATCATATTTTGTATTTTTAATAAATAAACAAATTTTTGCCTTAACGTAAGTTGGATTTGTTTTGTAAAAGCCACATCTCTTGAAAAATGTCCTCACGTTGGATAGGCCCAGCGCGCCGCCCCCCTAGACGGTAGACCTCCTCCCCATAGGTAAATTTTGTATGTTATTCTTTACGTTTTTATCGGGATTTTAGTCAATTTTCAATTATAAAAAAAGTGGATACTTTTTTTAACCTCAACCTTAGGGCTCCACCCTACTGTCTTTAAAACCACATTATCTTTATGGAGGAAAGAAGTTCCTTAAAGTGACGAAATAAGTTCGGATTACGTACTATAATTAAAATCATTTGATAATATATCCCTAACACAACGATAAAACACACTAGGCAGCAATCCGGTTTTTGGAAATTTAAACTTTTAGTGATTACATAGCGCCATCTGTAGGATCTGATATAAGCATAGGCTATATAGTCACGTCACCAAACGTGACTATAAAGTCGCCAACCGGCATCGGCCTGGCTGGTAAGGGCCCGCACTCGCAAGTAGGGGTTAGCCTAGGGGCCTACACATCTAAATCTAGCCCTGGTCATGTGTATGCAAACTTCAAACTTTCAAAAATCCAGAATCATAACCCTTGTCTCGTGTTCACTCCAAGTGTCTAAGAATAAGAATATGTTACAGTCAATCAACACATGTAAATACGTGATATATGTGTGCTGTTGCGCAGGTTTAGTGACGTCATCTTTGGAGGAAATCAGCTGTTAGTCGTCCAAAAACCACTATCTCTCATTTTAGCGAATTTCCCCTATAGGGAAGAAGCTATTACCGTAGTCGGCATCGTAAGACCTAGGCGCGGGACCATGATAACTTTTCGTTTTGAGGTCCCCAGATGCCAAAAACACCATTCGATCGAAACTGTATATATATATATGTATGTGTGTGTGTGTCTGTGAGCACGATAACTCTCGTAAAAATAATCCGATTTTGACAAAATTTGGTATAAACGTGTAAATTAGCATTTATGACTTAAAATTCGAGAACCAGACAGATCGACCTATTCAAAGGGGTATTTTGGGGGGGTTTTTTATCCCAAAAATGGGTTTTTTGAGCTTTTTACACGTAATTTTTGAAAAAGTCAAATTTTAGTTTTTCCCATTGGAATTAGCTTAAAAAGACGCACAATTTGGTGTTTTGATCATTGCTCTACGTCAAATGATTACAGAGATATTGAAAGTGCTAAACACAGTACGTTGTCCAATGTTATTCTTATGGAGAATAAGATAAATTGTATATCTCGCTTATTATCTCGCTTAACTTTTCCTGATGAAACTTGGTATATTGCTTCATATCGTTGTGGTCTATTGATATTTGCACTAAAAAAACATTTTTCGGCAGATAATTCCCGTAGCAGCAAACCTGCGTACTCAGCCCCTTGTTATTCTTATGGAGAATAAGTAACGTGTTATCTCCCTTAATTATGAACATAAATTAATAAAATTTGGTATGTGGCTTCACCTACTTGAGTTAAATTGATATTTGTATAAAACCCTATTTTTTGTGTTCCTTGCTTCAGCAAACCTGCATACTCAGCCGCCATGTTATTCCTATGGAGAATAATTAAAATGTCATAAATCGTTTATTTATGAATGTGTATTGATGAAACTTGGTATGTGGCTTTATGTGGAATATTTGCATTGGAAATTCGCAGAGTATGCAAGTTTGCTACTACGGGGGTATTAGTCTTTTTGTCTTCGTGTTTGTGTACTTTTTAATGTTTACATCAGAACGGAAAGCTTCATGGTTAACCAAATAACATATGTTCAGAATCAAATCAAATAATGTAAATTTTTTGCGATGCGCAGAACGTTACCGAATTTGGTTGGCGTTGGAGCACACCTATGTCTGGTATTTACATCATGAATATATACCTGAGGGGACAATGATCCATTATAAAAACTGGAGTGACATTAAACATGCTGGAAATAGGAAAATTAGCTAAGTAACTCTCTCGTCAGTAGGGGGACGTGGTAAAAAATAACTCCAAGTCATATAACAAACTTACTGACCTTCCCCGACCAAAGCTCGGTCTCTCAGTTGCCAGTAGGTTTATAATAGTACAAACCTAACTATACTGTCCAAAGATCGGTCTCCCACCTGGTTTATAATACTATAAACCAAACAGAACTGTAAAACTACTAAGTCTGCCCGATTGATTTAATTCGACCCTCATTATTCTTCAATTTAAATATTTTTTCATGGACAACCATTACGTAGATACGTACATGGTATGTATACGTATACGTAGATCAAACGTTAAACGTAAAGAAATTATATAAGTAATAGGGGAAAGAATAAACCTAAACATGTTGATAAGCCTAATTGTTTTTAACAGTAGCCTATTTTCTATTTTTCAAGTTAATATAACAATGGGGGCATAGTAAGTGGTATAACCATAACCCCTTTATTGAACTAAAGTTCAAATAACTACTGTACTCTAAAACCAATCTATTCTGAATGACCGATTTAGGACCCCATTGTTTTCCATAATATTCTGTATTTTTCTTTGAACTGTATCCAAGAGTTAGTGGGGATCCTTACACACTCCACTTGAAGAACGTGAACGTAGAGTTTTTAATGTTTGGGCGTTCAAAACTCATTGACGGACTACTATGGACGCCCCCTCACTGCTTTTTGACCTTTGACCCCTGACGTCACGCCCGCTTCCCCTCCCCTCCCCACACGCTCCCTACCCCTCCCCAACCCCCTCCCCACCGGACCCCTCCCGACCCCCTCCTACCATTTCTTCTAACCTACTTTTGTGAAGGGTTGCCAACCTAACTTGTTTGCGTAGGATTGCCAACCTATATATTTTTATCCTTGCAATACTATGTCGCGCTAAATTATACTGACTGTTATATGTATATAATTATTACGTCACGCTACTTTTGTTTGCTGCGCTCGGCCCCCTCTCACCCGCTTGTTTACTTATCCGAACATCTTACTTATCCGAACATGATACTTATCCGAACATGTGACTTGTCCGAACCTGTTACCTATCCGAACATGGTAGTTATCCAGCCAGCCCCCTGGACCACCCCCCGAGGCGAAACTCAACTCCTTGAGCAAAGCTCGGTCCCCTCCCCCTCCCCACCCCTCCCCTCCCGACCCTTCCAATCATTTTACCTAACCTACATTTGGACAGTGTTGCCAACCTGGTTTCTTTTCTGTGTAGTACTGCCAACCTAATTTTCTAAGATTACTTCACCCTAAGTTATACTATTTGTTATATATATATATATATATATATATATATATATATATATATATATATATGTGTGTATTACGTCACACTACTTTCATTTTCTACGCTTGGCCCCCTCACACTGTTTATATACCTTTTAATACCCTTCCTCTGTTAAAATATATTAGTAAAATATGAAGTAGTACCAGGTGTATCAGATCAGACTGAAATAAAATCTATGCATTTATAAAACAAAAGTTGATATTTGTAAGTAGTGATTTCTCTTTACGGTGGAAATCATACCTTGTGGATAATTTTATATCCTTATCGGGTTCACCACTCCTGTTTCAACTTGTCCAGACCTGTCACTACTTGTTCAGTAGATATGACCCCTATAGAGCTCTATAACTTATTTGCTATGCCAAACCTTTTTCACCTGTAATACTGTTTCATTATATGCTTTTTAAAACTAATTTCATCTAAATTGTACCTTGTGTAAGTCCAATACTAAACTATGCAAACAAGGTAAAATAATAAGTAATAAATTACAAACCAAAACGTTTATTTATACATTGTGTACTATAACTATTAACAAAATGATATTATTTTTAAACAAATTCTATTCCTTTACCGTTGCTGCGGTACACTAGAGACATCCTGGCGGCATCTCCGTTCCACAATGTTGCCAACCTACCTTTTGCATAACAAAATCTCTTATTTCACAGTATTGTCGTTATCATTTCAACATAATAAAAAAAGAAAAATTAAGTTAAATGTATTAAATTATTTAATTCACCCTGATACAAAAGTTACTAAAAAACTAATTAAACATACGTTAATTTGTATTGGCTGAGTATTTAGATACGCGAGTTGGAATTTTTTATTCCATTTTTCTTTCACAATTTTACAAACTTAATTGTTTTTGTTTTCTCTTAGAAAGAGTTTCAAACCTAATTGTTATTACACTTTTCATTATCAATGTTACTAAATTAACTTTTTTTAAATTAATCCTTGCCATTGTTGCCAACCTCTTGATATTATACTATGATTCAGCTGTTGCAAACCAAGCATTTTTACTGTTTGTTATTGCCAACTCTTTTCGTACTTGTTGTTGTCAACCTAAATGTAAATTTTTATTTCTCAAAGTCTTTCTGTACTTTTTTGCTAACGGAATAGCCAACATAACTTTCTGAGCATTCTCTTTTACACTTGTTTTGCAATGTTTGCCAACCTTAGTATTTTGCGTTCTTTCTTTTACAAAGTTGCTAACCTAGAGTTTGTATTTTTTCGTTCTTAATGTTACCTATATAATTTCTAACCTTTTCAATTATATTACTAACATAATGTCTCAATCTTTACCAAGCAGTGTTGCCAACCTAACTTTTTGAAATGTTTTTCGCAGGATTGCTAATTTATATTTGAATTTCGGTGTTAATGCAGAGTTTCCTAACGAACTACTGAATCACGCACTGTGTCGCCAACCTAAATTTATAACATTTTATTTCGCAGAGTTGCCAACCTACCTTTATTTAACTTTGGGGTAGTGTTTCCAACCTATTAAAGGTATTGGTGTATGTTTCATTTACAAAGTTGCTAACTTGAATGTTGGCATTTTCTTTTTAGTTAATGGGTTTATAGGGTTTCAAACCTTGTTTTACTCTTTTGTTCTCAACTTAACATTTTGCAATCTTTCTTTGCCAGTGTTGCCAAGCTAAATCTTAATATCTTAGGTCACACTGTTCCCAAGCTAACTTTTCCCTGCTTGTTTTTGCCAGCCTACTATTTGCATTTAAATAAATCTTTAGTAGAATTGTCGACTTTTATATTTCGCAGTATTGTCATACTAACATTCTTCTTTCACAAAGTTGCCAACTCAACTGTTTGTATTTTCTTTTAAGGGGGTTCAAACCTGATTTTTGTATCGTTCATTCTCAAAAATACCAACTTTACTTTTTGCAATTTGTTATTGCCAGTGTTGCCACACTAACTTTTTTCCTGCTTTCTGATGTCAACCTTACTTTTTTCCTACTTGTTGTTGCCAACCTAAATGTTGAATTGTTAAATATCGCAGTGTCTTTCTGTATTTTTTCGTTACCGTAACGGAATTGCAAACATAACTTTCTGAATATTCTCTTTCACATGTTTACTAACATAACTTTATTTTGTGCAATGTTTGCCAACCTATGTATTTTGTGATCTTTCTTTCACAAAGTTGCGAACCAGAATTTTTGAAATTCTGTTTTGTAGGGTTAACCTAATTTTTTTCTCGTTTTTTTGTATGGTTTCCTATCTAACTTCTGAATCATTTGCTGTGTCGCCAACCTAACTTTCTAAAATCTTCTTTCTCAGAGTTGCCTACCTACCTGTTTGTAGGTGTACATTTTGGTATAGTGTTTCCAATCTTTTAATAATTTATTTGCAGTGTACTTCTGTACTTTTTTGTTCAAGTAATTGTCAGCAAAACCTTAACTACATCATCTTCTCACTTTTATTTTTTGCAGTGGTTACTAAGTACTTTGTGTTCTTTCTTTCTCAAAGTGGGCAACCTAGATGTTTTATATTTTCGTTCTTAATGCTGCCAATACAATTTCTGATTTGTTGTCCTAATGTTGCAAACATAACGTCTTAATCTGTCTTTCACTGTGTCGCCACCTTAACTTTTTGACATTTTGTTTCGAAGGTTGCTACCTAACTTTTTGGATTTCGGTTTTTGTTCAGAGTTTCCTACCTAACTCTAAATATTTCACAGTTTCGCCAACCTAACTTTCTGAAATGTTCTTTCGCAGAGTTGCCAACCTACCTTTTTGATTAACTCGGTTGTAGTGTTTCCAACCTTTTAATAATTTTTAAAGGCATTGGCAAATTCTTCATTCTTAATGTTTCCACCTAAAATCTTTGCAATTTTTCTATACCAATGTTGCCAAACTAACTATTAATATTTGAATCTGACACTGTTGCCAACTTAACTTTTTTCCTACATGTTGTTGCCAGCCTAAATGTTGTGTTTTGTTTTCGTGGTGTATTTCTGTAGGTTTTCGTTCAAGGAATTTCCAACAAAACTTTCTCTACATTCTCTTTCACACCTTTACTTACATAATTTTATTTTGTGCAGTGTTTGCCAACCTAAGTACTTTGTGTTCTTTCTTTCTTTCTTTCTCAAAGTGGTCAACCTAGATGTTGTATGTTTTCGTTCTTAATGCCGCCAATACAATTTCTAATTTTTGGTCATAATGTTGCCAACTTAGCGTCTCAATCTCTTTTGCAGTGTTGCTAAAATAGCTTTTTGAAATTTTGTTTCGTAGAGTTGTTAACCTAGCTTTATGTTTTTCGGTTTTTGTGCAGAGTTTCCGACTTAAATTCTGGATCTTTCACAGCGTCGCCAACCTTACTTTGTGAAATTTTCTTTTGCAGAGTTGTCAACCTATATTTTTAGTGACTTTAGTATAGTATTTCCAACCTTTTAATATTAGTTACATCCATTGGCAAACTAATTTTTACATATTTATTTCACAGAGATGGTAGTTTAACTATTATTTCGAACTTGTCATTTCTACTTCTTGATAATGATCACTACTTCCAGATTGGCAGATTATTATTTCTATTACGCAATTAATACGATTTTAACATACATTTAGTAGTTTGGGCATGTGTATTTATTGAATGAGAGTATTTTAGGGTAAATGTATTACAATCTATTCTTATATTTTCCCATCAGTTAGTTATCTTTCTGGTTGTGAATAGATAGTTTTTGGGTAGTGAATATTTGTCTTTTTATAAGTTTTTTTTTTCTACCAGCTTAACGTTTTTATTTTCACAGCAGCAGGACTTTAACACAGGACTTTAGCAGCAGGGTTCAAATACTAACTGAAACCTATAACGAGTTATTTTTTTCTGAAATAATATTTTATAAATATTTTAAAAACTATTTTTAATAGTAAGTTTTATAATTTCTACAATTAGTTTAGTTTTTCGTTTATAAACTTTGTAAACTTTCATTGCAAATTAGATTGTTGCGTTTAGGTTCGGAAAGCTACTTAACGGTCTTTGTTTTCTATCGAACTTCTAGGCTATCTGATCTGACTTTATTTTGCTGATTTTAAACATTTTATGTAAGAGTTTAACACTTAAATGAGATTTACCTGAAATATAACATTTTAATGCAAGACATAAACAATTTATAATACCGAAGGTATAGTTTTCATAAATAAATATTTTTTTTGTAAGCTTATTTTTTTTTTTTTATAAATGACATTGGAAATTTTATTTTAAGCGCGTTGTAAGGTAGAATTTGATATTTCCAAGTCAGATACCATTCGTAACCTCACAGATCGTGTTCTCATTGGGCTTATTTTAAATTTGTTGATAACTTAGTAAACCTAAAGCCGGATTTACTTAAACAAGTATTTAGAGTCTTGTGACAAAACTATCCGATGCATTAACTTACAGGTAAAATACATTTCCAGTCGTAAACTTTAATTAACGTGTATTTACTATAGCCTTTTATTTTTAAGATTTGGTATATTGCCTTGTATATTTGTATTTACATGTTGAACTTGTCATTTAATTCTCAGATATGGTTCCATGAGTTATCTTAGTAGATTCTTATTTGACTGATCGTAAAAAAAAAAATGATACAGAGAATTATTAATGGTAGATATTGACTTGAATTATTAAAATGTGTCAGATTCATCAAAATCGATAAAAGTTACCCTACAGATATAAAACGTACTCTGATATATTTAAACAATTGAAAATTGTGTTGGTTAACTGAATTTATGATAACCAGGTATACCAAAACGACTAAAATCAAAAACAATACCCTTACATCTAAAACAAAGTATAATTATTTTAAAAGTTGTACTGTCGAAACAGAACCAGGTGCTTCAGACCAGCCAAAAATATAAACATTGGACTCAGTTTATTTTGTTGTTTTTACAACAAAGTACTTGGAGTGTTGACAGTTAAATATTCGCCCCTAGTAAATAATTGACTTTGTACCCAGCCCTATTCGAATATCCGTACTTCCCTTGTTGTAATAAACGGGTTTTCCATTCAAATTCCAAACACCAAAAATTTAATGTAAGAAATAATCATCATCATTTATAAACGAGTCTCCGAAAGCTAACTTGTTCTATTCTCATTTCGTATTAAACAACATGAAATTAGATTGCAACATATTTTGTTGATGAAGTATAAAGATTCGCCTTAATTACAGATGTGCAGGGCCGTTGCTAATTTTATTTTATACTTAAACTTTACATATTTACAAATGAGCATTTTAGTTTATAAACTAAACATAATATTTACAACAAAGTATCTATTTGAATAGAAAATAACCAGGTACATAAGAACAGCAAAAATATAAAACTTGGGCACCATATCTTATATAAATTGCTACTTTAGGCAATGTATTATTATATTTACTAATACAGTCTTAGGGTCATTAGTAAAAACTTAACTAACCGATTGAACTGTCTTTTGGTTGACTTTCTAAATTGTTTAATTACCTACGTAAATGGATTCAATATAATGGATTCAATTTAATATAAATGTTTCATTTACCAAGAGTCAACACATATATATATTAGTATATTATATTTTAGTTCTTGGGCCCCGGAAACAAATTCCACGATGTAAGCGTCGGGGCCATACTTGGCCAGCTCGTTGGTCATCTGGGAGGGCCCAAGAACTACGCCTATGTCATTCGGATCGGCCCGAATGAATTCAAGACTGTGTGTAAAGTCCATGGAATAACGATGAACCACAGGAACCGCGGCATCTTATGTTTCGACACCTTGAAGAAGATGCTACTTCATGACGCCCCGGCCACTGTAGTGCCCATCCCCCACAAGATCGTCCGCCCCCAGACAGGAGTTGTTGTGACACGCCCTGAATCAAAAACGTACAGGGTCGTGTACAGTAAACGTTGCCGTGTAGGCGACTTTGACAGTTTACCTTTCGGCACAAAACGATCCCGATTTTGAGATATCTGTTTTGGCAGCCGTTTTATCTTTCATTTAAATTAACCCAACTGCCGTTTAGCATGCGCATATGTATATTTATCTTCTGTATCCTTGTTGCTACCAGCTGTTGTAAGATTCCTATAAATCGGGGCAGCGTTTGGTTTCCCGAGTCAGTTCTGCGGAATATCTCGCACCGTGCGCATCAATTTCCAGCTCCTGCAGGCCATAGTCAAGTTGCAGCCTAGTCCACGTCTGTCGTTGCTACGTGTAGCTGACGAGAGTTTGGTTACCGCTATTTGCGAGTGCTTTTTGAACATTTTAAACGCCAACATACCTCTTACTTCTGAGGTGAGACGGAAACTCGAAAGATTCAAGCAAACTATTCGTTCCGTAGCGTCTTCGAAAGGCTCGTGGAAATCTAAACGAGCATTGTTGGTGAAACACAGTGAAGTACTGGTCCCTCTAGTTATTGCTACGGCCCTGGAGTATTTCAAGGATGAATCACGCTAAGAAGATGGTGTTGATTTCACCCGACGTCTTGCAACGGTTGAACGCTGCTACACCGAAAAACGAAACGTTGAACGTTCTGGAAGAGGATATGAATAAAGTGCTTCACGCTTCGGACCTTGAAGACCGGGCTAAATGGGCGCAGTACCAGCAGATGCTTCAACGGAGACAGTATTTTCACGATGAAATGCGCAAACCTAAGGAAATTCCTATTGTAGAAGCATCACACAACGGCACCCGAAACTTTAGAGACGATATCTTACGCACGATTCCCAAGGCGTAACAAAAGGAGAACTCCTTTTTGAACGGCTTTGTGACAACGAACTAATTTCATGGGACAGAAACGGTACCGTCAGTATAAATGGAGCCGCAATCCCCAACTCGAACATTGTCGATCTGATCTGCGATGTGGTAAGGTGCAAGAAGACAGCTGCCGGCCCTGTCGGTTGGGAGCCGTTTTTGGAAGCTCTACGCCAGATTAACGTTCCTCAAGAATTCATCGGCAACCCTCAGCGCAGACATCAGCAAGCCGGACCCTCCTCGCCGAGACGACCAGTTCCTTCACCGCGACCAGCATTTCCTACACTCACCGCTAGAAGGCGGAAAACAATTACACCACCAGTCCCAGACAGAAGAAGAAGATTAGTGTCTAAGGCGTGGGCTCGTATGCACCCGCAACAACCATGAACAAGACTCTGGAAAAAATATACTACGACCTGGCAAGTTCTGCTTGCTACGCAGGAAGCCACCCTCTTATTACAAAAACCAAAAATAAAATTAGGACCCGAAAAATTAAAGATTGGCTTCTCACTCAGGACCCCTACACACTGCATACGCAAAAAAGAAGAAATTTTGCCAGAAACAGGTATATCGTCAGTAATATCGACGATTTATGGCAAGCGGATTTGGCCATTTTTTAAAACATTTACAAATACAACGACGGCGTCAAGTATCTGCTTGTGGTGGTGGACGTTTTCTCAAAATACGGTTGGTTGCGCCCGTTGAAAAACAAGACTGCTAAAACGGTTAATGAGGCTTTTGAGTCTATTTTAAAAACCGATGGACGAAAACCACGCGATATCCAGTGTGACAAAGGTAGAGAGTTTGTTTCCGTAGCATCTGCAAAGTTTTTTAAGCAGCGTGGAATACATTTTTACACGACCCGCAATCCCGATACCAAAGCTGCCGTTGTGGAGCGGTTTATAAAAACTATTAAATCAAGATTGTGGCGCTACTTTACTCACAAAAACACTTTACGCTATGTGGACATTATTCAAGACTTGGTACGGGCCTACAATAATACAGTGCATTCGACAATCAAGATGGCACCAGCTGACGTCAATGACGAAAACGTTCTGCGAGTCTGGAAGACGCTCTATTCCAAGAAGGAAACGTATATCGCCCCCAAACTCGATGTCGGTGACACAGTGCGTATAGCAAAGGAGAAGAAACATTTTGCCAAAGGATACGAAAGCAACTGGACAGAGGAAATCTTTAAAGTAATACGCGTCATAAGGCATCCAATTCCAGTGTACCAAGTTCAAGACCTGGCCGGAGAAGTTATTGACGGGGCCTTTTACGAGGCGGAACTTCAAAAAGTAATAGTTCCGAAGAACAAGGCTTACAAAATTGAGAAAATACTGGAAATGAAAGGTGGGGGAAAAGGGAGGAAGGTGTTAGTCAAGTGGAAAGGTTACCCTGCAAAGTTCAACTCCTGGATTCCCGCGTCTAGCCTTTTGGATTTAACCCGGTGAATACTGGTGCCGCTGTCAGTCTGGTCCGAGACACCGTCGAGTGAACATGGCTGGTGTCGGTGGTATGTTTGGTGCTGCAGGCCGCGCTCCTATGCCTATATCTGGTGGTACTATAAAAACCGAGGCTCAGTCTTTGCCCAAGCGTCGCAGCGTGAACAACAGTCCCGACTCTTCGTCAGCTGTTAAGAAGCGGAAAGCAGTACAGAAACCAAAAGGTCGGAAGCAAGTAGAAAACTCACGTAAGAAGCTAATACGGAAGAAGAAGCCCAAAGTTTCAAAGAAGAAGAAGAATTCAAAAAGGAACTATCCCTCCGACATTTTTTCATAATGGCCTACGTACATAACCTCTCTGCCGATTGTTCTAAAACCGAATTGGATTTGTTTTCTCTACCACCGACTCAGACCAGCATCGAAGGAGGTCAGTGGGTCCAATACAAACCTCTGTCCTCACTCACTGACGAATCCCCCATCGAGTTTGTCGTGCCTGGCCACGGTGACGAATATTTGGACTTGTCTCAAACCTTGATTGCTGTGAAAGTGAGAATTTTGCAAGAGGACGGTAATATTTTGGACGCAACCTGCGATAAAGTTGGACCTGTAAACTATTTTCTGCATTCGCTGTTTAGCCAGGTGGAGGTATACTTTAACCAAAAACTGGTATCGGCAAATGGAAACACTTACCCTTACCGAGCGTACATTGAAACTCTTTTGAATTACGATGATGCCGCTAAAGAAACCCACCAATCATCTGCCCTTTGGGTGAGCGATACAGCTGGTCAAATGGACAAAACTGAAGATGAAAACGACGGACTGAAGAAAAGACGAAGTTACTTTGCCAATAGCCACCCTGTGGACATGATGGGATATATACACGCTGACGTATTCCACCAAGGAAAGTATCTGCTGAACGGAGTCGAGCTTAAAGTTAGATTTACGAGATCCCGCGATAACTTTAGTCTAATATCCAAGTCTGGGTTCGTGATAAACGTGATGGAAGCCAGCCTGATGGTGAGAAGAGTGAAGATTAACCCCACACTGTTGGTTGAACACGCCAAAAAGCTAGAAACGTGCGCTGCAAAGTATCCCATAACGCGCGTGGACGTTAAGGCCTTTACTATTCCAAGTGATGTGCTCGGCAAAACTATAGACAATGTTTACCTGGGACAGTTGCCTAAAAGGATCGTGTTGGGGCTAGTGAGTAACAACGCTTATAACGGCAGTTTTAAGCACAACCCTTTTAATTTTCCCCACTACAACGTAAACTTTCTGGCCCTCTACGTTGACGGACAGCAAGTACCTGCTAAAGCGCTTCAGCCAGACTTTACAAATCATCAGTTATACATCAGTTGCTACAACACGTTATTTTCCGGATGTGGTATTCACAACAAAAACCACGGAAACGGAATTTCACGAAGCATGTACCCCAACGGCTATTGTCTGTACGCGTTCGATTTGACATCGGATTTGGCAGCCGCTGCGCCCCATTGGAACCTGGTCAGAAGAGGCAGTCTTCGCATAGAAATCAATTTTGGCGTCGCCCTCACGGAAGCGGTCAACTGCATCGTCTTTGGAGAGTTTTGCAACATCATCGAAGTGGACAAGTATAGAAACGTCACAGTTGACTATAACTAACCTCTATTGAAACCAACGGTGTAATAACTGGGACAGTTTTCGAACAAGATTTTGTTTTGTTTAAATAAAAGAAAATATTTGTTGTTGTTGTCGGAGTGTAAATATATTTAGTCCGGTTTTCAAAGTGTTGTTTTTATTTAACAAAGAAAAATTAAAAATAACATGGTAAAACTATCATGAATTTAATATGATAATGAAATGTATACAATTAGTGTGTGTGTGTGTGTGTGTGTGTGTGTGTGTGTGTGTGTGTGTGTGTGTGTGTGTGTGTGTGTGTGTAAAAGGCGTATATATATATAAGAAGATTTGATTTATTAAATACGTACTTGTGTCTGTATTTGAAACGTTGTTATTATTATTAATCCTTGTCCCTGTCCAGTTTTTGAAAAGATTTTGAATATTAGAAAGATAGTTGGTTGTAGTTGGAGGAGGAGGAGGAGAACGGGTGGGGAGGGGGCAATAGTGGTGGGGAGAGGTATTGGAAAGGAGTTAGTGGTAGGGAGGTAGTAGTGGGGATAGAACGAGCCGCTGTCTAGCCCGGCAGGCCTCATTCTCATTCTAACCTCAGGCGGTGCCAGTCGCTTCGGGCGGAACATGGAACTGTTTGTTGATTTTCAAGGCTTTAAAAACCCAAACAACGAATTCGTAGTTAAGGAATTTGCAGTTGCCACGTCGGACGGAACCACCATTCAACATTGGACAGTGAAATCTCCGTGCCCATACACCACTTTGGACGCCAAAACCAAGAAACAGTGTACGTGGACGACCAATCACTATCACGGGCTACGCTGGCAGGACGGTGACACAACCATTCAAGCGCTACACAGACAGTTGTACTCCATTCTGTATTCTTCGGTAGTGTACGTAAAGGGACTGGAAAAAGCAAACTATATTAAAGAATTTTTCAGATCGTGTCTAGTGATCGACCTGGAAGCCTACCCTTCTTTAAAGGTGCTGACGACATCGAATGTGTATTGTTTTTTTCACGGAAAATCAAAAAAGATGTGCGCATTGAATAACGTGTTGAAACTGGTTAAATACCACAACCAATAAAAAAGAAGTATATCGGAGGGAAATATTCCCTGCATCTGGGACTTTTTTTGTCCCCAAACCATTCCCCCACTCCCTCCAACCACCCCACCCCCACCACTACCAAAAGTAAATGATCTAGTTGAGATTCAGTCAGTTCCACGCCACCTGGACGAGAGGCAGCAGTTACGGGGAGATAAAATCAATCGACAATGGACACTGCCGATTTGAAAGTACACTTGAACAGTTGTTACGTGCCGCAATATACCAGGATCAGCGATCTCAGCCCGATGATCCCCTACAAGATCATCCAGTTTGGAAAAGCGCAAACACGTTTCGGCGAAACAATCCGCACCACCGTCGTTGAAGGTATAACCGGCGATGACCTACTCCTGAACGTCTACCTCCCACACAGGTTCCTCGCTATCCTCTCGGACGCCGCCATCGAGAGCTACAACAAAGGAGAGGGCGACAGACTGTCTCTGGTATACCGGGGAATCGGAAAAGGAATTGAATTTGTTTGATTTTTCACTTAATTACTGTTTTTGTAAATAGTAGACCAATTAAATGTATCAATAAAGTTTGGTTTGTAATTTATTACTTATTATTTTCCCTTGTTTGCATAGTTTAGTATTGGACTTACACAAGGTACAATTTAGATGAAATTAGTTTTAAAAAGCATATAATGAAACAGTATTACAGGTGAAAAAGGTTTGGCATAGCAAATAAGTTATAGAGCTCTATAGGGGTCATATCTACTGAACAAGTAGTGACAGGTCTGGACAAGTTGAAACAGGAGTGGTGAACCCGATAAGGATATAAAATTATCCACAAGGTATGATTTCCACCGTAAAGAGAAATCACTACTTACAAATATCAACTTTTGTTTTATAAATGCATAGATTTTATTTCAGTCTGATCTGATACACCTGGTACTACTTCATATTTTACTAATATATTTTAACAGAAGAAGGGTATTAAAAGCTATATAAACAGTGTGAGGGGGCCAAGCGTAGAAAATGAAAGTAGTGTGACGTAATACACATATATATATATATATATATATATATATATATATATAACAAATAGTATAACTTAGGGTGAAGTAATCTTAGAAAATTAGGTTGGCAGTACTACACAGAAAAGAAACCAGGTTGGCAACACTGTCCAAATGTAGGTTAGGTAAAATGATTGGAAGGGTCGGGAGGGGAGGGGTGGGGAGGGGGAGGGGACCGAGCTTTGCTCAAGGAGTTGAGTTTCGCCTCGGGGGGTGGTCCAGGGGGCTGGCTGGATAACTACCATGTTCGGATAGGTAACAGGTTCGGACAAGTCACATGTTCGGATAAGTATCATGTTCGGATAAGTAAGATGTTCGGATAAGTAAACAAGTGGGTGAGAGGGGGCCGAGCGCAGCAAACAAAAGTAGCGTGACGTAATAATTATATACATATAACAGTCAGTATAATTTAGCGTGACATAGTATTGCAAGGATAAAAATATATAGGTTGGCAATCCTACGCAAACAAGTTAGGTTGGCAACCCTTCACAAAAGTAGGTTAGAAAAAATGGTAGGAGGGGGTCGGGAGGGGTCCGGTGGGGAGGGGGTTGGGGAGGGGTGGGGAGCGTGTGGGGAGGGGAGGGGGAGCGGGCGTGACGTCAGGGGTCAAAGGTCAAAAAGCAGTGAGGGGGCGTCCATAGTAGTGACCGTTTTTTAAAACATATTGTTCTATTGATATACATAGTAACTAGCTGTTCCCACTGGCTTCGCCCCGCAAATAATCTATAAAACCTATGACAGTTGTGTGTGCTGCATTCTGTGGTTAGCCCGTGGAACTACTACGAAACAAGATCAGTTGTTTGTATTTGCATTAGCTCAAACAAAAATGAATGTCCATAAGAAATACAGGGGAACTTTGTCGGGATCTCTGGCGGAACCCTAAGGTCAGATCAGGATGAAAACCATTTAGTTTTCCTATTTTATGCCTAAATAATCAGTGTACAAAATTTCAGCTCTCTACCTACGTGGGAACCTGGAGAATTAGTGATGAGTGAGTCAGTCAGTCAGTTAGCCAGGGCTTTGCCTTTTATAGATATAGATTACAATACCTAGCCACAATAAAAATGGAGGCGTATAGTCCTCCAGGAATACCATATAGATCAAATAATTAATTAGAAATATCTTGCTCTAACTGATTGCGGACTTATTTTGTATAATCTTGAATTAATTTGTATTATATCAAAATTTAGGAGGCACCACAAAAATGCCGGGCCTGGAAGGCATTATCCCCACTGACACCAAAGGCCGAACAAATTTCCTTACTATGTGTGTGCCCACTTAATGCTCTATTTTTCTTCTTTTTTGGGGGTTGGGGAGGTGGGGGTTATGTTTCGGGGTAGTTTCGGTAGTAGGGGGCATTGGATGATTCAAACCAGCAAAGGCAGTGAGGATACGAGGATGCACCCCCCCCCCCGATTACGTAACCTGGCGTGAGGATGCCCCCCCCCGATACGTAACCTGGCGTGAGGATGCCCCCCCGCCTGCGGCACTTTTCGTGATGACCTTGAACATGAGGAAAAAACTTTTGAAAATTAATAACTAGCCTCTTTACCAACCGATTCCCACGGGACTTTTTCTAGAGTGTAGACCTATCCCAGAGGAAGCGAATGACGAAAGAACCCCATAGATCCGCCATCAAACAAGGCCGCTATTAATTTATAACCGCGTTTTCCTTATGGGATCTCGGCTGATTACCGACCGATTTTGATGAGACTTCACCACATGTCGGGCGGCGGTCTAGGACCAGACAGTGAGGATGCGAGGATGCACACTGTCTCCCCCCCAATGACGTCACCTGGCGTGAGGATCCACCTAATCAGCATAGGCGCAGTGAGGATGCGAGGATGCCTCCCCCCCCGAAAACATCGCTTTCGCTTCTATTCTTTTCTTTCTTTTACGTTTATTTTACGATAGAAGAGGAAATTAAGGGAAAGGGTTAACAGTTCATTTAATTCTTATCAAATTTTTCTAATTGCGTCAGCAGGAGTTGGCTTTGCTCCTCGAGCTTCCGCATTTCTTCCTCCATCCGCGCGTAGGCGTCCTGCACGGCTGCGGCTGCGGCGGTGACGGCGTCCCTGACGGGAGCAGCGTCCGACACTCCAGACCTGTCCCCTACGTCCTGGAGCAACGTCAGGAGGTCCTCCTCAGGGGACTGAGGAAGGGCGGCGGCGGTGTCGTCCAGGACGGGAGCAGCGGCCGGCGCCTCGGACATGTCCTCCATGTCCAAGACACACGTCCAGAGGTCCTCCTCAGAGTATCGGGGAAGAGTGACACCCCCGACGGTACCGGTGGTCGCGGCGTCCTCGACGGGACCGGCGGCTATGGCGTCCCCGACAGGACCGGCGGTTGTGGCGTCCCCGACGGGACCGGCAGCGTCCGCGAAGGGATAAGGCGGCGGCAGGGGTCGCTGCGGCTCGGCGTCCGCGAAGGGATAAGGCGGCGAGGGTCGCTGCGGCTCGAGCGGAGTTGAGGCGGGTGTTGGTAGAATCGCCCGTACCTCAGCCGCCTCGTGTTTTCGTACGTGGCTCTTCGCCTCAGTCAGCCTTTGAAAGGTTGTTCCGCAGACGGAACAGTTGTATAGCGGCGCGTGACCGTGGCGTCTCCGTACGTGGCGGAGCAGGTTGTCCGTGCAGCTGCAGCGTCTTGAACAGTAGGGGCAGGGGTACATCTTGTCAGGCGGTCGCGGAGAGACTGACAACAGCGGCAACGACGAGTACACAAATAAACAGTCGGAACTTTCCCTAGAGAAACCAGGTGGTTGTGGAGAGAATGACGACAGTGGCAACGACGAGTACACAAATAAACAGTCGGAACTTTGTAATAAGTGGAAATTATAGAAACAAACATTTTTTTTACTGGGTTTGTTAGAAATGATTCGGTTTAATTACGGTAGAGCGGCGAAAGTTAAGAATGAACGGCAGGTTCCGGCGGCGGCCACGCACGGCGCCACCGTCGCCACTGGTGGGGAGTAGTGGGGGAAACATTGAGTCCCTCGACAGACCAGGCCCGAGAGCTCATTCTCATGACCGGCGCATAGCTGGTAACATCCTCCTAACCTCAAAAGAGGCGTGCTTGCAAATAGAGGCTTGAAATTAAGTCGAAGTCGGCGAAGTTGTTCTAAACGGCGATTATATACAGGTATGGTGAATGCGTATACCTGTAGTTTCACCTATGTTATTTTAATTAGTTTATTTGTCTAAGAAAGGCAAATTAAGTATTAAATACGGTTTTAATAAACCATAAGTGCTGGTTTGGATTTGGAAAAAAAATATTGTGCTTTATTTATTAAGGGCGATATCAGGGGGAAATAGCACTGGTCTTAGTAGATTTTGTTCCTGCCGAGATTTAACTATAGGTATAGGGCAAACTGAATATATTATTTTAGTTTTTACGATTTTGTTTTGATCGGAGTAGATCTAGCAAACGGATGTTAGTGTTTAATAATCCGAAGTAGGATTACAACAGTCTGCCCTACTTTGAGTTATTATTTTAGGTTGGTTTTAAGAAAACATTTAAATTTCTTTTAGATCGGCAGAACTTAGCTGCACAAAGAAAGTATTTTAGTTAAATTTTAATCGGACAGAAAATACAACTGACCCCACAGAATCTTGTTTATCACATAGGCCCAGGGTGAAATAACTCTGTGAAAAGAGTAAATTATATTTCTTGAAGATCTTTTACTGTGAATTAGCCCGGGGATAAAAAGGGTCCGAAATACACTATTTTGTTAAAAGAAAATTAATTTACCTTAAATCGGTTTTAGGTAAAAATGATTTTAATTTCCTGGCAGTCATTACATCAAATCAGAGCGAAATAGCTCTGTTACAAATGAATGGGGAAAAATTATACGTAGCCTAATAATTCATTTTGAATAGTAAAGTTATTTACTTTGCCGATTTGGTTACACATTTTTTTAAATAGTTATACTGAATTAGAGTCCGTCCGTCCAACAAGTTTAGCGAAAACTATATAGTTATGGTTTTATTAAATACCAAAGGTGAAACTGCTGTAAAAGCCTCAATTACAAAACTTTATTTTAGTTTAGCTCCTTAGCTTCTGGCAAAGGGCGTTTTTGTTGCGCAAAGAATACATTTCAGTTTGATTTTCTTATTTGATATGGCCTAAGCAGCATTTCACAACAAAAATAAAATTAAATCACCTTTTCAAATTTTTTTTCCATTTAAACATTAAATGGGCAATGATGAATCAACTAGTGCTGAATCACCTGATGTGATTAATTAATCTGAGCCCGAACCAAAAAAAAAAAAAATTTAAATTGAGCCCTGGACATTCTCGTACGAGTGACCTATCCGAGGCAAAAAGGTACAATTTGTACCCCACCCCAAAATAGTACCTTACAAGTGGCGCCCGAACGAATTGGACTTAAATCTTGGACTTTGTAGCTGTTAAAAAAATGGGACTTTGGCGATTATTTTTACATATTTGGTTCCAGCTTTTTTGGAACAAGTTTTATATACTCCCCGGTGAAACACAGAGGGGATAAGGGTGATAAAACGGAGGTATCTAGTGGAACAACTAGTACAAGTACCAGCACTGGTGCTATCTCTAAAGTTCCAGTTGTGCCCAAGTCGACTGCATCATCTGATGCCATTACTACTGTGAAATCTACCACTGCGCTGAATCTCCCACAAATGACTCAATCGGGAAGTTCTAAATCACCCTCTGAGGATGATCCTAGAACTAGTTGGATAAGAAGTTTAAATAAAGACGAAATTAAAGTGGAAATGCACAAATACGGTCTGGACACATCCGGGACAATGGATGAATTAAGAAGGCGTTTTGCTAAATATTGGAAGGATGGAATTCCCCGTGAGAAAAACAAAGAAACTCCGACTACCGAGACATTAATGTCTTCTGTTGCCGGAAATCCCTTGTATTTTCCGGTAACCTCAACTGGTGCCGGTTTTCATATTTCTTCGCAGCCTTTAAATTATCAGGCGGAAAATCGTGATTTGCAAAAAATAACTGAACTGCTAGGGATGCCACCTGATACAAATTTGGATGAAATTTGTCGGTATCTATCTGACTTAGTACACAAATCCCGTGCGTCTGTGAATATTCCTTCATTAGATAATACTGATGTTTATCAAAGTTTGTCTCATCATACTGGAGGCGTTGTATTTAGTCATCCGGCTAGGCCTATTTCAACCGTGATACCGCCGGGAAATAGTTATGAACCGTCAGGATTAAACCGCGAAGATCCATCCTCGTTATGCAGTCTTGTGCGGAAATGGAATGTTAGGTTTGACGGTAATAAAGATCAAATTTCGTTTTTGGAGCGACTAGACGAGTTGAAGGAGTCTTATGGTATTGATAATAAATATATTCTTAAGGTTTTGCCTGAATTGTTACATGGAACGGCATTACTATGGTATCGTAACAACAAAGATACATGGGGTTCGTATGAAGATTTCCGTCATAGTTTTGACTTACAGTTCTTGCCTCCGGGTTATCTTAGAAACCTGGATGAAGAAATTCGGCGTCGAACGCAAGGCGAAAACGAGCCATTTCGTGGTTTCGTGGTCGCTTTCACTACTTTGATGAGGAGGCGTGGTGGTTTTTCTTTGTCGGAAAAATTAGATATCATCTTTTCTAATATGAAGCCTATAGCGCTGTTACACAGGCTATTTTTTGTGGATTTTAAGAAGTTGTGGTCATAAATAAAATAAAAGAAATGAATAAACTCTTCTTGTATATTTAAATAAAATTAAATAAAACTTTTCTTGTCAAATAAAACAGTTCAAAATTCAAAATAAAATTTAACTTGGTTTTGCTTATCACTTCTGTCTTTCAAAATATTACATTAACTGTTCGATCTTTATTTTTATATTACTGTACTTTAATTAATAATCAAAGATCAAAAGATGAAACCAAGAAACGCTTCGAAACCTGAAAAAGAAATAATTGTTTAACTAACTGTTCCCCTTTTTGAAAAACAACAAATGAGAAATTGGAGCAATTATTTAAATTGAAACTCTAAATTTTAAAACAACTTTGTACCTTCAAATCTGAAGAGATTCACGTTTCGTTGGGCGACGGACGACACACACACAAGACCAATGGTCAACGTAAAAATGCCGTCGCCTCCCAACGATCGTGAATATATACCACTTGGCATAGAAACTTCCAGAACGCGACCACGCCGGCCGTCACGTGACCTAGCTCCGGTTCAATCCAGCCAAGGAAGAATTTAAATCATTGTCTCCAACTCTCAGCCTGACAAACCCGAACAAGAAAATCGCGATCTTGCCTTGACTTGCAAAACCAAGTAGCACCAGCAATTCTTATTTGCAACTGCCAGCAATTATTCACAAAACATCTTTTACATTTTTATACATTAATTATTTTAATACATAACAAATAGTAAATTTAATTATATATAGCGTTTCAATTACAATTGGGACGCTATATTCTCCCCTGACTTCCTGAAATTGCTGGTGCTCTGCTACAATACATCATCAAATTTTCATTTTTAAAACTTTCACAAATTTTCCTTTTTGTAAACAATTATACAATCCAAAATATTTACATTTCTCCAAACATTTATACAATTCAAAAAATATTTACATTCAAATTCGCTCAACAAATTAAAATTTTTAAAACCACGGTCACTACTCAATGTTTACATTAGTGGAATGTAGAATGTCCAGCTGTACTCGAGCGATAACAATCACAAAGCCTCGCTCCTTATCTCCGCTCGAAGGTCAACGACCCAGTAACCCTCCTCAGTCCAGGTTACACTGTGTCGATTGAACAGTCACTAACACGGAGTTCACTATTCGTCTCTGCAGTCCAGTTCTTGTACGGCATCCGAAGTTCGCAGCAACACCTCGATGTTGGCGCAAGTAAACGGTCATCTCAGCATGAGCAGAAGAAGTTCTGCGCAGATCGGGTAGTCGTCCGGAATCGTCTTCGCAGTTGATACAGCAACAATACCCAGAACAAACAATCCTCAACGGCAGATTAATGTTATACTCATTATTTTACTATTTATTCCGTTCACACTGCTTAACACAGAAGGTGTTTTATTCTTCAACCATTCCTCCGGAAAAATATTTCTCCAAGCGTCAACACTGTATCCATTGAACTTCAACCATGAATCAATCCGACAACGGGGTGTGAGTGAAGTGAAGTTTGGTCTATTGTGATTCAAGTGCTGTAGTTAAGTGATCAGTGAAAAAAAATGTGAGTGCCCCAATGTGGATAAATCCCAGGTATTCGAACAACTTTCACAGCTAGCTAGTAAAAATATTTAATTCCATGTTTCTCTTTCCTTTTGTTTGTCCATACACTCGCTCATTTATTCACATTTTATTTTATTTATTTAACTAAAATTTATTCTAAGACACAAGAAAATATTATTTCAATTGAGTCTTGTCGTCTTGGAGAAAGGTGATTGTTTTCTTGAATTAGCAATACCCATTAATTTACTTCAATAAATTATCTTCATTTATATCTTGCTTATAATCCATGTAGTCCAAGATATAATTTATTTATTACATTTTATATCTTCAAGTCTTCAGTATTGCCAATTACAACCACCCTTTTTATTCTCACTGAAACATACTTTATTACACAACCTGAAAACATTATTTAATGAACTTGCGGCACACCATTGTCACACTTGGTTATTTACAAACAAATAACAGATGTTTATTTACAAACATTTACACAAGGTTTCAATTGACTGATATGTGCCCTTTTAACATCTAACAAATCATCTTTGTGCTGCAATATACAACTCATATCAGTTAAATAATACAAGATTCTGTATGGACCAATGAACTTAGCAATAAACTTTTCATTACCTTCACTGGACCTATTTAGCACATAGGCCCAGCTTCCGATTTTGAATTGGCGGTTTTTACTGCCCTCGTAGAGTTTCAACCTTTTATTTCTATCATTCCTCTTCTTATTATTGGATATTGCTTCCTTCAATTTATTACAAACATCTTCGGCATTTACATCCTCTTCCGTCAAATCATTTAATTCCCAGGTGTTACTCAATGAATTGTTGTGGGCATAAGTAAACATTAACTCATGTGCGCTGAACTTCGTACTTTCACTTGTCCCAGAATTTAAAGTTTGTTGGACTTCACTCAAGTTTTTATCCCATTGGTTCTTAGCTTCATTAAAATAAATTTGTAAAATTGATTTTATATTCCGCAAATAACGTTCACTCAAATTTGCTTGTGGGTGATAAGGAACAATTGTTTTATGCTTTATTGCCAAATTAAATAAAAAGGACCTGAACTCCCCACTCCTGTAATAACTTGCATTGTCTGTCACGATTTCTTTGCATAATGAAAAATTTTTAAAAATACAGTTCTGGAACACTTGAATTATGTTCTGCGATGTGGCCCTTCTAATCGCATTCACCCATACATACTTTGTACAGTGGTCAACAGCAATCATTAAATAACAGTTTCCACTTACCGAGCGGTTTATCGGCCCCATCAGGTCGGTGTATATGCGGTCCATCGGCTTGTCACTTGTGTCACTGATGAGCGGGCCGTGCAGGTAACGAGCGGGTGCTTTGGTGCTCAGACATTGTTCACACCTCTTAATTCTCTCCCGGATGTATGGCGCCAGTTTGGGATGGTAAATGTGTTGTGTTGCCCTCCTCAATGTCTTGTAGACTCCCTGGTGACAGCCTGTGAACTCCTCGTGGAAATATTTATACACCATTTCCAAAAGTGACTCGGGCAGGTACACTTTTCTGGAATTATCGCTGGAACTCACATAACACAAAACACTACCTCGCATCACAAAGTTACCTTTGTTTGTGCAATTTTTAATACTGTCAATCACCTTTAAAAGTTCTGGATCCTGTTTTTGCATTTCACTAATGTCACTATAGGCTACAGGAAAATTATTTAAATTGCACACTATTTCCGGTTCTGAAATACTATCTATAGTCTTATTTACAAACAGTCTCTTACCACCTGTACTCCTCAGTAAAATATTTAAATTTTTATCCAAGTCCATCTCTTTATCAAAGTGTCGAGAAAGAAAATCTGCCACATGATTATCTTTACCTGGGATGTGTTTTATTGTGAATGGAAGTGACAATACAACTTCAATCCATCTACCCAGTTTGTTCAGTTTTCGGTGGTTTTTCAAAAGCCAAGCTAAACTTGCGCAATCGGTGCGTAATTCAAAGCGTTGGTACTCTAAATACTTCCTAAATTTATTAATCGAATAAACAACTGCCAAACTCTCCTTCTCATAGGCGCTCAAACATCTCTCAGCGTCATTAAACTTCTTAGAATAATACGCGACCGGTTTCTCCACTCCATTCACCATCTGGGACAATAGACTTCCGGCCGCATTATCGCTCGCATCACAGGTTAAAATAAACTGTTTAGAAAACTCCGGAATTTGTATAACGGGAGCCTCAGTTATAGCTTGTTTTAATTTAATAAAACTTTCCTCGCATTGTTCAGTCCAAATAAATTTCACATTTTTGCGCCTTAATTCATTTAATGGTGCGCAAAGTTCCCCAAAATTATCAATGAACGTGCTCAAGTAAGACACCATTCCCACAAATCGTGACACTTCTTTGGCATTTTTGGGCCTAGTACAATTCCTAATTGCAACGGTACGGTCTGGATCAATTTTAACTTCATCTTGACTGATAAGGAACCCCAAAAACTTGATTTCTTTGTAAACAAACAACGCCTTATCTGGTTTAACAGTTAAATTGTGACGCCTTAGTCTTTCTAACACTTCCCTCACATGTTTTATGTGACTTTCATAATCGGGGGAGTACACTATGATATCATCAATATAATTTAAACAAAACTTATACTTGATATCATACAACACATCATTGAGGTATCTTGACAAAATCCCTGACCCACTAGCAAGTCCAAATGGAATTCGCTTAAACTCAAAAGCTCCAAAAGGAGTACTAAACCCCGTTAAATGTTGAGATTCTTTCGCAATTTTTATTTGGAAAAAAGATTGCGTTAGATCAAGCACTGTAAAATACTTGCCACCCTTCAAGTGCGCTATCAGTTCTGACATAACCCCAATTGGATAACACACAGGTTCTAGCTTTTTATTTAACTCTGCATAATTAACCACAAGTCTATACTGGTCCGTATTTCCCTTTTTTACTAAAAATGCAGGCGAGATCCAACTTGACATGCTCGGTTTAATTACGTCTTGCTGTAATAATATATCCAATTCTCTACGCATTATTTCACTTTTAGGGGGAACAAGCGGATAATACTGATATTTAACTGGAGTATTATCTTTAAGTTTCAAATCAATTTCAAAGTTTATTGCACTTCCAATCTGATCACTAAAAACATTTCCAAATTCCTTAACTAATTTATTTACATCCGGAATAGCTTCATCACATCCTATGTTTAAGTTACAAACAGTCTCAATACTTTCTTGCTTACTCATTATATTTACAATGTCATGACAGGGTATTTTAACACTTGGCGCAAACCCAAAATAAATTTCTTCCTTATACAAATTAATTACACAATGGCTCTTCTTAATGTATGGTGCACCCAGAATAATGTCCCAGACTAAGTTTTTACCAATCTGAAAATTAACTTCCCAGGTGAAGCGCTCTATTTTTATTTTTAAATCACACTGTCCCACTAACTCTAGCTTATCGCTACCTGCACTCTTACAATAGATATCAGTTTCTTTTAGCTTACCAACTATCTTATCTTCTCTTAACCTTGTAAATAATTTTTCACTTATTATGTTAATACTGCTACCAGTGTCTATCAAGGCCTTACATTTTTGTTTATCATTAATTAACACTTCCACTGTAGGCAGCAGGTTCTTACTATTGCCTTTTACATTTAAACTTAACTGTCTATTTAAACATTTGTCCCTGTAGTGAGCATACTCCCTATTTCTTAATCTCCTCTTCATAAATTGCCCATTAAATTCTTTTTTTGTCAGAGAACCAACAAAATTCGGGCTTAATTTAGCTGGCTCTCTGCTTACAAGTTTTTTGGAACCGCAGGCTTCGAAAATTCTTTGTTGACATTTTGCCGGAAACAATTTCTTGCAACGTGCCCGACTTTCCCGCAATTAAAACATTTTATTCCAGCTCGCTCGAACCGATTTGGCCCGGGGAATCTCGATTGTTGTTGACCGCTAGTGGGATTTTCTCTGCGCCTGCATAAACTCGCATAGGCAACGTTCGCACAGTGTACAGCTAACTGCTCGAGTTCTAAATACGTTTTAGGCATTTGCATAAAAACCAAGTAACTTCTTGTTACTTCATTGAGGCCGATTACAATTAATTGCACAATTTCTTCCTCCTTGTACTGGCATTTGAGCAAGCGCGCATGCAACTTAATTTCCAAAATATATTCGTTCAAGTTTTCATTTTGTCTCTGCGGACGCAAAACCAAATCTCGTTTTAACGATTCTCGCATCGTGATAGGCACAAAATGCGCAATTAAAATTGTGTGTACTCGTTCAATGTCATGACCCTCACTTAAGCTCTCTAAGATTTTTGCTCGCAATGCCCCTCTACAGTAACCTAAGCTTAGTTCTAAAATCTCACTGGCTTTGAGCTGTGTTTCATCTGAAAGCGTTAACAGTACCTTCACAAAATTTAATAACAATTCCACTACCAGACCATCAGTTAGCTTAAACATCCTTAAATATTGTTCAATGGGGTTGCTTAGTTTCATGTACATTTTACTAACACTAGAGCTAGCATTATCTACCTCAGTCTTATCTCTAGCTATTTCCTTATCTTTAAGGCTAGAACTGCTTAGGTTTAACTGTGTTTCAAATTCAACTTCATCTTGAAAACTATCCTCGATTACCTTCAATGCTTTAGTTTTTTCCTCTTCTGTACATTCTACCTCCGTTAACTTAACTTGCATTGCATCTAGCATCTTAAACAATTCACTTATTTTATCTACAGACCTTTTTCTTACATCTAAGATCTTAGCATAGTTCAATCTGCGGGCATAATGTTCTAATTTACATTCTAGACGCACTAACTTATTTACATTTTTGGCTCCCTCCAACTCACTAATAAGTTCACCAATTTCATTTAAACGAAACTCAATCTCCTCCATTTCCTCCTTAATATTCAAACCCTCCAAATTACTCACATTCTCCTTGACTCCCAATTTCAAAATTTCTCGCAAATCCTTTCTTAATTGTAGTACAACATCGTCCTTGGGACATCCTCGAACTTTCAACTCATACATTAATTCTTGCTTTGACAGAAGGTCCACTTTTAAAACTCCCATTTTGACTGTTTTTTAATGACCAACTTCTTTTTATTAGCAGAGTGGCGCAATCTATAGCGCTGTTACACAGGCTATTTTTTTGTGGATTTTAAGAAGTTGTGGTCATAAATAAAATAAAAGAAATGAATAAACTCTTCAATGAATAACTCTTCTATATTTAAATAAAATTAAATAAAACTTTTCTTGTCAAATAAAACAGTTCAAAATTCAAAATAAAATTTAACTTGGTTTTGCTTATCACTTCTGTCTTTCAAAATATTACATTAACTGTTCGATCTTTATTTTTATATTACTGTACTTTAATTAATAATCAAAGATCAAAAGATGAAACCAAGAAACGCTTCGAAACCTGAAAAAGAAATAATTGTTTAACTAACTGTTCCCCTTTTTGAAAAACAACAAATGAGAAATTGGAGCAATTATTTAAATTGAAACTCTAAATTTTAAAACAACTTTGTACCTTCAAATCTGAAGAGATTCACGTTTCGTTGGGCGACGGACGACACACACACAAGACCAATGGTCAACGTAAAAATGCCGTCGCCTCCCAACGATCGTGAATATATACCACTTGGCATAGAAACTTCCAGAACGTGACCACGCCGGCCGTCACGTGACCTAGCTCCGGTTCAATCCAGCCAAGGAAGAATTTAAATCATTGTCTCCAACTCTCAGCCTGACAAACCCGAACAAGAAAATCGCGATCTTGCCTTGACTTGCAAAACCAAGTAGCACCAGCAATTCTTATTTGCAACTGCCAGCAATTATTCACAAAACATCTTTTACATTTTTATACATTAATTATTTTAATACATAACAAATAGTAAATTTAATTATATATAGCGTTTCAATTACAATTGGGACGCTATAAGCCTGATTATAAGTTAACTATGAGGCGGAACGAAATAGTTTCATACGAGGATATGCTTAAGCAGGCGGAGCACGTGGAGAGTTATTTAAGGGAAAAAGCATTATATCGACCACCCCCACCACCGTCAATGGCGTTGGTCCCCGAAACCGCGTATCAACCGAAGCGAAAATTTGACAAACCGTTCGGAAACTGCGGTGTTAATGTGTTTGAATGTAGCGATAGGTATACCGATCGTAAAATGCTTAATGATAGGCAACCAAATCCTAAAAATAGCTCATGGAATGAATCTTCTAGGGGAAGAGGTGATTTTAGCCAGCGGTGGAATAACCGGGCGGCTTACCAAACCAATGATAATGTCTATCAGAGAGGTTTCAATACAATGGTTAAACAAAGCACGCCGAGTAGTAGTACCGATACGCAGGTAAAACAATCTGTTTGCTCGACGGTGACTTACTGGAATTGTAATAAATTAGGTCACTCACATCGAGATTGCTGGTTGCCGAAAACTTTAAAATGTTTTCATTGTAAGACCGAAGGAGTTAAAACTAGCGACTGTAAATGTAAAATGGGAAACGAGTCGCGGACTCAGGTGATGGGAGGTCATCCGAGTCCCAAGTAAATATTAAATCCTCCGACTGGAATCAGTGGCTAGAGCGAATCAAAATATTTCCTAAAGGTTTTGGATCGGTGACTTGTGTAAAGGACAATAGGCCATATGTGACTATAAATATTAATGGGAAAGAATTTTTAGCTCTTTTAGATAGTGGCGCAGCTGTGACGTTAGTAAATTCTAAGGTTGCGGAACACTTAAAGGAGTCGGGGATTAGGCCTAAACCAGTATCAATGGTAATCCAGTTAGCTGATGGCACTAAAGCAAAACAAACGGAGGTTTATGAGTTTCAGGGAATTGTTGAAAATCAAACCTATGATTTTAAGGCGGTATACTTACCTTCCCTTACTAGTGATGTCATATTGGGGGTTGACACCTTAGATAGGCTAGGTATGATTACTTACAATGTTAAGACGGACCATTTGGAACAAGATGGTCCATCTCAAACAAAAGAAGTTGAATCTACTATTAACACGATAGGCACTCTCACCGAAGACCAACAAAATCGTGTTCAGGCATTCTTAGATGTGGAACTGCCAATGTTTGACGACGTTTCAGGGCGAACCACTTTAATTGAACATAAAATTAAGTTAAAAAAGGGTGTTACTCCCATCAGGCAACGCTACTACCCGCGTAATCCGGCTATGCAGCAGGTGATTAACAACGAAGTCTCCCAGATGCTTAAGGACGGGGTAATTGAAAAATCAAACAGTAATCCTCCCCAGTGGTCTTAATTCGTAAACCATCCGGTAGATACCGGTTTTGTATTGACTTCCGGTTACTCAATCAGGCCTCAGAATTAGATGCGTATAGTTTACCACGCATAAATTCTATACTTGAGAAACTCAGATCGGCTAATTTCATTTCCACCTTAGATCTAGCAAACGGCTATTGGCAAGTTCCGTTGGCTGAAGAGAGTCGACCACTTACGGCGTTTACGGTGCCGGGTGTAGGATTGTTTCAATTTACCGTTATGCCTTTTGGCCTTCATTCCGGTCCTGCCACTTTACAACGCTTGTTAGACCAAATCATAGGGCCGGAGTTAGAACCACGTGCGTTTGCTTACCTAGACGATCTCATATTAATTTCAGAAACATTCGAAGAACACTTAGAACTTTTACGAGGTGTTTTTCATCGACTACGATCAGCTGGGCTTAAACTAAATGTAGACAAATGTAAATTTTGCCAAACGGAATTAAAATACCTCGGCCATACAATAAATGCCGACGGCATTGGCACAGATCCGGACAAGGTTAGGGCTATCGTTGAATTCCCGCGGCCAAAGACTGTAAAAAGTCTTCGCTCATTTTTAGGGCTCGCATCATTGTATAGGCGCTATGTAGACCGGTTTTCAAGGATCATTGCCCCTCTCACAAACCTTTTGAAGAAAGGTATAGTTTGGAATTGGACTGAGAGACATGAGGAGGCCTTTGGTGCTCTAAAAAAGCGACTTGTTTCGGCGCCTATTTTAGCGTGCCCTGATTTCAGTCAAACCTTTAAGTTGCAGGTAGATGCATCAGATGAGGGCCTTGGGGCCTCTCTTACCCAAAAAAGAGATAACAAAGAGATAGTTATTGCCTATGCCAGCCGGCTTCTTTCAAACGCAGAAAAAAATATACGGTTACCGAAAAGGAATGCCTTGCTTTAGTGTGGGCCGTAAAAAAGTTCAGACCCTATTTGGAAGGGTATAAATTCGTAGCCGTGACAGACCACATTTCTTTGAAGTGGCTTCTAAGGCTCAAGGAGCCATCGGGTCGGTTAGCTCGTTGGGTGTTAGAGCTCCAACAACATGAGTTTGACATCGAATACCGTAAGGGGACCTCCAACCGAGTTGCGGATGCATTATCACGCTATCCGGTTGAAGATACTTCTACAGAGGACCCAGAGAATTCAGTTTGCCCTATAATTGCCCATCAAGAGTCATCTAAGGAATTCCCGAGAGTCTTGGAACGACCTGAGTCCGACAAATGGTATGACCGATTATTTGCCAAAGTAAATAGAAATCCGTCTGCTAACAGTAAATTTATAATTCGAGAAGGCAAACTGTATAAACTGGACAGAGGAAAAGTTAAATCCGGTGAATCGAGGGAAAACTGGAAACTCTGTGTCCATGTTTCGGATCGTAACAAGGTTTTAGGTGAGACTCATGATTCACTGACCGCCGGCCACTTCGGATTTAAGAAGACGGCCAAGAGGACCGGAGATAGTTATTTCTGGCCTGGGTGGAGAAAGGCTGTACGGGCTTACGTGAGAAGCTGCTCTACATGCCAGAGGTACAAAGTAGAGCAACTGAAACCTGCTGGAGTGATGCACTTTCGCCCTCCTGGTGGGCCTTGGCACACCGTATCGGCAGATCTATTAGGACCCCTACCTCGCTCCAAAAAAGGTAACAAATTCATAGTAGCGTTCCAAGATCAATACAGTAAGTGGACAGAGATGGCTCCTCTTAAGAGTGCTACTGCTGCCCAAGTGGTACAGAAATTCAAAGAGCAAGTTTTGTTGCGTCATGGATCTCCAGAAGTTTTATTGGTAGACAATGGCACACAATTTTGCGCTCAGGTGTTTCAAGATTTAGCTAAAGACTGGGACATAACCTGTCACAATACAGCCCCATACAGTCCCCAGTCCAACCCAATTGAGAGACGAAATCGAGTAATTAAAACCCTAGTAGCGCAAAGCCTAAAAGGGAACCATCAAACTTGGGACGAACATCTGAAAGAAATAACTTATGCAATCAACACAGCCGTTCATGACTCAACCAAGTATACTCCAGCCATGCTCTGTTTTGGTAGAGAATTGAGGGTACCAAAAGCAATACGCGGACCTTTATTTCAAGTCTCTCGTGGCGAAGATGAAACGGATCGAGATAAACTACATAAGGATAGATTGAAACAGTTCCGTCGTCTGTATGAGTCAACTCAAGCGAATCTGCATAAAGCTTTTACAGCTCAGGCTAAATACTATAACCTTCGCCGCAGAGATATATCGTTCGAGATTGGACAAGCTTTCCTAAAACGAACGCATACTCTTTCGTCAAAAGCAAATGCTGTTGCGGCTAAGTTGTCGCCTAAGTTTGAAGGGCCGTTTACAATCACTCGAAGGTGTGGCTATAACCTTTATGAACTTCAGTCGCCTGGGTCAAAGAAAAAACTAACCGCTCATGTAAAAGATCTAAAACCACTTTTTGAACGACAGGAGTAGGAACCCAAAAACTCAAATTGTTCTACTACATTTTCTGTTATGTTTTAGTTGTTGTTAGTTGTAAATATTATGCCTACTAATAATTTTGTGCTTTATTACAGGTTGCACGTTTCTGCATGGTAGTCGCTTGTAGTTTCTGCACTGCACTAACAAGAACACTAACACCAGCACCACAAAAAAAAACAAAAAAAAAACTAACACACTCAATACAGTCCCTTTCTCACAAATGGCAACCCTCCGACCGATAATTAAGCTTGCGAATAGTGAGCTTGCCACATTGTATACAAATGCCTGTGTTGAGGGTCTGATAATCAATGCTTATTTTAGGTTAGTGGAGCGGCGTAGTCGCTACTATGCGGAAATGCCAACTGCTTGGGCGTTTGACACCACCTTCTTTAGTGATTGGGAGAAGGGTGGAATTCAAGCTACCAGAGGGCGCATACGAGATGTGTGTTTATTAAAGGAAGAAATCCTCCTATTCCTGGTACACCTACCAAATGTCAGTAAGTCTGGACACTGGGCGGTCATCGCCGTTAATATGCGGGCTAAGCTGATTCAAGCTTATGACTCGATGCATTTGAAACGAACTGAACAAATGAAAATAATTCTTGATTTTCTATCCAAGGTAGCTCTGATTCAAGGAGATGATTTTGAGGTGAGTGGTTGGACCTCATTTGAGACGCCGGAGGAGGCTCCCAAACAGAATGATAGGACATCGTGTGGGATCTTCGTGTGTGCGATGGCGGAAAAGCTATCCAGCAACTCTGGAATCATCCAAGATCTGAGTGTCGATATAGATGAGTGGCGACGAAAGCTAGCTCAAGCACTCAGAATTGGTCGAATCCGTGATGAGAGATTTGATCTTATTGAACCTCACATGGGGGAGGAACATGCGCTCCGTTATTGTGGATTCTAACATGCTAGACCTTTACTATTAGAAGTCACTACTCCAAAAGGTCGTCTCGTCAATCGGGACCTTATGGAAGACACGGTGAGGTTTAGAGAGTACACCACGTTTCGATCGGCTCCCGAGTTTATAGTATTATCCTCAGATGAAGAGGATGAGCCCAGCCACCAGGGTCGCGAAGAGACCCAAGAAGGTTCTCTGGGTGCTTCCATGGTGATAGACCAACCAGACCGACCAGAGACCCCCATATTAAAGATAATGGCGGACGAAGAAGATATGATCGGTGTAGAAGAGAGAATTCCTGTCTCACCCCCCAAACCGGAGATCATCAGACGTGTAGTGTTCAATCCTTCGGCACGCCAAGAAACGCACTCACCAACAAGGGTATCTCAACCGACTCGACAAGGCAGAGGGCCAAGAGTAAATAAATATTATAAAGTTAGGAGATGGAGGGAAGATGGTACCTTTTACCAAGAAAAATATTTAAAACCCCAGTACCAGAGGCCTAACCATTGGCGTTAGCATTTCTTTTCACTTTTGTATTATCCCAAGAAGGATTTTATTTTTTTCAATTTAAAATAAACAAGAATGTGTTTGGTTATTGGCAACAGAGGATTGGTTGTCCGAAGTTAGTTAAGGAATAATTATAGGAAGGGAGTTATAAAGGGTTCTGTTTTGTTGTAAGATTTGGTTACAGGAAATCGTCGTCAGTTGCCGCATAAGGTAAGACAATTTTTTTCACTTGTTTTTTTTTACCAGAAAGTAAGTAGGGGGTGTAATGAGTGGAAATTATAGAAAACAATTTTTTTTACTGTGTTTGTTAGAAATGATTCGGTTTAATTACGGTAGAGCGGCGAAAGTTAAGAATGAACGGCAGGTTCCGGCGGCGGCCACGCACGGCACCACCGTCGCCACTGGTGGGGAGTAGTGGGGGAAACATCGAGTCCCTCGACAGACCAGGCCCAAGAGCTCATTCTCCCGACCGGCGCATAGCTGGTAACATCCTCCTAACCTCAAAAGAGGTGTGCTTGCAAATAGAGGCTTGTAATTAAGTCGAAGTCGGCGAAGTTGTTCTAAACGGTGATTATATACAGGTATGGTGAATGCGTATACCTGTAGTTTCACCTATGTTATTTTAATTAGTTTATTTGTCTAAGAAAGGCAAATTAAGTATTAAATACGGTTTTAATAAACCATAAGTGCTGGTTTGGATTTGGAAAAAAAATATTGTGCTTTATTTATTAAGGGCGATATCAGGGGGAAATAGCACTGGTCTTAGTAGATTTTGTTCCTGCCGAGATTTAACTATAGGTATAGGGCAAACTGAATATATTATTTTAGTTTTTACGATTTTGTTTTGATCGGAGTAGATCTAGCAAACGGATGTTAGTGTTTAATAATCCGAAGTAGGATTACAACAGTCTGCCCTACTTTGAGTTATTATTTTAGGTTGGTTTTAAGAAAACATTTAAATTTCTTTTAGATCGGCAGAACTTAGCTGCACAAAGAAAGTATTTTAGTTAAATTTTAATCGGACAGAAAATACAACTGACCCCACAGAATCTTGTTTATCACATAGGCCCAGGTTGAAATAACTCTGTGAAAAGAGTAAATTATATTTCTTGAAGATCTTTTACTGTCAGGCCAGGGTGAATTAGCCCGGGGATAAAAAGGGTCCGAAATACACTATTTTGTTAAAAGAAAATTAATTTACCTTAAATCGGTTTTAGGTAAAAATGATTTTAATTTCCTGGCAGTCATTACATCAAATCAGAGCGAAATAGCTCTGTTACAAATGAATGGGGAAAAATTATACGTAGCCTAATAATTCATTTTGAATAGTAAAGTTATTTACTTTGCCGATTTGGTTACACATTTTTTTAAATAGTTATACTGAATTAGAGTCCGTCCGTCCAACAAGTTTAGCGAAAACTATATGGTTCTGGTTTTATTAAATACCAAAGGTGAAACTGCTGTAAAAGCCTCAATTACAAAACTTTATTTTAGTTTAGCTCCTTAGCTTCTGGCAAAGGGCGTTTTTGTTGCGCAAAGAATACATTTCAGTTTGATTTTCTTATTTGATATGGCCTAAGCAGCATTTCACCACAAAATAAAATAAAATCACCTTTTCAAAATTTGTTTCCATTTAAACATTAAATGGGCAATGATGAATCAACTAGTGCTGAATCACCTGATGTGATTAATTTTATCTGAGCCCGAACCAAAAAAAAAAAATTTAAATTGAGCCCTGGACATTCTCGTACGAGTGACCTATCCGAGGCAAAAAGGTACAATTTGTACCCCACCCCAAAATAGTACCTTACAACTTTCCCTAGATTGACGACAGCGGCAACGACGATTACACAAATAAACAGTCGGAATTTTCCCTAGATAAACAACAGTCGAAATGTTCCTCAGAACAGATCGCCTGAGGAGCCCCCCCCGTGATGAGCCTGGCGTGAGGAGGCCCCCCCGTCATCTGCGGCACTTTTCGTGATGACCTTGAACATGAGGAAAAAACTTTTGAAAATTAATAACTAGCCTATTTACCCACTGATTCCCACGGGACTTTTTCCAGAGTGTAGGCCTATCCCAGAGGAAGCGAATGATGAAAGAACCCCATAGATCCGCCATCAAACAAGACCGCCATTAATTTATAACCGCCTTTTCCTTATGGGATCTCGGCTGTTTACCGCACAACCGCGATGACGTCATAGTTTTCCTGGAACCAGTAGCGATGACATATTCCGAGAACTGTTTACCACTCGGACCTGTTCACTCATTGGCGAGCTTCTAGAAGCTTCTCCCGGATATGGAAAATCCCCAGCTTATTGCGCAATAGGCCATCTCCCGCGCTTCTAGAAGGTTCGCTTGAGTGCGTGCGTGACGCAGGTATATAACCGAGGCTCGGTCGCGCGCACGCGACCTCAGTGTTGTTCGAGACGTCACCATGAACGGAAGCGGTACCGGCGTAGTAAACGTGGACCAAACGATCCGCTCTTTCCTAGAGGAGCTGGACGCAATGGACGAGAACGCTAACATACCGTCAGTACAGCAACAGCAGGGATGCGCGTCAAAGAAGAAGCCCGATGGGTGGACTGTAAAGAGGAAGGAAGTTCCTGGTGATTCCCCTACACTGAGTTGGACCGCGGGCGAGCGCCAGTATACGGTGAAGAACCCAGCCAACAACGGTAACGTCCTTCTCAAGATGAACGTTTTCCAAGGAGGTCGCTCGACTTGGACCTGCGGTCTGTATTTGGACGAGCGGTGGGACGACGATATCTGCATGATTCTGACGGATCTGCTGACTAGGCTGCAGAACCTATGGTTGGTCAACAGTGAGACGGGAGAGCCTAGATTCAACGGAATCGTTAGGACCGTCAGTCCGCTGCCCGCCTGGAGGAAGATCACGGATCGCTGCGTTTCCACTACCGCTGTCGCCATCCCTGAAAAGCGGAAAAAGACGAAAAAATAAATGAAATAAACGAGGTAATTCGATCCATCCCTTTCCTACTTTTCCTTAATGTACACTATTGTAAAAGAAAATAAATAAATAACGTAATAAGACGAATGAGCGTGTTCCTCGAGGTACATTTCCAGCCTCAACACCCCTCCACTCCTCCTCCAATCAGCTGTCCCTCCACTCCTCCTCCACTCAGCTGTCCCTCCACTCCTCCTCCACTCCTCCTTTACTCGATGTCCCTCCACTCCTCCTCCACTCCTCCACTCCGCTGTCCCCCCACTCCTCCACCACTCCTCCTCCACTCCACTACCCCTTCACTCCGCTGTCCCTCCACTCCTCCTCTACTCCGCTGTCCCTCCACTCCTCCTCCATTCCTCCACTCCGTCAGTTGGTGTTTTCAGCACTACACCTCCTCCGTGGGCACGTGGTTGTTGCTTACAAAAGGCGACTCGGTGGCGAGAGCCGATCATTCTGCATCCAGCCGCTGCGCCATGCTCAACACGGACCAGAAGATGGACCTCAGGACAGCCCTCAACAGTTGCAAGGCTGCGGGCTACACTCGCATCGCAGACCTACAGGACAACGTGGTATATCCCATTCACTCGTTTGAGCGAGTGGACACACCGTACGGCAAGGCGGTGATGGTCACCTTGGCGGGTCTTGTCGGTGATGACCCAATTCGCATCTACATGCCTCGGCGGTACCTTGCAGTTCTGGACGATAACACCATCACGCAGTACAACGTTGGCGTGGGGCCGAGGATGAGCCTTGTGAAGAGGAGTGGTCCTCCAGGCAGTAAAAGTCCTCTCCTCGAATTTGTATAAATAAATGGTATTCCTTATTCCCTTATTTCCCTTTGAAAAAAAGCAAGAAAAAGAATTTAGTTACAAGAGCTGAGGTGGCGGTGCATGGTGGTCAGTAGACGCCATGGACTTGAGGTGGAAACACCCGTTCACCGCCATCGTGGCTGGGCCTTCGGGCAGCGGCAAGTCGCACTTCGTGGCTCGCTTCATAGAGCACGCCGACCACTTGTGTGATACGCGGTTCGCCCGTATCACTTGGTACTATGGCAGTGGTGGCGGTGGTGGCAAGAGCCGTGCGGACTCTGCCGTGCGTAGCCAGTCTGCCAGACCTGGACGACTACGACGGTAGCGAGCCCGCCCTGGTCATCGTCGATGACATGATGCGCGAGGATGGTCCCGGCGTGGCGGACCTGTTCACCAAGGGCTCGCACCACCACAACATGAGCGTGTTCTTCATCACGCAAAACCTGTTTCACCAGGGCAGGGGCCAGCGTGACATATCGCTGAACGCTCATTACATAGTGTGTTTCAAGAATCCCAGGGACCGCACTCAGATCAAACACCTGACCCGTAAAGTATACCCAGAGAACCCCAAATCGTGGAGGAGGCTTACGCGGACGCCACGCGCGACCCGCACGCCTACCTGCTCATAGACCTGAAACAGTCCACGCCCGAAGAGATGCGCATACGTTCAGCCATCTTCCCAGACGACCCGGTAAACTACGTGTACCTGTCCAAGAAGAAGTAATAAATAGGCCGAGTGCATGCCAGCGTCAGTCATCATGTCACACCGCGTGAAGAAAGACGCGGCGCTGCTGAGGGCCCTAATACACGCTACGCCCAAAGAACGCAAGGCCCTGTTAAAAGCTTGTGACAAGAGTCGCATCAAATCATTGTGCGAGTGCGCGTATAACGTGCTACGCGGAAACGTACCGCTTTCCCCCTGCCTCAAACGCAAATTGAGCAAACACAAACAGGCGCTTGGACGGCTGGTGAAACGCGGTGAGGGTTGGACCAAGAAGCGGCACTACCTCGTCCAACGGGGCGGAGGGATCCTCCTACCTCTGCTGTTGAACGCTGTTCTGCCCGTTCTAGCGCTGAAGCTAATCGGACATGGAGTACGCTAGGAAGATGGTGGTTGTACCACAGGAGCTCATCGAGAGATTGCGAGAAGGACCGGGATTAGGACCGGGACCAAGAGGAGGAGCGAGCAGTGCCAATAAGCCAGCTAGCCTGCACGCTGAGATGCATCGCATATTGAGCGACAAGCGGCTGGACGATACGGAGACATGGAAACAATATCAACAGGTGTTACAGCGGTTCCTGCATTTTTCCGCGGCTAAAAGTCAACCCATAGGTCTGCCAATCATCGAGGGCGAGGAGGAAGCGGCGGAGGGCCCGAGTCAGGTGAAACGCGAGTCTAGCACCTCGGCAGAGGACGTTGTGGAATCGTTCTCAAAAATCTACAGGTCGGTGGCGCGCAACTTGTTGCGATTCATGACCCGGCGAGGCAGTCCCATCGCCTGGGACGCTAGTGGGGCGGTGTATGTAGACAACGTGAAGATCCCCGATTCCAATATAGTGGACATCGCGCACAGCATAGTGAGAGTGCGAAGGGCGGACCGATTGCCTCCCGGCTGGCATCAAGTGATGGCCGCCTTGAAGGACATGAACGTGCCCAAAGAATACGTGAGCAATCCCGCGGCGTTGCGTTACCTAAGCGTGCGGCTGGACACGGCATCGAGTCCCTGGGGAGACACGACGGCCTCGTCGACACCCCTGTCACCGAGGTTGACACCGATGCTAGATCGCCTGAGACCGCGACCTCCGGCGGACAGGAGAAGGATAATAACCGAGGAACCTGACCGGGAATCGTCATTAGACAACTGGGAGCCGTTTTCTCCATAATGGAGAAGCTGTACTATGACCCGAGCCAGCCCGGCTCTCTCGGCGGGGTGGCTGCTCTGGCCAGGGCCGCACGCCTACCGAAACGCCGATTAGCCGACTGGCTGCGCAATCAGGACACCTACACGCTGCACAAGCAGGCCCGCAAGCGGTTTCCCCGCAACCGCTACGTCGTGTTTGGGCCACGGGAGCTGTGGCAGGCGGACCTGAACGACATGCGCGGCCTGAGCCAGTACAACGACGGAGTCAACTACCTGCTGACTGTGATCGACGTGTTCAGCAAGCGGCTGTTTGCGGTACCGTTGAAGAGGAAAAGCGGGCCCGAAGTGGCCGCAGCCTTCGAGGGAATATTTGCTGAGGCGACTCCTCGCTGCCTACAGACTGACAAGGGGACAGAGTTCATCGGGGTCGCTTCCAAGCGGGTGTTCAAGAGTCACGGCGTCACGTACGTCACCACGCAGAACCCCTATGTGAAGGCGGCGGTGGTGGAGCGAGTAAACCGCACGCTCAAGACCCGCATGTGGCGCTACCTGACCTACAAGAACACGTATCGTTACGTGGACGTGTTGGACAGGCTTGTGGACACCTACAACCACAGCCCGCACAAGAGCCTGGGTGGTGGCCTGCGACCCGCGGACGTGGACAGCGGCGATGGTCAAACGGTGTACAAGACGTGGCGTCACATGTACGGAAAGGCGATCCGGCGGCACAAGCCCAGGTTCGAGCCGGGCGACACGGTGCGCATAGCCAAGGAGAAGGGTACGTTCGCTAAAGGTTACGAGACCAATTGGAGTAAGGAGCTGTTCGTGGTGGACCACGTATACGGATCGCTTCCCCTGCCTCTGTACGTGTTGCATGATCTTAACGGCACGCCGCTGGAAGGGCGCTTCTACGAGCACGAGATGCAAAAGGTGACGGTCGCCCCGGACCGCCTGTACCAAATAGATAAAAACCTAGACACCAAAGGGCGAGGTCGCAGTAAGCGCTACTTGGTCAAGTGGGTCGGTTACGGAGAGGACTTCAACTCGTGGGTACCCGCATCCGAAGTGCAACAGCTGCTATGACGACAAAGCGCAGACAGCTGTACCTGACGTTACCCAGCAACAGCTCAATGGACTATTATCCAAACAACACCGTGGCTAACTACATCACCCATCTACCGTCAGTCATGCGATTGGGTGGCGAATGAGAAGTCGCTTTAGTCGAGGCCCATTACCCGTGCTCATTTGTCACAGTGGGGGAGGACGCGTGCGTGTATCTCTACACTAAGGATGACACCGACAAGCCTGCACTGACCACTGTAAAGGTGGAAGCTGGAAACTATAAAGACATCAAAGAACTGGTCAACGCCATCAACGCCATTCCAAAATTGGACTTGTACCAATGCCAGTTCGAGTACGACAAGGAGACTAGGAAGGTGGAATTGATCTCGATAGACCAGACTGTGGTGCAACTGGAATTTAGCCCCACCCTAGCGTTACAGTTGGGATACGATGTGCACAACGTGGATTTGATCAAACATAGAAAAGCTATAAGACCACCCAACTTACTGGCCGGGATCCCTTCGCACATGTTCGTGTACTGCGACCTGGTGGAACCCCAGCTAGTAGGCGACACTGTTGCGCCCTTGTTAAAGATTGTGAACATCGACGCAAAAAACTACGTCTACGGCGCGAGTACCACCGTGCACTTCACTGACCCTCACTACGTGCCGCTGATGAAGAGCTCCTTCGATAGCGTGGAAATCGATTTAAGGGACAGCGTTGGACGCCACCTGCCATTCCACTTCGGGACTACGTGCATGAAGCTTCACCTGCGCAGAGAGCAGCAATGAACCCGAACGACCCCTATCTGGCATACTATCGCCAACAGCAGTCTGGGCACGGAGTGTCCACGGTATTCAGAGGAGCCGCTTCCCAACGCAGTCACGGTATCGGTAGTTTCCTAGGCGGGCTGATGCGTACAGTGGTCCCGTTGATCAGATCCGGCGCATTGGTGCTGGGCAAGGAGGCGCTGAGGTCCGGTGTAGGCTTCCTGGGTGACGTGGCGGCGGGCACAGCCGACCCCCGAGTCGCGGCTAACGCTCGGCTCAGGCAGTTTACAGGGTCGCTGAAATGCAGGGCCGATGAAAAACTGGATCGCGTGCTGAGCGGTGGCGGCGCCTATAAGAAGAGGCGTGTACAGCAGGTCACTCCTCAGTCTCTGGCAAAACTCCTCGGAGCGAGGAAGAGCGCTGCGCCCAAGAGGAAAAGGAAGCCCGCAAAACGTGTTGCTAAGAAGATGAAAAGCAAGTCTGTTGTGCGACATAAGAAGAGTAGGAGTACCGCGAAGGACATCTTTGGATAATGGCGTTTCTACATCAGAGGTCGTGCGAGTGTGTCAAGACCGAGTTGGACCTGTTCTCGCTACCGCCCACGCAGACCAGTATAGAGAGCGGTAAATGGGTGCAGTACAAGCCCATCTCCTCCCTGACAGACGACTCACCCGTGGAGTTCATAGTTCCGGGTCATGGGGACGAGTACACGGATCTGTCACAGACGCTACTGCATGTGAAGGCTACCATTAGATCGGCTAACGGAGACGCTGTAACGGGCGATCAAGCGATAAAAGAGGTGGGTCTGATTAACAACTGGCTGCACTCGCTGTTCAGTCAAGTGGACCTGTACCTGAACAACAAACCGGTGTCTCCTCAGAACAACACGTACGCCTATCGCGCCTACCTGGAGAACCTGTTGTCCTATGGAGGTGATGCCAAGACATCACACCTCACCGCGGAGTTGTTCTACGAGGACTATGCTGGATACATGGACAATACTAAGGAGGATAATTCCGGGATCAAGAACCGGAGGGTGTTTATCAAGGGCAGCCGGTACGCGGACATGGTCGGACATCTGCACGTCGACCTGTGCAACCAGGAGAAATTCATGTTAAACGGTGTGGAGATGCGCTTTCGCCTGATCAGGTCAAAGAACTCATTCTCCATCATGTCCAAAACCGTGACAGACTACAAAGTGGACATCGCCGAAGTCAACCTGTTTATGCGTCGCTGTAAGATCAACCCGAGCGTGCTGTTGGCTCACAGCAGGACGCTGGAGTCGGGCACAGCCAAATATCCCATTACGCGCGTGGAAGTGAAATCCTTCACGCTACCTGCCGGTATCAGTAACAAGACTCTGGACAGCGTGTTTCTGGGTCAACTGCCGAAACGCGTTATCGTTGGTCTGGTCAGCAATCAGGCGTTCAATGGAGACTACAAGAAGAACCCGTTCAACTTCACCCACAGCCACGTGAACTTCTTCGCGCTGTACATAGACGGTGAGCAAGTGCCATGTAAGCCACTTCAACCGGATTACACGTTCGGTCGGGAGTTGTGCGTGCTCGCCTACCACACGTGTACACCGGCACTGGCATCAATTTCTCAGACTGTGGTAACGAAGTCAATCGCAACGAATACCCCTACGGATACTGTCTAATGGCGTTTGATCTGACACCCGATATGGCGGCCTCTCAATCCAGCCACTGGAACCTGGTGCGCAACGGTAACCTGCGAATAGAGATTGGGTTCTCCGAAGCCTTGGTGGAGGCGTTCAACTGCATAGTGTACGCCAAGTTGGACAACGTCGTGGAGGTAGACCGTCATCGCAACGTCACGGTCGACTTTATAGGTTGACTCCGCCACCACTAGGCGGCGTGCGCACCCGAGGTTATCCCGCTAGGCGCGCTCCCGCCAGCGCCCCCGCCAGTGCTCAGTTGAGTTCAGTCAGCCGTACGGGATGGACGTGCCGTCTCCAATCTACAACGAGCCACTGCCAGCGCACTGTTATCACGGAAGCGTGGTGATGGACATGCAGTGTTTTAAAGACAGTGATAATGACTTTCTACTGAAAGAGGTCTGCGTGGTGGACGTGACTACCGGCACACTGCTCCTACATCACATCGCCCGCCCACCCTTCAGTACAGACCTCCTGACATCTGAGAAACACCGCGAGAGCGCCTGGGTCACTCGTCACTACCACGGCTTGGAGTGGAACCAGGGAGACATCGCGTACGTCGCCCTGCTGGACAAGCTGCGCTCCTGCCTCATCCATCGCCCCTTGGTCTACGTCAAAGGATCGCAGAAGAGGGACTTTGTACAACGCCACCTCATAACCGAGCCCGCCGCCACCACTGCTCAGGACATGGAGGATCTGGGCTGCGGGTCGCTCAACGGTCTGCCCACCTACCAGACCCTGCGCTGTTGCCACCATAAAAGCTCCCACAACCGTTGCGCCCTTCATAACTGCATCGTCTTACGGGACTGGCTCGTGTCTAACGACAGACTGGACTCGTCCACCTCGAGCTGCCTGTGCTGCTTCCGCCCACGATGAATACCGTCCAGATCAGAGAATGCCTGGCGAGGATCCCCGGACTGAGGAACGTCGCGGTCTACGCCTCTGACCAACTACCGGACGCGCCGGTTAAGCCTCCCACTGCCATCGTGTCCAACACGGTAGCACACACCGAGGGAGGCGAACACTGGGTGGCGTTTTACTGCTCGGAAGAGGACAGGCTCGAGTACCTGGACAGCTACGGGAGGCCGCCATACCAGGCCGACTTTCAAAGGTTCCTGAGGCGCAATCCTCATCACCGCCACTACGTCTTCAACAGGTATCGGCTCCAGGGCTACGATACTTCTGTTTGCGGCTACTACTGCCTCACTTACCTGTACTGCCGGGCTGTTCTCCACATGTCACTCAGTCACTACGTCCAGCTCTTCGACCCTACCTCTCCCGCCATCAACGACGCTCTGGTCCACAGGCTCTTCCACTCCATATTCACTTAAAAATAGTTTGTAAGGTTATTATTTATAGTAGGTAACCTTATTACTGTACAATACATGCCTCATAATGATAAAGCTTGTGTTTTCATTTCTCCTTTCTCAATTAAAAAAAAAATTAACAAAACTGAGGCAGCGGGGCTGGACCTCAGGTTTACATACCAGCGGCGTGTGTCACTGGCTGAGCCCCCGCCAAGTGGCAGTAAAGGCCACCAAAGAGGGCGCGCCACGAGACCCCTCGGACATCAGCAAGCCGCTGACTAACTCGAGGGTGACCCCTCGGACATCAGCAGACCACTGAGTAATTCCTTCCTGGGCAACTCCTTCAGGGCCGTCCCCAACACGCGCCGCCAACCGCTCCCGGTTGGCGGGAGCTTTTTAAGCTGCACGGCTCGGGCCAAACATAACGCCTTTCTCTCACACTTGAGTTACTCTGAGCCTAACGGCTTGTGACTTTTGAGTGAGCAAAGGGAGGAAATAAACAACTCGGGTTCATGCTGTACAAAAACTATTATCATATAATTACTTACAAATACTATTTACAAATTTTTCTTATAATTAATATATACAACTAGACGGGGAATTCCTCTTCTTCCTCGTCTTCAGGCTGGTGCTGTCCCTCCTCCTCACCATCCACGTCTATCCGCTGCGGATGTTCCCCTCTCCTGGCCAGCTGTAGCGGGATATCCTTATGTCCCCACGGTAGAGTGTGGACATTGTCGGGGAGGACGAGCCGCTTGTCATCAGCTGAGTTGAGACTCAGCTTGTCCACCTGCACCGTGTAGACTCGGTGCAAGTGAGACTGAAAGCGGACGTTGGTGGTGTGCTTTTGGACCCCGTTAAATAAGCACTCTCTGTAGTCGTCGGGGGTGAGGACGTTCTTGACAACGCCCTTCGCCACCCCCTTGGCTCGCTTGAGAGCCTTACTGCCGCCTGTCACTGCGTCCTCGATGTCCATGAAGTACAACTTGGACCACAGGCCGAGGTACTCGAATAAGGACAGGCCGTTACACTCGTCCTTAAACTTTCCAATGACCTTGGCGTTGACGGGGCTGTAGCAGGGGAGGGCGGCCACCTCGGGTAGCCGCTGGTGTCAAAGTCTGCCAGGTGCTCCTTCATCTCGGCGTAGACGTCCTGGGACTGGATGTCAAAGACAAAGCTGTCCGTGTCCATGTAGTCCACGGTGAGGCGGTCACCGTAGCGCTCCTTCATCTTCTGCAGGAACTCGTACATGAGCCACTTGCTCAGCTCCAGGACTGACATGCCTACGTAGACGGGCTTGTCCAACACGATGTTGACTTTGGCCAGATGCACCAGGGCCACGTCCTCCGTGTAGTACGTTCGGTCCAGGAAGTTGGATCTGGCAACGTACTTGGAAAACTTCTCCGGGGTACACACCAGCTTGACGTTGAGGCGCTTCCGTACATTCTCGATAGTTTTGCCGAAGACCGCGTTATTCATGAGCTTGAAGAAGTCCTGTTCAAACTTCGTTTTGGCCTTCTTTCGCAGCTCGGTGTTCATGAGGATATACGGTTCCAACCACCGTGACTGGCAAAACGAGATCGCTCGATGCACCGCGACCAGCTCCAATCCGTTTTGCAGCGCCTGCTGCAAGACCCTGTAATGGCAGACGTAGTGCGCCTTGTCGTCCAGGGTCGTCAACAGTTTGGGGAAGTTTCCTACCGGCGGACGCTTCGTCTCACAGCAGTAGGGAAGGTCCTTGTGCAGGTCGTGTAGGCGCGCGGGGTAGTGGAGGTCCACCTCCAAGATGTAGCCTCGTTCGGCCTCTGCGTCCAGCGCCACAATGTCCAACGCCTGGATTTCCTCACGGCTGAGCCATTGGAAGTCTCCGGTCGTCAGACACTGGGACATGGCTCAGCCGTAGAGGTTGTTGGCGCCAAGGTACAGGAGGAAGCGCGTGGGCTCGTCCGGGCGGTAGTCCGGGCACCTGTCGTGGTTGGCCTTGGCGTAGCGGGTGATAGCCTGAGAGATGCCTCCCCGGATCCCTTGCTCCATGAACAGGTACATGTCGAAGTCCTGCAGCGTGTCCAGCTCCACGCCGCAGGTTTTGAGCATCACGTCCCAAGCGTAAGATGGCAGGGTGTAGTAGAGGGCGGGGTCCAGCCCGTCCTCTGCCAGTGACGTATCACGGAACTGCTCAAAGACATCGGTGAGCAGGGCGATGTCGCATCGCAGGTACTTGTCAGCGTAGTCCTTGAGGTTGTGACAATCAAAGGCTCGCTACACGTTGAGGGCGTGCTCGTATTCCTCGTCCTTGATGTCCTCCAGGGTCATGGAGTTCCTGAACGCCTCCTTGGGTGGCAGCTCCCTGGTCCTGTACAACGTGTCGTAGGACGTCACGAAGTCGTAGGGGAACACGCCCTTCCTGCGCACCAGGTCGAACAGCCGGTCGTCGGGGAAGCGCTTCCTCGTCTCGCGCATCCTGTCCGTGGGAAGTCCCGCGGCGAGGCTGGCCAGGCTCATGGACAGGAACCTGTACGTGTCCAGGAAGCGCACCGCGAAGCTGCTTCGTCGCGGGTTATCTCCAGGCTGGCCGAAGAGGAATCGCTTGGTAAAAGCGATGTACCGCTCCTCCGTGTGTGCCAACACGTCCACGTCGCCGGGGTCAATGGCCAGCTCATGCACTACGTAGTGGGCGTTGTAGTTGGACAGGTTGTGGAGGTAGCAGTTGATGTGTCGCTGCTCCCGGTACCTGAGGTTGCACGAGCGGTGAGCGGCTCCTCGGAACTCGTAGGGCGGGGCGTGGTTGTGGTCCCGCACCTTGACGTCCTGGTCCGTGAACTCTTCCCGCAGAGGTAGCAGACGGTGGCTGCGATGAACTGGCGCATCTCCTGGTCGTTCAAGACGGGCTGCAGTAGGACCATGTTGGTCAGGAAGTCCCACAGCGCCAGCACGTCCATCTTCAACCTTTCCATGAAGACCTTGGACGCGTCAGCTCCGAAGTAGACGCGGGACTCAAACTCCTCCAGGCCGAGCGAGTCCACGATCTGGTAGGCAAAGGCGTACGGGACGTGCATTTGCAGGGGTCTCGTGCCGGGTGGCGCTTCCACTGGGTCAACAGTGACGGGCTGCAGAGCACACTCAAAGTCCGCGTAAACGCAAAAGCGCTCGCGCCGAGTGTACTCGGGGTGGGTGAAGCGGATCTGCTGCTTCTTGGACATGTCCAAGCGGAGGGGGGCCTTGGCGGTGCAGTATCGCATGTGCTCCTCTAGACGCTCGGCACCGGACAGTTTCAGTTTGTTGGGCCGGTTGTCAAAATAAGCGAAACATCGCTTACACACGTGGATAGCGTTGGCGCGGGACGTCAGCTGTGGACGCACTAGCCTACTCATGTTTGCGATGTAGGCATAGTGACTGTTCCCGCCGGTAGTCACGTACAACAGGTCCCGATGATCCTCCAACTCCCGCTTTCATATCTTCAACGGGAACACGCGGTCCTGTAACTTTGGGGATCCGTCAGGGCGTCTCTCCACCATGGCGCGCTCGATACCGTATACGTTTACGCTGATGGCGTTCTTCCATCTCGAAAGTCTTGATGTCCTTCACAGCCACGGGGAAGCGTAGACCAACCCAATCGTACCGTGCCATTATGTCCGGTGTATACGCCGCAGGCCTCTCCGGGTGTTGCGCGACGAACTTGGCCAGGATAGCGTACGCGAAGCACATGTCATCGACGTTGTGCACGTTGATGACAGCGCGCGTCTCGCAGATGGTCCTGGGAAGCTGGACGAACCGGGCTCCGCGATCTCCCAACGGGGTGTAGAGGTTGACGCGGATCTCCAAGTCGCGTATACGGAGGTAGCTCCACCCGCTGCCCACTAGCAGACACTGCTCCTTCTCTTCCACCAGCTTGTGGAAGGAAGCTGACAAGAACGCCTCCAGGTCCGACGCGGCAGTGAGGGGCACGTTCTTCGTCTTGAAGGCCCGCAAGCAAGTGGCTCCGTGGATGTTGGCGAATTCGCACTCCAGGAACATGTTGACCTTGATGTTCGGGTGTCGGGTCCTGACGTCGGCCAGCAGTTTCAGGACGCTGTCGAACAGCAACACCAGCTCGTCGTTCACAGTCAGGAAGTCCTCCATGGGCCGGGACAGACCGAAGGTCATGAGCCGTCCACGGAACGCCCGTTGGATGGTGCGGAACGTGGGCAGTACTCCACCCACCATCCCATCAGGCGCCGTGCTGGGTCCGGGCTGAGGCTCGTGGCTGGGTCCGGGCTGAGGCTCGTGGCTGGGTCCTGGGCGCGGCTCGGGTGATAGGACGGGCAGTCGCGGCATCTCGTTCAAAACGAGGTTCCTCACGACGGGACAGTTGTGAGCCTCATGCTGGTCTCGGTTGTAGCGCCGGGTGAACTCTCGGTTGCAGTAGGCGCACACGAACCTCCTGCCACGGTGAGCGCTTGCCATGTGTCGGTGCAGGCATGCGGCCTTGTGAAACAGAGCGCCGCACTCGGGGCAGCGGGCCTCGTTGGTGTGCACTAGCTGCACGTGGCGTCGGAGAAGGTCCTCGTGGGCAAACCGCCGTCCACACGCGTCGCACTCGGGCCGTAGGTCTCTGGCAGGTGGCGTTGCGGCGGAGGAGGAAGAGGAGGAAGTCGAAGCTGATGGGCTCGCACCGTGGACCGCTTCCATGTGATGGTGCAGATCCTCGGGACTCACCAGGGCGACAGCGCACAACGGGCATGGACTGCCTGTGAACAGGAAAACAAGTCCTATTAGTTATCCCGATAAACACGAGGATGAGGAATTATACAGAAGGCTGGTAACGTCTTGTTTATCCCCTCGAGTCTGTTTTTCTCGTCTTAATTATCAGTTCACCCAGTCAAGGCCGTTTACTCTCTCATAAAAACAAGTCATTAGTTACCAAAGTCCACGGGTGCGCCGTGACGTCATGGGTGAGGACACTGGAGAAGAAAGTATACTTAATAAATCTACTGACGGTTTCTTATTTAACCTAAAACTGTACCTGGCGCTTGGTCGTGAGGAGTAGGAGGATGAACTGTGGCGAGGTGGCGTCGCAAGTTGTCGCTTCGCCCAAAGCGTCTGCCGCAGACGTGACAATCGAGATGGCGGTCGTTATGGGCGGATGCAGTGTGGCGGGCCAGGTTTCCAGCGTTCGCGAAGACGCGGCCGCAGACCTCACACATACGAGGAACAGCCATCTACAAAAACATCGGGTATCTGTACTCCCCGTCCACCACAAAGGCACAGTTGTCACAGCAGAAACACTTTGGTAGCGGTACCCCTGGGAACGAGGCGAGTCTAACCCTTTTAATAATATTGGATAGAAATAAATAGCAAGAATCGCTGCTATGACATTCCAAACACTCGTACACGTCTTTTTCTTTGTTACGCTCACACATAGCGATTTCACCCTCGTCTGTAATTCCACTAGGTACTCGAAATTTCGATTTAAAAGCAAAACCAAATTTTATTTCGCTTAAATAATTTTTAAAGAGGAGTGGATGTGAGTCTATTTTGCTTTTTAAATTTGATTCATTAATTGTAATCGTTATAAAACACAACTGTTCCAAGGTCATTACAGTTCCACTCATCTCCATCTGAAAAGAAACAAGGACAAGGCTCAGTGTACTGAGATATGTAAAATATTAATATTAGCTAATTAGGATTTAGAGCATTGGTAAATCGGCTGATGAAAAGGTAAATTACATGTTACTTATATTTTAAGATATCCAAATAGAAAGCTCCACACAGTCGCACAAGCAATGAACAACAGGTTGTATAAGAGTATCACAGAGACAGCAATACTTCGTCCGCACAGTAAGAGCTCCAAAGACAAACTGACGAAACCCTTGAGGACGCGCTCATAAATAGCACTCCGGTCGGGAGGAGGCCTCATGCAACGCACATACCGGAACCTTCTAGAACGGAGGGGTGATGGAGTGGAGGGGTAATGGAGTGGAGGGTTCTGGAAGGTCGCTGATGAGTAAACAGCCTCGGGCGGTCACGTAGGCCCTAGCACGCACCTCGACACGTGACGCCACGGAGCCGCTCGCAGTTTGGTTTAGTCAAGCCGGCATACAACGTGTAACGAAGTCGCATCAAATTCAGTCAGCAAACAGCTGAGATCCCATAAGGAAAACGCGTTTAAAAATTACTATCGGGCCTGTTTAACGGTGGATTTTCAATTTTCTTTAAGGGATGGTTTACTTAGACCGCCACCCGACATGTGGTGAAGTTTCATAAAAATCGGTCGGTAAACAGCCGAGATCCCATAAGGAAAACGCGGTGATAAATTAATAGCGGTCTTGTTTGATGGTGGATCTATGGGGTTCTTTCGTCATTCGCTTCCTCTGGGATAGGCCTACACTCTAGAAAAAGTCCCGTGGGAATCGGTTGGTAAATAGGCTAGTTATTAATTTTCAAAAGTTTTTTCCTCATGTTCAAGGTCATTACGAAAAGTGCCGCAGGCGGGGGGCATCCTCACGCCAGGTTACGTAATCGGAGGGCATCCTCACACCAGGTTACGTAATCGGGGGGGGGGGGTTGCATCCTCGCATCCTCACTGCCTTTGCTGGTTTTGAATCATCCAATGCCCCCTACTTTCGGTGAAACCCGATGACTGATTTTAATCCTTATTTTTCTTTAGGTTCTGTATTTATAAATATTTGAGCGACTAATTTACGTTGCAGTGCCAATGGGGCCCTGGACAGCATAACGTCCCAGTCTGACTAAAGTGCAAATAACAACTGTAAAACTTTTTGGTTTTATTAGTTGACTGATTCTGGATCTCAATTTCCTACAAATTATGACTATTTTTGTATTTTAACAACTCTTTAATGGTATTACTGGACAAAAATCCGGGCTTGGGGAATGTAGCCCCAGTGTGGAACTGTAATGCGAGTAACTATTTACTGTGTGAGTGTGTGCGCCTCAAGCAAGATTAATTCATGTTTAGGACTCTAAATCCGATAGACTGTTCTGTATCTATACACACTTTAACAATAATACCAAGGTACAATAATAGCGAGGGGGTTGGGGGGCGCAGCTCTTCGGTGGGACAAAGGTGCAAATAACTATTTCAGTAGTTCTTAGTCTGACTAAATGATTGTGGACCTTATTGTCCTCAAAATGATGTATCTCTTTCTGGGAGGTACAGCCCCCCTAAAGAAGCGAAAACTACTCTAAATCTGCTTGGTAAGACTACCCAATACAAGATTGTTATTTTCCAAATTCAATATTTCTATACGTTTTAACAATACTATCAGTAGTGGGCATTTGAGGCTGCTAGACCGGAAGTGACGTCATCCGGTCACGTGACCGGATGCGCTGTCATTAAACACGTCATTTGAGCCTCAGCCAGTGACGTAGGCGGTTTTGTGACGTAATGAGGGAAAGGTTAAAGTTCAAGGTCACTGGGAGGTAATTTTAAAAAAGTACTACCTCGCACGCGTAAAATCCGATTGTGATTCGATAGTTTTCATTCGATAAAATATCGAATGAAAACAATCGAATGAAGCAATCGAACGATACGAGTGCGAGGTAGTACTATTTCATTTATTACTTTAATGTTTACATTTCTTTTTATTTACAATAAGTTATGTTTACAATAATTTATGTTTACAATAGTTCCCCGTTGTTTGTCGTCATCGATGTTGTTGATCCGGAGTCGCGGCCGTCAGACGCAGTTTTCAAGTGCTGCGCTTGTTTGTCCAATCGGTCCATCCCGACTGTGTGTTCCTCGCCTATTTATGTGACCGCAGGGAACACACAGTCGGGACGAGCAGCTCGATGTTCACCGGTCGAGAGCCGGAGGTGTACTGGCTATTCACAAGCTAGCGTTGTAATCGTACTAAATGGTGGGGGTAAAAGTGTGGTGGGGCGGAGCAGATGGCGGACGGCAGATGGCAGGCGGCAGATGGCAGGCGGCAGATGGTAGGCGGCAGGTGGCAAGTGCGCGGCAGATGGTTGCTACTCCATTCGCCGCCAAAGTAATGCAAGCCGTCGCCGTATTTCTTGTATTTTATCTTGACGGTTCATTTGATATGTTTTACATCTACATATGCAATAGCTGAAACACCTGCACTTACGACAAGCTTTCCCGTCAACTTGATCGCCTGGTATTTTAAAACATTGCAACTCGCAACAATATGTCTTCAAATTGTTATCGAAAAATAAATTGTTCATCGGTGGCAGCGACATGTTAGCTGCAGCGTGTGTTAGACAAGACTGAGACTAACTTCACTGCTCCCTCTCTTTTATACCCCTTCATAAGTTAACCCTGAATGAAAGTTCAAGGTCATCCATTTGAATTTAAAAAAAGCAACACAGCAGTATATAAAATAATATACTGCTATGTTGCTGTTTTTTTTTTTCTTTTAATGTTATTCTTTTTTTCTTTTTTTTTCTTTATTAAACAAACATTTTACAATACAATAAGCTTAAGTCTAACATTGATGACTAGAAATACAAACAGAGAAAAACAAATAGAGACATTATGTACAATGATGCATGATGTGCAGAGTGAGTTCCGTCGAGTTGTTGCCGCTTACACCGTGTGATACCAAATACAACGTCCCCGGTTGAATATCTCGCAAGTCTTCATATTGTAGCAGTTGAACAAATCGTTTTGGAAGAAATACTTGAAACTTCGGCTCATCTCCTGGAGTCATAGGTCCTTCGCACAATGATACTAGAATTGCTTCTCCATGTGTGGTTTCCACTTTCTTGATGCTATGAATAATGTAATGCCTTTGTTCTTTTAGTTCTGAACATTTTTTAGTTAGCAGAAGGTTCGATTTTGAGTGAGTGTTGAATTGATCAACCAATGTTTGTAGATATTGTTGTGATGCCATCTTCGTCAGTGGTGGTGTCTTCTGTGATGTTGCCTCTTCGGAGTCTCGAATAATACTCGTGCTGAAGCGGTGTTGTCTCCTTGTATTTATAGGCCCCGCTACCCCCACCACATTTCTGTTCTCCGCTACCCCCACCACATTCCTGCGTTTGTTTCAAGTAAGCAGCCAAACGATATGCGTTGTACAATGCACAGTTTGTTTGACCGTGTTTAAGATCTTTTGCAGCGACACAAATATTACCGAGATTAATGTTAAAGTCCTTACTGATAGTTATATCGAAAACATTACCGTGCGTATACTTTTGTATCCAGTTCTTTTTTTCTAATCCTCTTGTGTATATATGTGAATATTGTTTGCAAAAGTTAAACATAATACTGTGCAGATTACTGTAGCTTATAAATCCTTCATACCAATGTATGTGATGAAAGTAGTTTGTTATCCATTTGTTTGTACTTTTTGCTTTGGTGTTAGGTTTGTTAAAAGAAAAAGGAGCTTCAAACGTGAATGGGTAGGCTACAAATGTAAGCAAGTCTAAAATTACTAATTCCTTGATAATAAACCTATCGTCATTATTTCGAAATGCTTGAAATTCTATTACACAAGGCTTTACACTCACTTCTTCATCCCCTCCGCTCATCATGGCACCTAGCGATCAACTAAACTGTTTTCCACACCACGGTAGGTTAAATACCAGGCCGTACAGTTGCAGGCGCGTTGGTGTATATTTAACGTGGGCACCGTCCCCAATAGGCCTACCCCACGTGTGTTCTTCTTTACTAAGTCAAACTTTAGTCTTTTTTAACTTCTTCTTCTTGTGTTTCGTTTTCTTCTTCTTCTTGTTTCTCCGTTTCTTCTTCTTCCTGTGTTGTTTCTTCTGTAGCTTCTGTAGCGATTTCTACAAGTGGTTCAAAATCCTTTAACTTTCTCCACATGCAAACTTCATGAGGTATTCTATTAAAAATAGATGTATCCACAGGTCCGTACACGATGGTGCTATCAGGTTGTTTTTCCAAAGTATCGACCAAATATTCTTTAATAATAGCGCTTGCAAATACCAACTGTCTCATGTACCTTGTAATAGGTTCTGTTGCGTAGTTTAAAACGTAGAATTCTTCACGTGACAGTAGAATCTTATTTTCATGTTGAGTCAAGTCTCTAATTCGCACTTGTAGTTGTCCGCGATGTTTAACAATATCGATTTCATTGTCACAATCCAAAAGTCGAATATGTGTTTTCCTTCCACACAAACTGTTAGTTAAATAACATTCTATTAAATGTACATGTTTCAAAAATGACTCCCAAGCATTTTGCGAAAATAAAACCTTTTTTGTTCCATGGTGTAGTATTACTGTAGGGGAATAATCCAATGATTTCATCAATCCAACTGATACACTTTTACTGATGCATGCTGAGATGGGGTAAAAGATTCGCAGAAAAACTTCAGTTAAAATGTGAGGAGGAATATTTTCTTCAACTTTCTTCTTCCTCTTTGGTACTACCTTTGATGGGTCTGCATTAATTTCCTCCTCTCTATCTCTTTTACCAAACTTTAAAAATGCAGTTATTTCCTTGATGATTTCTGCTTCACTAGTATTATCACGTTCCAATAACGGTGCTACCTCTGCATCACCTTGTACAACAGATGGAGAACTCATTTTGTAGAAGATGTTACCCATGCGCCGATAGACGATCAACTGAAGACTTGCATTGCTGCTCCGCTATTTATAGGTTAGCGACAGTGGCGGTGCCGGTGGTGGTACAACGTTTTACAATACTGTCTTTACAATACCGGTCAACGGTGTGTATGTAACAATTTTATCGTGCAAAATTAAACAATACGCAGATGTATTTGCAGGTACGTTTTCTTGAAATTCCATTTCTATTTTTATATCAACACTAGGCGATTTTACAGATTCATTTTGTTTGGAACAATCAATTACAACAATCGGAGCTTTCGATTCAAACTGAACGGGAGATAGTAGAGGTGTATTTGTTTTGCCGTAATATGAATTTTGGAACCTAGCGTACATGTCGTATAAAACACTGTATCTTTTCTTATCAAAAGAAATATTAAAGTTGTCGTAGGGAAAGAATTGTGAATTCAGGAACACTTTACAGTTTGTTAATTTACAATGGTCAAATTCACCAGCATTTTCAGTTATTATACTTTTCTTCTTCGTTTGTAATCCAAATATTACATATCTCGCTTTTTCCAAATGAGTAGAAGTTTTTACAGTCCATGTATGCCGTTGTGTTGTAGGTAAAACGGGGTATTCATGAAACTCCCAGCTTCTGAATGGCATTACAATGTCTCGATCTGATTTTAACTTTCTTAATAATGTAATCCTGTGTTCATCATTTAGTCGCACATGTGGTACTCTCCAAACAATCTTGTCTAATGTTAATTTCCAGTCTAAATTGGCATCAGTTGTTCCAGTAGCTGCTTTAATAATATCTTTATCGTTTGATGATCTTAATAAAACTAGTTCTTGTTTTACATTTATTATTATTCTTCTGTAGTCTTCAGCAAATCCTAGGAGTAATCTTAAAGGTACGTAGAAATCAAAGTTTCCCGAAGAGTCAGGAGCGATTGTACTTTTGTCTGGTGCAACCCATCCTGCAACAGCTAACAGATTCTTCTCATTTGGTGTTAAAGACGCTAATCTTTTCAATGTACTGGAAATTCCAACCTTTTTTGTTGAATCGACTGTAACTCCTGAAATTTCATATCTAATCTCGTCAAACAAAAATGCCATAGGATTATTTATGAACGGAACAGTGGTTCCAGCAGTACCATCATTTTTTGTTACTTTTCCTTCAATATATAAATAACTTTCGCATGGAAGAGTATAAATGTTGTTGTATAGGAATCCTAATTTCATCGTTATTGTTTAATTTGGACGAAGCGTAAGGGTTGTGCGTGTGATATTCCTTTTCCCATAAGGTCTCGTCGAATGTTGGACCCTGCGCTATATCCAGTATATCCATTGTTAATGACTTTTAATCCAATTTCTTCTAGAAAACGAATGTTGTCACTTGTTAACCCTTCTACAGCTGATGAGCTACTGACCTCTTTGCTTGTTGGCTCTCTCTTTTTAAATGATAACCCCATTGTCTAAGCGGATGATTTTATATGCATTCTTACAGTAATAGCTTCTCCTCTAAAGTCAATAAGGTTTCCGTCTTGATCCACTATGTTCAGCACGATGTCTGAAATGAAACTGGTGTTTAACGGTAGGTACACAAGGTTTTGAGGCTTTTCTACTATCTTGAAACCCGGTGCAACTGATGGGTAGAATGTGTGTAATATATGACGATTCTCTCCATCTCTGTAGGATCCTTGTATAATGTTACATGTAATGTCTATGCTATTATTTTTGATGATCGTCACAGTTTTATTCCCAGAATGAGTTTTATTAGGTTCTAATACTTTTGTTTCCTTAGAAAACCCCAATAAACTACCAATTGAATGTTCTTGACTAAAATCAATATAATACTTAGACGTAATTTCGGCTTTCATTGTATTGTTATTGCCTTTTATCGTTATATTTTCTTTTCCCATATGTTTTTGTATAACTTCATTTATATTATCAATTTCATAAGCTCCTGTTGGTAAACTGAATTCTTCCAAAGCTGAATACTTTCCTTTATCATCTTTTGTCTTGTAATAATGTATTTTGTTATTAATTCCTTCACTAACGTTTGGAATAGAGTTATATGTTGTTAAATCCAATAATGCGGCTTCCCATAGTCTTCCTTTTTGCAAACGTAGCGCTGGAAACAGAATAATGCGCAAAGTACATGAGTTACCGGTTAATGACACTGTATACGAGGACATCTTAAAGTTGACTAACACTTTTAGCTAAAAAGTCTAAACATAAATGACCACAAATGGATGTATCATCAGGTTGTTTTCTTGTATGATTGTAAAAAACATTTTCTGCCGCACGAAAGTATTGTTGAAGTTCTTTCGGTGGTGGAAGGTCTCCAAAACTGTCGAAATAATAAATGGTTTTACCAAGTTTCTTGTAACACACCCAATGAGTGCCTAATCCTTCACTATTATCCAAATTTACAATACCAGTCTCATTTTTCCACATTTTAACCGGTAACTCATCTTTCATAAATACTCCTCTAAAAAATGGGATTTTCAAACAAGAAACATATGTAATCAGTTCTTCATTGGTCAATTCTTTGTTTTTAATTATTAATTGCTCTTTCTTATTTAATACACACGATACGGTCTTAGGTATAATCCTCCTCCCTTTTTTATCATTGACCATATTGTTGGTTTCTTTTTAGCTTTACCACTGGTAGATCGACGTTTTCTTCTGATATTACCTCCTTGTTTTTTAGCGGGTTTTTTCCCACGCCTTCTTCTCTTTCCTCCTCCAAACGTAGTTTTTGCTTTCATTGCTGCTGTTACTGCTAAAGACGCTGCTTTTTCACCAATACTCGCGTCACTAGATTTTACTCTTTGCCAAGCTTTCTCAGCAAGTGCTTTATCCGCTATTGATCTATTTTTAGTATCACCAAATTTGGAATACGCTATATCATGCTGTTTACAAGCCTGATCGAGCTTATTTATTCCAGGATCTCCTCTAGCAAGACGTTTCTCTAATTTGGTTCCAGGACCACAATATTGATATCCTCCAGGTAAATGTAATTCCACAGGTAATAAATCAATCGCCTTGTTAACTATAGCTCCAACCGGTTTACTCAATAGAGAAAATGCTGTTGATGCTATTCCCCTTCCTCTCTGTAATCTCTCTCGATTATGACCGATGCGTTTAACCCTCGACATGACTATTTATAGCAAAACTTACAATCAGTAAGTGCACTCTATAAATGTTTTACAATGAATGTAATATTAGTTTTGGTTTCTTGTATTATATACTGTTTAAAATCCATTTATTATATCGAAATGGATTTATTAATTAAATGTAGACATATTAAATAAAAGTAGTAAAAATAGAAATAAGGTGTAATTGAAGATGTTCCAGATGTTTCTCCGCTGGTGATGGTATCGTTGTCTTCGGTAAAATGAATAAACTTTAAATAGTTGTCATGTTCCCTTAGAAACTTGCCACTTAATCGTTGATAATTGAATAACACATCCCAGTCTAGTTTATCTTTAAAATTGTCAATGTAATTCTCAGAGAGATTTTGATATTTACTTATTACTTCCCAACAGTTATTAAAATTTGATGTAATCTCTACGAGGAAGTCTTCTGAAAACTGTTGTCTTTGTAAAATATGGATCCAGTTAACTCTGTGAAAATAAATTCTTAACATAGTCATTGTAAAGAGGTAATGTATAGAAAGTTGTTCCCAATCCATATATCTATCAAACCGTTGAACAAAACCATCTGTCAACACTCCTTGGGGAAATCTCGGCTCTTGAGATATTAAACTCCACGCAGTAATATTGGATTCCATCATCCTCTCTGTATCGTCTCTCGAATATGACTGATGCTTTATCCCTTATCATGGGGGGTATTTTAAATTCTTTTTTCTCTTATGTAATCTTCATTGTTTTCTGTTGGTTCATTAATCACATTCACTTTATCCTCCTTTCCTAATGTCTTGACTTTAGAAAGCTTAGATGGTTTATCTCGTTGATTAGGTTTCTCTGTATTGTGTATATTTTTCCAGTCTAAATAATTGTGACTGTCAACATCTGAAGCTGCATCTCTTCCTGAAGCCCGATGGATATAATGGAATAGAGCTGCACCAAACCTTTCCAAATGTTTTCCATATTCCGTAGTCCATTTCTTGTGTACAATATCAAACATTTTCTTATTTACAGCGTCTCCATCCTGCTCACAATCACCTACATTTGATAATTTTAATTTTTATACATCATAGCTTGTGTCAGTTTTATTCCTTTTGTAAATCGTTAACAATTTTAGAGTAGCTAAATTTACTGCTTCACCATCATAAATGGGATATTGTATATCGCTTAACCTTTTACCGGAAAACCCCCAATGATCTTCGTGTACAGTTGGGGTTCTTTTTTCCATGTACTGTACCGTAACCGCATCAGACGACATAAGCAGATCACCAACATTTTGAATTACTTTTCCTTCAAAATTATAGTTGCCGTCAGGTGTTAACGGAAACCCAGCTCTTTTTTCACTATATCCAGATTTTACTCCAAACTCGGAATACCGTCCAAACTTGTCCACACTCATGATGTAACTGAATCGCTATCGTTTAGGTTCTTATTATATATATGCGTCTACTGAACAATTATTCCTTGTTTTCGCAGTTCATCAACCAAAGCTACCCATTCGTTTTCTAAACTAGTGTGCCCGGCTTCCATGGCTTCATGTAATAATCTCATTCGATCAACTAACTTATTCATATCGTTGTAATATATTATATTAGTTTTATACAAATTTTTCAATAATCCCCTTCCAGATGCGGTAGGATCAGTTGTTTTTCTCTTTTTATGCAAAACATTTAATTCAGCAGAAGATAAAGCTCTTCTTTTAATTTGAGCTTTTTTTGATTTTGAGGGGAAAAGACTAGATATAATACTTGTATATTTTATTGACCGATTTCTATGAATAGGTAGGTCTTTGGAATACTTTTTTCTATGTGCATTTGTATACTCTAATATATTTTTAAACAATTGTAAATCCCTTTTAGTATATTTACCAGGATTATTTTTAAAGATAAGTTCAAACAAACCTTTTGTACCTTTATATTTCTTATCTCCAATAACTATATCATCATTTTCGTTTATATCTAACTTGCTATCTCCAATCATTAATCTTTTATCCTCTATTCTAGCTCCATAGGTATGATAATTTCGATTAGCATGTGCGGCGTGTAACATTTTTAACGTATATGTTCTTCCAAGTGTTCCTTTAAACATAATATCCGTGCCTAATTTGCTTAAGTTGGATGGGTTAATATCCTCTTCTTCTGCTCTTGTATCTTGTATCTTCTGCAATATCCTTTTCCTTTAAATCCTCTATATCTCCGCTTTCTTCATACTCGTCGCTTTCTTCAGATGTATGTAACTGGCCAAAACTTTCATCATTCTGAAATTCTTCTTCATATTTGGAAATTGGTAGCATTTTGTCTCCTTCGAAGCGAATTGAAGGTTTTTCCATATTTTGTGCTAATCGCTTTAAAGGTTCAGTAACAGGTTTGAATGTTGTTTCTAAAAATTGCTCTCTTTCATTTATACCTGATTTTAAAGCTCGGTTTTTTTGTATAATAGAATCACTAAGTGATTTTATTTCCTATAATAGCTTTTCCTGGTTAACCATCTTCACACCTTGACGACTTGTACAGTAATACCGCTAATCAGTGTATTAAAACGAATTTATCAAAACCTATTCTATAACGACCATCTTTTATAGCACGATCTTTCATAATAACCAAAAATCCATACTTTTCCGCCCATGCTTTTCCGCAAAGCTCTTTAAACTTTTCAAATGGCATATCCGCATTCACATGATCGTTATATATATGTTTTAGGTTAGTATCATCTTGTTTGAATACAATTAGAATATTTGCATTATCTCTGATAAGTTGTTTTGGGATTTTGTTATAAGTTTGTCCTATATATATATGCTGTCGATGTTATTATGTCTTCCCATGGCAAAGTAGTTTCTAATAGTATCCTGATTTTCACAAGATACATCGTCAAATATAAATACAGAATACGGTTTCGCTTCGTTTGGTTGCATAATGCTATCACTAGCGTTAAATTTGTAAAAATTAACATCGGACACATCAGATAGGATTTTATCCAGCAATTTATACTTTGGTTGATGTAGAGACTTTGGAAAAATATATAGGTTATTAAATCTTAATCCCTGCGGATTAGTGATCAAATTAAAGACGACATTGGTCTTTCCACAGTTTGAGGGGCCACTTACTATACATCGAACAGTGTTTGTAAGTAAACTACCGTGTTTACCATTGTTGATTTTAACGTTATCCACAGTTAAATCATCTATGTTATTAATATTGAATCGATCTTTATGGTGAATAATCTCCATCCTGCTCAAAGGTTAACGATGAAATGAGTTGCTTGCATTACACCAAGTCCTTTATAGGTATCCATGAATCCTCAGTTTTGTTAAACCCTAACCACCGCACTTTAACTGCGTCCTTTTTTCTTTGTAACACTTTTTCAACAAGATATACATCACCTACTGTTGACTTTAACATTTCATGTCCATAAAATGCACCTTGCAACAAATCTCCTGTGTTATCTTTTAAGATATACGTTTCAGGTACAGTCGGTTGCACTTTATACACTGTAAAAACTTCATTCGTCCAATTGGGAAGGTATTTCTTGGTAAACACTCCCTTATATTTACTAATCCGTACTTTATCACTTACATTAAATTTTCTTGGCTGCATTTTTTCTACTTTAGGCTTTGTATTTTTCTTTATGCGTTTTAATACATCTTTTGCATTTCTTCTATTTACTTTGTTAGGTTTCATACCGATAGTTCTATGAAACCTGTTGTTATAATCATTTATTAATTGTGGTAAAACATCATACCATACGTAAGAACTTCTTTTTGAAAATTGTTTATACAGTGCTCCTTTTAAGGTTCTATTGAATCTTTCTACAATAGCTGCTTTTTTCTCTGAATTTGTAGAATAATGATTTATTTTATATTTATTCATTAACTGTGCAAAGTTTGTATTAAAGTATTCTGTTCCATCATCAGTTTGTAAATGTTTAATTTTGTTTTTATCTCTTTTTATGGCTATTTCCATGGCTTCTGTTACGCTTTTACCAGTCTTGTCCTTTAGAGGCAAAGCGTCTGCAACTTTTGTAAAACAATTAATAATTGTGAGTATATATTTAAATCCTTTGTTTATTCTGCTATGCGGTCGCATTTCAATTAAATCCGCTTGATATAGATCATTTATCTCTTTTATAACAGTATTTATTCTTGGAAACTTTATTCTTGCAGGTTTGTGTAGTTCATTAATAATCTTCTCCTTCAGGTCTGACATGATGGTTTCACGAAGACAGCTGATATGGTATTAAATATTCTTTTGTATAAATCTGCTTATATAGGTCAAGGTCATTCCAAACTAATGTATAAAAGGGGGAACACAGCAAAATACTGCTGTGTTCCCCCTTTTATAAGGAAAGGAAAAGGGATGTAGAACGATGAAAGGGTTACTCATCAATAGGGTTGAGGGAATAGTGGCCGAATGGTAGAGTGTGGATGTTGTCTGCAAGGATGTGTCGTTTATCATCATTTGAAGAGAGAGCTTTTTTTACTTCCGTCACGCTGTACAGCTGATGGTTGAAACTTCTGATTGTGTTGAATTTTGCTGTTATATCTTGATCTTCAAATAAACATTTCTTATAGTGATTAAAATGCACATTCTTCTTTAAATACAAACTTTTTACTCCTTTAGCTTTCTTAATGACTTGGTTTTCATTTAGTTGTAAAGAATATAATTTTGACATTAGTGCAACAATTTCTTGAAGTATAACACCATTGGCGTCATCTTTAAATTTGCCAAGCACTTTTTTGTTTCTGTCATTGTCGTAGTTTGGATGATCTTTTGGATAGTCGGAAAAGTCAAAGTCGTTTTTGTAATCGAATGTCCGAAGATCTTCATACATATCGTTAGTAATTATCCAATATATAAAAGCGTCTGTATCCATGTAGGAGATGCCGATGTTTTCCCGTCCATAAAAGGTGACCATCTTTTTGTAATGAAAATCGTACATATGAGTCTTGGAGATATCCAGGATTGACATTCCTATATACAAAGGACGATCCATCTTCACACTTGTTTTCTTCATAGATACAGCTACAAGATTTTCATTAATAATTATAGATGTATTAAAGTTCGGCTGTTGTACGAGTTTCTGTAGTTTGTTCGGATCTGTAACAAGTTTAACGTTTTTATGTCTTCTTTTGTTTTCTAATGTTTTACCGAATATCGCATTGTTCATTAATTTAAAAAAAGTCTTTTTGAAAGGCTGATGTAGCGGCTGTTCTTCTGGTAGTATTCGAGTCTATGTACGGTTTCAACCAGCACGATTGGGAAAATTCCACAGCTCTATTAATTTTAGTAAGACGTAAACCTAATTCGATAGCTTGTTGAACAACCCAATAGTGAGCTACGTATCGTTGTTTATTGTTAAGGGTCATCATTAATTTGGGGTGTTTTCCAGTTGGTGAAATTTCTGTTCTTGCAAGGAGTGGAAGGTCATAATGAAGATCGTGTAAATGTTCTGGATATTCAAAGTCGCAATCCAAAATATATCCGGTATCTCCATGTTTTGGAATTTGTGATATATCCCCAATACAATCGGGATCAACCCATTTAAAGTTGTCAAATGGAAGTGGGTTCGACATGGCCCATCCATACAGATTATTTGCGTCGAAATAACCCAAGTACGTTGAAGGTTTCTCTTGATCATGGTCAGGTAGATATTTGTTGTTGGCTTTAACATGTCTTGTCACGCTTTGAGTTAATCCACCTCTAACACCCGACTCAACCATTAAAACCATATCTATATCTGTTAACAGCTGGAGTTTGCATTTTGTTTCTTTCAGCATTGCTTGCCAAGCTAGTCCTGGAGATGTATACGAATGTAGAGGGTCCAAACCGTATGCTGCAAAACAGGTTCTTCGGAATTCTTCTATAACATCGCAGAGAAGAGTCACGTCAAGTTTTACATAAAAGTCTGAGTATTCTCCTAAGGTCTTCATATCCAACTCGTTCCATACTCGACATGCATGTTGATAATCTTCAAGTGAAATTTCCGAATCATTAAGTTTGTTGTTAAATTGTTCTGGTGGAGGAAGTGATGTTTCATTAAATCTATGCAGTCCATCGATGTAATCGTAGGGGAAGACCCCTTTTCGAAGAACCAGATCCATTTTACTACTGGCTACAATTTTGCTTGTTTCTATCAGATCTTCTCTTTTTCAATTCTCAGTTAATTTCATTAGGCTAGAAGGCATAAATCTAAACGAATCAATAAACCTAAGTTTTATTTTGCCAACCTTTTTAGAGAAGCTTATAAATTTTTCCATTGTTGTTGCCAAAACATCTATCGCCCCATCATCTCTTCCCAATTCGGGAATTATAAAGTGAGAGTCATATCCACTAAGGTTATGTAGAACAACGGGTATAAAAGATGGAAGTTTGTAATTCAAGTTGCAAGCGTTACAGGCTGCACCTCTGTAGACACAAGGAACAAGCCAAGTGTTTACACCTACAGCTTCCATAGCGATATGATGATTTTTACCACGCTGTTGCAGTATATAAAACATTTCCCCCTCCAGTTTTTATTTTTAATACAACATTTTTGTGTCAACCTTGTCCGCATGAAATATCTCTAAGTCCACATTTCTTCCAATATTTGATCAAACGACGGTTTTTCTAAGTCCCGTCAGTAGGTCAAGGTCATCTGACATAATGCCAAAGCGGGGAATAGAGCATAACATACTGCTGTATTCCCCGCTCTGTATTGGGGAAGGGGACAAAAGACAACAAACAAGAGACTGATTTTAAACAAGAGACTGATTTTATATTTCGCAAACGTTTCTCATGGGTGAGATAGGTGGTGTCAACCGGTTTGCATGGCCGTATTGATCTTATTGACAAGGCCGGTTTTCAGGGCCGAACCTTATTGTCAGGGGTTTAGGAAAAGGATGAGAAACAAGATACATTACTTTGAAAATAAAGACTTTACCAGCAACAATGTAAAAGAAACAAATTAATCAGTTAACGTTACTTTTACAAAAACAGCCGAGGTCGGTTTTGCAAAGGTCAACAGTATCACTGAAACCCGGTGGGACGTAGACCCAAACACCCGGCGTCAGGCTGCTGCGAACCCAAGTTTTGACCAAGGTTGTTGAGGGACCTGTAGGGCCGGGAGTACATATGTTATTAGTAAATAAAACACTTCAAACCAATACCACACACTAACATATATATTAGACTAACTACATTACCTAGCAGCAAACTACAAGCGTTATCTAACATGCATAAACAAACTAACTAAACATGCAAGGGCGCGGATCTCTTAATTGCGCGTCGGGCCCAACGCACACTTAACAGACCTACGCTGCAGCAGAGTGCAACCCACTGGGACGTATATCCAAACAACGGGCGGCAAGCTACTGCGACGAGACTGCGGACTGCTCCCGCTTATAAAGGCAAAGTGACGTCACCGAAGCGGAAGGGGGGAGGTCGAATGGGGGGGTGACCTTGAACATGACCCAAATCGGGGGGGGGTTACGTCAAGGGGGGGTGTCGTCACGGTGGAAGGGGAACAGGATGTAGACCGGTCTTTAGCTTTCTACCCGTATATGGAAATGTCACGGTTACACTTGACGACCCGCTTTGCTCCGTCTGGCACCTCATTCCAGCTTCAACCATTGACTGGTACACTTCACAGCTCTCGCTCTCTCTCTTCTTACAAAATGACTTCGCCGATAACCAACGAGAAGCTGAAAAGGATTAAGGAATCCTTGAAGAAGACGGCTCCAAAGACAAGCAGATTTAAACAACCTTCTTCCCTCAGAATGAGGCTAAAGAGGGATTTTAAAAACCACCCTCTTTACTACAAACAAGGTTCTTCTGGTTCGACTTCTTCATCAACAACGGAACGACACTATGCCACACGGGATCATCTGCACGTGTTGCAGACGATGAAGACCTTGACGGAAGACGAATTGGTATCTCCCATTGAAGTTACCAAAACAAAATTCAGACATTTGAGAAGAAACTTCCCGTACAGAGCGGTGCTGAAGAACGGAAGCACCTACTACTTAACTACCCGGTGAAGTTCTCATTGAGGTGGAATTGCCACGATCAATTCCGGCACCACCAGAAGTGTCATACAAGCAGACCTTGTCCTTGGTTGAAGAAGAGAGTAGAGTGAAGTGGACTATAAAGTAAAATCCCTTACCATCCCACCCTCCCTCCACAAACGGTCCTTTTCAGGACCACCCTAAGCATTTCAAGTTAGGGACTTGGCCTGTACATAGGCAGGAGATTTTGTTAGTCTCTGGTTTGAGTACAGTCCACTTTGTGAAAATTTCTAAGTCCCAAGGTCCTTGAACTTGACCTTGACCTTGACCTTGACCTTGAACATGACCCATGTTGGGGGGGGTACAAAGTTTTTCCAAAGTATGTCATGTGGGTACTCAAATTACGCGAATTGATCAGACGAACAAGGAGGTGCAAACAGAATTTTGATCCACCCAAGGGTATAGCAGCAGAAGCGAAAAAAGTACAAAGTTTGTCCAAAGTATGTCATGTGGGTACTCAAAGTACGCGAATTGATCATACAAACAAGATGGTGCAAGCAGAATTCAGATCCGATCAACGGTATAGCAGACATAGCGAATAAACCAATGTTTTCAAGGTTACATACTAATATCTTCTTTATTATTGGGTTAAAGTACAGCGAGTGGGTACTCAAATTACGCGGAATAATCAGACGAACAAGATGGTGCAAACCGAATTCAGATCCGACCAACGGTATAGCAGAAATAGCGAAAAACCCAATGTTTTCGAGGTTACATATTAATAACTTCTTTATTATTGAGTTAAAGTATAGCGAGTGGGTACTCAAATTACGCGGGTTAATTAGACGAACAAGATGGTGCGAATAGAATTCAGATCCGACTGAGAGTAGGGAAGAAATAGCGCGAAAACAACACTTTCAAGGCCTGACATAAATAAATACTTTGTTTATGGATTAAACTACGACAAGTTATTTATAGTTTAAAGTATACCGAGGTAACGTTGTGGTGCGGGTAGGTCGGGTTGGTATCATACACGCTAGCGCTATATCATTATACTTTCAGCTCTTGCAGGATTAACATCTACCTATAGAGTTTGTGTTATTCTAAAGATGTCACAGTTTTACAGAAATATGACGAAGGTGTCCTTCAACAGTCCGCCTGCCACCACCTTCTACTTCTCCGACTGTGAAGATAGAAGGTCTACGCTGTTAGTGGATTGTGAGCGATTTCGCCGTAGAATACTCCAGGCTGAAACATTCTTAGCAAGTTGTCTGCTACGCAAGATGCATCATATGAGTACATGCAATAAATTAGATCACAGTGACTGTTATGATTGCGCAAAAACAGTGTCGAGCAAGAATTGTTAATGTTTTCAGTTACGGAGCTCCGATCCTCACAGAGTCAGAGCTAGACCCTAACTAATGCATGTCCCGTAGTTATTGTGCGATGTGAACACTTGGTGGGGGAAACTGGTGTGGTGGGGGGTAAAGGCGAGTGCCTATCCTACATGCTTGTATCACTTCAGTATACCTGCGGCTCTTGCATAGTTCACATGGATTCGCAAATACAAGGCACTACTGTTTCTTCCACATGTTCTTCTTTTAATATTGAGCAAGCTGACAATACAAATGATGAAATACAAGTACATGAAGTTTCTAGCACAATATCTTCTGATGCAGAAGCAATAATGTCATCCCTAATAGGGTTTGACTAATGATGGTGGATGTAGTAGCAACCATCTGCCTCGCACCAGCTGCCACCTGCCGCCTGCCATCTGCCGTCCGCCATCTGCTCCGCCTCACCACACTTTTACCCCCACCATTTTGTTTGATACCAAAACGCTAGCTAGCGAATAGTCAGTACACCTCCGGCTCTTGACCAGTGTACATCGAGCTCTCTGTTGAAATGTCCATCAAAATTAGGTGTATTCATTATGACTCTATTCATCTGGCGACTTTCCAAGACCTCGAGGTTTTTAATGAAGAGTTAAGACTTCTAATTGCGTCCGGCTACGATTTATCTTTGGAACTTTACGCATCAAAAAACAACATGGACTCTGCGCAGGAATCGAAGTATCTACCGTCTTTCATCAGAAAGCGAAGTGATGGCCGCAACTCGTCCGGATCAACAACATCGATGACGACAAACAACGGGGAACTATTGTAAACATAAATTATTGTAAACATAACTTATTGTAAATAAAAAGAAATGTAAATAATAAAGTAATAAATGAAATAGTACTACCTCGCACTCGTATCATTCGATTGCTTCATTCGATTTTTTCATTCGATACTTTTATCGAATGAAAACTATCGAATCACAATCGGATTTTACGCGTGCGAGGTAGTACTTTTTTAAAATTACCTCCCAGTGACCTTGAACTTTAACCTTTCCCTCATTACGTCACAAAACCGCCTACGTCACTGGCTGAGGCTCAGATGACGTGTTTAATGACTCAGCGCATCCGGTCACGTGACCGGATGACGTCACTTCCGGTCTAGCAGCCTCAAATGCCCACTACTACTATCAAGATAAAATAATAGCAAATGAGGGGGGGGAATAAAAGTTGAAATAATTACTTCAGAAGTTACTGATCTGACTGGTTGAATTATTCTTACCTCATTGTCGTCCAAATGGCGTCTCTGTTTGTAGGGTGTACAGCCCCCATCGTAAGACTAAGGGGGTGAGAAACTATTCTAAATCTGCTTGGTAAAACTGGCCAATTCAAAATTGTTACCCTCCAAGTTCTGTATTTCTATAAGTTTTAACAATAATATTAACATAACAAAATTGCAAATGAAGGGAGGGGAGTTGGGGGCGCAACCCCCCATTGAGATAAAAGTGGAAATAATTACTAGTTATTGAACTGACTGGTTGACTTATTCTTACCTCATTGTCGTCCAAATGGCGTCTCTGTTTGTGGGGTGTACAAACCCCCATCGTAAGACTAAGGGGGTGAGAAACTATTCTAAATATACTTGGTTAGCCTGGCCAATTCAAGATTATTTTACTCCATGTTCTGTTTTTCTATACGTTTTAACAATAATATAAAGATAAAGTAATAGAAAAGGGGAGGTTGGGGGGCATAACGACAGTTTTCCCCCACGTATAGTTTTCAGATTTTACACAATTGTTTTCCAGCACACTTCACGCTTCCAGTTAAAATATGGAACACATTTGTTAAACCATATTCAATTAATTAACATTTAAATTTGTAAACTTTCCATGAGGTAAATCATTGGATAAGAATTACTGCTTATAAAGTACGAGATACTAATACAGTATTGTTTCGTAACTATGGGGGAAATGCCCCCTATTCCCCCTCTCAGGGTTTTAAGGGGCAACATATTTTGAATTTCCTCTGTTGGTCAATGCTAACTTGACAAGCATATCAAGTTTGAACGAAATTGATCAATAAATAAGAGAGAAATGTTAATTTTTGTGTTCCCCATAAGAATAACATTGGACAACGTACTGCGTTTACCGCAAAATGCAAATTTAACTTTTCTCTGCAACCAGTAATCGTAGAATAGTAATTCAAGATACAAAATTATTTAGATTTTTGAGCTCTTTTCAATGGTGAATAGTTTAATTTTTTATATTTATGTTTTTTTAATGAAAAAAAAACTGAATTTTTGATATTTTAAGTCTTGTAATTTCTGAACCCAAATTTTTACGGAAATGCGGGTGGTGTCATTTTGTTGGAAAGCTAAAGTTCTACAAACGACTAAAGTTTAATCAAAATCGTTAGAGCCGTTTTTGAGAAATTTTGATTTTTCATGCTTTTTGGCGGTTTTGGGGGATAATTAACCTTAAAAATCAAAAATTCCAAAAAATGAAAAAGACACCTGGAGATATCGTGAATCAGTACCTACATACAAAATTTCATAAAAATCGGATCATTGGTTAGGGCTCTAGCTCTGTACACATCCATACAGACAGACAGACAGACAGACAGACAGACAGACACAGAGACATCACGTAAAAATCATTTTTTTGGGTTCAGGGAGCACCTAAACGAATATTTTCACTAACAACTCAAATTTGAAAATTTTGACGAAAACAATACTTTCTCCATGTACTATGTATAAGGGCGGAAAGTAAAAGGAACCCTATAATTTCCTTTTCTGCAATCAAAGTTAAGCAGTTAGTGATTAATTGATTTGCTAGAAAACGTACTACTCTATTATTTGTTTAATATTACAGCAGTTTTAAATAATATTGGTTATTTTATGTATTCAGCAGCACGAAGCTGAAAAGGAAATCAGATTATCGGTTTCACGTCTCACTGAATACGTCTGTTAAATCCCACCAAACTGAGCAGCAGATCCTTTACGAATATATCTTCTGGTAGAACTGTTAAATTACATTAGAAATAAACAAATCCAAATGTGCTCTATAAATTTTGATTAAGACTTTAGTGGTTTTTAGTATTTCTGATCCCTAATAAAACAGTTTGTCACGCATGGTTGGAAAAAATCTGGGTAGAATTTAATTGGGATAAACACTTCTTAAACAGTTTATTTTTTATTTCGCTCTAACAAATATATTGTGATTAAATTGTAATATGACCCTTGCATGTAGGTTTAATTATCATTATAGAACGATTAGTTTCGTGGAAAATTGTTGGGTTTTTGTGGAATTATTTATTACGTAAACACAAAATGTTATTCTTTTACGGAATCAAAATAATAATTAATCTCTTACCTAAGTTAGATTGACAACAAAACTTGGGATTTAGGTTAGGTTAATATTGACTAATTGAGGATATTACAAATATTTTTCTAGGAGCGGGATGCCCCCAAAAAACCTTTATTCACTCCTCTTTAGAGTAAATAGAATAAACGACTAAGGTGTGAAGCTGACCTAAGAATAAAGTAAAGTATACAAACCTAATGCTACATTTTGATTGATTACTAGTATTTTTCGTTGGAGGGAAGGAGTGTATTTCAGTTTCCTGATATTATTTAACGGTTTTTATATTCCATCCTGACGAATTAGGTTACAATCATGATAGTCATTCAACAGATTATAAACATTAGCTCAACATACAGATGCGAACCAAACCAGCAAGTTTAAGTTATTGACTATGTCATAACCACTGTACACTAGAAAACTGAGTTGTTAATGTGAATGTGAATTAAAATGCTGTCAAGTTCCGTTAACTTGTTCAGTTCAATGCCAATTCATTTTGTAATGAGAATTTAAACAAATTTAATCAAATTACAAATTAAAGATTTGTTATATCAAATATTGTATTATAAATACGTTTTTCATTCTTGTCATAAGTATTTTAAATAATACACAGTACATAATATAATATGTCATAATGTTGTGATAATGTTACAATATTAACATTAAAGTTTAACTAATAAGTTCGTTACAGTGATATCAGACTCGAATTTTTGCAATGTTAACAAATGTTTGCGATCAATCCCCGCGGTGGCTTACGGCTCAACTGGGCATGAGGCTGGCTGGATCCATATTTGTATCTAAAACCTTTAAGCTTCGTGTACGATTGCCAAAACAACCGTAAAATAACTGACAGATTTCATTTAGGTAAACCTATAAAGATTCTGAAATACAAATTTGTATTACATTTATTTGCACATGTGATGTAATCGCCGGCTTTGTTTACAAATTAACGTGTGTTCATACTTTCATATTAATTTATTATCTTCAGCATAAAAAATAAATAGGTAAAAACAACAACAAAAACCAAAGGTTAGGGGCTGTTGCCCTTTCAAGCCCAATAATTTTAAATCCCTCATCGACTTACTACTAAAATGCTCCTACTTTTTGAATAGGTATAACTATGAAAATTGATATGGATATTTTGTTTAAAGTAAATATCCATATATTATACTCAATTATACTTTACAACATTCTAATGTAAAGTAGATCCACATAATGCCTTAAGGTTACACATTCCACTGTCCTTCACAGTTTCGATGTTAATTTTATGGTTATTTATTACTAATTTATCTGTACATAATCTATCGCTTCTTGTGTTTAAATATTTAACATACAAAACATTTCTTACTCGTAGAAATTATGTTAATTGGAACATGATAATTCTTTTGTTATTTTCCTTTCATTACTACTTCACCCTTTTAAATAAAGAATTTTGTATATTAATTTATTAGAAGTGATGGAAGTTTGTTGGTTAAATCCTTATTAATATATTAGTCTTTAATAAATTAATTTAAATATTAAACTTTTCAAAATGATGTTCTATAAAACTCCAAAAAACATAAAACATAACTCCATAAAACACACCTAGAGGGTAAGAGCTTTTGATTCGTAACAAGCCTGTATGAAAAATAACTATTTAGAGGTCAAAATCCGCCGGTCAAAAATCAGTTGTTTCAGTAATATTGTATGTTAACTAACTGAATTGTATTTTAGAGGTTAATTTAAAATTTTGGATCAATCATAGAATTCTAAATACATCACCATAAATCATTAAAAACTAGGTTTAATTCATTAATCTAAATGATCTAAGAGAAATTTGGATGAATTTTTACTTAATAAAAGTATTAAGTATATACTCTCCTAAACTAATACGTAATGTAATGCGGGTAGCTAAGTAAGGAGGATCAAATTTAATAGTTTAAAAAAATAAATTGCGAAATATAAATATTATTATTACATATTATGCTTATTTATTCTGTATGTGTCTGTATATAATACCATTGGCAATATATACTAAAGTCAATGATGATAAGTCTGACGCTTTGTCTAACTGTTAAAGTCCTATAAAAAGTTCACACTCTTCAATAAAATTCTACAGAGGCTGGACTATATTATAATGCTTTTATTTGTATAGTTAAAGAATTAACGTATTAAATTAAACCTTCAGATTCGAGTCTACACTACATGCTTATTAATAACCAATGGAATGTTCAGGGGTGATAGAACCTACAAATAACGCAGAACGAACAAAAAATGAAACAGCGGCCTCTCTAATAAGTAATCTGTACAACACGGAAACAACAGCAATGTTCTATTAGTTAACTTTGTTGCGGATAAGTGCGCTACATCAATAGACTGTGGAGTGGACCAAATCTGGGTCACGGGGTGTTTTATTGGATATTGGTCTTTTGTTGTACTGGTTTCTAAATGCCTTTCTAGTAGTGAAACAACAATGATTCACTGCACCATTCCACGTTTTGATAGTTAATTCGGGTGTAAGAGTCTAATTCAAGTAATTAGTGTTGAAAGTTGTATTTTAACTAAGCTGACCAGCTATTATGAAAACAACTTTGTCGCAAATATGAATTCTGTAGGAGAACACTATATATTAAATTACAGCATGTCATAATAGAAACTTGTTTACAAACTCGTTTCCTTATAAATCTTTTGTAGTGACCTTTGTTTACAACGACATCATACTAATTTACACATTTGGACCAAATTTAATCGAAATCAGACGATTTTTACTCAAGTTATCGTGTTAACGGACACACACACACACACACACACACACACACACACACACACATATATATATATATGTTTGTCCGTTAACATATAATTTTAGGGTGAACAGATTTTTGGAAAATTGTAAACCCCCATTAAACCCCCTTCTCATGGTCCGAATTTTCTGGTTTTCGAACTTAAAGTCGTGAATGTCACTTTACACATTTGGGCCAAATTTCATCGAAATCGGACGATTTTTACTCAAGTTATCGTGTTAACGGACAAACAATATACATATATATTATATATATATATATATATACATGTGTGTGTGTGTGTGTGTGTGTGTGTGTGTGTGTGTGTGTGTGTGTCCGTTAACACGATAACTTGAGTAAAAATCGTCCGATTTCGATGAAATTTGGCCCAAATTTGTAAAGTGACATTCACGAATTTAAGTTCGAAAACCAGAAAAATCGGACCATGAGAAGGGGGTTTAATGGGGGTTTACAATTTTCCAAAAATCTGTTCACCCTAAAATTTTTAAAACACTTAATTTTGGTTTCAACCATTTTATAGAGTTTAAAAAACAATTAATATAGTATTTTGAATCATTAACCTAGGTTAGGTGGTTGCGGAGAAAATCCAAAAAACGTGCTCATAAAATCTCCCATGTTAATCTTATGGGAAAAAGGTTTTTTGCTTTTCCTCAGTTAATTTGGATGTAATCCTCACATTTGCTTTTACCATTCAGTTCAGCTCTACAAAACAATCATTTTGGCGTTTAAAATGTTATTCACGTCCAACCGTTGCAGAGATATTCAAAGTGCTAAACACAGTAAGTTGTCCAATGTTATCCTTATGGAGAATGATTAAAATTTGATATCTCGAATATTTATGAATGTATGTTGATGAAACTTGGCATGTGGCTTCAACTAGTACTGGTTTGTTGATATTTGCACACAAAAATAATATTCCGCCGGTTTTCCCCGCAGCAGCAAACCTGCATACTCAGCCTCCATGTTATTCTTATGGAGAATAAGTAAAATGTAATGTCTCTCTTTAATATAAACATAAATTAATAATACACCCGTCGCAGCAAACTGCGTACTCAGCGAATTTCAAATGCATATATATGTGTCTCATTACTACATAGAGCTACTTACCATGTTTCACTAAAATCCATTAATAAATAAGTGACATATAGCATTTTATTTATTCTCCATAAGAATAACATTAGAGCTGAGTACGCAGGTTTGCTGCAACGAGGAAGGTAAAAAATGTGTATTTTTGCAAATATCAATATAACTCAACCAGGTGAAGCTACATACCAAGTTTTATTAATTTAGGTTCATAACTCAGGGAGATATAAAACTTTTATTCTCCATATGAATAATATGGGGGCCGAGTATGCAGGTTTGCTGCAATGGGTATAATCAACAAAAAATCCATTTAGTGTGCAAATATCAATATACCAGAACTACGCAAAGCCACATACCAAGTTTTATCAATATACATTCATAAATAATTAAGATATAACATTTTATTTATTCTCCATAAGGATAACATTGGACAACGTACTGTGTTTAGCACTTTGAATATCTCTGCATCGGTTGGACGTAGAACAACACTTAAAACACCAAAATGATTGTTTTGTAGAGCTAAACTGATTGGTATCAGCAAATGTCAAGTTTTCAGTAAAACTATCTGAGGAAAATCCAAAAACCTTTTTCCCATAAGATTCACATGGACAATTTTATGGACGCGTTTTTTGACTTTTCTCTACAACCACTAAACCTAGGTTAATGCTTCAAAATACTAAATTATTTGTTTTTTTAAGCTATATAAAATGGCCATAACCAAAATTGATTGTTTTTAAAATTTTAGGGGGAAAAATTAAAAAAACTGATTTTTGGCAAATTTAAAACCCGCATAAAACCCCCTTCCCATAGTCCGATCAATCTGGTTATCGATCTTAATGTCATAAATGTTACTCTACACATTTGTGCCAAATTTAATCAAAATCGGGCGTTTCTTTCAAAAGTTATTGCGATAACGGACACACACACACACACACACACACACACACACATATATATATATATATATATATATATATATATATATATATATATATAACTTTGGCATCTGGGGACCTCAAAACAAAAAGTTATCATGGTCTCGGGCTTAAGTCTTACCATGCCACCTACGGTAATAGCTTCTTCCCTATAGGGGAAATTCGCTAAAACTTGGTATACATCTTCGACTTGTTAAGTTATATTGATAATTGCATAAAAACACATATTTTGTGTTCCTTGTTGCAGCAAACCTGCGTACTCAGCTTTCAATTTTATTCTTATGGAGAATATATAAAATGCTATATATCACTTTTTTATTCGTGTATTTTTATGAAACTTGGTGAGTGGCTTTATGTGGTAGTGAGAAACATATACATGCATTGGAAATTCGCTGAGTACGCAGGTTTGCTGCTACGGGGGTATTTAGCGAATTTCCCCTATAAGCAAGAAGCTATTACCGTAGTCGGCATGGTAAGACCTAGGCCCGGGACCATGATAACTTTTCGTTTTGAGGTCTCCAGATCTCCAAAACACCATTTGTTCGAAACTGTACAAATATATACATATACATATATACATATACATCTATATATATATATATATATATATATATATGTGTGTGTGTGTCCGTGAGCACGATAACTCTCTTAAAAATGATCCGATTTTGATGAAATTTGGTATAAACGTGTAAAGTAACATTTATGACTTTAAGTTTGAAAACCAGCCAGGTTAATCTATCCGAAGGAGTATTTGGGGGGGGGGTTCCGTACCCCAAAAATGGGTTTTGAATTTTTTACATACAATTTTTGGAAAAGTCAAATATTGGTTTTCACCATTGGATTCAGCTTAAAAAAACACGCAATTTGGTATTTTGATCATTTCTCTACGTCAATTGGTTACCGAGATATTGAAAGTGCTAAACACAGTACGTTGTCTAATGTTATTCTTATGATGGAAAGGAATATTGTTATATCTCGCTTATTTATGAAAGTATACTGACGAAATTTGGTATAACGCTTCATCTGGTTGTGGTCTATTGATATTTGCTAAAAAAGATTTTTTGCGAAAGGCTCCCGTAGCAGTACTCAGCCCTCTATTTTTTGCGTACTCAGCCCCCATGTTATTCTTATGGGTAATAATTAAATTCTATATCCCCCTTAATTATGAACATAAATTAATAATACCCCCGTAGTATTATTAATCAGCGAATTTCCAATGCATATATATGTATCTTAGTACCACATAAAGCCACATACCATGTTTCATCAATATACATTCATAAATAAACGATTTATGTCATTTTAATTATTCTCCATAAGAACAACATGGTGGATGAGTATGCAGGGTTACTGAAGCGAGGAACACATAAAATGGGGTTTTATACAAATATCAATATAACTCAAGAAGGTAAAGCCACATACCAAATTGTATTAATTTATGTTTATAATTAAGGGGTACACCACGTTACTTATTCTCCATTAGAATAACATGGGAGCTGAGGACGCAGGTTTGCTGCTACGGGAACTATCAGCCAATAACATTTTTTTTAGTGCAAATATCAATAGACCACAACGATATGAAGCAATGTACCAAGGTTCATCAGGATAAGATGATAAATAAGCGAGATATACAATTTTTCTTATTCTCCTTAAGAATAACATTGGACAACGTACTGTGTTTAGCACTTTCAATATCTCTGTAACCATTTGATGTAGAGTAATGATCAAAACACCAAATTGTGCGTCTTTTTAAGTTAATTCCAATGGAAAACCCTAAAATTTGACTTTTTCAAAAATTAGATGTAAAAACCTCAAAAAATCCATTTTTGGGGTACAAAACCCCCCAAAATACCCCTTTGGATAGGTCGATTTGTCTGGTTTTCGAACTTAAAGTCATAAATGCTGCTTTACACGTTCATACCAAATTTCATCAAAATCGAATAATTGTTACGAGAGTTATCGTGCTCACGGACACACACACACACACACACACACACACACACACACACACACACACACACACACACACACACACATATATATATATATATATATACATACAGTTCCGAACGAATGGTGTTTTTGGGGTCTGGGGACCTCAAACGAAAAGTTATCACTGTCCCGGGCCGAGCTCTTACCATGCCGACTACGGTAATAGCTTCTTCCCTATAGGGGAAATTCGCTAAAAACTGGTATACGACTTCACCTAGTTGAGTTATATTGATATTAGCATAAAAGCCAATTTTTTGTGTTCCTTGTTGCAGCAAACCTGCGTACTCAGCCCCAATGTTATTCTTATGGAGAATAATTAAAATTGTATATACCGCTTATTTGTGAATATAATTTTATGAATCTTGGTCAGTGGCTTTATGTAGTATCAAGACATTTATATCTCTATTGGAAATTCGCTGAGTATGCAGGTTTGCTGCGACGGGGGTATTATAAATAACTAGTGGCTTGAAGGGGCGACAGCTCTTAACCTTGCTCCTAGTAGGAACACATGTCAGTTTGTAAACAAATTGCCATATGTTTTAATGTAAACAAAGTAGACGTTTTTAAATCCCCATGCTTTTCTTAGGGGGGATGTTTTACGTAATTTCTTGTTTGCTGGTAACTTTGTAGGAATACTGTTATTTTTCCCGAGACCCTCGGATCAATAACTTTTTTTAGCCATCTCCCACTATCCTGCGATTTGCCAAACTTCCACAATTTTGACTTAAAAATTTCGCTTACAGAATTATATATTACTAGTGGCTTGGAGGGGCCAAAGCCCCTAACCTTTCTCCAATACTCTGTATCATCTGATTTGCATGCTGAGGGAAATAGTACATTTTAAGTAGGATCACATGTTTTAATATAAACAATGGAGACGTTTTTAAATCCCAATGCTTTTCTAAAGGCAGATGTTTGACGTTACATCTCTTTTGCTGGTTAATTTTTGGAACTACTGCTATTTTTCCCGAGTCCCTGGGATCGAGACCTTTAATTTGAGCCATCTCTCATCATCCTGCGATTTGCCAAACTCCCACAATTTTGACTTAAAAATTTCACTTACAGAATAATATATAAAGAATAGCTGTTCTCGCAGACTTTGCCTCGCAAATAATTTATAAAGACCAGGACAGTTGTGTGTGCTGCATTCTGTGGTTAGCCAGTGGAACTACTACGAATCAAGATCAGCTTAGTTGTTTTTTCATAAGCTCAAACAAAAATGAATGTCCATAAGAAATACATGGGAACTTTGTCGGGATCTCTGGTGGAGCCCTAAGGCCAGATCAGGATGAAAACCATTTAGTTTTCCTATTTTATGCCTAAAGAATCAGAGTACAAAATTTCAGCTCTCTACCTAAATGGGAAGGTGGAGAATTGGTGATGAGTGATGAGGTGATGAGTGAGTGAGTCAGTCAGCCAGGGCTTTGCCTTTTATAGATATAAGATTCGCGGGGCGAAGCCTGCGGGTAACAGCTAGTTTTTAATGAGATGCTAAGTGTGACATTGCGTTCTGTTAAGAGGTGACCCCAATTAAAGTATAAGTGTGTTTATGTGCTTATGTGCTTAGGTTCTTTAAAGTCACCTACGTGCACAGAAATGCGAATGTGCGAAATTTATTAAGCTAACCATACCCTTCTTAGGCTTAATAACATATTCAAATAAATGCAAATTGCAGGAACTTAAACTTTTACGAATATATATAACCAGCTTTCGTCAGAATGTTGGTTTTAGACCTGAATACAATTTGACGCACGAGGGTAAAAAAATCACAGATTTTATTAAAAAATCAAGTTTATTTATAAATGTAAGGGTAGCATAACATGATTATTTTTTTGCTTTATTAGGTTTTCATATGAAATACTGTTTTGGTAATTTTTGTTAAGCTTACCCGTTACTGAATTAAAACTTTAAAAATGAATTATCGTTTCGTCTTTTCCTGACAATCAGCTACTGATCCGCTGCTCTAGGAGGTAATACTGAACCAATGAATACTATAATGCATATTATAAGAATTGCATTGAGGTTTTCATTGTAATGTAAGCCATTTAACAATTTGAGTTATTAATCCTCATGTCATGATGCCAGTTGTACCCGGTGCGGTTCATGGTATTTGGCCAAGACTCTAGAAAGCTTCTCACATCAAGCTTAAACAGCATGATGTATTATTATCTTTTCACTATAAAATATAATTATAAATATAATGTCACAACATAGTTATGAATGTTACATACATAATTAGTATACCAAACGTTTTTGTTGCTAATATTTTGTAAAGGTTTGCGTGTCAAATGTGCATTTGTTAGATATAAACAAATACAAATTACACTGAAAAGGCATGTTGATAACTTAATTGAAACATTCTGAAGAACATTTTGCGAAGGTATTACAATCGAAGCGGTGGTGGGGGAGGGTGGGAGAAGGAGAGAGTTAGGATCGGAGAGAAACCCTTCCTATGTATAACAACCAGCTGATTTGTATGCATGAACCTGGCCTCTGGACATCCTCGAACAAATATATCTGTTTATACTATAAGCAGATCTGTATGATTTCGGTTATATATTATAAAATATAAATCAAAACCTTTTACATATAAACAAATTGAGTTGAGAGTAATCATGTCTGAACACACCTTTTCAGGACATTTTACATTATTTTTGCGTACAAATATCATAAATATCATATATATATATATCAAGACATGTTGAAATTAAACATTATAAATAACTAAACAAATAAATTGTGTATTTAATTAGCAAGCGTTCTTCAAAGTAAAACTCTGTCTTTCATGGCTACTCATGTCACGTAATAATGTAATACATGAGTGATATTTTTCTCTAGTTATTAATTTAAATATTTGGGTTTAAATATTTCTCTGATTCCACAGTTGATTTTCATTACATAAATATTACACCACTGAAAAAATATTTATCTCTAGGTATGTTTAAAATTAGTCCATATATTTATATTTTGTAAGCATTTAAAATTTATAAATATATTTTTCTAGCATTTAAAAATATTAGCTTTGACTATTTACTTAATTTATAGACATAGAGGAAATATTGCGTTACATTGAACAATTCTTGGGAATTGTTTATTGTTACAGGATAAACAATCTAAAAAGTGTCCCACTGTGTAAAACTGTGTTAAGCATTTATCGACTAAAGGAGTCGATATATGCATCATTTAGACATAAAAGGTGGAAACGACAATTTTGACAACCATTCGATGGAATCTTATCTCGTTAACATATAAGAGACTAGCTGTTCCCGCAGGCTTCGCCCCGCAAATAATCTTAATATATATAGAACTGACAGTTGTGTGTGCTGCATTTTGTGATTATACCGTGGAACTACTATGAATCAGGATCAGCTGTTTGTATTTTCATCAGCTCAAACTTAAAGTGAATGTCCATAAGAATAACACAGGATTATAACTTTGACTCCCCGTGGGGCGGAGCCCTATGGAAATTTCTTAAGACCCAAGACCCAATTCCCCAAAGACCCCAAAGACCCATTTCTTATGGGACACCTAAGACCCATGAGATATGTTCCAAATTTCATTGCAATCTGTTTTGTGATTTTTGGTATTTCGTGATGAGTGAGTGAGTCAGTCAGTCAGTGGTATTTTAGTTTTATATAATAAGATAACTTCACAAAATACGGATCTGATATAAATAAATAATTTCGAGAAGAACTTGCTTCTTCTATACAAAACTTTACATATATCACGGTCGTGTGACAGTTTGACGAACTTTCTTTTAGGAAGTTTGATGCGTTCTTTTCAACGCATTTGCGGAAAGCAATAAGTTTACCTTAACAAAGAAACTTTTTTACAAATGCCTGTTGTAAGGAAGGTATTACGTTTGCCACTATCAGGTGTGCATTTCTGTGTTTTACATAATGGGTTGTTGTTTTCAAAGTTCTTCGATCATAAGGAAGTTTTGCAAGTGTAGTTATTCTGTGATTATTTGGATTTTATACAACATAAAAACATTATTTACAGTCATATTTTGAGTTTAATTATCTTACTTACCAACTTTGGTAATTTTAGAGTTGTATTGGGTTTGTGACTTTAATATGGCTAGTATATTCACAAATATTTGTATTTACATTTTACTTAAAAAAAGGTTACATGGTTTATGATAACGAGTTTGTACGACAAAGAGATCATGGAGGTCTGAAAACTTGTACCCACGATTCCCAAACAGATTCTAGTATAAAAACCACATAAATCGTTTCAAGGTATTTTATAAGTGCTGAGTCAAATACCCAGTAATAAAGTCTTCAGCCCTTTACACATCACTTGCTAAGTCAGCGATTTTCAGACGTTTTGGCCGAGTCCAGTTCCTAGTATGTATTGGTTATTGCGGCCCTAAACCACATTATGTTATTACATGGGTAAATCTGAAAATTTACATTTATAGCCTTACTAAAATCAGAAGCAAGACAACCTAATAATCACATTTATTAGAAGTTTTTACTTTCAACTGTAAATCTCTAATATAAAAATGCAACATGTTTTTTTATAGGAAATTTGGTTACTTCTACCACATACCTCAAGCCAATTGATTTAACTACGGATTAAAATTAAACGAGTTCGCACGCAGCACGCTGACGTGAGGGAAGTGAATTTCCACATAACAACTTTTAAAACTCAAAATCAGTGTAAAAACATATATTCGTCCAATTCTTATTGAAATCTGAAAAGATTGATTTTTTTGGCTGTTCAGAGACTCCTGGTTTCATTTACTTGCAAAGCTGGGAATACAATTTTGCGCATTATAAGGTTAGGAGAAGGTTCAGACAGGCTTAAAAGTAGGCGTGACGTTGCTGGGGATGATATAAGTACTCTAACAAAGGAATAACAGGCTTTTCTAGTATAAAACCCCCATAAGACAAAGTACTGTGTTTAGTCAATACACATTTTCTTTAATAACTCGGTAAATATTTATGATAAAACGACGAGAGAGGGCTTAAAACTTTCGCCTTTTTAATTCCCATCTTTTAACATGCATTGATTTTATATCTGTGGCCTTTCTGACCCTTTTTGGGCTCAAAAACTCGAAATTTGAAAGATTAATCCCCAAAAAAGGGGTTTAGAGTTTTCCGATTGGTTTTCCCAACGAACTTGTCCAACTGATTACAGAAAGGAACGTCTCTACCAAATTTGAAGTAAATCGGACAAAAAATGCGACCGCTAGAGTGCAAACACACACACATATATATATATACATATAAAATTTTGAACGACCCACCAAAACGTGTTCAGGGGGTCACGTTAGGAACTTCTATGGTGATCCCGGGCTTGAGTTTCACTGTGCGGGTCTTGCTAATAGTTCACTTTCCAAAGGAAGTTCACTAAAAACGGGAAATTTGTATTCAATTATGCTTTGCTCTTTGAACTTGAAGGTACTGGTTTTTCAGTGTATAAACCATGCAAATCAAAGGTAAGGTTTTGCTTTAATTTGGTAAGGTTACTTTAAACACAGATTCAATCCAACCAAAACTAGGATACCTCATATACATGAATTGGTTTCCAAATTATTGTAATTACGTTTTTACTGTCATGAGTTCACGAAGTTTGTAACAGAATCTATACATTTTAAATGTATTAAAGAGAAAACATTTCGTGAATGATAGTTTTTTTGAAATATTATCTTTAAAACTTTGTACAAAATTAAATTTCTGGCACAATTTAAATTATTTGTGGCATACATACCATTATAGTACGTTACAATTAAATTAAACATCTAAATTGGCACACAAAAACATCAGTAGGCGCGTACAAAAATATTTAATTTCACCCGATGTACGCGTGTACGCGATGTACCCGCATTATATGTACTTTTTCACCCGACAAATCATGAGAGTGATCACAAGGTAGTTGTAGCGCTTTTAAGTTTTAAAATGTATCATGGCTAGTCTAACGTGATATGTGTTTTTACACCAATCAAGTTGAATTAGATTGAAGTTAATCTTGACACGATCTATTGTTCCTGAAAAGGTGACCTAAATTGGAACTAAGATGGATTTGTTTGTTTAGTACTTCCTTCTTTTATCGAGTATAAAGTGTGTAATTAGTTCGTGTGTTTATTAAATTATTTATAAACTTCACTCTATTTGTTCATTTATCCCAAGTTTTGAATCCACACTCTAGTTAAAAGTGGTTCAAAACTAACATCAGTATTATGTAATTCATCTTAGCGATTCAATATAGTTAGCAAATGCTTGATTGGTATAATCCTTTATTTAAAATGCAATATTCAAAACACCTCTTGCAAAACATGGTAATAGTAAACAAACATATAACATTTTTGCAAATGTTGCAGTAGAATTGGAAGTTTATGAATTTCATATCGTCGTGGTATTATTGTTTTCCAGATCATTCGTGTGGCTGCACAAAGATACAAAGGGAATCATATTACTCTGAGACTTCGTGTGGAATCTCCACTTCAAAGTATATTGAAGAAATGGTATTGTGATTCTACAGTTTCTACTTGCAATATTCGAAGTAAGAATGAACTTACTTATCATTTGTCTGTACGTATTCATATATTACTAAACTTACAAATTAAGAATAGAATATTTTAATTAAAAGGCTTAACATATTCAAATATTATCTGTAAAAGAACTCCAGAGTTAACAAACTTTTATAATATTACAAAAATCCAAGTGCTACAGATTAACTCCAATTTATTGCGTTATTACCCTTTACTCTCCTCTAAAGGTATAATCTCCTCAGTAAGATATAACATACACTCCGTAGAGACGCTTTTTCTCCTACAACTGTCGTATGATATGTCATCAGTTGGAGTCTTTACAACTGGATGCGAATGATGTTACAACTGGTGGTAGACTCTACGGAGTACCAGTAGAACACGTGTATCAGCAGAACAAGGTGTATCAGCAGAACACGGTGTATCAGCAGAACACGGTGTATCAGCAGAACACGGTGTATCAGCAGAACACGGTGTATCAGCAGAACACGGTGTATCAGCAGAACACGGTGTATCAGCAGAACACGGTGTATCAGCAGAACACGGTGTATCAGCAGAACACGGTGTATCAGCAGAACAGCTCCGACTCGTAGGGAACTGTTTACACTTAACTTCCACTGTATTGGGACCGTGTGGATATCATATCCCACATGAGAGGATTTACAGTGCCAATTAGTGGCTCCAACACTGTCCAGCATAATGGGCTGAGAGCTCGCCACATAACCTGAGATTTTCCAAATCGATTTTGGGCAAAATATGGACAAATATGAATTTTGTGATGGACCCAACTGCTATTTTTGGGACATCAATTGATAATGTTTCCTAAGAATAGGTCAGGATGTGTATAGCAACAAATGTAGGGTTTGGATTCGGAAAGTTTCAGGGGATTCCCATTGTAGCTTTAAAGTGTAGCTGAGGGGTTCCTGATATAATTGAAATTAATTGTGACTTCATTGAGAAATGTAGTTATCTCAAGAGTGAAGGTTTTTGAAGAACTGGACTAATATGGTTAAGGCGCCGGCCCGGCGGTGACTCGTAGGATCGACAATAAGTTTAATCTCTATGGCGTTGCGCCAGATTAAATTACAATGCCTTTGTGGAGTGGTCAGTGGTTGCAACGTTATGTTATCTCCATCAAAAGTAGTAGAGGACAAATTACTGTTTAACTGACACACAGTTTAAAAACGAATGTAGTGATACGGTTTGTAAAAGAAGGCTACTGTTAAGAAGCTGCAAACAAAATGTATTTTTAATATCAACACTAGTAGCCCGTTACGGCTTCCCTCGCGATCACAGTACAATGTTATGTTTGAGAAGTTGGTTCTATTGGTTAAGCATCTGGGAAAGTGAACTATTAGCTTGACCCACACGGTGAAACTTAAGCCAGGGACCACCATAGAAGTTCCTAACGTGACCCCCTGAACACGTTTTGAGGGGTCGTTAAAATTATATATATATATATATATATATATATATGTATATGTGTGTGTGTGTGTGTGTGTGTGTGTGTGTGTGTGTGTGTGTGTGTGTGTGTGTGTGTGTGTGTGTGTGTGTGTGTTTGCACTCTAGCGGTCGCTTTTTTTGTCCGATTTACTTCAAATTAGGTAGGGACGTTCCTTTCTATAATCAATTGGCCAGGTATGTTGGGCAAAACAATCGGAAAACTCTAAACCCCTTTTTTGGGATTGATCTTTCAAATTTCGAGTTTTTGGGCCCAAAACGGGGCAGGAAAGCCCCGGATGTGAAATTAATGCATGTGAAAAGGTGGAAATTAGTGAAGCGAAACTTGTAAGCCCTCTCTCGTCGTTTTATTATAAATATTTACCGAGTTATTAAAGAAAATGTGTATCGACCATACACAGTACGTTGTCGTATGGGGGTTTTACATTAGAAAAGCCTTTTATTCATTTGTTGGTGTACTTTTATCATCCCCCAGTAACCTCACACCTACTTTCAAGCCTGAGTGGACCTTCTTCTAGCCTTATAATGTGCAACATTGTATTCCCAGCATTGCAGGTAAATGAAACCAGAAGCATAAGAACAGCCAAAAAAACAATGTTTTCAGATATCAATAAAAATTGGAATAAATATATGTTTTACACTGTTTTTGAGTTTTTAAAGTTTGTTATGTGGAAATTCACTTCTCTCACGTCAGCGCGCTGTGTGCGAACTCGTTTAACATTTTCGATGAGCCTCTGTAAAAGAGTGATATATAAGACTGTTAAGCAGTAAAACAAAGAGAAAATGAGTTTTATGCCGTGACAGAAACTGTTTTTGTTAGCAACTTAATTGTTGTTGGAAACTGTCTGTTGGTCTTTGCGTGAAGTTGATAGCTTAATAAACCTATTACATGATTATATGATTGTATTCAATTCCAAGTATTTACCTCTGTATTATACCATGTAAATATGTCACAAAAAAGGTGCATTTTTGGCCTGAAATTGATCATACACATGTGGAACATTAAGATTAAATTGTTTATAAAGAGTTGCTTGAAATTAGCTTATTTATATTTACCTGTATGAAATTCATTTTTCACAATTCTCCAAGCCTACCGGTTTGACACACCTTGTTGGAGACATCCATTTTATTTTAGAACACAGTCTCTACTACATATATTGGTTTTTCATTTGCTTAGGACACTTTTGGCAGTGAAAACCCTAATCGATTCACGTTTGGTGTTACTAAATTATAAAACAAAACTGCATAAATAATTATTACTTGTGCATTTAGGTAATTACTATACCTAAGAGAAAATTTTCGAAGCAAGTACAGAATAATTGTTCCATCACATCAGGTCCGCAGGTCCTTCAGTAAAACCTTGATTCGCACTAGATAACCTTGGAAACCTTGTTTAATAGATAATAATTAAGTAAATATAAAATAAAGACAATAACACATCCTTTGTACAATTGTTTTTCAATCAGAAGCGATAAAGTGTTGGTTGTACAATGGCAGCCAAGGAGTTTCTACGTGTTCACGTCTCATTAAACAGTTGTTTTCAGGACCTAATACTGTAAGAAGTGAACCCCTGGAGCTACTTGATTAGCTTTCGCTTAACTTGTTTTGTGCCCAGACTTAATGAGATTTCGATCTAAATTTGTTGTATACTTGGTATTTGTAATCGAAGCTTTTTTTCTGTATATTCTATAAATGTTGATTTTGGTATAAAACTATATTTTACTATAAAAATAAGAAAAATTAATTTATTAAACTAAATTATCAACAATTGTATTTTAACGTAACTAATAAAATCCTTATAAATAAAGCAAAGTGTAAATGTAGTTGTGCTGTCGTCCACACGAGACCACTTTATTTGAAAGTATCTGATGGTTTGTGACTTAATCATTTTGCTACAAAATTGAGGGATCAAATAAAACTGTGAAATTAATTGATCTCCCTTAAAGCTATATAAATACTGATCTTATTCTTTTGTTAAACTATTGTAATTACATTTTGACGTTAGTTGAAATATCTAAATATTTTAAAGTCTTTTATTTCTTTTTGATCACATTGGCTTGAAATCCTGTAAAACAACTCCATCACAAATAGTTAACCCATGAAAAAAGTCATGTTAACTTATTGACTGACACTTGAATTGTAATGAAAATATATCCTTCAATATACTGTTTTCTGTTTAATTGGATGGATTTTAAAGTTTTCAATCTAAGAACAAGTAGTTACACCTTAGCAATTAAGGTTGTATTGCATTATTATGCGTTTTTGTATTATCTATAATTAGGATTAACAAATTAAAAAGTGTTGGAAAGTGTTGTCAAATTTGAAGAATTACCAACTTAAAACAGTAGGAATACTTTAATGATACTGCTTATCTATATAACGTTCAACCGTGCTTCACAATAATGATAAAAAGAGAGTATTTATGCAGTTCATAGTCAGCAGTAACCAAGGCAGGGAAATTTGATTATCCGGTTTCACTGCTCGCTGAATAAATCCGTTTCATCCCACCTAACAAAGCAACACCTTTACTATTTCCTTTAAAAGTATTTCCCCGTGACATAACTTTGGTAGTATTGAACAAATTTGAGACTCAAACGCTTGATTTTACCAAAACATATTTTAAGTAGGTTTAAAACACAGTATATCCGAATATATTTAGGTACTACAACTGCCCACGCGCAGCATATTGAAACACGTTTTGAGTTATTTGAAATTTCGCTTTAAGATACTCACTCACATATATATAAATTCACTCACAAATAAATAATTGAGAATCACGCATTAGATTGTTATTTCCAAGGTTTTGAATTATTTGTTTATTTTTAGCATTGATGGCTTTATAAAAATTATGGTTTGTCAAAATGAAATATAGGTTGAGAGAATTGTGAAATAAATGATTCGTTTGAAGAAGTACTAAGACAAATATAGCGTATCGACAAAATTACCCTCGAGATAAATTATATGTAAATATAATTGTACTGAGGGTTTCATACATATGACTTTTAACAATGCAAAATACTCTTTTGGCACTTTTTCATGTATAAATCATGGATTAGTGTTGTCTTTTAACATAATTAGCCGGTATATTTATTTTTCCCTTTTTTAACTACTATCTAATAATATTTTGGCAGAATATAATTAACTATCCTTCTCATAAGGCCAAATTTATGTGCCCTAATGTTAATTATCTGTTTTGAAGAATTTTGGATATGAGCTATTAATTTAAAATTAGTCTTCTGATCTGTTAGTTAAAATCTCATTTCCAACCTGATATGCTTATCTAACTGAAATGTGGAAGAAAAACATCCATAGTCTTCTCAAAGCGTAGAGTTAGTGTTCATTTTACAAAATGAATTATTACTAGTCAACCTCAATAAACCACATTAACTGTTGTTTAAACGATAACATATAATAAATAAAGCTTTACGTGATACTTTACAGATAATATAAAATGCATATGTCATGTTTGAATAGCTACCTATATACATTATATCTTAATAGGTAACCCATGTACATGAATATAAATAAACTTTATTAAAACAAACACTTTCTTATAATTTTATATTTTTAATGTTGCTCAGCTAAGGCATTATATAATAAAGTAAAGAGTTATAAACCCCTGACAAGATTGAAGTGAACCATCTATCAATCAGCTGCCCTTTCAGCCTGTGTGTTAGGAGGAAAAACATCTTTTGTAGTGAAAATCCAAGATGAGGCTCATAACTCGAATGTACTTGTATTCCACCACACCTGCCCACATTCAACGCAAACACTGTTATTGTTTAGCAAAAGTTAATGTCCACATAACAAGTTGATAGTTAAAATAATCCTATAAGGAAACGTCAAATTTAGATTCTGCTTGTATACTTACATTTAATACATTATGTTTTTAGCTGCAAAATATTTGATTGAAAGCAATCTTTACGTACTGGTAACATAATAAGTTGCCCCATATTAAATTGTATCCTTGATGGAATTGTTTGTACTTTTATTTAATACATAATCGTTAACTTCACGTTTTATTATTCATAAAATATGCCTAAATAAATAAATACATTTTAATATATTATGATAGGGTCAGTTCAGCTTCTACTCAGCAGCCTACCACAACATAAAACTACTTTAACATAACAAACTAGCTGCTATTAGCCCATCAAAAATGACGGGCTTAAATCAACTAAAAAAGTATTGTTCACTAGTTTTAAAACAAATTTTTAAAAAGCTAATTTTGAATTGACAAAATGAATCCGCTGTGCAAAATTTAAAGGTGTTATCGTAATAACGCCCCAACATAATGCATATTAACATATTTGTAAGAGCGTGTCTAAATTCAAAAAGTGTCTTTTTACAAAATACATTTTACACCTGAATGCAATAGCCCAAAAGGATTTAGTTTAAACTTTGTTGTTAGTTGTTAGTTTAGTTTTGGATGTTGAATCAAACATATTTTGGTCTCACTTCAAACCAAATTTTGTTTATTAAAACCTGCAATTAAAATGTTATTAAGTGTTCAAAAGTTTGTTCATCAGGTTCAAATTTGTAATACAAATTAAGAAATTGGAAATTCGCTGAGTACACAGGTTTGCTGTGACGGGGGTATTTCAGTAACAGCATTTATTTTTAATCAAAAGTCATAGGCATGAGTAGTGTGGGTTTGCGGGTTTTGCGCCGGAAGTGACGTCATCCGGTCACGTGACCGGAAGTGCTGAGTCATGAAAGATGTTATCTGGGGCTGAGCCAGTGACGTAGGCGGTTTTGTGACGAAATGAGTTAAAGTTCAAAGTTCAAGGTCACGGGGAGGTAATTTTAAAAAAGTACTACCTCGCAGCGTAAAATCCGATTGTGATTCGATAGTTTTAATTCGATAAAATATCGAATGAAAATTATCGAATGAAGCAATCGAAAGATACGAGTGCGAGGTAGTACTAATACAAATATTACTTTATTTTTATTTACAATAAGTTATGTTTACAATAATTCATGTTTACAATAGTTCCCCGTTGTTGGTTGTCATCGATGTTGTTGATCCGGACGAGTTGCGGCCATCACTTCGCTTTCTGAAGAAAGACGGTATATACTTCGATTCCTGCGCAGAGTCCATGTTGTTTTTTGATGCGTAAAGTTCCAAAGATAAATCGTAACCGGACGCAATGAGAAGTCTTAACTCTTCATTAAAAACCTCGAGGTCTTGGAAAGTCGCCAGATGAATAGAGTCATAATGAATACACCTAATTTTAATGGACATTTTAATACAATGTTTTACGTTTGTGAAGAGCACTCGATGTTCACCAGTCGAGAGCCGGAGGTGTACTGACTATTCGCTAGCTAGCGTTCTGGTATCAAACAAAATGGTGGGGCGGAGAAGATGGCGGACAGCAGATGGCAGGCGGCAGGTGGCAGCTGGTTGCTACTACATTCGCCGCCACAGTAATGCAATCCTTCGGCGTAATTCTTGTAGTTTATCTTGTCGGTTCATTTGATACGTTTTACATCTACATATGCAATAGCTGAAACACTTGCACTTACGACAAGCTTTCCCGTCAACTTGATCGCCTGGTATTTTAAAACATTGTAACTCGCAACAATATGTCTTCAAATTGTTATCGAAAAATAAATTTTTCATAGGTGACACCGACATGTTAGCTGCAGCGTGTGTTAGACAAGACTGAGACTAACTTCACTGCTCCCTCTCTTTTATACCTCTTCATAAGTTAACCCTGAATGAAAGTTCAAGGTCATCCATTTGAATTTTAAAAAAAGCAACACAGCAGTATATAAAATAATATACTGCTGTGTTGCTGTTTTTATTTTTTTTATTTTATTTTATTTTATTTTATTTTTTTTTTTTTCTTTATTAAACAAACATCTTACAATACAATAAACTTAAGTTTAACATTGATAACTAGAAATACAAACAATAAAATACAAACAGAGACATTATGTACAAGGATGCGTGATGTGCAGAGTGAGTTCCGTCGAGTTGTTGCCGCTTACACCGTGTGATACCAAATACAACGTCCCCGGTTGAATATCTCGCAAATCTTCATTTTGTAGCAGTTGAACAAATCGTTTTGGAAGAAATACTTGAAACTTCGGCTCATCTCCTGGAGAGAAAGGTCCTTCGCTCAATGAAACTAGAATTGCTTCTCCATGTGTGGTTTCCACTTTCTTGATGTTATGAATAATGTAGTGTTTTTGTTCTTTTAGTTCTGAACACTTTTTAGTTAGCAGAAGGTCGGATTTTGAATGAGTGTTGAATTGATCAACCAGTGTTTGTAGAAACTGTTGTGATATCATCTTCGTCAGTGGTGGTTGTGGTGTCTTCTGTGATGTTGCCTCTTCGGAGTCTCGAATAATACTCGTGCCGGAGCGGTGTTGGCTCCTCGTATTTATAGGCCCCGCTACCCCCACCACATTCCGGTTCTTTGCTACCCCCACCACATTTCTGCGTTTGTTCCAAGTAAGCAGCCAAACGATATGCGTTGTGCAATGCGCAGTTTAATTGTCCGTGTTTAGGATCTTTTGCAGCAACACAAATATTACCGAGATTAATGTTAAAGTCCTTACCGATGGTTATATCGAAAACATCACCGTGCGTGTACTTTTGTATCCAGTTCCTTTTTTCTAATCCTCTTGTGTATATATGTGAATATTGTTTGCAAAAGTTAAACATAATACTGTGCAGATTACTGTAGCTTATAAATCCTTCATACCAATGTATGTGATGAAAGTAGTTTGTTATCCATTTGTTTGTACTTTTTGCTTTGGCGTTAAGGTTGTTAAAAGAAAAAGGAGCTTCAAACGTGAATGGGTAAACTACAAATGTAAGCAAGTCTAAAATTACTAATTCCTTGATAATAAACCTATCATCATTATTTCGAAATGCTTGAAATTCTATTACACAAGGCTTTACACTCACTTCTTCATCCCCTCCGCTCATCATGGCACCTAGCGATCAACTAAACTGTTTTCCACACCACGGTAGGTTAAATACCAGGCCGTACAGTTGCAGGCGCGTTGGTGTATATTTAACGTGGGCACCGTCCCCAATAGGCCTACCCCACGTGTGTTCTTCTTTACTAAGTCAAACTTTAGTCTTTTTTAACTTCTTCTTCTTGTGTTTCGTTTTCTTCTTCTTCTTGTTTCTCCGTTTCTTCTTCCTGTGTTGTTTCTTCTGTAGCTTCTGTAGCGATTTCTACAAGTGGTTCAAAATCCTTTAACTTTCTCCACATGCAAACTTCATGAGGTATTCTATTAAAAATAGATGTATCCACAGGTCCGTACACGATGGTGCTATCAGGTTGTTTTTCCAAAGTATCGATTAAATATTCTTTAATAATAGCGCTTGCAAATACCAACTGTCTCATGTACCTTGTAATAGGTTCTGTTGCGTAGTTTAAAACGTAGAATTCTTCACGTGACAGTAGAATCTTATTTTCATGTTGAGTCAAGTCTTTAATTCGCACTTGTAGTTGTCCACGATGTTTAACAATATCGATTTCATTGTCACAATCCAAAAGTCGAATATGTGTTTTCCTTCCACACAAACTGTTAGTTAAATAACATTCTATTAAATGTACATGTTTCAAAAATGACTCCCAAGCATTTTGCGAAAATAAAACCTTTTTTGTTCCATGGTGTAGTATTACTGTAGGGGAATAATCCAATGACTTCATCAATCCAACTGATACACTTTTACTGATGCATGCTGAGATGGGGTAAAAGATTCGCAAAAAAACTTCAGTTAAAATGTGAGGAGGAATATTTTCTTCAACTTTCTTCTTCCTCTTTGGTACTACCTTTGATGGGTCTGCATTACTTTCCTCCTCTCTATCTCTTTTACCAAACTTTAAAAATGCAGTTATTTCCTTGATGATTTCTTCTTCACTAGTATTATCACGTTCCAATAACGGTGCTACCTCTGCATCACCTTGTACAACAGATGGAGAACTCATTTTGTAGAAGATGTTGCCCATGCGACGATAGACGATCAACTGAAGACCTGCATTGTTGCTCCGCTATTTATAGGTTAGCGACAGTGGCGGTGCCGGTGGTGGTACAACGTTTTACAATACCGTCTTTACGATACCAGTCAACGGTGTGTATGTAACAATTTTATTGTGCAAAATTAAACAATACGCAGATGTATTTGCAGGTACGTTTTCTTGAAATTCCATTTCTATTTTTATATCAACACTAGACGATTTTACAGATTCGTTTTGTTTGGAGCAATCAATTACAACAATCGGAGCTTTCGATTCAAACTGTACGGGAGATAGTAGAGGTGTGTTTGTTTTGCCGTAATATGAATTTTGGAACCTAGCGTACATATCGTATAAAACACTGTACCTTTTTTTATCAAAAGAGATATTAAAGTTGTCGTAGGGAAAGAATTGTGAATTCAGGAACACTTTACAGTTTGTTAATTTACAATGGTCAAATTCACCAGCATTTTCAGTTAATATACTTTTTTTCTTTGTTTGTAATCCAAAGATTACATATCTCGCTTTTTCCAAATGAGTAGAAGTTTTTACAGTCCATGTATGCCGTTGTGTTGAAGGTAAAACGGGGTATTCATGAAACTCCCAGCTTCTGAATGGTATTACAATGTCTCGATCTGATTTTAACTTTCTTAATAATGTAATCCTGTGTTCATCATTTAGTCGCACATGTGGTACTCTCCAAACAATCTTGTCTAATGTTAGTTTCCAGTCTAAATTGGCTTCAGTTGTTCCAGCAGATGCTTTAATAATATCATTATCGTTTGATGACCTTAATAAAACTAGTTCTTGTTTTACATTTATTATTATTCTTCTGTAATCTTCAGCAAATCCTAAAAGTAATCTTAAAGGTACGTAAAAATCAAAGTTTCCCGAAGCGTCAGGAGTAATTATACTTTTGTCTGGTGCAACCCATCCTGCAACAGCTAACAGATTCTTCTCATTTGGTGTTAAAGACGCTAATCCTTTTAATGTACTGGAAATTCCAACCTTTTTTGTTGAATCGACTGTAACTCCTGAAATTTCATATCTAATCTCGTCAAACAAAAATGCCATAGGATTATTTATGAACGGAACAGTGGTTCCAACAGTACCGTCAGCTTTTGTTACTTTTCCTTCAATATATAAATAACTTTCGCATGGAAGAGTATAAATGTCTTGTTGTTGTATAGGAATCCTAATTTCATCGTTATTGTTTAATTTGGACGAAGCGTAAGGGTTGTGCGTGTGATATTCCTTTTCCCATAAGGTCTCGTCGAATGTTGGGCCCTGCGCTATATCCAGTATATCCATTGTTAATGACCTTTAATCCAATTTCTTCTAGAAAACGAATGTTGTCACTTGTTAATCCTTCTACAGCTGATGAGCTACTGACCTCTTTGCTGGTTGGCTCTCTCTTTTTAAATGATAACCCCATTATCTAAGCGGATGATTTTATATGTAAGTAGTGTGGGTTTGCGGGTTTTGCGCCGGAAGTGACGTCATCCGGTCACGTGACCGGAAGTGCTGAGTCATGAAAGATGTTATCTGGGGCTGAGCCAGTGACGTAGGCGGTTTTGTGATGAAATGAGTAAAAGTTCAAAGTTCAAGGTCACGGGGAGGTAATTTTAAAAAAGTACTACCTCGCACGCGTAAAATCCGATTGTGATTCGATAGTTTTAATTCGATAAAATATCGAATGAAAATTATCGAATGAAGCAATCGAATGATACGAGTGCGAGGTAGTACTATTTCATTTATTACTTTAATTTTTACATTTCTTTTCATTTAAAATAAGTTATGTTTACAATAGTTCCCCGTTGTTTATCGTCATCGATGTTGTTGATCCGGAGTCGCGACCATCACTTCGTTTTCTGATGAAAGGCGGTAGATACTTTGACCCCTGCGCAGAGTCCATGTTGTTTTTTTGATGCGTAAAGTTCCAAAGATAAATCGTACTACCTGACAGCAATGAAGTAGAAACATCTATCAGATCTCGAGTGACATGTTATTATTATTTTGTGAAGAGCGTCTCGGAGAGCTCGATGTTCACCGGTCGAGAGCCGGAGGTGAACTGACTATTCGCTAGCTAGCGTTCTGGTATCAAACAAAATGGTGGGGGTAAAAGTGTGGTGGGGCGGAGCAGATGGCGGACGGCAGATGGCAGGCGGCAGGTGGCGCGGGGCAGATGGCGCGAGGCAGATGGTAATTCTTGAATTCATTTACCACCTTATTCCATTATTGTTTAATAAAACGTCCATCAAGGATGACATCGTTGTTTCTGTATCAGATGGTGTTGTTGGAGGAACTTCATGTACTTGTATTTCACCAGATATATTTTGATCAGTGTCATTGTGTTCAACATTATAAGAGACAGATGTGGAAGAAACATTATTGTCTTGTATTTGTGAATCCATGTGTACCGCGCAAGAGCTGGACATATAGTGATGTAGCGTTTGCGCGTAGGTTAGGTACTCGGCTCTTCCCCCACCACACCAGTCCCCCCACCATACCAGTCCCCCCACCAAGTTTTACATCGCACAATAACTAGTTTACATGTGTTAGTTAGGGTGTAGCTCTTAGACTGTCAAGACCTTAGCTCCGTAACTGAAAACTTCAATAATGTTTGCTCAACGCTGTATGATTATAACAGTTACTATGATCTAAACAAGTGTAATTTAAGTACCCACTTGGCGTATGTTAAACTGGAAATAAAGAAATTATTAAGATTTGACCTTCAAAATAGTTGTTTTTGGCTATTATTGTTATACTTGTCTGATGAATCCGCTAATTTGAGTACCCACATGACATACTTTGGACGAAGTCACCCGACCTTGAATTAATAACCTACGGTGGACCGCGCAAAAATTTAAAGTTGTAAACTGAAATTACCCTTTGTGTTACTGAATGGTAGATTGTTTTTCGACATGTTGATTGAAGCGTGAGATAAACAAGACTGAGGTAGCACTAGTGTGTAGGAAAGGTACCTACCTTTCCCCCACCAGACCACTCGGTCTTAATTTAAAACCATAAATAAAGAAGTTATTTAGGTTTGACCTTCAAAATAGTTGTTATTCCGCTAACGCTGCGATGCCCTTGGTCGGATCTAAATTCTGATTGCACCTTCTTGTCCGTCTCGTCGAGCCGCGTAATTTGAGTACCCACATGTTATACCTTAAACCAAAAATAAAGAAGTTATTTAGGTCTGTCCTTGAAAATAGATGTTCTTTGCAAAATGCCCAAGTCCCCAAGGCCACCCGAACAATTTCCAAAACGGGGAACAGCGCAGTTAGTACTTCTCACTTGGATTATAAAGTGTTCTATTCCCCGCTCTGTATTAACGAAGTCACCCGACCTTGAATTAATAACCTACGATGGACCGCGCAAAAATTTAAAGTTGTAAACTGAAATTACCCTTTGTGTTACTGAATGGTAGATTGTTTTTCTGCATCGACATGTTGATTGAAGCGTGAGTTAAACAAGACTGAGGTAGCACTAGTGTGTAGGAAAGGTACCTACCTTTCCCCCACCAGACCACTCGGTCATAATTTAAAACCATAAATAAAGAAGTTATTTAGGTTTGACCTTCAAAATAGTTGTTATTCCGCTAACGCTGCGATGCCCTTGGTCGGATCTAAATTCTGATTGCACCTTCTTGTCCGTCTCGTCGAGCCGCGTAATTTGAGTACTCACATGTTATACTTTAAGCCAAAAATAAAGAAGTTATATAGGCTTGCCCTTGAAAATAGTTATTTTTGGCTACTGCTACACCCTTGGTCGGATCTGAATTCTGTTTGCACCAAATTGTTCCTCTGATCAATCCGCGTAATTTGAGTACCCACTTGTCATATGTTAAACTAGAAATAAAGAAATTATTTAGATGTGACCTTCAAAATAGTTGTTTTTGGCCATAACTGCTATACACTTGGTCGGATCTGAATTCTGTTTGCACCAACTTGTTCCTCTGATCAGTCTGCGTAATTTGAGTACCCACTTGGCATATGTTAAACTAGAAATAAAGAAATTATTTAGATTTTTCCTTGTAAATAGTTGTTTTTTCGCTGTTGCTGCTATACCCTTGGTCGGATCTGAATTCTGACTGCACCTTATGGTTCGTTTTGCTGAGCCGTGTCAGTAGAGTACCCACATGTTATACTTTAAGCCAAAAATAAAGAAGTTATATAGGTTTGCCCTTGAAAATAGTTATTTTTGGCTACTGCTACACCCTTGGTCGGATCTGAATTCTGTTTGCACCAACTTGTTCCTCTGATTAATCCGCGTAATTTGAGTACCCACTTGTCATATGTTAAACTAGAAATAAAGAAATTATTTAGACGTGACCTTCAAAATAGTTGTTTTTGGCTATTACTGCTATACCCTTGGTCGGATCTGAATTGTGTTTGCACCTTCTTGTTCATCTTGCCGAGCCGCGACAGTAGAGTACCCACATGTTATACTTTGAACCAAATATAAAAAAGTTATTTAGGTTGTCCTTGAAAATAATTGTTTTTTCGCTGTTGCTGCTATACCCTTGGTCGGATCTGAATTGTGTTTGCACCAATTTGTTTGTCTGATTAATCCGCGTAATTTAAGTACCCACTAAACATTGAGAATAAGCTATCCTTGTACAGCTGACAGAGTGAGTCTGCATTCTTGGGTAGTATTCTAAGAAACGAGAATCTTCTAAGTCCTCAAGGTCATCTGAACATGTTGCCAAAACGGGGAATAGAGCAGTAAGTGATTCTCACTTGGACCACAAACTGCTCTATTCCCCGCTCTGTATTAGGAGAAGAGGACTAGTTTAATGCTCGCAATTATAGGCATAAACCTGATAACGGAACGCTAACCTCTCCCCCGAAAAGTTATCCCCTCCCCTCCCCCCAAAAATAAATAAATAAATAAAAGCAAAATGGTCAGTTAACAACAGTCGCGCACTCTGAAACCGCAAGGACGTTCATCACTGTGTGGGCGTCAGAGTTTTACGAACCGAAGTACAATAATTACCTGACCAAGATCCCCTTAAATTTAACCAAAAATAAGCAAACTGACTGAGTCTGTTTCTCGTGAGTAAGGGCTAAGATAGGTAATGTCAACCGGTTTACATGGCCGTATTGACAAGGCCGGTTTTCAGGGCCGAACCTTATTGTCAGGGGGTTAGGAAAAGGATGAGAAACAAATTACATTACTTTGAAACAAACTGGACAGTTAAAGTTAAAGTTAATTTTACAAAGACCAACCAAGGACGGTTTTGCAAAGGTCAACAGTATCACTGAAACCCGGTGGGACGTAGACCCAAACACCCGGCGTCAGGCTGCTGCGAACCCAAGTTTTGGCCAAGGTCAGTGTAAAGCGTGAAAGAAAAGTACATATTTCATTAGTAAATAACACACTTCAAAGACCAACACCAACACTAACATATATTAGACTAACTACATTACCTAGCAGCAAACTACAAGCGTTATCTAACATGCTTAACAAACTAACAACACATGCAAGGGCGCGGATCTCTTAATTGCGCGTCGGGCCCAACGCACACTTAACAGACCTACGCTGCAGCAGAGTGCAACCCACTGGGACGTATATCCAAACAACGGGCGGCAAGCTACTGCGATGAGACTGCGGACTGCTCCCGCTTATAAAGGCGGCAGTCAGTGCCATCAGCTGTTTACGCTGTCATACAGAGGAGGCAGATGCCGCGGCGCGCCGGCGCGGCAGATGTCACGGCGAGCCGGCCCGCGTGCGTGGCGGCACTCCGTCTGTGTATGCAACTATGCTCAAAACGGGCTTCAATAAAGTCGAAACGTAGCACCTCTGGCAGGGATCTAACAAGGTTCCGGAGACCTAACCGGTTCTTAAATCACGGCTATCCAGTTTTAAATATGCATATAAAAGGTGTTTATTATTCTTTTCAGAATCTTTAAGGTAAAACATCATTATACATTGTGTAACATGCTATAGATTTGTTTTTAAATGTCAATAACAATTTTAAAATAGACCATTATAAATAAAATCTACTATATATTCGTTGTTATAGATTGGAGTTGTCTTGTCGACATTTTTACAGTTTTCTCAATAAAACTACTGTGCAATGCTTCTTTTATATTGAGAAGAAACAGATGTGTCAACGCAATTGGTTGGTTTAACTTCTATAATGACTGAATAAAATGAGAAATTTACATACAAAGTATATTTGGGCTAAATTAAAAAGTGTTGTGACTGAGGGTGTTTTATTGTCATGATTATTATTCGTGAGATAAACAAACACTCTTAGTACCCATAATTTATTTCAAATCATAATATTAATGGGTACAAAATATACCGTAAGTTAAGTGAACTTAAGTTTGAATAAAACTCCAGGATAGACTAAAAATTAAAGATGAAATCACAAGATAAACGAGATTTATTTTAAACACTTCTCTGTACAACAATTTCCAGCCGTCATTTCCCAAGATTGTTGACAAAATATTATCAATTGATCTATGCCAACGTCTGAATATGTTAACAGTTCAATCAACCTTACTTTTAAATTGACAGGTATATATGTGATATTGATATACAAATATCCAAAAAGTAAAATCATTTTTAGAATTTTATATTTCGGGACCATACTAAACAAAAGGTATTGTATGGAACAGCGGAACAGAGCGTTCGTTCGTTTACACGCTTCTGTACATCTTAGTAATTAATGAAAATGCAATGAAACTTATGTATTTCAATTTTTTTTCTGCATGTATATAGTACAAATATACAGTATGAATATATTCCAGATCAAAATTATATATATATATATATATATATATATATATATATATATATAGATATACAATGTTTAATAATTAAAACATTAGAGAGTTATAACACCATGGCATGAGAAGTCGGTTGTAGCTTGTCAACCAATCAGTGATTAATGTCACCACCTACAAATACTTGTCCATCTTTGTAGTGTAACAGAAGGAGAAATTTTAATACTGTAAAATGTATATTTTAAACTATAATTCGAGCAGTGGTTGCATGCCAAATAGATCTCGGAATTGCGGGAAAGGGCCAGCTTCATTGTTGCGTTCAATTAATTTAAGTTGGCAGTTTTAGCCTATACATCCATTTAAGGCCGCCCTTTTTCAATATAGCGCCTCGGTAGTGGGATATACAAGGTATAAATGGTAGACATCAAGGTTTTATATAATCACAAGATAAACGACATTCATTTTAAACACTTCTTTGTAAACGTAACAAGTAACAAACAGTTAAGATGTATAATAATTTCCAGCCGTCATTTCTCAAGATTGTTGACAAACTATTATCAATTGATCTATGGCAACGTCTGAATATGTCAACAGTTCAATCAACCTTTTTTTTAAAATTGACATGCATATATGTGATATTGATATACAAAAATATCCAAAAGTAAAATCATTTTTAGAATTTTCTAGTAATTAATGCCATATATTGATATTGATTGGGAAGGTTTATTGATATTTTAGGTTACGGTACTAAAATCATCTGTTTCCTCTGTCGTTAAAATAAGAGTTAAATTAAGATATGATTTGTTTAAATCACTCCAAAAACATCCCTCACAAGAGAAGTTAGCATGAATTGATGAACAGCTAAAGTGTAATTTTCTCAGATATCGATGTTATCATTGATAACAGAAAACTCAAAACTAAAACATATGCAAAGGATTCTAATAAAAAATAAAATACTTGCAACACACAATAGCTATTCGGTAAATAAAAACCTACTCATAAAATCTCCCATGTTAATCTTATGAGAACAAGGTTTTTGGCTTTTCCTCAGTTTATTTTAATGTAAACTTCACATTTGACTTTACCAATATGTTCATTTCCACAAAGCAATCATTTTGGTGTTTCAATCGTGATTCTACGTCCAACCGTTGCAGAGATATTCAAAGTGCTAAACACAGTACGTTGTCCAATGTTATCCTTATGGAGAATAAATAAAATTTGATATCTCGATTATTTATGAATGTATGTTGATGAAATTTGGTATGTGGCCTCACGTAGTACTGGTATATTGATATTTGCACAAAAGATTGATTTTTTGTTGATTATTCCTGTAGCAGCAAACCTGCGTACTCAGCTCCCATGTTATTCTTATGGAGAGTAACTAGAATTTTATAAAGCGCTTATTTATAATTACATATTGATGGAACTTGGTATGTGGCTTCTCCTAGTTAAATCTATATTTTTAATACGCTAGGCATATCTTTGTCATAATTGTTTTGGAGCGGTGGTGCTACTGATCACCATAACAAAGACGTCGACCAGGACGGTCAAGAGGAGGAGGCCGACGAACTTTAACTGGTAGACGCGAACGAAATACCTGCGCCAGGTCACTACCTGGAACCAGTTCCGTTACGTCAGTGACCTGTTGTAACAGTGACCCGATAACTGGGGTGGTTGCGTAACCATGTCGGTGGAACTGCTGCGGTCACGGTGAAGGACGCGTCGAAGCGTTTCTAGACCTTTCTATACCTAAATTATGTTTACACAAACGGTGTCCGTGTTATCAGAACATCTTCGCAAGAGCTTGTTATGATAAGGGATTTCAATCATATATAATCTTACTTGGATGAGTTTAATTTTAACTTGTAATTAAAATCAAAAGTGTTGCTACAAGATAAATACATCAATGGAATCAACATCTCAGTCTTAATGTGCTGTATACCTAAGCAGGATGTTTCTAGTTTGTTGAACTAGTCGCTGTAAGATGGTGACACCAGTAATAAAACGTTGAAAAATAAATAAGTAAAAATAAAAGAGTGAGTAAAATAATATTATTATTCTTATGTTGAATATGTTTCACATTTTCCATTTATTTTGAATTTAAAAACTTCAACTGCCCGTCACCATTGGCTATTAACCCATGCAGTGAACTAGAGACAGCGAGGTACCGTAACTGAGTATGCTGAAACAAGGAACACAACAAATGGGTTTTAATACAAATATCAATATAACTCAACTAGGTAAAGCCACATACCAAGTTTTATTAATTTATCTTCATTAACGGAGATAACCTTTTACTTATTCTGTATAAGAATAACATGGGGGCTGAGTACGCAAGTTTGCTGCTACAAAAAACAATAAATCAATAAACCGTTTTTTATGCAATAGACCACAACGATATGAAGTAATATACCGTACCAAATATTGTCAGGCTAAGTTAATAGATAAGTGTGATATACAATTGGTCTTATTCTCCATAAGAATAACATTGGGCAACGTACTGTGTTTAGCGCTTTTATTATCTCTGTAACCAATTGACATCAGCCACCCAACCATAAATTTACAATAATTTTGATAACTAATTATTTCGTTAATTATTTAGCATCGTTTAATTAATTTAAAAAGGTATTTAAAATAAAACAAAAAACAAAAAAAAAATATCACTCTCCACATTTGTGCCTGATTTCATAAAAATCGAGCGCTTCTTTCAAAAGTTATCGCGGTAACAGACACACACATATATATATATATATATATATATATATACCCTGTCACAGCAAACCTGCGTACTCAGCAAATTTCCAATGCATATATATATATATATATATATATATATATGTGTGTGTGTGTGTGTGTGTCTCACTACTGCATAGAGCTACTTACCAAGTTTCACAAAAATCAAGCGGACACGTCGACCTTGGCGGGGTCATTGTCCCTGGTTACAGAGCTGCCTCGCACAGAAGTCGAGCTGTCGTATGATAATCCGGTGAGAATTACAAATGTAATAAGTTATCTAATGTTTGCATATTCTAGCGAAGGAATTTTTGTCTGTAATAAAGTATTGTCCATCAGCAACAATCAGCTGATTAAGTAAACAGTTAACTGCATCATGCCTCGCTCTAAAATTCTTGTCAAGCACTGTCAATCAAAGTGTTTTTAAGAATAGTTTATCAAGCAACCTTTAAATCTAGGTTAAGTAGACTTACTTAAATTAATTTAAAAGGATACTTGGTCAAGGTTCAATATTTTTATACAAATTTCAAATTTCACTAGTTCAAATTTCATTGGTGTACTAATTTACTAACAGTAGTTTTTTATACCCGTTGTCTTTGACAATGTTTAATAACTTTGCCCAACAATAAAATAAAAATACCATTATCAATGTGACTTTACCTGCAGCAAAATTATTTTGTTTTGAACGTCAATATTGTATTTTTAAGCCTACATTTAGAACCATTTTTTAAAAGTGTAGTCAAACACAATATATTCTTGAAAACAACAATACATTCTCCATATACTATGTATAAGGGGGAGAAAGTAAAAACACATACAGATAGAGTCCGTGAAATCTTCATCTGAAGTTTACTGATGGTGATTTTACTTGGACTCTGAAAACGAGGTTGAACAGGAAGAAGCTATAGTTACTTTCGTAAACGGAGTAGTTTTTTTTTTACGCAGAGGACTCTTTCCAGTAATGACAAGATCCGAACTTATAAGTAACCTGTTAAGCACATCTCTGTCGCAGTAAACTCAGTATGAACGAAAGGTAAATATGCTGCAATCGTGTAAAACTATACATGTAAAACAATCAGAGGTAAAATATTATAAAGCTTTTCAATAAAACCTTTGCTAACAATAGTTACGACAACATATCTTTTTAAACGCTTTATTTCCCTAAATTTGTCTGCTGCTGATAAAAAACTCACTGATTTAATTTAACAAACTAATTTATCGTGTTTGACACATGCACTACTGCTCCCAATTAACTTCTAGTTTCAAATAATCACATGAGACAACAAAATCATCGTTTAATTTGAATAATTTAATCTCGAAGGAAACGGGGTAAGTTTTTCAATAAGTAGCTTCCTTGACCCTCTGGTGAGCAAAGTGCAATTTTTATAACAATGTCACTGCAAAACAACGGTCGAGGTTATCTTAAAGCTGGTCTCGTTTTGTAATAATCCTAATTGGCTGGTAAACTTATTTTCTAGGGCGTCTGGGTTATCAGGGAAAATGCCTTCGTTCAAAAAAATGCATCTTTTATTTGGAGTAATGAACTGAAATTACGAAACTCTTGATAAAAATGAGGGCAAATACAAGTCTTGAGATGATAAAATAGATTTCAGCACGTCTGTGCATCTCAAGGACGAGGGTCGTATGAATATTTATAGTACGAGATGCAGTGATTACCCAAAGCACGAGGTTTTCAACTACAGAAAGAATATTGTTTATATTTGACTTAATCTTAATAATAATAAACCGATCCACCTTTATCGGTGAGGAAATTTTATTTTATAATTTTCATCTCACATCAACGATTTAGTCTTTTACTGTTAAAATAATTGGCTCAAAAGATCACTTTATATGTTTCGATAAAAATATCGTATTTCCAATTATTGCTGTTCATTCAAATGCAAATATAAACATTACTTAATTTAAAGCTGACATATCTTTTACTGGCCTTTTTCTTCAAATGGAGAATCAAGGGTTACAAAATGACATTATGCAAAGGACGATAACTGCCCAATGTATTGTGGTTGTAATTGAAAAAATAACTACCATGATAATTTATTATGATATATTTTGAAGCAGAATACACGAAACATGCCTTTAATGTAAGGTTTGTTGGACTTAAAAATAGTTCTAGGAACATACAGTTTAAACAAAATGGTTCCAATAAAATAAAATAAAAATGGTGTGTTACGTGCCTCTAATAGCATGTAGTAATGTTATAGACAATCGCGGATTAAGATGATCTGTAATTATTTAAACAAATCATATTTTATAAATATTGTATTAGACATGAAATAAACATATCTTTGCATACTTATTTATTGTTGTTAGCGAATTTCCACTATAGGGAAGAAGCTATTACCGTAGTCGGCACTGTAAGACCTAGGCCCGGGACCATGATAACTTTTTGTTTGAGGTCCCCAGACCCCAAAAACACCATTCGTTCGAAACTGTATTTTTATACGTATAAATAAATAAATAAATATATATATATATATATATATATATATATATATATATATATGTGTGTGTCCGTGAGCCCGATAACTCGTAAAAATAATCCGATTTTAATGAAATTTGATATAAACGTGTAAAGCAACATTTATGACTTTTAAGTTCGAAAACCAGCCAGATCGCTCCATCCGAAGGGGTATTTTTGGGGGTTTTGTACCCCTAAAATGGGTTTTTTGAATTTTTTACATAACATTTTTAAAATAGTCAAATTTTAGTTTTTACAATTTAGCTTTAAAAAACACACAATTAGGTATTTTGATCATTTCTATACGTCAATTGGTTACCGAGATATTGAAAGTGCTAAACACAGTACGTTGTCTAATGTTATTCTTATGGAGGAAAAGACAAATTTTATATCTCGCTTATTTATGAACGTATACTAATGAAACTTGGTATAAGGCTTCATCTGGTTGTGGTCTATTGATATTTGCTCAAAAAAAGTTTTTTTTTTTTTGCTAAAGGCTCCCGTAGCAGCAAACCTGCGTACTCAGCCCCATGTTATTCTTATGGATAATAATTAAATGCTATGTCTCCCTTAATTATGAACATAAATTAATACAAACTAGTGACTCTTTTCTTACAAGTTATATTCATTAGCATAACATTTCGGTGTCAATTCAATGATAAGACAAGGTGCACATTTTGTATTGTATAACGATTCTACTCAAAACGCTGATCATTTCTATAGGTCCAACGGGCTTCCTTTGGTTTATGGTATGGTTATAATGAATTTTAAAATGTCTAATACGTTTAGGATTGTGCAAATTTTACTGTTGCGGTGACTGTATAATATTTTGACTTATTTATTTCAACTCTTGACTGATAAGGACTGATCATGGATTTTCCCATATTAAATATATAAAAAAACCTAATTTGATTATTATCACTCACTTAGTAAAAAGTGCATAAGGTGTTTTTTTCTTAATAACTTATATAGCAAATAATATAATAGCAATATTACTCGAATTCAAACGTTAACATACATTCATTTCTCAGCTAGGACTTGATTATTTTTGATGGCGCACTTGTTGTCATGACAAGGTGTACTTTCTGTATCGCATACCAATTCTACTGAAAACGCTGACTATTTTGATAAGTCGAACGACCTTCTTATGGCTTCTGGTATAATCATATTGCATTTAAAAAATTTTGTAACTTTCAGGACTTCGACAATTTTACTGTTGTGACGACTGAATATTGGGTCAGATTGGCCACTTTATCTCTTACACCAATAATCCTGTTAACATAATGTTAAATCTTTGCATGCAACAAAATTTAATTAAATTTATTATTAACCTTTTGATGTGTACGTACGCTGTTTTTGCCGTAATATTGCATATCACACCTAATATGATAAGCATAGTACTAAAATGTATACAATAACATACATATTTTTTTTCAGCTAGGTCTTTGACTTTTTTGGCAATCAATTTGGTGTCAAGACACGATGCAATTTTGTTATAATATATCGATTCTACTCAAAACGCTGAGTATTTTGATAGGTCGTTCGAAGATATTACAAACCTATAAATAAGTGAATAAAACTTGTTATTACCCAAATTATTTTTCATTTACTAATCCTTAAATTAATACGATATAATTACTAATCCTAGCTAAAATAAAAACAAAACAACAACGTACAGTAGCCGGGAAACAAACACACTGCACTGGCTATGGTCGGGCGCGGCGCGGCAGCGGGCTGCGCGATGAACGTTATGAAGGAATTATCTGTGATAATTAAAAAATGGCGGCTATACCGCAAATGGCTCGAAAATAAGTCATTTTACAAAATATTTACCAGTATATCTACGTTATGAAGGAATTATCTGTGATAATTAAAAAATGGTGACTATACCGCAAATGGCTCGAAAATAAGTCATTTTACAAAATATTTACCAGTAAATCTTCTTTTAGGGCGATTTGAGACAAGTCTAACGATACTTAACGTATTGCAATCGAGAAATACATAACCGAGATGATGCAGTTTACGTGTGACCGGACAAAGCTCATCTTTGCTTTCTCCACAATTCAACATGTAGGCCTAATATGAATTTTTACAGAAAGGTCAAGACACGATGCAATTTTGTTATAATATATCGATTCTACTCAAAACGCTGAGTATTTTGATAGGTCGTTCGAAGATATTACAAACCTATAAATAAGTGAATAAAACTTGTTATTACCCAAATTATTTTTCATTTACTAATCCTTAAATTAATACGATATAATTACTAATCCTAGCTAAAATAAAAACAAAACAACAACGTACAGTAGCCGGGAAACAAACACACTGCACTGGCTATGGTCGGGCGCGGCGCGGCAGCGGGCTGCGCGATGAACGTTATGAAGGAATTATCTGTGATAATTAAAAAATGGCGGCTATACCGCAAATGGCTCGAAAATAAGTCATTTTACAAAATATTTACCAGTATATCTACGTTATGAAGGAATTATCTGTGATAATTAAAAAATGGTGACTATACCGCAAATGGCTCGAAAATAAGTCATTTTACAAAATATTTACCAGTAAATCTTCTTTTAGGGCGATTTGAGACAAGTCTAACGATACTTAACGTATTGCAATCGAGAAATACATAACCGAGATGATGCAGTTTACGTGTGACCGGACAAAGCTCATCTTTGCTTTCTCCACAATTCAACATGTAGGCCTAATATGAATTTTTACAGAAATGCGGGTGGTGTAATTTTGTTGTAAAACTAAAGTTCTACAAACGACTAAAGTTTAATCAAAATCGTTAGAGCTGTTTTTGATAAATCTTGGTTTTCATGTTTTTTGGCGTTTTTTGGGGGATAATTACCCTTAAAAATAAAAAATTCCAAAAAAAAAAAATAAAAAACGCCTAGACATATTGTGGATTAGTACCAACATACCAAATTTCAAAAATCTGACCATTGCATGGTTAACGCTCTAGCTCTGTACACAACCATACAGACAGACAGACGCACAGACATCACGTAAAAATCACTGTTTTTGGGTTCAGGGAGCACCAATACGAGTATTTCCACTAACAACTCAAATTCGAAAATTTTGACGAAGAAAACAGCACGGTTCACAAGACATCCTCCCATGTTAAAAGTCCGTATTAGTGACTGATGGAACTAGTCGGGCGAGACAACTTAACTTTTTCCTTATTCTGCATAAGAATAAAATGGGGGGCTGAGTATGCAAGTTTGCTGCTACTAAAACAATAAATCAATAAACTGCTTTTGTGCAATAGACCACAACGATATGAAGTAATATACCTTACCAAATTTTGTCAGGCTAAGTTAATAAATAAGCGAAAAAAAAAAATTGTCATGGTCTCAGGCTTAAATCTTACCCTGAGACCTACGGTAATAGCTTCTTTCCTATAGGGGAAATTCGCTAAAAAGGAGAGCACTTTATTCAATCGTAAAACATGAATAAAACCATTTTTTTTGAATTTTCTTATAATTACGAAACAATATTGTAGGCTATTAGTATTTAGTACTTTCAGCAGGACAGGTTAAAGACAACCAGTTGTGTTGCGAGTTGTGAAGCATGTAATCAACGCACTCTGGCGGAAGCGCTCGTTACCGGACCGGTTGCGCCGTTAAAAATAATATTTGATGTTTAACGTTGTTGTTGTAGCAGACTGTACCGCAAACCTCCGGGTATGAGAATACTCCCACCGTAAAACCAGTTAAGCCAAATCCAACTAAATCCGAGGTAAGGTGACGGGCAGAATGTCCCGTGACATAGTTAAACTAATGATAAATAACTATTTTGTAAGATTCTTACCAACTCTTTTACCTCCAGCGAGGGGGCCGCACAGTGGGGGATTTGACTAATCTAGCTGGCCGAAAACCGAAAAAATAAAGGTTCACCCGGGTAGATTTCAAAGGATTATATTTTCAGTTAGACACTTCCCAAGTAAAACCTTAACTTTCTCTCTACATAGAGAAACCCCATTATCAAAGTATTTTTGTTGGAGGTACAGATAAGAAACTAAGTAGGATCGCTGTATTAACCTAGATTGGTAAACCACTCTTTGTCAATAGTGACATTTTTTTAATAAATTGGTTGTTTTTTATATTTTTAACTATGGATTGTGATTCGGCAGGTAAGTACGTCTACTCTAATATAGGTTTTATGTAACAACAAATTTATATTAAATTAATAATGTTAAGAAAAGAAAATGCTGTGATAACATAGATTTTTAAAGAGTAAAATGTACAAAAAATTCCCAAAGTTGGGTTTCCCAAGGTTTCCCGGCACTAATTTTATTTTTGACAGACTCTTCAAAGTGTTCTTTTGAAAATCCTGATAGTAATTTCTGCTACTATTTGCTACTCCGTATTTCAAATGCCTTAAAACAATAACATGCTACCATCCACTTACTGACTCAGAAACTTTTTTAATTACAGGAACGGTGAATGTCAGTATTTTTACTAGATAGTAACTATTCGATTTAATGCAAGGATAAAAAGAATTACATACTGAAGCTCGCAATAAGCATATAAGACCATATCGGGAAAGCTATGCTCGAAAGTTCTCTAGAGTTTACTGCGACAGAGATGTGCTTAACAGGTTACTTATAAGTTCAGATCTTGTCATTACTGGAAAGAGTCCTCTGCGTAAAAAAAAAAAAACTACTCCGTTTACGAAAGTAACTATAGCTTCTTCCTGTTCAACCTCGTTTTCAGAGTCCAAGTAAAATCACCATCAGTAAACTTCAGATGAAGATTTCACGGACTCTGTCTGTATGTGTTTTTACTTTCTCCCCCTTATACATAGTATATGGAGAATGTATTGTTGTTTTCAAGAATATATTGTGTTTGACTACACTTTTAAAAAATGGTTCTAAATGTAGGCTTAAAATACAATATTGACGTTCAAAACAAAATAATTTTGCTGCAGGTAAAGTCACATTGATAATGGTATTTTTATTTTATTGTTGGGCAAAGTTATTAAACATTGTCAAAGACAACGGGTATAAAAAACTACTGTTAGTAAATTAGTACACCAATGAAATTTGAACTAGTGAAATTTGAAATTTGTATAAAAATATTGAACCTTGACCAAGTATCCTTTTAAATTAATTTAAGTAAGTCTACTTAACCTAGATTTAAAGATTGCTTGATAAACTATTCTTAAAAACACTTTGATTGACAGTGCTTGACAAGAATTTTAGAGCGAGGCATGATGCAGTTAACTGTTTACTTAATCAGCTGATTGTTGCTGATGGACAATACTTTATTACAGACAAAAATTCCTTCGCTAGAATATGCAAACATTAGATAACTTATTACATTTGTAATTCTCACCGGATTATCATACGACAGCTCGACTTCTGTGCGAGGCAGCTCTGTAACCAGGGACAATGTGAGGGATGTTTTTGGAGTGATTTAAACAAATCATATCTTAATTTAACTCTTATTTTAACGACAGAGGAAACAGATGATTTTAGTACCGTAACCTAAAATATCAATAAACCCTCCCAATCAATATCAATATATGGCATTAATTACTAGAAAATTCTAAAAATGATTTTACTTTTGGATATTTTTGTATATCAATATCACATATATGCATGTCAATTTAAAAAAAAAGGTTGATTGAACTTTTGACATATTCAGACGTTGCCATAGATCAATTGATAATAGTTTGTCAACAATCTTGAGAAATGACGGCTGGAAATTATTATACATCTTAACTGTTTGTTACTTGTTACGTTTACAAAGAAGTGTTTAAAATGAATGTCGTTTATCTTGTGATTATATAAAACCTTGATGTCTACCATTTATACCTTGTATATCCCACTACCGAGGCGCTATATTGAAAAAGGGCGGCCTTAAATGGATGTATAGGCTAAAACTGCCAACTTAAATTAATTGAACGCAACAATGAAGCTGGCCCTTTCCCGCAATTCCGAGATCTATAAACCCTCCCAATCAATATCAATATATGGCATTAATTACTAGAAAATTCTAAAAATGATTTTACTTTTGGATAGTTTTGTATATCAATATCACATATATGCATGTCAATTTAAAAAAAAAGGTTGATTGAACTGTTGACATATTCAGACGTTGCCATAGATCAATTGATAATAGTTTGTCAACAATCTTGAGAAATGACGGCTGGAAATTATTATACATCTTAACTGTTTGTTACTTGTTACGTTTACAAAGAAGTGTTTAAAATGAATGTCGTTTATCTTGTGATTATATAAAACCTTGATGTCTACCATTTATACCTTGTATATCCCACTACCGAGGCGCTATATTGAAAAAGGGCGGCCTTAAATGGATGTATAGGCTAAAACTGCCAACTTAAATTAATTGAACGCAACAATGAAGCTGGCCCTTTCCCGCAATTCCGAGATCTATTTGGCATGCAACCACTGCTCGAATTATAGTTTAAAATATACATTTTACAGTATTAAAATTTCTCCTTCTGTTACACTACAAAGATGGACAAGTATTTGTAGGTGGTGACATTAATCACTGATTGGTTGACAAGCTACAACCGACTTCTCATGCCATGGTGTTATAACTCTCTAATGTTTTAATTATTAAACATTGTATATCTATATATATATATAATTTTTATCTGGAATATATTCATACTGTATATTTGTACTATATACATGCAGAAAAAAATTGAAATACATAAGTTTCATTGCATTTTCATTAATTACTAAGATGTACAGAAGCGTGTAAACGAACGAACGCTCTGTTCCGCTGTTCCATACAATACCTTTTGTTTAGTATGGTCCCGAAATATAAAATTCTAAAAATGATTTTACTTTTTGGATATTTGTATATCAATATCACATATATACCTGTCAATTTAAAAGTAAGGTTGATTGAACTGTTAACATATTCAGACGTTGGCATAGATCAATTGATAATATTTTGTCAACAATCTTGGGAAATGACGGCTGGAAATTGTTATACATCTTAACTGCTTGTTACTTGTTGCGTTTACAGAGAAGTGTTTAAAATAAATCTCGTTTATCTTGTGATTTCATCTTTAATTTTTAGTCTATCCTGGAGTTTTATTCAAACTTAAGTTCACTTAACTTAGGTATATTTTGTACCCATTAATATTATGATTTGAAATAAATTATGGGTACTAAGAGTGTTTGTTTATCTCACGAATAATAATCATGACAATAAAACACCCTCAGTCACAACACTTTTTAATTTAGCCCAAATATACTTTGTATGTAAATTTCTCATTTTATTCAGTCATTATAGAAGTTAAACCAACCAATTGCGTTGACACATCTGTTTCTTCTCAATATAAAAGAAGCATTGCACAGTAGTTTTATTGAGAAAACTGTAAAAATGTCGACAACACAACTCCAATCTATAACAACGAATATATAGTAGATTTTATTTATAATGGTCTATTTTAAAATTGTTATTGACATTTAAAAACAAATCTATAGCATGTTACACAATGTATAATGATGTTTTACCTTAAAGATTCTGAAAAGAATAATAAACACCTTTTATATGCATATTTAAAACTGGATAGCCGTGATTTAAGAACCGGTTAGGTCTCCGGAACCTTGTTAGATCCCTGCCAGAGGTGCTACGTTTCGACTTTATTGAAGACCGTTTTGAGCATAGTTGCATACACAGACGGAGTGCCGCCACGCACGCGGGCCGGCTCGCCGTGACATCTGCCGCGCCGGCGCGCCGCGGCATCTGCCTCCTCTGTATGACAGCGTAAACAGCTGATGGCACTGACTGCCGCCTTTATAAGCGGGAGCAGTCCGCAGTCTCATCGCAGTAGCTTGCCGCCCGTTGTTTGGATATACGTCCCAGTGGGTTGCACTCTGCTGCAGCGTAGGTCTGTTAAGTGTGCGTTGGGCCCGACGCGCAATTAAGAGATCCGCGCCCTTGCATGTGTTGTTAGTTTGTTAAGCATGTTAGATAACGCTTGTAGTTTGCTGCTAGGTAATGTAGTTAGTCTAATATATGTTAGTGTTGGTGTTGGTCTTTGAAGTGTGTTATTTACTAATGAAATATGTACTTTTCTTTCACGCTTTACACTGACCTTGGCCAAAACTTGGGTTCGCAGCAGCCTGACGCCGGGTGTTTGGGTCTACGTCCCACCGGGTTTCAGTGATACTGTTGACCTTTGCAAAACCGTCCTTGGTTGGTCTTTGTAAAATTAACTTTAACTTTAACTGTCCAGTTTGTTTCAAAGTAATGTAATTTGTTTCTCATCCTTTTCCTAACCCCCTGACAATAAGGTTCGGCCCTGAAAACCGGCCTTGTCAATACGGCCATGTAAACCGGTTGACATTACCTATCTTAGCCCTTACTCACGAGAAACAGACTCAGTCAGTTTGCTTATTTTTGGTTAAATTTAAGGGGATCTTGGTCAGGTAATTATTGTACTTCGGTTCGTAAAACTCTGACGCCTACACAGTGATGAACGTCCTTGCGGTTTCAGAGTGCGCGACTGTTGTTAACTGACCATTTTGCTTTTATTTATTTATTTATTTTTGGGAAGAGGGGAGGGGATAACTTTTCGGGGGAGAGGTTAGCGTTCCGTTATCAGGTTTATGCCTATAATTGCGAGCATTAAACTAGTCCTCTTCTCCTAATACAGAGCGGGGAATAGAGCAGTTTGTGGTCCAAGTGAGAATCACTTACTGCTCTATTCCCCGTTTTGGCAACATGTTCAGATGACCTTGAGGACTTAGAAGATTCTCGTTTCTTAGAATACTACCCAAGAATGCAGACTCACTCTGTCAGCTGTACAAGGATAGCTTATTCTCAATGTTTAGTGGGTACTTAAATTACGCGGATTAATCAGACAAACAAATTGGTGCAAACACAATTCAGATCCGACCAAGGGTATAGCAGCAACAGCGAAAAAACAATTATTTTCAAGGACAACCTAAATAACTTTTTTATATTTGGTTCAAAGTATAACATGTGGGTACTCTACTGTCGCGGCTCGGCAAGATGAACAAGAAGGTGCAAACACAATTCAGATCCGACCAAGGGTATAGCAGTAATAGCCAAAAACAACTATTTTGAAGGTCACGTCTAAATAATTTCTTTATTTCTAGTTTAACATATGACAAGTGGGTACTCAAATTACGCGGATTAATCAGAGGAACAAGTTGGTGCAAACAGAATTCAGATCCGACCAAGGGTGTAGCAGTAGCCAAAAATAACTATTTTCAAGGGCAAACCTATATAACTTCTTTATTTTTGGCTTAAAGTATAACATGTGGGTACTCTACTGACACGGCTCAGCAAAACGAACCATAAGGTGCAGTCAGAATTCAGATCCGACCAAGGGTATAGCAGCAACAGCGAAAAAACAACTATTTACAAGGAAAAATCTAAATAATTTCTTTATTTCTAGTTTAACATATGCCAAGTGGGTACTCAAATTACGCAGACTGATCAGAGGAACAAGTTGGTGCAAACAGAATTCAGATCCGACCAAGTGTATAGCAGTTATGGCCAAAAACAACTATTTTGAAGGTCACATCTAAATAATTTCTTTATTTCTAGTTTAACATATGACAAGTGGGTACTCAAATTACGCGGATTGATCAGAGGAACAAGTTGGTGCAAACAGAATTCAGATCCGACCAAGGGTGTAGCAGTAGCCAAAAATAACTATTTTCAAGGGCGAGCCTATATAACTTCTTTATTTTTGGCTTAAAGTATAACATGTGAGTACTCAAATTACGCGGCTCGACGAGACGGACAAGAAGGTGCAATCAGAATTTAGATCCGACCAAGAGCATCGCAGCGTTAGCGGAATAACAACTATTTTGAAGGTCAAACCTAAATAACTTCTTTATTTATGGTTTTAAATTATGACCGAGTGGTCTGGTGGGGGAAAGGTAGGTACCTTTCCTACACACTAGTGCTACCTCAGTCTTGTTTAACTCACGCTTCAATCAACATGTCGATGCAGAAAAACAATCTACCATTCAGTAACACAAAGGGTAATTTCAGTTTACAACTTTAAATTTTTGCGCGGTCCATCGTAGGTTATTAATTCAAGGTCGGGTGACTTCGTTAATACAGAGCGGGGAATAGAACACTTTATAATCCAAGTGAGAAGTACTAACTGCGCTGTTCCCCGTTTTGGAAATTGTTCGGGTGGCCTTGGGGACTTGGGCATTTTGCAAAGAACATCTATTTTCAAGGACAGACCTAAATAACTTCTTTATTTTTGGTTTAAGGTATAACATGTGGGTACTCAAATTACGCGGTTCGACGAGACGGACAAGAAGGTGCAATCAGAATTTAGATCCGACCAAGGGCATCGCAGCGTTAGCGGAATAACAACTATTTTGAAGGTCAAACCTAAATAACTTCTTTATTTATGGTTTTAAATTAAGACCGAGTGGTCTGGTGGGGGAAAGGTAGGTACCTTTCCTACACACTAGTGCTACCTCAGTCTTGTTTATCTCACGCTTCAATCAACATGTCGAAAAACAATCTACCATTCAGTAACACAAAGGGTAATTTCAGTTTACAACTTTAAATTTTTGCGCGGTCCACCGTAGGTTATTAATTCAAGGTCGGGTGACTTCGTCCAAAGTATGTCATGTGGGTACTCAAATTAGCGGATTCATCAGACAAGTATAACAATAATAGCCAAAAACAACTATTTTGAAGGTCAAATCTTAATAATTTCTTTATTTCCAGTTTAACATACGCCAAGTGGGTACTTAAATTACACTTGTTTAGATCATAGTAACTGTTATAATCATACAGCGTTGAGCAAACATTATTGAAGTTTTCAGTTACGGAGCTAAGGTCTTGACAGTCTAAGAGCTACACCCTAACTAACACATGTAAACTAGTTATTGTGCGATGTAAAACTTGGTGGGGGGACTGGTATGGTGGGGGGACTGGTGTGGTGGGGGAAGAGCCGAGTACCTAACCTACGCGCAAACGCTACATCACTATATGTCCAGCTCTTGCGCGGTACACATGGATTCACAAATACAAGACAATAATGTTTCTTCCACATCTGTCTCTTATAATGTTGAACACAATGACACTGATCAAAATATATCTGGTGAAATACAAGTACATGAAGTTCCTCCAACAACACCATCTGATACAGAAACAACGATGTCATCCTTGATGGACGTTTTATTAAACAATAATGGAATAAGGTGGTAAATGAATTCAAGAATTACCATCTGCCTCGCGCCATCTGCCCCGCGCCACCTGCCGCCTGCCATCTGCCGTCCGCCATCTGCTCCGCCCCACCACACTTTTACCCCCACCATTTTGTTTGATACCAGAACGCTAGCTAGCGAATAGTCAGTTCACCTCCGGCTCTCGACCGGTGAACATCGAGCTCTCCGAGACGCTCTTCACAAAATAATAATAACATGTCACTCGAGATCTGATAGATGTTTCTACTTCATTGCTGTCAGGTAGTACGATTTATCTTTGGAACTTTACGCATCAAAAAAACAACATGGACTCTGCGCAGGGGTCAAAGTATCTACCGCCTTTCATCAGAAAACGAAGTGATGGTCGCGACTCCGGATCAACAACATCGATGACGATAAACAACGGGGAACTATTGTAAACATAACTTATTTTAAATGAAAAGAAATGTAAAAATTAAAGTAATAAATGAAATAGTACTACCTCGCACTCGTATCATTCGATTGCTTCATTCGATAATTTTCATTCGATATTTTATCGAATTAAAACTATCGAATCACAATCGGATTTTACGCGTGCGAGGTAGTACTTTTTTAAAATTACCTCCCCGTGACCTTGAACTTTGAACTTTTACTCATTTCATCACAAAACCGCCTACGTCACTGGCTCAGCCCCAGATAACATCTTTCATGACTCAGCACTTCCGGTCACGTGACCGGATGACGTCACTTCCGGCGCAAAACCCGCAAACCCACACTACTTATGTATTCTTACAGTAATAGCTTCTCCTCGAAAGTCAATAAGGTTTCCGTCTTGATCCACTATGTTCAGCACGATGTCTGAAATGAAACTGGTGTTTAACGGTAGGTACACAAGGTTTTGAGGCTTTTCTACTATCTTGAAACCCGGTGCGACTGATGGGTAGAATGTGTGTAATATATGCCGATTTTCTCCATCTCTGTAGGATCCTTGTATAATGTTACATGTAATGTCTATGCTGTTTACTTTGATGATCGTCACAGTTCTATTCCCAGAATGAGTTGTATTAGGTTCTAATACCTTTGTTTCCTTAGAAAACCCCAATAAACTACCAATTGAACGTTCTTGGCCAAAATCAATATAATACTTAGAAGTAATTTCGGCTTTCATTGTATTGTTATTGCCTTTTATCGTTATATTTTCTTTTCCCATATGTTTTTGTATAACTTCATTTATATTATCAATTTCATAAGCTCCTGTTGGTAAACTGAATTCTTCCAAAGCTGAATATTTTCCTTTATTATCTTTTGTCTTGTAATAATGTATTTTGTTATTAATTCCTTCACTAACGTTTGGAATAGAGTTATATGTTGTTAAATCCAATAATGCGGCTTCCCATAGTCTTCCTTTTTGCAAACGTAGCGCTGGAAACAGAATACTGCGCAAAGTACATGAGTTACCGGTTAATGACACTGTATACGAAGACATCTTAAAGTTGACTAACACTTTTAGCTAAAAAGTCTAAACATAAATGACCGCAAATGGATGTATCATCAGGTTGTTTTCTTGTATAATTGTAAAAAACATTTTCTGCCGCACGAAAGTATTGTTGAAGTTCTTTCGGTGGTGGAAGGTTTCCAAAACTGTCGAAATAATAAATCGTTTCACCAAGTTTCTTGTAACACACCCAATGAGTGCCTAATCCTTCACTATTATCCAAATTTACTATACCAGTCTCATTTTTCCACATTTTAACCGGTAATTCATCTTTCATAAATACTCCTCTAAAAAATGGGATTTTCAAACAAGAAGCATATGTAATCAGTTCTTCATTGGTTAATTCTTTGTTTTTAATTATTAATTGCTCTTTCTTATTTAATACACACGATACGGTCTTAGGTATAGTCCTCCTCCCTTTTTTATCATTGACCATATTGTTGGTTTCTTTTTACCTTTACCACTAGTAGATCGACGTTTTCTTCTGATATTACCTCCTTGTTTCTTAGCGGGTCTTTTCCCACGCCTTCTTCTCTTTCCTCCTCCAAACGTAGTTTTTGCTTTCATTGCTGCTGTTACTGCTAAAGACGATGCTTTTTCACCAATACTCGCGTCACTAGATTTTACTCTTTGCCAAGCTTTCTCAGAAAGTGCTCTATCTGCTATTGATCTATTTTTTGTATCACCAAATTTGGAATACGCTATATCGTGCTGTTTACAAGCCTGATCAAGCTTATTTATTCCAGGATCTCCTCTAGCAAGCCGTTTCTCTAATTTGGTTCCAGGACCACAATATTGATATCCTCCAGGTAAATGTAATTCCACAGGTAATAAATCAATCGCCTTGTTAACTATAGCTCCAACCGGTTTACTTAATAGAGAAAATGCTGTTGATGCTATTCCCCTTCCTCTCTGTAATCTCTCTCGATTATGACTGATGCGTTTAGCCCTCGGCATGACTATTTATAGCCAAACTTACAGTCAGTAGGTGCACTCTATAAATGTTTTACAATGAATGTAATATTAGTCTTGGCTTCTTGTATTATATATACTGTTTAAAATCCATTTATTATATAGAAATGGATTAATTAATTAAATGTAGACATAATAAATAAAAGTAGTAAAAATAGAAATAAGGTGTAATTGAAGATGTTTCAAATGTTTCTCCGCTGGTGATGGTATCGTTGTTTTCGGTAAAATGAATAAAATCTAAATAGTTGTCATGTTCCCTTAGAAACTTGCCACTTAATCGTTGGTAATTAAATAACACATTCCAGTCTAGTTTATCTTTAAAATTGTCAATGTAATTTTCAGAGAGATTTTGATATTTACTTATTACTTCCCAACAGTTATTAAAATTTGATGTCATCTCTACAAGGAAGTTTTCTGAAAACTGTTGTCTTTGTAAAATATGAATCCAGTTAACTCTGTGAAAATAAATTCTTAACATAGTCATTGTGAAGAGGTAGTGTATGGAAAGTTGTTCCCAATCCATATATCTATCAAACCGTTGAACAAAACCATCTGTCAGCACTCCTTGGGGAAATCTCGGCTCTTGAGATATTAAACTCCACGCAGTAATATTGGATTCCATCATCCTCTCTGTATCATCTCTCGAATATAACTGATGCTTTATCCCTTATCATGGGTATTTAAATTCTTTTTTCTCTTATATAATCTTCATCGTTTTCTGTTGGTTCATTAATCACATTCACTTTATCCCCCTTTCCTAATGTCTTGACTTTAGAAGGCTCAGACGGTTTATCTAATTGATTAGGTTTTTCTGGATTGTGTATCTTTTTCCAGTCTAAATAATTGTGGCTGTCAACATCTGAAGCTACAGCTCTTCCTGAAGCCCGATGGATATAATTAAATAAAGCTGCACCAAACCTTTCCATATGTTTTTCATATTCTGTAGTCCATTTCTTGTGTACTATATCAAATATTTTCTTATTTACAGCGTCTCCATCCTGCTCACAATCACCTACATTTGACAATTTTAATTTTTTTACATCATAGCTTGTATCAGTTTCATTCTTTTTGTAAATCGTTAACAATTTTAAAGTCGCTAAATTTACTGCTTCACCATCATAAATGGGATGTTTTATATTGCTTAACCTTTTACCGGAAAATCCCCAATGGTCTTCGTGTACAATCGGGGTTCTTTTATCCATGTATTGTACCGTAACCGCATCAGAAGACAAAAGCGGATCACCAACATTTTGAATTACTTTTCCTTCAAAATTATAATTACCATCAGGTGTTAACGGAAACCCAGCTCTTTTTTCACTATATCCAGATTTTACTCCAAACTCGGAATACCGTCCAAACTTGTCCACACTCATGATGTAACTGAATCGCTATCGTTTAGGTTCTTACTATATATATATATATATATATATACGTCTACTGAACAATTATTTCTCGTTTTCGCAGTTCATCAACCAAAGCTACCCATTCGTTTTCTAAACCAGTGTGCCCGGCTTCCATAGCTTCATGTAATAACCTCATTCGATCAACTAACTTATTTATATCGTTGTAATATATTATATTGGTTTTATACAAATTTTTTAATAATCCCCTTCCAGATGTAGTAGGATCAGTTGTTTTTCTTTTTTTATGCAAAACATTTAATTCAGCAGAAGATAAAGCTCTTCTTTTAATTGGAGCTTTATTTTATTTCGAGGGGAAAAGACTAGATATAATGTTTGTGTATTTTATTGACCTGTTTCTATGAATAGGTAGTTCTTTGGAATATTTTTTTCTATGTGCATTTGTATACTCTAGTATATTTTTAAACAATTGTAAATCCTTTTTAGTGTATTTACCAGGATTATTTTTAAAGATGAGTTCAAACAAACCTGTTGTACCTTTATATTTCTTATCACCAATAACTATATCATCATTTTCGTTTATATCTAACTTTCTATCTCCAATCATTAATCCTTTATCCTCTATTCTAGCTCCATATGTATGATAATTTCGATTAGCATGTGTGCCATGTAACATTTTTATGTATATTTTCTTCCAAGTGTTCCTTTAAACATAATATCTGTGCCTAATTTGCTTAAGTTGGATGGGTTGATATCCTCTTCTTCTGCTCTTGTATCTTCCGCACTTGTATCTTCTGTACTTGTATCTCCTGCAATGTTCTTTTCCCTTAAATCTCCTATATCTCCGCTTTCTTCATACTCGTCGCTTTCTTCAGATGTTTGTAACTGGTCAGAACTTTCATCATTCTGAAATTCTTCTTCATATTTGGAAATTGGTAGCATTTTGTCTCCTTCGAAGCGAATTGAAGGTCTTTCCATATTTTGTGCTAATCGCTTTAAAGGTTCAGTAACAGGTTTGAATGTTGTTTCTAAAAATTGCTCTCTTTCATTTATACCTGATTTTAAAGCTCGGTTTTTTTGTCTAATAGAATCACTAAGTGATTTTATTTCCTTTAATAGCTTTTCCTGGTTAACCATCTTCACACCTTGACGACTTGTACAGTAATACCGCTAATCAGTGTATTAAAACGAATTTATCAAAACCTATTCTATAACGACCATCTTTTATAGCTTGATCTTTCATAATAACCAAAAATCCATACTTTTCCGCCCATGCTTTTCCGCAAAGCTCTTTAAACTTTTCAAATGGCATATCCGCATTCACATGATCGTTATATATATGTTTTAGGTTAGTATCATCTTGTTTGAATACAATTAGAATATTTGCATTATCTCTGATAAGTTGTTTTGGGATTTTGCTATAAGTTTGTCCTATATATATGCTGTCGATGTTATTATGTCTTCCCATGGCAAAGTAGTTTCTAATAGTATCCTGATTTTCACAAGATACATCGTCAAATATAAATACAGAATACGGTTTCGCTTCGTTTGGTTGCATAATGCTATCACTAGCGTTAAATTTGTAAAAATTAACATCAGACACATCAGATAGGATTTTATCCAGCAATTGATACTTTGGTTGATGTAGAGACTTTGAAAAAATATATAGGTTACTAAACCTTAATCCCTGCGGATTAGTGATCAAATTAAAGACAACATTGGTCTTTCCACAGTTTGAGGGGCCACTTACTATACATCGAACAGTGTTTGGAAGTAAACTACCGTGTTTACCATTGTTGATTTTAACGTTATCCACAGTTAAATCATCTATGTTATTAATATTGAATCGATCTTTATGGTGAATAATCTCCATCCTGCTCAAAGGTTAACGATGAAATGAGTTGCTTGTATTAAACCAAGTCCTTTATAGGTATCCATGAATCCTCAGTTTTGTTAAACCCTAACCACCGCACTTTAACTGCGTCCTTTTTTCTTTGTAACACTTTTTCAACAAGATATACATCACCTACTGTTGACTTTAACATTTCATGTCCATAAAATGCACCTTGCAACAAATCTCCTTTGTTATCTTTTAGGATATACGTTTCAGGTACAGTCGGTTGCACTTTATACACTGTAAAAACTTCATTCGTCCAATTGGGAAGGTATTTTTTGGTAAACACTCCCTTATATTTACTAATCCGTACTTTATCACTTACATTAAATTTTCTTGGCTGCATTTTTTCTACTTTAGGCTTTGTATTTTTCTTTATGCGTTTTAATACATCTTTTGCATTTCTTCTATTTACTTTGTTAGGTTTCATACCAATAGTTCTATGAAACCTGTTGTTATAATCATTTATTAATTGTGGTAAAACATCATACCATACGTAAGAACCTCTTTTTGAAAATTGTTTATACAGTGCTCCTTTTAAGGTTCTATTAAATCTTTCTACAATAGCAGCTTTTTTCTCTGAATTTGTAGAATAATGATTTATTTTATATTTATTCATTAACTGTGCAAAGTTTGTATTAAAGTATTCTGTTCCATCATCAGTTTGTAAATGTTTAATTTTGTTTTTATCTCTTTTTATGGCTATTTCCATGGCTTCTGTTACGCTTTTACCAGTCTTGTCCTTTAGAGGCAAAGCGTCTGCAACTTTTGTAAAACAATTAATAATTGTGAGTATATATTTAAATCCTTTGTTTATTCTGCTATGCGGTCGCATTTCAATTAAATCCGCTTGATATAGATCATTTATCCCTTTTATAACAGTATTTCTTCTTGGAAACTTTATTCTTGCAGGTTTGTGTAGTTCATTAATAATCTTCTCCTTCAGGTCTGACATGATGGTTTCACGAAGGCAGCTGATATGGTATTAAATATTCTTTTGTATAAATCTGCTTATATATATATATATATATACATATAGTTCAAGGTCATTCAAAACTTGTGTAAAAAAAGGGGAAACACAGCTTAACATTGCTGTGTTTCCCCTTTTTTTACGGAAAGGAAAAGGATAGAGGATCTAGGACGATGAAAGGGTTATTAGTCAATAGGGTTGAGGGAATAGTGACCGAATGGTAAAGTGTGGATGTTGTCTGGAAGGGTTTGTCTTTTGTCGTCATTACAGGATAGCGCCTTTTTAACTTCAGTCACGCTGTACAGCTGATGGTTAAAACTTCTGATGGTGTTGAATTTAGCTGTAATGATGTTATCCTCAAATAAGCATTGCTTGTAGTGTTCAAAATGCACTTTCTTCTTTAAATATAAACTCTTTACACCTTTAGCTTTCTTAATATAGCTATTCTTCTTTTCTTCTTCTTCTTTTTCATTATAGAGTTTCAAAGAATATAATTTAGACATCAGTGCAACAATCTCTTCAAGCAGAACACCATTAGCCTCATCCTTGAATTTGCCTAGTACTTTTTTGTGTCTGTCATTGTCGTAGTTTGGATGATCTTTTGGATAATCGGAGAAATCAAAGTCGTTCTTGTAAATAAATGTACGTAAATCTTTATACATGTCCAATGTTACTATGCGATATATAAAAGCGTCAGTGTCCATATATGTAATAGATATATTTTCTCTTCCGTAGAACGCCACCATTTTGTTGTAGTGAAAATCGTACATGTGTGTTTTTGAGATGTCCAAGATTGACATGCCTATATACAAAGGACGATCCATCTTCACACTCGTCTTCTTCATGGACACTGCTACAAGTTTTTCATTAATAATTATAGATGTTCCAAAATTTGGCTGCTGTACTAGTTTCTGTAATTTTTTTGCGTCGGTAACAAGTTTAACATTTTTGTGTCTTCTTTTGTTGACCAATGTTTTTCCAAATATCGCATTATTCATTAATTTAAAGAAATCTTTTTGAAAGTCTGATGTAGCTGCTGCTCTTCTGATGGTATTTGAATCAATGTAGGGTTTCAACCAGCATGATTGAGAAAATTCTAAAACTCTATTAATTTTTGTTAGACGTAGTCCTAATTCGATAGCTTGTTGAACCACCCAAAAGTGAGCCACGTAGCGTTGTTTATTATTTAATGTCATCATTAATTTGGGGTGTTTTCCAATTGGTGAAATTTCTGTTTTAGCAAGAAGTGGAAGGTCATAATGAAGATCATGTAAATTTTCTGGGTATTCAAAATCGCAATCCAAAATATATCCAGTGTCACCATGTTTCGGAATTTGTAAAATATCGCCAATAGAGTCGGGATTAATCCATTTAAAGTTATCAAAAGGAAGTGGGTTTGACATTGCCCATCCGTACAGGTTATTTGCATCGAAATATCCTAAATAGGTTGACGGTTTGGTTTCATCGTAATCAGGTAGGTATTTGTTGTTGGCTTTGACATGTCTGGTAACACTTTGGGTCAATCCGCCTCTTACTCCAGCTTCAACCATTAAAACCATGTCAATGTCTGTTAAAAGTTGGAGTTTGCATTTTGTTTCTTTTAACATGGCTTGCCAAGCTAATCCTGGTGAAGTATACGAATGTAGAGGGTCCAAACCGTATGCAGCAAAACAAGTGTTTCGGAATTCTTCCATTACATCACAAAGAAGAGTTACATCTAGTTTGACATAAAAGTCCGAGTAATCTCCTAAGGTCTTCATATCTAACTCGTTCCATACTCGACGTGCGTGTTGATAGTCCTCAAGTGATATTTCCGAATCATTAAGTTTGTTTTTGAAGTGTTCTGGTGAAGGTAGTGATGTTTCATCAAATCTATGCAGTCCATCGATGTAATCATAGGGGAAGACTCCTTTTCGAAGAACCAAATCCATTTTACTATTGAGTACAATTTTGCTTGTTTCTATCAAATCTGTTCTTCTTAGATTTTCAGATAATTTCATGAGGCTTGAAGGCATAAATCTAAATGAATCAACAAACCTTAATTTAATTTTACCCACCTTTTTTGAAAAGCTTATAAATTTTTCCATTGTAGTAGCCAAAACGTCTATTGCTCCATTATCTCTTCCTAGTTCGGGGATTATGAAGTGCGAATCATAACCACTCAGATTGTGCAGAACTACGGGGATAAAATATGGTAGTTTGTAGTTCAAGTTGCAAGCGTTACAGGCTGCACCTCTGTACGCTCCCGTAAGATGATCGTGGTCACGAACTTTAACGTTATCCAGTGTAAAGGTGTTATTACACAAATAACACGTTGTTGTTGAATCATAATGTTGAAGTTCTTCTTCTTCCATAGGTGACATGGGTACCTTTGTTCCATACAGTTCTTCTACCTTTGCAGCTATGTCATACAAATCATCGACAAAGTATTTGGCTGCTTCTTCACCGCGATAAATCTTTGGAGAAGATGATAGTCCATATTTTTGAAGATGGTCTTCAGTCAACGTGGATTTAATTAGTATGCAATAACTGTTTGGTGAATGAAGTTGGTATTTGCTTCTTCTTGTAACGTCCTCTTCTTGTTGTTCAAGCGGATGTAAAGAAGACTCGAAATCAGCGTAAACAACAACAGGTACACGGTATTGTTGTATTACTTTGTCAAATTTTATCTGCGCTCTGCTAGGATGCGGCAATTTAATTCTTACTTCATAGTTTCCATTACATAACCGCTGGTGTTCTACTAACCAATCAGACCCTCCCCTTCTTAGTTCTTTGTTCACGTGACAAAAACATCTTTTGCAAATTGTCATCTTTCTTTTATGCTTAGATAATTGATTAGAAACAAGACTTTCAAATTTTTTGATATACACAAAGTGTGAAATATCACCTTTAGTAATTAATAACAAATCGGTATGATCTCTGCGCTCATTTGGTGTTATACGCAAGGGGTACAAATTGTTTGTCGAATCCAATCCGAAGAGGTTGACAGAAGCTGAAGGATTTTGTTTTTCAAATTTTGAAACGTCTGTTATAGCAACAGGGTAAGTCATCCCTTGGAAATTATATCTATGTTGTACTTCTTCATAATAGTGACTTGGTCTTTCCGGATGAATTGTTACATATTTGGCCAACATAGCATATTTAAAACACTCAGTATCTTGATTTTGTACGTTGACGCAGGATAAGGTATTTCTAATCTTTGTTGGTAGAGGAATGTAGCTACTTCCTCGAATTCCATAGCCGTGTTTGTGTACTCTTAAGTCTAGCCCTGTGATGCTTAACAAATTCCATCCAGAGCCTCTTCCTTCATGTTCTTGTATTTTAGTCATTAGCTCTTCAAAACATTCAGATACGATTGAATCAATATCTGACGAAAACATAATAGTTCGGTTTTTTGTTAAAAACCCTCTCGGTGAAGTTTCATTTTGAATGTTTGTAAATAAAGCATCCATTAATAGTCCAAATTTAATAAAATTTAATCTTTTTAATTCATTTTGCAAAGTGTTGCTTACCAATCCTTTTGCGTTATTTAAAAACTCTTCGAGTTGTAATTTTGCATTGTCAATTTTGAAGTGGGTTACTACATTACCCGGAAGTGCTCAGGCATGTAGTTCTACATTTACTGCTGTTGATGCTGAAGGACGGTGAAGTGTAGACAGAGCATGCGTAGAAGTCGATGCAGCTGATGATGTTGAAGGATGATGAAGTGTAGACAGAACAGACGTAGAAGTCGATGCAGATGATGATGATGATGATGTTGAAGGACGGTGAAGTGTAGACATAGCAGAGGTAGAATTCGATGTTGATGGTGCATATTGAATAACACTAGGTCTGGAATTTTGGTGTTGAGCTAACATTTGATCTATTTCTTTCAATTCTTCTTCTTCATATTCTTCATTTTGGTTTTTGTTATGTTTCAGTTCTTTATGTATCATTAAAATAAATTCATCCTTAAATGAAGACTTGCAAATATCGCAGCGATGCATAATATAGGTGCGATCTCCACAAGGGTCAAGGCAATAATGAACAACACTGCAAATACCCCTCTATTTATACCCTAGCAAAAGTAATGGGGGTACGTATTACGTTAAGTTTACTATTTTTTTTTTTTTTTTTTTTTTGCATTTTATATTTACTATTGTAGCTGGAGGCTACAAATTTCTGTATTTAGGTCAAGGTCATTGAACAAATTTACCAAAACGGGGAATAGAGCAGTAAATGATTTTATATTAAACCATAAACTGATCTATTCCCCGCTCTGTATTTAACTAAGACAATTTTCTCCAACAGAAACATTTGATAAATTTTAAACTCGGATGTGAAGTTGGATTGTACACATTGCATCTTGATCAACTAAAAATTTCATAAAACAATAGGGATCTTCAGTTGTAGATTCATCTTTAACATATTCAATAGTCAACATTGCCGAACGAAGATCTTGTGGAATTACGTCGACTTTTATGAGTCGCCTTTCGAGTTCGAACCGTTTTGTTATTGATGTAAGTTTTATCACATCATCGATATCGATGAGGGGAAAGCTGTAGCAAACGGAGTTTCCTGGTGGGTTCATCATGTCTATATGATAAATATACACTGTTGCATCGTCTTTAAATAGACGTTCCCCCACCATTAAATGTATAAGTTACCCCACTTTTTTAATCATGTAAATGGGTCAAGGTCATACAACGATATTACCAAAACGGGGAATAGAGCAGTAAGTGATTCTCACTATAACCACAAACTGATCTATTCCCCGCTTTGTATTTAAAGTAAACTATTTGAAGACAACAAAAACTTATTCAGATTCTTCCGATGATAATGATGATGATGAGCTCATATCACTAAATAAGCGACGACGAACACAAAAGTTCCCTGTGACTGGATCTAGAACTACATCATCGATATTAATACTGCTTGGAGGGGTTTCACTATCAACAAGGTCCATTTCCTCCAAGCAAAGCAACTGATGATGAAATTCCGGTTCATTATTATCGACATCTTCGTCGTCAGTCAACAGCTCCAACAGCTCCATCTCTCCAAGATATGGTTCACTGCTAGCAAACTCACTCAGTAGTTCAAAGCCACTAAATAGTTCAAGATCACTAAATAGTTCACCTTCCATCTCTGAATCATCATCGTCTTCATCTTCGTTTAAATTTAATGGAATATTTTCAATCAATTCTAGTATAGTCTTCTTAGAAGGGAAAATGTTATCTCTGGGCGACATGATTCCAAGTAGCAGACTGATTTACCACTAATACGAAACCACCTTTTATACATGATTTCGGTGGTGGTGGGGGTAAGTGTTGAAAGTGCAAGTGGTAGGGAAAAGTGATAGGGAAGAGGTATTATTGTAACACAAATGATTAAGTCCTGTAAGTGGGTCAAGGTCACCTTATCCTATTACCAGAACGGGGAATAGAGCAGTAAGAGATTCTTATTCAAACCTCAAACTGATCTATTCCCCGTTCTGTATTCCCCCCCCCCTTCCCCCCCCCCCCTTTGGCGTTTTATTTAGTTTATGAGGTTGTGTAATAAAGGCACAGTGTGTAGCCTTCTTGTAATAATTGGACAATTTTTTTCTTCAAAGGGATTGGTTTTACATCTATTTTTACTTCTTCTGTTCCACGAATACCCAATCCTTTAACCTGAACATGTTGGTACTCCGTTAACAGTTGGTAAACACGCTGGATAAAAGTATCCGCTTTAGCAGTAGAGTCAATATAGTGGAGGTATACCATGGTAGGTGCTCTCTTGACGCAATTCAGAACCAAAGTGATAATTGTCTCTGTAACATCGGGCTTATATACCCATCGTTTTTTTTTTTTGTTTTTTTTTTTGCTTTAATTACAGGTTTGGAACAATATAAAATGTTATATTAATGTTCCATCCTTTATCGACTAACCTTACCATATTACCAAAGATTTTATATAACTTTCTACTGTAGTTTGTTTCAAATGCTTCATTTTCACTACTATAAACTTCACCTGTTGGTCTCCACATGTACAATTGACAACTAACCTCTATATCAAGATACCGTAGCAGTAATCTCCTTACAGCAAGCACCTGATCAATGTTTTCGACCCGTCTGCTAACTATTATAGTTGCTGCAGAGATAGAAGTAGTGGATGCATTCATTTTCAGCAGAGTACTAATTTTTACCAGCGATGGAGAACCTCCTTTATACTTAGTTTAGGTAGTGGTGGGGGTTAGAAAAAGATATTGTTGTGAGAAATAAGAAGATCTTTCATTATTTTTTATCAAACGAATATTTTCTAAGTCCCAAGGTCATTTACACCAGTTGCCAGAACGGGGAATAGAGCAGTAAGTGGTTCTCACTTGGACCGCAAACTGATCTATTCCCCGCTCTGTATTTTAAAGTAAACAATAACTCTTCTCACTATTGAGCAACCTTTGTTCTTTGAAGCTCAAGTTCTAAGTCTGCAACCAGGCGAAAGTCTGCATCATGCTCCTCCCATTGTTCAGGAGAACGCGGTTGACCACACCACTTAGTAAAGGCGTACCTCATCGCCTCATTGTACTCCTCCAGGATAACATGATAGGGTCTTGGTTGTTGCGTTGTAGACTGCATCGGTGATGTAGTTTGTTGCGGTTGAGACTGAGCACCATTTTCTGCAACCTTATTAATTTTATAAACCTCAGTCATTTCAGCAGCCTCAACAATCGCGTACAACTCCTCTTCGCTAATTTCCTTTCCCCATGTGTTGCTGTTGACGCTCATGACGATACAACTAATAATTATATTCCGAATCTCTCGCTTAAATACCCGCTTACCCCCTCCCCTCTTTACTGTTGAATAATGTCATTAATATAATATTTCTCCTTTTTCCATTTAAGTTTTATCTTTGACTTAGTACAATATATCTAAGTCCGTTATTTAGGTCAAGGTCGTTGTAGCATTGTAAAAAAAAAGGTATGGACAACCTATTTACACTCTGCAGCATATGCTACAAATTGTAAATAGGTTGTCCACACTTTTTTTTTTTAATTTGGAAAAGATTATTTTTAATTTGGAATACACTTTTTAATCTTTTTTTATTTTAAATGTTTTCCACACACTGAAACCTGTATCATTTCGAATTAAATAGTTCTGTTTGGTAAGTTCTTTGACGTGGAGGTCCATGCCTCTAGGCAACTCTACATAGTACAATTTACCTTCACATTGAACCACCACCTTTGCAAAGCCCTTTGATTTAACAAAAAAGTATCGTTTATTTCTACAAAGCCTATTAATTCGAATTTTGGTTGGTCTCACTGTTGGATGGGGTGTAGAAAGAGAAACGGTGCCCTTGTGATTTTGTTTTAAATGTGATCTGCATACTTCTTCATTTAAAACACAAGACTTAGCACAACGTTCCCCTTTCCTTGCACCTTTTTTAAAACTGTAGCTCCATCTTGGTGCAGGAAGTATGGACTGCCTTCTCAAGGTTTTTAATTGTTGAAATTTCTCTGAAGGAGATTCGTTGTTAATACAGATCACTGAAGGACGGGAAAGGACACTTACAGAAGGTGTAGAAGGTTTGGTAGGAGAAGAAGAATGTAGACTTGCAGATGGTGTTGAAGAGCCTGGTGTAGAAGGTGGAAGAATGCTTGCCAGCGCCTGCTGAAGAAGCGAAGGAGCTGGTGAAGCCAAAGATGGTGCAGTTGTTTGCTCATCCTTCCTCGGTGATGGAGAAGGTGAGCGAGAAGTAGCCGAAGAAGATGAAGACAACGAAGACGATGAAGAAGATGAAGAAGATGAAGAAGCGGACGGGGGAGCAACGAGGTTTTCTTGAAGTGGTTGCGGTCGTGGTGCAGGCTCCTCAGGAACAATGCATGATAATATTAACGCCTGCCGAAGGATGGAAGGAGCTGGCGGAGCAGATGACGGAGCAGGTGAAGAGTGCTCAACCTTCCTCGGCAAAAGTTGCTTCCTACGGTCAGACATCTCGGGAACTGAACTGCACTCGTGATGTGTAAGCAGCAGAATGATTTTACCACTGGTGAAAACCCTCCTTTTATATCCAGTTGTAGGGGGGGGGGCTTTAGAGGTTAGGGAAGGAATATTGTTGTAATGTTTTACTAAACGAAAATTTTCTAAGTCCCGAAGTGGGTCAAGGTCATCTGAACATGTTGCCAAAACGGGGAATAGAGCAGTAAGTGATTCTCACTTGGACCACAAACTGCTCTATTCCCCGCTCTGTATTAGGAGAAGAGGACTAGCTTAAAGCTCGCAATTATAGGCAAATAAACCTGATAACGGAACACTAACCTCTCCCCCGAAAAATTATTCACCCAACACACAAACGATATAGTCAGTTAACAACAGTCGCGCACTCTGAAACCGCAAGGACGTTCATCACTGTGTAGGCGTCAGAGTACTACGAACCGAAGTACAATAATACCTGACCAAGGTCCCCTTAAGTTTATTTCCCCGATGATGTATCCTCCAAGATAAGCAAAATGGTCAGTTAACAACAGTCGCGCACTCTGAAACCGCAAGGACGTTCATCACTGTGTAGGCGTCAGAGTTTTACGAACCGAAGTACAATAATTACCTGACCAAGGTCCCCTTAAATTTAACCAAAAATAAGCAAACTGACTGAATCTGTTTCTCGTGAGTAAGGGTTAAGATAGGTAAAGTCATCCGGTTTGCGCGCCGTAATGACTTAAGGTCGGTTTTCGTGCCATACCTTTTTGTAAGGGGTTAGGAAAGGTGTTTATTTGAGAAACATAATCCCCCCTGAGATATTTAAAGACATAAGGTCGGTTTTCGTGCCATACCTTTTTGAATGGGAGCGTGAAAGAAAAGTACATATTTCATTAGTAAATAAAAAACACTTCAAAAACACTTTAAAACCAACACCAAACTAACTACAGTTAAACTAACTACATTTACTAGCAGCAAACTACAAGCGTTATTCTAACATGCTTAATAATACACAGACATGCCTTAAGCTAAGGTAGCATCTCTAATATATAGTGGTACCAACTCTATACTAGAGATACTATTGCGGACAGCGCGGGCAAACAGCTAGCTAGGCTGTCGGCCTGCGACTGCGAACCCTCTGCGGGCTGCTCCCGCTTTTATAGGAATATATCGGGGGGGGGGGGGGGCTTCGACAGTAGTTTGTTCTAACGCTGTATAGCACACTTTGAATTGCTCCAAGTCCGGTAACTGGGTCAAGGACACGTTAAAATATTTTGTAAAATAGCAAAGGTGTTACCTTTGCTATTTTACTTTGGAAGAAATCTGTACTACGTTTAAACAAGGGAGACTGTTATCCGTTTTACGCAAAACTCCTTGCACGATCTTTTGATAAAATGGAAAAGATTAATGCCGGAGGGCGATTCCCATTCCACCAAAATACAATGCATATCATTTCTATGCAACGGTCTCAGCTCTATTTTTACTTTTAATTTAATGCCTCGAAACTCATAAGTAAGGATGGACAGAAAGGCTTCTGAAATAGCAAGCTCGGAAGGAACAAGCCAAGTGTTTACACCTACAGCTTCCATAGCGATATGATGATTTTTACCACGCTGTTGCAGTATACAGGGTGTCACAAAAAAGTGTGATGGGCTATACAGGACCTAATTCTACATGCAAAAATAAGTCAAAAGTGAAGAATAACATTTTTTGGATTTCGGCTTAGTTTAGCCGTAATCCGCCATTTTGTTTTTTTGGGAAAATATTTATTATTTCAAAAACCCAATGAGATATTTTTACGAAACTTGGAAAAAGTGTTTACACTAAAGTAAGTAACATTTGTAAAAAAATAATATTTTTTTACCTTTCCAAATTACAAAATGGCGGCCATTTGAATTTTTTTATGCCAAATTTCATGAAAACCGGTACCTAAATCAAAATTTTTCAAGACACAAAACTTTTTGTATTTATTATAAAAAATCCAACAAAACAAAAATGAATAAAATCGGTTCATAAATAAAGAAGCTGTGTTTATTTTAGTAATTTAGACTGAAATTACTTATTTACATTACATAAATTATTACATTAATAATTTCAGTCTAAATTACTAAAATAAACACAGCTTCTTTATTTATGAACCGATTTTATTCATTTTTGTTTTGTTGGATTTGTTATAATAAATACAAAAAAATTTGTGTCTTGAAAAACTTTGATTTAGGTACCGGTTTTCATGAAATTTGGCATAAAAAAATTCAAATGGCCGCCATTTTGTAATTTGGAAAGGTAAAAAAATATTTTTTTTTTTACAAATGTTACTTACTTTAGTGTTAACACTTTTGCCAAGTTTCGTAAAAACATCTCATTGGGTTTTTGAAACAATAAATATTTTCCCAAAAAAACAAAATGGCGGATTACGGCTAAACTAAGCCGAAATCCAAAAAATGTTATTCTTCAATTTTGACTTATTTTTGCATGTAGAATTAGGTCCTGTATAGCCCATCACACTTTTTTGTGACACCCTGTATATTAAATTTCCCCTTCCATAAATTTTGTGCTAAAACGTGGTTGTGTACATTGAATGTTTCTTGAATATTTTCTAAGTCCTAATCTAGGTCAAGGACACGTTGAAGATAAAAGCATTAAGTGTTAAGCAAACTACAAAACATTAAATGTTAAGGAAACACATTCCATCTACAATGTTATTATAAAGCATCAAAATATGGTCAGTTTACAACAGTCGTGCACTCTGAAACCGCAAGGACGTTCATCACTGTGTAGGCTTCAGAATACTACGAACCGAAGTACAATAATCCCCTGACCAAGATCCCCTTAAATATATTTAACTAGCAGCAAACTACAAGCGTTATCTAACATGCTTAAACAAACTAACTAAACATGCAAGGGCGCGGATCTCTTAATTGCGCGTCGGGCCCAACGCACACTTAACAGACCTACGCTGCAGCAGGCACTGCAACCCAGTGGGACGTTCATCGCAACGGGCGGCAGGCTACTGCGAAGAGACGCTCGAAATCTCGGGTTATATAGACGGAGAATGGGAAATCGGGATATTAAGGGGAAAGCGGGATAAGGGATAACCCTGCTTCGTTGCGGGATTTTATCCCGCACTTCCAAGAACATTTTTCCCTCGACCTTGACCTTGACCTTGAACATGACCCAAAAGGGGGGGGGGTCCGTCGGGGGGGGGGTCCGTCGGGGGGGGGGTCCGTCGCGGGGGGGGGGTCCGTCGGGGGGGGGGGGGTCCGTCGATGGGGGGGGGGTTCCGTCGGGGGGGGGGGGTGGGGGGGGGGCCGGTTCTAAACCAGTCCTCAGCTTTCTACCCATATATGGATAGGGCAAGGTTTCACTTTACGACCTGCTTCACTCTGCCAGCCGCCTCATTCCGGCTTTGGATTGCAACCAGTACACACGTGCTCTATCCAACTCTATCTTATCCATTTTCTTTTCCATCCTATTTACACCATGTCTTCTCCTCTGACTCCTGAAAAACTCCAGCGCTTAAAGGAATCTTTGAAGAGGTCGACGGAAAGAAGGAGCGGGTTTAAGAGACCTTCAACTTTGAAGTCTCTCAAACGGAATCTCCATGGTCATCCGCTGTATTTTGAACAACGACCCTCGACTCAGCCTCGACCTTCTACATCGGCTCAGCCTCGGCCTTCTACATCGGCGGCTCAACCTTCGTCTCCAACACCGACTGTCGATGAGGTGATGCAACGGACAAGGGTGATGGGGCTGAACGACTTGGTGACACCGTTTGAAGTCTCCAAGGTCGAGTTTCGAAATCTGAAGCGGATGACGGAGTATAAATATGTGGCAACCAACGGGGACCACGTGTTCCTGTTTCAACACACCATCCACTACATCGAGGTGCGTCTGCCGCAGTCTCTCCCACCGCCACCTCCTCTGATACCTGATACACAGGAGTTATTCTTAACCAGAAAAGATGGGAGGGTAAAGTGGGTTTTGAAGAATAAAGTTTGAACTGATCCTTATCCCGACCAACCTTCAGCACGCAAACGGTCCTTTTCAGGACCACCCTAAGCATTTCAAGTTAGGGACTTGGCCTGTACATAGGCAGGAGAGTTTGTTTGTGCAGCCCACTTTGTGAAATTTTCTAAGTCCCAAAGTCCTTGAACTTGACCTTGACCTTGAACATGACCCATGTTGGGGGGGGGGTACAAAGTTTTTCCAAAGTATGTCATGTGGGTACTCAAATTACGCGAATTGATCAGACGAACAAGGAGGTGCAAACAGAATTTTGATCCGGCCAAGGGTATAGTAGCAGAAGCGAAAAAACTACAAAGTTTGTCCAAAGTATGTCATGTGGGTACTCAAATTACGCGAATTGATCAGACGAACAAGATGGTGCAAACAGAATTCAGATCCGACCAACGGTATAGCAGAAATAGCGAAAAAACCAATGTTTTCAAGGTTACATACTAATAGCTTCTTTAATATTGGGTTAAAGTATAGCGAGTGGGTACTCAAATTACGCGGGTTAATCAGACGAACAAGATGGTGCAAACAGAATTCAGATCCGACCAACGGTATAGCATAAATAGCGAAAAAACCAATGTTTTCAAGGTTACATACTAATAACTTCTTTATTATTGGGTTAAAGTATAGCGAGTGGGTACTCAAATTACGCGGGTTAATCAGACGAACAAGATGGTGCGAATATAATTCAGATCCGACTGAGATTAGGGAAGAAACAGCGCGAAAACAACACTTTCAAGGCCTGACATTAATAAATACTTTGTTTATGGATTAAACTACGACAAGTTATTTATAGTTTAAAGTATACCGAGGTAACGTTGTTGTGCGGGTAGGTCGGGTGGGTATCATACACGCTAGCGCTATATCATTATACTTTTAGCTCTTGCAGGATTAACATCTACCTATAGAGTTTGTGTTATTCTAAAGATGTCACAGTTTTACAGAAATATGACGAAGGTGTCCTTCAACAGTCCGCCTGCCACCACCTTCTACTTCTCCGACTGTCAAGATAGAAGGTCTACGCTGTTAGTGGATTGTGAGCGATTTCGCCGTAGAATACTCCAGGCTGAAACATTCTTAGCAAGTTGTCTGCTACGCAAGATGCATCATATGAGTACATGCAATAAATTAGATCACAGTGACTGTTATGATTGTGTAAAAACAGTGTCGAGCAAGAATTGTTAATGTTTTCAGTTACGGAGCTGCGATCCTCACAGAGTCAGAGCTAGACCCTAACTAATGCATGTCCCGTAGTTATTGTGCGATGTGAAAACTTGGTGGGGGAAACTGGTGTGGTGGGGGGTAAAGGCGAGTGTCTATCCTACATGCTTGTATCACTTCAGTATACCTGCGGCTCTTGCATAGTTCACATGGATTCGCAAATACAAGGCACTACTGTTTCTTCCACATGTTCTTCTTTTAATATTGAGCAAGCTGACAATACAAATGATGAAATACAAGTACATGAAGTTTCTAGCACAATATCTACTGATGCAGAAGCAATAATGTCATCCCTAATAGGGTTTGACTAATGATGGTGGATGTAGTAGCAACCATCTGCCGCGCACTTGCCACCTGCCGCCTACCATCTGTCGCCTGCCATCTGCCGTCCGCCATCTGCTCCGCCCCACCACACTTTTACCCCCACCATTTTGTTTGATACCAAAACGCTAGCTAGCGAGTAGTCAGTACACCTCAGGCTCTCGACCGGTGTACATCGAGCTCTCTGTTGAAATGTCCATCAAAATTAGGTGTATTCATTATGACTCTATTCATCTGGCGAGGCCGCAACTCGTCCGGATCAACAACATCGATGACAACCAACAACGGGGAACTATTGTAAACATGAATTATTGTAAATAAAGTAATATTTGTAATATGAATTATTGTAAATAAAATAAAGTAATATTTGTATTAGTACTACCTCGCACTCGTATCATTCGATTGCTTCATTCGATAATTTTCATTCGATATTTTATCGAATTAAAACTATCGAATCACAATCGGATTTTACGCGTGCGAGGTAGTACTTTTTTAAAATTACCTCCCCGTGACCTTGAACTTTGAACTTTAACTCATTTCGTCACAAAACCGCCTACGTCACTGGCTCAGCCCCAGATAACATCTTTCATGACTCAGCACTTCCGGTCACGTGACCGGATGACGTCACTTCCGGCGCAAAACCCGCAAACCCACACTACTGGCATGATTTCAGGAGGATATAAATTTTAATTTTTCTAAGTTACAAGGGAGAGATATATCCCCCTGACCCCCCCCCCCCCGTATCAACCCTACTGTGCAGCACACACAACTGCCATAGTTTTTATAAATTACTATTTGCAGTGTGAAGCCTGCGGGAACAGCTAGTTTTTTATAAACACTATATTATTCCTTTAACCTTCTCACTAAGACTTGTCTTTCAGGTGGATGGTTCACGGGTGCCAGACTTATGATTTCCTCAAACGTTCCTGGTGCGGTTTCGCTTTATATAGGTTACTACAAAGTTTGTAGGAAATCATCTTATTTTTAAGTTTTAAAATATTTAGATTTCAAATAAGCAATACATAAAATATCTCATACGTTCAATTTTATTAACTTTACCATAATCCTATATAATAATAGCGTGTACACGGCAACGTAAACCACCTATTCCAAGTAAACTACTAAACGTAGAGAGGCCAGGTTGGTGTCAAAAGATTTCCATTAGGCCAAGGACGATGAAAAAATACGATATCCTACATTTGTTTAGTTATAAGTTTGTAATTCGCATAAAACACTGTTTAAAATTATTTTGGCCATATTTAATCTGCAATCATTTTGTTTACCATGTGTTCTCTATTTTGCATCTAAATTCAATGCAACAGATGAGTAAAGTTAAGGTTGTTTTTGTAAACATTGCAGACAACTATTCCTAACTAAATTTAGGGTTTTGGATTTAAATTTACAAGCAGTAAGGAACACAAATTCCATGAGGAATGGGAATAGAGTTTATAATACTGTATAAAAATGTCAGCAAAGTTCAATTCAGATTTATGTATTCTATATTTACCATTTATGTTTCAGTTGTGGTTTACTTTTACTGTTGTGGTGAAATTTGGTTTTATCACTGTTAATGAAACCAGAAGTAGATGATTTTCCTTTGATAAATCCTGGTGTCAAAAAATATGACAGCAGGGCGGCATTCCAGCGGTTCACTGCTAGTATTGTAGTTGTTTAGGTAGTTTTTAAAGTGGTGTGTAAAACTGAATCAAAAGCTTTTTTAAACATCGATGATAGCCATTATAATCCCTAAAGTAGTATAGCGATTTGTATACGAGTATATAAAAAAACATGACTAAGACACAAGTATAGTTAAAAATAGGAGGTAAAAATGCGAAGGTAAAATTAACTATATAAGGTTTGTGATGGTTAAGACGATTGATATAATCCAGTAAACTCCATTTCAGCTACATACTTTAAGTTTAACATTCTGATTCAGTTTTTTATCTAAAAATTTAGTTCGATTTTGATTTGATGTGCTGTATATTGGATGAAATTGGGTGAAACTGGATGAAATCAGTGAATCCACTGATTCTCTTCCTCTGGTAGGAGATTTAATGCAATGGGTAAGAAAACTAAGGACTGTTGACCTATCCTATTAGGATTGAATACAATATGAACTACTTTTCCATCCAGTTTATAGCTCACTAGAATTTCCTGTGAGCAGCTTGCGCATCCCGTCTTGGGAAGCGAAAATATGAATTAAATAGTTAAATAGTAAACAAAACAATGACAGTCTGTAGTTATAGGTAATCCTTATAACAGCTGTTTATTTTATTTTATTAAGAAACAACACCTGTGATATAAACCAAATAAAACTCTCATCCATATGAATAGCACAGGGACGTGGAAGTCCCTTGGGGCAGAGCCCTGATGCCTAAATCGAAAATCAGTCATCTGCACACCTAGACGCATGTTTTAGTATATAATATGTGGGGGTAAATCATAAAATAAAAAAGTCTTACTGTTTGCAAAGTTTTCATGTACCGTATTAACAATGTATATAGATAAATTATATATATTTGTTGGCTTGTTTGGATAGTTTATATGTTAGCAGATTAAATCAAATTAAATGTTGGTAAATATGTAGACTGTATTTTTAGTGAATTTCCTTTGGAAAGTGAACTATTAGCATTAGCCGCACGGTGAAACTTATGCCCAGGACCACCATAGAAGTTCCTAACGTGACCCCCTGAACACGTTTTGGGGGGTTGTTCAAAATTGTATTGATAATAAATTAGATCACAGTGACTGTTATGATTGTGTAAAAACAGTGTCGAGCAAGAATTGTTAATGTTTTCAGTTACGGAGCTCCGATCCTCACAGAGTCAGAGCTAGACCCTAACTAATGCATGTCCCGTAGTTATTGTGCGATGTGAAAACTTGGTGGGGGAAACTGGTGTGGTGGGGGGTAAAGGCGAGTGTCTATCCTACATGCTTGTATCACTTCAGTATACCTGCGGCTCTTGCATAGTTCACATGGATTCGCAAATACAAGGCACTACTGTTTCTTCCACATGTTCTTCTTTTAATATTGAGCAAGCTGACAATACAAATGATGAAATACAAGTACATGAAGTTTCTAGCACAATATCTACTGATGCAGAAGCAATAATGTCATCCCTAATAGGGTTTGACTAATGATGGTGGATGTAGTAGCAACCATCTGCCGCGCACTTGCCACCTGCCGCCTACCATCTGTCGCCTGCCATCTGCCGTCCGCCATCTGCTCCGCCCCACCACACTTTTACCCCCACCATTTTGTTTGATACCAAAACGCTAGCTAGCGAGTAGTCAGTACACCTCAGGCTCTCGACCGGTGTACATCGAGCTCTCTGTTGAAATGTCCATCAAAATTAGGTGTATTCATTATGACTCTATTCATCTGGCGAGGCCGCAACTCGTCCGGATCAACAACATCGATGACAACCAACAACGGGGAACTATTGTAAACATGAATTATTGTAAATAAAGTAATATTTGTAATATGAATTATTGTAAATAAAATAAAGTAATATTTGTATTAGTACTACCTCGCACTCGTATCATTCGATTGCTTCATTCGATAATTTTCATTCGATATTTTATCGAATTAAAACTATCGAATCACAATCGGATTTTACGCGTGCGAGGTAGTACTTTTTTAAAATTACCTCCCCGTGACCTTGAACTTTGAACTTTAACTCATTTCGTCACAAAACCGCCTACGTCACTGGCTCAGCCCCAGATAACATCTTTCATGACTCAGCACTTCCGGTCACGTGACCGGATGACGTCACTTCCGGCGCAAAACCCGCAAACCCACACTACTGGCATGATTTCAGGAGGATATAAATTTTAATTTTTCTAAGTTACAAGGGAGAGATATATCCCCCTGACCCCCCCCCCCCGTATCAACCCTACTGTGCAGCACACACAACTGCCATAGTTTTTATAAATTACTATTTGCAGTGTGAAGCCTGCGGGAACAGCTAGTTTTTTATAAACACTATATTATTCCTTTAACCTTCTCACTAAGACTTGTCTTTCAGGTGGATGGTTCACGGGTGCCAGACTTATGATTTCCTCAAACGTTCCTGGTGCGGTTTCGCTTTATATAGGTTACTACAAAGTTTGTAGGAAATCATCTTATTTTTAAGTTTTAAAATATTTAGATTTCAAATAAGCAATACATAAAATATCTCATACGTTCAATTTTATTAACTTTACCATAATCCTATATAATAATAGCGTGTACACGGCAACGTAAACCACCTATTCCAAGTAAACTACTAAACGTAGAGAGGCCAGGTTGGTGTCAAAAGATTTCCATTAGGCCAAGGACGATGAAAAAATACGATATCCTACATTTGTTTAGTTATAAGTTTGTAATTCGCATAAAACACTGTTTAAAATTATTTTGGCCATATTTAATCTGCAATCATTTTGTTTACCATGTGTTCTCTATTTTGCATCTAAATTCAATGCAACAGATGAGTAAAGTTAAGGTTGTTTTTGTAAACATTGCAGACAACTATTCCTAACTAAATTTAGGGTTTTGGATTTAAATTTACAAGCAGTAAGGAACACAAATTCCATGAGGAATGGGAATAGAGTTTATAATACTGTATAAAAATGTCAGCAAAGTTCAATTCAGATTTATGTATTCTATATTTACCATTTATGTTTCAGTTGTGGTTTACTTTTACTGTTGTGGTGAAATTTGGTTTTATCACTGTTAATGAAACCAGAAGTAGATGATTTTCCTTTGATAAATCCTGGTGTCAAAAAATATGACAGCAGGGCGGCATTCCAGCGGTTCACTGCTAGTATTGTAGTTGTTTAGGTAGTTTTTAAAGTGGTGTGTAAAACTGAATCAAAAGCTTTTTTAAACATCGATGATAGCCATTATAATCCCTAAAGTAGTATAGCGATTTGTATACGAGTATATAAAAAAACATGACTAAGACACAAGTATAGTTAAAAATAGGAGGTAAAAATGCGAAGGTAAAATTAACTATATAAGGTTTGTGATGGTTAAGACGATTGATATAATCCAGTAAACTCCATTTCAGCTACATACTTTAAGTTTAACATTCTGATTCAGTTTTTTATCTAAAAATTTAGTTCGATTTTGATTTGATGTGCTGTATATTGGATGAAATTGGGTGAAACTGGATGAAATCAGTGAATCCACTGATTCTCTTCCTCTGGTAGGAGATTTAATGCAATGGGTAAGAAAACTAAGGACTGTTGACCTATCCTATTAGGATTGAATACAATATGAACTACTTTTCCATCCAGTTTATAGCTCACTAGAATTTCCTGTGAGCAGCTTGCGCATCCCGTCTTGGGAAGCGAAAATATGAATTAAATAGTTAAATAGTAAACAAAACAATGACAGTCTGTAGTTATAGGTAATCCTTATAACAGCTGTTTATTTTATTTTATTAAGAAACAACACCTGTGATATAAACCAAATAAAACTCTCATCCATATGAATAGCACAGGGACGTGGAAGTCCCTTGGGGCAGAGCCCTGATGCCTAAATCGAAAATCAGTCATCTGCACACCTAGACGCATGTTTTAGTATATAATATGTGGGGGTAAATCATAAAATAAAAAAGTCTTACTGTTTGCAAAGTTTTCATGTACCGTATTAACAATGTATATAGATAAATTATATATATTTGTTGGCTTGTTTGGATAGTTTATATGTTAGCAGATTAAATCAAATTAAATGTTGGTAAATATGTAGACTGTATTTTTAGTGAATTTCCTTTGGAAAGTGAACTATTAGCATTAGCCGCACGGTGAAACTTATGCCCAGGACCACCATAGAAGTTCCTAACGTGACCCCCTGAACACGTTTTGGGGGGTTGTTCAAAATTGTATATCTAAATATATATTTGAACCCTAGCGGTCACATTTTTTGTCCGATTTACTTCAAATTAGGGAGGGACGTTCCTTTCTGTAATCAGTTGGACATGTTCGTTGGGCAAAACAATCGGAAAACTCTAAACCCCTTTTTTGGGGATTAATCTTTCAAATTTCGAGTTTTTGGGCCCAAAAAGGGCAGAAAAGCCCCTAATGTACAATTAATGCATGTAAAAAGATGGGAAGTAGCGAACTGAAAGTTTTAAGCCCTCTCTCGTCATTCTAGCATAAATATTTACCAAATTATTAAAGAAAATGTGTTTCGACTAAACACATTACGTTGTCTTATGGAAGTTTTACACTAGAAAGGCCTGTTAATCCTTTGTTAAGAGTACTTTTATCATCCCCAGCAACCTCACGCCTACTTTCAAGCCTGTCTGGACCTTCACCTAACATTATGATGCGCAAAATTGAATTCCCAGCTTTGCAGGTAAATGAAACCAGGAGCATCAGAACAGCCAAAAAATCACTGTTTTCAGGTTTCAATACAAATTGGAATAAATTTATGTTTTTACACTGATTTTGAGTTTTAAAAGTTTTTATGTGGAAATTCACTTCCCTCACGTCAGCGTGCTGCGTGCGAACTCGTTTATCTTTTAGTTATAAAAACAGTGAAAGTTGTTAGGTTAATTTAATACTACATAAAGCCGCATACCAGGTTTCATAAAAATATACCGATTTCATAAAAAATAACCGATAGATACAATTTTAATTATTCTCCATAAGAATAGCATTGGGGATGAGTACGCAGGTTTGCTGCAACAAGGAACACAAAATAATGGATTTTTATGCAAATATCAGTAGAAATCATCTAAGTAAAGTGACATACCTAGTTTCATTCATATACATTTATAAATAAGCGATGTATACCATTTTAATTATTTAAATAACATGGGGACCGAGTACCTAGGTTTGCTGCTACGGGAACCATACGTGAAAATTTAGTTTTTTGTCCAAACAACAACATACCACAACCAGATGAAGCCATATACCAAGTTTCGTCTGTTTTATATTAATAAATAAGCGAGATATAACATTTATATTCTTCTCCACAAGAATAGCATTAGACAACATACTGTGTTTAGCACTTGCAATTACTCAGTAACCAATTGACGTAGATCAATGATCAAAATACCAAATTGTTTGTTATTTAAGCTGAATCCAACGGTATAAATTAAAATTTTATTTGAATAAAACTTACGTGAAAACTCCTAAAACACCATTTTTGGGGTACAAGCCCCCCCCAACCACCCTTTGGATGGTGCGATTTGTCTGGTTTTCGAACTCGTTAAAATAATTGGTACTTTACACATTTGTACAAAATTTCATTAAGATCGGACCTTTTTTACCAGAGTTATCGTGCTTACGAACATATATATATATATATATACTATTACGATTTTATGAATATATATAATACACTTCATTTAGTGTGTGTGTGTGTGTGTGTGTGTGTGTGTGTGTGTGTGTGTGTGTCTGTGTGTCCGTGAGCACGATAACTCTCGTAAAAATGATCCGATTTTGATGAAAATTGGTATAAACGTGTAAAGCAACATTTATAACATTAAGTTCGAAAACCAGCCAGATCGCTCAATCCGAAGGGGTATTTTGTGGGGTTTTGTAGCCCAAAAATGGGTTTTTTGAATTTTTTCCATATAACTTTTGGAATAATATAATTTGATTTTTTACCATTGGATTCAGGTAAAAAAAAACACACAATTTGTTATTACAACAAACCTCCTTAGCCTATATTTAATTGCCTACCTTGCTTTACATAACCGTAGCCTAGATACTCAATGATTAGTCCAAAATACAATGACATCATAGTTTAATTTATTCAAGAAAACAATTGAAAATAGTGATCAAAATTACAGTTAGGGCCTATTGAATTATAGTTACAAAATTATTTTACAAATATATGCTCCGGCTCTCAAATGTAGGCTATGATGACTCTTATCTCAAGGGCGGTTCTTTGCCAAGCCACATAAAAAAAATCATAATTATCAAAATTTTAAATAACCTTAAATAAAATATCTAATAAAACAAAATTTAGTTTCCTTTTTATCAACGGCAGCTACCAAACAAAGAGCTTTGCTGAAATGGATTTAACTTAGTATTTCCTCATGTTGGAAACTAATTTTCAAAAGTCTTTGTCTTTGTTTCAAAAGTTCTCTGGTTTAATTTGGAAAATTTAGATAAATACATTTAAATTAAGGATGGTTTGCAAATAATTTAGATTACTATTTAAAAGATTCAAATGGATTAAAATATGATTATTTGGTTCAATATATGTCTCTCTTCTTCAGCTTCCCATTTCACAACCATTTTACATTTGAATTTTTCTTACTTCCTTTTCACACAAGAATAACCACTGCACTCTAGATCTTATTCACTGCTATCACTTTTTCCATACTTGTATCATACTATATGTAAACCATTTGGTAGCTGTTAATATCACGTTAATAGTAAAATAAATCAACAAAAAAAAACTATTTAATTTTAAAATAAATACATGTTACATTTCATATAACAAATTTATCAAGTTGTGAGAGAAAATATTCCCTTACAGAGTTTATATGCCTAATATAATTACAATTGTTATTTCCTAGCCTTTACGTTAAGTAACATCAAAATTATGATTTCTTTCATACTATTATTTAAGATTCAAAAGTATTATACAAATCATATACATTATAAAAATACTCAGAGAAGTAACAACATTGTGCTACAATATAACAATATCATACCTCTATGGACTCTTTATGTTGTACATCCTATCCTCACTCTATTGCCTTCTGATTGGCTTTGGCTGTCAGTTCAGTTTGAGAAAACATTTCACTTAAAACAGTCCCTAACCTAACATAATATGTTGGCATTTTTATTTAATTTCAAGCTTTAAATAAATAGGCCAATCTGTACCATTTGGGTTATTAACTTCTTCCCTACATATTAGAAACGGTTTTTATACTACACTGTCTTTTTAGTTTGTTGGAAACATAATTTGGTTAGTATGAAAGGCTAAATTTGGTTCTGACAGATTGATTAGATGGGTAATCCCAGTTTGTTATGAAATACTTAATGACATGTAGGCTTATTGTTTCTTTAAAAGAATACATTTACATAAATTCTAAGGTTAGCTCCCCTAAACTATTTAACATTTTGAAAAGAATAACTAAAGGTAGGGTAATAATTTAGGTAATAATTAGGTAATTTAGGTAATTTAGGTAAAGTAGGTAATAATTTAAGTTAGGGCCTAAGTTTAAAAGCAGGTTTGTACATAGATTTTACATAAAGTTGTTTCAATTGTGTAGGCTAATTAGAAGTAAATACTTAAAAACATGTAGGCTATGTATGTACTGTTATAGTATTTTGATAATGCCTCTACCGAGTATTTTGATAATGTCAATTGGTTACCGAGATATTGAAAGTGCTAAACACAGTACGTTGTCTAATGTTATTCTTCTGGAGTAAAAGAAAAATTTTATTTTTCGCTTATTTATGAACGTATACTGACGAAACTTAATATACGGCTTCATCTCGTTGTGGTCTATTGAGATTTGCTCAAAAAACAATAGTTTGCCAATGGCTCCCGTAGCAGCAAACCTGCGTACTCAGCCCTCATGTTATTCTTATGGAGAATAATTAAATGCTCCCTTAATTATGAGCAAAAATGAATACAAACTGGTATACGACTTCAACTAGTTGAGTTATATTGTTATTAGCATAAAAACTCATTTTTTTGTTCGTTTTTGCAGCAAACCTGCGTACTCAGCCCCAATGTTATTTTTATGGAGAATAATTAAAATTGTATTTATCGCTTATTTATTAACTTATCCTATTGAAACTTGGTATATTGCTTCATATCATTGTGGTATATTGATATTTGCACTAAAAAAATTTGTTTGGCCGATAGTTCCCGTAGCAGCAAACCTGCATACTCAGCCCCATGTTATTCTTATGGAGAATAAGTAACGTGTTACCTCCTTTAATTATGAATATAAATTAATAACATTTGGCATGTGGCTTTACCTACTTGAGTTATATTGATATTTGTATAAAACCCCATTTTTTTCTTGCTTCAGCAAACCTGCATACTTAGCCGCCATGTTATTCTTATGGAGAATAATAAAAATGTCATAAATCGTTTATTTATGAATGTATATTGATGAAACTTGGTATATGGCTTTATGTGATATTAAGATACATACATATATATATATATATATATATATATATATATATATATATATATATGCATTGTAAATTTTGTAAATTCGCTGAGTACGCAGGTTTGCTGCTACGGGGGTATTTTATAGTTATAATGTTACAGTAGGCAGTAATTTTGTCTGATTTACTTAAAATTTTGGAATGAGACTCCTTTCTGTAATCAGTTGGACAAATTCGTTGGGCAAAACAATCGGAAAACTCTAACCCTCTTTTTTATTCTGAGTTTTTGGGCCCAAAAAGGGTCAGAAAAGCCCCTAGTGTAAAAGTAAGGCATGTTAAGTAATATGAATAAAAAAGGCGGAAATCTTAAGCCCTCCCTCATTATTCTAACACCAATCTTTACTGAGTTATTAAAGAAAATAAAGATTGAGTAAATACAGTATGTTGTCTTATGTGGATTTTACATTGGAAAAGGTTGTTTTTCATATCTTGATGTAGATATACCCTAACACCCCCATACCGATTTTTAATCCTGATACCTCCTCCTAAGCTTATAATGCACAACATTGCCATGCCAGTACTGGATTTAAATAGAAGCAAGTGTATCACAACAGCCAAAAAATATAATATTTTACATTTTGCTAAAAATCACACAAATCGTTGTTTAAACCTTTTATTTGATTGTTAAAGGTTTTAATGCAGAAATTCACTTCCCTAACGTTAGCGTGCTGCGTGCGAACTCGTTTGTTATTATATTATGCGTGTATCATATATTATTAGCACTAACCTGTTTTACTGAAATAACAGATTTAGCAATCAATTTAGAAATAACGAAGTAAAGTTCTTAAAAACACACCTTAGAGTAATAATAAAAATAGATATAGGTAGTTATAATTCCTCCTGATAATGGTTGCTGTAGGTGTATAGGTGTCATTTGATAACTAAATCCCCCCTCTTTTATTCCCATCTTAAAACTCAACAGTAAATTAATTAATCAACTTTTAACGATCAACAAAACTTACGTAAAAACAACTAAAGTCTCGGTGTATAATCTACCAATATAACTAATTTTATAAAATGTGGTACGGTAGTAATTACTTAAAGGCAGATCAGTAAGAGTAGCCGCAGGAAATAGTGGTGGGCAGCGCCACGCCCTCGCTCCGCACGACACACGTTCCTGAAGATATTCATCTTACCTGTATGCCTTTTCTTACAATTATTTTGTTTTATAGGTAACAAATAAAAATTAGCATTTGTTTTAATTACAGTTATAATTGAATAGTTATTTCAGCATTTAAAATGTCTTCAAACTTATGCTACAATAAAAAACAAGATGTCCATTTTCACCAATTGACAGAATTAGAAAAGGTGTTTTCATCAGTTAATATTAGAGCTTTTAATTACCTAATGATGAAATGTCACATGTGCTAATAGTAATGTAACATATCTATGAAATACCTAACAAACAACCACGACCTATATAACAAAACAAACCCACTTAATTTAATGTGGCACTGAATGGTTTTAATAAATAAGAAAATAATAATTATCTAGCCCAATCCAACGCACTATCTTGACAACTGACGTAGCATTTCGTTCCTCAAAACATCATCAGGCCAAAGTCCCTGCAAAGTCTTCACATGAGTAGCATAAGCATAATTTGTACGCCAAGTCAATTTAAAACTCAAAAATCAAATCAAAATAAAAAACTTGTTTTTTTACACACAAATTAACTCTTGAGTTTTTATACTGGGGCGAATTGCATGCTGTTTGTACTAAATGAAAAATAATTAATCCTATATTTGCAGGTGTTGGTTGTACTTTTAATATTTGGACTTTAGATAGTTTATAAATGAGTATTAAAATTCACTTATTGCATTTACCATGGGGCAAAATTTCACACTTTTCCAGACTTTTGGACAGTTTTTCTGAGACTTCTACTAAGTCAATTTGCATGCAGTTTGTTCTTAATGAAAGATATCAGTTCCTTTATTTTAAGGTCATAATTGTTTTCGGGATATATTGACGTTAAATAGTCAACAAACAAGAATTAAAATTCTCTTATGGCATTTAACATGGAGTAAAAATTCACATTTTTGCAGTTCTTTGGACAATTTATCTGAACCTTCTACAAGACCGAATTACATGCGGTTTGTACTAGATGAAAGTTTAATTTTCCTATATTTGTATATTTGACTTACTTGTATTGTATTTTTTCTCTGTCAATTTTAAAAACTAAATTTAACAATCTATTTTACCTTTTTTTATTGCCTGATTAAGACAACATTTGTTAGTTTGTCTAAAAATTGCTACAATACAGGGATTACTAACATGTAATTAATATGTACCTAATAACGAATATTACTATATATTATGATTTAAGAGTTCATTAAAGTGTTTTCTGAGCCTTACGGAGTTTTGCTCGGGTTCAAGCAATATTGGGCACATTTTACATTTTAATTTCTCAGCCTATAGTAAGAAAATTTATAAAAATGTTAACAAAACTCTAACTAATTGTACATTTAAAAAATACTTAAGTAAATATATACCATTATACTACTCCGATGGTAACTATTTCATCTAGTCTTTAAGAAATCATATATTTTTGTATGAGTTTTTAATTTGAATATCAGTGTTATAAACAGTGGTATGAAGCACATTTGTAGCATTGGGCGAGCGGGTGAATGGGAAGCCTTTAATCCTCTGCGGGAGTAACGGCTTTAATAAACCCGGAAGCTGGATTACGTTAAACACTTTCCGTCTCTCGGTTGCTATTTACACGTATTTTGTATCTTCTTGAGAGTAATTTAGACAAAAAAGGTAAAATCTAAAAAGTTATATACAAATTCAAATATTAAAGGTCAAGAAATAAAATAAAATACTGAGATGCAGTTATAAGTTCCAAATTATTGCATAACCGTTTCTTCCAAATAACAGTTACTGGTTAATCATTAGTTGCTTTTATCTATTGTTTTGTATCTACGCCAATGGCATTTTTATGTTTTGATAGGGAACGGACCAAACCCTGACCTTGTTACTACCTAACGTCGACCTGTTCTTAGAAAGCATTATTAATTAATAGTCAAATGACAGCTGGGTCCAGTTTAGAACCATCTCAACATTTTTCTATTTTGATCAGGATCGATCTGGCGTACCTCGGATTAAGAGGCGAGCACGATAACCACCACGCTACCCAACCAGTATTATTTATTTTTATTTTTAGCAATTAAAAGGTAAATTAACCAAATTAACATGACCGACCAAAACTCACCGCACAACCATCCAATTGATGAACATAATGTATCCGAAGACCATGGAGTGCGAAAGCACACCAGACGTTTCCGTCCAACAAATATTTTGCAAGTTCAGATTGTGTTGGCAGATTTAAATAAGAAATATGTAAAAAAGTTTCTGTATTCAGCCAGAATTACAACAAAAATAACATCTTAATTGTAAAAAGGTTACCTAATAGTATTCTGAGTTGTGCTTGCAATATGATTATTATTATGATTGTACGGGCAATAATTGTCAGTTAACAACATTAAAAATAAAAGGGGATTGATTCTAACAACAACCAAAATTGTAATATATGTGCTATTGTAGGTTTTCACTCTTTGACTTATACATCGTGTTCAATAAAACACAGCACATTTACCTATAGTTATTCTCTTTCACACTATGTATTTATAAATGCACGATTTTTTATGTTTCACCATTAAAATTGTTTTTGAAAATATGGAGTTATTTTTCAAACACCCCGTATATTATGTACTTTATACCTATAGTTTGATTTATCTTTAAATTGTCAAAAAAAGTATTTAACATTGCAAATTTACATGGTAAATTTGTAACTGCTACCATTTTGAAATGAAATGTTTTAAGAAAGGAAACGAGATATTAAGGATTTTTGGATACTTTATGTATTATTTAATTTGCTTGTTAATTGACAAGTATCACAAGTTTGATGCAGTCAAAGCCAGCTACCCTGTTTATACTAGATACTACAAGATTTTGTTTAACTTTGGTTGAATTTTAAAGATTTAAAATTAAAAACATCGAATCAGTAATATAAGTTTTATTATTTTGGGACAAGCACTTTTGTTTACATGTTTTTCATTTTCAATTAATATATATATATATATATATATATATATATATATATATATATATATTAGAAAATAAAAATTCAACTGAGCACCCTTTTACTTTCTCCCTCTATACATAGTATATGGAGAAAGTATTGTTTTCGTAAAAATTTTCGAATTTGAGTTGTTAGTGGAAATATTCGTTTTGGTGCTCCCTGAACCCAAAAAAGTGGTTTTTACGTGATGTCTGTCTGTGTGTGTGTGTGTGTCTGTGTGGATGTGTACAGAGCTAGAGCCCTAACCAATGGGCCGATTTTGATGAAATTTGGTATGTAGGTACTAATCCACGATATCTCCAGGTGTTTTTTTCATTTTTTTGAATTTTTTATTTTTAAGGGTAATTATCCCCAAAAACCGCCAAAAAACATGAAAAATCCAAATTTCTCAAAAACGGCTCTAACGATTTTGATTAAACTTTAGTCGTTTGTAGAACTTTAGTTTTCCAACAAAATGACACCACCCGCATTCTTGTAAAAATTCGGGTTCAGAAACTACAGGACTTAAAACATCAAAAATTCAGTTTTATGGATGTTTCATAAAAAGACATAAATATAAAAAAAATATTACTATTCACCATTAAAAAGAGCTAAAAAAACTAAATAATTTAATATTTTGAATTACTATTCTAAGATTGCTGGTTTCGGAGAAAATTGAAATTTTCATTTTGCGGTAAACGCAGTACGTTGTCCAATGTTATTCTTATGGGGAATACAAAAATTACTATTTCTCTCTTATTTACTGATCAATTTCATTCAAACTTGATATACTTGTCAATTTAGCATTGACCAACAGAGTTAATTCGAAATATGTTGCCCCTTAATAACCCTGGGGGGGGGAATAGGGGGCATTTCCCCTCTTAAAACCACGAGTGTAGCAATGGATTCTGTAGTGCCTCCAAAGCAGGGATTTGGGTGGATATTTTTTAAAACAACTTGTTTACAAGATTTTCTGTACATTCGACCGTGCTTTGTATTCTATATTTAGTAAATAAAAAGTAATTTATTCATTAAAGTTTGGCTAAAAGGGAGAAAGTATGTGCCAGTTTCCTGATACCGTTTATTTAAAATCTTTTAATAAAGCTACATGTTTTGGCACATTTAAGGCCATTTTCAAGCTAGACTTAACCTAACATAATTTATTAATTGTTCTAAAGCTGATCAAATAAAAACATGCTAAATTATTTCTAAAATATCACATTTTTTTAATTTTGAGGAAAGGTTTTTGGTTTTATTTTTATAAAGCCAATTTAATTAACTTTTCATATATGGCGTTGTTTGTGGCAGTATGAGTATTTAATATATTGTTTTGTTCTTTTTTGTTGCTCATATATATAAGGTATTCTTCTTTTGAGTCCATTATGTGACCTTTATCCATTATCTCTAAAACTTGCATATTTTCAGTAATGTTTTTGTAATTATGACCTGTACATAGTAAATGTTCAGCAAAGTTAGACTTCATGAAGTCTAACTTCATATATGGGCATATATATATGTATGTATATATGGGCAACAAAAAAGAACCAAACAATATATTAAATACTCATATTGCCACAAACAACGCCATATATAAAGTCTAACTTTGCTGAACATTTACTATGTACGGGTCATAATTACAAAAACATGACTGAAAATATGCAAGTTTTAGAGATAATGGATAAAGGTCACATAATGGACTCAAAAGAAGAATACCTTATATATATATATATATATATATATATATATATATATATATATATATATGGGCAACAAAAAAGAACCAAACGATATATTAAATACTCATATTGCCACAAACAACGCCATATATGAAAAGTTAATTAAATTGGATTTATAAAAATAAAACCAAAAACCTTTCCTCAAAATAAAAAAAACATACGATATTTTAGAAATAATTTAGCATGTTTTTATTTGATCAGCTTTACAAAAATTAATAAATTATGTCAGGTTAAGTCTAGCTTGAAAATGGCCTTAAAAGTGCCAAAACATGTAGCTTTATTAAACGATTTTAAAAAGGGTGCTCAGTTGAATTTTTATTTTCAGTTGAATATTTATAATAATAGCAGCCCTATACTGTCAATTGTTTAGTAACATATATATTGTATTATATATGTATATATATATATATATATATATATATATATATATATACATACATCAGTAAGAATAGTGCTTTTAATAAATTAATCTTAAAGATGTTTTAATAAAATTCACTGGTCACTAGCGCGGTATTCATAGCTTAGAGTGAATTAGAATAATGTTAATGGATAAACTTTGATCATCCCAAAGGTCCTGATCATGGTTAAACCGACCGCTTGACACTGCCAACTAACTACCACGCAGAATGCAATTAAATGTTCATCAAGGGTAAGTAGAGGTAGGAGCCGTTGCCAAAAACTAAATGTTTGCATTCTGTCTTGCTCCAAGTAAAGTATAACTTGTATACATGTTATGTTTATATATATATGTTGATTTATATTTATTAGAGTATTGAAATAACAAGTATAGTAAAAGGATTATGCCAAATCAGAGTTTTTCTCTCGAATTATTTATTTAACCTGATCATCATAATACATTTTGGGGTATTTTTTGATCAAAGTCATATATTTTAAGAATAATTTAGTTGATTGAAAATTGATTAATGTTATCAGTAACAAGTCATAACACTTTCATTGAAATCACATAGGAATAAATATCAAACATAAAGTTAATTGAGGCACCATACAGTTCGGGCCAATGCTTGGCGCCTGGGGAAGGCGAGAAGCAACTCAAATTTATTGTAAATAAAAGCAGACAAAAATCAAAATAACCAAACCCAATGTTTTAAAATTTAATTAATTAATTTTTCTTTCTGTTGACAAAATTATACTGTAACACTAACGGTACTAAGCCAAATAGAGGCGAAAAGGCCAGCGCAGACACTAACCAGAAGCCAAGCACTGTGACTCGAACTGTAACACTACTTACCCTTCAGACAGTTACTCAATAAAATTACAAAAATGCAACAATACTACGTGAAACATCCATCTCATTGTGAATATACCTCAGTTTGCAAATTTTCAAGCCAAGAGTGCCACGTTCAATTGACTCTGACTCATTTCCGTAACGATTAAGGCAAATTAATAATTTTGGACTGTCCCAGTGTAAGTCCGTTTGAAGGTTTACGAACAGCTCCAGCTTTAACTGAGTTAAATGTTTATAACATTTGTTCTCCTCTACAAAACAATAACTTACAGTTACACTGATCTATGCTATTTAATAATATTGTCACTCTTAGACTGATTAGCTTAAAATATACATTTGTAATCGTAATCCATGTGTAATTCAGGTATTAATACAGATTATCAATATATCTTTTGCAACCCCAATAAACTTAGAGTAAATTATAATTTTTTTTAAATAAATGTTTTAAAATATACATCAAACTGGTAGAGGTTATCAGATTGTATGCAGGAAGGAAATAATAACAAATCCTAATTAAAAAGAAACAATAAAACGATTCTTAAGTGACAACTGCAATATCGGACGATTTCGTTGAACAGCTTTTTAATTAGTGTTTGACACTGCAATTCAAAGTTGTTGATTTTAAAGAGAAAAGGTTTAAATTTTCGAATAAATATTTCTAAAATCTACGATATTTTTTATATTTGAGACTTAACTATAAAAACTATTTTTAAAACTTAAAACTATTTTAGGATGAACTGTTCATATGTTTCAATTAAATGCAAGCAAACCGGTGATAAAATAAAGTTTAATTATTTTGATTAAAATACTGTATTACAAATACCGCCGTAACAGCAAACCTGCGTACTCAGCGAATTTCTAATGCATGTAAATGTTTCTCACTACCACATACAGCCACTCACCAAGTTTCATAAAAATACACGACTAAATAAGTAATATGTAGCATTTTATTTATTCTCCATAAGAATAATATAGAGTATGAAGGTTTGCTGCATAAGGATCACAAAATATGTGTTTTTATGAAATTATCAATATAATTTAACAAGTCGAAGATGCATACCAAGTTTTATTAATTTGAGTTCATAATCAAGGGAGACATAACATTTTACTTATTCTCCATAGTAATAACATGGGGGCTGAGTATGCAGGTTCGCTGCTGCGGGGATATCGGCAAAAAATTATTTTTTTTGTGTGCAAATATCAACATACCAGTGCTAGGTAAAGCCACATGCCAAGTTTCATCAACATACATTCATAAATAATCGAGTTAACAAATTTTAATTATTCTCCATAAGGATAACATTGGACAACGTTCTATGTTTAGCACTTTGAATATCTCTGCAACGGTTGGACGTAGAATCACAATTGAAACACCAAAATGATTTTTTTGTAGAGCTGAACTGATTGGTAAAATAAAATGTGAGGTTTACATTAAAATTATCTGAGAAAAGCAAAAAACCTTTTTCCCATAAGATTATTATGGGAGATTTTATTAGCACGTTTTTTGGATTTATCAGCAACCACTTAACCTAGGTTAATGATTCAAAATACTATATTATTTGTTTTTTTTAGCTCTATAAAATGGTTGAAATCAAAATTAAGTGTTTTAAAAATTGTAGGGTGAAAAATGCAAAAAACCGATATTTGGAAAATTTAAAACCCCCATAAACCGATTTCCCATAGACCGATTTTTCTGGTTTTCGAACTTAAAGTCATGAATGTCACTTTACACATTTGAGCCAAATTTCATCAAAATCAGACGATTTTTACTCAAGTTATCGTGTTAACGGACACTTATATATGTATGCATGTATTTAAATTTGAACGAATAGTGTTTTTGACATCTGGGAACCTCAAAATAAAAATTTAACATGGTCTCGGGCTTAACTCTTACCATGCCACCTACGGTAATAGCTTCTTCCCTATAGGGGAAATTCGCTAAAAAGGAATATAACACAAATATTTACTACGCTAAATTAGTGTAGATTAAATAGATATATGAAGAGGAAATACCCCCGTCGCAGAAAACCTTCATACTCAGCGAATTTCAAATGGAGATATAAATGTCTTAATACTACATAAAGCCACTTACCAAGTTTCATAAAAATATATTCAAAAATAAGTGATATATACAATTTTAATTATTCCCATAAGAATAACATTTGGGCTGAGTACGCAGGTTTGCTGCATAAACTAACACAATAAATGGGTTTTTATGCTAATATCAATATAACTGAACCAGGTGAAGTCATATACCAGTTTGCATTAATTTATATTCATAATTAAGGGAGACATAGCATTTAATTATTATCCATAAGAATAACATGGGGCTGAGTACGCAGGTTTGCTGCTATGGGAGCCTTTGGCAAACAATTTTTTTGAGCAAATATCAATAGACCACAACCAGATGAAGCCGTATACGAAGTTTCGTTAGTATACGTTCATAAATAAGCGAGATATAAAATTTGTCTTTTCCTCCATAAGAATAACATTAGACAACGTACTGTGTTTAGCACTTTCAATATCTCGGTAACCAATTGACGTAGAGAAATGATCAAAATACCTAATTGTGTGTTTTTATAAGCTAAATCCAATGGTAAAAACTAAAATTTGACTATTTCAAAAATTATATGTACAACATTCAAACATACTACATTTTTGGGGTACAAAGCCCCCCAAAATACCCCTTCGGATGGAGCGATCTGGCTGGTTTTCGTACTTAAAGTCATAAATGTTGCTTACACATTTATACCAAATTTTATCAAAATCGGATTATTTTTACGAGAGTTATCGTGCTCACGGACACATATATATACGTGCTCACGGACAGTATCGAACGAATGGTGTTTTTGGGGCCTGGGGACCTCAAAACGAAAAGTTATCATGGTCCCGGGCCTAGGTCTTACCATGCCGACTACGGTAAAAACTTCTTCCCTATAAGGGAAATTCGCTAAAACGTCAAGCACCAAAATTCAAAGACTTGTCCAGTAATATAATTTATATGTTTGTGACATATATTATACTGCCAGATTAAACAGTTTGTAAATATATTGTTTTTTAAGGTGTTTACCCTTGAGACGACAAATTTGTACACAATTTTGAGATCGACCGACAGCTTGGTTGGCGGGGTGTGTATACGTGTTGACAATTGAAGCTAATCAGTCTTCGTTCAATACCTGATAACTACGCCCATATGTGTGCACCTGCTGATTGATCAAGATCTACAATACCATTGAAAACTGATAAGCAGGACTCAATTGTGCAGTTTAATTGAAAAAAAAACGCTGAATGCTTGAACAATTTATATTACCTACTGGTAGGCAATTAAGTGAAAACATCCCTGTGTTACTGGTATTCTCTCTTTAAAAATAATGATATCATGTGTGATGATTCACAGTTTGAAGGGTTGTCTATATACTTAAAAATCATATCAAGGTTTTAATATTCACTAGTATATTAATGACACGATAAAATAAAATAAGATAAATTGACAAAGTTAACTTAATTGTGTACTTATTCCCTGGTTAAATATTAGTTTATAAACTCGGGGAAGTGATATACAACACCGAACAATGTGTTCGGACCGATAAAAATAAATAATGTACTTATACACAGGGTGTCTCACGTAAGGTGTCTCTAACCAATTTCAGAAGAACCACTTGACCTAGAAGGATAAAATCAAATTATTTCCCACTAAATCGACCCCAAGGAGTAACTCTGAACTTATTCAAAATACAGTGTCCAAAAAACTGAGAGTCACTATTTCGAATCTCGGTATTTTCAAATGTAAACATACGTCATGTTAACCATGATTTTAAAGCCCTTTAACAGGCTTACATTTTGGTGAAAACAGAACTCACTTATCTCTATCAGTTTCAAAATGGCGGCCATTTTTGCGAAAAATATTAATAACATTTACGGAATACCCTGTATCTGCTAAACCACAAAACATAATTATTCTAATTCAAATTTCTTACTCGTATTGAACCCAGATTTACTAGATTTTTGCTGTCAGTATTTAAAACGTAGCAAAAAACACCTTTTAGCGAATTTCCCCTATAGGGAAGAAGCTATTACCGTAGGTCTCATGGTAAGACTTAAGCCGGAGACCATGACAACATTTTTTGTTAGGTCCCCAGGTTAGGACACTATTCGTTCAAATTTATATACAGGGTGAATCTCGTAAGTTGTCCAGTATTGATTTCAGACAAACCGTTGGTCCTACGATGATGAAATAAAATTATTTCCACTAAACCAACCCCAAGGAATAACGTAAAAATATTTTTAACGATTTTTAAATACAGGGTGTACCAGAAACTGAGGGTCACTCGTCCGAATCTACGAAATATCAAATACAAACGTATATCATGATATACATCAAATTAAAGCTCTTTTCAATCCAAACCATTTGGCGGAATCGGATTTTGATTATTATTGATTCATTTCAAAATGGCGGCCGTTTTTGTGAAAAAATTAGTATTTTTTTGATTACCCTGCATTTTTCTTAAAAATGCAGATATCTTGATTCTGATTCAAATATCGCATTCCTTATGAGCTAAGCTTTATTTTGATATGCAACACTTCAATATTATCTCAAAAACAAAAAGTTCCAAAAATGTCAGTTTTTGAAAATATGTACATAGCCAAAACTCAAAAATTTCAAATAGCACCATATGTCAAATAGCATATCATTTTAAAGGTATTGCAATTCTAAGAAACTTTCAAATTTAAACCTTATGCGTATCTATTTTGGTTTTCGAGTTATCAACAAAAAACATGTTTTCCCACATTAAAACAGATGTTATTTGTTAAACATGGTGGTAAAGGCTGGACCATAGTTCTATTACCACCATGTTTAACAAATAACATGCGTTTTAATGTGGAAAAACATGTTTTTTGTTGATAACTCGAAAACCAAAGTAGATACGCATAAGGTTTAAATTTGAACGTTTCTTAGAATTGCAATACCTTTAAAATGATATACTATTTGACATATGGTGCTATTTGAAATTTTTGAGTTTTGACTATGTACATATTTTCAAAAACTGATATTTTTGAAACTTTTTGTTTTTGAGATAATATTGAAGTGTTTCATATCAAAATAAAGCTTAGCTCATAAGGAATGCGATATTTGAATCAGAATCAAGATATCTGCATTTTTAAGAAAAATACAGGGTATTCAAAAAAATACTAATTTTTTCACAAAAACGGCCGCCATTTTGAAATGAATCAATAATAATCAAAATCCGATTCCGCCAAATGGTTTGGATTGAAAAGAGCTTTAATTTGATGTATATCATGATATACGTTTGTATTTGATATTTCGTAGATTCGGACTAGTGACCCTCAGTTTCTGGTACACCCTGTATTTAAAAATCGTTAAAAATATTTTTACGTTATTCCTTGGGGTTGGTTTAGTGGGAAATAATTTTATTTCATCATCGTAGGACCAACGGTTTGTCTGAAATCAATACTGGACAACTTACGAGATTCACCCTGTATATGTATATATATATATATATATATACATATACATATATATATATATATATATATATATATATATATATATATATATATGTGTGTGTGTGTGTGTCCGTGAATGCGATAACTTGAGTAAAAAACGTCCGATTTCGATGAAATTTAACTTAAATGTGTAAAGTGACATTTATGACTTTAAGTTCGAAAACCAGAAAAATCGGGCCATGGGAAGGGGGGTTTATGGGGGTTATAAATTTTCCAAAAATCAGTTTTTTTGCATTTTTTACCCTAACATTTTTAATAATATAGTATTTTGAATCATTAACCTAGGTTAAGTGGTTGCTGATAAATCCAAAAACGTGCTCATAAAATCTCCCATATTAATCGTATGGGAAAAAGGTTGTTGGCTTTTCCTAAGTTAATTTTAATGTAAACTTCACATTTGCTTTTACCAATCAACTCAGCTCCACAAAACAATCATTTTGTATTTAAGTTGTGATTCTACGTCCAACCGTTGCAGAGATATTCAAAGTGCTAAACACAGTACGTTGTCCAATGTTATCCTTATGGAGAATAAATAAAATTTGATATCTCCATTATTAATGAATGTATATTGATGAAATTGGCACGTGGGGTCACGTAGTACTGGTATATTGATATTTGCACAAAACATTTTTTTTATGATTATCCCCGTAGCAGCGAACCTGCGTACTCAGCCCCCCCATGTTATTCTTATGGAGGATAAGTAAAATTATGACTCCCTTAATTATGAACAAAAATTAATAAAACTTGGTATGTGGCTTCACCTTGTTGAGTTATATTGATATTTGCATAAAAACCCATTTTTTAAATTCCTTGTTGCAGCAAACCTGCTTACTCAGCTCCGATGTTATTCTTATGAAGAATAATTAAAATGTTATATAGTGCTTACTTATGAATGAATATTCAATAAACTTGGTATGTGGCTTCACCTAGTTAAATTATATTTATATTTGCATAAAAACCAATTGTTTGTGTTCTTTGTTTCAGCAAACCTATGTACTCATCACCAATGCTATGGAGAATAATTAAAATTGTATATATCGCTTATATATGAATATATTTTTATGAAACTTGGTATGCGGCTTTATATGGTATTAAGACATATATTATGCATTGGAAATTCGCTGAGTACGCCGGTTTGCTGTGACGGGGGTATTTTAATGTTTATAAGCCCTAAACTCTAAAAAGTCAAATAGTAACGATTATAAAAAAGTGTATATAATTTTAAAGATTTTAGGAACCCTAAAAACTCTCTACTTTACATCAACCACGTATCTCTTTTTATAACACTTAACACTTATCTCTTTTTATATCTAACACAACACTTCCAAATACTCTGACACCTCTTTTATAAATGTGTAGGTAGAAATAACATGTCTTTTATAATATGGAGAAATAATAATTTTGGTTGATTGCTAAAATATGTATTTTGAAAGTATGTACGCAAAATCAAACATAAAAAAACTTCGAAACTATGTTAACCTAAACTAGGTAAAGTTAATATTATTGTTATATTATGTTTGATGCCTTTGTAAAAAATGTATAAACCAACAAAACACCCCAAATTCTATTTTACTCTGTTTTGTTTTCTTCAGAAAATGTATATACATATATATATATGTTTGTATGTATATTTTATGGCAGGGAACGTTTTTTTAGAAAACGTTCTGCTGAATTAGTTTGGATAGAATCCCACTTTGCAGACAAGAATTGTGTTTCATCATGCAAAACTGGTGTTATCAGTTAGCTCTAGCTCTAAGACTGAACACTGCACACAAAACTTGTCCTATCTTCCACCCTTTTGACGTTTGAATTTATCTTTGGTAACTGTATAAATTAAATACAAAATTTGAACGAGTTAAGAAATGCTACAATATGGTAGCAGGGTCTGATTAATCATTAGGCTGCAGCCTAGGGCGCCAGTCAGCCAAGGGGCGCCGCGCCGTATAGGGACTCACATTTTAGCGAATTTCCCCTATAGGGAAGAAGCTATTACCGTAGTCGGCATGGTAAGACCTAGGCCCGGGACCATGATAACTTTTCGTTTTGAGGTCCCCAGACCCCAAAAACACCATTCGTTTGATACTGTATATATATATATATATATATATATATATATATATATATATATGTGTGTCCGTGAGCACGATAACTCTCGTAAAAATTATCCGATTTTGACGAAATTTGGTATAAACATGTAAAGCAGCATTTATGACTTTAAGTTCGAAAACCAGACAGATCGACCTATCCAAAAGGGTATTTTGGGGGGGTTTTGTACCCCAAAAATGGGTTTTTTGAATTTTTTACATATAATTTTTGAAAAAGTCAAATTTTAGTTTTGACCATTCGATTCAGATTAAAAAAACACACAATTTGGTATTTCGATCATTCCTCTACGTCAATTGGTTACCGAGATATTGAAAGTGCTAAACACAGTACGTTGTCTAATGTTATTCTTATGGAGGACAAGAAATTTTTTTTATCTCGCTTATTTATGAACGTATACTGACGAAACTTGGTATACAGCTTCATCTCGTTGAGGTCTATTGATATTTGCTCCAAAAAATTGTTTTTGCATAATTCTCCCAAAGCAGCAAACCTGCGTACTCAGGCCCCATGTTATTCTTATGGATAATAATTAAATGCTCTGTCTCCCTTAATTATGACCATAAATTAATAAAAACTGGTATACGACTTCACCTAGTTGAGATATATTGATATTAGCATAAAATCCAATTTTTTGTGTTCCTTGTTGCAGCAAACCTGAGTACTCAGCCCCAATGTTATTCTTATGGAGAATAATTAAAATTGTATATATCGCTTATTTGTGAATATATTTTTATGAAACTTGGTAAGTGGCTGTATGCAGAATTAAGACATTTATATCTCCATTGGAAATTCGCTGAGTATGCAGGTTTGCTGCGACGGGGGTATTTTAAATAATATTGGTAGTGCGTTGACCAATTGGCTAGAGGGTACTTAAGATCCGCACGCCCTTTCCCGTCGCCACACTTGCTTTATTCTCAATTTAACACTTTTGAAAAAAGGTTAGTTTAATTGTTCCTTAGCCCATGATTAGGGACGGAAAGGTCCCGAAATCCTGGAAAGCTTTTGGGGACAGATAATCCGTTTTCTCGGGAGGGATTTATTTTACTCGGGATTATTTCGAGACGGGATTATATCTTCGAAACGCTCTTCTGCTGTGCAATCGTCTTTTACGGCCGTGATTACGCGGTACGATCGTCATTTACGGCCGATATAATGTAGTGCGATCGTCAGTTACGGCCTATATCACGTGGTGCGATCGTCAATTACGGCTGTGATTACGCGATGCGATCATCATTTACCGCCAATATCACGTGGACCTGTCGTCTGTTTCGGCGAATAGTGACGCAATCGTCTATATTTTTTTATTGATTTTACCGTTGCTATCGTCATTTATAACCGAAGGCACACGTTGCGATCATCAAGTACGTCAACTTATCTCGTGGTTCGGTCGTCTTTTACGGCGATATTACATGGTGCGATCACCATTTACGGATGATGTTACGCTATCTGGCTGTCATTTACGATGGAACTGAAACCGAGAGATATTGGTACTCGAATTCGGCTGTCCCCATAAACTGATAACATTTTTTAGAACCGAAACTTACACATCTCAAAATACTTTTCCCGGTAGTTTTTTTTTTTTTTTTTTTTTTTTTTTGGGGGGGGGGCTAGATAAACTTAAGCCTACAGGCGACACATGTCTTAATCACACCCTGTATTTTAGTTAAAAAAATGTAACCAACTTCTGAATTTGGCTTATGAAATATTAGTGAATCATATTACGTATAAAGATATGTTTATACCATAGAACTCTATTAATACACCTGGAATGCTAGCGCAGTGGAGTTTTTGATGAGAAAAACGGTCCTTCCCCCTCCACTTCTTAGGCAACTTCGTCAACTGAGCGATTTCTGCCGGCAAATATTTTAATGCGCGCACTCATTAACACGCTCCTCCATCGCACAGGGATCATCCGATTCTAATGAAACTTATATATTTATTATCTGGAAGAACTGAGGATTCTAACGGAGTAAACAACTTACAGATAAGTCAGTTAACAGAATTATAAAAATACAAAATATAATTAGCCAAACAAATTGTAACATAAAAAAGTTAGTAAGCGTAAACTTTTTTTATTTTTTCGGGTAGAAACAAACTTCAAGCGAGAAAAATGTTGAAATAAGTTGAATAACAACTTTTATTTGAAACATTTGTTTATACAGTTTGTAGTTTTCTTACATTTAAAGGCTAAACGCGCGCTTTCAACATCGCCACCGCCGCCGCACGCCGTCGCGTCGGCGTCGTGTCGCTGTCCCGCGCCGAAAACATCCTTTATTCCATGATATCCGTTCCCATGTTTTTAAGTTGAGGAATATTTTTTGCTTATATCATATCTCAGTATGTCTCAAACTCTAGAAGGTGGTTGACGACTATGTATTTATAAGTGATGCTGTTATTTCATCATGCCAACAAGCTGTGTAGCATTCAAATGCAGCAATCGTGCGAAGAAAGGGAGCGGGGTTAAGTCAACTATTTTACAACTAACTTATATTATTTCCAGTTCGTAGACTTACATATTAAAAATATCATCACTTAATTTTAAAGTGTTATTTCAAATGTAAGTAAATTGTGCGGAATTCATGCATTTGTAAACAGTGCAATAAATTACTTTGGTGGCAACATTTTTTGTTCCTATCCGATCACCTCCCCTGACGATGACCGGCATGAGTTACAGCTTGTAAAAAAGATTTGCTATTTGTTTTTCAAATTACGATGCCATGATTTAGCTCGGACTCGATCCATGGAAGAAAATAAAGCAATGGGCCTAAGGCAGAAACTGAACAAGTTAATTTTATTTAATCATACTAAAATCTCTAAGAGCAACTATATAGTCTTATATTGTAATAAAATATCGTTTAAAATTGGGTTTCAAATTAATTTCGAATATTAACCTGTTCCCCGTGTCATTTTACATGCTACCGTATATTTTGGTTCCACTTGTGATTCAGTTTATTTAATACAAAACAGCGGTAATGAAACAAATATCTATTTCCAAAATAAAAACAAGAGTGGCTACCATAGCACTTACTGCCTGTAAAATAATAAGTCATAGTTCAGCTTGTTAATACAATCAAATTCGTGTTGTATAGCAAAGTGTCGCGTCGATATGGTCGCGTCAGTTAGATGGGATGAGTGCGGCGCGAATCGGTTTGAGCGCGGGAAACGTTAATACTTTCTTTTCAGAACAAATAAATAAACTTATGAAAAAAAGTTTGGGATAAAAATTGTGGATCAGCTAATTATCTACAAGTTTTCCGCTGGAATTTTCTTTTCAACCCCAAAACAAAAAAAGTTTACGCTTACAGACTTTTTCGTGTCACACTTTTAAAACACTAAATAGTTTTCATTACTACAAATAAATTAAATTACCAAACTACAAGAAGTTTATACCGTTAGATTCTGTAGTTCATGCAGATCAATAATATATACACCTTATTGTAATTAGATGAATATGGCGAGGCGCAAAAGCGTGTAAACGATAGGGCGCACAATGCTGAAATCCACTGAGCGGCCGTGAGTGCCTAAGAAGGGGTGGGGGTAAAGACCGATTTATTGACACAGCCCGAGCGTTCCAGGTGTATTAATAGAGTTCTATGGTTTATACTAATTAAGAATGTATTACTGTGTTCTTGAAATAAAAAGAAAAATATTATATCTCTAGTTAAACGGGAGTTATTGCACCGCTTTAAAAAATATTAATTGTGTGTATTGTTGTATTAGGGAATTTAATATATTGTGCTGTAATCTGTTGTTTCAATACTCTACTATTACGTTTTGTTACGATGACAACTTCAAACTACCGAACACCAATTAGTAGCAGTTAGTTTTATTTTTCTGGTCTGTCACTGTTTAATAAATAGTAGACTCACAGGGATCATGCAAAATTCTTCCTTCTTTTCCTCGTGTAAACAAAAACTAAAATCGTTGTTAGCTGAATCTGAGTAAAGAAACAATTAGCCATGAACTTAATTCTCTGTAATGAAAGATCATGTACTATTCTCATTTATAGTACATCTTTTTTATATTTAAATATGTTTCTTTGTAGATTTATGATGTAGATTTATCTAACCCAAGCATTTAGTAATCTTTCTGTTCAAAATATTTACATTTTTGTATAAATATTAATTTGAGTATTGTTTTGAGTGAAGCATTTGTTATGTTGTAGAAAAATAAATTGGTTGACTATCTCAAAATGATATGTTTACGAGAGGAAAATAGACTGGAAGACACTGCTACTCAAAAAAGTAATATAACATTTAAAAATCCTACCTTGCGAGCTTCTGCTCTTGGGGAATTGTAATTAAAATACCGGTAGTGTAAAATATTTTCAAATCAAGTTTCTTTTACTATTGGATTATGTTGTACAACTAGTGGTTTAAGGATGTTTGAAACAAACATATTGCATTACATTATTAGTACAAATTCCATTCATTATATATTAATCCATAGGTTATGGAGATCAAATATGAAAAAGACGATTTAAAAACCGTGTTCAAAATATTTTAGTTTTATTTCTATAAAATACGTTTGACTTATTTTTGCAAAACCTAATCACTATATTATCGACATAACTATAAGTATTTGTTTTCTTTGCATTTAGAATAAACAAACGTTTAACCTGATTTATACTGCATTAGGAAAACATGTTCCTTTCACTATTGCGTACAATCGCTTTACTTGGGAGATGCTGAACTCTTGATCCTTGATGATCCTGCGAGGAACACTGAAATTGTCTAAGAAAGCCTTGGAAAATTCAAGTCGTAAACTTTGTTTTATCCCGTTTATCACAGTTCGGCTTTTACCACTTTACTTGGGCGTGAAGTTATAAAGCCGTTTAGTGTTATTAGGTACTCTTCAGTTCTTAATGCCAGTGTCAATAATTCATTTGAATATTTTCATTTATCCAATAAATAAAAAAAGTATTACATTTATTTCAGATTAAAGCTTAATTAAGTCTTTATTATTCTAATCCCAAAATGAATGGAATATGTAGAGATGTGCAGAATTTAGTTGATAATGTTTTATCTACAAATGACCAAGAACCTAGAAAATCTAGAAAACCTAGAAAGAATATATGAGAGTATAGTGCACCCTACTTTATTACATTTATTATATCATGATATAGCTTGATTTTAGACTGGTACTGACTTAAATTAAAAAAAGAAATGCTGCAATCACGATTCTGTTTTGAGTGGGTAAAAAAAAATATGTTTGGACTAAACCATTTCCTTTCACAGACTGAATATATTTCCGAGCTTTCCTCTTTAATTAATATTATCATCGAACATTTTATAAGCATTTAGGATAAAACTATGTCTGAGGCAACCTTGGAAAATTAAAGTTGTAAACTTTGTTTTAATACAATTTATTTTAACGTCTTTACTTGGGAGAAAAGTTACAAAGCCTTTAGTATCATTAGGTACTCTTCAGCTCTTAATGCCAGTGACAATAACTGTTTTGAAAACTAGCCTAATCAAGTTTTGTTTTAGTTGTTTAATTAAAGATGGTGTTTTAGGCAAGATAATATGCACGTTATACAAACAGTTTGCGTTTGAGAAATAAAACTTTTTGAAACACACTCAGATTCTCAGAATACAAAACAACCTGATACATAAAGATAGACGAAAGATGAAACAAGAAATTCTTTTATGTGGTAAGTGAGTCTCGACGATAACTGTTATCATTTAGTATATAATTCTCTAGTGTCTACACTACTACATAATATTGCCATAAAAGTATAAATACTATTTCTTCTATATGTAAACGTTACTTAAAATGTGCTACGTATAGACTACGTACCGAGTTTCACGATAGTTTTTCTCAGTGTCAATATATCTTGAAGTAGTTAACCTAAATAACTCAAATAGAGGCTTACTATAAATAATGCTGAACTATATAATGCAAATTTAAATCTGTTATTCTTTCACACAAAAACCACATACTTGAATAGGAAAAATCTTGATGAAGACGTGTGAGGAAAAATATGAATATTTCGATTAAATATTATGCCCCGAACATATTTGAAGTTAAATTTTCTTTTAAAATTGTAATTATAGACTATAAGTGAGTGAAGCTCATAGGCCCGCATAGTCTCACATAATTTAATTTGTTCGAATTCTCAATAATCTTTTTTCAATTTGGATTTTTTTAAAACAAAACTTGGTGAACAATTACTTTGGGCAATAATATATTCCAATGGTAATATGCCAGTTGAAAAGCGTGTACAATTGGTTCGTCATATCTCTATACTTATTACACGGGGTTAGTCAAATGTGTGGATACCCCCTCTTAAATTTTCAATGGGTTACACCTGGAAAACTAAACTCAGCACACCTTTATTTGCCATAAAAGTGCACTTTTAAGTCGGTATCACAATTTTCTTGTTTTCACTGGTATTCGTCTTTAACAAAGACCTTAAATGAGGCGTCACTCGATGGGGCTTTACATTTAAAATTTTTGAGCTGCCCCAAAAATACCTCATTTTGGGGTCCCGGAAAAATACCTCATTTTGGGGTCCCGGAAAAATTGTGATACCGACCAAAAAGTGCATTTTTATTTTTTTATGAAGGTATGCTGAGTTTATTTTTCCTGGTATAACCCGTTAAAAAGTTAATAGGGGATATTGATGCCAACATTTAAGTGGGTTCTCTTAGGCTGACGAAAATTTAAAATGACGGCCATTTTGTACTGGGTTAAGATAGAGAGATCTGGTTTACGCTGACATTCTTCTTTAATAAAGACCTTTAAAATGAGGTGTTACTCGATGGGGCTTTAAATTTCAAATTTTTGAGCTGCCCCCAAAATACCCCATTTTGGGGTCCCAGGCAAAATTGTGATACCGACTTAAAGTGCACTTTTATGGCATATAAAGGTGTGCTGAGTTTAGTTTTCCAGGCGTAACCCATTGAAAATTTAAGAGGGGGTATCCTTACATTTGCCTTACCCTGTTTTAACTTTAACTCTCTCTGTCTAGAGAATATAAACCGGACTTATTGGAACATTATATTTGTTGTTGAAATATTACAACTGTTACTGTACAATTACTATGGCGGTTTATTGTGAAGTTTTTAACTTGTAGATCACAGATGGAGCCTGTCCTCAATACTGTCTTAACATATGGGTTATTATTGCAATACAAGTATTATTTAAAAACCAACTATACCACTTATAGATAATGGCAAAGATCTGCGTGTGCAAAATTGTATTGATTTGGCACTAGCCTGTATTATTGGCTTCCATAATTCTAATTTGCAACTTGATAATTATGTGTGAATGTTAAAATGAAAAAAAAAACATAATTAACACGTGAGTTTCGATATGATTGCATGTAAAAAATTACCGTAACTTTATCATCTGATTAAACATAATTTGGGAATTAAATATAACAAATTATTAATGTTGTACCTCATTATTTTACTTCCTTATAATTATGATACTTCCAAAACTACGAAAAGCGTAGCAAATTTGTATTGCTTTTCTTTCTTATGTGCTCATTTGAAAAATACTATTTTAAAAATATTCCCTTGAGACAAATATAAAAAAATATATAAATAACTTTATAGTCTTCATAAGGTACATTAGAGGTACTTCCTATTCATTAAGAGCTACAATTATTTACCTTACTTTTAACTATCCAATTTACAATCAAATATTGCTGCATGGTGACACGGATTGTAAAGAACATCCCCAACACTTGACATGTTTATTTGTACAATTATAAATTTTCTATTTTGGCGCTTATAGTGTCTATAAAGTCATAGTTTACGGTAATAGCTGCTCCTCAAGGATAACTCTGGAAAAATATTCAAAATATAATAGGTATAAATTAATACTCAAATATTTGTAGTGACATATTTATAATTCATAATATTTATAGTACAGTAGATGAAGTTAACAACGATACCTAAAAAACATTAATTACTCAGACTGCACTAGTTTGACCTTTTGGAGAAAATAACACAAGTTTATAAAAAAGGACCTTATTTACACAATTGCACTCAAGTATACAAATGTTGTAATCTACAGTTTAATAATATACAGTATTCAAGAAATTAAAAAATATATATCATTTAAAAGTATGCTACAAATATGAATACAATATTATAATAAAAAAATAATTAACTACAAATGATACTGATCCTCTAGATCGCGAATTTGTTGATTACTGTGAAGCTTTGGTTTGATTTATAATATTTGTAATAATACTTTTTTACTTATCTAAACAATTCGATAATTAATTGAAATTATATTGAACGGATATTACCTTTACCAATGACTCAACTTGCTGCGGACATACACAACCGCTTTGTTTTCTCCGTTTAATTTTCTACATAATTGTTTGATGTAAATATATACTTCTTACTTTAAATTGCTTTTTTTTTCACAATATTTTAGTTAAATAATATATTTTTGAGAATAAAAAACATTATACTAATGACTCTGACATGTAAAATGCCGAGTGTTTTCAAAATGATTTAACTCTCAATAAATGTTTAGTACAGAATAATTATCAGCGTCATTAAGTTTCATACATTTACGAAATATACCATCAAATTAAGTTTATGATATATGTTTAAGACCATATTCTACGTGATGTTTTATGTATACCGACACAAATGTAGCACCCGTTTCGTCCTTACAATTCCAATAATTTCTAATCTGAATTATACACGAACAACAAGAAACAGCCCGATCTAATGTGTAAACACCGATATAAAACTAGACACTCAACTTCAAAAACAAATCTAAATTATTTACAAAACATAAATTTACAACAGATAAACCAACGGACAATATAAGCGTCTTTACATGAGTCAAAACATATATTATAAAAACGCTAGTATAATTGTACAACTTAATATCTTTACACACAAATTTTAACACAAACCGCTCAACTTTAACATTTTTTAATCAGAATTTAAAACAAAAATGCTGAAATTTATCTGAAATAAAATTCATCTACAACTATATACACTAATATATCTAAACAGTAACATTGGTATGGTCCCTATCATTGGTAACTGTTCACCCAGCTCGCTGTGTCTCCATACAGTAACACACACAAATAAAACATAAAATGAATGAATATATTTGATATTATTGAAGAAGTTTACCGTCATTAATATAATTCTATTAATGTATCAATGAGAGGATCTTTAAATTTGACAACTACAAGTATTTGAAGATGATTAATAATTATAAGGATGCTGTTTCTAAGAAATCTGTACAAACAAAAAAGTAAACCAAAAATAACTAAGAAGTTTATACCAATTAACTTTAATCAAATATGTGTAATTGGATCTTTCAGATTGTACTTAATACACAATTCGAGGACGGACCATTTATAAGCTCAACTCCATTAAATTTAATGCCATAAAATACATGCGAACAAACAATATACTTCCATGAAAACTGCACTAAAATTCAATCATCGCACGATAAGCCTTCATATATTATAACTAACTTAGCAATCATCGAATGGTGTAAATCTTCTAACCCGAAATTCGTTAAACGCGGTAACAAGTTTAGCTATTTTCCATGATGATTTCCCAAGATGAAGGTGAAATAATTACATATTCGACGTCAATGTCTTTTCCCCCTCTAAGAGGTGGAGTAACAGTGGAGTGCGCTCCTTAGAATAATTTTAATAAGCATACTTTTAATAAGCATACTTTTAATAAACATAGCCGATATAAATGTTACAGTACAATTATAGTTGCACGATTGGTTATTAATCTTATCACTCAATTAAACTTAATCAACTTCGCAATGAAAAGTTACGTACCAACCGAAACCCAACGTACAAGTTTTGTTATATACCTCTTTAACAACCAATATCGAATTTTAAGAAGTGCTTAGTGGGACTTTAAGTACATTAGATTTATATTACACAGTTTTTGATGGTAAATATAAGAGAGTATTTGACGATTGGTGTTCACAATAGGTTCATTTGAGTAACAACACTGAAACATTTATTTTCCTCGTTCAGTTAATACAACATTTATTTAAAAACCTGAATATCTTCTCACATACAGGGCTAGTCTAGTTTTTATACGTTATGATCCACACACCCTTACAGCCAATTCCTGAAATATGCAGGTTATGATAATAAAGGGTTCCTTTCTTAAACCATATGTTATGTACACATATTAAAGGATAGTTTTTTTTAGTTTATTTACAGTGCAGTTAGTATCTCTAATGCATTACTTGTCTTTTGGCACATCACTTGAAACGTAAGAAATAAACTGACTAGTTATTGAGCACCGGAAAAGAATGTCTCCACTTTTTCCGTTAGCATTTAATATAATAAGTGTCTTAACTATATCAATCTTATCTAATTTGTATGTACATCGTACATTTAGCGTTTCGTTGTTCCTTTCCTACATATTTTATTTTAATCCGAAAGAGTCATGTCTAAATATAGCTTAAGTAAAATAGTTTAATAGTATATAACCATACATGTAATTGCGATTTCTGCAGTTTAATCATATAAAAATGTACACATTTATTAATTAATAAAATTGGTAAAAGCTATGGTGATTACCTTAAATACTCTTCCATTTTTGTATTATTTCAAATTGATTACAGAATCTCCAATGTTTTGTTGTGATTAGTTTAGAACTAAGCGTAAACAGCTTTTAGACAGCTATTATTCTGTGGCTGAGTTTTACGGATAAAAATTTTTGTTACTAGCAGTGGTCTGTTTATAATTCAATAGGCCAGTTAACACATCCAGCTTTTTGAACATTAGGAAACACTCTCAGAGGTCACCTACGGCCACCTGGACATTATACTAAGGCCGGGTGCACACTGCCGACTATTGCAGTCGCACACAGGAACCACAACTCTCAGTAAAGTCGAGCCACTAACGCAGAAAAGTTTAGCAACTGTCACATTCGTGTGAACGAACCACAGTTCTCGAAAAGGTCGAGCCACTAACGCAGCCCCAGTCAAGACCCGTTTGCAACAATGGAAGTCGGACGTTTGCAACTACTGGCCCACACTGCCGTCGCGATCAGTCGCATCATTTTGCAGCAGTTTGCTGCGACTGATCGTGTCGGCAGTGTGCACCAGTAGGCGCAACGTCTATTGTTTCAAACGGGTCTTGACTGGGGCTGCGCTAGTGGCTCGACCTATTCGAGAACTGTGGTTCGTTCGCACGAATGTGACAGTTGGCAGTGTGTACCCGGCCTAAGTCTGGCTTATAACTAACAAAGGGCAATCTTAATAATTACAATAGTAGAATAACGATGCCACCGAAGATGAAGTGGGGATGGTGAAAGTTTGGTTCAATTGTTTCCTACATCACTGATCCCACACAGAACCAGTCGGATACAGTCAGAACTGACATGGCTTTCTAATACTATGTCTCCTGACTGTATTCGGACAAATTAGTGGAGGGAAACCCCAATGAAAATGTATTTATCTAGCCTTATGAAATTGAACAATCTGATCCAATTTGATCAAACATGAACAAGAGAATCAAGTTGACAATTTGAATTACTAAACCAGGAATAGTATAAACTAGGAATATTCCATAATACAGACGAATTTGATCAAAGTTTGAATGACCTGCTGATAAAATCTTGAATATATTCATCGGGGAAGTGTAGTAAGAGTAAATCTTGAGCTCACTGCCCTCCACGCCTCATCCTCTTTGGTACTATCTGTACTTCAAGGATAACCAATTATAATCTCGTTTTAAGTAGTCTGAGAGTCAACCGGACTCAGCATGTATGCAGACCTGTCAGTATTGCATCACCTGACATCATTTGTCAACACTCAACCAGTTTAGTCACGGTCGGCCTCGTCATCAGAGTCCACGTCCACTGAGTCGCCTCGTCCGACCTCCATGTCCACCAGCCTGAAGGTTTCTAGGAACTCGTTGAGGTCGACGAGTCCGTCTTTGTTGATGTCCATGCTCTTGCAGATATCCAGCACCTCGTCTTGCGGGTGTTGAAGATGCTCTCCCAACAGATCGCACGCATCCTTGAACTCCTCTAGGGATATATACCCTGTAACAGCGTCATAACATCACTTGGATATAAGGTGGTTAGGAAAGACAGTTGGTTATCTTCGCGCTCTTACAGGTATACGTCGTTTTGCCTTGCAATGCTGAATATGTTACAGGGGTGAATATCTGTATAAGGGATGTTTAGCCTTGAAATAGACATAACATCGAGATATAAGAAGCTTCGTGAGTTTAAATAAGCACTAAATGTTACAGATGCTTCAGGCATTTTGTAACTCGTCTAAAATTGTATCGGGGATAGTTCTGTTATGTACCTTGTAATAGGTAGCAAGTATCATATATCTAAAGGTGGTTCAGATTAAAAATACATCCAATTAACTTATGTGATGCTCTTGCGGCCCCGTAAGGTTACGGCCTGCATGGAATTCTCTGGAACATAGTAGAAGCCACCAGAAGCGATAAAGGAAAGATACAATACCATTGTGCCCCCACGCATGCGCAGTCAGCCACGTCTGCTGACCACCTTCGAGAATCGGGGGAGACGCTAGCGGACCGTGGCAATGGAAGGAGTTATCAGCAGGGGGCAGATAAGTATTTCTGGCGCCGACCAGCCGACCAAATTAAGTAAGTGGTTAGTTACCTTTTGGGGGGAATCGGGGGATGGGCAAATTATTTCCTTAGTTTAACTAAATTTAAATATCGTAATCAAAATTAGTAACTGAGTTTAATTAATTAATTGGAATTTAATCTATTAAGAGTGAGATTGCGCAATACCATGTGAATGTTAGGGCGGGAGCCAAAAGAAAATCATAGTAATTATAAGATTTGTTAAAAAGTTTTCAATCCCACAATAATCTATTTAATAATATAATACTAAATCATCAAAGATAAATGTATACTAAATTGTAGTAAATTCGGGCAGGGAGTATTTGATAGACAATCCAGGACCTGTTGAGCTGCAACACGCTGACTTAATATTTGCGAGGGAATCTTGCTTAAGGATTTAGCCAAGGACTCGATCGCCTCACTCTTGTTGATTGTTTATAAAGCTGTTTCAGGAAAGTGGAATTCAGAACTGCGATTCAGAATTGACAAGAGCGTCTTAACAAGTTTTATATTATATTTTATTACATCATATCTCTTAATTATATCGGATTGTCAGTTTTGCGGTAATCTGATTTAATATTAATAAAGAACTTTCTACAATTAATTACTTAGTGTATTTAAGTAATGAAAGTAATTTAAGTATTTAAGTATTTAAGTAATTAAAGTAGTGAAAGTTAAAGCGTTACATAAATTAATTACATCAATTCTTGATGTCGATTGAATGCAATTTTCCAAATTTGTCATCAATATTTATAATCTTTGTATGAGTAGCTAGCTATTATTGGAGTTCTGCACATACCTTAAATAACTTTCATTGTAAGCAATAAAATGATAATGTCAATGTTTAAATATATTGTAATAAGCTAACTGTGTTCATAAATTATCATGTGTCATGTAACCCGATATATTCAATGGAAATGTTTTTTTCATTATCGCAATGCTATACTATTTTATAACTCATAATACATTTATTATCTGTATTTAATTGTAATGCAAGCAATGTTAATAGCGAAAAAATGCCATCAGTTTATGTATGATAGTCATAAATAATTTATTTAATAAAATAGCTTGATACAACGATAAGATTATGACTATCTACTATAGTACTTATGTAGTTGATAATAATGTAAGATGTAGGTTAACCCCTTTCACCTTTAAGGATATTTTTTGCATTTGTTGGGACGTTTTGTTACAGGATCACATTAAGGTTTTGATTGTTCAGAGCCAGCAGGCTATTTCCAGTTTTGCTATTGAATTTTAAACTATATCATAATTATTCGTAACACTACAATCTAGTAAATCAGTGACTCTACGCTCCTAGTTTTGTGCGACGTTCCTTTGAACTAAAGCTACCAAATTAAAATGACTTTATCACACTCAAAATTTGCGGTTAACTCATAAGTGATAGCAATTTCGAAAAGCGATAAAACTTAAGTATAAAGAATCAAGATTTTATTGCCTACAGTTTATTGTACATTGTATATTGGATATGGTCAAGGGATAATTATGCAGGAGGTAAATATGTCAGTTGATTGAAGAAATTAAATTGTTGCTACAGGTCAAATGAGGACTTGAATTCGAATTTATATTACAAGTACCAAGTAATGTATAATCCAACAAATATAATTACCAAGACGAAATGAAGCGAACAGGGTATTAGTTGTTTTTGAACTGTTTACAAATAGAGCTCACAGAGTTTTTACCTGAATTATCTTTGTCTATTATCCTAAAGATGGCCTCCAAACTCGACTTGTTCCTGTAGAGCGTCTCCACCACAGTTGCTCCGTGCTGAAACAATGAAAACACATTAAATGCTAAAAACCTTATAGATCAAATTATATAATGCTGCTATAAAAACATTACTTGAATATTATTATATTAGTATGTTTAAATATCTTAATTGTAAACAGCAGTACCTTTTGTTCAATGCTGAAGCCTTATTGACATTATGTTTGGCCAAACAAGTTTAGTTTTTATGGATTTGACTTTTACCGCTTTTACAATGTAGTGAGTTCACATCTTTTATTTGTTACTATAGAAGAAACATATTAAATATGAAGAGATAATAAACTAGTTCTGAAAACAAACTGAGGAGTATTTATGTTTAAGACTAAACATAACAATTTTTTCTGGTTATTATTCACATTAATTTTTCAAAAGAACCGAAAGTTGACAATAGTATCTTGTAGACCACAATAGTTTAATTAACATGAAAATCCATACAAACCTAATTATAATCATGCATTTTCAGTGTAAACCCTACCTTCTTTTGAAACAAATGTGAAACGATTACGATAAAAGCTCACGCTCTTGCGAGTAACATAATAAAACACTGATTAAAAAAAGACCTACACCAATCTGAAGCACTAAAAAATCTGCGGGTTTCTCTTTAGAGTTGGTAAATTCATAAATTGTTCTTTGGTGTTAAATTTAATTTATTACTTGATAAAGGTAGCCATTCAAAACGCCAAGCTCACCCCTCTCTTGGCGGACTCGATGTCTTGGAAGGTGGTCATGTAGCGGACCTTGCCCGAGCCCGCGGGGTCCATCAGTACCAGCTTCTCCTTGAGCATCCTCCACGGCAGACTGAAGCCGGTGGTCACCTCCATGGCGGAGCACCACTCGGACACCGTGACCAGCCCTAGCCAAATCAGTAGAGGTACATGAGTTTCTATCTATGAGGAAACTAAAATAAATGTAAAACACGGCTAGGTTTAGTTTGTCGAAACATTAAAAAAAACATTTAGGGCACCTCTCCAGTGCCTTTAAAAACTAATTTAAATATAATAGATGATAGGAGTTTATCAAATAATTATAATTATCTTTACAATCATTATTAACAAAACATCAAGTACTGTTAAACAATACAAAATGTATAGTTGTTTATTTTATTTTCCTATTAACAGCTATTACACGAATTACGATGAATGAAGTTGATTTATTATTAGGTATTTTCAATTGTTTACCACCAAAAGCCTGTAAGTTAATATACATGTAGATGTTTGCCTTCTTTCATCCATACTGTCAATGATATTATTTGCCTATTAAGCATGTTTGGTTGTAAAAGTTTTACAACAAATGGTAGTATTTTGTGAAAAGGCCCTTAATATCTAGATATTAGTGGATACTAAGCAGCACAACCTAACGAGTTTTAGGAACTAATGGATACAAGGTTCACTGTGAAAAACAGCAGAATGTTTAACTATAATGTTTACAATTGTATTCCCACGGAGTAGTATATTGGCAGTTATATCGGTGTAATAGGGACCACCAACCTCAGTTTTACTAATTTTTGTTCTTGCTTGTTATTTAGATATGACGGAAACAAAGTACTTCTTCATGTCCCCCTTCTTTTGGATTCATTTTTCCATGCAATACGTATCGCACATCATCAGACCACTTCCAGCAGTAACATACCAGTGTTGTTGACGTCCGCTCGCCTGAAGGCGTCGATGAGCTTCTCCCGGTGAGCCTGCACCTTGGTGCTGAGCTCTCGGATGGCCGAGGACTCCACCAGCCCTACCTTCTGCCGGAAGGTGAGCGCCTTGGCCACGGACTTGGCTGTGTTAAACTGCACGAAGTGCGGCACCAGCTGAGTGCCCACCAGCTTCATATAGGCGCCCTTGTTGGAGCCGGTCTCGTAGTAGTTGGACGCCGAGAATATCGTCACCACCTGTGGTGGGAACGGAGGAATGTTACATGTAGGGGATACTTCACAAATATAAAATGGTATGTCATACGTAGTCTTGATTAAAATATATTGTTTGTAGTTTATTTAAACATCCCTTGAAGGATAATGGTTATCTATTCACTTTTGCAAAAGAAGACTAAATCTTTTTGGGTTACTTTTTCTGTCGACGAAAATGTTTTTTTTTCTTGTATGTGGGCTACAACCTTTGCCGCCTAGTATCGTCGGTCTCCCCAAAAATTCTCAGGTCCGTTTTTGAAACATATCAAGAAAAACAAGGAGGAACTATAACGGTATTGCACTTGATAACGTACTGAACTGTACTGATAAAACTATCTAGCTAAGGCTATATGATTCGAACACTCGGTAGGGCCACTACCATGATTGGGAGAGTCGGTCGCCTTGAACACTCAGCCAACGACCGGCCGAATCACTTTAGTATTATTATACTTTGACAAATTACACCTTCAATACAGATTTATAAACACTTCATTAGTACAATATAGAGAGTGAATAAAAATTAAATCCTCTAATCTAATTATTAAAATATATTCATTACATATTCCAAAAAAAAAAAACAGAAGTTTATTAAGTCACACTTTTTATTTACTTCATTTGCGTGACACAACTATCCAAATATACAAACCTTATCTCCGTGAGTAAGTTCGTAGCCGTCAATCTTGCACTCGTGTGAGCGAATGATGAAGAGCAGATTGTGCTTGGCCAGGAACTTTTCAGTGACGTCCGGCCCGAAGTAGGTGCCGGCGCCGCGCAGACTGTTGGGAACACAGCCCTCCGTACCCTGCGGGTCGCTCCAGAGGATGTCGAACACCTTCGGGTGGAACAAAGTTCAAAACCCGGATTCACAAAAAATTTACATGTTATTTACATAACTAGTCATGCATTTGGAACAGTATAAAACCGACACAAACAACACACGCCGTAACGTAATGCTTGAGTGTCCTTTCTATTTAGTGATCGTCTTAGCTGATCATAAGATTGAGTATAATTTGCATACCTGTTTCCACTCCATCTTGTCGATAGCTTCGGTGGCGACGGCATTGTTGGTCTCTGGTACAACGGGCGGTCTCAGCAGTGATACGTACTGTGGGCAGAAATAACGAGTAAGTAAGAGCGAGCAATTAGTACGCTTTAATATGTGAGTAGAATCAAGCTGTCAAGACTGATCTAACATTAAATAAGGCATAACCGATAATAAATGAATAACTTGCCACTGATAGTGACGAGAGTAGTAGGGAAAGGGGACTTCTGGCTCACTTGATTGACAGCTTCCGGTCACGTGACTTTGATGACGTAGGAATGACGTAGTTGGCGACGTAGTTGGCGACGTATTACTGACGTCATGGATGTTTGGAGTAGGTCAAGGTCGTCTGAAGTAGTTTTTAAAAAACTATCTTGCACAAGTTTTGATTCGTTGGTTTCAAACTATTAAAATTATTTGTTGCTAAACTTTTTACCCAAAGTATGGCATGTGGGTAGTCTGCTGACGCGTCTCAACAAGACGAAGAAGTTGGTGCATTCATAATTCATATCCGACTAAGGGTATAGCAGTAATAGCGAAAAACAATATTTTGAAGGTTTTCCGCTATTGCTCCTAATTCCCTCGTCGGATCTAAATTCTGAATGCACCATCTTGTTCGTATTGTTGAGCCGCAGCCAGCAGAGTACTCACATGCCATACTTTGGCTAAAAAGTTTAGCATCAAATAATTTTGATAGTTTCAAACTATCGAATCAAACTTGTGCAAGATAGATATATTTATGGAATGAAAACAATCAAATGAAACCTGTGAAAGATTTCTAACTTTTATTTTTATTTCTTTATTTACAATAATACAAATCGAATAATGTGTTATTCGCTGTGAAACCTGGACAAGATAGTTGGGTTTAACTTTTATGTATTATTCATTTCATTTACAATATTTTAATTGTGTGTAGTTTTTGAAGTTTCCTCAAATGACGTTTGCTCAGAGTTCTTGGTGTTTGCTGTCTAACTTAAAATATAGTGCACAATATCTGGATCGGGTGTTTCCAATTTAATTTTCTAAGTCAGTAAAACAGTAGTTATAATAGCAAAAGTTCCCTTCACCGTTAATGCGCTCCTCCATGATTGTGTACGAAAATTACCATTAATTAAAACCCATCAAGGATAGCATTATTGCTTCCGCATCAGAAGTTGTTGTTGTATTTTCATTTGTGTCAGCTTGTTCATTAATATAAGAAGATGTGGAAGAAACAGTAGTGTCTTGGATTGGTGAGTCCATGTGTACTAGGCACGAGCTGGAGGTCTAATGATGTGATACAGTCATGTAGTATAGGTACCAGTCCTTCCCCCCACCAAGTTTTTACATCGCACAATAACCTCAGTATATGCGTTAGTAATGGTTTAGCTCTTAAACTGTGAGGATCGTAGCTCCAATTTAAAATGTTTTAAAATACCTCAGGATCAAGTTGATGGATAAGCTTGTTCTACATGTCAATGCTTCGTCTTGGATTGGCGAGTTCATGTGTACTAGGCAAGAGCTGGAGGTTTAATAACGTGTCAACAAGCATGTAGGATACCTAACCGCCCTTCCCCCACCAAGTTTATACATCGCACAATAACCTCAATATATGTGTTAGTTAGGGTTTAGCTCTTAGACTGTGTGGATCCTGTTATGCTTATTTGTTGAGCAAAAATCATTGTTAAGAGCTGGATGCCTCCCTACAGACTAAAAAACAAAAATTGACGATGGTTCAACGCGTGCTAGACACGGCGACAGCTGGCTCTTGGAATGTCCCCCGCACACTGCAAAAAATAAATTGATGGCTGCGCATCGCGCGTACCAGAGCTGCCTCTTGAAATGTCCCCCGCAGACTGCAAAAAATAAATTGTCGGCTGCGCATCGCGCGTACAAGATTGTCGGTCATTCAGGTTTATTTTATGCACACATTTGCTATATAACGCAGGAAAAACATGCGGAAAGAAGTATAACAAATGTTACTGAAGCGTTATATATTTATTATTTGTAACCGTTGTGTTTGTGTTTAAACTATTGACCTTTAGCATCTAAAACCAAAACTTTAAACAATAGATTAGTCCAAACAAACCGTAATGAATGATTTATATACTGTTATCAATCCATTTGACCTAAAACTATCCATTATATAATTTTGTTAAGATATTTTCAAAAAATATTTGTTTACCCAAACCCTAATTATTAAAGTACAGCTCTGCACCTGAAGGGCGAGGGGGTATTAACTAATAAAGATATTACCTGTACTAAGGTTTACGTCTTTATTAGTTAATACTTAAGCCCGGAAAATATTTTTCTAAAACATATCAAATGCAAAGATATGATTTTAGTTCATATTTTGTCATTCCCAACTGAGAGAGTGGTGTGTTTTTTAACAATTTTCATAATTATTTAAACAAAACAAAATCTAACATACTTTGAAACTATATATTCATTATTTGTTACAGGATTGTTTAAGATTAAACTATTGATTTTTAATATTTAAAGTATCAGTTTGAAACATTCTCTCAATCTCTTTAGATTAGTCGTTTCAATCTCTCTCTCTCTCTTTCTATATATATATATATATATATATATATATATATATATATATATATATATGTATATATATATATATATATATATATATATATTCTAAAACTGTTAATCGCTATATATTTGTTTAAAACAAACTTCTAAAATATATCATATCGTTTAGGCATAATTTGGAAGCCCTCGCGTATCAAAAATGCAAAATAAATACTCGCTCCGCTCAATATTGCAAGCAGACAACTGCATTGTATGCCTAGTTTTAATGTGGTGCACTAAACTTATACACCGTCGCCTTAAGTCCTATTAAAGCGTTATATGTTATAACTTGTGGATTGTTTTAATACCTTTATTAGTTGATACTTAAGCCCGGAAAATATTGTTCTAAAACATATCAAAGTTTAGGCATAATTTGGAAGCCCTCGCGTATCAAAAATGCAAAATAAATACTCGCTCCGCTCAATATTGCAAGCAGACAACTGCATTGTATGCCTAGTTTTAATGTGGTGCACTAAACTTATACACCGTCGCCTTAAGTCCTATTAAAGCGTTATATGTTATAACTTGTGGATTGTTTTAATACCTTTATTAGTTAATACTTAAGCCCGGAAAATATTGTTCTAAAACATATCAAATGCAAAGATATGATTTTAGTTCATATTTTGTCATTCCCAACTGTGACAGTGGTGTGTTTTTTAACAATTTTCATAATTATTTAAACAAAACAAAATCTAACATACTTTGAAACTATATATTCATTATTTGTTACAGGATTGTTTAAGATTAAACTATTGATTTTTAATATTTAAAGTATCAGTTTGAAACAATCTCTCAATCTCTCAATCTCTTTAGATTAGTCGTTTCAATCTCTCTCTCTTTCTATATATATATATATATTCTAAAACTGTTAATCGCTATATATTTGTTTAAAACAAACTTCCAAAATATATCATATCGTTTAGGCATAATTTGGAAGCCCTCGCGTATCAAAAATGCAAAATAAATACTCGCTCCGCTCAATATTGCAAGCAGACAACTGCATTGTATGCCTAGTTTTAATGTGGTGCACTAAACTTATACACCGTCGCCTTAAGTCCTATTAAAGCGTTATATGTTATAACTTGTGGATTGTTTTAATACCTTTATTAGTTAATACTTAAGCCCGGAAAATATTGTTCTAAAACATATCAAATGCAAAGATATGATTTTAGTTCATATTTTGTCATTCCCAACTGTGACAGTGGTGTGTTTTTTAACAATTTTCATAATTATTTAAACAAAACAAAATCTAACATACTTTGAAACTATATATTCATTATTTGTTACAGGATTGTTTAAGATTAAACTATTGATTTTTAATATTTAAAGTATCAGTTTGAAACAATCTCTCAATCTCTCAATCTCTTTAGATTAGTCGTTTCAATCTCTCTCTCTCTTTCTATATATATATAGACTATATATATATATATATATATATATATATATATATATATATATTCTAAAACTGTTAATCGCTATATATTTGTTTAAAACAAACTTCCAAAATATATCATATCGTTTAGGCATAATTTGGAAGCCCTCGCGTATCAAAAATGCAAAATAAATACTCGCTCCGCTCAATATTGCAAGCAGACAACTGCATTGTATGCCTAGTTTTAAAGTGGTGCACTAAACTTATACACCGTCGCCTTAAGTCCTATTAAAGCGTTATATGTTATAACTTGTGGATTGTTTTAATACATACATTTGTAAAATATATGGTAGATGGTACCGGGATGCATTTACGGTGCGTCGACCGAGATTTGCACCTCCTCTCCGTAAACGTGGCATTTCATTCACGTACAATGGTAAACAAACCACTAAAATAAACAAAACAACAATTTCACAGAAAGCTAATGTATTTACAAACAGCTGATAACAGTCTGCATTTAAATTTGATCCTTATAATAAAGAGACTGTAAAGATATGATTTTAGTTTATATTTTGTTATTCACAACTGTGAAAAAGGTGTCTTTTAATAATTTTCATAATTATTTTTTAAACCCTATGAGTGTCATAGCGTCGCTCACAGCGACGCGATGCATTTACGCATAAATTGCCGAACCATCTATATATATATATTCCTAAACTGTTAATCGCGATATATTTGTTTAAAACATACTTCCAAAAAATTTCATTTCACCCAAACACCTAATTATTAAGTTTAGCTGAAACTAAAGGATGTTGCAATCATTTAAACCATCACTTAAAAACAATAATGTTAATGAGAAGTGAATTTTGCCTGCTGGATGTCACTATAATATATTTTACAAATTTCTGTATTAAAACAATCCGCAAGTTATAATATAACGCTTCAATAGGAGTTAAGGCGTGTCGAAGAATAATCTGTCACTGGCGCGCTACAGCCGCCTCCCCTCCTCGATAAATGCTATTAATAGCTAACATTTACTGCATTGGCGCGCTCACAATCCACATTGTCACTCTCAATGAAACCTCAGTCAGAGCTCGTTCGTTGCGCGGTTCTCAAAACTAATATTAACTAAATAATTGGTTTGAAACCTCCGAGGTATATTGAACAAATTATTAATCTCTTGTAGAACCTCAGTTTTGAATTATATCGCGTTGACTGAAGCTTATCACGCGTTAAATGCACACTTGCAACAGAAGTAATTTTTAAGTTTGCAGCGTTGTTTTCCCCCACCACAATCCCCGTCTATAAAAGGAAAAATCACTCTAACACCTTCGCATTTGCTCGTGGGCATCAGTAGAGAGTGCATGGCATGTATGCGTTACTTATGATTATTAACATAGCATGATATGTTTGCATTATTTTATTTAGCTACTAATCAACTAATATTAAACACCTAGCTCGATTGAAACCCTTTGGTGAGGTATAAAATATCGAAGCTATTCTTAAACATATTTAGTGTACAACCCATTGAGGTCAATGTCACTAAAACGCTTGAGTCCCTTAAGTGAGGTCTATAAAGCAAAACACGTCCAGGTATCAGCCGCAGGAGGAGTACGAGTGGGGAGTTCTACAATCAGATGACCCGATGGTCCAGGGAGATGACTCGATGGTCCAGGGAGATGACTCGATGGTCCAGGGAGATGACTCGATCGTTCAGGGAGTCCAACAGATGATCCGATGTCCAGGAAAACATCACCACAATCCACGTGGATGGGAATCTACTGATAGCTCGATTGAATCCCTTTAGTGAGGTCTAAAATATCGAAGCTATATACTTAGTGTACAACCCTTTATTGAGGTCAATGTCACTAAAATGCTTATATCCCTTAAGTGAGGTAAATAAAGCAAAACACGTTTGAAACCGTCCAGGTATATATAACGTGTATCCCCGCCGGAAACTGTTAAAGGTATTGAAGGCGGGGAAAAATACCTTGTTGAACCCCTTTATTGAGGTATATATACAAGGTATTTTGTTGGTAATAACCATTAAGTTAGGTTTTTGTTACCAACATATAACGTGTATTTCGTTAAAACTCATGCGCTTACCCCGCCGGAAACTGTTAAAATTATTGAAGCCGGCTCTTAATTATTTAAAATGTTTCTATATTGTTTTCTACCATACATATAGTGGCCATATTATGTCATAGTAAGACAATATAGAAATATATTTTGTTCATAAAAATATTAAATATTTTGGAAAAAGTAGAGATTAATTGGGAGTGATGTTAGATTTTTGTTAAAAAATTCAATTTTTGTTTTGTTTTAGTACCAATCTTCACCTAAGGGGGGTTAAGTATTTGAAAAATTAAACATAAGTAGGGAGTTATTGAGAGTGATGTTAGATTTTGCTAAAAATTAAATTCCTGTTTGTTTAATACTAACCTTCACCTAAAGGGGGAGGGGGTGTTATTTGCGTATGTGTTTCTTTCCTTTAACGAGGACTGAAATCACTTGTAAATATCGCCTAACCCCGGAAAATATGTTCGAAGAGTGTTTAGTAAAACAACATGCTTTGAAGATATTTTAGCCATTCCCAAGCCATGGCAGGGTGATTAAGCGAAGTTCAAAATTAAGTTTAAAAATAAAAAAAGTGTGGACAACCTATTGAAATTTTACAGCATATGCTGCAGAATGAAAATAGGTGGTCCACACTTTTTTTAACATATTACAATGACCTTGACCTAAATATTTAAACTTTGAAATGTTACATTAAGTCAATCATTTGATTCAAATGGTGGAGGTAAGCGGGTATATAAGTGATGCTTCGGAACATAGTTACTAGTCAGCTATGGATACTCCGGCAGGCACATCCAACTCGAGGTCTCTTAAAACCGAGAAAAACACTGCTAAACAGCGGAAAACAAGAGCGAGACTCAATGAGGGTTATCGACAATTAAGAAATATATTACCATTTGTCCATCCAAAGGAATCGAAAAAAGATACTATAAATATGCCCATAAAGTATATAAAAAGACTTCAGACACAACTCCAAGAAGCGAAACCTCAACAATTTGAAGAACCGCAGGCTCTCTCAATTCTCAGACAACTATTACACACCCCTCCACCGTTGGAATCGGTCTTTCTGGAAGAGGATGACTTGGCGGTTCACCACTTCTTTGCTGAAGAACCCTCAGCGTATAAACAACTGTTCCTTCTTGATGAGGATCAGGATGAATAAACAGTTTAACAAAATTAAAGACCTTTGAAATACAGAGCTGGGAATAGATCAGTTTGCGGTCAAAGTGAGAATCGCTTACTGCTCTATTCCCCGTTTTGGTGGTATTTTCAGGCGTCCTTGACCCACTTACAAGAATTATACAATTTGCGGATAGTATATAATTATTAAATAAAACACCCCTCCCTATCACTTGCAGCCCCACCGCTTACCCCCACCACCAGAATCGGGTATAAAAGGAGGTTTCCCAACAATGGGGAAACCATTCTGCTATCATGGCGCCCACAAACAGCATCTTCCCTTCTAAAAATGATATCTTAGAAATTTTACATAATATTCCAATACAAATTAACGACGTCGATGAAGACGATTCAGTGATTGAAGATGATGATTCGTTTGGCGATCTTGAGTTACTAAGCGATGTAGCCTCCAGTGAACCTTACAGTGGAGATATGGAGCAACTTGAGCTCTTGACGGACGATGACGATGATACCACAGAGCTTTATCAACAGTTGCTCTGTTTGGAGGACATGAATATAGACTTTGATAATATTGAAACTCCTCCAAGCGGTAGTAGCAATGGGTTGGTTTTCAGCGGTGAATTTAGTTGCCGGCGTCAATTATTCTATTGCGAAATGACCTCATCCTCATCATTATCTTCATCATCAGATGAGTCTGATTAAAATATTTGTTGAATACTGAACTTTAAACACAGAGCGGGGAATAGATCAGTTTGTGGTCCAAGTGAGAATCACTTACTGCTCTATTCCCCGTTCTGGCAATATGTTCAGATGACCTTGACCCACTGACGAGACTTTGAACACTTCGGTTAATATAAATTGTTATATACCCCTTCCCTACCAACTTCACCCCCACCATTTTTGTAATTAGGTATAAATAGAGGTGCATTAGCGTTGGTCTCATCTGTAGCAGGTTAACCTTTGAGGAAGACACAACTACAACATGCACCGCTGTGATATTTGCAAAGATTCATTTAAAGACGAATGGCTTTTAAACATTCATAAAGAAGTAAAACATAATATCAATGAAATTGAACAAAATGAAGAAGAATTAGAAACAATAGATCAAATGCTAGCTCAACACCAACATTCCAGACCAAGTGTTATTCAATATGCAGCATCAACATCGACTTCTACCTCTGCTCTGTCTACACTTCATCATCCTTCAACATCATCAGCTGCATCGACTTCTACGCATGCTCTGTCTACACTTCACCGTCCTTCAGCATCAACAGCAGTAAATGTAGAACTACATGCCCGAGCACTTCCGGGTAATGTAGTAACCCACTTCAAAATTGATAATGCAAAATTACAACTCGAAGAATTTTTAAATAACGCAAAAGGATTGGTAAGCAACACTTTGCAAAATGAATTAAAAAGATTAAATTTTATCAAATTTGGACTATTACTGGATGCTTTATTTACAAACATTCAAAATGAAACTTCACCGAGAGGGTTTTTAACAAAAAACCGAACTATTATGTTTTCGTCAGATATTGATTCAATCGTATCTGAATGTTTTGAAGAGCTCAAGACAAAAATACAAGAAAATGAAGGAAGAGGCTCTGGATGGAGTTTGTTAAGCATCACAGGGCTAGACTTAAGAGTACACAAACACGGCTATGGAATTCGAGGAAGTAGCTACATCCCTCTACCAACAAAGATTAGAAATACCTTTTCCTGCGTCAACGTACAAAATCAAGATACTGAATGTTTTAAATATGCCATGTTGGTCAAATATGTAACAGACAATCCGATAAGACCAAGTCACAAATATGAAGAAATACAACATAAGTATAATTTCCAGGGAATGAATTACCCTGTTGCAATTACTGATATATCAAAATTTGAAAAGCAAAATCCTTCAGCTTCTGTCAACATTTTTGGCTTAGATTCGTCAAACAATGCGTACCCCTTGCGCATAACACCTATTGAGCGCAGAGATCATACGGATTTGCTATTGATCACTAAAGGGGACATATCCCACTATGTCTACATAAAAAACTTTGCAGCTCTTGTATCTAAACAAATATCAAAAAAACACGGAGAGAAAACCATTTGTAAAAGATGTTTTTGTCATGTAGGCAAACCATTAAGAAGGGGAGGTTCAGAATGGTTAGTAGAACATCAAAGGTTATGTAATGGAAACTATGAGGTTAGAATTAAATTGCCACATTCCAGCAGAGCGCAGATAAAATTTGACAAAATAATACAACAATACCGTGTACCTGTTGCTGTTTACGCTGATTTCGAGTCTTCTTTACATCCACTTGAACAACAAGAAGAGGACGTTACAAGAAGAAGCAAATACCAACTTCATTCACCAAACAGTTATTGCATACTAATTAAATCCACGTTGACTGAAGACCATCTTCAAAAATATGGACTATCATCTTCTCCAAAGATTTATCGCGGTGAAGAAGCAGCCAAATACTTTGTCGATGATCTGTATGAAATAGCTGCAAAGGTAGAAGAACTGTATGGAACAAAGGCACCCATGTCACCTATGGAAGAAGAAGAGCTTCAACATTATTATTCAACAACAACGTGTTATTTGTGTAATAACACCTTTACACTGGATAACGTTAAAGTTCGTGACCACGATCATCTTACGGGAGCGTATAGAGGTGCAGCCTGTAACGCTTGCAACTTGAACTACAAACTACCATATTTCATCCCCGTAGTTCTGCACAATCTGAGTGGTTATGATTCGCACTTCATAATCCCCGAACTAGGAAGAGATAATGGAGCAATAGACGTTTTGGATACTACAATGGAAAAATTTATAAGCTTTTCAAAAAAGGTGGGTAAAATTAAATTAAGGTTTGTTGATTCATTTAGATTTATGCCTTCAAGCCTCATGAAATTATCTGAAAATCTAAGAAGAACAGATTTGATAGAAACAAGCAAAATTGTACCCAATAGTAAAATGGATTTGGTTCTTCGAAAAGGAGTCTTCCCCTATGATTACATCGATGGACTGCATAGATTTGATGAAACATCACTACCTCCACCAGAACACTTCAAAAACAAACTTAATGATTCGGAAATATCACTTGAGGACTATCAACACGCACGTCGAGTATGGAACGAGTTAGATATGAAGACCTTAGGAGATTACTCGGACTTTTATGTCAAACTAGATGTAACTCTTCTTTGTGATGTAATGGAAGAATTCCGAAACACTTGTTTTGCTGCCTACGGTTTGGACCCTCTACATTCGTATACTTCACCAGGATTAGCTTGGCAAGCCATGTTAAAAGAAACAAAATGCAAACTCCAACTTTTAACAGACATTGACATGGTTTTAATGGTTGAAGCTGGAGTAAGAGGCGGATTGACCCAAAGTGTTACCAGACATGTCAAAGCCAACAACAAATACCTACCCGATTATGATGAAACCAAACCGTCAACCTATTTAGGATATTTCGATGCAAATAACCAGTACGGTTGGGCAATGTCAAACCCACTTCCTTTTGATAACTTTAAATGGATTAATCCCGACTTTATTGGCGATATTTTACAAATTCCGAAACATGGTGACACTGGATATATTTTGGATTGCGATTTTGAATACCCAGAAAATTTACATGATCTTCATTATGACCTACCACTTCTTGCTAAAACAGAAATTTCACCAATTGGAAAACACCCCAAATTAATGATGACATTAAATAATAAACAACGCTACGTGGCTCACTTTTGGGTGGTTCAACAAGCTATCGAATTAGGACTACGTTTAACAAAAATTAATAGAGTTTTGGAATTTTCTCAATCATGCTGGTTGAAACCCTACATTGATTCAAATACCATCAGAAGAGCAGCAGCTACATCAGACTTTCAAAAAGATTTCTTTAAATTAATGAATAATGCGATATTTGGAAAAACATTGGAAAACAAAAGAAGACATAAAAATGTTAAACTTGTTACCGACGCAAAAAAATTACAGAAACTAGTACAGCAGCCAAATTTTGGAACATCGATAATTATTAATGAAAAACTTGTAGCAGTGTCCATGAAGAAGACGAGTGTGAAGATGGATCGTCCTTTGTATATAGGCATGTCAATCTTGGACATCTCAAAAACACACATGTACGATTTTCACTACAACAAAATGGTGGCGTTCTACGGAAGAGAAAATATATCTATTACATATATGGACACTGACGCTTTTATATATCGCATAGTAACATTGGACATGTATAAAGATTTACGTACATTTATTTACAAGAACGACTTTGATTTCTCCGATTATCCAAAAGATCATCTAAACTACGACAATGACAGACACAAAAAAGTACTAGGCAAATTCAAGGATGAGGCTAATGGTGTTCTACTTGAAGAGATTGTTGCACTGATGTCTAAACTATATTCTTTGAAACTCTATAATGAAAAAGAAGAAGAAGAAGAAAAGAAGAATAGCTATATTAAGAAAGCTAAAGGTGTAAAGAGTTTATATTTAAAGAAGAAAGTGCATTTTGAACACTACAAGCAATGCTTATTTGAGGATAACATCATTACAGCTAAATTCAACACCATCAGAAGTTTTAACCATCAGCTGTACAGCGTGACTGAAGTTAAAAAGGCGCTATCCTGTAATGACGACAAAAGACAAACCCTTCCAGACAACATCCACACTTTACCATTCGGTCACTATTCCCTCAACCCTATTGACTAATAACCCCTTTCATCGTCCTAGATCCTCTATCCTTTTCCTTTCCGTAAAAAAAGGGGAAACACAGCAATGTTAAGCTGTGTTTCCCCTTTTTTTACACAAGTTTTGAATGACCTTGAACTATATGTATATATATATAAGCAGATTTATACAAAAGAATATTTAATACCATATCAGCTGCCTTCGTGAAACCATCATGTCAGACCTGAAGGAGAAGATTATTAATGAACTACACAAACCTGCAAGAATAAAGTTTCCAAGAAGAAATACTGTTATAAAAGGGATAAATGATCTATATCAAGCGGATTTAATTGAAATGCGACCGCATAGCAGAATAAACAAAGGATTTAAATATATACTCACAATTATTAATTGTTTTACAAAAGTTGCAGACGCTTTGCCTCTAAAGGACAAGACTGGTAAAAGCGTAACAGAAGCCATGGAAATAGCCATAAAAAGAGATAAAAACAAAATTAAACATTTACAAACTGATGATTGAACAGAATACTTTAATACAAACTTTGCACAGTTAATGAATAAATATAAAATAAATCATTATTCTACAAATTCAGAGAAAAAAGCTGCTATTGTAGAAAGATTTAATAGAACCTTAAAAGGAGCACTGTATAAACAATTTTCAAAAAGAGGTTCTTACGTATGGTATGATGTTTTACCACAATTAATAAATGATTATAACAACAGGTTTCATAGAACTATTGGTATGAAACCTAACAAAGTAAATAGAAGAAATGCAAAAGATGTATTAAAACGCATAAAGAAAAATACAAAGCCTAAAGTAGAAAAAATGCAGCCAAGAAAATTTAATGTAAGTGATAAAGTACGGATTAGTAAATATAAGGGAGTGTTTACCAAAAAATACCTTCCCAATTGGACGAATGAAGTTTTTACAGTGTATAAAGTGCAACCGACTGTACCTGAAACGTATATCCTAAAAGATAACAAAGGAGATTTGTTGCAAGGTGCATTTTATGGACATGAAATGTTAAAGTCAACAGTAGGTGATGTATATCTTGTTGAAAAAGTGTTACAAAGAAAAAAGGACGCAGTTAAAGTGCGGTGGTTAGGGTTTAACAAAACTGAGGATTCATGGATACCTATAAAGGACTTGGTTTAATACAAGCAACTCATTTCATCGTTAACCTTTGAGCAGGATGGAGATTATTCACCATAAAGATCGATTCAATATTAATAACATAGATGATTTAACTGTGGATAACGTTAAAATCAACAATGGTAAACACGGTAGTTTACTTCCAAACACTGTTCGATGTATAGTAAGTGGCCCCTCAAACTGTGGAAAGACCAATGTTGTCTTTAATTTGATCACTAATCCGCAGGGATTAAGGTTTAGTAACCTATATATTTTTTCAAAGTCTCTACATCAACCAAAGTATCAATTGCTGGATAAAATCCTATCTGATGTGTCTGATGTTAATTTTTACAAATTTAACGCTAGTGATAGCATTATGCAACCAAACGAAGCGAAACCGTATTCTGTATTTATATTTGACGATGTATCTTGTGAAAATCAGGATACTATTAGAAACTACTTTGCCATGGGAAGACATAATAACATCGACAGCATATATATAGGACAAACTTATAGCAAAATCCCAAAACAACTTATCAGAGATAATGCAAATATTCTAATTGTATTCAAACAAGATGATACTAACCTAAAACATATATATAACGATCATGTGAATGCGGATATGCCATTTGAAAAGTTTAAAGAGCTTTGCGGAAAAGCATGGGCGGAAAAGTATGGATTTTTGGTTATTATGAAAGATCAAGCTATAAAAGATGGTCGTTATAGAATAGGTTTTGATAAATTCGTTTTAATACACTGATTAGCGGTATTACTGTACAAGTCGTCAAGGTGTGAAGATGGTTAACCAGGAAAAGCTATTAAAGGAAATAAAATCACTTAGTGATTCTATTAGACAAAAAAACCGAGCTTTAAAATCAGGTATAAATGAAAGAGAGCAATTTTTAGAAACAACATTCAAACCTGTTACTGAACCTTTAAAGCGATTAGCACAAAATATGGAAAGACCTTCAATTCGCTTCGAAGGAGACAAAATGCTACCAATTTCCAAATATGAAGAAGAATTTCAGAATGATGAAAGTTCTGACCAGTTACAAACATCTGAAGAAAGCGACGAGTATGAAGAAAGCGGAGATATAGGAGATTTAAGGGAAAAGAACATTGCAGGAGATACAAGTACAGAAGATACAAGTGCGGAAGATACAAGAGCAGAAGAAGAGGATATCAACCCATCCAACTTAAGCAAATTAGGCACAGATATTATGTTTAAAGGAACACTTGGAAGAAAATATACATTAAAAATGTTACATGGCACACATGCTAATCGAAATTATCATACATATGGAGCTAGAATAGAGGATAAAGGATTAATGATTGGAGATAGAAAGTTAGATATAAACGAAAATGATGATATAGTTATTGGTGATAAGAAATATAAAGGTACAACAGGTTTGTTTGAACTCATCTTTAAAAATAATCCTGGTAAATATACTAAAAAGGATTTACAATTGTTTAAAAATATACTAGAGTATACAAATGCACATAGAAAAAAATATTCCAAAGAACTACCTATTCATAGAAACAGGTCAATAAAATACACAAACATTATATCTAGTCTTTTCCCCTCGAAATCAAATAAAGCTCCAATTAAAAGAAGAGCTTTATCTTCTGCTGAATTAAATGTTTTGCATAAAAAAAGAAAAACAACTGATCCTACTACATCTGGAAGGGGATTATTAAAAAATTTGTATAAAACCAATATAATATATTACAACGATATAAATAAGTTAGTTGATCGAATGAGGTTATTACATGAAGCTATGGAAGCCGGGCACACTGGTTTAGAAAACGAATGGGTAGCTTTGGTTGATGAACTGCGAAAACGAGAAATAATTGTTCAGTAGACGTATATATATATATATATATATATATATATATATATATATATATATATATAGTAAGAACCTAAACGATAGCGATTCAGTTACATCATGAGTGTGGACAAGTTTGGACGGTATTCCGAGTTTGGAGTAAAATCTGGATATAGTGAAAAAAGAGCTGGGTTTCCGTTAACACCTGATGGTAATTATAATTTTGAAGGAAAAGTAATTCAAAATGTTGGTGATCCGCTTTTGTCTTCTGATGCGGTTACGGTACAATACATGGATAAAAGAACCCCGATTGTACACGAAGACCATTGGGGATTTTCCGGTAAAAGGTTAAGCAATATAAAACATCCCATTTATGATGGTGAAGCAGTAAATTTAGCGACTTTAAAATTGTTAACGATTTACAAAAAGAATGAAACTGATACAAGCTATGATGTAAAAAAATTAAAATTGTCAAATGTAGGTGATTGTGAGCAGGATGGAGACGCTGTAAATAAGAAAATATTTGATATAGTACACAAGAAATGGACTACAGAATATGAAAAACATATGGAAAGGTTTGGTGCAGCTTTATTTAATTATATCCATCGGGCTTCAGGAAGAGCTGTAGCTTCAGATGTTGACAGCCACAATTATTTAGACTGGAAAAAGATACACAATCCAGAATAACCTAATCAATTAGATAAACCGTCTGAGCCTTCTAAAGTCAAGACATTAGGAAAGGGGGATAAAGTGAATGTGATTAATGAACCAACAGAAAACGATGAAGATTATATAAGAGAAAAAAGAATTTAAATACCCATGAAAAGGGATAAAGCATCAGTTATATTCGAGAGATGATACAGAGAGGATGATGGAATCCAATATTACTGCGTGGAGTTTAATATCTCAAGAGCCGAGATTTCCCCAAGGAGTGCTGACAGATGGTTTTGTTCAACGGTTTGATAGATATATGGATTGGGAACAACCTTCCATACACTACCTCTTCACAATGACTATGTTAAGAATTTATTTTCACAGAGTTAACTGGATTCATATTTTACAAAGACAACAGTTTTCAGAAAACTTCCTTGTAGAGATGACATCAAATTTTAATAACTGTTGGGAAGTAATAAGTAAATATCAAAATCTCTCTGAAAATTACATTGACAATTTTAAAGATAAACTAGACTGGAATGTGTTATTTAATTACCAACGATTAAGTGGCAAGTTTCTAAGGGAACATGACAACTATTTAGATTTTATTCATTTTACCGAAAACAACGATACCATCACCAGCGGAGAAACATTTGAAACATCTTCAATTACACCTTATTTCTATTTTTACTACTTTTATTTATTATGTCTACATTTAATTAATTAATCCATTTCTATATAATAAATGGATTTTAAACAGTATATATAATACAAGAAGCCAAGACTAATATTACATTCATTGTAAAACATTTATAGAGTGCACCTACTGATTGTAAGTTTGGCTATAAATAGTCATGCCGAGGGCTAAACGCATCAGTCATAATCGAGAGAGATTACAGAGAGGAAGGGGAATAGCATCAACAGCATTTTCTATATTAAGTAAACCGGTTGGAGCTATAGTTAACAAGGCGATTGATTTATTACCTGTGGAATTACATTTACCTGGAGGATATCAATATTGTGGTCCTGGAACCAAATTAGAGAAACGGCTTGCTAGAGGAGATCCTGGAATAAATAAGCTTGATCAGGCTTGTAAACAGCACGATATAGCGTATTCCAAATTTGGTGATACAAAAAATAGATCAATAGCAGATAGAGCACTTTCTGAGAAAGCTTGGCAAAGAGTAAAATCTAGTGACGCGAGTATTGGTGAAAAAGCAGCGTCTTTAGCAGTAACAGCAGCAATGAAAGCAAAAACTACGTTTGGAGGAGGAAAGAGAAGAAGGCGTGGGAAAAGACCCGCTAAGAAACAAGGAGGTAATATCAGAAGAAAACGTCGATCTACTAGTGGTAAACGTAAAAAGAAACCAACAATATGGTCAATGATAAAAAAGGGAGGAGGACTATACCTAAGACCGTATCGTGTGTATTAAATAAGAAAGAGCAATTAATAATTAAAAACAAAGAATTAACCAATGAAGAACTGATTACATATGCTTCTTGTTTGAAAATCCCATTTTTTAGAGGAGTATTTATGAAAGATGAATTACCGGTTAAAATGTGGAAAAATGAGACTGGTATAGTAAATTTGGATAATAGTGAAGGATTAGGCACTCATTGGGTGTGTTACAAGAAACTTGGTGAAACGATTTATTATTTCGACAGTTTTGGAAACCTTCCACCACCGAAAGAACTTCAACAATACTTTCGTGCGGCAGAAAATGTTGTTTACAATTATACAAGAAAACAACCTGATGATACATCCATTTGCGGTCATTTATGTTTAGACTTTTTAGCTAAAAGTGTTAGTCAACTTTAAGATGTCTTCGTATACAGTGTCATTAACCGGTAACTCATGTACTTTGTGCAGTATTCTGTTTCCAGCGCTACGTTTGCAAAAAGGAAGACTATGGGAAGCCGCATTATTGGATTTAACAACATATAACTCTATTCCAAACGTTAGTGAAGGAATTAATAACAAAATACATTATTACAAGACAAAAGATAATAAAGGAAAATATTCAGCTTTGGAAGAATTCAGTTTACCAACAGGAGCTTATGAAATTGATAATATAAATGAAGTTATACAAAAACATATGGGAAAAGAAAATATAACGATAAAAGGCAATAACAATACAATGAAAGCCGAAATTACTTCTAAGTATTATATTGATTTTGGCCAAGAACGTTCAATTGGTAGTTTATTGGGGTTTTCTAAGGAAACAAAGGTATTAGAACCTAATACAACTCATTCTGGGAATAGAACTGTGACGATCATCAAAGTAAACAGCATAGACATTACATGTAACATTATACAAGGATCCTACAGAGATGGAGAAAATCGGCATATATTACACACATTCTACCCATCAGTCGCACCGGGTTTCAAGATAGTAGAAAAGCCTCAAAACCTTGTGTACCTACCGTTAAACACCAGTTTCATTTCAGACATCGTGCTGAACATAGTGGATCAAGACGGAAACCTTATTGACTTTCGAGGAGAAGCTATTACTGTAAGAATACATATAAAATCATCCGCTTAGATAATGGGGTTATCATTTAAAAAGAGAGAGCCAACCAGCAAAGAGGTCAGTAGCTCATCAGCTGTAGAAGGATTAACAAGTGACAACATTCGTTTTCTAGAAGAAATTGGATTAAAGGTCATTAACAATGGATATACTGGATATAGCGCAGGGCCCAACATTCGACGAGACCTTATGGGAAAAGGAATATCACACGCACAACCCTTACGCTTCGTCCAAATTAAACAATAACGATGAAATTAGGATTCCTATACAACAACAAGACATTTATACTCTTCCATGCGAAAGTTATTTATATATTGAAGGAAAAGTAACAAAAGCTGACGGTACTGTTGGAACCACTGTTCCGTTCATAAATAATCCTATGGCATTTTTGTTTGACGAGATTAGTTATGAAATTTCAGGAGTTACAGTCGATTCAACAAAAAAGGTTGGAATTTCCAGTACATTAAAAGGATTAGCGTCTTTAACACCAAATGAGAAGAATCTGTTAGCTGTTGCAGGATGGGTTGCACCAGACAAAAGTATAATTACTCCTGACGCTTTGGGAAACTTTGATTTTTACGTACCTTTAAGATTACTTTTAGGATTTGCTGAAGATTACAGAAGAATAATAATAAATGTAAAACAAGAACTAGTTTTATTAAGGTCATCAAACGATAATGATATTATTAAAGCATCTGCTGGAACAACTGAAGCCAATTTAGACTGGAAACTAACATTAGACAAGATTGTTTGGAGAGTACCACATGTGCGACTAAATGATGAACACAGGATTACATTATTAAGAAAGTTAAAATCAGATCGAGACATTGTAATGCCATTCAGAAGCTGGGAGTTTCATGAATACCCCGTTTTACCTTCAACACAACGGCATACATGGACTGTAAAAACTTCTACTCATTTGGAAAAAGCGAGATATGTAATCTTTGGATTACAAACAAAGAAGAAAAGTATATTAACTGAAAATGCTGGTGAATTTGACCATTGTAAATTAATAAACTGTAAAGTGTTCCTGAATTCACAATTCTTTCCCTACGACAACTTTAATATCTCTTTTGATAAAAAAAGGTACAGTGTTTTATACGATATGTACGCTAGGTTCCAAAATTCATATTACGGCAAAACAAACACACCTCTACTATCTCCCGTACAGTTTGAATCGAAAGCTCCGATTGTTGTAATTGATTGCTCCAAACAAAACGAATCTGTAAAATCGTCTAGTGTTGATATAAAAATAGAAATGGAATTTCAAGAAAACGTACCTGCAAATACATCTGCGTATTGTTTAATTTTGCACGATAAAATTGTTACATACACACCGTTGACTGGTATCGTAAAGACGGTATTGTAAAACGTTGTACCACCACCGGCACCGCCACTGTCGCTAACCTATAAATAAAGGAGCAACAATGCAGGTCTTCAGTTGATCGTCTATCGTCGCATGGGCAACATCTTCTACAAAATGAGTTCTCCATCTGTTGTACAAGGTGATGCAGAGGTAGCACCGTTATTGGAACGTGATAATACTAGTGAAGAAGAAATCATCAAGGAAATAACTGCATTTTTAAAGTTTGGTAAAAGAGATAGAGAGGAGGAAAGTAATGCAGACCCATCAAAGGTAGTACCAAAGAGGAAGAAGAAAGTTGAAGAAAATATTCCTCCTCACATTTTAACTGAAGTTTTTTTGCGAATCTTTTACCCCATCTCAGCATGCATCAGTAAAAGTGTATCAGTTGGATTGATGAAGTCATTGGATTATTCCCCTACAGTAATACTACACCATGGAACAAAAAAGGTTTTATTTTCGCAAAATGCTTGGGAGTCATTTTTGAAACATGTACATTTAATAGAATGTTATTTAACTAACAGTTTGTGTGGAAGGAAAACACATATTCGACTTTTGGATTGTGACAATGAAATCGATATTGTTAAACATCGTGGACAACTACAAGTGCGAATTAGAGACTTGACTCAACATGAAAATAAGATTCTACTGTCACGTGAAGAATTCTACGTTTTAAACTACGCAACAGAACCTATTACAAGGTACATGAGACAGTTGGTATTTGCAAGCGCTATTATTAAAGAATATTTGGTCGATACTTTGGAAAAACAACCTGATAGCACCATCGTGTACGGACCTGTGGATACATCTATTTTTAATAGAATACCTCATGAAGTTTGCATGTGGAGAAAGTTAAAGGATTTTGAACCACTTGTAGAAATCGCTACAGAAGCTACAGAAGAAACAACACAGGAAGAAGAAACGGAGAAACAAGAAGAAGAAGAAAACGAAACACAAGAAGAAGAAGTTAAAAAAGACTAAAGTTTGACTTAGTAAAGAAGAACACACGTGGGGTAGGCCTATTGGGGACGGTGCCCACGTTAAATATACACCAACGCGCCTGCAACTGTACGGCCTGGTATTTAACCTACCGTGGTGTGGAAAACAGTTTAGTTGATCGCTAGGTGCCATGATGAGCGGAGGGGATGAAGAAGTGAGTGTAAAGCCTTGTGTAATAGAATTTCAAGCATTTCGAAATAATGATGATAGGTTTATTATCAAGGAATTAGTAATTTTAGACTTGCTTACATTTGTAGTTTACCCATTCACGTTTGAAGCTCCTTTTTCTTTTAACAACCTTAACGCCAAAGCAAAAAGTACAAACAAATGGATAACAAACTACTTTCATCACATACATTGGTATGAAGGATTTATAAGCTACAGTAATCTGCACAGTATTATGTTTAACTTTTGCAAACAATATTCACATATATACACAAGAGGATTAGAAAAAAGGAACTGGATACAAAAGTACACGCACGGTGATGTTTTCGATATAACCATCGGTAAGGACTTTAACATTAATCTCGGTAATATTTGTGTTGCTGCAAAAGATCCTAAACACGGACAATTAAACTGCGCATTGCACAACGCATATCGTTTGGCTGCTTACTTGGAACAAACGCAGAAATGTGGTGGGGGTAGCAAAGAACCGGAATGTGGTGGGGGTAGCGGGGCCTATAAATACGAGGAGCCAACACCGCTCCGGCACGAGTATTATTCGAGACTCCGAAGAGGCAACATCACAGAAGACATCGCAACCACCACTGACGAAGATGGCATCACAACAGTTTCTACAAACACTGGTTGATCAATTCAACACTCATTCAAAATCCGACCTTCTGCTAACTAAAAAGTGTTCAGAATTAAAAGAACAAAAACACTACATTATTCATAACATCAAGAAAGTGGAAACCACACATGGAGAAGCAATTCTAGTTTCATTGAGCGAAGCACCTTTAACTTCAGGAGATGAGCCGAAGTTTCAAGTATTTCTTCCAAAACGATTTGTTCAACTGCTACAGAATGAAGATTTGCGAGATATTCAACCGGGGACGTTGTATTTGGTATCACACGGTGTAAGCGGCAACAACTCAACGGAACTCACTCTGCACATCATGCATCCTTGTACATAATGTCTCTGTTTGTATTTCTCTGTTTGTATTTTATTGTTTGTATTTCTAGTCATCAATGTTAAACTTAAGTTTATTGTATTGTAAGATGTTTGTTTAATAAAGAAAAGAAAAAATAATATAAAAAAATAAAGAAAACAGCAACACAGCAGTATATTATTTTATATACTGCTGTGTTGCTTTTTTTTTAAATTCAAATGGATGACCTTGAACTTTCATTCAGGGTTAACTTATGAAGAGGTATAAAAGAGAGGGAGCAGTGAAGTTAGTCTCAGTCTTGTCTAACACACGCTGCAGCTAACATGTCGGTGCCACCTATGAACAATTTATTTTTCGATAACAATTTGAAGACATATTGTTGCGAGTTACAATGTTTTAAAATACCAGGCGATCAAGTTGACGGGAAAGCTTGTCGTAAGTGCAAGTGTTTCAGCTATTGCATATGTAGATGTAAAACGTATCAAATGAACCGACAAGATAAAATACAAGAATTACGCCGAAGGATTGCATTACTGTGGCGGCGAATGTAGTAGCAACGATCTGCCTCGCACCAGCTGCCACCTGCCACCTGCCGCCTGCCATCTGCTGTCCGCCATCTTCTCCGCCCCACCACACTTTTACCCCCACCATTTCGTTTCATATCAGAACGTTAGCTAGCGAATAGTCAGTACACCTCCGGCTCTCGACTGGTGAACATCGAGTGCTCTCCACAAACGTAATGGGGGGGGGGGGAAGGACTGGTACCTATACTACATGACTGTATCACATCATTAGACCTCCAGCTCGTGCCTAGTACACATGGACTCACCAATCCAAGACACTACTGTTTCTTCTACATCTTCTTATATTAATGAACAAGCTGACACAAATGAAAATACAACAACAACTTCTGATGCGGAAGCAATAATGCTATCCTTGATGGGTTTTAATTAATGGTAATTTTCGTACACAATCATGGAGGAGCGCATTAACGGTGAAGGGAACTTTTGCTATTATAACTACTGTTTTACTGACTTGGAAAATTAAATTGGAAACACCCGATCCAGATATTGTGCACTATATTTTAAGTTAGACAGCAAACACCAAGAACTCTGAGCAAACGTCATTTGAGGAAACTTCAAAAACTACACACAATTAAAATATTGTAAATGAAATGAATAATACATAAAAGTTAAACCCAACTATCTTGTCCAGGTTTCACAGCGAATAACACATTATTCGATTTGTATTATTGTAAATAAAGAAATAAAAATAAAAGTTAGAAATCTTTCACAGGTTTCATTTGATTGTTTTCATTCCATAAATATATCTATCTTGCACAAGTTTGATTCGATAGTTTTAAACTATCAAAATTATTTGATGCTAAACTTTTTAGCCAAAGTATGGCATGTGAGTACTCTGCTGGCTGCGGCTCAACAATACGAACAAGATGGTGCATTCAGAATTTAGATCCGACGAGGGAATTAGGAGCAATAGCGGAAAACCTTCAAAATATTGTTTTTTCGCTATTACTGCTATACCCTTAGTCGGATATGAATTATGAATGCACCAACTTCTTCGTCTTGTTGAGACGCGTCAGCAGACTACCCACATGCCATACTTTGGGTAAAACGTTTAGCAACAAATAATTTTGATAGTTTGAAACCATCGAATCAAAACTTGTGCAAGATAGCTTTTTAAAAACTACTTCAGACGACCTTGACCTACTCCAAACATCCATGACGTCACTAATACGTCGCCAACTACGTCGCCAACTACGTCATTCCTACGTCATCAAAGTCACGTGACCGGAAGCTGTCAATCAAGTGAGCCAGAAGTCCCCTTTCCCTACTACTGACGAGTTTCATAACAAAGGATAATGAAGGGATTGATGTTGTAAATGAAGATATTTGTTGTGTATTTCATTTTTAAAATGTACTCTAACACACAAATAAATGCCACCGTTTGGTTTCACGTTGCTGAAAACAAACTGTAATCTATATTTAAGCAGAATTTTCCACTGGGTTTAACGATTTCAAATTGATTCTAATTCAGACCTTTAATAATGTTTACAAGGTTTAAAAGTCAGTTTAAAATGTTTACTTTTAACTTCAATGTCCCTTAATTGGAAGAGTAAGTTATTTGTTGTGGAATGTTCTTCATAAACTAATTTAATTTTGTCTCTTGAATGGGGTTTAGTGAAAAATAGTTCTATCAACATGTTTTTAAAGCAATCAATAATAATGATGTAATAATATTAAAATAATAACTTTTATGTTTCATCATTTGTCTTTATTTCACCGCAAATTTACTTTATTTCTTTTATACTTTGGTATTCTTTTACATTGATTTAAAAAAACGTATCCTTACGTTTGGTAAGCCTTGTAAAAATGTACTCAACTATGACAGGTGTTTTTGCCGAACGAAATGGAATTTAATATTATTTTATAGTACTTGAGTAGGGGAGGTAGATCGAGAGATAAAGTAAATCTCCCATCACTGTTCCCCTCCATCGCTTGCGTACAATCGACTAAAAAATTCATGGACAGTGCTGCTCTTTATGCCTACTTCTATTTTTACATACGTACGTATTTTTACCTCCTTCATTTGCAATTTAAACAACAGCACAAACGTAAACAGTGAACAATAAAATAAAAACGAATGTTTTGACAGATAAATGTGTAGATTGGAAAGGTTACTTTACTAAGACGCATTTAGAGGGAATAATTGTTGTGCGTACACAAACAAAGCGAACTGTGAAGGATCTGTACTTGGAAATGCCGTTTAAGGCTTGTGAGGAATACGAAGGCCCTTTAGGCCTTTGGCTAAATCGAAGTTTAAACTTACTAAAATTACATAGTGATTCCATTTTTTCTCCAATCCATCCCACTGTTGTACTTTTTCGTAAATAAGTTTATATATACATATATATATTTGTATGAATATATATTTCTTGTTTTAGTTATTTCCGTTATAATTTTTTATCTTTCAATTATAATATTTGATTTGTTTACTTATATGTTTAATATTAGGCCTACATTTTCCCAAAGAAGAAGAAGGATTAAAGAGATAAGATATTTTTAGGCTAAACTTTCCTTGAAACTTAAGGTAACGTAGTCGAGGTACCTTCTGCCTGTCGAGGCTGCGCACCCATTCGAGGTCGGTGATGTCGGAGATGCCCCCGTGCACGATGAGCACCTTGTTGTTTACGACGGTGCCCAGCGGCAGCCACCGGTACACGCCCTCTATCAGCTTCAGCAGCCTCTCCGCGTTGTGCTGTCGACATAAACAATCACCAGCCATGTTCTTCAAATACGACCATGTTCTACTTATGCGACTTTAGTTTGTCTATAAAACCTTTCCTAAGGTTATAAATTAAATACAATTGTTAAATTAATTCAAGTTTTTAAGTATTGGAATTTGATTAGCTCTGTGATTTCATTTGTTTATAAATCACGGAATAAAGTGGAGCTGTTAGTCTCACATAGTAATAGTATTTTTTCCAAAAACTTAAAACAATTTGTTCACTTTATTTTTAGTTACACATTCTCATAAACTCACCTTGTACTTGAGTTTGACTTCCCTGATAAAGCCGTATCTGAAAGAAGCAAAGAAAGTTATAAGATAAGGTTAGAGAATTTTCTCTTCATAACTTTACACATATCAGGATCGCTACAGGCTATATCAAACTTTCTTGGAAAAAGTGCAAAACATTCTTTATAACATGGTTTGTAGAGGGCAACAACAATCCCCAGAGCAAAGTACGTTTTGAGATTTTGTTTCACGTTAGTTGGGTGTTGATTATATGACACATTTTATTGAATGAGTAGATGATTATATACACATTTTGGAACATCATGTATCTCTTTAAACAGACATCCGTTAAAAAATACATATTTTAACGTTTTATTTACAAAATAAATTTAACGAAAATATTTGGAGTTAAAATAAGTATAGTTTGATTATTAGAAGAGAAGATTGGATTGGGCGTTTAAAGCCACCTTAATACTTCGACCGAATCCTGACGAGCAAAGACTCAATCCAGTCGAGTAAGAGCGACTTGGCAAGTCAGTTTTACATGTAAATAATCAGCTGAAATAACAAATACCCCCGTCGCAGCAAACCTGCGTACTCAGCGAATTTCCAATGCATATATACGTGACCCACTACTACATAGAGCTACTTACCAAGTTTCACAAAAATACATCCATAAATAAGTGATATATATAGCATTTTATTTATTCTTCATAAGAATAACATTAGGGTTGAGGACGCAGGTTTGCTGCAACGAGGAAGATAAGTAATATTTTTTTGCAATTATCAATATAGCTGAACCAGGTGAAGCTATATACCAAGTTTTATTAATTTAGGTTCATAATTAAAGGAGATATACAACTTTACTTATTCTCCATATGAATAACATGGGGGCCGAGTATGCAGGTTTGCTGCTACGGGGACTATAAACAAAAAACTTGCTTTTTGTGCTAATATCAATATACCACAACTAGTTGAAGCCACATAGTTTCATCAATATACATTCAAAAATAATCGAGATATAGAATTTTATTTATTTTCCATAAGGATAACATTAGACAACGTACTGTGTTTAGCACTTTGAATATCTCTGCAACGGTTGGACGTAGAACAACGATTACAACACCAAAATGATTGTTTTGTTGAGCTAAACACATTAATAAACATAACTGTGAAGTTTTTACTAAAATTATCTGAGAAAAATCTAAAAACCTTTTTCCCATAAGATTAACATGGGACACGTTTTTTTGGATTTTCTCCGCAACCACTTAACCTAGGTTAATGACTCAAAATACTAAATTATTTGTTTTTTAAGCTCTATAAAATGGCTATAACCAAAATTGAGTGTTTTTAACATTTTGGGGTCAAATTTGCAAAAAACCGATTTTTGTAAAATTGTAAACCCCCATAAAACCCCCTTCCCATAGTGCGATCGATCTGGTTTTCGAACTTAAAGTCATAAATGCTACTCTCCACATTTGTGCCAAATTTCATCAAAATCGGGCGTTTCTTTCAAAAGTTATCGCGGTAACGGACACACACACATATATATATATATATATATATATATATATATATATATATGTATATATATATATAAATATATATAAATTTGAACGAATAGTGTTTTTGGCATCTGGGGACCTCAAAACAAAAAGTTATCATGGTCTGGGGCTTAAGTCTTACCATGAGACCTACGGTAATAGCTTCTTCCCTATAGGGGAAATTCGCTAAAACAGCAGTAAACTATACGTATCCACACTTTCGTTTGCCAAATGTGTAAATGAGGTTTAAGAGTTTGTTAAATATGAAATATTTGAAAAAGTACGTCAAACCTTTTCTGTAAATATGATACCAGAACATTACATGTATTGAATTCTTCAAAATTGAAATGTAGTATTAGTTTAGGAATGTTATAGCGAAACCCAGTTGTCTTATAAATTGGATATTTTAAAACCCATATCTAGTATTTTTCCTCACCTAGTGTTCATGACGTGGTCCTCGTGGTTGCCTCTGTTGAGGAAGACGCCGTCAGGGAACACTAGCAGCACTGCAAGCAGTAGTAGCAGCACCTCTAGCCCCTTCTTGCCGCGGTCCACGAAGTCGCCGTTGAACACGTACGGGTTTTCTGCAGACGGGAGACCGTTCTGCAGGAAGGATCAAATCAAATCAAATCAGTTTTATTGTCCAGTACAATAACAGTCTATGACATCAGACGGATTGTGGAGAACAGCATATCTTAATCTAACCTGGCGAAAACGATCCTAATCTAACGGTGGTCTCGTTAAAGCGATGTTGAAGGTAAGGTAGTATGACGGTAATTCAAAAACGCACTTTGTGATGGGGATAGTGTAAAATTAAATACGAAGACAGCACAAAGTTCATATAATATAACTTTGGCTTTTCATTAGGATACATTTTTATCTTTCACCTTCTTGTGCAGACAGCACATTGATAAGGTTAAAAGTCATTTCAGTTTTGAATTAATTATGTCTTGTAATGGTACGTTAAATTCGTTTAATGTATTTGTTATATTCCCCTCCTGATTCCGAGTTGTTACAGGACATGGGAGGGATTTAATCTGTTGTTAGCCCTAGGACAAATTCTTTGATCTAGCTTTGTGTTCCCGTCAGGATGAAATGTAACTTGAGCTAGGGGAGTAACGTGTACTTTGTTTAACGATCTTTGAGTTGCAAAACATGGCATAGCTAGTTCTATCAAGACGCCAGTTAGACAGTTAAGACTGATATTACTTAGATAAATTTGTGCATTAATAATGTATTTGTGAAATAGGCTATTGATTGCGTTATTAAGTGTATTCATTATTAAGTTTTATTTTTAGAAGTGAAATAAGTTCAATTAATGTAAGTGCAAAATTGTTCTACCTCAATATATGAATAAACTATGCTCCATTTTAAAAGGTCAAGGCTGGGAAAAGTTAAAGTAAAACTTTTAAAGAAATAGAAATGGAAAAAGGAGAACAGACAGTACTAAATCTGAACACATCCCAGCAATCTGGTTTTATTATAGTATCTCTTCCCCAGGGGTTGTATAGCATTCAAGGCTGACCCAAGGGGCATATTGCAAAAGAATATCCTCGATGGGTCCCCCGTCTCCGTCGCATCACAACGCGGATTTAGTTCCAGTTTCGTCCTCAAATCCCTCACGCTCTTTAAGTTATATTACGTTACTTACAACATAAAAGCGAGTCATTAAGGGTAACCCACTGACTGTAAACTGTGGTTTGTTTCTCTGGTTTTCATATGATTTAATGGTTTTTACAGTGAACGGTTTTAGTACTTTTTGGCTATAAGTTATCAAACAAAATAAAGGATTAGGATAACATTACATTTAAAAGCCAAATTTTTGTAACAGAGGTTTACTACTATGACGAAAGACAAATAATGATTAAAGAGAGAATCAATAGTGTAATTGGTCTGTGGTGATAAAGTCCTGTTGATTTTGGACCAGAAAAACAATTTAACTACGAGAAGAGGTCACCAGGGCCGGTAAGATCATATGACCAGGAATATTAATATTTAATACAAAAGCAGGTTTTATAAGGACGATATCAAAGGAACTACTGAATCTTTTCATATGTTTGATATGTTGACATAAAGAAGTCAAGGAGTATATTTTATGAAATTCCTTATAATTTACACTTGTCTTTAGTGCTGCAACCCAGAAGTCTCTAAGGCTTCAATCTCAAGCCTTATAGCAATCAATTGAATGTTACCAGCTTTCAATTATGTACCAGCTTTTGCAACATTAACAAATAAACGGTATCAGGAAACTGACACATACTTTCTCCCTTTTAGCCCAACTTTAATGAATAAATTACTTTTCATTTACTAAATATAGAATACAAAGCACGGTCGAATGTACAGAAAATCTTGTAAACAAGTTTTTTCAGAAATATCCACCAAAATCCCTGTTTAGGAGGCACTACAGAATCCATCGCTACACACGTGGTTTTAAGAGGGGAAATGCCCACTATTCCCCCCCTCAGGGTTATTAAGGGGCAACATATTTCGAATTTCTTCTGTTGGTCAATGCTAACTTGACAAGCACATCAAGTTTGAACGAAATTGATCAATAAATAAGAGAGAAATGGTAGTTTTTGTGTTCCCCATAAGAATAACATTGGACAATGTACTGCGTTTACCGCAAAATTTAAATTTAAATTTTCTCCGCAACCAGTAATCGTAGAATAGTAATTCAAGGTAATAGTTTATTTAGTTTTTTGAGCTCTTTTTAATGGTCAATAGTAATATTTTTATATTTATGTTTTTTTTATGTAAAACCCAAAAAACTGAATATTTTATATTTCAAGTCTTGTAATTTCTGAACCCGATTTTTTACAGAAATGCGGGTGGTGTCATTTTGTTTTAAAACTAAAGTTCTACAAACGACTAAAGTTTAATAAAAATCGTCAGATCTGTTTTAGAGAAATCTTGATTTTTCATGTTTTTTGGCGGTTTTTGGGGGATAATTACCCTTAAAAATAAAAAATAAAAAAATGAAAATACCTGGAGATATCGTGGATTAGTACCTACATACCAAGTTTCATAAAAATAGGACCATTGATTAGAACTCTAGCTCTGTACACAATACACATCCATACAAACAGACAGACAGACAGACAGGCAGACAGACAGATAGACAAACAGACACACAGACATTACGTAAAAACCACTTTTTTGGGGCCAGGGAGCACCAAAACGAATATTTCCACTAATAACTCAAATTCGAAAACTTTGACGAAAACAATACTTTCTCCATATACTATGTATGTATAATGGGAGAACGTAAAACGAGTTCGCACGCAGCACGCTGACGTGAGGGAAGTGAATTTCCATATAAAAAACTATAACAACTCAAAATCAGTTAAAAACATACAACATTCCAATATTTATTCAAATCTGAAAACATTGATTTTTTGGCTGTTCTGATGCTCCTGGTTCTATTTACCTGCAATGATGGGAATACAATTGTGTGCATTATAAGGTTAGTAGAAGGTCCAGTCAGGCTTTAAAGTAGGCGTGAGGTTGTTGGGGTTGATAAAAGTATATCAACAAATGAATAACAGGCTTTTCTAATTTTCTAATGTAAAACCCCCATACAACAACGTACTGTGTTTGGTCGATACACTTTTTCTTTAATAACTCGGTAAATATTTATGCTAGAATGACCAGAGAAGGCTTAAACGTTTCGCCACACGAATTCCCATCTTTTTACATGCATTTACATGCGGGGCTTTTCTGACCCTTTTTGGGCCCAAAAACTCGAAATTTGAAAGATTGATCCCCAAAAAAGGGGTTTAGAATTTTCCGATTGTTTTGCCCAACGAACTTGTCCAATTGATTATAGAAAGGAACGTCCCTACCACATTTAAAGTAAATCGGACAAAAAATGCGACCGATAGAGTGCACACACACACACACACACACACACACATATATATATATATATATATATATATATATATATAATAAATATATATATATATATAATAAATATATATATACAATTTTGAACGAACCCCCAAACTCTGTTCAGGGGGTCACGTTAGGAACTTCTATGGTGGTCCCGGGCTTAAGTTTCACCGTGCGGGTCATGCTAATAGTTCACTTTCCATAGGACATTCACTAAAAACACACAGTACAGCAACAAAAACAGATGTTACAGATATTAGATAAAGGAAACCATTTCAGAAATTTGCTCGTTCCGAGCAGCAATCTGGATCTAATAGTCTAAATCAGTTATTTAAAAAATACCAAAACAAGAGTATCATCTTTATGTACAAATCGAGAAGCCAAGGGTCGAACTTAAGATTCCGAGGGGGGAGTTGACTTGAACATATTGAGAACGAGGCCTACAGCACGAAAAATTAATTGTTCAGTTAAAATCGATGGCGAACTATGAAGCTCGGAAGGGTAACTGATACTCCATCATATTGATCCTTGACCTTGCATTACATCTTTTCTTCACAGCGTTCCATCATTCTAAAGTGGGACATTTGATAAGTCTGCTACTTATGAGGTATACCTATCCCACTAATTTTACGAGGCTACATCCTACTTCCTACTAATATTATAAATGTGAAAGTTTACATGTTTGTTTGGATGTATGGATATTTGGAGTTCCATTACGCAAAAACTACTGGACCTATTAAGCTACAATTTTGCATGAACATAGCTTTCATGTCACATTAACATATAGACCTGATAATGTCTACATCCAACATTAGGCACCACCCCACGGCCCCTTTAAGATACAATGCAAATCTTATGGGAGGAGACCATTTATAAAATTACTGGCTGTTGTTAAATTGTTTGTCAGTCACTGCAAAGGAAATCATGCGGGTACAACATAAACAAAGATTCTATAGTGCTGGACAGGTTAATATTTCAAATTGTCTTTACATTTTTGCGATCGAAGCCGAGGGTAACAGCTAGTTTATCATAAACGTGGAACATAATTCAGAAAAATACAAAACCAAATTTTGAATTATGGTTGATTATCCTTCAACATATGAAGGAGGTGACTTAATAACCATAAAATACAACACTGACGACAATTACCTTGTGGAAGATGATGAGCAGGTCCTCCAGTTTGCCATGGAGGTCTCCGCACACCGTGATCTGTTTGGAGATGGCGGTGGACGCCACGTTCAGGTTGGGCAGCTTCTTGAGCGCCGCTGCGGCCTGTTTCAATATCGTGGCCACGTACTTTGCGTGCAGCCTGTGTGTCTACAACATAACATGTTACAAATGTAGTACGAATACATAACGTATGACAGGGTTCTACTTTTATGGTAGTTACCGCTAATATCACTTCTGAGACATTGCTTTCGCTGTATGATGCTTGGTCAAAATAAGTTTGGCGAAAGAGTCCACAGTCTTCTCTGTGATAAAGGTGGAGTTAATCCCTCCAAAAATAGAAATAACAATGTCCAGTCTCACTTATAGGTGTGACATTTATTTGGTAAAAATAAATGTGGTTGGGCTTACTTAAAAGACTACATGGGGACTTTTTGACTACTACATCACTAATAGAATAAAGCTGGGTTTTCCTAGGCGCGGAGGTTTTCGGCAGCGGAGCGCGGAACGCGGACATTCTCCGCTCGTAGTATCAGCTCAGCGGAATTCTGTTTTCCTAGACGCGGAATTTTTCGGCGACCGACTTCGGAATAACCTAGCTCATTTTGGTTGCGACTGTTGAGGGGATAGAACCAAGGGCAATAAAATAAATTAGTATACTCTTAAACGTAGGTCTATACCAACACAGTACAACGTACTGTGTTTAGTATTTTCAATATCTCCTCGACCAACTGTCGTATAGCAATAATATGTAAAAGAACAGAATGAAAAGGAGTTTATAATTTGTTTTCCAGTTTTAAACAATTGAGGTTTTACTTTTAAAACACATTAAAACTGCCTATTATTTAAGCTAAAACAACAGTACATAACAAATTGCATGGTATTTTAAAAGTAGGATTATTTATTTAATGATTTAACTATCTGTTGGTTATTATACCTGACGTGCTCCAGATAATTGGATGGCCTTGTATTCATTCATTCATTCAACAATTTTCTCGTCATCTGACGCCCTAAATTTACCCGAACTCATTTTTGTAGCAACACAAAATCACAGGACACCAGTATAACCTCAATACTATTCCGCGGCGGAGAGCGAACTCCTTTGCTCCGGGGACGGACAAAGTTAATCCGCGGCGCAGCGAGGAACAATTACGCTGTCTAGGAAAACAGCGCCATTTGATTACATGATGAGGAGATGCCAGCGTTCTCCGCTCTCCACCTTCCGCTCTCTGCTGCCGAAACGTTCCGCGCCTAGGAAAACCCAGCTTGAAACAACATAAGATTAATGGTCATTCTGTAAGATTGTTAAGACTGGATTTTACGCGTTGCAGTCATTTAAAGTATTTGACCTTTAAATGAGTAATTAAATATATCAAACTACTTTAGTATTACTTATTTTAATTTAGCAGTTTCCTGTGTTGGATAAATAACACCATTCTAGTATTATTTGTATAGTACATATAAAAGCATTTTTTACGCGTTTGTGGACGCGCAAAGTGGTAGAAAGCATTTTCCAGGAAAGTCAGTTGCTGGGAGCCGTTTCCGTTTTTCATACTTTGCGGACGTTTTAAGTGCGGTTCGTATATATGAATTGTTGACTTGTGAATTTTTCAACTTGTTTGAAACCGTCCCAATACCATCGAGTACATTGAGTATACTTCTAATCCTGAAGTCGTAAAGTTTAATCATTTCTCTCTCCGGTCGACGATGGCGATTCTACCGCGATGTTCTTAATGCCCGGAAGGAATAGACTTCGGTTACATTAACACAAAAACGTAATATCTATTGTATAAATTGTGGACCTACTCACTGTCAATCACAGCAATCCAGTTCAGATTTATTTATAAATCAGGGAAGAAAGGAGATACAGGAGGCAGTGAATGATAGAGACATTCAGTTGTACCGGCTGTCAATAACGACCTCATGTCAACTGTAGAGGTTATGTTCAATCGTCCTCTTTCATTCCAGAAAAAAGAGAAATGGCCATCGGTTTAAGTATAGTTCGTGTTCGTGTATATTTTATGTGTCAAATGAATGTTTTAACTGAATTTTACGAACAACTGACGAGATCTTCATGGATCAACTAGATGTAGCATAACCTCATCTCTGCTGATGATGCAGCTATTGAGCTGTGAAACGCGTACAGATAAATAAATAGGTCTACAATTTTTAATTAGCAATTCCTGGTATTGGCTATCATTTAACATCTATTTTATATCTTCTCCACCTCAAATTTTCATCTCTTATCAGAGTCGTAAAAAATTTCAGTATCATTTAAGGTTATGTCCCAGTTATTATTATTTTTTTAATTAAATGTAGCATTGTCTCCAAGATAATGTACTGTATTAAGAAATAGTGTATCCGATAAAATACAACACAATTCGGGAAAATAAACAGAATCACCGTGTCCTCTACATTCAGATTTGATTTGTATTGTGATTCTAACAACATAATAACAATATATGTAGTAGTGAAAATATATTTTGATCCATCTTGAAAAAGTTCCAATACATTAGTCAGAGAGTAAATTATTTGTAATACATTATTTTTCAATAGATATAAATTCGTATTTTTTTTATTTTAGAGTAAGATTGCTTACAAATATTAAAATTAATGGTACTTACGATACATAGATAGGATTGGAGGAATAAATATCTAACTTGCCTTTTCAAAACTACATAATAACACATTTTAAACTAAACACTAGTATTACCTAGTCATCATCTCGTCATTATAATTAAAATTATTCAATAGTCAATTAAGAAGTTATGCATTGTGATAAAATAAATGGCGTGGTATAAACGAAAGAAGTATGAACGAAATAAAAAAATACAAACTAACAGGAAAGTTGTCGTGAGGATTGTCGTATGAGATTAAACAGTGGGCATAGTGTATAAAGGGAAAACTGATATTGATTGAAATGAGAAGGGTGAACATGTGAGACATTTATACTTAAAAAATGTGCAAAGTATATGAGGAAACTATTTATAAAATGTTATGATTGATATAGGGATTGATTTTCATAGATTAAAGTTGAAACAAAGAAACATCTGACGAGATCTTCATGGATCAACTAGATGTAGCATAACCTCATCTCTGCTGATGATGCAGCTATTGAGCTGTGAAACGCGTACAGATAAATAAATAGGTCTACAATTTTTAATTAGCAATTCCTGGTATTGGCTATCATTTAACATCTATTTTATATCTTCTCCACCTCAAATTTTCATCTCTTATCAGAGTCGTAAAAAATTTCAGTATCATTTAAGGTTATGTCCCAGTTATTATTATTTTTTTAATTAAATGTAGCATTGTCTCCAAGATAATGTACTGTATTAAGAAATAGTGTATCCGATAAAATACAACACAATTCGGGAAAATAAACAGAATCACCGTGTCCTCTACATTCAGATTTGATTTGTATTGTGATTCTAACAACATAATAACAATATATGTAGTAGTGAAAATATATTTTGATCCATCTTGAAAAAGTTCCAATACATTAGTCAGAGAGTAAATTATTTGTAATACATTATTTTTCAATAGATATAAATTCGTATTTTTTTTTATTTTAGAGTAAGCTTGCTTACAAATATTAAAATTAATGGTACTTACGATACATAGATAGGATTGGAGGAATAAATATCTAACTTGCCTTTTCAAAACTACATAATAACACATTTTAAACTAAACACTAGTATTACCTAGTCATCATCTCGTCATTATAATTAAAATTATTCAATAGTCAATTAAGAAGTTATGCATTGTGATAAAATAAATGGCGTGGTATAAACGAAAGAAGTATGAACGAAATAAAAAAATACAAACTAACAGGAAAGTTGTCGTGAGGATTGTCGTATGAGATTAAACAGTGGGCATAGTGTATAAAGGGAAAATTGATATTGATTGAAATGAAAAGGGTGAACATGTGAGACATTTATACTTAAAAAATGTGCAAAGTATATGAGGAAATTATTTATAAAATGTTATGATTGATATAGGGATTGATTTTCATAGATTAAAGTTGAAACAAAGAAACATAGGTGGAAACAAACCACTCATGTTGCAAAACTTAGTAGCACTTACAAACTCTGGATGTATTTGGGCTGAACAACAGCAGCACTTTTTCCATAGAGGGACCTAGCAGAGAGCGAGTGATGTAGATGAAGAATGCAAACAAGACACTGAACCTTACAACTGGCTTAGAAAATAAAACTTTATACATAACAGGCGTGGTATATATTTGTTGGTGACTGGTTGTCAACGAACCCAGCAAAACCTGAATACCTAAAGAAGTTCCAATTAAATTCAACCAAATAAAAAATATATTTATAAAGGATAGGCCCAAATTTTAATTAACTCGTATTTATGACTCGCCGAACTAATAAAAGTGTATATAGTAAATTCAGTAGTACAGCAATTACTAGTTTAATTTTTGTGTGATGACATTATCTTCAATTGTACATTACAGGACACGGTATTGGTTGATAAAAAAAAACTCGAAAAATATTGATATTTTCAGACGTGAAGTTGTTTAAAAAAACTGTGAAAATAATGTAATAGGGACAATTTATCAAAATACAGCGTAAATTCCTAGCTATGTGATGTCACCTATTTAAAAAAAGTTTTGGAAACGGACAAGATTTGTTTATATACAAAAATTCGAGTCCCAATCCATGCGTATTAACAATAAATCCTCGTTACTCACAAATTTGATCATGATCACGTGAATGTATGATATTGACATACAAGACACGTCTTAATGTAAAGTGAAAGTATCAACGTAGCATGTGTATGCCAAGCTTGAGAAATTAAATGTCAAAAGCCTATAATACTCTGGTGGAGCCTTAGTATCATATAGTCACATCGAAATTGTATGTTAATGCGTGAAAACTCACAGCTAATGGAATTGGTCGGGGATTAATATCTGGAGAAATTACTAATGATTTATTTTTTAAGTCGATCTTTCTAAATTCGCAAGGACCTTAATATGAAGTTACGAATGTACAGAAGAGAATGTACAAGGTCACATAAGTTGATTCTACATAATATTTTTGTAAGGTAAGATATTTGTTTATACTAAACCACTTTATAAAATAGAATTTATAAAGCCAACTTTGATGTAGAGGACTAGCACGGAATGTTTCATAAAGTTAAGAATAATTGTCAATAATAGTAAGTGAAACACTGTCTGTAGAGGTAATAAATCCAAGGATATTCCTTGTGCAATACAATAAAATTGGAAAAGTATATAACCTTTTACCTAAAAAGAGATTTTAAATAGTTAAATGTTTAAAGCACACCTTACACCTATATCGGAACAGGTAAGGATGTATTAATGGTTCCCCAAGGTTTTGTTTGCATGAGCAAGTTACCTTTTTCTTCCGGAATGATTCTATCAGGTTGTCGAGGTCCTGGCGTGTCAAGGGGTTGCCCAGGTGTATACCCTTGTAGTTGGACTCGACGAACTGGTTAGGTGAGCTGCCGCCGTCACTGGGCGACTCGTCCTCGAACTTGGTCTCCACCGTCGTGTCTGCAGGAACAGTGTCAGTTATATCATTGACTATACACTCGTAGTAGACAGCAAACCAAATAGGTGGCTTTGTTAAAAAATCCACTTAGTTCTGACAGAAATGGATAGAAATCGCCAACATCGCAAGCAACAGCGGACGTAACCCTGGCTCATGCCGCTTGGCGCGCTCAGCTCGACTGGTTTTACAAATCTCATTTTGCTAATAATCCAACTGTCTCACTTTTCTCAGAACTCGGAAGTTTAAATATACGTTTTAACAAAGGCTGTTTGGTCTGTTTTTCTCGGAGCGGCTGTTGCGACAACCGCTCAGCGATCGACGCTGAGAGACTGGACGCCGGGCGGTGATCGTTGTGTTGTTTCCCTCCACTCCAATCGCTAGTGTCCGCGTCGGCAGTTGTGCTATCACTGCTATAGTGTGGTTGTATGAGCTTGGGGCCATACTCATATTACGTAACGCAATTTTCGTCATCTCAAGCCCCCTCCCTCCCCCACATAACACACCGTAACACCTGATCTTACCCCCCTCCGGCCACCCCCCATAATCATTTAACATAATCATAGGAAATGTAAAACGCTGCAATCGTTTAAACATAACAATTCTGCAAACATTTCAATATATATTATAAGCTGAAATCACAAACTAGTGAAATTGCAAGACAAACAAGCGGCACAAGATGGAACAACTTTCTCGGTCTTGATCAACAGGCCCTCTAGTATGCTTGAATTGACTCGCTAAATCGATGATTTTGTGCAGTAACTGTCATGATATAGATAGATACAGACTGACTGGAGACAGTTTGTAGACATTTATACAAAAATACTATAATCACTTGTGCCCTTAGTATAATAATCTAATCACTTGGGCTCATATCTAATTCTATAAATATTGTATTATAAAATCCTATCTTCGACTTCCTATTCCTTACATAATAATAATGGGCTAACTAAGCTGATTTAGCCTAAGTATTACAATGAGTACCTAGAGAAATAACAGGGAATCCTGCAAAAGTATGTAAACTGATAAAAAGACCAACTTGACTTTATTTTTCAACATTTTATTCACGCTAATATGTGCTTCTCCTAATTTGTATAGTGTTTTTGAATAATGTATAGGCATTTTAAATTATTTAAATGTTGGTAATTGAATATATTTTGCATGTTCACAGCTGAATTCGTTATCAATTGCCATGGTTTTGTTACTGCAGTGGAATGTTATTTTGTCTCCTCCCTCTCATATTTGTTTATATATTTAAATACAAATACATTTAACTTTTCATACTTTGTAAAGTAATTTGTATATTGTTTGTGTTTTGTCACTTATGAGTCAGCTTAACTCAGCGTGAATATAAATGTATATTCTTACTTTAAATTTGTTGAAGCATAATCTGAAGTATTACAGATTGATTCTGTGCTCACTTGTGATTATTCTAAAGTTACTAGCCTTAAGTTTGTTTGGTCTTTTGCATGTTCCATATTACAGGATGTTACCTTGTTTTTGTATGAACAGTGTATAAAAATGGTGAAACCGTTTTTAAATATACTATCACAAGTATACATTTTACCTAAATGCATAAATGACTGTAGAGACTCCAGCTTACATGAATTATATTATGTTTTAGTAATGTAAACGTAGCAGCTTATGCCGTTAACAATTTCACTGCCTTTGACATGTTTAAACATGAAAATCGCATATGTTTCAATGTTGAGCAATGCTTCGATTCCGGAACACCCGCAGAAAAAGTGTTAACCTGTGAATTTTGGTATGGTTTATAGCTCATTAATATAGAAAACATCAAACTAACTAAAAGTACAGACAAAACTATGATTTTATTCACATGATTTCTTGGATTTAACATATGTTGTTGCTTTTCCTTACTATAAAAATCTTAAATTCTGCTAAAATTACTACCCTTGTTAATTTTATGAAGAAAAAGCTAAATTTAAAGTCTTGTGACCTTCAAAATGGAAATATCGTAGATCGAACACCTTTAAGCAGAACTGCAAATTAGAACAAATTTGAGTATACCACAAAGTAAATTGAAGTCGATGTATTAACGGAGGAGTTTTCTGAATGTATTACGTATAGAACATATCTTCCATGAGTAAACTTACTTACTTAAAATCTTTAGACCCTCTACTTTTAAATAAATAATAAAAAGAAAAACTGTTATGCGTAATGTTTAAACTGACTTGTTTTAAGATAAGGGGATGAACCGTTGCTTCTGCAAGGTTGGGGATTAATGGGTTTATCAGCTCCCACGCAGAGACCTCTTTGACGTTACGTTTGTTTCTCTGCTTTGTTCTCGGCAACAATAAACTACCCCTATCGCAACAAACCTGCAGTCAAGGGAATTTTTGTGATATAGATTAGATTCGAATATTATATTGAAGCGTTTTTTTACTTTAAATTAATGAGTTTAATGTAGCAATAGTCCGCAGTCTCATTACGCAAAAAAAGTATAATCAGAAATATAATCTGCATACAAAAATCAATAACTTGGTGATTTGTAAACACTTCCAAACGTCTTCATGTTGATAAGTTATTTTTAAAGTCTTTTTAACTGTAAAATGTTAATTTTCGCTAGAATAAGACATTAACAAGAACTTAAGAGGAGTGTAAGCCATAAAAAAATAAACTGAACTTCCAAACTGTCACTTTGTAATTGAATAAGCACTTTTACTTAAATGCAGATTATGAACTCAAATGCAGATTATGTATATATAGAAGATCAATGTAACAGTATATACGTTTAAATCGTAAAAAATTCGAAGAATATCGTACATTGGAAAAACGATTTAAAACTTTTACGGTAAATACGTTTTAGAATATTCAAAAATCGACGATTCTTAACCTTCTACGTTGGAGAAACCTACTCATCTGGATCACGCTCATGCTAGATCCACCTATAACAGGAGCACTATACATACAGTCACATATAAGGCATTCAATATCGTACTAAGGGGTTTTGTCTGCCAATGCGTTCCAGGAAATACATGGATAACAGCTATATAAATTACTGAATATATATCTCGAGACAGTCCATTACAACGTCGCACACAATTGTGTCACTTACTCTAGTCACAATCCATCATATGAATGACACTGTTGTTTACTAAAATGTGTCACATAATATTGTCGCTCAGTGTTTTGTACGATGTAATACTCTGGTCACAATTCATTGTATAAATGTCACAAGACATTTGTTTTTACGTAACAAAACATTCATATGTGTCAAGTTAATGATCACACGCAAAGGTAAGTATTTTTCAACGTGAGAGGACATGTTTTACTGTTTATACTTGAACATTTTTACAGCGTAAGCTATCTTGCCCTCAAACGGTAGAGAAAATTATTTGCTAATTATTGTCGGATCACTCTTTGCTCTTTTATGCTAGAGCAAAACTGATAATAAGGTAAAATTCACACCTTAATCAGCAATATTCGTCAAACAACCGTAAGCTCTCTAATTCCGTTTTCATAATAACCCAATTTTCTTTACAACGGGATTTCTAATTTTAAGTATAACCCTCAAACTGTGTGATAATGATGCAGATTATTTTGACATCAAGTTATTTTTAAATAATTTAAAATAAAATGAGAAAAATACATTAGGTACTCATGTTATTAATTTGATATGTTAATCACCCTTTACTATAATGTCCACTGATATATCCTATATAATAATAGCGTGTAGTGGGGACGTGTAAGCACCTATCCAGAGCAAATTACTGAACGTAGGTCAGGTTGGTATCAAAAGATTCCCTTTAGGCCCATAATCATGGAAAATACGATATCCTACATTTATTTAGTGGTAAGTTTGTAATTCGCAAAAAACAATGTTTTTTGCCATATTTGATTTGCAATCATTTTGTTTACCGAGCGATGTGTTCCCTACTTTGCATCCAAATCCAATACTACAGCTGAGTAAAGTTAAGATTGTTTTTTTCAACAAAGCAGACAATTATTCCTAACTAAATTTAGGTTTGGATTAAAATTTACAAGCAGTAAGGAACTCAAATTCCAGGCTGGATGGGAATAGAGTTTATAATACTGCATGAAAGTGTCAGCAAAGTTCAATTCAGATTTATGTATTCTATATTTACTATTTATATTTCAGTTTTTGTTTACTTTTACTCTTGCGGTGAAATTGGGCGTTATCACTGTAAATGGAACCGGAAGTAGATGATTTTCCTTTGATAAATCCTGGGTCTCAGAAAATATGACAGCAGGGCGGCATTCTAGCGGTTCACTGCTGGTATTGTAGTTTTTTAGGTAATTTTAAAGTTTTGTGTGAAACTGAATCAAAAGCTTTTTTAAACATCCCATTATACTCCCTAAAGTAGTATAGCGATTTGTGATTAACTATATACAAAAATGACTAAGACACAAATACAGTTAAAAATAGGAGGTAAAAATGCGAAGGTAAAATAAACCAAATAAGGCTTGTGAAGTTTAAGACGATTCATATAATCCAGTAAACTATATTTCAGTTGTATATCCTACGTTTAAAATTCCGATTTCTTTTTTATCTAAAAATGTAGTTCGATTTCAATTTATGTGCTGTATTGGATGAAATTGGGTAAAACTGGTTGAAACTCCGGTAAGAAATTTAATGCAATGGATAAGAAAACTGAGGAATTACTATCCTATTAGCATTGAATACAATGTGAAATACTGTGTTTAATGTAGCAATAGTCCGCAGTCTCATTACGCAAAAAAAGTATAATCAGAAATATAATCTGCATACAAAAATCAATTACTTGGTGATTTGTAAACACTTCCAAACGTCTTCATGTTGATAATTTAAACGCACTGTTGTAGGTGGATCTAGCATGAGCGTGATCCAGATGAGTAGGTTTCTCCAACGTAGAAGGTTAAGAATCGTCGATTTTTTAATATTAGAATTTTATATATATTTATTTAGATTACCCAAAGTAAACAAAACATTATTTAGGCACTCTTATCAGTACAACGGACCTAAATACTTCAACCAGCTCCCAGAAGAAGTTAAAAACTGCTTGAGTCTTAAATCTTTTTCTGTGCAATTAAAAAAATGGCTTTTCAATATTTCGAATATTGATTTCATGAATAATGTATTAATTTAATCTATATTTGCTTATTGCACTACTTAATACTTATATTGAAACTATTTGTTGATGTCATTTATATACTAAGTGTGTTAAAGTTTACTATTATTTGGAGAGATAAATATTAAGTTGATGTCATGTCAGACGCCACGGAGAGCGGCAAGATGTGTTTATACATAGAAGGACTGGACTCAGTTGTTAATATAAAGTTTATTTTGTTTGTTTTTTTCAACGTTGTCACAATAACTGGTTGATGTGACAACGTAATTCCAAGAAAATTAATGTGTTTGATTGTTGTAAGTTTGGGTGGAAGAAATCATTATTTCATTATTTCATTTATTTCAATATTCTGGAACGTATTTACCGAAGAAGTTTTAAATAGTTTTTCCAATGTACGATATTCTTCGAATTTTTTACGATTTAATTTTCTTGGAAGCATACTGTTTATAGCTAACAAGAATTTCCTGTTCGCAGCTTGCGTATCCCGTTTTGAGAAGCGAAAATAGTAAATAGTTAAATAGTAAACAAAACAGTAACAGTCTGTAGTTATAGGTAATCCTTAAAACAGCTGTTTATTTAAATTCATTTAATTAAGACAAAACACATGTGACATAAACCAAATAAAACTCTCATCCATATGAATAGCATAGGGAATTAGAAGTCCCATGGGCCAAAGCCCTGTGGCCTAAATCGAAAATCTAAAGCGAGTCATCTGCAAACCTAGACGCGCGTTTTAGTGTATAATATGTGGGGGTAAATCATAAAACAAAAAATCCTTAATTTTTACAAATTTTGCATGCAACGTATTAATACTAAATAGATAAATTATGTATTTATGTTGGCCTGTCTTTAGATAGTTTATATGTTAGCAAATGAAATACAATTAAATGTTGGTAAATAAGTATACTGTATTATTTTAGTTATAAAAGCAGTGAAAGTAGTATGGTAAATATGTATCCTGTATTTTTTATCTTTTAGTTATAAAAACATTGAAAGTAGTTAGGTTAATTTGTATTGCAAATTTGAACCCGATGAAGAAACCTTTGAACACTTAATATAACATTTAACTGCAGTTTTTAACAAACAAAATTTGGCTTGAAATGACACCAAAACAAGGCTCGTAGAGTTTTCAGACCAGGTGTGCTGAGTCGATCTATTTAAGGTTTTCTACTTTACCGGAAGAGACCTCGTAAAACAGCTGGAAGGTCACATGATCACCAATCCAATCTGAAAACACCCCTGGAAACACGATATTTATCGTACAAGTACCATATTTTCCTCATCAGTGTAATTAGAATTAACATTGTTTAACTGCTTACATTATATGATAAGCTGTTATTTTATGAAACTAATATATTGTTTTGATTTATTTGTATTATTAGATTAATGGATTAAGGGTTTAAATTTTCTTTCTGCATGTACAGTGGCAATTTAAAAATAGCTGTACCATTATTATACTATTAAGGTTGGCAACACTTTATGGTATGTTGTTGATTTATCAGCTGGACGCCCTCGTAAGACATCTTTGCTGCGAACATTACTCTTATGTAAACAAGCACACCTGGTCTGAAAGCTCTACGAACCTTGACACCAAAATGTTTGATTCGACATTCAAAACCAAACTATCAACAAAGTTTAAACTAAACCCTTTTGGGCTATTGTATGTAGGCGTAAAATGTCTTTCGTAAAAAGACTCTTTTTTAATTTAGACACGTTCTAATGGGTATTTTATTATGCATTATGTTGGGGCTTTATTACAATAACACCTTTAAATTTTGCACGGCGGATTCCCATTTTGTAAAATGCAGTTCGAAATTAGGTTTTTTGATATAAATTGTTAAGGCATTACATTTATTTTATAACTAGTGAACAATACTTCTTTAGTTTATTTAAACCCGTCATTTTGACGGGCTAATAACAGCTAGTTTAATATAAAATACAAATACACAAATTAACTTTAAACTACTTTACCTATTTTGTAAAGGAGGTTTTACTTTACCCCCTTACTTTACAGATTTTTTTCTTGTTTTTTATTAAAGATAGACGAAAATAACTTTTCATACTGGAAATAATAACTCTATAAAACATTTGTATTTCATTACACTACAGAAAATTCCTTAGGATTTAGCAGACATTTGTAGACACAAAGGTGTACTAATAATTTCAAAAGCCTTTAGGATAAATCGGTTTTATGGAAACTTCTCTTCACATTGTAAAATAAAACTTTGGTACCCATTTGTACAAAATGCCCTATTTTATTGATATTAATATGAAGTATAGTTCAAATATACGGAAGGTATATTTTTAGGACGGAATTTTTCAGCATAAAGGCGGGTTTTCCTAGCTGCCGAATAACGCTGCGATTTCGGTTGCGTATTTTTTAATGTCGCAGGATGTTCAGTACACCTGCGTTTTCGGCAAGAGCGTTTTCCTAAACTGCGATATTCAAGTGTGGAGTGTGCCAGTGATTCAGTAGCCTATAGGGTCTTTTTGACGGCCATACTCACCATGCCTGTGTTAAGTAAGTTTAAAAGAAGACAAAATTGTCATCAAAGACTTGGACGAAGAAACAGGTTTTGCTATCGAACGTAAATTTCGACCAACTAAAAATAGGAAAGATGACACTTATTGTTTGTTATCCCTGCATAATTACAAACAAATAAATTGATATTTCTCTTAATAACAGTTTTATTTAACATTCCTCCTATTTCATTACATAGCATGTCTCTTTTTAAGACATTCATGCAATCTGGAGCACAACAGTTTATGTCCTGCAATTAATTGTTCGTCCTCGGAGGTGGTAAATTTAAGTAGGTTGGACGCCTTAAAGACACGGACAAAATTTGACAAGCACTCAAACCACAATACAGAGTGTACACTTTACTCACTTTAACTAACACTCAGTACAAAAAAATTCACTCATAACCAATGTCTAAATCGCTGCGGAGTCCGCGATTGACTGCTCTGGGAGCAGTCGCTTGTCTCGCAGCCCGCTGCGATATACAGTCGCTGCGGAAGTCGGCAGCTAGGAAAACGGATCTACCTGCTTTATGTGTAACATGTCAGTGCCGAATATGGTTGTGTAAAATAGCAGCGTTTTCAACAGCTAGGAAAACCCCCCTTAATTTCGTATTAAGGTAATGATTGTTTATCTCTGTGCGAACCAACATGAATCATATCTACGGTATTTAAACTACTCTCATTAATTCAGATGTTTTAGTTAGGTTTATAAAGTAGGGATTACGTTTTCCAAATTTATAGCCTTGGTCTGTAAATCCTTTTCTGGCTCAAAGTCGAGGAAGAAACGTGTGTTAATGATCAAAATTGCAGCCCCGCGACAGATGCTAAGCCTTTATAAAATATTGCGAGACAAAGCTCCCTGCTCCCCCACTACGCGAGACGGCCCCATCTCTCAACGCGACACTTGGATAGCAATCTCTTTAGCATGCCTCCACCACTGGCTTGCTGTTCTTTACTATAGTCTCCGACTAATTAACTATGCTATTATATTAATTAAGTATGGTAATTAAGGTAATTAAGTATGTTTTTTAATATTAATGCTTTTAATAAAAATTTGGTAGTTTTAGTTATTTTTTGGGGATGTTTTATAAAAAGAGCCTATAAAAATCAAATAAGTAGGAATAACCTATCAAAACAGTTATTTAGAAAATAATCTATTTAGTTTGCTCAATTTCTATTCCGGTGCAATTTGTTTAAAAATGTGTATTCTAGATGGGTTTTACAACTGTACAAACGGTATTGTTACGATTGTAATCAAACTTAAGTTATCTGCAAAAACGACGTATCTGTTAATCTTATATGTTAATATACCGGGTGATTAAAAAAGAATGGTGCAAAACTAAACATGTGGTATTTCTGATTACATTAACTAAAAAAGCTGATAGTTGCATTAATAGAAAGTGCATGTTCATAAGTTTGTTTTGATAAGATTATGTTTTGTATCGGTTGCTTGGTTAGCTAACACTGACGTGTTTATTAAATGGCTACGAAAAATGTAGAAAACATGCATATTGGTCGCTCAGGCAATCAAGAGAGGATTCTGTTGCGCCGGCTCCCACGATCGACGGACTGAGATTTTGTTGTTGGGTTTCATTATTTATTCAGTTGACCGTCCCCGTTTAAACGTATATAATCAGAGAATACAGTGTATAATCAGAGAAGACAGTGTATAATCAGAGAAGACAGTGTATAATCAGAGAAGACAGAGTATAATCAGAGAAGACAGTGTATAATCAGAGAAGACAGTGTATAATCAGAGAAGACAGTGTATAATCAGAGAAGACAGTGTATAATCAGAGAAGACAGTGTATAATCAGAGAAGACAGAGTATAATCAGAGAAGACAGTGTATAATCAGAGAAGACAGTGTATAATCAGAGAAGACAGTGTATAATCAGAGAAGACAGTGTATAATCAGAGAAGTGCAATTCATAACACAGGAGATGTAGCAGCGTGTGAGCGTAGAAGGAATATCGCTTGGATGTATGCAGGATTACCGACGCCGGCGCCGCTCATATCGAGCATTTGTAGTGTGTATAAATACTTGTTAAAATAATGTATTGTTTAACACTGTTTTCATGTTTTTGTTAATTCGTACATGATTTTACCTTATTTCGGCACTATTATTTTTGAATCACCCGGTATTATATATTAATACGCCAAGGCGATTTTTGTTAAGATAACTTCTCAGTTATTTCTGAACCGATTTTATCGATTGAGGTATCAAAATATTTGCTCTGATTCGTAGTTGAGCATAACGGTTTTTATATTCGACATTTTAATTCTCAAAGCTCGTATTTTGACCTTAAGATTAAAATGGAGAATAATGTTATTTGAATTGCAGCTGTTAATACATTATGGACAGGTTTATTGGCAATGCAAGATGTTATAAGTAAGAAATGTATTTATCTATATAAATACAAATAAGTTTAGTTTCTGAATTGCTTTGAGCAGTGAAATGTTGAATGCAGTAGGGATATTTAAATTTGTGTTAAACTTTGTTTATTTATCTGTTTGTTTATGAACCAGATTTGTTCCGCGTTTCTCAAAAAAGTCTGTACTGAATGAAATAAAACATTTTGCCCATTTTCGTGTGGAGCAGGAAATGTATAGGCTGTTACAAATCATTACGTACGTCATTAGGGTTATATCCATTGGTGAGTCACTGCTCCAAAATAGATATTATGGGTTAAGGTTGCATAATCTTTCGCTGTAGAATGCACCATGGAATAGAGGAAACACGTGCTTTAACTACTCCACAACTGCATACTAAACAATATCAAATAACGGCACGGCAATGAAACATCGAGTAGGGAACAATTAAGCCCTTGCAAAACGGTATTTAAAATTCAGTTTGACTTGGTAGGCTTTGTGATTTTAAGCTGAATTTGTTAAGTGTTTTAAGCGCTACTACACAAACTATATGAGTTATTGAGCAGATATTTGGAAGAAGATGGGTGCATCGTAAAAAGCAGTTATAGGCTTGCTCCCGTTCAAATAAGGCTCCACCCTAATGACCTTCAAAATTCAATGAATCATTTACTTCCTAAACCAATTAAGAAAAGATTTGGTTGAAAGACAGCAGGCAATGTACTATAAGCATAAATAGGCCTTATTAGTTTTAGTTTTTAGTTTTTAGGCCTTTTCGTCCCTGATTAGTTCTTTGCTCCGTTGGCATTTATCCTTTGAATATAAACAACACTGATGTTATTAGTTAACTGGACGGACATTGAGTAGTAGAGCATACATTTGTTAGGAAGATAGTTAATACATCAGAATAAAACCTTTGCCTACTCCTGTTCCAAACATTGCTTTAGGGCTCTCCAAATGTTGGAGCTATCGAATTTACGGGTAAAGAAATGCGTTCTTATCAGGTATCACCCCCGGAAAAATATATTTGTGGATAAAAAGTTGTTCGAAAAAACAACATTGAGATTAAGGTTAAGGTTTGTAAATAAAAACAAAAGAATCATAACAGCTGTTCAAAAACAACTAGTCAATTGTAAAAATAAGCATGTGATTTTTGTAAGAATAGAACCAATAAAATATAGGCCTAAGATTAATATATAGAAGATAAGGTTATGTATAAATTTCTAGAACCATTAAGAATGAAGATTGAATATGAAGCAGACATTAACAAAATAAAAAGAAACAAGTAAATAAGCTAAGCCTTGGAGAGGAACCATACAAATAAGTACTCTAGGTATTTTGAACAAACTGACTGGCTTTTCGAGCAAAGCTCGGTCACCAAGGTGCTTTAACATAACATTGTACTGTGATCGCAAGCGAAGCCGCGACGGGTTACTAGTCTACTATTATTTCGTGTAAGAAACTGTATGGCTTGTTTAATGGTTGAAACCAATGTGGGTTCCAAACTGTTAATTCTCATTATAACACATAACTAATTATTTTTGTAAGACTTATCATAATTAGAGAACAACCGATATAGGTTTTAACTGTTAATTTGATACGAATAGTTAATATGTGCTAATGCCCTCATAAGTGAAGAAAACTCTCAAATAGTGTTTTGAACTACTTATGAACAGACTAGTTAAAAGTACGAGCAAATATATAAAAGACCATTAAACAGATGATTTATTCCGGTAAAGCAATGCAATGTCCAGCCAACATGTAGTAGAGAGGATACAATCCCTCCCCCCTTCTCCGCCCTCGATGATACATCTCACCCTTGACTAGATTACATCGCCATTGTTCCCACCTCCGGGTTGATAGTTAATGGCTGTTGACCTCCCTGTACATATTCATTAGCCCGTTAATATTGGATATCGTCAAGTTTAGAGGTTTTTATACTCTGAGTGATAAAAAATACAGCTTTGTGAATTATAAACTATGCGAAGTAGTAAATAAAACTCAATGTCCACGTACAGAAATAATTTAGGTGAATAAATTTTTGGAAAAAAAACTAAATTAAATATACTGATTTTCATCTACTAAGTGAACTGTTGTTTTTCTGAAGTTTCTGGACAATAAATGTGCCAGAATCACCCTTACACTTTCAACATTTCAAATTAATCTAAATGAACTATTTTAAACTTGTTCCTCTTCACAATTGTATCGCAATCTATAAATATTAATGGTGATAACAAACTTAATAATATTATGATATTTGCTACTTCTAACATAGTTAAGTTAAAAATTAAGAGTAATATTCTAACTATAGATGACCGTAGGCGAGATACTCTTAAAGGTATCTGCGTGATTACCTAGACCAGTATTATCAAAGTTTAAAAGTCATAACAACTTATCATATATTGGGTTATGATATTATTTTGGGTCCACTCACGTGAACCTTTTAAAATCAATTGTCAATCATAGTGATTTATGAATAGTAAAGTTATGAACTTTATTATAAGGTAAGTTTTAACTCACAACTACCCCACTATCAGAGTTTGGTGCAATAACCTTACACCAATTGGAAATAATTTATTATACAACTATAATACAAATTTAATAAATAAAAACCCAAATTAGTTACCTGTAGAGGAAGACTTGGAGGTGGCGTCGCTGGTGATCGGCTTGTGCGGCGACGGCGTCGTGGGGATGTGCGTCAGCAAGGCGTTGAAGAAGTTGTACAGCTGCACAACACAAACATAGTACCTTTATAAATGAAACACATGATCTAACGTTACACTGCATTTCAATACAGTGCAACGCGAAGTAAACTCCAAAGGATACACAACACCCGTTCGAAAGTGCCAACAGAAGGAACCAACCAAACACGTATTCGGGTTTATTAGTTTTACGGTGTTGCTTATTTGTTACTTATTTGTTGTGATTTTGGTTTTGTGTGAAATATTTTTGGGGTGCAATTGATGTTGTCTGCACAACCGCTTGTGTGCTTTTTACGTACTTTAAAAATTATTATATTTATAGAGGTGTCCTCTTTGTAATCTAGCATTTTGGTATACATACGACACAATTCATTTGGGTTTAATTTTTAACACACCCAAACTGTTATACTCAATTTATTAATATAAAACTTGAGTTAAAAAACTAAAATCGGCAGAGAGCAAGTCCATTGACTAGAAACTAGTGTCAGTGTACACACATTGTGATTTCACATTTGTAATTTTTCAAATTAATTACCACCTGATGAGTGGAAGAAGACAATATGTTCTTATAGTTTTTCAATAAATAATTGTATACAAATTACAGTTATTTTCAACATGTTTGGTTATAATTTTAGTTATTCTGTAACAAGTGTGCCATTATAAATAAAATAAAAACAATGTCATTGAGTTATTTGTCTATAATTGTGATTAATTAATGTAAGACATTGTATTTGATTTAAATTCAGTAATTCATATTCTGGCAGGTAAATTTGCTTGGACCTATAAGGACAGACAGCTCTCGAAACTTGACAATAGAGTACTCGAGCAGAACATTAATTGAGATTAATTAATTGCGACATTGTAATGCCACTTGAAACTTATTTCAGCCAGATTCGTTATCAATATAAATGGCAAAACAACTATTACTGTATATACTTCTAATCAAAAAATGTAACTGTATGTACATACTTTTGCAACCTAAATAATTGGAAGTGACATAATAGATCAAGGATACTAACTTATGCATATTAATAGTAGGCTATTTTTATATGTTTTTATGTTTTTTGAGTTTGATTAATTAATTAGGTTAACTCACAAAAATACATATCACATGTACATAATTTGGCTAGCTATACGATGGAGGGAGGCTTAGTTAAAACCTTATAAAATAATAAATTTCCAATATGCATATGCAACAGACACATGAAGAAAAGGTACAGATAACTGCACCTAACAATCGGGGCGTCTCGGGTTTCATCTCAGGCTGGCCATGCTAAGAGGGAGGGAGAGCATGGTTTTGTTAATTTTAATTTATTGTCAGATTCTAAAAATACGGAATACATACGTACTCCACAGTACTGTGCATTATATAGTGCATAAGTGTACACATAATGTAGTAAGTACAGGCTGGGATGAAACCCGAGACGCCCCGAATGTTAAGTTCAGTTATCTGTCCCTTTTCTTCATGTCTCGAATGCATTTTTAGTAGACTTTTATTATACCAACTGTCATGTTTCCGATGCATTTCAACTTCACAAAAAAGTTTAATTTCCAGTACAAAGAAGGTAATTTTTCTTTACCTTGACCTGATCCTGCTCTCCTTGGTACTCGATGCTCTGGAAGATGGTCCAGGTGTATCGACGCCGCACCTCCATCCTGGCGAGATATCTGCGGTACCACTGCTGGATCAGGATGGCCGCCTTCATAGCTGCGATACCACCAGACAGATGTTTGACAGCAATAGATGTTGACAGCAATCAACAGTAAGTGACTACATACAGTCTATACTCTGGAAGATGGTCAAGGAGTAACGACGCCGCACCTTCATCCTGGCGAGTTATCTGCGGTACCACTGCTGGATCAGGATGACCGCCTTCATGGCTGCGATACCACCAGACAGATATTATACAGCAATAGAAACAATCAGCAGTAAGTGACCACAGTCTATACTCTGGAAGATGGTCCAGGTCTAACGACGCCGCACCTCCATCCTGGCGAGTTATCTGCGGTACTACTGATGGATCAGGATGGCCGCCTTCATAGCTGCGATACCACCAGACAGATGTTTGACAGCAATAGATGTTGACAGCAATAAACATTAAGTGACTATATACAGTCTATCCTCCGGAAGATGGTCCAGGAGTAACGACGCCGCAGTAGATGTAAAGAGGGGATACTAAGGCCTAATGTCGAAGGACGAGGTCGAAGGTTGATCACGTGATCACCACGTGACCTGGATCAAATTCGCAAACCTTACTTAAGCGATGTTTTTACGCTCTAAAACGATCTCAAACCTAACCTAAGCCATTTGTTACTTTATGAACGAGCATTTTCATGACTTTATTAACAATAAAAGCTTTAAATTAGAAAAAATTCAATGCAAAAGCAATAGTAAAAATTTCGTTTAAAATACAATTGGTGTGGAAATATTCAATAAAAAACAGCTGACTCACAAGGTCTATCTATCTGTGAACTGTTATCTGGTGGCAAGCGGCTTTTTCATTTGGTAGCGGTCAGAAGTCAATGTCATAGTTATATTCAAGCCAATACTCATACATGTGATTTCTTCTACAGAAAAAAATTAAATAAAAATCTTTATAGTCGAGTTATTCATTTACATTTCATCCTTATTACAGCAGTTGATCCTTTGTATAGGCACCTTTAAAAAATCAGTCTTGTACGCACTATTTTCGATTAAATAAAAGTATATTTTTCTTCCTATCTGATACCAGTCCCAAATTAGTTCTCCGGAACCCATGTTTGACCTCATTACTCTCAACATTTTTATCTGGCAATGTTACAGGTAACCCCATGCCTAATTTCTGTTTTGCTCACATCGCTGTCCCTGTAGCCAAAGCTAAAGGTCTCTCGTAAAGACTGGCATCAGGTGCAATAACGCGTTCAAATGCCTTATACTCTAGTATTTTATCTGCTTTCCATCTATCCTCTGATCTCTTGTGTTTACTATAACATATATCGTGTTCTTTTGCTGCTTCATCAAGAGGATTTACACCTTTATCACCTCTAGCTAAGCGTTCTTGGAGTTTCGTCCCGGGTTCCAGAAAATTCATTCCCGGTGCGTGAAGTTCAAAGGGTAATTTGTTGATAATATCGTTTAAAATTCCAGATCCTTCTACTATTTTCTCAGGTAAAGAAGCCAAACATCGCGACAAATACATCGGACCATCTGGAAGGTCAATCTGTTGATTGAGATTGTCCCAGATAAAATTTATAACATCATTTACGTATTCAGTTGTGTCATGATCTGTAATTTGTATCATATAAATCATGTTTTTCACAGAAGGTTTCGGTAGAGCAATCACACATCGCATAATATAATTGTGTCCGTTTGGATTTTTTGTTAATTCTATTAGTTGATTGTAAATCAATTGAGCTCTACTCAACTTTTCACTATGGAAGTTGTTATTGCCAGCTCTCTCTTCTGTTTGTAGGAAATAGAGCCTTTTGATAAGGTCCGCATACTGTCTTATATATTTATATTTAACTGGATTGTTTGTTTCTTCCAGCAAACCAAAAGCTCTCACAATTTCAAGTGTTCTGCTATTTTTTAAACCACTTCCCGTTGGTTTTCCTCGTAAATTCTCCAATCGAAGCTCCTCCCACATAGGTTTAATCACCTTTTTCCACTTAAACCCTTGACTGGATTTGGGACGTCCGGACGATGGATCGTTGCTGTGAAATATCGCACCAGAGTCGATTAAAATCGTTGTATAGGCATCTCTATAAATTTTAGTATATTGTTCACTCCCGACATCTCCAGATTGTGTTAAAAGTCTCCATAGGCCTGGCGTACCGGTATATTTTTGGTTCGTCTTGTCGATAATTTGTCATCATTTGTAATAGTGACACCGGAATTTCCTACTTTGAGTTTTCGCTCGCCGATATCATAGTTAAGACCAAATGTTCCATCGTTAGCTTTAGACAAATATTTTCTCGCCAAGGTGACCACCTTGGCACTGCTTCTTTCAACGATAGCTTGAATCACTCATCGCACGTGGTCTAAATAAAATGGGTCTGTTCTATTTACTTCGCAGTTCTTTTATCTCTTCGTCTTTCTTTTTCAATTCATTTATCATTTTTTCCAACGCATTGACAACTGGTTCGTGTTGCCTTTCGATCTCTCGTTTCTCATTGAATTCTCGAGTCCGATATTCTTTAGATTCCCTAAGAAATTTGTCCTGCAATTTATCCACTCTCTTCGCCTCCTCAACTGATATAGGTGTGTTATCGCGTTTTGGTAAAAGTATCATTTGATTTTTAATTTTTACCGGTAATACAACTGGGTGTTTTCTTCGATACTCTGCTTCCTTCTCAGCTTGCTCCCTTTGAATTCTCTCACTATCCTTGTACCATTTCTCATACACTTTTTCCACTCTCTTCGCCTCCTCAATTGTTACAGATGTCCTATCGGGTTGTGGTAAAAGAATCAATTAATTTTTACGTCTTACCGGTACCGGTAATACAACTGTTTTTTTCTTAACAAACTCACCCGCTTTGGGTGTCATTTCATCGGGCCACATTTTATCCGCCATTTTGTGTTTTTAACTAAAATATTGACAATATCGCTATCACTATAAATTCTTTTCACCATCTCTAAGTATAGATTTTGAAAGTTTTGATTTTGTTGTTTGTATATTTTTAACAAACTTATACTTCACTTTTAATAAATATAATTTGAAATTACAAGTTTAATCAATAATAATAATGAGTGTCTGGACGTGCGTCAAACTATTCGTCATAAAGTACGGCCGTACGAAACTGACGCAAGTCACGGTATAACGACCATCATCGACGCACGTTACGCACGTCGTAAGGTCAGATCGCACCGTACAACGATTGCGGTTACCGAGCGTGACGGTATTTTGGGACTATTAAATATAGTTTTTTTAAATATTGATTTTTTTTAAATATATTTAACAGTAGTAGTGGGTAAACAGCAAAGAGGCATACTATTCGGCGCTTTTTTCCCATGTTATTCTTATGGGGATCAGTTTTTGCACCGACGCCCGATCCTACCCTACACAAATTTTCTTTTTGGCCCCTGCCTTATTTTCCCCCATTTAAAATTTGCATTAATTTTAATACATCCTTTGCAGAAATCCACAAGTTCAAAAATAACTCCACACTAAATAAACAACACATGTAAACAACTTAGAAGTTATTGTGTAGTAGTGGTGAAATGGCAAAGAGGCATCACTTCCGGCGCTTTTTCCCCATGTTATTCTTATGGGGAGCCGTTTTTGCACCGACGCCAGCTCCCGCCTATAGAGCTCCCGCCCGCTGGCCTATATTAAATATACCCTTGCCTATATTAAATATATTGTCCCCATCCCCATCCCTCCTCTATATTTTTAAAAATTAATTTTCAAATTCAGGCTAAAAAACTATCTTTGGTGTTTATGGTCCTATTTGTCTGCAATTTGGATATGTTATTGTCCTAGGCAAGTGTTTTAATAAATTTCACTTACATTTCCCAAATTCACTATTACGGTTGAATTAAAAAATTTTGAAAAATACTGCCGCCAACTTCTTTATTTACTGCCCGATTTGTCTGCAATTTGGATATGTTATTGTCCTAGTGTTTTAATAAATTCCCCCAAAAATACTGCCGCCAACTTCTTGATTGTTGTAGTGTTTTAATTCCAACTACGGTCGAACTGGCAACTGATTAAAACATCCGCCGCTTGCACGCGCAACGATCCGCTGCCTGCACACGCTGACATACTAACACACTAAGTCACGGCCTCTCCACCCAGGACTCTGTGTGAGTGTTAGCAGTGGTGTGATGTCTTTAGGGACAACTGTTAATCCATAATTGAAATAGCCTAATATTTGTAAATCTCCAATTCACCATTTCCAAATGTGTATTAATACCTAAAATGTGTATGTAAAAAATAATATTGCACCACCAAATTGGAAATTTTTTTAATTTTTGCAGTAATTAAACTGCAAAAATGTCTTATTTTAGAGTTAAAAAATATGTTTTTATTATTTAAAAAAGATAAAATTTTAAAATTTTCAACCAAGGATATATATAGAAGCCCCAAAATCACCACCCTCATTCCAACAAAAAATGTTGACCTGTGCACAGTGCTCCACGTCTTACTCCAACAGAAGCAATTTATTACGCCATTATCGACTTGTTCACAAAGTTATTCCTAAAATTTGTAAAATATGTCATCAAATATTTGACAATAGCAATTTTAAAATGCATATGCTAGAGAACCACAATACTTGTAATGTGTGTAAGAGAGTCATCACCCGGAACAAACCCCGCCACCACCTACGATGTGACAAGCGACCCTATAATGTGTTTAAGTTTTACGGCGAGTCCGCGGATATATTAGACACTCTCCAATCTTGTCCTCTACCCATCAAATGGATTCTTATTAGGAGAGTAAAATTCATCAAACACTCAGTGGACAATAATGGTGATTTAATCATTGACAAAGAATGTATTGCTGATTTTCGAAGTTTAACTAATTTATCAATTGAGAAAGCACAGCTAAAGACTCAAATTGAAAATTCACTTTTAAAAATCGATACCTCCATGCACAAGTATCAAGCTCAAGGCAGTGGATGGATATATGACCGCACCAAATACTGGCAGTTGCATGTTTACAAATATAAACCCCTAACTCCCAAATCATACATCCCCACGCCAGAAAATATAAAATCAAAACACGCTGTTTTAAATATTAAAAATAGTGATAATAAATGTTTCATGTGGAGTGTTTTAGCAAGCCTGAATCCAAGGAATCGTAAAGAAAATGCAAATCGAGTATTTTACTACGAACCCCACATAGGCCAGTTAAATATGTCAAACATAAAATATCCAGTAAAAATATCCGACATTGATAAATTTGAAAAACAAAACAACATAAGTGTTAACGTATATGGAATTGAAGGAAAAACAATATATCCACTGAGAATAACTAAACTAAATAGTAACACGCACGTCAACCTGCTGCTTCTACAACAAGGTCGGAAATCACATTACTGTTTAATTCGTGATTTTGACAAGTTAATGTTGCGGTCTACAAAATATGACCATAAGAAATATTTTTGCAAGTTCTGTTTGCAACATTTTGGCACCAAAGATATATTGGAACGTCACACAACACACTGTAAAACCTTTGATGCTCAAAGAGTACAAATGTCTGAAAAAGATACACTACAATTTACGAATTACAAATATCAACTTAAAGCTCCTTTTGTGATTTATGCAGATTTCGAATGTTTTATAAACTGCGGCAAACACACTCCTTCTGGATTTGCTTATGTTGTGGTGAGAGACTCTAAAATTATTTACGAAGAGTTGTACAGCGGTGAAAATGTAATGGATGTATTTTTCGAAAAGTTATTTAAAACTTATGACTTTATTAAAAGTCAGATGGAAGTATATGTTCCCCTTGTAATGACTGCAGAGCAAGAGGCATCCTTCAAAAACTCTAAATACTGCCACATATGCAGCCAGCCGTTACTGTGTGATAAAGTGCGTGACCACTGCCACCTAACAGGCGAGTTCCGAGGACCCTCCCACAACGCTTGCAATTTAAACTATAAAGTAACCAAGAAAATTCCAGTATTCTTCCACAATCTTAAAAACTATGACGGTCATTTAATAATGCAACACTTGGGAAAATTCAATCGGAAATTGAATTGCATAGCCAAGGACATGGAAAAATATATTTCGTTCTCTGTTGATGATTTGGTATTTTTGGATTCATACAACTTTCTGTCTCTTCCCTTAAGCAAATTAGCTTCCAATTTAAATACGTTTAGATTTATAGACAATCCACTACTACAACGCAAGGGCGAATTTCCATACGAATACATGACAGGACCAGAAAAGTTTTTAGAGACCCTACCACCCATAGAGGCATTTTACAGCAGCCTAACTAAAGAATGTATATCTCCTGCACAATATGAACATGCTAAAAACGTATGGAATCATTTTAATATAAAGAATTTAAAAGAATATCACGATTTATACCTTAAAACAGATGTGTTGTTATTGGCTGATGTGTTTGAGACATTTAGGGACTTGAGTTTAAAGGATTATAAACTCGACCCTGTCCACATGTACTCATTGCCTGGACTATCATGGGAGGCGTGCCTTAGAATGACCGGCATAAAATTACAGTTATTTAGTGACATTGACATGCATTTGTTTATAGAACACGCCATTAGAGGCGGTGTAAGCATGATTTCCACGCGCTATGCTAAAGCCAACAATAAGTACATGGGCGAACATTATGACCCAAATCAAGAAAGCACCTATCTTGTATACTTAGACTGCAACTCGCTATACTCTACAGCAATGTGCGAGTCGTTGCCCGTTGATGGCTTTAGATGGACAAACGAGAAAGATTATAAAGCCAATAAAAATGAAAACTTTGGATTTATTTTGGAAGTTGATTTAAAATACGATAAAAGTTTACACGATTTGCACAACGACTACCCGCTCGCACCAGAAAAAATGAATGGAAAATTAATACCAAACTTAAATGACAAAACTAAATATATTCTACATTATAAAGCACTAAAAAAATACGAAGAACTGGGTTTGGTAGTTACAAAATACCACAGAATCTTAAAATTCAGACAATCGAATTGGCTCGCGCCCTATATTAATTTTAATATTGAAAAGCGACAAAAAGCTGAACATGATTTTGAAAAAGACTTTTACAAACTGTTAAATAACAGTCTCTTTGGTCGAACAATTATGAACCAACGCAAGTTTTGTGATATACATCTTGTAGACGAGTCTATGTTAACAAAGTATGTTACAAAGCCAAGATTTGACTGCAGCAAAAAGTTCGATAACAATTTGCACGCTGTGCATTTAAATAAATTAATTGTAAAGTTTGATAAACCAATATATTTAGGAATGACCATTTTGGATATCAGTAAAGTAATAATGTATGATTTCCACTATAATTATATGTCAAAATTTAAGAATAAAAAGTTCTTAATGACAGACACGGATTCTCTGATGTATTCTATAGTAACAGAGGACTTTTACAAGGAAATACAAAGTGACTTGGACCGTTTTGACACCTCTGCATACAGTAAAGATCATTTCTTATACTCTGATAAAAACAAAAAAGTTACGGGCAAGTTTAAAGATGAATTAAATGGTCAAATTATGTATGAATATTGTGGTTTAAGGCCAAAATTATACTCTTTCATTCCTCTACAGTGGTTATACGAAAAAGAAAAGCAAAATGAGCTAGAGGTTAAGAAGGCAAAAGGAGCTGACGGCGCTACAGTTAAACATCTCTTAAGACACCAACACTACTTACACTGTCTTGCAACCGGAGAAGATTACTACGAGAATGTTACAAGAATTAAATCCACAAACCACCGTCTGCAAACATTAACGATGAACAAAAAGGTACTCTCTTTTGATGACGACAAGAGGTTTATTCTAGATGGCATCAACACCCTTGCCCTTGGTCACTATAAAATTGGTCAAACATAAATCTGTATTTGCCATTATTCTTTGGCCTTTCCTTGTCTATTACAATAAAGCCATATTTAGACCTATCCCAGCACTGATGGCAGAGATTTCTAAATTGGTTAAATGAAAAATCATTTCCCACATGATTGTTATACACATGTTTTAAATTTAAATCGTCTTGTTTAAATAATATTAGAAAATTAACATTGTCACGTAAATGTTTGTGTACTTTACTGTAAGATTGACACAAGTAAAAACTGTTAATATTTTTGTGTCTGCCCATTGAGAAAAATTGTGTGATATTTGGACTATTTATGTCGTCAAATACAACTATTGAGTGTGATTCTACATCATTTGGTGTGATTTCACAGTTTGAATATGTGTGTAATTTAACTTCATCACACAGACGGAATATTTCAATTATTTTTTTATATTTTTCTTGTTCTAAAGATTTGGATATTATATATAAATTTGTAAACTTTAATCCTTGTTTTTTTACAATTAAGTTATAAATTACAACAGTCTTCCCCGAACCACTGGGCCCTATTATAAGACAGCGAATATTATTAGGAAATAGGCCCAACTTCTTTGGTGTATTTTCTTTATGTGCAATTTTAAATTTGTTCTTTTGTTGAATAAATGACATTTTTTATATAATGGTGTATTTTCTTTATGTGCTGAATAATTTTTTATATAATAAAAATGGCAAAGAGAAAGTGTAAGAAGGGTAAGGGATTATTCTTAAAGCCATATAGAGGCCGTGGCTTGTTAAATACCCTTATAAACAACCTTCCTTTCCCCCTCCACATCCCGTCGTATTCATATTGTGGTCCAGGAACTAATATACGTGAAAATTTAGCCAAAAATGTACCTCCAAAAAATAAGCTAGACTCTTATTGTAAAGAGCACGACATATTCTACATGAATAATCCTGATACAGCCGCCCGGAACAAGGCAGATATGAGATTAGCGGACCAGGCTTGGACTAGGGTTTCGGCAAAGGACGCCAGTCTGGCCGAAAAAGCAGCAGCTTATGCAGTGACAAATTTGATGAAGGCTAAGGCAAAAATGGGAATGGGATTAAAATTTAATAAAAAAGATGGACAACTTTCAGCTGTTAGAGGCAGCAAGAGACGTGCCTCACTTTCGAGGGGTGTACCTAAAAAACGAGCTAAGAAAACAGAGACCAAAAGTAAGAGAATGTGGAATTATTAATTTAGACAGTGACAGGGGCACACATTGGACAGCATATCGTAAAAATAAAGATATTGTAATATATTTTGACCCTTTCGGAATACAGCCTCCAAAAGAGGTAATTGAATATTTTGTACCATCTAAAATTTACTATACAACTGATCAAATACAAGATTTAAACAGTTCCATTTGTGGAATTTTATGTTTATCATTTCTGAAAAATTTTAGTTTATAAAAATGGATTCATTTACTATAACATTCACAGGTACAGAGCCAGAGTTGAAGTCGGTGTTCTTTCCTCCTATAGAATTAAATGGTGATTATGTAATTGGGCTGGTAGATTTTCAAAGTTATAATTCTATATTTAATGTTAAAAAACCTCTAAATACTTTGACATATTACAAAATGCACAAAATTACAACCCCAAAAGGGGAGGTTACAATTGACGAATTAAACCGGGCATTAGATGGTAAAGTTGAAGTTATTATACAAAATAAAGTAGCATTAATTAATACAAAAGTCAAACTTATATTTTACAAAGGCCTAGTTCCAAAATTAAATAAACTTAAAGACACAAAATTAACTATAGACGAGGGTGAGGATGTGTATTATTACGATCACAAAGCTCCAAATGTAATTGAAATTGCTGAAGGTACATACGAGGTGTTTGAGCTTGCGAAGGAAATTCAAAAGCAACTCCCAGATTTTGTACTTATAGCCGATAATAAAACTATGAAAGCCACATTACATTCTGGCCATGTGTTTGATTTTACAAAACCGTGTTTAGGGTCTGAATTATTGGGATTTAAAGGATTTTCTACTCCAGATATTGCGTTTAAATCCGTAAATAAAATCAACATAAATAATGTAAATGTGATTAGAGTAAAATGTAATATTGCGAATGGGTCTTATTTAAATGGTGACAAATCACACACCATACATAGTTTTTACCCAGAAGCTCCTCCGGGCTACAAGATTATTGAGGTCCCCAGAAATATTATATACTTCCCTGTAAATAAGAGAAGTTTAGATGTTGTTAGCATTACATTTGCAGATCAACACGACAAGCCAATTGATTTTAATAAAGAAGAAACTACAATTACTTGTCATATAAAAAAGATATGAGAATTTACAAGAACGGGCTGAGTGTGCAAAATGCCAGGTTTCTGCGATCAATTGGGTTGAAGTTAAAATTTTCTATTAATAAAAATGGAAGATTTTCTAGACGTTGCAGGAAAATTCCAATATGATGATAGCCTGGTTAAAATTACAAATCACTCCTATGTTCCACACAACACTTTGGCAATAAATAATTCCGATGAAATTCGAATATGCATAAATAATCAAGATTTACTAACACTCCCATGTAGGAGTTATCTGTATATTAAAGGAGAAATAGAGAATCATGATAAAGGACATTTTATAAATAATGCATTTGCATTCTTATTTGACGAAATTAGATACGAAGTTGCTGGTAAAGAAATAGATATTGTAAGAAATCCGGGAATTTCCAGTCTTATGAAAATATTGTGCTCTTACAATAAAACAACTAAATTGTCAAATGTAGCATTTGATTCTGATGAAAATTTAAAAGAGTTCCATAAAAGCGGCAAGTTTAGTACTTGTGTCCCGTTAGAGTTGTTAATGGGTGTGTTTGAGGATTTTAATAAGGTTTTAGTAAATGTTAAACAAGAATTGGTGTTGAAAAGATCCAAAAACGACTTAAATTGTATATTAACAACATCTGGTGTCGATCCTATTCCTAAAATTACACTTAAATCGATTCAGTGGGTGATGCCGCACGTGGTACCATCTGATGGGGAGAAGCTTCAATTACAAAAGATGTTATTGCAAAATAAAAATTTGCAAATTGCATTTAGAAGTTTGGAGCTACACGAACTCCCATCATACCCCGAAACCAAGAGACACACATGGTCAGTTAAGACGTCTTCGAGTTTGGAGAAGCCCAGGTATGTTATATTTGGTTTCCAAACAGGTAGGGACAACAGTGCACGAAAAAGAACTGATGAATTTGATCACTGTAAATTGAAAAATCTCAAAGTGTTTTTAAACTCTGAATATTATCCTTATAGCGATTTAAATCTCGACTTTGAAAATGGAGATGCCTCTAAAGCTTATGAGATGTTTGTGAGGTTTAGGGAGAGTTACTACAACACCGTCCCCGATCCTATGTTTAACAGAGCTGACTTTATAAATAAATATCCTCTAATTGTAATAGATTGTTCTAGGCAGAATGAATCAATCAAAGAGGGGGTTGTAGATATTAAATTAGAAATTGAAACTGCAGAAAACGTCCCTTCAAACACATCTGCATATTGCCTAATAATACACGATAAGGTGTTTGAGTATAATCCTTTGACAAATGAGATAAATAAAATGTAAATAAAATGAAAACAAATATTCAACAAGAATTGGTAGAGTCTGCAAAACAAATAAGAGAAAAATATAGGGCGTTAAAACGTGGTAAATTTCTAGAGGCTGAAGAGAGGTTCCAAACATTCCAACCGTTAATAGAGCCTTTGCAAGAATTAAAAAATTTAGCCACAAAAACAGAGAGGCCAGTTCTCCCAATGATTTTAGAAAAGACCCCGTCTAGAATACCAAGAATAACACAGATAACACCACACAAATTAGATTTTGGTCTTTTAGCATCAGACTATTTAGGAAATTACCTTAGTAGAAGTAGTATGACAGATACCACATATGGTATTAGGCGAGAAGGAAATAAATTTTTTATTGGGAATCAGGAAGTTCAAATTGCCAATGATGATGTTACAGTTGGAGAAAAAATTTATAAAGGGACAAAGGGATTGTGGGAATTGTTAACTTTAAAAGAACCCGTAAACTATAGTCAGGCTGATTTGCAAAATTATAAAGAGATTTTGGAAGCTACAAATGCACATTTAAAGGGTTATAAACCAGGTGCGGCGATGTCAAGTAATAAACACACTAAATATCTTAATATAATTAAACCCCTGTTTAAGACTGTTGGTGAAGGTTTAAGGCAGGTAACTGGTAATAAAATAGACTATGTTTATTGGGACGATCCTAATGAGCTTGTAGATAGGTTAAGACTGCTTTGGTTAAGCCGATTGGCGGGAAATTCTGGAGTGGATAATGAGATAGATTCTATCATAGAAGAATTGAGGGAAAGTGGAATTGTTTATTAAATAAAAATATGATAGATAAATTTTATCGCGTATATAACCCGTATAGTAAACCAGAAGCTAGAAGTTTTAAAGAAACTACTTTAAATCTAAAAGATGATTGTTGGAATGCTTTAAATTATAAAATTAGTAATGTTAAAGGTGGGGAGTTTACTGACGATGTATCGACTTTGGGGCAGACGTTAACCAGGAAAGGTGATGTTTTTGTACAAGGTAATACTAAATATAAGTTTTTAGAATCCAAGAATAATAATTGGAACGCTAATAAACGCAAAATTACTAATGTTAAACGAGGTGAAAGCTCAACCGATGTGCCCACATTAGAGCAAACTTTAATAAGAAAAGATGGTGTCTTTGTACAAGACAATAATAATTATGAATTTTTGGAATCGGAGGGAAATGTTTGGAATGCCAAAAAGCGAAAAATAAGTAATTTGTTGGCTGGTAAAGAAAGCGATGATGTTGTAAACGTCTCTCAAGTACCAAAAATGGATCTAAACTTTTGGGATTTTAATAATAAAAGGCTAGTTCGTGTTAAACCCGCTGTTGATGAGAACGATTGTGTTACAAAACATCAGACTGTGACTTTAGACGGTCTTAAATTTGATGGTAAAAATAAGCAATTAACAAACATTTTACCTGGGACATTGCCAAATGATGTGGCTGTTGTTAAGCAAATATTAACAAAGGGTGAGAAAAGCATAATAAAACAGGGGGATAAATATTATAATGTATTAACATTAGATGGCGATGTGTGGGATGCAGAGGACAAATTAATAAAGAATATACCTGAAGGCAAAGATAGGAGTGATGTTTGTTTAATGTCGCAGGTTTTGAGGTATGACGATAATATTAAAACTTTTAGACAAGACAATATTAAATTTGATATTTGTTTAAAATCACACGCATTAAGGTTTAACAATAAAACTAATAAATTTATGCAAGACAATAATGAAATCGATTTGATGATGTACAATCCTAAATTGTTGGTTGCAGACCCTACATCTTTAAGCGGATTTAAGACTTTAGATGGAGGGGCATATTTGCCAAAAAACTATGTATATCAAAGAATGAGTGATGGTATGTTAGTTGGTAGCAATGGAGGTGTTTTTGAAACGACAGAGACTAGCAGATACGTTAACATTAAAAATAAAGAATAAAAAATGGAAAAAATTGCTTACGAATTGCATAAGCCCGCGAGAAAGAACTTTGTTAGAAGGTCTTTTAAGGTGTTGGGTATAAACGAAACTGTTCAAATAGATTTAATAGATATGCGGAATTATGCTAGAGAGAATTCTGGGAATAAATATATTTTAACTTTAATAGACACATTTTCTAAAAAAGCTTATGCTGCTCCACTAAAGAATAAAACTGGATTAGTAGTCACAGAAGCTATAAAAACTATTCTCCCAAAGGGAGTTAAAAATATTCAATCTGATAACGGAAAAGAATTTTTTAATGAACATTTTACCAAACTAATGAAAATTCTAAATATTAATCACTACCACACTTACTCTACAACTAAGGCGGCTATTGTGGAAAGGTTCCAGAGAACTTTAAAGAATTGGTTGTATAGAGAGTTTAGTGCACAAGGGAGTTACAAGTGGTTGGATTTACTTCCAAAGTTAATAAGGATATATAATAATAAAGTACATAGATCCATAGGCATGAAACCTAACCAAGTAAGTGCTAAGAACTCTAAAGACGTACACGAAAGGTTAGCATCTAAAGTACAAGTTAAAAAGCCAAAATATAAGGTGGGGGATAGTGTAAGGATATCTAAATATAAACATGTATTTAGTAAAGGATATACCCCTAACTGGACGGGAGAGCTTTTTACAATAGCAGAAGTTAAGAAAACAAAGCCTGTGACTTATATTTTGAAAGATGAGAATGGCAATATAATCAAAGGAGGATTTTATACAGAAGAATTGTTAAAGACTAAATATAAAGACATGTATTTGGTAGAGAAGGTAATTAGGAGGAAGGGTGATTTATTATATGTCAAATGGCTCGGGTTCCCAAGTAGCCAGAACTCGTGGATTTCTGCAAAGGATGTATTAAAATGAATGCAAATTGGATTAAAACACCAAGTTTTGGCGGCAGTTGGGACACTAAATCAGACACCAGAGTTTTTAAAAAGAGGAGGGACAATATATTTATGGCAGGGGTATATTTAATATAGGCCAGCGGGCGGGAGCTCTATAGGCGGGAGCTGGCGTCGGTGCAAAAACGGCTCCCCATAAGAATAACATGGGGAAAAAGCGCCGGAAGTGATGCCTCTTTGCCATTTCACCACTACTACACAATAACTTCTAAGTTGTTTACATGTGTTGTTTATTTAGTGTGGAGTTATTTTTGAACTTGTGGATTTCTGCAAAGGATGTATTAAAATTAATGCAAATTTTAAATGGGGGAAAATAAGGCAGGGGCCAAAAAGAAAATTTGTGTAGGGTAGGATCGGGCGTCGGTGCAAAAACTGATCCCCATAAGAATAACATGGGAAAAAAGCGCCGAATAGTATGCCTCTTTGCTGTTTACCCACTACTACTGATTTAAGTCCTAAAATAGGACGCTTCAGTACTTTATATAATAGTCCTACAATGGGACGCTTCAATATTTCATATTATAGTCATACAATGGTTGATATGGTGAATAAATACAATTCGGGTCACACCATATTTCGGATCAATTCGTTTTAATTTGTATATTAAACCATATTTTTCAATTTGCAATAAACAAAAAAATAAATCGCCGGGTCGTGAATTAGACGTTTTTAGGGTGTTAAAGGTATTTTACCTACAAATGTATAATGGTCATTGACAACACACGTCACGCACGTTGTCAGACGAATCGTACCGTAGAACGATCACGGTTTCCGAGCGTCGACGATTGTCGTTATACCGTGACTTGCGTTAGTGTCGTACGGACTTAATAATGAATCATTTGATGCACGTTTAGACACTCATTATTATTAGGCGCTCCTCAAAATGAGTAAGTCAACTGACAACAAATGAAAATATCCCTCATATTGAGCAGTTTGTTAACAAGCTGGCCAATATAAATCTTAAAATTGTACTCTTCTTGGATTTAAAAGTTTTAAAAACACCAAATAACACTCTTGTCATGGATAATTTGAAACTAAGCTAACAGATTTTACATAATTCAAGTTAAAACTGCACATTTCAAGACAAAGTTTACCGGAATAAGTAATTTTTCCCACACATAAGCATATAACTGCAGTTGAATTTGAGGCTGCAAAATAATTTTACAGATTTGAAAGTTTGACTTGGATTTTACAGGATGTAATTTGATTTTTGCATGCGAAAACACATATTCTTCGATAATAATGATGTTTGACTTGGAATTTTCTCTTTTTCTCTATCTTTTCCAGGTAGCTGAAACTGGGTAGCTGAGAGTATAGTGGGGTGGGTTTCGTTAATATGAATTTATTAAGTTTCAATTGCTGAAGAGTCAAAATGAAAGAAATTGAATAATACCTTTTTAAACATACATTTTTCAGACCTGGTAAATTGCCGGGCCGTGAATTTGATTTTTCCCATAGTTTTAATGCATTTTAATAAAATTCTTATTCACTGTTAAGGAATCTCAATTATAAATAAAATGGTTGTTAGCATAATCAAATATATATAACGGTGGGGCGACATGGGATTATATTTTTTATTCAATTTGAAAAATGTAATTTTATATATAGGCGAATACAAAAATGAATATGTACGAAGATTTTGATAGTATACTGAACAAAGTCAACGGTAATTTTTTTACAAGATTGAGCGATTTAGAACAAGGTAAAAAGTATTTGGTGAAAGACATTGAACGGATGATTACTTCTTCCGGAGAGCGTGCACTTGTAAAATGTGATAGTGTAAAGTTTCAATTGCCTGAAAGTTGGAATGGGAGAATGTCATCAAATAATATAAAGGCGCTCTTACAGTCTGAAAACCCCTGTATGTAATATATAACGGAAAATAGATTTCCTGGAAGATAGGTCGAAACATGATGTTAAATTTACAATAGATTAAAATTTGTTTAGTTATTTTTTTTTTTAATGCGCCTCCATGTAGTGGTATTTTAAGAGAAGCTTTCTCATAACCAGTTATCTTTCTCATAGGCGGAGCTTTGGTGTAAGATAACAAACGCTAAAAGGAAATGACGTCTTTATAAACCAATTAAAATCAAGAGATAAACAAGTGATCTTTCACATAGGCGGAGCTTGACGCGAAGATAAAAGTTCACACATGGATAGACCTTGTGATCAGCTGTTGTTTATTGAATCTTACCACACCAATTGTATTTTTAAACAATTTTTTAAAATTAAAATATTGTGTTATACATTTATTGTTAAATCACTTATGAAAACGCTTGTTTATAAAGTAAAACATAGCTTAAGTAAGGTTTACGAATTTAATCCCGATCACGTGGTGATCACGTGATCAGCCTTCGACCTCGTCCTTCGACATTAGACCGCAGTATCCCCTCTTTACATCTACTCGCCGCACCTCCATCCTGGCGAGATATCTGCGGTACCACTGCTGGATCAGAATTGCCGCCTTCATGGCTGCGATACCACCAGACAGGTGTTATACAGCAATAGAAACAATCAGCAGTAAGTGACCACAGTCTATACTCTGGAAGATGGTCCAGGTCTAACGACGCCGCACCGCCATCCTGGCGAGTTATCTGCGGTACCACTGATGGATCAGGATGGCCGCCTTCATAACTGCTGTACCACCAGACAGATGTTAGACAGCAATAGAAACAATCAACAGTAAGTGACTACAGTCAATGCTCTGGAAGATGGTCATTAACATTAAATAACATAACATAACATGAACAATGTAAAAACAACATAAAATAAATTAAATTAAATGAAAAATAATAAGCGGGTTTCCTGCAACAAGGAAGAAAAGCAACTTATTTTATGCAATTATCAATATAACTCAACCAGGTGAAGCTACATTCCAAGTTGTATCAATTTAGGTTCAAAATTTAGGGAGATATAAAACTTTAATTTAAGAACAGCGTTAGGGCTGAGTATGCAGGATTGCTGCTACGGGGACTATCAACAAACAAATATTTTTGTTGAAAATGGAAATACCAATATACCACCACCAGGTCAAACCACATACTAGGTTTCATCAATTCAAGATATCAAATGTTAGTTTTCCTCTATAAAATAACATTGGACAACGTACTGTGTTCAGCATTTTTAATATCTCTGCAACGGTTGGACATAGAATTACAATTTAAACACCAAAATAATTGTTTTTTAGAGCTAAACTTATCGAGAAAAGCAATAATTGTGAGGTTTTTCGGTAAAACTAACTGGGGAAAAGCTAAAATCCTGTTTCACATAAGATTAACATAGGACATTTTATGAACACGTTTTTTTGGATTTTCTCCACATTCACTTAACCTAGTTTAATGATTAAAAATATTAAATTATTTGTTTTTGTGTGTTCTATAAAATATTCAGAGCCAAAATAATGTGTTTTTAAAGGTTTACAGTAAAAAATTATTTTTGGAAAATTGTAAACACTCTTCCACGGTCCTATCCTTTGGTTTTCGAACTTCTCTTTACACATTTGTGCCAAATATCATTGAAATCGCACGTTTTCCCCCAAAGTTATCGCGTTGACAGAAGCATATGTGTGGGGCACAACCCACCCCTAAAACCCCCCTTTAGATAAAGTTATCCGTCTAGTTTTCGAAATCTTTCTAGTAAATGCTACTTTACATGTATATGCCAAATTTCATTAAAATCGGACCTTTTTTATGGGTGTTATCGTGACATAAAAACTTCTGCAAATTCTACACATAATAATATATCAGTTTCCTGTGGAGGAAATTCACTATATAGGGCTAGTCGAAGTATAGCATTTATAATCCACCATTAAATAATAAGTTATTGCTAATTGCTGGAGTAAAACTAAATAAACAATTGAATGTGAATTGTGCTCAATCGTGTTAGGTATACAATGTAGTAATGAGAACACTGTTAAACGTTTTAACTGTAACAATTAACTGCATGAACAGCGAACTAGTTATTCAGCTGTTTAAGTGCAGAACATAATAAGGTGCAATTAACTGAGCGTCACGTGTTACTATCTACTTCTATATTTAACTGGCTAAGTTGTTTTACCGTTAAACGATAAAGCCTCCATACCCGTGTCAGACCCAATGGCAACTGAGGTTTCGTTATTGACTTCCACAGCCCATTGTCAACGAGTTCAACGTTGTTAATAATAGGACACGATTTAACCAACACCCACCTCCCACTCAATTCCCTTTCGAAATCGATTTGGATTGTGTTGAAAAAGTATATTTCCGATATGAATATAAGTTTCGCTACCGTCAACGGTGTCAATTTGTTTCTGACGCTTTAACATGCTAAACTACTCTAACTTGGATATAACTTGTTGTTATACGTAAATAATTTAGTTAAAAAGTAGTTTTAGATTTAGTTGTCACATAATTAAAAAAATAAAACATCAAATTAAAATACAATCAACAGGTAGGTTGATCGATCAGTTGTTATCATATATTTCATCACTAGTGCCGAAAGTGGTATTTTCTGGTGGCCATCTTGTTTTCCGTGTGAAGCGATAGCCAAGAGGGGAAATCTGATCAGGTTCCGGGAAAACACTTTAGTTACGAGCTATTTATAAATGATATTTTTCATCATACTGTAAACAATAAAAATAATAAATTATCTTTTTCGTCATACTGCTTGGAAAACGGCTGTTTGCGGGGCGAAAGTAGTTCTTTTCAGTCCTAGGACGGAAAAGAATCAGCTGGTGTCGAGGTCATCAGCTGTTCCGTTTCTGTCATTTATAAATATCAATGTAATGAATCTGCAACTTGTGTACCGTCGATTGTAAGTAATCTATTGTATCGAGAGATTTAATCAATCATTTTATCGATTGTAGTTCATTGTTGCACTGTTGTCGGTTTAAGTATATTTGTAACTTTTCAGTCCAACAAGATGAGTGACTCAGGAAATAAATATATATTACAAAAAGCCCAAGAAATTCAAGAAAGCTTATTACCAGCTAAATCTAGGAAACGCTAAGAGTCTGATTCCTGATATAGCTCGAAACGGTTGACTAAAGTATTCCTTCTTGCAATCGATAGTCCATAGCATTCGATATACTTATCGTTATGGTTAGTCTAACCTAACACTAACACAAACGTAACAGACAATAGATGAATACATCTGTAGTAACAGCTGTTTGTTTTAAATAGCAAGAACAAGATGGAAGCCATTTTGGGAGCAAGCTTTTAAAGGTAAACAAGTTGTAAAATATTAATTTTGAGAAAACAGTTAGCTTAATATATTGTGTGGTGAGACGAAAAATATAGTTCATCACAAAAGTGGCTTTTCGATCCTCGCTCATTTTCCGACCTCAGCTTCGCCTTGGTCGTTAAACTTGAGCTCGTCTCGAAAAGCGTCACTTTCCACCCTAGTGATGAAATATACTATTTCAGACATTTTTATCAGGTTTGCTGAGAAATATTTCTCACAACATAATGACATGTTTACTTTAATCTAGGAATTATACATCGAATTTCTTTATACTGCTAACTAAATTAATCAGAACAGTTGATTTCGGATGCAACACTGCAATCGGTAGACGCAGCAAGCTACTAGCGCTACTGGTGTCAAAATAACTAATAGCAGTGCGGAAAAAATCCCCAGCTGTTTTTATTGCACAAGGATGGAATAGTATATTTCGCACCAAGGGCCGAAAGTGGGGTTTTGCTGGCCCGAGATCGTCTTTTATGACCGAGACGAAGTCGAGCTCATAAATCGTTCGAGGGCTATGCAAAACCCTTTCGTCAGAGGTGTGAACGCTATTTTTCACCATACTACATTTATTAACGGGTTAAATGTGATCGGTCATAAAACACGAGCGGTCTCATGCAATCTCGGACTAAAAACAGTTAACCAATAAACAAATGATCGATAGTACAATGTTTTGAATTTTATTGTTATTTGTTCCAGGGTTTCAACCAAAGAACACAAAATAGTATGCACGTATTAACCAGGTAACGTCGAGTACGCTTGAATTCGGCCCTTGGGTGGAAAAACTCTACTTTCGGTATTCAAAAGACGTTCCGAAAACAGGTGATTACAGCGTAGTGTGATGAAAAAGTATAAATGTTGGTACTCACAGCTGATATCAAAAGACCTACTTTCGGCACAGTGTGATAAAGATTTTGTTTAGTTAAGAAAAATAGCGCTTTTGATACCTCTGGAACCACTACTCTAGTTCTATACTATACTCACTCCTCTCGGCCTTAGGCATGCTGAACTCGCTGTTCTTCTTGAAGCCCCGGAAGAGATTCCTGGGTGACAGCGCCGCCAGGAAGGCACCAACGCCGTTGTGTTTGACGACCTCCTGACAGGAGCCGCTCTGGTGGCGCCGCATGTCCGCGTCAGACGAAGAGCTCTCAGAGGAGCAGCTGAGGTCGGAGGAGGTGTGGTGGCACCCGCAGCTTGGCAGCGTCCCACAGCCGAGCATCGCGGCGCAGCAGGCCACCGAGCATCACGGCGTCGGCGACGTCTGAGGGCACCGCGGCGCCGGCCCCATCCTCATGGTGCTGGAAATGGAATTTTGGAATTCAATAATTATGTAATAAAACAAATGAGTTATACTAAAAGTCGCTACTCTAGTTACACCGAATATGTTCCTGCGAATATCCTTAAACGTTTTCCGTAGAAGGCTGAAACAGTTTTGAGCAAACCCGAGGAAAATTAAAAATTGCGATAAGTAATCATATGAACAAATAAAATCGTTGTCTGCAATAGATAACTCAGAAATTTTTAGGGCCAAAGGGGCTCAGTCCTAAAGGATTTTAAAACATTTTCTTAATGTTTATAAAGGTAGAAACTATAACGAACACTGGTTTAATGACGTGATAGGGCTTTATCTCGTAATATTTACTAATTTGATTATTTATTGAAAATAATATATGTTGGTACTCACAGCTGATATTGAAAGTAGCTACTTTTGGCACAGTGTGATGAAGATATATTTGTTTAGTTAAGAAAAATAGCGCTTTTGTTTCCTATGAAATAATGACCCAACCACTACTCTAGTTCTATACTATACTCACTCCTCTCGGCCTTAGGCATGCTGTAGTGAGGTTTTAATGAAACATGCCCTTAATAATTCGGTTCACTGAGTTCATGTATTGTTTCTGTATATTTTCCACACCTAAAACTAATGAGCTAAGTTTAAAAACAATTTGTTATGCTGCATTCTGTGGTGAACTTAGTGAACTTCTAACGTCGTCTTAAATAAGTGTCTAATGAAATTAACTTTCATACCAACTTAATGGATTTTAAAGTCTGAAGGGTAGGTCCTGTAATATTTATTATTATGAGAACTAAAACGAACATATTACTTCCACGAAAATATAACTAGGTTTTCTCCCAAAAACAATTTTAAATAACACATTTAAAATATACTACGCAGATTTAATGTATTCCAAAACTATTATTTAACTATATTGATTTATTGTTAAAATTATACAAAATAATAATACCGACAACAAATGCTGTTGATTTAAATCACAGTTGACGTATTTGAAACCGAGAACCATGGGTAGCTACAATATGTTCAAACAGTACTTCAGCTCTTGTCACACTATTTCCTCAGCCGCTCCTATGAACTTTAAAGCTCTTACACATTTTAGATAATTCACGCCATTGAATAGTATTTTTGGTGAGGAGGTTGTTCATCAAACAAACGACGTGACGGTTTATATATCCTCTTTTTGATACTATATGTGTCATTCAACTAAATAGAGATGTTATATCACAAACGACGGAACGCTCTAAATCTTTATTTGTTAAGTGTTTTGGTTTTAATAAAAAAAGGACAAACCTATAAAATATTTAAAATATTTCAAGCATGTTATTTTTTATGTTAATAACTTATATATTACCACTACCTCACAGGTATGCTGTATTTTATAAGGATATGTTCGTTTTTGTGCAATGAATATTAGGTGTTAAATAATTATTCGCGCAGTCCTTAATTTTCACCAGTCGGAAGTCTAATGAAAACAACACAGTAAATGCAAAAAGAAAAAGGAAACACGTCAAAGTTCTAATTCATAAATTTTCGAAACAGTGGCACTATCCTTCGGCGGAAGTCTAAACTACGTAGTGATTGAAAGTACGTTGTTATCATCTGTTTTAATATCAGGAGTTTTGTTATGTTTGTTTACAACTGAAGTAACCTTCAATTTTGAAACAGGACAACTAGTTTGTATTAATAGCCATTGAGAAAGATCCGATTTTTATGGTAATTATAAATTAATATATAAAAAGGTTAAGGTAATAGTTTTGCTATCACTTAAGAGTAAAGCAAAAGTATAGTAAGTATGTAAAGCAAAATTATGTAAAATAAAAAGCTAAGTTGTGCTTTTTGTTTTATTTTGTTAAAATCAACGATTATTTATGTTTATTTGATTAACAGTCTAATATTACTCAGCAAAAATATAACACCATTGAATGACAAAGTTTAGTAAAATTCTCATTAAATGTCAAATGGCTTCTTAAACGTTAGACGACTACCGTTAAAACAAGATGAAAATCTCCTAATTCTAACGTCTGCAGGGAAACAGTAACAGAATGGTGTTTAGCAGTAAAGCTAGACCTGTTATGTGACACTACAAGAGTGGCTGGTGGCTTTATTGTTGTCTGAAACTAATAGACGAATGAGACGTTATGTCCTGAGATGGCTTGTCTTTATGTTTGGTGATTTATGAAGATAGGAGTTCAATCAATACATGTTAAGTGTGATTTAGTTATATGCTGGATATGTTCAAAAATATCTTTGCGCTTAATTATACTAATATTTTTAAATTATAAGGTTTGCAAGGAAAATATTTGTAGATGTTCCCTCTAATAAATTAGTTGAGAATTAAAATTTGATAAAGAAAATGTTATATTTGTGTTAAAAAAGTAATACCTCTTTTATATTCATCTGCAATACGTTTTTAAATTTAAGATCAATAAAGATATTCATTATAATTATCATCCTGCCGAGCTCTACTTTAATAGTTTATAGATAGCTGGGTTGAACATGGGATATTTTTTAAGTTAATTGATCATAAAATACAGTATAGTTGTATTTATGATATATGTAAGGTCATCAATAACCCATAAATTATAAACCTTAAATATGTAAGGTATAATCATCCTTATCTTTGGGTAAGCCCAACATTAGGTGTTCTCTCCGAGCCATACTCAACAAAGGCTCAACTAATTTTAACATCTAGATTATCAAAGTTGTTTGTTATTTATATATTAGACAATGGGTCTCAAAATTTTATTCACAGTAATGCCATAGATAAAGTTCAATATTGGGCCAGGCAGTGGTGATGCCCTATGGCGAAGAACCAAACAATGCCCCATTGTTGTGATTGAAACCATGTTAATTAAATTGCATACTAAGTTCCAGAAACGCAGCTTAACAAAGAGATCAGATGTAAAAACGAGTTCGCACGAAGCACGCTGACGTGAGGGAAGTGAATTTCCAAATAAAAACTTTTAAAACTCAAAATCAGTGTAAAAACATACATTTGTCCAATTTTTATTGAAATCTGAAAACATTGATTTTTTGGCTGTTCTGATACTCCTGGTTTCATTTACTTGCAAAGCTGGGAATACAATTTTGCCCAATATAAGGTTAGGAGAAGGTCCAGACAGGCTTTAAAGTAGGTGTGAGGTTGCTGGGGATGATAAAAGTACTCTAACAAAGGAATAACAGGCTTTTCTCGTGTAAAACCCCCATAAGACAACGTACTGTGTTTAGTCAATACACATTTTCTTTAATAACTTGGTAAATATTTATGCTAGAATGACGAGAGAGGGCTTAAAACTTTCCCCTCTCTAATTCCCATCCTTCTACATGCATTCATTTTACATCTGGGGCTTTTCTGACCATTTATGGGCCAAAGAACTCGAAATTTGAAAGATTAATCCCCCAAAAAAGGGGTTTAGGGTTTTCCGATTGTTTTGCCCAACGAACTTGTCCAACTGATTACAGAAAGGAACGTCCCTATCAAATTTGAAGTAAATCAGACAAAAATTGCGACCGCTAGAGTGCAAACACACATATATATATATATACATATATATATATATATATATATATATATATATGTGTGTGTTTGCACTCTAGCGGTCGCAATTTTTGTCTGATTTATAAAATTTTATATATATATATATGTATATATATATACACATATATATATACATATATATATATATATATACATATATATATAAAATTTTGAACGACCCCCCAAAGCGTGTTCAGGGGGTCATGTTAGGAACTTCTATGGTGGTCCCGGGCTTAAGTTTCACCGTGCGTGTCATGCTAATAGTTCACTTTCCAAAGGAAATTCACTAAAGAGGATAAGTTAAGTAGTAACTGAATTTATAAATGGAAATTGTGATGCCCAAAGGTGTTTGTTTTAGGTTCTCTTAAGGTTCAGTCAAAGCTCGAGGTGGTTAACGGGTGAGGTGAGTTTACATTGCCTATGCAACATGGATACCGAGGAATATATATTGGGAAACCGTAAGACGAGTTTCATAGATAGTTGTCTATCATACATTAATTAAAAAAATCCTCAATCCATTTATAATCGTATTTTTGGGGAATTCCTAGTCTCCTAATAACAGATTGGCAAATTTAAATAAACAAAACACTAAACACAAAAACACTAAATGTTATTACGGATGGAAAATATGACACTTAAAATTATAGTTTATAAATATTTATAAACCATAATTTTAAGTGTCATATTTATAAACTATAATTTTAAGTGTCATATTTATAAACTATAATTTTATAGCTGCAATTCAAATCAAATTATTCCCTATGTTAATCTTATGGGCTAGAAACGAACTTTGAGAGCTTGTAGGGCAAAGCCCGTGTTCAAGAGTGTATGGAAACCCCAAAAGGCATCTAGAGCTTTCGATTGATACCAAACATGTAAATAAAATAATATTTTTAGGGGTCGAAAATCGCCGAACAAAAATCAAGACATTCTTTTAATAATATAGATAATGAGAAATCTCCAGCGAATTCCTGTATTTAACATTAGCAGATTAAACAAAAGTAAACCTCCACAGAGTCCCTTGATTAACTTAACAAAACAATGTTAAAATATATTCTTGTTAAAAATATGTTATCATCTTATATTATCTTATACACATATATCTTAATATCTTATCATTATATTATTGATAGAATTAATGTTTAACACCACGTTTGGTAAATAAATATAAATAATTGAACTGCTAATAATAAAAAAGTCCTAAATTATTCATTTTGATTTCACGAAACAATTATGTCTAAACTGTAAGTGGTTTTCTCTAACTTGTGAAAATTTCAATCGGCCGACATTTTTTAGTGGGTTGAGATAGAGACCTCTAGTTTATGTTGTTTGTTTTCTTTACTGAGGGCCTTTCAAATGAGGGGTCACTCAATGTGGCATTATTTTCAATAACTTTGTGTTACCCCCAAAATACCCCATTTTAAGGTCGTGGGCAAAGTAGTGATACTGACCAAAAAGTAAAATTTTATATCCCCTGAAGGTGTATAAGTTCGTGGTGGATAAGTTCGTTTTTGTAGTACTATCCGTTCAAAAGTAAAGAGGAAGTCCCGAGACTTTTTATTAACCCTGTATAAATAACAACATAGGTTTACGCGATAATAAACCATTCACATCCTTAGTTGCCTTTACATCAGGCAATGTTCTTTACACTTGAGGGAGAAGATTCAACTTTCTACATATGAAAACTATTTTCGGTTCAGAGTTTTTTAAAAGAACGAAGAAACAAGTATATTGATTTTATGTTACTGTATAAAAAGGAAGTAAAAATCTTTCTTCCGTTAAACGTTTACATTAGAAAGAATGTAATGCTAAAGAAAAACTTTGAATTAAAACAACAATAAGACAAAATCACTTAGATTTAATCAAATTAAATGATAATTAAAAATTATAACTGGTTAAGTAATAATGCACTCATCACAAATTCTGAAATGTCGAACTTTAAATCCTACCAAATAATAGAATTAAGTTAATACATCGGATCAAGTTTATATTTCAAAACTATGGGAATTTTACGACTCTGGGGCTAACCTCACTAGCCATAAACTGGAAATACTTGTCTTGCGAGATGAACAGCATTCCGGTCGTTTCACTCCTATAATAATGTCCCCCAATGATAAAATGGTAAAATAGCAAGCATCTTTCACGTTCCCACTTTTCACGTTTATTTTCTTGCATCACTTTAATCCCCACCTTCTTTGCATATATGTTAGTTAACATGTTCAAGTGGAACCTAAATCAAGTGGCTATAAATAATACATACAAAGAACTGGGCTGGTTAAATATTTAGTCAATAAATATGAATAAACAACGTACGTCATTCCACATAATATTTACAATTAACATAGATGATGTAAACGTGTCAAGTTGACTTTTCCGTGGCCATAAAATGGTACGATTGTTGAGCAATCAAAACGCAATTAAACTGCTTGGTCTGACTGACTGATATGATAGAATAATGTGATACCTATGTAATATAAGGCTGTGTTCTCAATGTCAGTTAACTGGAAAACATGAGTACAGAATACCCGATGAACCCTTTCAGAGGTCCCTCATTCTTGGTAAAATATTCATTTTACAGGCCGCCAAGAGCTAAACAATCAGTTAAAATTTAAACGTTTTGTGCATAATCATATACAGGGTGGAAAAAAGTCTATTATCGGTGTAATATCTTTAAAATTATTTGAGTAACAAAACTAAAACTTTGCAAAATGATTTAGGGTCTAAAAGTCTATTTTTCAAGGTACATACTGACATTGCACCTCCAAGGGGGAACGGTCCAAGGAGTCAGATGAAAATGTTAAATAGAAGCATAGGTAAAGATGTACATCAGTTTTAAGGCCTAGTCTAGCTAGGTTAAATACCACAAACCGCACTTAAAAAAATGTATTCGTTACAAATTGGTGGCTGCTTAAATAATTTGTAAAACTGTTAGAATATTTTACACCTATAAATAAAATATTTATACTGTATTATACCAAAATAGTATAATACCGTTTCCAGACTTTTTCCACCCAGTATATTAGCTCCCATATATCACATACGTTTCTAATCATACATACTGATATACGTTACTTTAGCTAATGATACAGCTAGATTATATCAATTATTTATTCATTTGATACTGTAAAAAGGTTACTACAATATTCTTTTGTTGCGTTAGTAATCTTTGGTGTTTAATCAATGACAAGTTTTAGAAAATTAAAAAGAGGGCTCAGAGAAAACAACGAACGATTTAACAGTTTTTCATTAGGTAGTTGTTTTCACAGAGCCTAATGTTATTGGAGGAAGTGAACCCCACGAAGAAAACTGATTAGCTTTCTCCTAAACCTGTTACGCCGTCAGCCCAGACTTGACGACTTTCCTTTGTGAATACATTGGAGTAATTCATAGAAACGTTCTTTAAGATGGCTATCTTCAAAGAAAATGCTAAATCAAAAAATCATTTTCATTTGATCATTTTGGGTTTATTTTCATATCTTAAATTAAACTTTTTGATAAGAGGTGTCCAAATACATCACATAAACTAAAAAATGCTTTAACATTTTTTGGTTTTCCTAAAGAAACCATTTAAATAATACAAAATGTTGCACATATAACATTAATGAATGACTGTTTCTGTGGGTTACTCGAAATTTGTGTCTAAGGCTTTCACACTTATTTAATTGAGTCATAAAACAAAAGTTTATAACATCGTTGTTCTTTCATGCAGTAAACCCGGCTAGAGTTTGTTAGTTATGAACAGAGTAAACTCGCATTGCTCATGTACCATAATGAGCTTCGTATTCGTTATATGTGAAACATTGGAAGCATTTATTTACAAACAGTAAATTTTTATATATTTATATACAAACAGTAGTTTCTCTTCTCTCATTTTTTGCTGTGGTTAAATCACTATTGTTATAAAAATGAGCTGGTGTCCTGTCTGCTTGTCTATCTGTCCGTCTATTGTTCCATCACGCTAAACCTCTGGACCAGTTAATTCTGCTTAAATCTTGCACAAATATCATACTAATAATATTTTACATGTGAAAGTATGGATGTTTGTGCGTAACTCTGAAGTTCCATCACGTGAAAACTACGGGACCGATTGAGCTGAAATTTTGCAGAGAGGTACTTGATAGTCCTGAGTAACATATAGGCATATTAAAGTTGTGAAAATCCTATAGGGCTATGCCCCACGGGGGTTCAAAGTTCCCATGTATTCCTTATGGACAATCATTTTTGTTTGAGCTGATGAAAATACAAACAGCTGATCTTGATTCGTACTAGTTCCACAGGCTAACCACAGAATGCAGCACACAAAACAATTATAGTTTTAGCGAATTTCCCCTACAGGGAAGAAGCTATTACCGTAGTCGGCATGGTAAGACCTAGGCCCGGGACCATGTTAACTTTTCATTTTGAGATCCCCAGACCCCAAAAACACCATCCGTTCGAAACTATATATATATATGTGTGTGTGTGTGTGTGTGTGTGTGTGTGTGTGTGTGTGTGTGTGTGTGTGTGTGTGTGTGTGTGTGTGTGTGTGTGTGTGTGTGTGTGTGTGTGTGTGTGTGTGTGTGTGTGTGTGTGTGTGTGTGTGTGTGTGTGTGTGTGTGTGTGTGTGTCCGTGGGTCCGATAACTCTCATAAAAAAGGTACGATTTTGATGAAATTTGGTACAAATGTGTAAAGCAGCATTTATGACTTCAAGTTCGAAAACCAGACAGATCGCCCCATGTTTTCGCCATTGGATTCAACTTTAAAAACACACAATTTGGTGTTTTTATCATTTCTCTACGTTTGGTTACAGAGATATTGAAAGTGCTAAACACAGTACGTTGTCCAATGTTATTCTTATGGAGAACAAGACAAAATTTATATCTCGCTTATTTTTATGAACATATACTAACGAAACTTGGTTTACAGCATCATCTGGTTGTGGGCTATAGTTATTTGCACAAAAAAAATCAATTTTTAAGGATTATTTCTGTGGCAGAAAACCTGCGTACTCAGCCCCCATGTTATTCTAATGGAAAATAAGTAAAACGTAATGTCTCCCCTAATTATGAACATAATTTAATAAAACTTGGTATGTGGCTTCACCTAGTTGAGTTATATTGATGTTCACATAAAAATCCATTTTTTATGTGCCTTTTGCAGCAAACCTGCGTACTCATCCCCCATATTATTCTTATGGAGAATAATTAAAATTGTGTAAATCGCTTATTTATGAATGAATATTGATCAAACTTGGTATGTGGCTTCACTTAGTAGAATTATATTTATATTTACATAAATACCAATTGTTTGTGATCCTTGTTTCAGCAAATCTACGTACTCATCCCCAATATTATTCTTATGGAGAATAATTAAAATTGTATATATCGCTTTTTTATGAATATAGTTTTATGCAACTTGGTATGCGGCTTTATGTGGTATTAAGACATATATTATGCATTGGAAATTCGCTGAGTATGCAGGTTTGCTGCTACGGGGGTATTTATATATAATTCGCGGGGAGAAGCCTGCGGTTAACAGCTATTAGTATACAAACCCAGGAGTGTAATTTGTTCCTTATTCAAATAATTTACATAAACAGCTGTTATAAGGATTTAACTACAGGTTTAAAATTGTTATACTCTGAACTTTTAGCCCGTTGCGAAGCAGGGGTGTAGCAGCTATTAGCAAATAAATTTTAATTATCTATTAAAGAACTCGTATAATTTATTAAACAATGCAATTATCCCTATGCACTCTCCCTTCTTTCACAAAATCAGCTTGGTGAAAATGTTAGTAAAGGGTAATTCAAGATTTAAGTACAAATTGTATTATCACGTATATCGTGAATAGCTTTATGAAGAACAAGATAGCTTGGAGGAATACAAAATCATAGATAGCAGCTACTTGTACAGTTTTCTCACGTATTTGACCCATCTCCTCGCGATGTTCTCAGACTCAATAGATCCATCTGCATACCATCCACTTTTTTTAGAATAAAGGGATCTTAAAGAAAGGGTCTGTTTTTTTAAATCCTCCAAAGTGAATGTTCAAAAAGTTCCGTTACTGGAAATATGTTAATTATGTATGTGAATTAACAAAATAAACGCATTTAACGTGATTAACTGTTGTGTTGGAACTTCAATATTTTGATCAAACACATTCAACAATCATTGTTTGTTTTGATTATTTATGTTTCGTACAGTATAAACAAAAGATATTCATAAAATTAAAATAATACTAATGTAGTTGTTTATACGCCTCTTTAAAGTAAACAATACTTTACATCATACTACATTAACAGGCATAATATATTTATTTCAAATATTTTTTTTCGCTTTGGCTTTAGGGAAATTCCCCTATAGGGAAGAAGCAATTACCGTAGTCGGCATGGTAAGACCTAGGGCCGGGACCATGATAACTTTTCGTTTTGAGGTCTCCAGATGCCAAAAACACCATTCGTTCGAAACTGTATATATATGTCCGTGAGCACGATAACTCTCGTAAAAATAATCCGATTTTGACAACATTTTCTATAAACGTGTAAAGCAGCATTTACAACTTTAATTTAGAAAACCACACAGATCGACCAATCAGAAGGGGTATTTTGGGGGGTTTGTACCCCAAAAATGGGTTTTTTGAGTTTTTTACATATAATTTTTGAAAAAGTCAAATTTTATTTTTTTCCATTGGTATCAGCTTTAAAAGACGCACAATTTTGTGTTTTAATCATTGCTCTACGTCAATTGGTTACTTAGACATTGAAAGTGCTAAACACAGTACGTTGTCCTATGTTATTCTTATGGAGGATAAGACAGATTTTATATCTCGCTTATTTATCAACTTATCCTGACGAAACTTGGTCTATTGCTTCATTTCATTGTGGTCTATTGATATTTGCACAAAACCCATTTTTTGGCCCTTAGTTCTCGTAGCAGCAAACTTGCATACTCAGCCCCCATGTTATTCTTATGGAGCATAAGTAACGTGTTATCTCCCTTAATTATGAACATAAATTAATAAAACTTGGTATGTGGCTTTATCTAGTTGAGTTATATTGATATTTTATAAAAACCCATTTTTAGGGTTCCTTATTTCAGCAAACCTGCATACTCAGCCGCCATGTTATTCTTGTGGAGAATAATTAAAATGTCATAAATCGTTTATTTATGAATGTATATTGATTAAACTTTGATTCCACAAAACATAAAAAGTCATTAGTAGGGGGCATTGGATGGTTCAAAACCAGCAAAGGCGTGCGAGGAGGAATGAGGAATCGCCCCCCCCCCCCCGTCACGTGACCCATTAACCTAACTTAAACCTGGCGCCTGGCGTGAGGAGCCTGAGGAGCCCCCCCCCCCCGACGCCCCCCCCCGACGCCCCCCCCGACGCCCCCCCCGACGCCCCCCCCCTCCGACGCCCCCCCCGACGCCCCCCCCGGTCGCCAGCGGCACTTTTCGTGATGACCTTGAACATGAGGAAAAAACTTTCGAAAATTAATAACTAGCCTATTTATCCATCGATTCCCACGGGACTTTTTCCAGAGTGTAGGCCTATCCCAGAGGAAGCGAATGACGTAAGAACCCCATAGATCCGCCATTAAACAAGGCCGCTATTAATTTATAACCGCGTTTTCCTTATGGGATCTCAGCTGTTTACCAACCGATTTTGACGAAACCTCACCACATGTCAGGCGGCGGTCTAAGTAAACCATCGCTTAAAGAAAATTGAAAATCCACCGTTAAACAGACCCGCTATTAATTTTTAACCGCTTTTTCCTTATGGGACCTCAGCTGTTTAAAGACCGATTTTGATGAAACTTCACCACATGTCAGGCGGCGGCCTAAAGAAACCATCGCTTAAAGAATATTGAAAATCCACCGTTAAACGGGCCCGCTATTAATTTTCAAACGCGTTTTCCTCATGGGATCTCGGCTGTTTGCCGACCGAATTTGATGTGACTTCGTTACACGTTGTATGCCGGCTTGACTAAGCCAAACTGCGAGCGGCTCCGTGGAGTCACATGTCGAGGCGCGTGCTAGGGCCTACGTGACTGCCCGGGGTTGTTTACTCATCAGCGACCTCCTAGAAGCTTCCAGAGTGTTGTGGACGTTATCTATCATTTTTTCTTTTTTTATTCTTTAATATATTTATTTTATTCATAAAAGTTATGCTTAACCTACCCTCCATTTACTACAACCCTCGCATATATCGGGGGATTAGCTTCTCGAAGGAGCCAAACTATGACGTTGCGACATGAGACGTGTGTCGCTATTGAACTCACGTCTCCCAGGTCAGCCCTAAGCTGTCGACATTTGTGTGGGGCTAACGGTCTATCCAACCAGAAGTCAATATATAATCTACCGAAGAAGCATCTCGTGTAATAATACACCGTTTGTAGAAACACCTCAGCGTCTATTGAATCTACTTCTGTTATTGTGGAATTGATGTGAAATGGCTTTGTTACGAGGTAGGGCCCGACTGGCTCTGTAACGATTGCAAACAAGTGGAACATGGTGTACCGCTTGTCAGTAATGCTAGAAGGAGACTGGTGAGTAGGACCGAAGCTGTAAACAACTCGGTAGAAACCTCCATGACGTCATCCCTATGCCTACGTGATCAAGCGCCAGCCATGGTTTTTATGTTAAACAAGAAACCGCCAGTACTAATGACCTGTTTTCGAGAGAGAGAGTAAACGGCTTTAGCCGAGTAAACAGATTCAAGTAGTAAACAAGGGGCTGCCAGCCTCTGTACGGTTCCTCACCCTTGTATTACTGGGCTCAAACTGACGATCGAGATGAGGAAGAGGTTACCAGCCCTCTGTGTAATTCCTCACCCTTGTATTACCGGGTTCAAACTGACGATCGAGATGAGGAAGAAGTCGCCAGCCCTCTGTGCAATTCCTCACCCTTGTATTTACTGGACTCTGGTAAACTGACGATCAGATGAGGAAGAGGTCGCCAGGCCTCTGTACAATTCCTCACTCCTATATTACCGGGCTCAAACTGGTGATTGAGATGAGGAAGAGGTCGCCAGCCCTATGTGCAATTCCTCACCCTTGTATTACCGAGCTCAAACTGACGATCGAGATGAGGAATAGGTCGCCAGCCTTCTGTGCAATTCCTCACCCTTGTATTTACTGAGCTCTGGTAAACTGACGATCAGATGAGGAAGAGGTCGCCAGGCCTCTATACAATTCCTCACTCCTATATTACCGGGCTCAAACTGGTGATTGAGATGAGGAAGAGGTCGCCAGGCCTCTGTACAATTCCTCACTCCTATATTACCGGGCTCAAACTGGTGATTGAGATGAGGAAGAGGTCGCCAGCCCTCTATGCAATTCCTCACCCTTGTATTACCGAGCTCAAACTGACGATCGAGATGAGGAAGAGGTCGCCAGCCCTCTGTGCAATTCCTCACCCTTGTATTTACTGGGCTCTGGTAAACTGGCGATTAAGATGAGGAAGAGGTCGCCAGGCCTCTGTACAATTCCTCACTCCTATATTACCGGGCTCAAACCGGTGATCGAGATGAGGAAGAGGTCGCCAGTTCCTCACCCTTGTGTTTATCGAGGTAACTAATAGGACTTGTTTTCCTGTTCACAGGCGGTGCATCCTCCCCGACAGCATCCACACTCTACCGTGAGGCATAAGGACAGGGTCAGCGACATGCTGACTCGACCATGTTGGAATTTCCGTACAAGAATATGTAACTATCTAGTTTCAAGGAACCACTGTGCCTTTGATGGTTTTGAATCGACTACTGCCCCCTCCCCCCGACCGACATCAGCATGCAAGTGAGGCTCCGCGGCGTCACGTGTCGAGGCGCGTGCTAGGACCTACGTGACTGTCCCAGCCTGTTTACTCATCAGCGGTTCCGGGAACTGTTTACCGCTTACATTACACTACCAAGCTCCTCTGGAGGGCGATGCGGTGGAAAGTTCCACGGCCGAGGCCTCCTCCCGACCGGAGTGCTATTTATGAGCGCGTCCTCAAGGTTTTAGTCAGTTTGTCTTTGGAGCTCTTACTGTGCGGGCGAAGTATTGCCGTCTCTGTGATACACCTTGAGTTCCGAAGCGACAACAGCTACGAAGAGATCATGGACAACATCGAGTGGGATTGTGCCATCACAGACGTCGAGTTGGAAGATGTATGTGTTGCAGCGGAAACGTCAATGAATAGCAATGATAAGAAGAGGCCATTTGACGATGAAGATGATTACTTTGAAGGTGATGAATTCTACAACCAAAAGGACGACGATGATTGCACCTTGAAGCATTTCCATAAAAAGAGGCTATGGCGCAATGACAAAAAGTTCAAGCACGTTCATGAACCAAAGGTGTATTCAACCATCCAAGATCTTGACGACGCTCTGTACTCCAAACAACGGGGAATCAACAGCATGTGGAACCATTGTCCGCTGGACGACTTGGAATGGGAATATTGGCAGCGGGACATGGACTACAAGATGAATTTCTACCCTATTGAAGAGGAGCACATCTACGCCATTGAACATGAGCAGAAGTACATGATGCTTGTTGAAATGTGGTGGAATCAACGAACGGATGAACTCCACCCAGATGAAATAACAAAGTTTTTCAACATTAAAAAATAAATATTTCCCAACACCTTAGCCTCCACCTGATTCCACCATCATAATCGGCCTTTTTCAAGGCCACAAAAGCTTTTCATGTTAGGGATTAGAAGAAAATCTTTCTAATAAGAGGAGATTTCCCTTCTCTCCCTTCCCTCGATCTCTGTACCTTAAAGAAATAAAAATAGAAAATTAAATCAACCGAACACCAGTTGTCAAACACCCACGGGCTCATTCTTGTTCGGGAGTTTGAAGTGTGTGTTTGTGTAATAGTGTTGCTGTGTGACGTTCTGTCAGAGTGTTCACCCGACGTTTTGATCTAACCTATAAAATGAACCAGTTAACCGCCTATGTGTTTAATGATCAGCCTTTGTCTGTACTGTTTGACAGCAGCGATAATCCATGGTTCAAAGCTAAGGATGTAGCTACAATATTGGGCTACGCTAACCCTAAAGAAGCAATCAGAGTATATGTTAGAGAAAAATATCGCAAAACAATTCCTGAAGTATGGGGGAGCGAAAATCTCCCCCTAACCTATAATGAGAAACATTCAATCTTTCTTAAAGAGCCGGGATTATATTCGTTACTTATGAAATCTAAAATGCACATTGCTGAGAAGTTTCAAGATTGGATCTTTGAAGAAGTTTTGCCATCCATTAGAAAAAAAAAATGGTCAGTACAGACTTATAAACGAGAACCAAAGGCTGCTACAATCACTTACGAAGTCGCTAACAAATAACCGAAAGCTAGATCAAACAAACTCTGAGTTTAAAACTACAAATGATATATTGTGTATGGAAAACCAATCCATGAATCAAACGCTGATCGAACAGACACCTAAAGTGGCAGTGTTGCCTGAAGATGTAAATCTGAAGCATATATTTTGTGTAATGATTAGGGAAACCCTTCTAGAGCAGTACGGAGTTTGTGAATACAAGTGCATTCGAACACAGAGGAGGAATTTCAAACAAGCCTTGAAAAAAGCAAAGGAAGAAGGATTTACAATGTGCTACTGTAGAGAAAATGTCCCCAACGGCATAAACATAGTGAATAAGGCTAAAGAAGTGATGAATAGTTACGGCATGCACATTGACTGCAGATACAACAACATCCTAACCTCGCACAATTTCATGAATATAGTTGAACATATCATTGACAATGTATAGGTCTGCGCTTGTGGACACGTTCCAGAACCTTCAACGCTTGTCAGGTAGTAACAGTCGATACGTGCTCCAAAGATGACCAGTGCGGATGATGCAAGAAAAGTAATCACCATATCAATGAACAAAATACGTTATAAACGTAACAACATCCGAGAAAGGCTCGCAATCAAGTTAGTTTTGGATAGAGCGAGAGATGTGTTTGAGAGAAAATATCATACGAAACAGCATACTTATGAAGAAAACAAAAATATTGAATATCATGTAAAAGAATATAACTATGAAGAAAACAAAAATATTGAATATCATGTAAAAGAATATAACTATGAAGAAAACAAAACAGACTGTTAAATTTAACGAGGAGCTAAATACACAGTACACTTACGAGCCCTGTGAGGATGTACAACAATTATCGTGGACTCAAATCGCAATAGATGAAATAAGATTCCGCAGACCGTTGGAACTGATGTTGGGTGAAAAAATCAAACATCTAACCTATTGCAACAAGATGTGTCACAGCGAGTGCATACAGTTTACTTCAAGGGTGAGCAGACGCACCACCAGTCCGTAGTACGGTTGAAGTCACACGGTAAGGACGTGAACATGGACGCTTACGCTTCTGCGGACGACTATATCAAATCGTTTATTCAGGAGATTGAGGTTATGAACAATAATGCTAGTGATCAGACATTGGCATCACCTCAGACGTCATCTGTAAAACCGATCACGGCCTGCAAGAGAGAAAGGAGGCTGAGGACGAAGACAACGGATCCAAGGCGATCAAGCGAGCCAAGGGAGTCGCCAAGGGGGTTGTTAAAAACGTCCTAACCCCTGACGACTACAGGGAATGTCTGTTTGACGGGGTGTTGAAAACCACCGTCAACACCCGTTTCCAGTCGTACCTGCACCGTGTCTTCACCGTACAAGTAGAAAAGCTATCCTTGAGCCCGGCCGATGATAAACGCTACATCTTGGCTGATGGTATCCACACCTTACCTTGGGGGCATAAGGTCATCCCACCACTGCCCGCAGCAAGAAGTCGAGACAATCTCGAGGAGCAGCAAGGCGGACCTATGGAGGTGGATGAGGAGGAGGACATGGACGAAGAGTTCCCGGTGTAAACAGAACTAGGCTAATTTTTTTAAATATAATTAAGTATATTTTGTAAATAGTATTCGTAAGCAAATATAGTCAAACAGTTTAGTTTACAGCATACATCTGTGTTGTTACTACCCCTTGCATTTCCCTGACATTTACTTTCAAAAGACTCTTCTAATGCAAACTGAATTTTGTAAAACTATCATGTTTTCAAAACAAAACTTTCAAAATTGTTAAAAATTCGATATTCTTTCTTAAATACTAAAGAGAAAGACAAGTGAAAACAACAGTTAACGAGAAACAACAACATTTATTGAAACACAATAAGAATATACACACAAACATATTACAATCAAGAACTCAAAAGGTATTTACACAAAAATAGACTTAAGCGAAGATGGAGTAGAAGAGCCTACGGACCAGTGCTTCGTTATGGTGGGAGCGACCGGGTCGAAGAGCTGCACGTAGTCGCTGAGTGGTATATCGAGGACCGTCCGACAGTACAGGTATGAACGCGCGACGTTCATGCATCCCCAAACCTAACTTAAACCTGCGTCGCGACGTTCATACATCCTCAAACCTAACTTAAACCTGCGTCTGTAAACCTAACCTAAACCTGCGTCTGTAAACCTAACGCACGCATTGGCCTACCTTAAGTAGTGAAGTCGTGGACCGCGGTTACGTCATCACCCCGTGCCTACGTGACTGCCCCAGGCTGTTTACTCATTAGCGATAATTGCCGCGATTTCGAGAATTGTCCACCGCCTTCTACTGTACGGTACGTAGCTATGTTACTTAAGTGATTGTCATCGCTTCCTTCATTCAGTTTGTCTAGTGATGTTGCAAAGTAAACACAAACATGGCTAGTGCAATTGAAGTGGATGAATCAGTCCAGACGTTGTTGAAGGAGTTGGAAGCGATGGAAGGCTACAGCACCATGTACTTTTCTCCACGAAGTCCTGAACAACCACCGCCAGCACCATCACTGAAACGGTCAGTCGCCACACCATCGAAGCTGGCGACCTGGAAATGTCCATACTGTGAGGAGTCGTTCACGTCGCGAGATGGACTTCGTCTTCATCATCGTCAGCACCACCTCTGTGTTAGAAGGAAGCGAAGAAACAATCGTTCCTCACAACCGAGATCGTTCATACAAACCTCAGCAGGAAGAGGTCCGCAGAAAGTCAACACATGTATTGATAGCAGTTGTATAAACGACATTGAAAGTGGCAATGCTCCGGAGATATCTGAAGACTTTGCATCACCATCATCCAACCAAATAACCGAAGGGGGAGGTTCCCAGAACGTCAGCATATGTGCCGATAGCAGTTGCATAAACGACAACAGTAGAAGTGTCAATCACCCGGAACTACCTGGAGACTTGGAGCTTGTGGAAAAAGATTCGAACGATTCACCACCGACTGTCAGTTGGGTAGATTCCGGTTATCAACATACAGTACAAAATCCCGCCAATCAGGGTAATGTGTTCTTGAACATCCAGTTACATCATAGAGGTCAGTATACACATGGTTGCAACTTATATTTGGATGAAAATAAAGACTATGAAATCTATATTATGATTATGAACATTATAACGCGATTGGAAAACCTTTGGGTGGACCGTTATTCAGGAGTCCCCAGAGTCACTGGTTTGACATATACAGTGAAGCCGGTGGTGATAAAGCGTGCAACTGGTAGTAATGAGGGTATCACACAATCGGCGGGGACTGCTTCCGCCCGCGATGAACACCACCCAGATTGAGAAGCGCCTGGTGGTAGTCTCTACAACAGGTATCGACTCCAGGGCTACGGTACTTCTGTTTATGACCACTACTGCCTCACCTACCTGTACTGTCGGACGGTCCTCGATATACCACTCAGCGACTACGTGCAGCTCTTCGACCCGGTCGCTCCCACCATAACGAAGCACTGGTCCGTAGGCTCTTCTACTCCATCTTCGCTTAAGTCTATTTTTGTGTAAATACCTTTTGAGTTCTTGATTGTAATATGTTTGTGTGTATATTCTTATTGTGTTTCAATAAATGTTGTTGTTTCTCGTTAACTGTTGTTTTCACTTGTCTTTCTCTTTAGTATTTAAGAAAGAATATCGAATTTTTAACAATTTTGAAAGTTTTGTTTTGAAAACATGATAGTTTTACAAAATTCAGTTTGCATTAGAAGAGTCTTTTGAAAGTAAATGTCAGGGAAATGCAAGGGGTAGTAACAACACAGATGTATGCTGTAAACTAAACTGTTTGACTATATTTGCTTACGAATACTATTTACAAAATATACTTAATTATATTTTAAAAAATTAGCCTAGTTCTGTTTACACCGGGAACTCTTCGTCCATGTCCTCCTCCTCATCCACCTCCATAGGTCCGCCTTGCTGCTCCTCGAGATTGTCTCGACTTCTTGCTGCGGGCAGTGGTGGGATGACCTTATGCCCCCAAGGTAAGGTGTGGATACCATCAGCCAAGATGTAGCGTTTATCATCGGCCGGGCTCAAGGATAGCTTTTCTACTTGTACGGTGAAGACACGGTGCAGGTACGACTGGAAACGGGTGTTGACGGTGGTTTTCAACACCCCGTCAAACAGACATTCCCTGTAGTCGTCAGGGGTTAGGACGTTTTTAACAACCCCCTTGGCGACTCCCTTGGCTCGCTTGATCGCCTTGGATCCGTTGTCTTCGTCCTCAGCCTCCTTTCTCTCTTGCAGGCAGTGATCGGTTTTACAGATGACGTCTGAGGTGATGCCAATGTCTGATCACTAGCATTATTGTTCATAACCTCAATCTCCTGAATAAACGATTTGATATAGTCGTCCGCAGAAGCGTAAGCGTCCATGTTCACGTCCTTACCGTGTGACTTCAACCGTACTACGGACTGGTGGTGCGTCTGCTCACCCTTGAAGTAAACTGTATGCACTCGCTGTGACACATCTTGTTGCAATAGGTTAGATGTTTGATTTTTTCACCCAACATCAGTTCCAACGGTCTGCGGAATCTTATTTCATCTATTGCGATTTGAGTCCACGATAATTGTTGTACATCCTCACAGGGCTCGTAAGTGTACTGTGTATTTAGCTCCTCGTTAAATTTAACAGTCTGTTTTGTTTTCTTCATAGTTATATTCTTTTACATGATATTCAATATTTTTGTTTTCTTCATAGTTATATTCTTTTACATGATATTCAATATTTTTGTTTTCTTCATAAGTATGCTGTTTCGTATGATATTTTCTCTCAAACACATCTCTCGCTCTATCCAAAACTAACTTGATTGCGAGCCTTTCTCGGATGTTGTTACGTTTATAACGTATTTTGTTCATTGATATGGTGATTACTTTTCTTGCATCATCCGCACTGGTCATCTTTGGAGCACGTATCGACTGTTACTACCTGACAAGCGTTGAAGGTTCTGGAACGTGTCCACAAGCGCAGACCTATACATTGTCAATGATATGTTCAACTATATTCATGAAATTGTGCGAGGTTAGGATGTTGTTGTATCTGCAGTCAATGTGCATGCCGTAACTATTCATCACTTCTTTAGCCTTATTCACTATGTTTATGCCGTTGGGGACATTTTCTCTACAGTAGCACATTGTAAATCCTTCTTCCTTTGCTTTTTTCAAGGCTTGTTTGAAATTCCTCCTCTGTGTTCGAATGCACTTGTATTCACAAACTCCGTACTGCTCTAGAAGGGTTTCCCTAATCATTACACAAAATATATGCTTCAGATTTACATCTTCAGGCAACACTGCCACTTTAGGTGTCTGTTCGATCAGCGTTTGATTCATGGATTGGTTTTCCATACACAATATATCATTTGTAGTTTTAAACTCAGAGTTTGTTTGATCTAGCTTTCGGTTATTTGTTAGCGACTTCGTAAGTGATTGTAGCAGCCTTTGGTTCTCGTTTATAAGTCTGTACTGACCATTTTTTTTTTCTAATGGATGGCAAAACTTCTTCAAAGATCCAATCTTGAAACTTCTCAGCAATGTGCATTTTAGATTTCATAAGTAACGAATATAATCCCGGCTCTTTAAGAAAGATTGAATGTTTCTCATTATAGGTTAGGGGGAGATTTTCGCTCCCCCATACTTCAGGAATTGTTTTGCGATATTTTTCTCTAACATATACTCTGATTGCTTCTTTAGGGTTAGCGTAGCCCAATATTGTAGCTACATCCTTAGCTTTGAACCATGGATTATCGCTGCTGTCAAACAGTACAGACAAAGGCTGATCATTAAACACATAGGCGGTTAACTGGTTCATTTTATAGGTTAGATCAAAACGTCGGGTGAACACTCTGACAGAACGTCACACAGCAACACTATTACACAAACACACACTTCAAACTCCCGAACAAGAATGAGCCCGTGGGTGTTTGACAACTGGTGTTCGGTTGATTTAATTTTCTATTTTTATTTCTTTAAGGTACAGAGATCGAGGGAAGGGAGAGAAGGGAAATCTCCTCTTATTAGAAAGATTTTCTTCTAATCCCTAACATGAAAAGCTTTTGTGGCCTTGAAAAAGGCCGATTATGATGGTGGAATCAGGTGGAGGCTAAGGTGTTGGGAAATATTTATTTTTTAATGTTGAAAAACTTTGTTATTTCATCTGGGTGGAGTTCATCCGTTCGTTGATTCCACCACATTTCAACAAGCATCATGTACTTCTGCTCATGTTCAATGGCGTAGATGTGCTCCTCTTCAATAGGGTAGAAATTCATCTTGTAGTCCATGTCCCGCTGCCAATATTCCCATTCCAAGTCGTCCAGCGGACAATGGTTCCACATGCTGTTGATTCCCCGTTGTTTGGAGTACAGAGCGTCGTCAAGATCTTGGATGGTTGAATACACCTTTGGTTCATGAACGTGCTTGAACTTTTTGTCATTGCGCCATAGCCTCTTTTTATGGAAATGCTTCAAGGTGCAATCATCGTCGTCCTTTTGGTTGTAGAATTCATCACCTTCAAAGTAATCATCTTCATCGTCAAATGGCCTCTTCTTATCATTGCTATTCATTGACGTTTCCGCTGCAACACATACATCTTCCAACTCGACGTCTGTGATGGCACAATCCCACTCGATGTTGTCCATGATCTCTTCGTAGCTGTTGTCGCTTCGGAACTCAAGGTGTATCACAGAGACGGCAATACTTCGCCCGCACAGTAAGAGCTCCAAAGACAAACTGACTAAAACCTTGAGGACGCGCTCATAAATAGCACTCCGGTCGGGAGGAGGCCTCGGCCGTGGAACTTTCCACCGCATCGCCCTCCAGAGGAGCTTGGTAGTGTAATGTAAGCGGTAAACAGTTCCCGGAACCGCTGATGAGTAAACAGGCTGGGACAGTCACGTAGGTCCTAGCACGCGCCTCGACACGTGACGCCGCGGAGCCTCACTTGCATGCTGATGTCGGTCGGGGGGAGGGGGCAGTAGTCGATTCAAAACCATCAAAGGCACAGTGGTTCCTTGAAACTAGATAGTTACATATTCTTGTACGGAAATTCCAACATGGTCGAGTCAGCATGTCGCTGACCCTGTCCTTATGCCTCACGGTAGAGTGTGGATGCTGTCGGGGAGGATGCACCGCCTGTGAACAGGAAAACAAGTCCTATTAGTTACCTCGATAAACACAAGGGTGAGGAACTGGCGACCTCTTCCTCATCTCGATCACCGGTTTGAGCCCGGTAATATAGGAGTGAGGAATTGTACAGAGGCCTGGCGACCTCTTCCTCATCTTAATCGCCAGTTTACCAGAGCCCAGTAAATACAAGGGTGAGGAATTGCACAGAGGGCTGGCGACCTCTTCCTCATCTCGATCGTCAGTTTGAGCTCGGTAATACAAGGGTGAGGAATTGCATAGAGGGCTGGCGACCTCTTCCTCATCTCAATCACCAGTTTGAGCCCGGTAATATAGGAGTGAGGAATTGTACAGAGGCCTGGCGACCTCTTCCTCATCTCAATCACCAGTTTGAGCCCGGTAATATAGGAGTGAGGAATTGTATAGAGGCCTGGCGACCTCTTCCTCATCTGATCGTCAGTTTACCAGAGCTCAGTAAATACAAGGGTGAGGAATTGCACAGAAGGCTGGCGACCTATTCCTCATCTCGATCGTCAGTTTGAGCTCGGTAATACAAGGGTGAGGAATTGCACATAGGGCTGGCGACCTCTTCCTCATCTCAATCACCAGTTTGAGCCCGGTAATATAGGAGTGAGGAATTGTACAGAGGCCTGGCGACCTCTTCCTCATCTGATCGTCAGTTTACCAGAGTCCAGTAAATACAAGGGTGAGGAATTGCACAGAGGGCTGGCGACTTCTTCCTCATCTCGATCGTCAGTTTGAACCCGGTAATACAAGGGTGAGGAATTACACAGAGGGCTGGTAACCTCTTCCTCATCTCGATCGTCAGTTTGAGCCCAGTAATACAAGGGTGAGGAACCGTACAGAGGCTGGCAGCCCCTTGTTTACTACTTGAATCTGTTTACTCGGCTAAAGCCGTTTACTCTCTCTCTCGAAAACAGGTCATTAGTACTGGCGGTTTCTTGTTTAACATAAAAACCATGGCTGGCGCTTGATCACGTAGGCATAGGGATGACGTCATGGAGGTTTCTACCGAGTTGTTTACAGCTTCGGTCCTACTCACCAGTCTCCTTCTAGCATTACTGACAAGCGGTACACCATGTTCCACTTGTTTGCAATCGTTACAGAGCCAGTCGGGCCCTACCTCGTAACAAAGCCATTTCACATCAATTCCACAATAACAGAAGTAGATTCAATAGACGCTGAGGTGTTTCTACAAACGGTGTATTATTACACGAGATGCTTCTTCGGTAGATTATATATTGACTTCTGGTTGGATAGACCGTTAGCCCCACACAAATGTCGACAGCTTAGGGCTGACCTGGGAGACGTGAGTTCAATAGCGACACACGTCTCATGTCGCAACGTCATAGTTTGGCTCCTTCGAGAAGCTAATCCCCCGATATATGCGAGGGTTGTAGTAAATGGAGGGTAGGTTAAGCATAACTTTTATGAATAAAATAAATATATTAAAGAATAAAAAAAGAAAAAATGATAGATAACGTCCACAACACTCTGGAAGCTTCTAGGAGGTCGCTGATGAGTAAACAACCCCGGGCAGTCACGTAGGCCCTAGCACGCGCCTCGACATGTGACTCCACGGAGCCGCTCGCAGTTTGGCTTAGTCAAGCCGGCATACAACGTGTAACGAAGTCACATCAAATTCGGTCGGCAAACAGCCGAGATCCCATGAGGAAAACGCGTTTGAAAATTAATAGCGGGCCCGTTTAACGGTGGATTTTCAATATTCTTTAAGCGATGGTTTCTTTAGGCCGCCGCCTGACATGTGGTGAAGTTTCATCAAAATCGGTCTTTAAACAGCTGAGGTCCCATAAGGAAAAAGCGGTTAAAAATTAATAGCGGGTCTGTTTAACGGTGGATTTTCAATTTTCTTTGAGCGATGGTTTACTTAGACCGCCGCCTGACATGTGGTGAGGTTTCGTCAAAATCGGTTGGTAAACAGCTGAGATCCCATAAGGAAAACGCGGTTATAAATTAATAGCGGCCTTGTTTAATGGCGGATCTATGGGGTTCTTACGTCATTCGCTTCCTCTGGGATAGGCCTACACTCTGGAAAAAGTCCCGTGGGAATCGATGGATAAATAGGCTAGTTATTAATTTTCGAAAGTTTTTTCCTCATGTTCAAGGTCATCACGAAAAGTGCCGCTGGCGACCGGGGGGGGGCGTCGGGGGGGGGGCGTCGGGGGGGGGCGTCGGGGGGGGGCGTCGGGGGGGGGGCGTCGGGGGGGGCGTCGGGGGGGGGCTCCTCAGGCTCCTCACGCCAGGCGCCAGGTTTAAGTTAGGTTAATGGGTCACGTGACGGGGGGGGGCGATTCCTCATTCCTCCTCGCACGCCTTTGCTGGTTTTGAACCATCCAATGCCCCCTACTGTCATTTTCATCCATTTTGGCTGAATTCACGAGATCGAGGTTATAAACGAGTCAGTTAGTTTGGTCCAAAGCAACAATCAATCCGATGTTGGCTTTATGTGGTATTAAGATAAATGTAAATGAATTGGAAATTTGCTGAATATGCAGGTTTGCTGCTACGGGGGTATTATATATTTAAAAGTATATAAATTAAACAATTGCATGTCATATTTCTCCTATAAATAAGGTTCAGCTTTTTATGTAAAACTCGTAGAATTATTTTGACCTTAGATCATTGAAGAGCAATAGAAATTTTAAAAAAACATGCTTTCACTAATTAAAGTTGTTTTAATCATTTGCACAGGTCGTTTCATTATCTTATAAACATTTGTCTCACCATAAAAATCATAACATTACCCCATTAAGACATTGGAAAATAATAACTTTGAAACAACATTTATTTTAATGAATGCAGACAGCTTACAGTCAATTTGGAAAGCTTGTTATGTATCTAATAGGTTTTCAAGTTGTAAATATACAAACTGTTAAACCGATTCATGAGTTAGTTTGTTACTTTTATTTTATGAAAACACTAAACATTAATTCGTGTTAAAGGTTCCCTTTTGAACTGTATCAATCCAGCTCTGAGCCTGGCGAAGGCCGACAGTAGTCGAGTTAAAGCGAATCCTCTCATGGCTGTTTGAAAGGCTTCTTTGTCGGGCAACTTTCTGTTAGTTGAGTTTCATAACACAAATCCTATCTCATACAAAGCTCCTAATGCCCACCCTCGTAAAACAGCTTATTATTTATTTTACTGAACAAAATGAAGGAAATATTAAAATTAAATAATTTCTTACAAAATAAATTCTAACTACCTGAAAAGGATACCTAACTCCTTTTCAGTACAAAAAGGAGTATATAAATAAATAATTTTTATTTTTTATTTGAATAAACTAATCGTATCTTACTGCTATCGTTATACATCTTTCAAGGTCGAAAACTACATGTTGTTGGGATCGTACTCATATCCTCAAAAAGGCAGTATCTGTTGCACACATTACCTTGCTCATAGAAGTGCACTCGGAACGTAAGCACTGAGGCAAAGTGACACCACGGAACTATTTTGACCAATAGTAACGGTAATGAATAAAATAAACGGTAATACTGACATATAAGTAATTTACAATTTCATTATAAACTAATGTTATTTGGCAAAAACGCACCCTGTGAGTTAATGCTAACCATTTTAAAAATATTATGCTTAAACCTTCTTTTCAGTTTTCATTAAAATAATTTGTATGGAGTGACACAAAAGAACCTCTTCCTGAAGATATTATTTGGCAGAGTATTTCTTGGACATTTTATTCTCAACAAAATACGAAATTGGTTTGAAAGTGGAAAGTTTCAGAGAGTACCTAACTTTATTTACTTTATGTAGCAAATACCATCTTTGAACCGAATAAGTAAATGCCTATTAACAGGTAGAGTAGCTGTAATCAGCTTCTTGTTTAACAAAGTTAGCTGCTTCCACGGAGCTTATTTAACTCGCTTATAATCAAAGTAATCTAATAGAGTTATTCTAGACTCACTTTGACAGTTTAAAACGTTGTATTTAATTCAGATTTCAAAAGTGTTTTAAAAGTTTCTATTACATTAAAAAGGATTGTTACAGCTTTTAGCGATTTATATATATATATATATATATATATATATGTGTGTGTGTGTGTGTGTGTGTGTGTGTGTGTGTGTGTGTGTGTCCGTAAGCACGATAACTCTCGTAAAAAAGGTCCGATCTTAATGAAATTTGGTGTAAATGTGTAAAGTACCATTTATTTGAAATAATTCGAAAACCAGACAAATTGCATGAAGGCGGGTTTTTTGGGGGTTTTGTAACCCAAAAATGGGTTTTTTGGGCTTTCCACATGTAATTTTGATTTTAATTCAATTTTAAGTTTTCCCGTTGAGTTCAGCTTAAAAAAACAAACAATTTAGTATTCTGATCATTGCTCTACGTCAATTGGTTACTGAGATATTGAAAGTGCTAAACACAGTACGTTGTCTAATGTTATTCTTATGGAGAAAAATAAAAATTGTATACCTCGCTTATTTATGAACATAAACTGACGAAATTTGGTATATGGCTTCATCTGGTTGTGGTTTATTGTTGTTTGCACAAAAAAATTGTTTGTCTATGGTTCCCGTAGCAGCAAACCTAGGTCCCCATGTTATTCTTATGGAAAATAATAAAAATGTTACATATCGCTTATTTATGAATGTATATGGATGAAACTTGGTATGTAACTTCACTAAGATGAGTTCTGTTGATATTTGCATGAAACCCAATATTTTTTGTTCCTTGTTGCAGAAAACCTGCGTACTCATCCCCAATGTTATTCTTATGGTGAATAATTAGTATTTTAAATATCGCTTGTTTGTGAATATATTTCTTATGAATCCTGTTAAGTGTTTTAATGTGTTATGTTATATATTCATTGGGAATTCGCTAAGTATGCAGGTTTGCTGCGACGGGGGTGTTATTGTTTATGTATTGCTTTTACCATACATTTCACCTGAAAATATTACGTCTTAACTATATGTTACCGTTTATTATATAACCAGTATTATTTTATTTAGTAAAGTTACTTACGCAGAAATGAAAACCACGTGGACTTTAAATTCAAAACTAAAACTAGTTGTTTGTATTTATGGTATAGTTGTGTTAATGAAGGTTAAATATGTTTGGTTACCAAAAGGTTTTTCTACAAAACCGAAATTAAAAATGTAAAGTTAATATATGTTGCCATTACTAGTTTGACATTCATATAAAACTAGCAATGCAACCAGGATCTTGATTTAAAATAAAAGATAGAAAGAAAGTAACTGGTTAAGTGTGAAATCTTCATAAAACGCTGATGACGGTGACACCCATTTCAGCTAATATTTTCACTAATATTGGTTTTTGTTCGGGTGAATATTTTCCCTGATTTCCAGGTGAATCTTTCAGCTTCCTACCCCATTCTTTGAAACTTGGCTTAAATAATTTAATTAGTTAGTTGATCGGAAAGTATGCATTAGCTAGGAGTTGTATGGAAGGTTATTCAAAATACTTCAACAATTGTAAATGGTGAAGCACCAGGATTGTTTATCTGCGGCCCCTGGGGTCGTGTTCCAATCAGCGCCCTCGAGGGGCGAGTGACAGCCAACCCTCGAGGACTGGGTCCCAGAGGACGGGTTGATCGAGCGGTAGCTCTCTCTGTCCTTAGATTTAATCGTAACTTGTACAAACTTACATCGAATTATATGAACTGAAGGTTACGTTAAATGACTTGTTACTCATCTTGGGAAATTGAAAGGTGTTCTCCCCATTTCACGGATTATGGCCCAGTGTTTAGTTCAATTTCGCAAAAACGGAAAATTAATTTTATTGACTAATTTTATTGTACTAGAAAAGGTGAAATAATTGTGTGAAAAATATACTGTTAACATTACTCACAATGATACATTACAACTTCACTGCATATTGATGCAGATAACTGTTACGTGGTCGTAACAGTTAGATTATAGGTTATGTACATTGATAGCTTTAGTTCGTTCACTAAATTGTATCCCAAGTGCTATGAATTCAGGTCAAAAGCACTAAGGACTTGGTAAATCATACTGCACCGTTTTAAGAGACCCTCAAGAGTTACAGCACTAATTTGTACATTATTTTTGTTCTCCTGAACTAATTTAATTGGGAACTTAGGTTATTATCTAAGAGTAAATTATACCGTGTATATTACTGAGTCGAAGTTTCTTTAATGAATCCTGTATTTGCGTTTGGTGTATTACAATGCCCCATTGTAAACATAAGTGACGAAGTATATTTTGAGATTGTAAGCCCCACTTTAACGCTTATGGCTATAATAATATGTTATCAAAAATCAAAACTGTAAGAAGCGATCAACCGTAATCTGCAAGTGTGAAGGCCAACCCTTGGTTATTAAAAAAACACCATAGGTCCACAAATCAATCAGGTGTATTGGGTTGTGGTGTGATAATTATTTTACTCGTACATCCTGCTGGTAGTTCTCAATACATGGTTAGCTACGCAGTTATACATGGAAAACAATCTTATACTTTCATGTGTGTTTTTGATTACTACAATTATATCATAAGGTTACAAGTCTGTTTAGACACATATACAACGTTTACGACTTACAAAAGATTGCTTGTGAAGCACCGATAAAATTAAGATAACTTTTAATTAACTGATTCTAAAATCACTTTAGGTTTCTAAGTAATAATACAAGACCGGGCAGAACCGGAGGTAACAGCATGGCCAGCCACGCCCTAACAACCACGCTGCGTGTCACGCGATTGTTCCAGAGCCTTTCAATTGTTCTGCCGATTCAGAAATAAGTATTGTCGCTTTAATACAAATAATTTACAACTCACTTTCTTTTATAGCTTTCAGTGCTTGCAAATATTCGTTGTAGTAGCTAGTTTTCCTACGTCCATGGCAGTAACGATTTTATCATTCGACATCGGCCAACCATCTTACGTGTGGGGCCCGAGTCATTAGCTACCAGAGTCGTGCTGTGACCAACTGACTTTTGTTCGAGATAACAGATAATTTATTTTAGGACAAAAACCGAATTTAAGAAAAAGTCCTGAAGTGAAAACATTACATTCAATGTTAATACTGATCGTAATTTCATGAATTCCGAGTTCAAACCCATTTATTTTAATAGTCGATAAATCCAAAAATTAAGAACTAAATAACATATGTGAGCATTTTATTGCACTAAAACAGTTACCCGAGACACTCCAGAAGATGGTAACCAATTCGAGTAAGAGTTGAAGAAAAAAGTTAAATAGCTAGAGTGTTTTAATAGTAAAATTTAAAATTTCTAAAAATATTGTAGCTCAATGAAATAACTGAACTCGTATCATAAGTATATTTTTCCATTTTTATGTTTACCACGCCGACAGACAAATTAAATTACTAAGGATTTGTGGAATTTACAAGGTGATTTACGAAGATATGCAGAAACTTCGGGAGCTTATTCTACATGTAAAACTAAAAAAAGTTATGTAAACATAGGTCCGGGTAATGGTTCGTTTTCCGTCTTTCTGTCTGTTTGTGTTGTTTACTTAATACGTTATATCTTAGTAACATTTGAAGATATGTTATTTTAAATGTATGTGTATTTTTATAAAGTTTTATTTCCAGAAATTTCAAAAAACATGTTAACTTGTAAAAATCATAATCGCTCAGTTATTTAAACTCCTATAACATTTACATTTTCATATAATTATTTTTAGGACAAAATGACACAACTTTTGTCATGCCAATAAATGATTCCTAAGTATTACGGTTCATAAGACATTTAGCTTTGAAAACAAAAATGGCCGCCACTTTGAAATGGTACAAAGTAGAAACTTGAGATTCCATACCAAAATGGGTCTTATTACATGTAATACATTTATCAAGTTTGAAGTCCCTAAAATATAACGTATTAAGTAAAAAAAAGACAGAAATATGGAAAACGAAGCATTTCCGGACCAATGTTTATGTAACTTTTTTCTTAGTAGTGGGTAAACAGCAAAGAGGCATACTATTCGGCGCTTTTTTCCCATGTTATTCTTATGGGGATCAGTTTTTGCACCGACGCCCGATCCTACCCTACACAAATTTTCTTTTTGGCCCCTGCCTTATTTTCCCCCATTTAAAATTTGCATTAATTTTAATACATCCTTTGCAAAAATCCACGAGTTCAAAAATAACTCCACACTAAATAAACAACACATGTAAACAACTTAGAAGTTATTGTGTAGTAGTGGATAAACAGGAAAGAGGCATCACTTCCGGCGCCTTTTCCCCATGTTATTCTTATGGGGAGCCGTTTTTGCGCCGACGCCAGCTCCCGCCTATAGAGCTCCCGCCCGCTGGCCTATATTAAATATACCCCTGCCTTAAATATATTGTCCCTCCTCTTTTTAAAAACTCTGGTGTCTGATTTAGTGTCCCAACTGCCGCCAAAACTTGGTGTTTTAATCCAATTTGCATTCATTTTAATACATCCTTTGCAGAAATCCACGAGTTCTGGCTACTTGGGAACCCGAGCCATTTGACATATAATAAATCACCCTTCCTCCTAATTACCTTCTCTACCAAATACATGTCTTTATATTTAGTCTTTAACAATTCTTCTGTATAAAATCCTCCTTTGATTATATTGCCATTCTCATCTTTCAAAATATAAGTCACAGGCTTTGTTTTCTTAACTTCTGCTATTGTAAAAAGCTCTCCCGTCCAGTTAGGGGTATATCCTTTACTAAATACATGTTTATATTTAGATATCCTTACACTATCCCCCACCTTATATTTTGGCTTTTTAACTTGTACTTTAGATGCTAACCTTTCGTGTACGTCTTTAGAGTTCTTAGCACTTACTTGGTTAGGTTTCATCCCTATGGATCTATGTACTTTATTATTATATATCCTTATTAACTTTGGAAGTAAATCCAACCACTTGTAACTCCCTTGTGCACTAAACTCTCTATACAACCAATTCTTTAAAGTTCTCTGGAACCTTTCCACAATAGCCGCCTTAGTTGTAGAGTAAGTGTGGTAGTGATTAATATTTAGAATTTTCATTAGTTTGGTAAAATGTTCATTAAAAAATTCTTTTCCGTTATCAGATTGAATATTTTTAACTCCCTTTGGGAGAATAGTTTTTATAGCTTCTGTGACTACTAATCCAGTTTTATTCTTTAGTGGAGCAGCATAAGCTTTTTTAGAAAATGTGTCTATTAAAGTTAAAATATATTTATTCCCAGAATTCTCTCTAGCATAATTCCGCATATCTATTAAATCGATTTGAACAGTTTCGTTTATACCCAACACCTTAAAAGACCTTCTAACAAAGTTCTTTCTCGCGGGCTTATGCAATTCGTAAGCAATTTTTTCAATTTTTTATTCTTTATTTTTAATGTTAACGTATCTGCCAGTCTCTGTCGTTTCAAAAACACCCCCATTGCTACCAACTAACATACCATCACTCATTCTTTGATATACATAGTTTTTTGGCAAATATGCCCCTCCATCTAAAGTCTTAAATCCGCTTAAAGATGTAGGGTCTGCAACCAACAATTTAGGATTGTACATCATCAAATCGATTTCATTATTGTCTTGCATAAATTTATTAGTTTTATTGTTAAACCTTAATGCGTGTGATTTTAAACAAATATCAAATTTAATATTGTCTTGTCTAAAAGTTTTAATATTATCGTCATACCTCAAAACCTGCGACATTAAACAAACATCACTCCTATCTTTGCCTTCAGGTATATTCTTTATTAATTTGTCCTCTGCATCCCACACATCGCCATCTAATGTTAATACATTATAATATTTATCCCCCTGTTTTATTATGCTTTTCTCACCCTTTGTTAATATTTGCTTAACAACAGCCACATCATTTGGCAATGTCCCAGGTAAAATGTTTGTTAATTGCTTATTTTTACCATCAAATTTAAGACCGTCTAAAGTCACAGTCTGATGTTTTGTAACACAATCGTTCTCATCAACAGCGGGTTTAACACGAACTAGCCTTTTATTATTAAAATCCCAAAAGTTTAGATCCATTTTTGGTACTTGAGAGACGTTTACAACATCATCGCTTTCTTTACCAGCCAACAAATTACTTATTTTTCGCTTTTTGGCATTCCAAACATTTCCCTCCGATTCATTTTATTTACATTTTATTTATCTCATTTGTCAAAGGATTATACTCAAACACCTTATCGTGTATTATTAGGCAATATGCAGATGTGTTTGAAGGGACGTTTTCTGCAGTTTCAATTTCTAATTTAATATCTACAACCCCCTCTTTGATTGATTCATTCTGCCTAGAACAATCTATTACAATTAGAGGATATTTATTTATAAAGTCAGCTCTGTTAAACATAGGATCGGGGACGGTGTTGTAGTAACTCTCCCTAAACCTCACAAACATCTCATAAGCTTTAGAGGCATCTCCATTTTCAAAGTCGAGATTTAAATCGCTATAAGGATAATATTCAGAGTTTAAAAACACTTTGAGATTTTTCAATTTACAGTGATCAAATTCATCAGTTCTTTTTCGTGCACTGTTGTCCCTACCTGTTTGGAAACCAAATATAACATACCTGGGCTTCTCCAAACTCGATGACGTCTTAACTGACCATGTGTGTCTCTTGGTTTCGGGGTATGATGGGAGTTCGTGTAGCTCCAAACTTCTAAATGCAATTTGCAAATTTTTATTTTGCAATAACATCTTTTGTAATTGAAGCTTCTCCCCATCAGATGGTACCACGTGCGGCATCACCCACTGAATCGATTTAAGTGTAATTTTAGGAATAGGATCGACACCAGTTGGAGCATTAGATGTTGTTAATATACAATTTAAGTCGTTTTTGGATCTTTTCAACACCAATTCTTGTTTAACATTTACTAAAACCTTATTAAAATCCTCAAACACACCCATTAACAGCTCTAACGGGACACAAGTACTAAACTTGCCGCTTTTATGGAACTCCTTTAAATTTTCATCAGAATCAAATGCTACATTTGACAATTTAGTTGTTTTATTGTAAGAGCACAATATTTTCATAAGACTGGAAATTCCCGGATTTCTTACAATATCTATTTCTTTACCAGCAACTTCGTATCTAATTTCGTCAAATAAGAATGCAAATGCATTATTTATAAAATGTCCTTTATCATGATTCTCTATTTCTCCTTTAATATACAAATAACTCCTACATGGGAGTGTTAGTAAATCTTGATTATTTATGCATATTCGAATTTCATCGGAATTATTTATTGCTAAAGTGTTGTGTGGAACATAGGAGTGATTTGTAATTTTAACCAGGCTATCGTCGTATTGGAATTTTGCTGTAACGTCTAGAAAATCTTCCATTTTTATTAATAGAAAATTTTAACTTCAACCCAATTGATCGCAGAAACCTGGCATTTTGCACACTCAGCCCGTTCTTGTAAATTCTCATATCTTTTTTATATGACAAGTAATTGTAGTTTCTTCTTTATTAAAATCAATTGGCTTGTCGTGTTGATCTGCAAATGTAATGCTAACAACATCTAAACTTCTCTTATTTACAGGGAAGTATATAATATTTCTGGGAACCTCAATAATCTTGTAGCCTGGAGGAGCTTCTGGGTAAAAACTATGTATGGTGTGTGATTTGTCACCATTCAAATAAGACCCATTCGCAATATTACATTTTACTCTAATCACATTTACATTATTTATGTTGATTTTATTTACGGATTTAAACGCAATATCTGGAGTAGAAAATCCTTTAAATCCCAATAATTCAGACCCTAAACACGGTTTTGTAAAATCAAACACATGGCCAGAATGTAATGTGGCTTTCATAGTTTTATTATCGGCTATAAGTACAAAATCTGGGAGTTGCTTTTGAATTTCCTTCGCAAGCTCAAACACCTCGTATGTACCTTCAACAATTTCAATTACATTTGGAGCTTTGTGATCGTAATAATACACATCCTCACCCTCGTCTATAGTTAATTTTGTGTCTTTAAGTTTATTTAATTTTGGAACTAGCCCTTTGTAAAATATAAGTTTGACTTTTGTATTAATTAATGCTACTTTATTTTGTATAATAACTTCAACTTTACCATCTAATGCCCGGTTTAATTCGTCAATTGTGACCTCCCCTTTTGGGGTTGTAATTTTGTGCATTTTGTAATATGTCAAAGTATTTAGAGGTTTTTTAACATTAAATATAGAATTATAACTTTGAAAATCTACCAGTCCAATTACATAATCACCATTTAATTCTATAGGAGGAAAGAACACCGACTTCAACTCTGGCTCTGTGCCCGTAAATGTTATAGTAAATGAATCCATTTTTTATAAACTAAAATTTTTCAGAAATGATAAACATAAAATTCCACAAATGGAACTGTTTAAATCTTGTATTTGATCAGTTGTATAGTAAATTTTAGATGGTACAAAATATTCAATTACCTCTTTTGGAGGCTGTATTCCGAAAGGGTCAAAATATATTACAACATCTTTATTTTTACGATATGCTGTCCAATGTGTGCCCCTGTCACTGTCTAAATTAATAATTCCACATTCTCTTACTTTTGGTGTCAGTTTTCTTAGCTCGTTTTTTAGGTACACTCCTCGAAAGTGAGGCACGTCTCTTGCTGCCTCTAACAGCTGAAAGTTGTCCATCTTTTTTATTAAATTTTAATCCCATTCCCATTTTTGCCTTAGCCTTCATCAAATTTGTCACTGCATAAGCTGCTGCTTTTTCGGCCAGACTGGCGTCCTTTGCCGAAACCCTAGTCCAAGCCTGGTCCGCTAATCTCATATCTGCCTTGTTCCGGGCGGCTGTATCAGGATTATTCATGTAGAATATGTCGTGCTCTTTACAATAAGAGTCTAGCTTATTTTTTGGAGGTACATTTCTGGCTAAATTTTCACGCACGTTAGTTCCGGGCCCGCACCATTTATAATTTCCAGGTAGGTGGAGAGGGAAAGGAAGGTTGTTTATAAGGGTATTTAACAAGCCACGGCCTCTATATGGCTTTAAGAATAATCCCTTACCTTGGACCGTTTTACACTTTCTCTTTGCCATTTTTATTATATAAAAAATTATTCAGCACACAAAGAAAATACACCATTATATAAAAAATGTCATTTATTCAACAAAAGAACAAATTTAAAATTGCACATAAAGAAAATACACCAAAGAAGTTGGGCCTATTTCCTAATAATATTCGCTGTCTTATAATAGGGCCCAGTGGTTCGGGGAAGACTGTTGTAATTTATAACTTAATTGTAAAAAAACAAGGATTAAAGTTTACAAATTTATATATAATATCCAAATCTTTAGAACAAGAAAAATATAAAAAAATAATTGAAATATTCCGTCTGTGTGATGAAGTTAAATTACACACATATTCAAACTGTGAAATCACACCAAATGATGTAGAATCACACTCAATAGTTGTATTTGACGACATAAATAGTCCAAATATCACACAATTTTTCTCAATGGGCAGACACAAAAATGTTAACAGTTTTTACTTGTGTCAATCTTACAGTAAAGTAAACAAACATTTACGTGACAATGTTAATTTTCTAATATTATTTAAACAAGACGATTTAAATTTAAAACATGTGTATAACAATCATGTGGGAAATGATTTTTCATTTAACCAATTTAGAAATCTCTGCCATCAATGCTGGGATAGGTCTAAATATGGCTTTTTTGTAATAGACAAGGAAAGGCCAAAGAATAATGGCAAATACAGATTTATGTTTGACCAATTTTATAGTGACCAAGGGCAAGGGTGTTGATGCCATCCACAATAAACCTCTTGTCGTCATCAAAAGAGAGTACCTTTTTGTTCATTGTTAATGTTTGCAGATGGTGGTTTGTGGATTTAATTCTTGTAACATTCTCGTAGTAATCTTCTCCGGTTGCAAGACAGCGTAAGTAGTGTTGGTGTCTTAAGAGATGTTTAACTGTAGCGCCGTCAGCTCCTTTTGCCTTCTTAACCTCTAGCTCATTTTGCTTTTCTTTTTCGTATAACCACTGTAGAGGAATGAAAGAGTATAATTTTGGCCTTAAACCACAATATTCATACATAATTTGACCATTTAATTCGTCTTTAAACTTGCCCGTAACTTTTTTGTTTTTATCAGAGTATAAGAAATGGTCTTTACTATATGCAGAGGTGTCAAAACGGTCCAAGTCACATTGTATTTCCTTGTAAAAGTCCTCTGTTACTATAGAATACATCAGAGAATCCGTGTCTGTCATTAAGAACTTTTTATTCTTAAATTTTGACATATAATTATAGTGGAAATCATACATTATTACTTTGCTGATATCCAAAATGGTCATTCCTAAATATATTGGTTTATCAAACTTTACAATTAATTTATTTAAATGCACAGCATGCAACTTGTTATCGAACATTTTGCTGCAGTCAAATCTTGGCTTTGTAACATACTTTGTTAACTTAGACTCGTCTACAAGATGTATATCACGAAACTTGCGTTGGTTCATAATTGTTCGACCAAAGAGACTGTTATTTAACAGTTTGTAAAAGTCTTTTTCAAAATCATGTTCAGCTTTTTGTCGCTTTTCAATATTAAAATTAATATAGGGCGCGAGCCAATTCGATTGTCTGAATTTTAAGATTCTGTGGTATTTTGTAACTACCAAACCCAATTCTTCGTATTTTTTTAGTGCTTTATAATGTAGAATATATTTGGTTTTGTCATTTAAGTTTGGTATTAATTTTCCATTCATTTTTTCTGGTGCGAGCGGGTAGTCGTTGTGCAAATCGTGTAAACTTTTATCGTATTTTAAATCAACTTCCAAAATAAATCCAAAGTTTTCATTTTTATTGGCTTTATAATCTTTCTCGTTTGTCCATCTAAAGCCATCAACGGGCAACGACTCGCACATTGCTGTAGAGTATAGCGAGTTGCAGTCTAAGTATACAAGATAGGTGCTTTCTTGATTTGGGTCATAATGTTCGCCCATGTACTTATTGTTGGCTTTAGCGTAGCGTGTGGAAATCATGCTTACACCGCCTCTAATGGCGTGTTCTATAAACAAATGCATGTCAATGTCACTAAATAACTGTAATTTTATGCCAGTCATTCTAAGGCACGCCTCCCATGATAGCCCAGGCAATGAGTACTTGTGGACGGGGTCGAGTTTATAATCCTTTAAACTCAAGTCCCTAAATGTCTCAAACACATCAGCCAATAACAACACATCTGTTTTAAGGTATAAATCGTGATATTCTTTTAAATTCTTTATATTAAAATGATTCCATACGTTTTTAGCATGTTCATATTGTGCAGGAGATATACATTCTTTAGTTAGGCTGCTGTAAAATGCCTCTATGGGTGGTAGGGTCTCTAAAAACTTTTCTGGTCCTGTCATGTATTCGTACGGAAATTCGCCCTTGCGTTGTAGTAGTGGATTGTCTATAAATCTAAACGTATTTAAATTGGAAGCTAATTTGCTTAAGGGAAGAGACAGAAAGTTGTATGAATCCAAAAATACCAAATCATCAACAGAGAACGATATATATTTTTCCATGTCTTTGGCTATGCAATTCAATTTGCGATTGAATTTTCCCAAGTGTTGCATTATTAAATGACCGTCATAGTTTTTAAGATTGTGGAAGAATATTGGAATTTTCTTGGTTACTTTATAGTTTAAATTGCAAGCGTTGTGGGAGGGTCCTCGGAATTTGCCTGTTAGATGGCAATGGTCGCGCACTTTATCACCCAGTAACAGCTGTTGGCATATGTGGCAGTATTTAGAGTTTTTGAAGGATGCCTCTTGCTTTGGAGTCATTACAAGGGGAACATATACTTCCATCTGACTTTTAATAAAGTCATAGGTTTTAAATAACTTTTCGAAAAATACATCCATTACATTTTCACCGCTGTACAACTCTTCGTAAATAATTTTAGAGTCTCTCACCACAACATAAGCAAATCCAGAAGGCGTGTGTTTGCCGCAGTTTATAAAACATTCGAAATCTGCATAAATCACAAAGGGAGCTTTAAGTTGATATTTGTAATTCGTAAATTGTAGTGTATCTTTTTCAGACATTTGTACTCTTTGATGCCCAAAGGGTTTACAATATGTTATGTGACGTTCCAATTTATTTTTGGTGGAAAAATGTTGCAAACAGAACTTGCAAAAATATTTCTTATGGTCATCTTTTGTAGACCGCAACATTAACTTATCAAAATCACGAATTAAACAGTAATGTGATTTCCGAGCTTCTTGTAGAAGAAGCAAGTTGACGTGCGTGTTACTATTTAGTTTAGTTATTCTCAGTGGATATATTGTTTTTCCTTCAATTCCATATACATTAACACTTATGTTATTTTGTTTTTCAAATTTATCAATGTCAGATATTTTTACTGGATATTTTATATTTGACATATTTAATTGGCCTTCATAGGGTTCGTAGTGAACTACTCGATTTGCATTTTCTTTACTATTCCTTGGTCTTAGGCTTGCTAAAACACTCCAGGTGAAACATTTATTATCGGTGTTTTTAATATTTAAAACAGCGTGTTTTGATTTTATATTTTCTGGCGTGGGAATGTATGATTTGGGAGTTAGGGGCTTATATTTGTAAACATGCAGCTGCCAGTATTTAGTGCGGTCATATATCCATCCACTGCCTTGAGCTTGATACTTGTGCATGGAGGTATCGATTTTTAAAAGTGAATTTTCAATTTGAGTCTTTAGCTGTGCTTTCTCAATTGATAAATTAGTTAAACTTCGAAAATCAGCAATACATTCTTTGTCAATGATTAAATCACCATTATTGTCCACTGAGTGTTTGATGAATTTTACTCTCCTAATAAGAATCCATTTGATGGGTAGAGGACAAGATTGGAGAGTGTCTAATACTTCCGCTGATTCACCGTTAAAAATATACAACTTGTAAGGTTGTTTGTCACATCGTAGGTAGTGGCGTTTCTTGTTCCGAGTGACGACTCTCTTACACACATCACAAGTATTATGTTTTTCTAGCATGTGAATTTTAAAATTTGTATTATCAAATATTTGATGACATATTTTACAAATATTAGGAATAATTTTGTGAATGTTGCGATAGTGTCTGATTAAATTGCTTCTTTTGGAGCAAGACGTGGAGCACTGTGCACAGGTCAACATTTTTTGTTGGAATGAGGGTGGTGATTTTGGGGCTTCTATATATATCCTTGGTTGAAAATTTTAAAATTTTATCTTTTTTAAATAATAAAAACATATTTTTTAACTCTAAAATAAGACATTTTTGCAGTTTAATTACTGCAAAAATTAAAAAAATTTCCAATTTGGTCGTGCAATATTATTTTTTACATACACATTTTAGGTATTAATACACATTTGGAAATGGTGAATTGGAGATTTACAAATATTAGGCTATTTCAATTATGGATTAACAGTTGTCCCTAAAGACATCACACCGTTGCTAACACTCACAGAGTCCTAGGAGCTGGTGGCGCGGAGGTGCGGTGAGCCGGTGATGTCATGCGGGTGGTGACAAGTGTGGTGACGTCCGGTGGTCGCGGTCGCTGGAGTGTGGTGATGTCCGGTGGTCGAGGTCACTGGTGTAGAACAACGGTGTTGGTGGCTCCTTATATACACCTCGATTTACAATTTGGAAATTACCTCACATTGAGAGGATTTCCAGGAAATTACTGGTAAGTGGAAAGTCTGGTCAAAGTGTCACGCAACAATCCGTTAGTGTGTTAATGTGTCGCAAGCGCACTTTCGCTCTCGGGAGAGTGTCGGTGAATGGTGTTGCACGTGAAAGCGGCGGATGTGCGTGCAGCAGATGTTTTAATCAGTTGACAGTTCGACCGTAATAGTTGGGATTAAAACACCAAGTTTTTGCGGCAGTTGGGATTAAAACACCAAAAAACAAATCAGACACCAGAGTTTTTAAAAAGAGGAGGGACAATATATTTATGGCAGGGGTATATTTAATATAGGCCAGCGGGCGGGAGCTCTATAGGCGGGAGCTGGCGTCGGTGCAAAAACGGCTCCCCATAAGAATAACATGGGGAAAAAGCGCCGGAAGTGATGCCTCTTTGTGGTTTCACCACTACCTCATTTTACACTTAGAATGAGCTCCCGAAGTTTCTGCATATCTTCGTGAATCACACTGTATATAGCGTTTCTTCCTAAAATCGACCCAAAACATCAAAACCCGCTTACAAATGTCAAATATTTTAATAAATAGGACATTTTATTTACCGACCAATAAATAAAATTACTTAAATTACCCTTTAAACTTTAAATATTGACTGACTTTTTCGGGAAGAACAATAAATATAATGTAAATTAAAACCGGCACCGAAACAAACTTCAAACGTCAAACTCAAGATTCATCCTCATATCTAGAAACATCAAACAACAGATAACATAGAATGCCTCGAGACAATACAACGTCGTTAAGTCACTTGTGATAACAAACGACTGTAATATCGGGGACTCGTGTTGGTGCAACTGAGTGTCAACTACTTTGAAACAAACATCTTATGAAACTAAGTTATTTTCACTAGTTTTATCACACGTGTCCATCGCTAGGTGTTGGATTAAAGGTGTCGGACACTTATAAAATATACTCACCCTCTCATTCAATATGTTTTTCACGGGTATTATAACTATTAAATAATTACGTTAAAACGTTATTTTTGGGATCTTTTAAGTTCATTTGTTATATTTGTTCAAGTAATTTGAAGTTTTTTAAGCTCAACTTCATCCCAAAACATGTAAATATTCTCTGATCATATATTTAAATCACTCTGCATTTGCATTTCCACACTTATAAACAGTGAGTAATTTGTCTATTTCAAAAAGCTAGATTAACTAAGTATATATTCCATTAGAAGGATAGTTACAAGAAAAGAGATCTTTAATCTCTTGTTGGAGTAATTACTTAAAATAGCTAAAAGCTGGGTAGGACTTAGTGAAATGATAGATACAAAGACAGATACAAAAAATATACTTTGTAAACAATTATTTTTTAGACAATAATATATTCGCACAACAATTAATTTAATTTATAATCATATAATTATAAATTATAATAATTATAATCATAATTTATCATTCAATAATATTATATTTTAAATTGCCTATCTCAATAAGGCGTCCAACCAGTTATTATGTAAATCAATAAACCTGTTAACATATTTGACAATCAATATCATATTCTGGAATTGAATGTGACCATAGAACAACGGTTGATTTAAACGTAATAATAACTATGTAAACTCAGTAACAAATAATACCTGTAATCAAAACTTTTTGAAAAAGAAAAAGGGTTCAAATAAAATGGGTCTGAATCAAGAGTTTCAAAATATTTGTTTTTGTTTCATTTAGTGTTTTTATTTATTTTTGGTACTAAACTTTGTATACATAAATCGTTTAAGTTGAATATATTTGAGGTGTATTACGATTTAATCCATACGAACGAAGACAAAAGACCAAGAGAAAACATTTTCTATTAAACAAAACAACGTGTGTTACTTGATTTGGCCTCCTTGGAATTGCACCTTCATTACTGATTATTGCTTTCGGCGTTGTACTTCTATCAAAACCTCAGTGTCCATGATGCTGCGAGCTATTAAAATTGGAATTACAATTTCTCTCTATCTTTTGCACTCTTTTTGAATTTGAAAATAGTATTTTTAAGGATAAAACAGGGTTTTTTGTTTGAATTCAATTTGAATGAACCTGAAAATACCCATAGATTATAGAGTTGGAAACAAGTTTTTATAATATTATGATTCAAAACTATGAGATTTTTAAAATCTAATAAATCTGCAGTGATAGTTTATAAGCAAACTTTTGCAGTCAGAAATTAAATTTTAAATTCATTTACTTATAAATTAAATTAAATAGTTATTATTTATACATTTATATTATTTATTATTTATACATTATTTATACATTTACTTACAAAATTAGTGATTCCGTAAGCACGCAGATAAAAGCGTTACAGTATTTATTGGTGGAACATTTGTTTGACTGGATGGTAGGCCGTTCAAGTGGTTAGCTGTTCGGACAACCAGCTGATGGGCAGGTCGGCTTGTGGGCTGCTTACGTAGCCAGTGTTTACATCGTTAGATGCTACACGAACTGTGCTCGTTAGATATGGTGGCCAGTTTACAATAATACCGAGTCAGTTTTGATGACAGGTCCCGATCAACGAGGTAAATATATATATAGTCTCAACTGGGGTAAAAAACTGCAGCCTACATGTTGACCGCCATTTTATAACTCTGTCAACTCTGCCCCCATGGCAAAAACCAATTTAATCTTCTCTTAAGTTATATTAGTATGTATTAGTCTTTTGCCAGATTTGTTTATAAAAATATCCTCCAGAGAGGCTTAATTTTTTTTAAACGAGAGGAGACTTCTATTGCGCCGTGTATAATACTTATATATGCTAAACCATATATACATCTTTGGTCGTTGGTCTGGTTTGCCCTAATGAGGTAAAACAATTGTATAATAGTACCTCATTGGGGCAAACCATTCGGACCAACGAGTCACTCTTTCACCTCTTTCACACGTAACCATTAAAAAAGTGTGCCGGTGTGAAAGCTAATTTTATTTTTGCTCTATTATATAGGCTGTACTGATTGTACAGTTTGTTAAATATTACAAAAATGTAAATGCCCACAAACTGTTTTCGTGGGATTTATAGTCTGTTGTATTTACAACGAACAGCTGATTGTAATCCCAACTCGGTGACTTTCACTAAGGCGGTCCCACACTTCTCGCGAACAGGCCTCAACATTCCGTCCCGTATGTTCCTGTATTCAAACTGTATTGTTCCTGTATTGTAGTAGTAGTGTTCCTAACAAGATTGTGCGTTGTGCTGTCACCTTAAGTAATCTGATTTCGCTGCCCAATGAACATGTCTTTTGCTCATTCCGGCCCGGGGATTTTTTTCCATTTACATTTGTTCTTGTTGTTATCTTTCTCATTCTTTTTCTTTAATTTAATATGTATTTTTAGTTATATTTAGATTAATTTTATTCTTAAGAATACGTTTTACGTAATGCATGTGCATAAAACGTTGTGAATTTAAGGTTGATATCTAGCTCACGATTGTTATTGGAACGATATAGACGATATATATTGTGTTTTTAGTACTTTGTGTGGTAAAAAAGGACAAAAGATGGGGCAGGACACAAGTAATGCATTTTTACTTACAACATTTTTTTCCCAATACCACCCAAGAACTTCATCCGTCATTGATGTTATTGTTCTGAAAACAAACCTATTTAGTAATATATGCCTTTTTCTATTTAAGACTGACAATTTTTTGCAAACTACATTTTAAAATATATTAAATTTATGCATGATCAAATATGCATAGATAAATTATTTTTAATATGTTATACACTTTTAAGTCAGTTTTATTTTACGTATTAATAAATCAGTGTGGGTAAACATTTTATTAATATTATTTTACTTGATTAATTTAGAATTACGGATTTTGTTCTTAAAAGAGCCTTTTATAATATGTGTAGCTCTGTTTTAACCAGATACTATAAATACTGTCTAACGTAATCATTGATCTGACGAAGAAGCTCCTCATCAGCTTGAGCTATTTAAACTTAAAGGCTTCTGTTGTGCAAGTCGCTACGAAATCGGAGAGCGTACTCGCTGTTAGATAATTTAGTATAGAAAAGTAATAACAATTATGCTACCTATCATTGGAAATTATTGAAAACGAACCCAAGCAGGAAGAGTTACTCAGTATGTTTTAAACAAATCAGTCTGGAGCAAAATGTGTTTCGGTCTGAATTACTTTGCAAATGATTTTCGTATATTTTACCATTTTGTGATTGTAGTCGTTTCTGGGAAACTTTATCGTTTGTACATTAATAGTTATCAATTTTTGTTAAGTACATTAAAACTACATCCAAATAAAACTAGGAGTACGCTCTTATATCGCGTATAAGGATTGAGTGATCGCGTAAAATACAAAAAAAATATTTCAATTGACAATATACCTCATGGGCCCTCCATTATAACTGCAGCTTGACAATGACACACAAATCCAGAACATGACAAACAATGAGGCCTGAAATCTGTCAATCAGTCGGACAAAGTGCATATGAAGTAGTTACCCACCCCTCAGTCTCACTGAGGGCTGTATCATCTAGGTCCTCATAATAATATTAGCTGAAGATTTTGATAAAATGTAATATGTTGGCGGCAATAAAGGTCCCCAATCAGTGAGAGCACGTGGTTTAAAAGTAGTTATACACTTTGGTTCCACTGGAGGACCCATCAGGATATTTATTTTATTGTAGCTTAATATTGCTGTAAAAATCTATAAGTATAAGTACAGAACTTGATGAACAATACGTTTTAAAAACAGTCAATTGGTTTTGAATGCCAAAATATTTTAAACTCTAATCCAGAGGTTTTAATGTAACACATTAACCTTACTGGGGGGAGGGGGGCTGTGCCCCCCAGGCCTCCCATTGTTATTGTAGCTTGATACGGTTGTTCAAATACATAGGCAACCTATAAATGCAGAACTTAAAAAATAATAATGCTTAAATCATTCCATTTTTTTAGAAGAATAAATTGCCTCATATTAAAAAGAAAAGAAAAGTAGTATCTTATGTTAAATATAATCTAGGAAGAAATTAAAACTCTTTGACCCACTTCTTAGGATCCACGAGTCATTGTGTCAAGGTCCAAGATTTTGTATACATCTTAATATATAAATACCCCCGTAGCAGCAAACCTGCGTACTCAAAAAAATTTTCCAATGCATAAATATGCATATATATGTATCTTAATGCCACATAAAGCCACATATCAAGTTTCATCAATATACTTTCGTAAATAAGCAATGTATGACATTTTAATTATTCTCCATAAGAATAACATGGCGGCTGAGTGTGCAAGTTTGCTGAAGCAAGGAACTCTAAAAATGGGGTTTTACACAAATATCAATATAACTCAAGTAGGTAAATTGTTTTTTTTTGTGCAAAAAATAATGAACCACAACCAGATGAAGCCATATACCAAATTTCATCAGTTTATGTTCATAAGTAAGCGAGATATACAATTTTTATTTTTTCCATAAGAATAATATTAGACAACGTACTGTGTTTAGCACTTTCAATATCTCAGTAACCAATTGACGTAGAGCAATGATCAAAATACCAAATTGTCTGTTTTTTATGCTGAATTCAATGGTACAAATTATAATTTGATTTAAATAAAACGAGATGTGGAAACCCGAAAAACCCATTTTTGGTGTACAAAACCCCCCGAAAACCCCCTTCGGATGGTGCGATTCATATGGTTTTCGAACTCGTTCAAATAAATGGTGCTTTACACATTTGTACTAAATTTCATTAAGATCAGACCTTTTTACGAGAGTTATCGTGCTTACGGTCACTTATATATATAAATTTGAACGAATGGTGTTTTTGGCATCTGGGGACCTCAAAATGAAAAGTTATCATGGTCTCGGGCTTAAGGCTTACCATGAGACCTACGGTAATAGCTTCTTCCCTATAGGGGAAATTCGCTAAAAGAAAAATTGTATATCTCACTTATTTATGAACATAAACTGACACAATTTGGTATATGGCTTCATCTGGTTGTGGTTTATTGTTGATTCCACAAAAAACAATTTTTCACCAATGGTTCCTGTAGCAGCAAACCTAAGTACTTGGTCCCCATGTTATTATTATGGAAAATAATTCACATGTTATATATCGCTTATTTATGAATGTATATGGATGAAACTTGGTATGTGGCTTCGCTAAGATGAATTCTATCGATATTTGCAAAAAACCCATTATTTTGTGTTCCTTGTTGCAGCAAATCTGCGTACTAATCCCCAATGTTATTTTTATGGAGAATAATTAATATTTTAAATATCGCTTGTTTGCTTGTTTGTGAATATATTTCTTATGAATCCTCTTAAGTCTTTTAATGTGTTATGTTATATATTAATTTTAAATTCGCTGAGTATGCGGGTTTACTGCGACAAGGGTATTTAGTTTTACTTTAACGGGGGGAAAACGTTACGTAATAACTAATATTCAGACGGTAAAATATTTTACAATCAACCTATCATATAATCATTCTAATATCAAACAATTTAATTCGGTTTTTTATAAATTTCGCTTATGAAAGTTGATCCACAGAGGTCCTTGGGTCATTTGCCCCTTAAACAGATTTGTTTAAGGTCACTACAGTTATTATAGCTCAATGTTCCTTTGATTCATTTTGGACATGACATGACCACACTGTATGTTATCTTCATTCAGTGGTTTTAGTTACTGATCTTTTAGGAAACCACATTTTATTCCTATCCCCATATAGTCTAATATGAGTAAGGTTTGTTTGCTTGCTTGCTTGTATGCAACTGAGATGCAACTCTGATCTCAAAAACGACTACAACAATTTCCTTCAAAAGTTGTTATTAACTAATTTATGTGTTAAAATTAAGTTCTAGACAGGTCTGATCCCCAAAAAATTCAAATTATGTCAAACACCCCCGTCACAGCAAACCTGCATACTCAGGAATTTCCAATGAATATTTATGTCTTAAAAACACATAAGGCAGATCCAGGATTCAGAAGAAATATATCCACAAATAAGCGATGAATAAAATATTAATTATTCTCAATAAGAATAATGCTGGAGATGAGTATGCAGGTTTGCTGTAACAAGGAACACAATAATGGGTTTTTATGCAAATATCAATAGAACTCATCTAGGTGAAGTCACATACTAAGTTTCATCCACGTACATTCATAAATGAGCAATATATAACATTTTAATTACTCTCCATAAGAATAACATCTGGACCAAGTACCTTGTTTGCTGCCATGGGAACCACAGGTGAAAAAAGTTGATTGGCAAACAACAATACCCACAACCAGATGAAGCCATATACCAAGTTTCATCAGTTTATATTCATAAAAAGCGAGATATAAAATGTTCCTTTTCCTATATAAGAATAACATTAGACAACGTACTGTGTTTAGCACTTTCAATATCTCAGTAACCAATTGACGTAGGGCAATGATCAAAAGACCAAATAATGTGTTTTTTTAAGCTGAATCCAATGGTGAAAACTAAAATTTGTCTTTTAAAAAAATTAAATGTGCAAATTTCTAAAAACCCATTTTAGTGGTCCAAAACCCCCCAAAATAACCCTTCGGATAGATTGATCTGTCTGGTTTTCGAACTTAAGTCATAAAGTTTGCTTTAGACATGTATACCAAATTTCATCAAAATCGTACAATTCTTACGAGAGTTATCGTGCTCATTTGTCATTCATTCCTTTGTAATATATATATACAGTAGAACCTCGCTAATTCGAATTTCAGGGGAAAGACAATATATTTTGAATCATGGGAAGTTTGAAATAAAGAGGGTTTGAATTATAGAGGTCATAATAAATAAAATTTGAATTATGGAGGTCCCTGTTTTAAGTGTAGAGAGATTGAATTATAGAGGTCAAAATAAAATTCAAACTATAGAGGTCCAAGTTTATTTTTTAAAAGCTAGACAGAATAGTGTAGTTCAAACACATCTCTTGGACAAAATACTCAACAGGCGTGTTTTTTGTCCTGAATTCGAATTACAGAGGCTAACGGCAACGCAGTTCGAATTGTAGAGGTTGACTTCGAATTTTGGAGGTAACAGTTCGAATTACGGCAACAAAATTTTAATTGTAGAGGCTCGAGTATATACAAATTCAAATTTTAGAGGCTGCATTAAGCGTAAAAATCACTTTGAATTATCTGTATATTATTTTTCAAATTTTAGAGGTTTTCTGAGGGGATCAGACAAACATTACTAATTATAGAGGTTTTTGAATTATCGAGGTTCGAATTAGCGAGGTTCTACTGTAGTTTTGAACGAATGACGTTTTTGGGGTCCGGGGACCTCAAAAGGAAAAGTTAACTTAGTCCCGGGCCTAGTTCTTACCATTCCGACTACGGTAATAGCTTCTACCCTATAGGGGAAATTCGCTAAAAACAAATTTGAAAATTTAAAAAATAAAATTGGTTTTATGGAGTTTCAAATCAAAACAAAAGAATCATAACAGCTGTTTATGATAAATAAGTGAACTGTCAAAGTATATAGTGAACTCGCTTTGCTCGCTGGGGGCTCCGCCCCCAGACCCCCGCTTGGGGTCGCTCCAGTTGTTATTATTGGTCAATGACCCTTCAAGTATTTTTTACATAGTATACTATTTAGATTCATTATGGTTAAATCCACTCTAGATGTTTTCATTGTTCAATAGTTCTATAATTTGTTTATACTCTACCATGTGAAAGTTGCTTTGACAGTTTACTGGATATTTGTTTACAGCTGTTACGATTTCTTTTGTTTTTATTTGAAACTCCATAAGCCCAATGTTAAAATATCCAATTTTCAAGATCAAAATTAGTGGTTTTTAAATTAAAAATTGTATATTTTGGCAATTTTACCGGGGGTTTCAAGGTACAAGCTACCTGCTTGCTAAATATCACGTTTCTAGTTTGTCTGGAAATGGTCTAGAATTCATATGTCTGGTGTGTTACACATGGGGCTGTATATATATTAGACTATTATTGTAGTTTAAGTATTAACATGTGATTACCTCAAAGCAGTGACTAAAATAAACTAAAATCATAAAATGAAGATTACATTAGAATGGCAATGTCATATCCAAAATTAATCAAAGGGACATTGAGCTATAATAACAACTGCAGTGACCTTAAATATCTCCAGAAAAGAGACAAATGAGCTAAGAAAATCTACTCATAAGTTGCGGGATGTGATGAAATATTAAGTCATCTAAACAAACTGACAGACCTTCCCCGAGCAAAGCCCGGCCTTCGGGTACTACTTCAACAACAACAACATGAGTATTACTTTGAACATTAACTCACAGATTATAAACTGCTGTTATTTACTTTGTTTAGATTTTAAACTCTATAAGCCCAATGTTAATTTTGTTAACTTTTAAAATTAGTTTTTTCTAATTACCGTATTTGATTTGTCCTGGGGATGAGACCTGTCTAGAACATATTTTAAAGTAGTTTGATGTGTTTTCAGAGAAGTTCAAGTATTAATGAAATAGGCTATGATTCAATGAAATGATCATTTTTCCAGTTTTTAATTTGTTTATAGGATTGATTATACTGGTAGCCTATTTAAATTATAGACTTACTCATTTTACGTTAGTTATTTTTACATTTAAAAACATGCTAGGGGGCCATACACATATATTACCTAACACACTTAAGGGGTGGGAGGGGGTATGGCGTAGCGTTATGTAGGGGAGGGGTTACGTAACTCACACATATCAACCCTAAGAGCTGGCGCACTCCCGTATCTATTGATAATGTTATAAATCTTTTACAATTAAAAGCTAATCTAATTGATATCTTAATCAAGGTTACAGTTAGTTAGTTCCGTCATACTATTTTACTAACAGTAAAACTAAAAACGAGTTCGCACGCAGCACGCTGAGGTGGGGGATGTGAATTTCCATATAAAAAACTTTTAAAACTCAAAATCAGTGTAAACACAAACATTTATTCCAATTTTTATTGAAATCTGAAAATGTTGATTTTTTTGGTTGTTCTGATGCTCCTGGTTCTGATTGCAGGTTATTTTTACCTGCAATGCTGGGAATACGATTTTGCACATTATAAGGTTAGGAGAGGATCCAGTCAGGCTTGAAAGTAGTGTGAGGTTGTTGGGGATGAGAAAAGTACACCAACAAATGAATAACAGGCTTTTCTAATGCAAAACCCCCTTAAGACAACGTACTGTGTTTAGTCGATACACATTTACTTTAATAACTCCGTAAATATTTATGCTAGAATGACGAGAGAGGGCTTAAAACTTTCGCCTCATTAATTCCCATCTTTTTACATGCATTAAATTTACATCCGGGGCTTTTCTGACCCTTTCTGGGCCCAAAAACTCAAAATTCAAAAGATTAATCACCAAAAAAGGGGTTTAGAGTTTTCCGATTGTTTTGCCCAATGAACTTGTCCAACTAATTATAGAAGAAACGTCCCTACCAAATTTGAAGTAAATCGGACAAAAAATGTGACCGCTAGAGTGCAAACATATATATATATATATATATATATATATATATATAATATATATAAATATAAAATTTTGAACGACCCCCCAAAACGTGTTCAGGGGGTCACGTTAGGAACTTCTATGGTGGTCCCGGGCTTAAGTTTCACCGTGCGGGTCATGCTAATAGTTCACTTTCCATAGGAAATTCACTAATAAATACATAACGTATTTTGAGTAAGTTTGCTTTAAACCTATGTTTTTTGTTGTTTTAGAGCGTAAAATCATGACTTGATACAGTACTGCGCAGTGCTACCCACATCTTTAGTTTTTAAGTTGTTTTGTGTAAGCCACAAAACAAATCACTGCCTGCGGCAATGGTTTTTTATTAAAATGGAAACTACAGCAAGGCTATCATTGACAATTCAAATTCAAGATCTTTTAAGAGGGGGTACCAGTTAATCCATTTATATTTCTAAACCCATAAGAGCAATGATTCTTTCAAGTTCCATCCAGCCACAATGGGTGGTCGGATGTTGTTGATTTATAGCCTTTTTCAGGAGGAAAAAAATAACAAAGCGATTTCAGTGAGCAAAGTTTCAAATTTATTTTTTATTTCTATTTTTCTATTGAATTTTAAAATGCAAATCGAAAATGTTGTCACTGAAATTGCTAGATAACCACCAGCACAACATTTCTTCTAAATTTAAAAAATATATATTCACAAATAACACAGGACGGATTTTGAAAGTATTGGCCTTATGGGGGAAGCAGTTAGAAATGCAAAAAGTTTAGAGACTTTTCCATTCTAAAAACGCCACATGCATGACCCAGAGGGGAGCGCAGAATTGGACACGTCAGAAAGTGTTGCAGCGACGACTCCAAGCAGTCCTAAAGATTTGGTGGAGTGGTACATTCATGGAGTTCATACCCCTGCCGCCACCATTACTGTACTATTAGACCACGCCCTTTGACTAAGGTTGCTCCCTCCCCATCAGTGATGCCAACAGACATATAACAAAATTGTCGTATACTCATAAAATATGACCATTTTAAACCATAACCTTGCCATTCTTTGGACGCTTTGAACATAATTTTACGTTCTTACGTAACTAATTAAGTAATTCAAAGAGTACATTTAAATTTTTTTCATGACCTTGTAAACTGAAAATCATTGATTGAATAAAAGTTGAACATAACTTATTGAATTATAAATGAAAAGTAAACAATAACAGTTTTATGCAGGACTAAAAACTTATGTAGCGCGCTGCGGCGGTTGGGTTACATTAGGTTACTCTAATTTTACGTCCATAACACATAATTTCTAAGGGACCCATAATTTTAAACTGTATGCCGGAAGTTAGCGGACCTGCTGTTAATATGTGCAGAGTGAGAACAAGAGAGTGGCTCGCTGGTTTAGTACTCTCAGCTGTAGGGTGGGGGGCTGTGACAATTCTCCTGCCAAACATTTCTACTGCGCGTAGTCGTCGCTGCGACAGTTTTTGACTGAGGACTTTCCATTGTCTCACCTAGAGCATGACTTCCATTGTATTTCATGTACTATAAGTGATAGCACCTAGTTAATTACACTTGAAAACAGGAATGAAGTCCAGCGAGAAATGTAGGCCTAAATGAAAAATCTACTTACAGGCTTAAAGTGCTCAACTGAATCGTTTTTATGTGAGATTTAATATTTAAGAATACATTTTTAACAAATTTGGTGTGCAATACAGTCACATATCACGATAGGCTATGGCAATATGATGTGTATCGCGTCACTTATACTGTATCATTTTAGATGCACCGTATAATTTGAATTTAACTTATATCCTCATATAAGGGACTTAAAAGACCCTTTATTTGAAGCGGCAAAGATAGCCTGGCTATAGTTTTCATTATAAAAAAGCCTGAATTACTTTCTTTGAAAACTTTGTAAAACAAACTTTTTTTGATTAAAAGTCCAATACAGGTAAAGATCTTTAAGTTAAGAGTAGAATTTGTACAGTACAATATGTATACACCACCCATTCGGTGTTGATATGTCAATCCTTAAACTTTTATGAATATAAAAATTCAACTATATTATTATATTGTTAATAATATGATATATTTGGTATTAAAAATTTGGTTTATTATACAATACAAACAACTCCGAGATATGATAACGTTTGCAAGTACCACCCATTCGGTGTTGATATGTCAATCCTTAAACTTTTATGAATATAAAAATTCAACTATATTATTATATTGTTAATAATATGATATATTTGGTATTAAAAATTTGGTTTATTATACAATACAAACAACTCCGAGATATGATAACGTTTGCAAGTACAACTTTTTTGGCTTGTCTACGGCAGTGGCATTTTGTATTTAACGTTGTTAGAAGACAACGGTCCAAACCCCTCAAAGTCTTGTGGGCAACATGGGAATCAAACCAGCGACTTCTTGTACCAAAGTCCAAGACGTTAACCGTTAGGCTAGCAAGGCACCCACCACCCTCACTTCGTTAATCAAATTTTACGTGAGTTTCAAACAGTTATTGTTCTAAAAACCAACAAATAACAATAAGGAAATCATAATGAGAATGATTTTAATAGTTTTTACCGTGGTAATACATGACAGACTCCTGGTGTCTTCCACCAACGCTGATACAAATAGAAGTACCAAACGCACGATTTAATACGAGCAACAACAACTACTGTACGAAGCGATTAGTTACTAAGCTTATTGCACCTGCATTGCCGATCAAATATTGAGTTAAGGAGCAGAATGTGTCATCATAAAACCGCTTTTATAGCCTCAAAGTCATTCCATGCATAGCCTCATCAGGTAATATCAGAACAATGTAAGGTAAAGAGTTGGGCTTCAATAATGAATACCACCTTATTTTCAACTGTAATATTTTGGTATATGGCCAAACAACTATTCCTAATCAAACCTACCTAACCTAACCAAACAGCCAAAGTACGCTGCCAGTGACTTCATGTTATTGAATCAAAAAGAACTAAAGTAAACAGTAAGCTGAAAAATAAAGGTTATTAGAACTGTTGGATCCTGTCGCCACTTAGTTGCGGCCGAGTCATATGTACAGCGACGGCTCTTTTCCGAAGTCTTAAAGCAGCGTGCAAGCATTTTTATTTGGTATTTGCCAGGTCACATGCCTTCAACATAAATTATGATTGAATGTACCGGGATGCGCAGCAGAATACCTTCCATGAGGTATATTTAGTTTTGTGTTTAATTCTTGACAGTCACGTTATAGTACGGTACCTATTTTCTCAGCTGTTGTTTGTAAATTTCTTTAAAAATAGCCTTCTGCAACTGTTTGTATGTTTATTTTAATAACACGCCAAGTAGAAACTACTAAGAAGGCTTACAATTTAGCTTGTAGGGCCTAAGTATGATATTGTGTAAAATAATTAATTAATTAAACTTAATGGACATACAAATCTTGACTACCTAATAATTAATGCAATAGGCCGAGCAGCTTAAAACCCAGGCCTCTGGAGGGACCGTAAGAAGCCAAACTCAGTAGGATCCAATAGTTTAAGCCTAACATACGATGTTTTTTTTTATTATGTGCTCGAGTTGGGTAAGGTTTATAAGACAATGTGGTCTGGTGGATTTATTTTAGTATGTTTGGCCATTCCAAGTACAGTTTCACTCGGCAAACTTAAGTTTATCACAAAAAGCAAGTGGACATTAGTGACATGTTGTAACTCCCAAACATAAATATAAGCTAGGCCTATTATCAAATTCCCCCCTTATAGACTACCAATGTTGCACTTCCACAGACGCCCAGTGGAGCAATCGAATGAAAATAATCTAAATACGTCAATGTTTTGATATTTTTATATAAATATATCGGATCAAATTGATACCCCTGACTTAATATAATCGTAATAATAGATTTTTTTTATCATATATCCCGGTAATTTAAATTTTATTTACATCATATTTTGTTTGGAAAATGGCACATAATTAAAATTAGGCCTACATAATTACTTAACCATTGTATTCTTTGTGGGAGTGTTTTAAACAATGAAGAAAATACTGTAGAGTTTTGAAAATCGTAGTTTAATTACAAAATCAATTAAATGTAGGATTTGTAACGACGATATCAGGTTGAAAATCAAGGAAGAAAATAAAATTTTGTTTCGATGTTGTAAAACGGTAAATAAATATAATGTTTCAGTTAGTGCTTTGTAAAATACTTTTTTTTAAGAGCAAAGTTTGGATTAACAAACGTATTAACAATCTCATGTACTGCTTTAGTGTTACCGTAACGTTATTGATTAAGATTTGTTATTGAGAGAAACAAGTCATGGAGGCGGAGGCATTAAAACCAGCACTGAGACGTGTGATAAATTTACTTGTATTTAAGTTATTGCGAAATGTTAATAATAAATTAAAGTAGTTATTATTTGTACATACATCAATATTTTACATTGATTATTTTCATTCGATTGTTCCACCAGGCGTCTGCGGAAGTACAACCACTACCAAGGCCTATTTATGGTTAAAATAAATAAATTAACAGCAAGGCTAAAAGTAAAATATGATGTAAAATTGTTCAATTAGGGATGGTTGGCAAACAACAATAGCATTGGCCTAGGTCTACCTAAATTATATTAGGGTTAAACTTAAATAGTCAAAGGATACTGTCTTCATATTATTGCCATTTAAACGTTGTGGACAGTATTTCAAGTTTATTAATAACATAAAAAGTTAGTATATACTCACATCTTATCTTATAATCATCTTATGATATGGATTAAACTTAAGGCTAATATACAAAACCTGAAGTATTATTCACACAAACTATTACACAAATTATAGCTTATGACACTGTACCCAAACTATCTGGAAAAAAACACAAATAAAAAGATGTACGGTATGGTTGTTTTTTAGTAGTGCAGTATAATGTTGGCATTCTCGCCGATGACACTTTTAACGCATTAAATCCAACTTAAACCACAGTCGTGTTTACATAATAGGTGTATGTAACTCGAAAGGAAACTAACTTACAGAAGGGCCATTTTGATTACCGGTATTGCTACAACATTAATGAAATTATTATTATTGTTGAACTCAAAAGAACGCCACGTTTCGAATTCCTAACAGAAAGGTGTAGGTAGGTAGAGTCTGAGTCATTATAACAAATTAATTAAATAAACTGTTCATTCGTAACGTAACATATCTAACCTAAAAACGAACTTCAACCAACAAAATGACAGCGACAGCAGCTGAGCTGATGTATATTTTGACAGTTCAACAACACGGTACTACAAAGCTCAAAATATGTACTGAAATAATGTTCAAAGAAAAAACTGATAATTATTAAAATGTAATAATAAATCGCCAATTATAGTTTATTTAAAGCATTAAACCGTAAAAACGTTATCCTAAAAATTTCATGACAATCCATCAAACCGTTAAAATGTAGATAGCGTCACACTACTTCGAATTCCAAACTGAGTATAAGGATTTCGTTTCACTCAATCCAATAAGAAAATACAAATTTGAACAAAAAGTATCCATTTTCCAAGTAACAAAGAAGCATGTGTAAGTGATATGGCCTTCTTGCAATTGCACCTCCATTGCTGTTTGCTAAATACAACATACAACAATACTAATATGCAACACAAAATGTTAAATAGATTAGTGAAAGAATAAAAGTGTATATGATACGGAAACAAAAGCAAATATAAATTGGGAGTAATCGTCTGACCGGAAGGAGTAAAAGACATGTTCGTTGAATATCAAAATTAGATTGTACAACTGGACAGTACAACGCACAATCTTGTTAGGACTCAGCTAGTAAAGTCATTGATAAGTGTTGTAACAGTATAGAATGGCAAACGTAATACATCATTTGTATACCGTACGTCTTTTAAAATATGTATGGAGATTTAGACTAATTTATGGTTTCAGGAAAATGTAGACAATTCACAAATCCACAAAGCTATTCTGTGTTTATTATCTCCACCATTACAAATTAGGTACCTACCAAACCGCTACCCGTTTTTGGGTCTATTTGAAATAGCTAAACCGCCACCCTCATTAGGGAGGATTAGAAAGGGTCAACTCGCAAGATTCGAAATTACCAAATCGCTATCCCCGCTCGGCCAGGTAGGAAGGAAAAACAGATGAAGGAAAAACGGGAATTTTGTATTCCTGGTCATCCCTCGGTGATATTCCTATTACACATTCATTGTTGGTCCTGTGATACAAATTCCTCCGAAAAGGATAAATTAATCACACTGAGCACAAAATATGCGACCGGGATATATTTCTTTTCACTCCGCATAATGCAAATTTGTTTGATATAATGGTATACGTAAACATTAATTAAATACCATCAGACTTTTGGTCCTTAATCATCAGATAAACATTGCATTGCAAATATAAATACAATATGACAATATAAATATTTATCAGCTAAAGAAATATTAAACAACTTTTTTATTAGCATATTACGTGTTGTTATTACTTACGGGATGTAATAAAAGACGACTTACAACACTTAAGATATATTTACACTTATACTGATTCACATACAGACGGTAAAAATATATAAAAGATGGTACTAGGCTATCGATTTCGACCAGTCACACCAGTTATCATCAGGCCAATGAGAGAACTTAATTGGCCTGATGTGACCAATTGAACTGAAATTGATTGAATTCTATTTATATTTGCATGATAACCAATTGTTTGTTTTCCTTGTTTCAGCAAACCTACCTACTCATCACCAATGTTATTCTTATGGAGAATAATTAAAACTGTATATATCGCTCATATGTGAATTTATTTTTATGAAACTTGGTATGCGGCTTTAGATGGTATATTATGCATTGGAAATTCGCTGAGTACGCAGGTTTGCGTCGACGGGGGTATTATTTATTTATTTGCCATTTATGCGTTCCCTATACCTTACATCTAAAATCTAACCTAACCTATACCCACATTCAATTGCAATAAATTAAACTTTGCACGATAATGAAGGTTGACACTTGGAAGGTTTTCAGCCATTAATCGAACTCTTAAACCATAGGGAAGAAAAATGGGATAAAATGATAAGTGTAAAGGTTACGAAGTAAATATTTTATTTGGTTTTCGTGGTAAAAAAATCATTACCACCGATAAAATAAACGGGAATCACCGCTAATCAATAAATAGTACGTCGGGTACACCAAAAAAAGCGGCACTTTGTGATTGAGGTATGGCAATTTCTGTGGTCTTACTTGATGCAAAAAGGTAACTTTTCAGATTGGAAGTTCGTGCAGGACACCAAAATGGCGGCCATTAAAGATGGCTGCCATTGTAATTATAAAATATGCCATAACTTGATTAACAGATATCCGATTTCAGTGAAGTTAGTTTTGTTTAAAAGGCCTTTATAAACATAAACTTTTTTGTATTTAGACTTTTAACGAAAAAATAGTGATTTTCCATAATATTTAAAAATTATTGATTCATTGGCCAAATTAGCATATAAAATATATAATTTCTAAAAACTGCTTACAAATTTAGAAGTTAAATTTTGTAAGATGATTTATTAAGTTGGATAAATACATAAATGAAACTTCAAAATGTCAAGTTAGACATGAATAGTTACTAATTCAGCTTTTTTAAACACACATTTAACTGGCGCACACACATACATAGTGTGTTCGTAGGCACGCTAACTGTCATAAAATAAATCTGATATTGATGAAATTTGGTACAAACGTGTAAGGCAGCATCTATTTTCATGATTTTGAAAACCAGACAGATCAAACCATTATAAGGGGGGTTTTGGGGGGATTGTTTACCCCAAAAATGAGATTTTTGAAATTTTTACATATAATTTGTTTAAATCTAAATATTAATGTGTACTACTAAATACAGCTTAAAAACAAACAATTTGGTGGTTTGATCATTGCTCTACGTCAATTGGTTACTGAGATATTGAAAGGGCTAAACACAGTAGTTGTCCAATGTTAATCTTATGGAGAATAAGATAAAAGTAAGTACTCGGTACTTAATTAATCAAGTACTTGGTATGTGGTTTCATATGGTTGGGGTTTATTGATATATAGATACAAATCCCACTTTTGATAGTCCCTATGGCAGCAAACCTGCATACTCAGCAGCCATAATGCTATTTTTATGGAGAATAAGAAACATGTGATATCTTGTTTGTTTATTAACATATATTGGGAAAACTTTGTTTTTTTTATTCATCTGGTAGTGATACATTGACATTTGCATAAAATCCCGATTTTTGTGGTCCTTGATACAGCAAACCTACCAACCTACGTACTCAGTCCTAATGTTTTTCTTATGGTTACATAAAATGTCATATATGGCTTGTTTATGATTTTGCGTGGATGAAAGTTGGTAAAACGCTTCATGGCGCAGTGAGGTACCATTTTAAATGAGCTTGGTTTGCAGATTTGCTGCAACGGGGGTATTTAGAAATTATATATTTTATATTATGCAAATTTGGCCGATTAATCAATTATCTTTAAATATTTTGAAAACTATTTTTTCGTGAAAAGCCTAAATAAAAAAGTTTTTCGTTTAAAAACGCCTTTTAAACAAAACCAACTCCACCAAAATCGGATGTCTATTAAAGTAGTTTCGAGATATTTTATAATTTCAATGGCAGCTATCTTTAATGACCGTTTAGCTATTTAGCTACAATCTACTTATATAAAGCTAGACGGGTTCTCTCATTCACCGATTCACTGACATAAACTATGAGGCACTTTCCGTAATCGAACCCCCCTCGACCCCATACTTTCATTAAAGTTCTTGACAAGAAACTCTCAGATATATTGCCAGGCAATTTGGAGGCACTTTTTGGGTGGGGAAAATCCCACTTTTTCAATTTTTCCACTTTGAGCGCGTTTTATATGGAAACGGTTTAACATTTGGCAACAATTGTTAAATACAAAATTTGTAGATAATTTAATTCCCATCTAACGATTTTCATCATATTTAAGATAGGTCATCCGTTTAGCCACTATTCATCAGAGAAGGAGTAATTTTGAGTGTTTTGGCCCATTTAAATGTGTACAAAGTTTTGGAAAACTGTTTTATGAAAGCACACTATCTTTGGTTAATACCACATCCATTATACCACATGTTTGTATCAGCTGATTTAAATAAACCTCCCGTGTAGGCGATAATTAACCTATCATGAGGTTTATATAAATCAGCTGTTACAAACATGATTAGCAAATTATTGCCTACACGGGAGGTTCAATATCGCGAATATCGTTTGTCGTTTGTTACTATATCGGAAAATATCATCAACCGATTGTTTGTTCTATCGAATGAATTTAGCCCAGTAGCCCAGTGGATATGTTGTCAGATTCCCGATCATGCGGTCTCGGGTTTGAATGCTACTTTTGATGTTTCTTTTTTGAGGTCTGAAATTTCTGTTTAATTTGACTTTAACTAGGTTTTACAAATCCATTTATTTGTAATTATGTTGCACAACGAACAGCCACCATACAGCGTTCTGCGGAGTTAGGTTACTATAATTTTGTTGTGAACTGCAACTTAATGTTTTGTTATTTGTTACACGCGTAAATCCATTTGTAGAACTCCAATTTAACATTGTAACCAGAACTTGTTATTTAACTTATATATGATTGAATTGAGTGAAGACTTTATTTTTTGCTCTTATACTCGAAACAACTATCGCAGTCGGCGATAAGCCTAGGTCTCATATAAAGGGTGTAATCTTAAGGAAAACAAGTCATCCATGTAATGTAGCTAGTGGGCTTCTGTTAAGTCGTTGGGCTCATGGGATGACCAAGAGGACATACAACATACCCATTAGAACTGACTCAGTATTAATGGCAACTTTTCACCATAGTTTGTGTGGTGTTATACAAGCAAGAGCGAGTAGGCCTATACGTTGCATCTAACAACACACTACGTTTTTCACAATAACTTCGTATACGTCCTGCTGGCTTACAATCCGAGGTGCCAATTCGCCGAACTGTTTCAATGTTTCCATCCAATCAAACTACAACCCCACAACCCGCCTAACCGACCGCCATCACCCGGCTCAACTATTTCTCGTTCTTTAAAATGTTAAAATATATTTTGGCCTTATATATTATTATTAATCGAGCTTAATCTGTGAGAATTCCGTCAAGGAAGCAATTCAGTGGGGTAACTAGTTACTTTAGTAGGCTGGTGATAGTAGTCACATTTATAAAAGGTAACGTCTGATGTTAGCTTATCTACTATGTTAATTTATTTTTTAATGTTCAAGATTATTTTAATTAATAGTAAATACATACTTTTCCTATATATAAACGTAACTTTGCATCGTCTTGCTTGCGAATAAATGCAATTTCTTGCTCAATTAATCGTATTAAGGGAGAGACTGTCAAAACTTAAAATACCTTTTCTTGTTTGTTGCACAGCAGCACAAGTATGCGTTATTCAAAGTGAAAATGTTATCATCCGTTGCGAATGGACGGTTAGGTCTAGATAAGAAACTGTCTCTTTACAAACACGACTCGCATTTGTATTACTCTTTTAAAGTTTGTTAGAGATGTTACTTTGCCACCGTGCTTTCTCCCAAGAAACACTGTCACAGACACATTGCTCCACCTGACTGACATATTACTTCACTCTGGCTTCTAGCCATTAGACGTCACCTTGGGCTGTTCAGTGATTCTAGTTTTCCTAAATTAGTTTTATCACAATAAATTTTACGAGCTTTGTTTTTTATCTACCTAATAGCTTCTAGATCGGTTTTGAAAAAAAAAAAAATTAGCTTTATCCGTTTAAAATCCCACCGTAGAAGTCGATGCTAATAAAACGTAAATGATGTATGAGATTAAATTTGTTTAAACTGTCGCATACTTATACCGTTTTAATTCTTTGCAACATTATTTTATTGCAGGAAGAATGAATTTCCCTCTATTGTGGAATAAGATTTTCAGATTATATAATTTAAATCCGTTATATAAAATATATAAAACAAATGTTGTACAAGTCAAAGTAGTACATTTCTAACGTGTTTTATTCACACAATGTAAAACTAAAACTTCGTAAGACAAATATTTAAATTAATACATTGCAGAAAGCAACTATAGCGTTGACTTTAATAAAGACAAAGTATAGCCTTCAGGTTTACCTACAATTTACAAATGTCTTTATCAGAAGAACGTCGTTGCAAAAATTATTATTTTCTGACAAGGAGATTCTAACGATAGGCGAAGCTTGGAGCAGCAAGACTGTTGTACATAGCTTGTGCGAGCAATTCACCACCAATCTATATACAAAGTCAAACGGTACCAACACCTTTTGATAAATCTATAAATCTGGCAAAATCTGAAAAATTTGGAGGAATGAAACGACTCGGTGAGGAAATTGGATGAAAAATATTAGTTCTTGATGCATGCATAAATGAAATGAAAGTGTCAATTTAAAACAAACTGTTTAATATTGAAATTTGATCATGAGTTGTGAATTGTGATTCAAAAGGGTATAACTGAAATCAGGGAAACAAGGGAAGCTGTTTGGAAAGGATAATTATAAATATTATATTTGAATGAATCTACTTTTGGTACTTTTAAAATCGCTAACTTGTGATTTAAGGAGTTTTGTAAATATATCAAGCAGGCAATGACATTTCACCGAGTGAAGACTGCAATCTGCATCTAAGATGTGCTAGAAAAATGTTGTAAGTATACCATAGTAATTGATTCAACAGGGAGTCCACGTTTATTACTTTATCAACAGTTTGCTATACAAGGCAAACAAAACTAATCTACAACAACTTAATTCAATACATTTAAAACTATCTATTTCAAAAACTGATGCATGTTTTTGCTTAATTTTGATTCATGGAATAACCAATGAAAGAAGTTATTAATTTATTTAGTTGTTAACGTTACACTGCATTTTCTAAGACTTCTAATGTGAATAGTTTTTTTCCATTAGATTAGGTTGTTTTTAATTTATCACTTATGACTTGAGATTAATACAATACATACACCATTCATAATATAATATCAACAGTAAGGTGTTTGGCATTACCATAATTACTCTGTAACGTATTAGTAAAACTTCATTAATTTTATTATTTTTTATTAATAAAATATATATTTTCAAATAATTTTGTATTTACTTTGAGTTTATCCTGAAAATGTGTAAGGAAAATTGTAATAAGTTTAGAATCTCGATGGTTTTACTTTTCATTAACTTACACTTTTTAGAGAGGTATTTAGAGAGGTAATAAATAGTAATAAATAGTAATTTAGAGAGGACTTATTATTGTACTACTAAACCTATGATTTAAAATGCTAACCATATTTATACTTCACATCACAGCAAAGTATTAAGTTGCCAATGTTATTCTAAACGTAGTACTATTACTTAATTGTTATATTTGTCTTAATTTACCTTAAAATACTTTATTCTGAGTTTATAATTCCCTTGAAATTCATAAACAGTATTTTTTACTTAATTGAATGTTGTAAACGAGATAGTCTTAGTGCTAAAAGATTTGTTAATCCCTTTTTTTCAAGAAAGTAATTTCGCTGGTTTACCTAAAAGACGAGCGAGAGCTTTATGTGCTCCAAAACTGTTAAACAACTAAACAACCCCATGTGGTCCAACAATATGTTAAGTCCATAGTAACTGTGAAGGCCAGTGGGGAACCCTAAATAAATTACGAAACGGGAATATATCTTTATTACGATGCTTTATCTTTCAAAATATCTGAGATGGTAAACGATTTTGAACCTTAAAATAATAAACGAGCTCGCACGCAGCACGCTGACGTGAGGAAAGTGAATTTTCCCATAAAAAACTTTAAAAACTCGATATCAGTGTAAAAAAATACATTTATTCCTATTTTTATTGAAATTTGAAAACATTGATTTTTTGGCTGTTCTGATGCTCCTGGTTTAATTTACCTGCAATGCTGGGAATACAATTTTGCGCATTATAAGGTTAGGAGAAAGTCCAGTCAGGCTTGAAAGTAGGCATGAGGTTGCTGGAGATGATAAAAGTACACCAACAAATGAATAATAGACTTTCCTAATGTAAAACTCCCATAAGACAACGTACTGTGATTGGTCGATACACATTTTCTTTAATAACCCGGTAAATATTTATATTATAATGACGAGAGAGGACTTACAAGTTTTGCCTCACTAATCCCCATCTTTTGTCATCCATTAATTTTTCATCCGGGACTTTTCTGACCCTTTTTGGGACCAAAAACTCTAAAATTGAATGATTAACCCCCAAAAAAGGGGGTTAGAAATTTCCGATTTTTTTGCCCAACGAACTTCTCAGGTATGTGAAGCTGGCAGCGCCCATATTGAAAATAAACGGGAAAATAACCTAAATCGTTTGTTTATCGTTTGTTTAGGTTTGTTTAGCTATTTTCGACGTTTGTTTGGCCTTAGTTGCTTTTAAAAACGAAAAATAAAGTGGGCGCTGCTAGCTTCACACCAGCAGCGCCCATTAGTCATTTTGAGCTAAATACCATTGAAATCGTTTGTTTATCGTTTGTTTAGGTTTGTTTAGCTATTTTCGACGTTTGTTTGGCCTTAGTTGCTTTTAAAAACGAAATATAAAGTGGGCGCTGCTAGCTTCACACCAGCAGCGCCCATTAGTCATTTTGAGCTAAATACCATTGAAATCGTTTGTTTATCGTTTGTTTAGGTTTGTTTAGCTATTTTCGACGTTTGTTTGGCCTTAGTTACTATTAAATTCGAAAAATAAAGTGAGCGCTACTAGTGGGCGCTGCTAGCTTCACACCAGCAGCGCCCATTAGTCATTTTGAGCTAAATACCATTGAAATCGTTTGTTTATCGTTTGTTTAGGTTTGTTTAGCTATTTTCGACGTTTGTTTGGCCTTAGTTGCTTTTAAAAACGAAAAATAAAGTGGGCGCTGCTAGCTTCACACCAGCAGCGCCCATTAGTCATTTTGAGCTAAATACCATTGAAATCGTTTGTTTATCGTTTGTTTAGGTTTGTTTAGCTATTTTCGACGTTTGTTTGGCCTTAGTTACTATTAAATTCGAAAAATAAAGTGAGCGCTACTAGTGGGCGCTGCTAGCTTCACACCAGCAGCGCCCATTAGTCATTTTGAGCTAAATACCATTGAAATCGTTTGTTTATCGTTTGTTTAGGTTTGTTTAGCTATTTTCGACGTTTGTTTGACCTTAGTTGCTTTTAAAAACGAAAAATAAAGTGGGCGCTGCTAGCTTCACACCAGCAGTGCCCATTAGTCATTTTGAGCTAAATACCATTGAAATCGTTTGTTTATCGTTTGTTTAGGTTTGTTTAGCTATTTTCGACGTTTGTTTGGCATTAGTTGCTTTTAAAAACTAAAAATAAAGTGGGCGCTGCTAGCTTCACACCAGCAGCGCCCATTAGTCATTTTGAGCTTAATACCATTGAAATCGTTTGTTTAGGTTTGTTTAGCTATTTTCGACGTTTGTTTGGCCTTAGTTACTATTAAATTCGAAAAATAAAGTGAGCGCTACTAGTGGGCGCTGCTAGCTTCACACCAGCAGCGCCCATTCGTTGATTTGAACTAAAAACCAATGGAATCGTTTGTTTATCGTTTGTTTTGGTTTGTTTAGCTATTTTCGACGTTTGTATTTTTTTATTAAATTCCCATGGTTGCTGAAGACTCTGAGCCTTCTCACGCGCTCAGCAAGATAACAGAACGGAAGGGATTTCCGGGATACGCCGGAACTTACTTTTGTTCAGCAATGATAACCAGATGTATTTCCTGTTCATGATGAAAATGTATTTCCTGATCTTTTTGTCATTAAAGTTGTATTTTTTTATTTACTCAGTTTATACCAGTCGGAAATAGTTGTTTCACTAAACGCTGAATGATACATTTATGGAACAGATGTCAAGTAATTAATTCTGTTTAACAAATAATGAACAAAGTTAGCAGTGCTTACTTTGTTTTTCGATTTACAAATAAATTAAAGTTTAACATAGTATGTTACGTTTTACGTATTACGTTAAAGTAGAGGTGAAATAGCGGTAATAATGCAAATTTTGCGGTTTTAGCCTCCCTCACTTTTCCCTTAAAAGTCTCGTTTTTCCCACGAGTCCTATAATAACAAACCTAAACAAACGATTCCATTGGTTTGTAGTTCAAATCAACGAATGGGCGCTGCTGGTGTGAAGCTAGCAACGCCCACTTTATTTTTGGAATTCTAAAGCAACTAATGCCAAACAAACGGCGAAATTACTAAACAAACCTAAACAAACGATTTCAATGGTATTTAGCTCAAAATGACTAATGGGCGCTGCTGGTGTGAAGCTGGCAGTGCCCACTAGTAGCACTCACTTTATTTTTCAAATTTAAAACTAACTAAGGCCAAACAAACGTCGCAAATAGCTAAACAAACGTAAACAAACGATATACAAACGATTTCAATGGTAATTAGCTCAAAATGACTAATGGGCGCTGCTGGTGTGAAGTTAGCAGCACCCACTTTATTTTTCGTTTTTAAAGCAACTAAGGCCAAACAAACGTCGAAAATAGCTAAACAAACCTAAACAAACGATAAACAAACGATTCCATTGGTTTTTAGTTCAAATCAACGAATGGGCGCTGCTGGTGTGAAGCTAGCAGCGCCCACTAGTAGCGCTCACATTATTTTTCGAATTTAATAGTAACTAAGGCCAAACAACGTCGAAAATAGCTAAACAAACATAAACAAACGATAAGCAAACGATTTCAATGGTATTTAGCTCAAAATGACTATGGGCGCTGCTGGTGTGAAGCTAGCAGCGCCCACTTAATTTTTCGAATTCTAAAGCAACTAATGCCAAACAAACGACGAAAATAGCTAAACAAACCTAAACAAACGATAAACAAACGATTTCAATGGTATTTAGCTCAAAATGACTAATGGGCGCTGCTGGTGTGAAGCTAGCAGCGCCCACTTAATTTTTCGAATTCTAAAGCAACTAATGCCAAACAAACGACAAAAATAGCTAAACAAACCTAAACAAACGATAAACAAACGATTTCAATGGTATTTAGCTCAAAATGACTAATGGGCGCTGCTGGTGTGAAGCTAGCAGCGCCCACTTTATTTTTCGTTTTTCAAAGCAACTAAGGCCAAACAAACGTCGAAAATAGCTAAACAAACCTAAACAAACGATAAACAAACGATTTAGGTTATTTTCCCGTTTATTTTCAATATGGGCGCTGCCAGCTTCACATACCTGAACTACTCCAACTGATTATAGAAAGGAATGTCCCTATATATAATATATATAAATACAATTTTGACCGAGCCCCCAAAACGTATTCAGGGGGTCACGTTAGGACTTACGTTAACTTCTATGGTGGTCCCGGGCTTAAGTTTCACCGTGCGGGTCTTGCTAATAGTTCACTTTCCAAAGGAAATTCACTAATAATATGTGAAGAAAACTTTCTGATATAAGCTGTGATACTACATTTTAAACTCCAATACATTTCGCCTGTTTTTAATGCTCCAGTAATCTTGTCAGAGCAACGTAATCCCTGACGTGGTGGAGTACGGTATCACTGATGCGAGTCAGTGTCAGTGTTGACAAATGCCAGTGATCAATCCACGTTCACAAACAGATGACCGCGGTTCACCTGGTCGTGTGGCTGATTGGTTAAGTATTTATATACGATTACCGTTCTCAACTGGGATAATAATGTATGGATGACAATTTAAAACCGGTTTATTAGCTTTCAGTAAAAACTATTATAAAATAAACTTCATTATGTTGACGATTTTAAAAATTTCTGAGGCTAATGGTAAAATTGTTACGTTTGTTAAGCTATATTTAATACATTAGCTTTTGAATGTGTTTAATCAACGGTAAATAAATCGTACCTAATTTAGGATGCAAACAAGACAATCATATCGTATAGCATATTCCGTATGTTATGATTCCGAAATGTGTTAAAACTCATAAAACGTAAACAAATCCCTTAGTTTTTCACCAAATTGGCCTTTAAAGTTGCCATGTTTATCTATTGCAGACGAAACGTTTATTCGGTCAGGGGATGAAACATATGAACATATATGTTCAGTGTAACTGGGGTTGTCATACCTAGTCATACTTCAGCTGTATGAAATAAATAAATTTCAAGTTTTATCACGTGTTTCGAGTTTAGTACTGTATTTGTGATTGCCAAAATAAAAAAGCCAATCCCTCAAAATAATATATTTTGTCTTACTGGCGTAATCCCTCTAAAATAACAGTTAACTCTGTTCGTTGGTAGTCTGATTCCTTTAATCTATTATTTTTACCTATGAATCTCATAAACTGAACATAATTTTACGATGCTTTTACAAACGTTATTTTGGTTGCTTTTTGGGGAATTTTTAAGAGTTTTTATTTTGTAATTTGTTTTGTTTCGTCCAAAGCTCAATTTTATGCCAACTATTTAAACAATTTTCTATCCAGTACACTTAGAAGTAAAACAGCTGTAAATCATTGAATATGCAATACCTTACACCGGAAATCGATTTCGATTTCAAAATTATATTTAAACTTAAAAGTCCCAAAAGACGAATAGGAATGGATAGATTGCAATTGCAAATTTGTTTGTCTAGAGAGATTGCGACAAAAAATGTAACTCTCCAAAATCTGGATTATGGTTAGGGAAATCTTAACGTCTCCTGTTGTAGTTAAAACTTCTTACAACAAATATTCTCAAGATATATCTATACAAATTTTAAATAGATTTATAGTATTGTGCGGTTCACCAGTTTTACGCACATGTAACCAGAGGTTACTAGTAGTTATGGAAACAAATACACCTGTTAAAATGATTTAGAAACAAATCTGAAATCTAATAAGTCTATATAGAAAACGGTTAATTTAAAAGTAATAATTATGTGAACGTTAAAAAGTTATTTTTAAATTAACCTTTGTTCAATATGGTATCATTCAATTTCAGATTAGTTTATAAATCATGTTAACAGGTGCGTTTGTTTCCATAACTACTGTTTATTATAATGTTCAGTAGGAAATTAGCAATCTTTGTTTAATTGACACGTTGTATTATTAAATCATACCCAAAAACGCAAAGTGTTGACGGGTTGCCAAGTCCTAAAATGATATGATATCAAAATGTATTCCAAGTCAAAGATAGCACCTTTGATCTGAGATTGTTTATCACCACAAATTACTTAAATATGTTAAAATAACAATGCTCGAAAGATTGTTGGTTATTTTCTATCTATTCTTGGCCAGCAGATAATAAATTTTTATAATATTCAATTATAATATTTAACTATACTTTATTTAGTTTTTTAAATTTCAAAATAAAGATTTTGCATCAGTGAAGCTGCTGGCCAAGAACAGATAGAAAATAACCAACAATCTTTCGAGCACTGTTATTTTAACATATTTAAGTAATTTGTGGTGATAAACAATCTCAGATCAAAGGTGCTATCTTTGACTTGGAATACATTTTGATATCATATCATTTTAGGACTTGGCAACCCGTCAACACTTTGTGTTTTTGGGTATGATATCATTTGTTTTTTATATAATTTTTTATTAAAAATTTTTATAAATGAGATTTCAAGTTGAAATAAAACAAAATATATATCAAGGATAAAACATTATAATATATTGAACATTAATTAAGACTAATTTACCTTAATATTACCTAGTAGTTTTTAGAATTTTCTGGCAGTTTTTTAAACATTATAATATAATTTTGTTTGCACCATATGGGCATTTCTTGACGTTCACTTTCTCATCATCTGCATCTATCCACTTATTTTTGTTTTTAATGTAAGCTATGTAATGCCCTGATGCTGAACTGTTTCCTAAATGGAACACCGCATTTTTTAATTTGTACAGAACTCCATTAATTTTGATTTTTGCAATTTGTAGACTGGGTATTATTAGACTTGAAATTTTTTTATCATGTGTTTGCCAAAGTTGTAGTTAAAAAATTATGAAGTTACTTGTAACTGAGATGGATGTTTTTGATTAGTACCTGGGGGCCGACCTTTGCTCGGGGAAGGCCAGTCAGATTGTTTAGATAACTTGGAATAATGTTTCACCACTATCCCCTACTGATAATTGGATTTTTTTTAAACTCATTTGCCTCTTTCCTAAATTTTCAGATCCCTCCAGTTGTTATTTATAGCTCAATGTCCCTTTGTTTTATTTTAATACTCTATATATACTCTATATTCTACTCTTCACTCAACAGTTTTAATCATTGCTCTCAGGAAAATACATGTTAATAATCATAAACAACGTGAGTATTACTTTGACAGTTCATTGATTGATTATAAACAGCTGTTACAATTCTTTTGTTTTGATTTTAAACTCCATAAGCCCAATGATAATTTTTTTAAATTTCTATTTTTGTTTAGTGAATTTATCCTATAGGGAAGAAAGCTATTACCGTGGCATAGTAAGAGTTAAGCCCAAGACCATGATAACTTTTCATTTAGAGGTCCCCAGATGCCAAAAACACCATTCGGTAAAATTTGTATGTGTGTGTGTGTGTGTGTGTGTGTGTGTGTGTGTGTGTGTGTGTGTGTGTGTGTGTCCGTGTGTCCGTAAGCACGATAACTCGTAAAAAAGGTCTGATCTTAATGAAATTTGGCACAAATGTGTAAAGTACCATTTATTTGAATAAGTTCGAAAACCAGACGAATCGCACCATCCGAAGGGGGGGGGGTCTGGAGTTTTCACATTTAATTTTCATTTTAATCAAATTTGAATTTTTACTATTGAATTCAGCTTAAAAAAAAACATACAATTTGATTATTTATCTACGTCAATTGGTTACCGAAATATTGTGTCCAATGTTAATCTTATGGCGGATAAGCAAAATTTTATATATCGCTTATTAATGAGCATATATTAATTAAACTCGGTATGTGGCTTCATATGGTTGGGATTTACTGATATTTGCATACAAAATCCATTTTTTTGTCCCCATGGCAGCAAACTTGCGTACTCAGCAGCTATGTTATTCTTATGAAGAATAAGAAACATGTGATATATTGCTTGTTTATGAATATAAATTGGTAAAACTTGGTATGTTGCTTCATCTAGTGGTGATCCATTGGTATTTGCATAAAAAACAGTTTTTCTTGGTCCTTGATGCAGCATACCTGCATACTCAGCCCTAATTTTTTTCTTATGGAGGATAAATACAATGTCATATCTCGCTTATTTATGAATACGCTTTGATGAAAGTTGGTAAGTGGGTTCATGACTTAGTGAAGTACCATTTTAAATTCGCTGAGTATGCAGGTTTGCTGCAACGGGTGTATTTTTACATTATTTGATTTTTCCTGGAGATGAGACCTGTCTAGAACTTATTTTTATCCCAGAAATTATTTATTTCCAACATTTTAAGGAAATCGTTGCTGCCATTATTGAGATCAGTGTCGCAAGCAAACATGGACGCACGCACGCAAACCTTACTCAATGAGTGTTGGATAGTGATCATTTTCACAAGTTGTGCATATAGAGTCAGCAAGAGGGAACCAGTCGATAAATTGACTGCAGAGTAGTTAATCGAAATTGGCTTTTCTTTTAAGATGATTAGGATGAGAATATGGAATATAAATTTACTGTCGTAGCTGGTTGTTATGTGGTTGCAGTTTGAACATTTGTGATTAATTTTATTGAGTGCCTGAATTGAAATTCCAGGGGTTGATGATTCGAAATAAGGCAATTTAAAAATTCCGCACAGTCTTGTTGTTCAATTGTATTACATTGTGGTCCCAGTTGATTTATAATATCTATAGAATTTAAAATCTGGTAATTATCATTCGGTAGGATATTACCATTTTTTAGTGGAGCATTGGTGTCGTAATTGTTTGTTAACGTCACGATTGGTGGGCAGTTGAAAATACATTATAAAACTACATTTGCATAGCATGACACGCCATAAACCTCTTTGAAACCGAGATTTCCCAGTTCGTCTATATTGTTAGTAATGTCTTGAATGGCTTCTAATTTAGTATTATGAATTTGCCAGATTTGACCAGGGATTTTTTATTGAGATTTTATTCCAATTTTTAATTGTTTTAATTCTGGTCGGTACTCACTCCTTGAACCTATTATTTTCAGATATAGCTGATGCTTGTGCCTTAACATTTTGAGGGTCAAGTTTAGAATTAATAGACCAGAGAGTGAAGTCACGCGATATAAAGACTACGTATATTTGGCCACATGAAAATACTGCATAACCAGCATCATCAATACAACTGTTAAGCGTTAATCCCTGACTTTTGTGAATTGTAATTGCATATTATGCTACTGCAATAGGAAACTGCTTTCGGAAAACGAATGCTCCAGGAATTACTTCAAATTTTGTGGACGATCTTTGAATTTCAATACCTCTGTCTTTAAAAGTTATAATAATGTTTTTGATTGCATCGTGAGCATCTTTAGTAAAGTATTTTACAACACCCACTGAACCATTAATAACAATACCCTGATTTATTTATTAAAAATTATACCAATTTTGGTGACAAGTCTATTTAGGCGAAACTATTATGTATTATACTATCGTTTGTATGTTATTTGAAACCCCTTAACGACTAGATGTGACTTTTGTGGTTTTAGAAAACGTCCTCCTTCAGGTCTTAGCCTCCTAATCTCTCAAAGTTACAATGTTAAAATTATGGCAAAATTAAAATAAATTTAAATTGAACATATAACAGCTGTTAATACTGACAAAACACAGTAAAAAAGCAAGAACACAGTTTTAAAGCTAACCTCTAGAATGGACTTTTAAATTATTGAAATGTGCTTATTGAGTAATTTTATTTAGTGAGAATATGCTCGTTCATTTTGAAGATGAACTTATTTACTTGGCTCACTCGCCTCCAGGTTGAGCTCGTTCGCTACACTCACTCGCCTATATATATATATATATATATATATATATATATATATATATATATATATATATATATACAGAACTAACTTCGGCATCGACAAAAGAACTTGAAATGCCATTCAATTAGATTTTGTATTTCCATAATGAACATGCCTTTTAAGTATGTTTAGATATAATCTATATAACAGCTGTTTGGTGAAACTAACTTATATAACTAAATAACATACTAACCCGACTTTGTTTTTAGATTTGATATTATGTTTATTGCATATTATGTTATGTTCGATGTATTATAGTATGTATAGCTTAAACGAATTAAAATATTTTCATTACCTCTATACATTTTGTTTGGTTAAATTCACTCAATGATTAATTTGAATTTACAAGCCAGCTGATCAGATTTGTTTTGGAACACATGCGATACTTGGATTTTTGTTTACGTAGTAAATGTAAACAAAGCAGACATCAAATTCAGTAACAATTTTGAAAGTGGAATTTAATATAATTTGTTTTAAAATATTGCGTTTGCAAACTTACAATTTAGTATCAAAAGTGTAATATGTGAGTAAAAACAGAAGTCTGTGCGAAATTTCGTTCAAGTTTGATGAGAAATAAAGTTCTTAAGCTTAATGAACAAAATGAAGTGGACAATTTGTGAAAAGTGCCAAAACTACAAGATTTAGGCTACTTTTATACGTTAATTTCTCGCTTCTCAGACTTTTCTTAAACCAACTGTTGTGATTTTTCGTGTTTAGTGAAGGGGTTTAGCATATAAATGCACTGCCAGATTCACTTAAGGCTGTAATACGCTAATTTGAGAAGTGAAAAATCGTCTCATTCTGCTTCGTGTTAGTATAGCACGGGTCGTGTGGTGGACTTGGCGACGTGACACGACCGTGCCACTAGATTAAGAAAAAATAATATCATAAGGTCATAACTCATAATGTAACTAAACTTTCAAAGTAGTTGTAAATATACTGCCAATAACAGTAAAATATGTCATACATAGTAGTTAGTATCTAAACTTTAATTATTCCAAAAACATTTTGTGACAACTTTTGCTTGCATGTGTTAACAACAATGAGACCTCTTTTTCTCTGCCCACGCTATAATGTGACCACCAAAGCGCCAACTAGCACAAGTGTGATGGCGTATTGTTCTTTCATTCAGCTTATTTATAGACTATATTTTAATATTATTCTCCGAAAACATTGAGTTATTACAACTTTTTTCCCTCGCAAAACTTAATACTTATACCTCATTAAAGAGAAAAGTTTTTATTATTTCAGTTTAATACCTGACTTTAAATATTCCTCAAACTGGCTGAGCAGTTCGTTCATTAATGTCAAGTCTCTTAACAATTTTATAAATGTTTTTGTTCATACTTCCCCATTATTCGAAATGGTACGGTAAGTACAGCAGATGAACAACATATTTGTATTAGTAAACTTAAGCTTACACTAAACAATTTCTTAAAAGTCATCATAACCTTAGAATGGAGAAAGCATATTAATTTAGCTTTGAATTGAATAGACGGCAAATAATTGTTGGTATCAACATTGCTTTAGTAAGCAGCCTGAAAACAGCCTTTAACGAACACTAAAAAGCTGCCGATCACACTGTTTAGTGATAGCAATTGATAGCTAACAATCTGTAATAAGCCGGTATACCTTTAATTATGTATGCTAAACTTGCAATATTAGGTTATAGGGCTTAAGAGATTAGGTATTAGTAAATGAGAACCACAAATCCAGATAACCCGGTATCTAACTATTATGTATAGATAAATACCATTGTTCAAGCAAATCTGTAATATAATACTGATTAAAACTCCAAACTATGGACCGATTATCGGAAGAAAGTGACTGGCAGAGCGGAAGCGCGGCGACCAAACATTATATTTCATAACCTCGTGGAAACGTAAAACAAAAGGTTAGACATTTTCAATAAAAGTTATTTAAAACTTAATTTAAACACGTTTATAGCACATTTTTAAATATTTTTTATCTTATTCCGATGGGTTTATATTGATAGTTATACTTAAAAAAACATTAACTACAATTAAAACTGTCTCAATTCGTAATTCAACAAATATAACTATAAATATTAGCTCATTGGAATAAGAAACAACATATTTTTAAAATGTGCTCTAAACGTGTTTAAATGAAGATTTAAATAACGTTTCTTGGAAATTTCTAATCATGTGTTTTAAGTTTCCACGTGGTCTTTTAAGCGAATTTCCCCTGTAGGAAAGAAGCTATTACCGTAGGTGGCATGGTAAGACCTAGGCCCAGGACCATGATAACTTTTCGTTTTGAGGCCCCCATATGTCAAAAACACCATTCGTTCAAATTCATATATATATATATATACATGTATATAAATATATATATGTGTGTGTGTGTGTGTGTGTGTGTGTGTGTCCGTAGGCACGATAACTTTAGTAAAAATAGTCCAATCTTGATGAAATTTGGTGTAAACGTGTAATGCCGAATCTACTTTCATGAGTTCGAAAACCAGAGAGATCGAACCATTATAAGAGAGGTTTTGGGAGGGTTTTGTACAAAAAAAAATGTTTTTTTTAACCTTTTAAATATAATTCTTTTCAAACACAAACTTTGGTTTACACCATTAAATTCAGCTTAAAAAAACAATTTGGTATTTTGATCATTGCTCTACGTCAATTATTGGTTACCGAGATATAGAAAGTGCTAAACACAGTAAGTTGTCCAATGGTATTCGCATAAAACCCAGATTTTTGTGGTCCTTTATGCAGCAAACCTGCATACTCAGTCTTAATGTTTTTCTAATGGGGAATAAATAACACGTCATATCTCGCTTATTTATGAATATGCTTTGATGAAAGTTAGTAAGTGGCTTTATAACTTAGTGAAGGACAATTTGAAATTCGCTGAGTATGGAGGTTTGCTGAAACGGGGGTATTTTAATCTTTATTTGCCTCTTGCACAAAGGTACGATAAATAGTCTCAGAACATAAATAATGATTAGTCTAAATAATAATTACTATTTATTTACAAAATAGTGAGTACAGAGCTTTCTGCATCAGGAACTCCTTTAATGACATATTGAATTTACCATTGTCTTTAATATATTTTATTTCCTTTGGGACATATTTAAAAAATGTTATTCCAGCATAGGAGTTTTTTTTTTTTTTTGTGAAACATAATATATGCAGTGGTAATATTGTGTCATGTTTGTTTCTTGTATTATATGAATGAAAATCATTGTTATTCTTAAATTGGCCAATGTGTGTCTTGCAATGCATAATACACTCAAGTATGTAGAACGGCTGTGAACGGTTAAAATATTTAGCTCAACAAAGTGTGGGTCGTTTCACGGATACATCGGTTTTAAGATTTAACATTGTTCTTGCAGCTTTCTTTTGCTGGACAAGATTTTTTTTCAAATTATGGCTCGAAGTTCCTCCATTCATACTTATTCCATATGCAATATGGGACTGTATGTGAGCATAAAAATAGTTTTTAAAACAGATCATTTACAAAGAAATGACATTTTATTTAAAGCAAAAATGCCAGAATTTATCATTTTAATGATTCTTACAACATACACATCCCAACTGAGATATGTATCTACTGTTAACCCAAGGAATTTAGTATGATTCACTTTATCCAACTCTTTAGCGTCAGAAAAAATAAGAGGATTTGGTTGGTTTCTATTTTGTTTAGTATGCAAAGGTATCAATTTTTTTCTGTATTCAGCATCAATTTATTTTCAGTAAAAAGTGTTGTAATTTTGAAAGTTGAATGAAAGCTGCAACTTCTAAATCAGTTACACTTTTAATAATGAAATATAAGTTTGGCCACCAGTCACTTTCTTCCGATAATTGGACGATAGTTTAAAGTGTTAATCAGTATTGTATTACAGATTTGCTTGAACATTGGTATTTATCTATAGGCTACATAATAGTTAGATACCTGGTTATCTGGATATGTGGTTCTCATTTACTAATACCTAATATCTTAAGCCTGTGGTCTTTTATTTGTTGTGTTATGTTGTTAAGTGTTGTGGAATGGTGTAAAACAGCTGACTGATCATAATAGTATAAATTTTGAAAGCCATTAACCTAGTCTCATTCAGTTATAAGAAGAATAGATCGTCAAGTGGCCTTTGGAGTCGGTCATTGTCTGCAATACACAGTACACATATCTGCCAAACTTCTGTTGGCACTGACTCCTGCCTCTCTATTCTCTTAAGCCTTCTCTTCTGATACGAAAATTTAATTTCTACAAATTATGATTCTAAGAATTCAGTTTTCAAAACCAGATATGGCCACCATTTTGAAAAAGGACACCTAGGAACGTGAAGCTCCATATCAAAAAACAATAGAAAGAAGCCACCAATATAGGTATTGATTAAAAAGGTATGGCAGTAAAAGTATTTTATTGAGGGTACATATATCAAAAACTTATTTTGCGTGACTGTAGGAGTCAGCAGGATGCAGACTAAATGTTTTGTCGGACTCCTTGAGACGTTGTAGTTGAGAAGGTACAATAAGGTAAAAGCTCCAATTGGACAGTTTGATTTACATTTCTTATCCCAGTAATTTACAGTCTTTGACAATAGGCCAATCCAGATAGCCGACCTTTGAACTTTATCCGCACTCGGTTCTTTTTGTCCGGCCAAAGTTGGGAGGGGCCGAAGTAAACTTCTTTGTGCTTCTAAGTGCCCTTACTACACTGTAATATAAGTCCATTTGATTTTTGTAAACTCGGAGTTATGGAATTAAGTAAAAATAACCCCGCAGCAGCAAACCTGCATACTCAGCGAATTTCCAGTTTATATATATTTATCTTAATACCACTTAATGACCCCAAACTTGAATTAAAGCTCTTGACGAGAAACCGTCAGTATAATTCCAATATTTTTGAGTTTTGGAGCCACTTTTTGGGTGGGACATATTCAATTTATTTCCACTTTGAGCGCGTTTGGTAAGAAATCAGAAAGAGATGGAAAAAAGTGTTGTAGAAAAAAAATAATCAGTCGTAGACAATTTTATTCCAAACTAACGATTGTTCGTCAGACGTAAGATCTGATCTTTCGTTTGGACGCTATTCATCTGAGATGGATGAATTTTTAGCGTGTTTTCCCATTTACATAATTTATAAAAACGCTGAGTGAACCCATCTAGCTTTAAAAAGGAGAAGATTATGAGGCTCTTCCCGTAATCGGACCCTCCTCGACCTCATACTTGAATCAAAGCTCTTGACGGCGATTAGCCTATTAAATTATTAAAACTTATTTAAACTAATTAAGATAACAACTTTATATTTAATAAACTGTTTTTAATCGTATGATATTAAACAGTACACAAATATTGCATAAATATTTGTAAATAGTGCTGACCGCTAGAAATAAATGAATCAACAAGGAGCCAAGTTTATCAACAATAATCTGTAAACTTTAAACCAGAAACGTTAAACTTCAACCAGAAATATTTTCACCTTGTATCGGTATGAACTATAACATCTCACAACTAATATTTAAATTCTTATCAGGCCCTCCTTTTTCCTGCTTTGCGTCACTACCCAAAAACCTTTAAAACTCTGGGACTAATAAACGAGTCCCTACCGCTACTAAACCCACTCTAGGTACTTCCCGGGTCTTTCTTAAGTACCTCAATGCAAAGATTGTACCGACATCTACTTGCAGGAATTTAATTTTGTTGGTTTTTTAATTTTAGCGAATTTCCCCTATAGGGAAGAAGCTATTACCGAAGGTCTCATGGTAATACTTAAGCCCGAGACCCTGATAACTTTTTGTTTTGAGGTACCCAGATGCCAAAAACACTATTCGTTCAAGTTTATATATATATATATATATATGTATATATATGTGTCCGTGAATAATATAACTTGAGTAAAATTGGCTCAAATTTGTAAAGTGACATTTATGACTTCAAATTTGAAACCCAGAAAAATCGGATAATGGGAAGGGGGGTTTTAAATTTTCCAAAAATCAGTTTTTTGCATTTTTCACCCTAAAATTGTTAAAATACCTAATTTTGGTTTCGTCCATCTTATAGGTCTTAAAAAAAACAAATAATATAGCATTTTGAATTATTAACCTAGGTTAAGTGGTTGTGGAGAAAATAAAAAAAAAACTACTCATAAAATCTCCCATGTTAATCTTATGGGAAAAAGGTTTTTGGCTTTTCCTCAGTTCATTTTAATGTAAACTTCACATTTGCTTTTACCAATCAGTTTAGCGCCACAAAACAATCATTTTGGTGTTTAAATTGTGATTCTACGTCCAAACGCTGCAGAGATATTCAAAGTGCTGAACACAGCACGTTGTCCAATGTTATCCTTATGGAGAATAAATAACATTTGATATCTCGATTATTTATTAATGTATATTGATGAAACTTGGTATTTGGCTTCACGTAGTACTGGTATATTGATATTTGCACAAAAAATTTATTTTTTTGTTGATTATCCCCGTAGCAGCAAACCTGCGTACTCAGCCCCCATGTTATTCTTATGGATAATAAGTAAAATGTAATGACTCCCTTAATTAAGAACATGAATTAATAAAACATGGTATGTGGCTTCACTTTGTTGGGTTATATTGACATTTGCATAAAACCCCATTTTTTGTTCCTTGTTGCAGCAAACCTGCTTACTCAACCCCCATGTTATTCTTACGGAGATAATTAAAATTTTATATTTATGATTGAATATTTATAAAACTTGGTACAGTATGTGGCTTCGCCTAGTTAAATTCTATTTATATTTGCATAAAAACAAATTGTTTGTGTTCCTTGTTTCAGCAAACCTACGTACTCACCACCAATGTTATTCTCATGGAGAATAATTAAAATGGTATATATCGCTTATATGTGAATATACTTTTATGAAACTTGGGATGCGGCTTTATGTGGTATTACGACATATATTATGCATTGGAAGTTCGCTGAGGCGGGGATATTTTTATTTTTTATGTATTCCAATGAATGTTTTCCCTCTGCTAATGCATAAACATAATTAATTCGTAACTCCTACCCAAATAAAATACTTCAGTAACAGAGAATTTAATAATTTCGCCTGAGTGCATCCGGGACTAAGACGAGAAACGTGTACTGCAGTTGGCACGACTGTTTGGCCTAAATATGTCCCGAGCGTTTCGTATGTAACTTCAGTCTCCTGCACGAGCCCCTGCAGGTTTTCTGTTTGTACCTCATGTCAATAACTATACTGACATAAATTTCACATATAGACAATCGTAAAAAAGCTTTTTTTGTCTAAATATCAAAATTTTGATCAAATTTACACAATTACTAAAAAGAATTTTTTATTAGCGTGTTACATTTTTCTTTAGTTACCGTATAGTTAAAACCGTCTTACAATACTTCAAACTATATTTACGCTTATACTGTATTTATTTTTAAGGCATTAAATATATAAAAGATCGTATGAGGCAATTGATTTCGACTGGTTACACCACACCGACTATCATCATTACAAATTCTTTTTTCCACAACCATGAATCCGCTTGCAAAAACAGCAATCAAGAAGGAACCATTGTCGCGAAACAAAAAACTGATAATTATAGAAAATAACCTTAATATCCTCAAGAATTTTTAATTTTTAAATAAAATAGTAAATATAGAGACTGATAAATGAACATATAAATTTTGATTCCGGTGAGATGTATAGGAACCTATTTCCAGAACTTCCGGAAATTTCTGGAAACCAATAGAATGTAAGTAGAGAACCCTTTCGGATAACTTAATGCCTGGCCGCGTTATACCTGACGGATCACACTACTTTATACCCGATGGCTAAGGGTCAGCCAGGCATCCTTATCACGCTCCGCACGAAGTACTGAGTGCAACTGCTCTCCACGCATCCTCGCTCTACAGCATTATCTCCACTACGGTGACTGGAGTGAGAGCACCTGCACTGGAGTCAAGCACTCTTCTCTCTTTGGTAAAACACCCACAGAGTATTAAAATAAACCAAACTTTTAAATTTTCAATATTTTAGCACTGCCGAATTTTGAATCTCAACGTATTTTACTATTACAATACTTTCTTAGCAGGAGAGTTACATTATTTGATCTTTAACATTTCCATGCAATCGATCTCGTCATACAACTAATTACAATGTTATATGATGGTTAAGGGCTGCAAAAAGCAAAGCATCATAACTGCAATGATGAATGAACCGTAAAAGCCTCAGGCAGCCAAGGAAGTAGAGATTCGGGTAGAAGATGAGAACTTTCAGTATGAGATAAGAACATCTCCGCCATCGACTATATCGTCACACGCTTATCTAACCGTTTACAGCCACAATTTTTCCAATCGCACTTTTGTATATTTTTATTCTGTTTTAAGAAAGTAATTAATACTCTAACATGGAGGGAGAAGAAAATAATACCAACTATAATTTAAGCAAATTGAAAATACAAAATTAGACAAATAGTAAACTTTTTTAACTCGCCACATTTGAATAGGCTTACACAAAGAAATATTGAAGAGGCTTTTTAAATAATAAAGCTCTACCTCAGAAAATAGTGAAATAATACCCATTTAAAATCAAGAAATCACGACGGTGACGTAGAACAGTTTAGCGGCATGAAGTGCATTTGAGGAATTAAGAAAATATTAATTGTAGTATGTATCTCGATTTTAATTTCAATATTAATTGTAGTATGTATCTCGATTTTAATTTCAGTATAAACTATTTTCGTAATGGTGAATAAAATTACATTATATAAAATTAGTCTTTCTCTCTAAGGATATATACAAAATAGATTTATAAATTAATTACGATTTGATTTAGTTGGTTTGATTTCATTTAAACTCCTACAAATAAGTTTATCAGTCTATTAAAACCATATTTGTCTTAATAATGGACAAAGATAATTATTATTTTATATAAGTGAAAATTTTTCTTAGAGAAAGTTAATTTTAAAAGAGGCAATGTAAAACGATATTAAGATATTTCACGAAAGTTGAAGATTTATATTAAAAACTTTTTTGTGATTAAATAAGATTGTAAGACGCAGATTAAGACCTTTGTTGATCGTTACCGCTTAACAACTTGGCTCAGAAGGTACGGTTCAAAAGGGTTCCGCCTACCCGTCTGATTTACTTTTCTTCTCGGAGTAATTTAAAACCCTTTGACAATATATTCCAATAGACAACCTTTGAACTTTATCCGGACGTAATTCTTGTTTTGCCCGACTTTAAGTTGGAAAAAACCGAAATAAAGTTACTTCTGTTCCTAATACAATTAGAGTTCACTTATTCTTCTGTAAAGTAGGTGCTTTTATTATTGCTGTTTTTTAATAAGCAATTCTAATATATATTCTATAATATATTTATTAATTTATATATTTCGATTGAAGTGTTTATTCATATAGTCGTTCTCATTATTAAATATTCAACGTTTATTTCTCATATAATCTTATTTAGATCAAATGTAATTTATTTTCATTAAGCATGAAATTTAAGTTTTAATTTTAAACAATGTCGATCTTTAGTTAAAAAGTACAGCCTGGAAGGCAAATCAGTTTTCTTTTAAGCGGCTACATCTTGGCTAGTTGTGTTAGTTGGTTAGTAAGTATTTGAGTACTTTTTAAAATCATGATGGCAATACGACCTTAAAGCATTCCTTTATTTATTTTAAACTTTAAAAACCAAAAAGGAGCTATAAATCAAGAATTTGTTATGTAAATGTCAACTCCTGTGTGCTTCTGGTAGATATTTGGAGCTTTATATAAAAAAAAAACACAAATATAAACAGTTTTTTATCTATACTTATAAAACTTTTACTAGTGTTCTTATGCGCTAGGGGTTTTTTTAATGGAACTCCTCTTTCAGTTTTTAACCAATTTTCATATTATTGGTGTCGTTGGATAGATCTTCTGAAGTTGTTTGTGCCCTAATTTCATAAAAATGGATCTAAAGGGAAGGGCCCTAGCTGCCCTTAAAGTTTGTCATTTTTCCATAAGATTAACATTGAGAAAGAATTGTTTTGAACTGTATGATCAAACAGCTGAATAGGTAAACACAGTTTATTAGCAAGAACACATGGTCACTACTGGAAATGTAACGTAATGTGTACGTAGTTTTGATTGTGAATGTTAGCATTAATTATAGAATGAGTTTATAACGTTTATCCCAGAGTGCAACACATGAAATACCATATTAAATAGTAATAAATGTATTCTTAAGGCTGAATTACTCCGAAAAATCACATTTAACTTTTTAATAATTCCAACCATTTAAAAAAATGTAATTTTTAATCAAACTTATTAGCACTGTGAAGTTCATTTTTTGTAAACTTTATTATTATTTTTTTTGTTGCTAAAATATATTGCACTAGCTGGTGACCGGTGCGACTTTGTTCACGTGACCTTTATTTATTACCGTCGAAATCCGTTTTTTTCCCGCTAGGAAAAATATTGTTACTATGGAAACTAAAATTAAATCACTAACCCAAGAGGTAAACTCTATTTTTAAGCATGTACATAATGAAAACCAGTAGGGCAGAGCCCAACAAGACTTTCAGTTTGAGTCTATAGGTTATATTCTCATGTACCTATTTTCGTACCAAATTTTAGCTCCACCATTTCAGAGTTATAAATTACGTATAAATTCCAGTGAGTTGGAGAGTGGTTGGAGGCCCATAGAACTTTCGGAACGGGAAGAGGACATGGTTTGAGTGGAATTTCAGGGTCATCTGTTCTGTAATTTTTGTGATAAGAGAATGATAAAGGCCAGCCGGGTAGAGCCCTAAATCATAATATGATCAGGAGTAGGCCTATGTCTGATTTGAGTATATTAGCTACCCTCCATCCAAACTTCAGGTCCATAAGTCCAGCAGTAGGTGCGAGGTGATAAGCTTGAATTTAAAAGGCAGTGGAATGGAGCCCCAAATGAGTTTTGGAACAGGAGTAGCACAACCTTTGATCTTAAAGTATGGTCTCTTTTCCAAACTTTAGTTTTAACCGATCATTAGTTGGGTGTGCGATAGTTAATATGGGATTAAAAAAGGTCTGCGGTGCGGAGCCAAAACAATATTTTTATCAGTCGTAGGCCTATTCTGATTTAAGTTAATTAGCAATCTTCCTACCGCACTTCAGCCCTATCAGTCCAATAGTAGTGTGAGATGTTTAACAAAACTTTAAGTGCCAGTGGGGTAGGGTACCAAAGGATCTTTGGATTGAGGGAATGTCTACTTTGATTCTGCTGTATTATTTACTTCCCTACCAAATTTCAACTCCATTGTTTCAGTGTTGGTGTATAATGATTAACTTTGGTATATTAAAGGCCAGTGGGGCGAAGTCCAAAGTATAATATTACCAGACGTAGGCCTATACATTTTCCTTGAGCTATAAGCTATCTTTCTACTGCAGTTTAGCTTCATCAGTCAAGTAGTTGGTGCAAGATGCTTGGAATGCCGTAAGTATTTTGAAGGTCAAGAGAGCAGAGCCGTAAACGATTTGCGGAACGGGGGAATACACATTATTTCGGACTACATAAGTCTAAGGAACAGGGGATAGGAAAACCATTAGTCACGAACATTGTGATCAAAGCGATCTCCGAGTTGTTGTTTAGAATGGGTAGACAACAACTAAAAATAAATTTTTCGTAATTCGCAGGTTTTTGATTGTATGTTGGAATTAAAGGAATAAGATTAAATTATTAGAAAACCACCAAAGCCAGCTTCAAGCAGATCCTTATCAGAATGTGTCAGTCAGATGTAACAAGTTGAGAATCAGAATTAAAGGTTTGGAAGACAATAAATTAGCCCATTCTTATTTTCAGAGTCTCCATAAAATGTGAACAAAAATTAGCATGCCATGAATTTTATGCAAAAGTCTTCCTTATTCACAATGGTATTTTACCCAAAATGTGTTTAAATTGTTTAAAACCCAGAACTTAAAGAGTTAGCACATCGTAGACCTGAGAGTACTTACAGCAAAGCAAAATAGCCAAGAGTTAAAAAATCAAAAATGTTCGGAAAAGAAAGAGTTATTATATATGTGGAAAAGATTCAGCACATTTATACACAATCAGGATGCCAAAAACCTCAGTTGCCACACGCCCATCTATTAATAGTCTGAGACAAGAAGGACTTAATAATCGATACAGATGGCAGTATTGATAAAATTCATGCTCATCAAAGCGAAATATTGCTCGATTTCGAGCAACGGGGTTAATAGTTTTATTTAAACATGTGCAAATAACCTCTCAATCATAAGAAATAAAAATAACGACATCTACTAGATAGTTTATGATTCTTCAAATATAAAAATTATTCTCAAAATCGTCAATTTCACATCGAAGAAACATATAAATACAACATGATCAATCGTTCAGTGGAACTCGTATTCATCATGAGGCCTTGCCGGATAATGCATAACTACTTTTACATTTATCAGCCTTGCAACAATTCGTCTTCATTTTTTCGGCATCATTACGTCGAGACTAATGACTCCGTTTCTTTTCCAACAAAATATCATCTCTGGAAACCTCCTCACTGGAAGTGTGTGGGGAAGGCTCCGAGCACAATTCCAGGGGATTTTATTACATTTATTATAACAATATTAGTAGTAATAATAACAATATTAGTAATAGTGGTAGTAACAATAGTAGTAATAGTAGTAGTAACAATAGTAGTAATAATATTAGTATTTATAACAATAAATTAAAATCGTTTGTTGAGGTTTACAATCAAAAAATCACAAACTTGCCTGTAGTTCAAGCTCAAACAAGTAAATTTAGACTTAGTAACTAAATGATACGCCACTTTAGAACTGTTATAACTAGGTGAGTAAATTATATTACTCCAACCAATAAAACTACTTTATCAGCGTTTAAAACCATCTATTTGAAGGGAGTTCAATTTCAATTATATGAGGACATACACTACAGGATTATATAATCGCTTGGATATTGAAATCGCATACAAATTGAACGGTAAATATATGATTACTTTATTTAAATACTCATAGCTAATTTGAATATATTACTGTTGTATTCTTAGATTGGTAATTGATTAACCAACTCAATTAAAACAAGCCAACTAACTTGTGATATTTTTATTTCAGGTTCCTTTTTTTATTCAAGGGTGTGGCAAAAGCTAGTGTACAATGAATCCAATGCACGGATAATCACGCCTCAGACAGTTCCACTACCGTTGTTAACTTCAAATTTCTCTAAGAAAATAGATTCTCCATGGACTTGAATGCTCATGAATAGAATGAATAGGTTACAGTTGCAGATACGGTTGTAAAGGTACATTTCGGTTCACGGTGCTTGGCATCTGGGAAAGGCATCTTATAACTACTGAAGTTTCTCGTAAATAAAAGTAGACATTAACAAAAACAATCAAAACAAATGTTTTAAAATTAAATAAGTGGTTTTTGCTTTCTGTTTACAAAAGTAGACTGTAAAGCTAACGGTACTAAGACTAAATACCCCTGTCGAAGCAAACCTGCATACTCAGTGAATTTCCAATGCATGCATATGTTTCTCATTACTACATATATCCACTTACAAAGTTTCATAAAAATACATAGATAAATAAGTGAACTATAGCATTTTATTTATTCCCCATAATAACATGGGGCTCAGTACGCAGGTTTGCTGCAACAAGGAACACAAAATTTGTGTTTTTATGCAATTATCAATATAACTAAACCAGGTTACATACTAAGTTTTATTAATTTATGTCCATAATTAAGGGAGATATAAAACTTTACTTATTCTCCATAAGAATAACATTAGGGCTGAGTATGCAGGTTTGCTGCTACTGGTTTAATCAACAAAAAAGCAATTGTTTGTGCGAATATCAATATATCAGTACTACGTGGGGCCACATACCAAGTTTCATCAATCTACATTCATAAATAATCACGATATAAAATTTTATTTTTTCTCCAAAATGATAACATTGGACAACGTACTGTGTTTAGCACTTTGAATTTACCTCCGCAACGGTTGGACGTAGAATCACAATTTAAACCAAAAAGTGATTGTTTTGTAGATCTGAAATGATTGGTAAAAGCAAATGTGAAGTTAACATTAAAATTAACTGAGGAAAAGCCAAAAACCTTTTCTCATAAGATAAAAATGGGAGATTTTATGAGCTGGTTTTTTATTTTCTCCGCAACCACTAAACCTTAGGTTTGTATTTTGAACCTAGGTTAATAATTTAAAATACTACATTATTTGGTTTTTAAGCTCTATAAAATGGTCAAAACCAAAATTGAGTTATTTAAAAATTTTAGGGTGAAAAGTGAAAAAAACTGATTTTTGGAAAATTTAAAACCCCCATAAACTCCCCTTTCCATGGTCCAACTTTTCTGGTTTTCGAACTTAAAGTCATGAATGTCACTTTACATTTGAGCCAAATGTCATCGAAATCGGACGTTTTAGCGAATTTCCCCTATAGGGAAGAAGCTATTACCGTAGGTCTCATGGTAAGACTTAAGACCGAGACCATGATAACTTTTCATTTTGAGGTCCCCAGATGCCAAAAACACCATTCGTTCAAATGTTGATATATGTATATATGTATATATATATATATATATATATATATATATATATATATATATGTGTGTGTGTGTCCGTAAGCACGATAACTCTCGTAAATAAGGTCCGATCTTAATGAAATTTAGTACAAATGTGTAAAGTACCATTTATTTGAACGAGTTCGAAAAACCAGATGAATCGCACCATCCGAAGGGGGGTTTTTGGGGGGTTTTGTACCCCAAAAATGTGTTTTTTGGGGTTTTCACATGTAATTTTAATTTAAATCAAATTTTAATTTATACCATTGAATTCAGCTTAAAAAAAAAACAATTTGGTATTTTGATCATTGCTCTACGTCAATTGGTTACCGAGATATTGAAAGTGCTAAACACAGTACGTTGTCTAATGTTATTCTTATGGAGAAAAAGAAAAATTGAATATATCGCTTATTTATGAATATAAACTGGCAAAATTTGGTATATGGCTTGATCTGGTTGTGGTTTATTGTTGTTTGCACCAAAAAACAATTTTTCGCCAATGTTTCCTGTAGCAGCAAACCTATGTACTTGATCCCCATGTTATTCTTATGGAAAATACTTAAAATGTTATATATCGCTTATTTATGAATGTATATGGATGAAACTTGGTATGTGTCTTCACTAAGATGAGTTCTATTGATATTTGCATAAAACCCCATTATTTTGTGTGCCTTGTTGCAGCAAACCTACGTACTCATCCCCAATGTTATTCTTATGGAGAATAATTAATATTTTAAATATCGCTTGTTTGTTAATACATTTCTTATGAATCCTGTTAAGTGTTTTAATGTGTTATGTTTTATATTCATTGGAAATTCGCTAAGTATGCAGGTTTGCTGCGACGGGGGTATTTTACTCAAGTTATCGTGTTAACGGACACACACACACACACACACACACACACACACACACACACACACACACATATATATATATATATATATATATATATATATATATATATATATGTACATATATATAAATTTGAACGAATAGTGTTTTTGGTATCTGGAGACCTTAAAACGGAAAGTTATCATGGTCTCGGGCTTAATTCTTACCATGAGACCTACGGTAATACCTTCTTCCCTATAGGAAAAATTCGCTAAAAGGCGAAAAGTCATTCCATAGCATACGCTAACCAGATGACCCGAACTCTACAAGACCTCCCATTAACATATTTATAAAGCTATTGTATTTTAGTACATTACTCGGAGGGAGTACAAAAGCATCATATAAGGCGTCCAAATAAATATTAGTTCAATTAGCGTTCAACAATAACAAAGTTAGATAGACCATAAAGATGAAAAAGATAGAACATTGAATAAAGAAAATCTGATTAACGGTCACTGAATGGTTCTGGCTGTTATTGTCAAACGACGTTTTGCCTTTTTTATACTACCGCTAAGTAACTATTTTCGTCTTTTATTTAAGGCCTCAAAGTAACTAACTAAAAATATCGAATGAACGATTTTGTACTCTGAAAGGTGTCAGAATGCGTAGAAAATCTGTATTTAAAATTAGTTATTTTTATCTACTGGGTAATTTATTCTTTAATTAAATATATTTTGCATAAATAATCGAACGGTTGTTTTAATGATCTAATAAAGTTTAATAATTTTTATTATTGTATAGCTTTTTATTATTATTATTAGTGTAGCCTTTAATATAAATTTATAGTTTATATTTACAGCTTACTATATTACACAGTTCAATATAATATGTTACCAGCAGGTGGATTTTTCATACAAGTAAGTTTAGAATTTATAAACTACATATGTAATAAACATATTAAATATTAAATCGGAATATACATAGTATTTAGATTTTGAAAGAAAGAAGAGGGAGTAAATAATTCTGACGATAAGCAAGAAAAATGGTTCGATTCATTAAATATTTAACTCATTTGGGGAAAAAATACTGTAATTTTTCTAGTTCTGTGAGTTATTGAATGACCTAAAACCAAAATATTGCAATATGTTCTATGGTAGTTATTAAAATAGCAGTGTATAAATTTATGAAGCATATTAGTTAAACAAATTATGGGTAATCAAATGATGGGATACCAACATTACTTTTGTGGCACATAAAATAAGTCCATACAGGGGTGCCCATCTCCCTCAAACCTCATGGCGCCATTCCCCCCAAATGTGGCTAAACCCCCCCCCTCCCCCGCTACAAGTTATAAACTTTAACCTGGCAGTTGCTCTTTCTTTTGGTGTGACAGCAAATTAACTGATCTTACATACCTACAATAATGTCTAAGTGGGGGGGGGGGGGTGCGTGACCACACCAAGATTCTACCAAAGCCGAAAGAATTATACAGACATAAGATAATGATAATGGTGACAGTGAAAAAAACCCTTAGTTATAATTAGCAAGATTATTTATTGTTCTGTACCTATAGTACGGATCACACAGAAAACCCTTTCCTCTGGAACAGCTGACAAAAACTATTCAGATGATTGTCGAGAATGTCGAAGGGCGTGCGGGAGGTCATTATATTAGCATTACAGAAAACATAACCTTAAAAACCAGTAACATGTCATGTGTTTCTTGCTATTATTGTTTGTTGTTGGAAAACAAATCTAATGCTATTGTTTTGATTAATCAAGACTGATTTCTCAATTAATTCATAATATATATTATTTTTACCGTTTGTTTGGATTTAGAGATGTACATATTTAGAAGGTATGAACGTCTTGGATTGAATGTTTGAACGATCCTTCGCAACCATGAAATTAATTGCTGGCCGAAACTAAAAGTTCGGCTGATGCTGCTAGTGGGCTTTGGCTTGACTTGACTTTGGCTTGTGAACCTTTGCTGCAGAAAACTGTGGGTAATTTTCGTGCCGATAAAAATAAACTTTGGACGCTCATTTCAGAAGAGGCAAGAAGCATATAGTCATATATAGCTAATTTTCAACTGGAAAAGGGATACCAGGGTCTATAAGTACCAGCATTCGAAGAATTAATAAAAAAGTGAATTTGGGAGAAGACATTATTTTATTTTACAAAACTATTTTCAAAACAATATATTTATAAAATATAGACTATGTAATAAAAAAGTATGGGAGGAAATGTTTAGGGTGGCAAAGTAAAATTAATACCATAAAAAGAATATATTTCTGTGTGGAAGTAGACAGTTCAAGTGAAAGGATACAGTTAGGCTGGAGCTACTATATTGACGAATGATTTAACTGACAGTGATAACGAACTCACCAGAGACTGATAAAAAATCCTAGGCTTTATAACTAGACCGTTTTCCATGAATCTACTAATACAGTCAATAAAAACAGTTAATATGGAAAATGTCCACGATTAAATGTTCATATATCTACTTATTTTGTCGTAGTTTATCTGCCTTTTTTAATATGTTGTAGGCCAGTCATTTTATAACTTATTTAGTTTATACTACACAATTTGCTACGTGTGTTCGCCACGCTAACAACCTAATTGAACATTTAATATCATGAATATTGTAAGTAGTTAAGATAAATTATTTGGAAAGGAGCTGGTTAACAAGCACTCTTAGGTATAAGTTATATCGGTAAGTTAAGTTATACTAGGGCAAAAGCCCCTAAAAAACCAAAATACATAAATTTTTTATCAACCTTCATTGGTCATTTATAAATAAGCACTGATTTTCTAGCATTATAATAATGTTTTTAATAAAATGTCCATTCCTAAACAACTATACATTGCTGTAGTTTAAAAGTAAACAAACTGAATAAGTACAGCTGGTATCAATATCAAAGGCTAATTTAACTCTGTGGCACAGCTGTTTTAATTTCAAAAGATGTAAACAAATTAAACCCCATGTTGTTTTAATGGGAAAAGTTTTATTCTGTTGCGAATTTATGGTAAAAAAATAAGAGAAATGAATAGTTTTCCCTCAAAATTCACGTCAAGACCTTTAAAATGATACCCCTCCCATCCTTCTACGGCCATCCAGTCACTCACAATTTCTTTACAAAAATTTGACTTACGGAATTATATATAGAGATGTTATGTTATGGGGCAAAATACAACAAAATTATGTAAATCCTATAAAACACAAAAAATGTAGTTGAACAATACTACTCCCCATTTTAGCGAATTCCCCCTATAGGGAATAAGCTATTACCGTAGGTAAGACTCATGGTAAGACCTAAGCCCGAGACCATGATAACTTTTTGTTTTGAGGTCCCCAGATGTCAAAAACACTATTCGTTCAAATTTATATATGTATATATATATATATATATATATATATATATATAAGTGAAATTTATATTCGATTAACTGGTAAGGGCTACTATTATATTAAGAATTAATAAAATAAAAACTGAGTACCCTTGTTTATGAGTTTTATATTTATACCAACATGTTTCGACATCTAAGGCCATTTTCAAGGTTGATAAATTTCACATAGTTTGGTTTAAGTTATACAATAAAAGAAATAATACTAAAATGTAAACAAATAAAATCCGAGTAAAATTAAATTAAATTAAAAACATATGTATAAATAATCATGGCATGGTTGGGAGTTTTTTGAATGTCTCTTCTATCTATATATGTTCTTGTCTCATTTCCCATATTTTATTAAAAATTGGATTTGTAACGGGTACTTTTGAATTTAGTATACTTTGAGGATTTTCTTTGTATTTCATGAGTATATGTAGTTCTTCTTTTGAATCCATTTTATTACCTTTTTTCATATATTCTAGTACCGTCATATTTGTGTCCATATTTTCATAGTTATGGTTTGAATCCAATAGATGTTCCGCATACAAGCATGAAATCTACGTATGAATCTAGATATTAGAAATAAACTACAGATATTAGAACTGTACACATTACACTCTAGACATTCTTCAGTATCTATAGTCAATGATAAAACTCATAAACAAGGGTACTCAGTTTTTATTTTATTAATTTTTAATATATATATTAAAAACACATATGTGTGTGTGTGTGTGTGTGTGTGTGTGTGTGTGTGTGTGTGTGTGTGTGTGTGTGTGTGTGTGTGTGTGTGTGTGTGTGTGTGAATGCGATAACTTGAGTAAAAAACGTCCGATTACGATGAAATTCGGCTCAAATATGTAAAGTAACATTTATGACTTTAAGTTTGAAAACCAGAAAAATCTATCTATGGGAAGGGGGTTTATGGGGGTTTTAAATTGTCCAAAAATCAGTTTTTTGCAGTTTTCACCCTAAAATTTTAAAACACTTAATTTTGGTCTGGACCATGTAATCGAGCTTGAAAAAAAAACAATATAATATTTTAAATTTTAAACTAGGTTAAGTGGTTGCGGAGAAAATCCAAAAAAACCTACTCATAAAATCTCCCATGTAAATCTTATGGGAAAAAGGTTTTTTGCTTTTCCTCAGTTCATTTTAATGTAAACTTCACATTTTCTTTTACCAATCAGTTTAGCTCCACAAAACAATCATTTTGGTGTTTAAATTTTGAATCTACGTCCAACCGCTGTAGAGAAATTCAAAGTGCTAAACACAGTACGTTGTCCAATGTTATCCTTATGGAGAATAAATAAAATTTGATATCTCCATTATTTATGAATGTATATTGATGAAACTTGGTGTCTGGCTTCATTTAGTATTGTTATAATAATATTTGCACAAACAATTGATTTTTTGTTGATCATCCCCGTAGCAGCAAACCTGCATACTCAGCCCTAATGTTATTCTTATGGAGAATAAGTAATGTTTTATTAATTATGAACATCAATTAATAAAACTTAGTATGTAGCTTTACCTTGTTGAATTATATTGATAATTGCAAAAAAATACATTTTTTATCTTCCTCGTAGCAGCAAACCTGCGTACTCAGCCCTAAAAAATAAAATGCTATAGATCACTTATTTATTTATGTATTTTTATGAAACTTGGTAAGGGGCTTTATGTGGTAGTGAGAAACATATGCATGCATTGGAAATCACTGAGTACGCAGGTTTGCTGCGACGGGGGTATTGTACAATAGCTGAGAATAAAAAATTTACTTTTCTGAATGGTTATGAATAAACAAAGTGCTTAGGACCTGCATTCGTTCATTACGTTAGATAAATGAAAATGTAATAGTAGGCCTAATTTTCAATAAGGTAAAAACATAACATAAGCGACTACATTTTCTTTACAAAATGATTGTTTTTAAATAATAGTCCACTTAGAGCTCAGAAAGTGTGGTTAGGTTGCGAGCAAGGAGGTTTAATTGTTGTATAACTGGAGGTATCACTGATTCACTATTTTTGCCGAGGAAGCGAGCCGGTTATTTTGTCAGGTTGGTACACTGGTGTGGCAAATTTCTCGTTCTTTGAACTATCCTAATGTGTGGTTTTACTAATGTAAGTGAATCTACTCATGCAACTCACTGGAATAAAAGTATTAAAAGGTGGAACAAATTAATTGTTTTAGTTTGATTTATGCATCTACTCTTGTTGTGAAATACGATAAATGATGAGCAAATAAACAAATACAGTATTCGCCAAAATAAACAGTACCGAAACTCAATCAGCTGTAATTGCATTCTGATCGGCTATGTCAACTTTTCATTGTTGTCACGTCTTTGTGTTTATTATTTCTTTCTTATTTGATTTTAGTTTTTTCTGACATAGTGCTAACTACTGTTGAGTAATATTTTAGCGTAGAGCGTTATTTTCGCTCATACGGAATCGGACGCGGGTGGGCCAAGTTTGTAACACACTGCATTACGTGTCCAGGAACATTTTCACAAAAACCCACTTAGTAATGCAGTGATTATTAGTGTTGTTCACAAATTTCGAAGGTGAGGACCCTCCAGCTACCATCGTACAACTCAAGGAAGAAATAAAAATGTGTATATGGAAAATGCAATAACCCCTCTTCACCAAAACGATGCGCAACCTTCAACAACGATACAAGTGTTGCCTCAAACTGAACGGAGGGGATATTGAACATGTTATTTACAGAGTTTAACCAATTTTCCTTCATTTTACTTGAATATGTTGGTAAAGCTATGACGAAATTTTAGTAATGCTATGCCAAATAAAATTTTACATTTTCAGTACGGTTTATTTTTGCGCATACTGTACATGTTTATTAATGTTCAAATCATGAGTAGATATTGATTTGAGTCACTTTGACGACTCGTTCGATTTCAGCGAATTGTTCTTTGCCTCACCAAACTTTGCAAAGAACGGCTCGCAATTTTGTTCATCAGTGTTGCCTCCAGTATTAACAATAGAACTCCTTGATTGCGAGCACAATGAGAAAACAGATTCAAGTGGTTTTTACTTTCTCCCCCTATACATAGTATATGGAGAAAGTATTTTTTTCTTGCAAATTTTCGAATTTGAGTTGTTAGTGGAAATATTCGTTTTGGTGCTCCCTGAAACCAAAAAAGTGTTTTTTACGTGATGTCTGTCTGTGTGTATGTGTCCGTGTGTGTATGTGTCTGTGTGGATGTGTACAGAGCTAGAGCCCTAACCAATGGACCGATTTTTATGAAATTTGGTATGTACGTACTAATCCACGATATCTCCAGGTGTTTTTTCATTTTTTGGAATTTTTGATTTTAAGGGTAATTATCTCCAAAAACCGCCAAAAAACATGAAAAATCCAAATTTCTCAAAAACGGCTCTAACGATTTTTATTAAACTTTAGTCGTTTGTATAACTTTAGTTTTCCAACAAAATGACACCACCCGCATTTCTGTAAAAACTCGGGTTCAGAAACTACAGGAATTTAAACATAAAAAATTCCGTTTTTTGGATTTTTCATAAAAAAACATAAATACAAAAAATATTACTATTCACCATTAAAAATAGCTCAAAAAACTAAATAATTTAGTATTTTGAATTACCATTCTACGATTGTTGGTTGTGGAGAAAATTATAATTTTCATTTTGCGGTGACGCAGTACGTTGTCCAATGTTATTCTTATGGGGAATACAAAAATTACTATTTCTCTCTTATTTACTGATCAATTTAATTCAAACTTGACATGCTTGTCAAGTTAGCATTGACCAACAGAGGAAATATGTTGTCCCTTAATAACCCTGGGGGAATAGGGGGCATTTCCCCTCTTAAAACCACGTGTGTAGCAATGGTTTCCAGAACATGGATAGTGCCTCCAGAGCATGGATTTGGGTGGATGTTTAAAAAAAAAAACTTGTTTACAAGATTTTCTGTACATTCGACCGTGCTTTTTATTCTTTATTTAGTAAATAAAAAATAATTTATTCAGTTGGGCTAAAAGGGAGAAAGTATGTGTCAGTTTCCTGATACCGTTTATTTAGATTAATGTTTCAATCCAATCCCGTCCTGTAATCAGAAGCACAAAAGTCACAGGAACACCTGACATCTCTCTAAGGAAAGGTTATTTTGCACGTACTGTACAATAACAATACTTTTTGCAATAATATTATTTATTATTGTCATCCTCCCATACAGACACGAATTTTCAATTGTGTTTCACAAATTGTCACATTAATTTACAGTTTCAAAAATCCCCCAAAAATGTTAAATCCCCTCAAAATTTGTTTTGGTGGCGCTCTGAGCCATCATCTTCCCCCCTTCTGGGCACCCCAGAGTCTATAGGGTATTTCGTACAGCATATATGGTAACAAATGATAAGGAAACAAAGCAAATAAAAAATTGAAAAAATTAAAAAATTGACTCATCCAAATATATGTTGTTTTAATTAACATTTTTACTTACAGAAAGTAAGTTAAAATTAGACTAATATTTGTCATAACTTCATAACAAGGGTTTACGAGAGAAGTGTATTAGCCTTTTTATTTTATCATTGGTAGAATTGCAGTAATGAACAACCTTTGATTTAACGTAGTCGTGTAAACTTTGTGTTACCGCTCAATAACTATGATCTGGTAAAAGAACAAAAACTATAATTTAACATCGTATTAATCCTTTCTATCATTCGTATCAGAACTTCTGTAGTTTAACCAGGTAAAAACTTGTACTGTTGGAGATAAAATGTTCAATATCTAAAACCGTCAGTGTTGCCGATTATTTAGAACAAACACATTGCACCAAACTTAAATATTTATTAATCTAAGTAAGGGCCGTGGTGCTTCATAAATTGATTTAATGAGTATTTTACTAAATTTTAATGTGCAGCAGGTGGTATAATTTAGCTATCCGCGCTTAGCCAAGTCATTCTTTCATTAAAAGTGCTTGTTACAATAGAGAGGATCGTCCAAGACGTATTTAGGCCGGACGGACGTGCCAAGAGAACAACACGTTTCTCCTACTTCCCAAAAATATCCGTAAATCCTCTCAATTGAATGGAATGAAGTTCATTATCTGTTTGTAGAATATTACTGTAGGTAAATAGATTTTATTGAATCAGATATTATAATAAAGTGCAATAAGTCCCAGGACTACCTTAAGACTGGTCTACACCAGTTTTGAGGCTGACATTGGGTACAGCAAATGAGGTTGTCATTACATATGGTAAGTCTTTTGGCTGTCCATTATGACTAACTTCCCTTTCACCTTTGGTCCCTCCATTTGCAGCGGCTAGGGACAGAGTCTCCGGGTTTGGTCCCTCCTGCCAACCTGAAAATGAATGGTCCCTGGCTGTTGTACATGGATACCCTGTCAGTTGAGTTGACCTGTTGGAGGGCAAAATGAGGGTCCCCTGTTGAGAGCCTCATCCCAGCTGTCACAGGGGCACGGGAATTGGCCCTCTGAGGGGTCGATTTGGCTGTCGTCCCTTCCCACCCTTTCCTTTCCTGCTATATCCTATATTTCCGGTAACCTTCGCAATATTCCCGCTTGTGGAAGAGGTGACTAGCAGCAAATCTGGGGTTTCCTAATCCGCCAATAAAAAAGTGCAATGAAAGTAGGTTTAATTTCAGAATAAAACAAAAATGTATATTTCGTTTCTTCTTCAATTTTACAATCCTGGATAGTAGGGTATTTAATTTATTGTCGAGGAGTCCTAATAATCTAATTTCAATTATAACGCAACTGAGCTATTAACATTTGCATCAGCCATGATTGTAAGTTTTTTCGATGGAAATCCTATCCCAAAGTCTCCATTCAAGGTTACAACGCTTATTCAAAAATCCTGTAAAAATTATTTGAAACCTAATCTTTTAAAAATTAACATTCTGAAATCTCACGCGTTATAAAGTATTTAGAATAATACGATTGAAATGTTAAGTTAATCTTGAAACATCGTGTCACACGCACACAAGAACTACAAGACTTCAATACCATAATTAAATATATAATATAGATATAATTATATATATATATATATATATATATATATATATATATATATATATATATATATATATATATATAGTCATTAATGTTTCTTTATAAACTTCTAAGACTATCCTTAAAATATAAGCTAATGTTAAAACTTCTAATGCTTAGATTATCCACACTAGCTGGGGCAGCTCACATTCAGGGTACCTGCCTTTGGAAGCAGGAATACTGCAGTGTTCAGTGTACCAAGGTCTCGAACGGTGGCGCACGGTGCGTCGCCTCTGCTCCGGATGATGAGGTCTTACAACGCCCTACCTCCCGGCATGAACTATCCAGACATTGATATTAATTGCAAAACCACTTTTAAAACAAAATGCCGTAGATTGGAAGGTTTTTTCTTTTTAGATATTCCTAGTAGGTATTTTATTCATATTTTATTTCATCATTTAACTGAATGATGAGTTGTTGTTCAGTTTTAATTTATTATTGAGAAAGGTATTATTTTTATTGTTATTTATTTTATTTTTAAGAGACTACATTTTGTAAATTGTATCTTATATGATTTGAATTTATGAAATCAGTGAAGTGTGCCTGTGAAGTGGAGGACTTATTTTCCACAAATAAAATGATCAAGAAATAATTTGTACAGCTTTGATGTAATTGGTTTTTACTGTATTTACAGCATATAAATAAATATGTATATATTAAAGCGTCAAAAAAGACTTCAACGTTACAAGCACTAAAAATAATAGCTAATATTCGTAAGTAATTAATAACCGTGTTTAATCTATATAGCTAATTAGCACTTATATGTCATGAACTTGGGGGAAATCTTTTATATAAGTATCAATTTTCAATTTAGTATAAATAATACATTATTCAACTAGAACAACACAAATTGCTTTCCAATTAAAAGTAATCTTGTGAGAAAACATATTCGTGCATTTTACACGGTGATATATATTTTGAAGCATAACCTACAATCCAACAATTTAGTAGTTTAAAGGTTTCTTGTTAATCTTTTATAGAGAGATCAGATGAGATCGCTTCAAAGATGAGAGCGATCCTTGTAATCGATTGTTCCCTCCTCATACCTGTTCCTGACGTCATTTTCAATGGTTCGTTCTAAACGCTTATGGTGACAACAGTTTATTAAATATTTGACGTTGCGAATTGGTGCTAGATGATACAAACAAAAACACCTTCGTATAAAATTACGTTTTCAATCCATCATATTTCAGTTACAGCACGAAAATAAAAATGGTTAATTTATACATCATAACCCTGACAGTAAAGGTTGTATGTGTACAAAATATGAAAGTGAAAGTATCAGCTTCGCTTGTCGCTGGAGAGGAGGAAGACTTGTAAATAGTTAAGAGGCTCCTTTGTGGTGAAGTACTTTGCGTTCCTTGAACATTAAACTGGCAGAGTTGAGTCTCACTGGTTATAACAAACTGTTGAATACTGAAATTTGAAGAACTGGGATTCTATTTCAACTTAAGTAATTAATAATCACCAGCCGTTTCTCTAAAAATAGGCAAGTGGCCTTAGAATGTTGTCTTAGAATCCCCAACACGATCTTTTACATTTGCTGTACGGTGAATTATACAACTGTAACTAACTAACTGTAACTGTAATAACTGTAATATTTGTACCTATTTCACAATTAATAAATTGCAAACTGGTCACAGTATAAGGAGTAATTAATCATTTCTTTTCCTGCTTCATGTACGAAACTACTAAAAGAGTTATATTACGAAACAATATTGTATTAGTATCTCGTACTTTACAAGCAGTAATTCTTATCCAATGCTTTACCTTATGGATATTTTACAACTTGTAAATTTTAATAAATTGAAGACGGTTAAACGAATGTGTTCCATTTTTAACTGGAAGCGTAAAGTGTACTGGAAAACAATTGTGTAAAATCTTAAAACGATCCGTGCATCCGTTTTCACGTTATTGCATTACGAACACACACACCCACACGCCCACTTACTGACGGACAACGAATCATTGTCTCTGGTAGTACATAGATTCCTTCACTTCGTTCCATCATCAATTATTGCCACTTTTATCACAATGGGGAGCTGGGCCCCCCAACCTCCCCCTTGCTATTATTTTATCTTGATATCTATCTATATTATTAATACGCTACATGCAAACTCTGTAAACAATAAAGCTTTTTTGTGTCAAGATTTACCCCCACATATTGTACACTAAAACGAGCGTCTAGATGTGCAGATGTGCAAACTGGCTTTAGATTTTTTATATAGGCCTTAGGGCTCTGCCCGTTCGGGACTTCTAAGTCCCCATGTTATTCAAATAGAGGAGAGTTTTATTTTGTTTATGTTATATGTGTCTTTTCTTAATTCAATTCAATTCAATTCAATAAACAGCTGTTATAAGGATTATTTCTAACTACAGACCGTGACTGTGTTGTTTACTATTTAGTTATTTACACGGGATGCGCAAGCTGTGCATAGGAAATTCTATTTTTTTTTTTTACAACATTTATTTCCGGCTCAACAACTTATGTTATACACAGAATTATTAACAATAAATAAGTTATAAGTAACATTAAAAAAAAACATATCGGGCTCGCTCTAATCAGAGTCACCCATTAGCTGAATTGCGTTACAGTTCACAGCGAAAAAAAAACGAATAAAAACCATGTAAATAAAATTTAGAATCTGGCTAGAAAAATATTCAATTTTCAATGTTTGGCAAAATGTCTTGAAAAAGTCTTGCTTTTAATCGTCTATCTTGTAGCGGCAGTCCAATTCCAAAATGTTCTGCTCCAGGTACAAATATTAACCTATGAGAAAACTTCAGTGTCGTTTTTCTGATGTATTCACTGATTGTTTCTATTCCAAGTTCCCTATGTATTTGCGAATTTCGTACGTACCGTGGTGAGTTTACAGCAATTCTTAAGACCTTGTTTTGAAAGATTTGAATTTTCGAAAGCTTTTTACATGAAATTGAAAGCCCCCACACTTGACAGGCATACAGAACATGAGGTCGGAGAATAGTTTTATAAATGAGAATAGTGTATGAAGACTTTAGAGTCGACTTTCTATTGACAATAGGAAATAGGATGGACAGTCGAGAGTACGCTTGATTTAATTTTGAATTTACATGTAGATTGAAATTTAACTTTTTGTCTAATAACACACCTAAATACTTAACTGCTTGATCTGGTGGATTCCAATTGATATTTGAATTGTTAATGACGATTTCAGGGGGAATTTGCGGTCTTCTTAAGGTGAATATCTTAGCTTCCGATTTATTTGGATTTAAGCATAAATTCCATTTGTTGAACCATTGCACCACTTCATCAGCCGCATTTTGAAGTTGTTGGTAAGCTTGCAGAATTTCGGTGCTTTGAGTGATGATTGTGGTGTCGTCTGCATATAGCGCTAAAGTGGAATCTTGCGGAATTGGAATGTCAGACATGAAAATATTGAAAAGTAAAGGTCCCAAAATTGACCCTTGTGGTACCCCAGCAGAAATTGGGCGATAGTTAGAAGTAGAAGAATTTATTTTTACACAGAAGTGTCTGTTACATAGAAAGGATTTTACTATTTTTTTCAGGTAAAGTGGAAATCCAAGAAGTTCAATTTTGTGAAGAAGGCCCTCATGCCACACCTTATCAAAAGCCTGTGAAACGTCAAGAAATATCGCAGCTGAGTGTTCCTTCCGTTCAAATCCTTTCACAATCGTTTCAACAATCCGCTGAACTTGGTGAGTGGTGGAATGTTTGGGTCGAAATCCGAACTGGTGTGGTGGAATTGCGCTCGATTCTTCAAGAAAAGAGTTTATCCTTCTTTGGATAATCTTCTCCAGCAATTTCGATAGACATGACAAAAGACTTATTGGTCTGTAGCTGGAAGTAGAGAATTTGGGCTTATTGGGTTTGTGGAAAACTATAATTTCGGCCTTTTTCCACGTGTCAGGGAAGAAGCTTTGATAAATACATGCATTAAAAATCGAAGTTAAAACTGACACTGCTTTTTTGGTGAGATTTTTAAGAACAATATTTGGAATAAGGTCGGGTCCAGGTGTTTTACGTAAAGGAAGTTTCTTGATCAGTTGCTTTATTTCTACTGGTGAAACAAATTTTATGGGAAGCTCTACTGTTGATGATGCATTTGTCATGGTACTGTTGACAAGACCAGCAGTATGTTCATCGGTCACATTGTTCGGTGAGAACGCCTCCTCGAAGAAGTCAGCAAGAATGTTACATTTATCAAGATCACTTTCATATACATTATCTTCGTGCCTGAGAGGCGGAATTACAGTTGGGGTGCGTAAAATCCGTTTGGTTGCTTTCCAGAGGCTGGAATCATTTGGATTTATGTCACTGACGTAAGTTTTATAACACATAATTTTATATTCTTCGATTTCCAGCCTTACTTGACGTATAAGCTGGTTCAGTCTCCGCCGCATGTGAGGTTGCCTGTGTCTAATCCACTGACGTCGAGCTTCATGTTTAGCTTTTAGTAAATTAATGATTCTTAAAGGTGGAGTGAGAAAGCTATTGGTCTTATTAGGACATTTTTTATAAGTTGCAAGTTTGGTAGCTTTTTGAAGACACCCAGTGAAATGTTCAATAGCCTTGTTAATGCCATCAATAGAGCTCAGGTGTTGGGGAAACTGAAGAAATCCATCTAACTTTACACCAAAGGTATGCCAGTCAACTCTTCCCGATATTAACCTAGGGGGAGGTGTGCTATTGTCAGGTTGTAGAAAGAAACTGATTAAAACGGGGAGGTGATCGGAGTCCAATTCTGGTACGACTTTGTGTTGGATGGGAGCTGCAAAATTACGATAAAGAACAGTATCCAAAATGTCTGGTTCACAGTTCAATTGAAATGGATAAAACGTGGGCTCATCTGGTGCGGACACGTTTATCCCTTCGTCTGTGATAAATTGAAAAAGACGTGCACCATTTGGGTTAGTAACTCTACAGCCCCAGTTTTGATTTTTACAGTTTAAGTCACCAACGATTAGCGTGGGAGAATGTCCAGTAAATAGGTTCATAAAGTCGTTTAAGCAGAGCCTTCGATTAGGGGATTTATAAGCCGCTATGATATTTACAGAACTACCATCTTCCAGCATAACTTTTACAGAAGTAGCTTCAATTGACACTAGTTGAGGTAAAAACAAAGTGTTGTGTTGTATGGATCTTTTAATAAAAATAGCTACACCACCTGAGGCAACAGGGGCAGCCCGGTCTTCTCTATAGACATTGTATCCACATACTTTAAAATTTTGAATATCAACTAAATGAGTTTCTGAGACACAAGCTATGTCAACATTGTGACGCACTAAAAAAGCAGAAAAGATCGCTTTTTGTTTGTTCAAACCATTTGCGTTCCAATTTAGGATTTTTAAATTTTGAAACGCAACTCTATTAGGGGGAGGCATGTTCAAGAAAAGAACTTATAACGTTAGTCAAAATTGTTTTAATCATTGGCACTATCGATTTAACTAATTCTATTATCAGTGCTTCTAAATTAGTTGAGCTTGATTGATCAGAACTGCACGGTTGACCCGATTTATTTGCTTGCTCCGCCAGAGTTGGAGGAGTGAACCTAGTTTTTGAGGGATGTTTATGCGCAGACTTACCACTTAATACATCAGCGTAGGAAGCCTCGTGTGTTTGGCGCTGTGCTTCCTCGGTTGGCGGGGTTTGAGCTACTGTTGCACGGACATGTATTGCAGGTGGCGTAGAATTCTCAGGTTGCAACCGCTTAGTTTTAGACAGGTTCGGATTTTTTGTCCTAGACAAGAGGCTTTGGTAATGAGAACAGCCCCTGAAATTTGCAGTGTGATTTTCCCCACAGTTCACGCATTGAGGGGTGTCAGTTTTAGGTTTCGGACACTCTGAATAGTGGTGACGATCGGTACACCGTACACATCGTGTGTCTAACTTACAAAAGTTCTTCGTGTGACCAAATCTTTGACATCGAGTGCACTGAGGGATCATTTTGGATTTCCTTTTCGGTTCGACAGATATAACTGCATAGCACAGAGTATTTAATTTAAAAATATCGTTACTCTCATCGTTTTTTACCAGATCAACAGTGCACAAGGGAATAGGAATTTTATTTTTGTTCAGCAACCTAGTTACTCTGGTTACTGGAAAGCTGAGACATAACAGTTCAGATTTAATTTCGTCTTCAGTCAAAGAGGTTGGGACATTTCTAATAACAACCTCAAGTTTTTTATCTTGGGGTGGTTGAAATGTATGATATTTAACCTCAGATGAGTCATAGAATGACGTTAGGTTGCGGAAGTCATCGATGGTTGTTAGATTTACTTTCAGGGACTGGACTGGCTTGCTGTTGGTAAATTAGCAGATTGCGTTAGACATTTGGTTTTACCCTTGTTTACTGAAGATGTTGAAGGTCTATTTGGAAACAGTTTTTGAAGGTTATGATTGTGTTTGTGTTTTAACAACGAAGAACTCTTTAATTTCACAATGGAAGTTAAGGGAGTCTACGTGAAATACGAAAAACGCCTTCCAATAATAATTATTTATATGTCTCACCTTCAAAAGGTTGAAAGTAACAGAAATAACAGTAAGTAAACTGGAAAGAAAAATATAACCATCACTCACTGGTCGCTGTACTTTTTCAAGGAAATTCCAGTTATTGTTAAAACGTATAGAAATACAGAACATGGAGTAAAACAATCTTGGATTGGCCAGTCTTACCCAAGGTTCGTAGAGCTTTCAGACCAGGTGTGCTTATTTACATAAGAGTAATGTTCGCAGCAAAGATGTCTTACGAGGGCGTCCAGCTGATTTATAAATCAACAACATACCATAAAGTGTTGCCAATACTAAGGGTATAATAATGGTGCAGCTATTTTTAAATTGTCCCTGGACATGCAGAAAGAAAATTTAAACCCTTAATCGGTTAATCTAATAATATAAATACATAAAAACAATATATTATTTTCATAAAATAACAGCTTATCATATAATGCAAGCAGTTAAACAATGTTAGTTCTGATTACACTGATGAGGAAAATATGGTACTCGTACGATAAATATCGTGTTTCCAGCAACACTGCAGATTGGATTGGTGATCACGTGATCTTACAGCTGTTTATACGAGGTCTCTTCCGGTAAAGTAGAAAACCTTAAATAGATCGACTCGGCACACCTGGTCTGAAAGCTCTACGAACCTTGAGTCTTACCAAGCAGATTTAGAATAGTTTCTCACCCCCATAGTCTTACGATTGGGGGCTATACACTCTACAAACAGAGTCGCCATTTGGACAGCAATGAGGTAATAATATGTCAACCAGTCAGATCAATAACTTCTGAAGTAATTATTTCCACTTTTATCTCAATGGGGGGCTGCACCCCCCAATCCACCCCCTCCTTTGCTATTATTTTATCTTAGTATTATTGTTAAAACGTAAAGAAATACAGAACTTGGAGTACTACAATCTTAAATTGGCCAGTCTTACCAAACAGATTTAAAATAAATTCTCACCTCTTTAATCTTTGGATGGGGGCCCGTACACCCTACAAACAAATACACCATTTGGACGACAATGAGGGAAGATAAGTCAACCAGTTAGATCACTTTTGAAGTAATTATTTCCACTTTTATTTCAATAGGGGGCTGCACTCCCCAATTCCCCCCTCCTTTGTTATTATTTTATCTAAGTATTATTGTTAAAATACATAAAATACAGAACTTGGAGTACAATAATCTTGAATTGGCCAGTCTTACCAAGCAGATTTAGAATAGTTTCTCACCCCCTTAGACTACGATGGGGGGCTGTACACCCTACAAACATTTGGGCGACAATGAGGTAAGAATAAGTCAACCAGTCAGATCGATAGCTATCAAAGTAATTATTTCCACTTTTATCACAATAGGGGCTACGCCCCCCAACCCCTCCCCTCCCCCTCATTTGCTATTATTTTATCTTGAGATTATTGTTAAAGTACTACAACTTATAGAAATACTGAATTTGGAGAGTAACAAGAGTATTGGGTAGTCTCACCAAGCGGATTTAGAGTATTTTTTCGCTCCTTTAGTCAAACAAGGGGGGGGGCTGCAAATCTCAGAGATACACCATTTGGAAGAAAATAAGGTCCACAATCAGTCAGTCAGACTAAGAACTACTGAAATAGTTGCACCTTTATCCCACCAGAGGGCTGCGCCCCCTCGCTATTATTGTACCTTGGTATTATTGTTAACGTGTGTAAAAATCAGAACAGTCTATCGGGTTTAACGTCCTAAACATGAATTAATCTTGCTTGAAGCGCGCGCGCGCGCGCGCACACACACACACACACACACACACACACACACACACACACACACACACACACACACACACACACACACACACACACACAGTAAATAGTTACTCGCCTTACAGTTCTACACTGGAGCTAAATTCCCCAGGCCCGGATAGATAGCTCCGAATACCGGATACCGGATGGATCCAGTCCTTTAAAGTGTTGTCATAATACAAAAATAGTCATAATTTGTAGGAAAACGAGATCCAGAATCAGTCAACTAATAAAACCAAAAAGTTTTACAGTAGTTATTTGCACTTGGTCTGACTGGGACGCTATGCTGTCCAGGGCCCCCACTGGTCCTGCAACGTAAATTATTTGCTCAAATATTTATAAATACAGAACCTAAAGAAAAATAAGGATTAAAATCAGTCATCGGGTTTCCCCGAAACTACACCGAAAAATAACCCCCCCCCCCAAAAAAAAAGAAGAAAAATAGGGCATTAAGTGGACCCACACATAGTAAGAATATTTGTTCGCCCTTTGATGTCAGTGGGGATAATGCCTTCCAGGCCCGGCATGTTTGTGGTGCCTCCTAAGGTTTGATAAAATACAAGTGACTTCAAGATGTATAAAAAATAAGTCCGCAATCAGTTAAAGCAAGATATTTCAAATTAATTATTTGATCTATATGGTATTTCTGGTGGACTATACACCTCCATTGTTATTATAGCTTGGTATTGTGATCTACATCTATAAAAGGCAAAGCCCTGGCTGACTGAATCACTCACTCATCACTAATTCTCCACCTTCCCATGTAGGTAGAGAGCTGAAATTTTGTACACTGATTCTTTAGGCATAAAATAGGAAAACTAAATGGTTTTTACCCTGATCTGATTTTTGGGCTCCACCAGAGACCCCGGCAAAGTTCCCATGTATTCCTTATTCAATTTTGTTTGAGCTGATGAAAATACAAACATCTGATCTTGATTCGTAGTAGTTCCACGGGCTAACCACAAAATTCAGCACACACAACTGTAATAGGTTTTATAAATCATTTGCGGGGTGAAGCCTGCGGCTATCAGCTATTTACTATATATATATATATGAATAGAACAATATGTTTTGAAATCGGTCATTGAGTTTTGATCGCCCAAACATTCAAAACTCTACGTTCACGTTCTTCCAGTGGTGTATGTAAGGATAGTTACTTTTGGATACAGTTCAAAGAAAATACAAAATATTATAGAGAACAATGGGATCCAAAATTGGTCAGTCAGAACAGATGGGTTTTAGAGCACCGTAGTTATTTGAACTTTAGTCCACTAAAGGGGTTATGGTTATACCACTTACTATGCCCCCATTAACTTGAAAAAATAGAAAATAGGCTACTGTTAAAACAATTAGGCTTATCAACATGTTTAGGTTTCTTCTTTCCCCTATTACTTATACAATTTCTCTATCTTTAACGTTTGATCTTCGTCTTAAGAATGGTTATCTATGAAAAAATATTTAAATTGAAGAATAATGAGGGTCGAATTAAATAAATCGGTCAGACATAGTAGTTTTACAGTACTGTTAGGTTTATAGTATTATAAACCAGTACTGGTACCTGGGAGACCAATCTTTGGATAGTATAGTTAGGTTTGTACCATTATAAACCTACTGGCACCTGGGAGACCGAGCTTTGGTCGGGGAAGGTGGGGAAGGTCAGTAAGTTTGTTTAGCTGACTTGGAATAATTTTTTACCACGTCCCCCTACTGACGAGCAGATTTACTTAGCTAATTTTCCTATCTACAGCATGTTTAATGTTGCTCCAGATTTTATAATGGATCATTGTCCCCTCAGAGATGTATTCATAATGTAAATACCAGACATAGGTGTGCTCCAACGCCAACCAAATATGGGAACGATCTGTGCATTCCAAGAAGTTGACATTATTTGTTTTGATTTTGAACATATGTTTTTTGTTTAACCATAAAGCTTTCAGTTCTGATCAGGGAGGTTTATTGTATAACTGGAGGTAACACTGCGTAACGATTTTGGTAAAAAAGCAAGCCGGTGATTTTGTTAGTTTGGTATACTGATGAGGCAAATTTCTCGTTTTAACGAATTTCCCCTACAGGGAAGAAGCGATTACCGTAGTCGGCATGGTAAGACCTAGGCCCGGGACCATGATAACTTTTCGTTTTGAGGTCCCCAGACCCCAAAAACACCATTCGTTCGAAACTGTATATATATATATATATATATATATATATATGTGTGTGTCCGTGAGCACGATAACTCTCGTAAAAATTATCCGATTTTGATGAAATTTGGTATAAACGTGTAAAGCAACATTTATGACTTTAAGTTCGAAAACCAGTCAGATCGCTTTATCCGAAGGGGCATTTTGGGGGGGTTTTGTACCCCAAAAATGGGTTTATCAAATTTTTTACATATAATTTTGGAAATATTCAAATTTTGTTTTAGCGAATTTCCCCTATAGGGAAGAATTAGCGAATTTCCCCTATAGGGAATTAGCGAATTTCCCCTATAGGGAAGAAGCTATTACCGTAGTCGGCATGGTAAGACCTAGGCCCGGGACCATGATAACTTTTCGTTTTGAGGTCCCCAGACCCCAAAAACACCATTCGTTCGAAACTGTATATATATATATATATATATATATATATATATATATATATATATATATATATATATATGTGTCCGTGAGCACGATAACTCTCGTAAAAATTATCCGATTTTGATGAAATTTGGTATAAACGTGTAAAGCAACATTTATGACTTTAAGTTCGAAAACCAGCCAGATCGCTCTATCCGAAGGGGTATTTTGGGGGGGTTTTGTACCCCAAAAATGGGTTTTTTGAATTTTTTACATATAATTTTGGAAATAGTCAGATTTTATTTTTTCCCATTGGATTCAGCTTAAAAAAACACACAATTTGGTATTTTGATCATTTCTCTACGTCAATTGGTTACCGAGATATTGAAAGTGCTAAACACAGTACGTTGTCTAATGTTATTCTTATGGAGGAAAATAAAAATTTTATATCTCGCTTATTTATGAACATATACTGACGAAACTTGGTATACGCCTTCATCTGGTTGTGGACCATTGATATTTGCTCAAAAAACAATTTTTTGACAAAGGCTCCCATAGCAGCAAACCTGCGTACTCAGCCCCATGTTATCCTTATGGAGAATAAGTAACGTGTTATCTCCCTTAATTATGAAAATAAATTAATGAAATTTGGTAAGTGACTTCACCTAGTTGAGTTATATTGATATAAGCATAAAACCCCATTTTTTTGTGTTCCTTGCTTCAGCAAACCTGCATACTCAGCCGCCATGTTATTCTTATGGAGAATAATTAAAATGTCATAAATTGTTTATTTATGAATGTATATTGATGAAACTTGGTATGTAGCTTTATGTGGCATTAAGATAAATATATATGCATTGGAAATTCGCTAAGTATGCAGGTTTGCTGCTACGGGGGTATTTTACCTTTGGATTCAACTTAAAAAACACACAATTTGGGATTTTTATCATTTCTCTATGTCAATTGGTTCCCGAGATATTGAAAGTGCTAAACACAGTACGTTGTCTAATGTTATTCTTATGGAGAAAAATAAAAATTTTATATCTCGCTTATTTATGAACGTATACTGACGAAACTTGGTATACGGCTTCATCTGGTTGTGGACCATTGATATTTGCTCAAAAAGACAATTTTTTACCCAAGGCTCCCGTAGCAGCAAACCTGCGTACTCAGCCCCATGTTATTCTTATGGAGAATAAGTAACGTGTTATCTGCCTTCATTATGAAAAAAATTAATGAAATTTGGTATGTGGCTTTACCTACATGAGTTATATTGATATTTGTATAAAACCCCATTTTTTGTGTTCCTTGCTTCAGCGAACCTGCATACTCAGCTGCCATGTTATTCTTATGGAGAATAATTAAAATGTCATAAATTGTTTATTTATGAATGTATACTGATGAAACTTGGTATGTGGCTTTATGTGGTATGAATATACATATATATGCATTGGAAATTCGCTGAGTACGCAGGTTTGCTGCTACGGGGGTATATTATTTGGAACTATCCTGATTGGTTGTTTTATTCCTATAAGTGAATCTACTCTTGTAAATCACCGGAACAAAAGTAGTAAAAGTTGGAACAAATGCATTTTTTCGTTTGATTTATGCATCTACTCTTATTGTGAAATATGATAAATTATGAGTAAACAAACAAATACAAGTTTATTAATGTTAAAATCATGAGTAGGTATTTGTTTGAGTCACTTTGTCGACTCGTTCGATTTCAGCGAGTAGTTCTTTGCCTCACCAAACTTCGGAAAGAACGGTTCGCAGTTTTGTTCATCAGTGTTACCTCCAGTTAATAAACAATAAACCTCCCTGGTTCTGGTGTAAACATTGAAAAGTAAACAAACACGAAGACAAAAAGAAGAAAATTACAGATAGTGATTTTTTGGACGACTAACAGCGGATTTCCCCCAAAGATGACGTCACTAAACCTGCGCAACAACACACATATATCACGTATTTACATGTGTTGATTGACTGTAACATATTCTTATTCTTATACACATGGAGTGGACACGAGACAAGGGTTATGAGTCTGGTTTTTTGAAAGTTTGAAGTTTGCATACAGATGGCCAGGGCTAGATTTAGATCTGTAGGCCCCTAGGCCACCCCCTACTTGCGAGTGCGGGCCCTTACCAGGCAGGCCGATGTCGGTTGGTGACCTTTTTTTACGTGACTATAGAGCCTATTCTTATATCAGATCCTACAGATGGCGCTGTGTAATCACTAAAAGTTTAAATTTCCAAAACCCGGATTGCTGCCAAGTGTGTTTTATCGTCGTGTTAGGTATATATTATCAAATGATTTTAATTATAGTACATAAATCGAACATCTTTTGTCAATCCAAGGAACATCTTTCCTCCATAAAGATAATATTGTTTTAAAGCCAGTAGGGTGGAGCCCTAAGGTTGAGGTTAAAAAAAGTATCCACATTTTTTATAATTTAAATTTAACTAAAATCACGAAAAAAAAAAACGTAAAGAAGAACATTCAAACTTTACCGATGGTAAGGAGGTCTACGGTTGAGGGGGGCGGCGCGCGGGGCCTATCCAACGTGAGGATATCTTTCAAGAGATGTGGCTTTAACAAAACAAATCCAACTTACGTTAAGGCAAACATTTGTTTATTTATTAAAAATACAAAATAAAATACTAATGTTGTAACTAAACACCTTTTGTATTTTAAAAACAACTCATGATAATTGTAATACAAAATGATTGATAGTGTTTTTTAGTTTTTAACACCTAAACACACACGTACGGCCACTTAATTTCTTAAAATATATTTTACTAATGGATTGAAGAGGCCATAGCCCCTAACCTTGCTCAAATACTCTACCCAATCTGATATTTTACTCTTTTCATGCTGAGGAAAATAAAACGATATAAGTAGGAACACATGTCAGTTCGTAGACATTGTAGATACGTAATCACATGTGTTTAATGTAAACAGAGCAGACATGTTTAAATCCCCATTCATTTCTTATGGGGGATGTTTTTCGTTATTACTCGTTTGTTGTTAACTTTTTAGAAATACTGCTATTTTTCCCGCGTCCCTGGGATCAAGTCCTATAATTTGAGCAGTCTCCCATCATCCTGCGTCTTGCCAAACTCCCACAATTGTGACTTAAATATGTCGTTTACAGAATCGTATATATTTTAAAATAATCAGGTTATTTATTTCACGCAGATTTCGAGAAAACCACTTGATGGATTTCGATGATTCTTTTTTTAATATGAAGGTAATTTTACGTAGAAGAGGTCATTGCTCTCTCGTAACAGAGACAGAATTTCGATTTAGGCCTCAGGACTCTGCCCCACGGGACTTCCAAGTTCCCATGTTATTCATATAAAAGCGAGTTTAATTTGGTTTATCTCACGTTTTTCTTAATTAAATCCATTAAAATAGACAGCTGTTAAAGGATTATATCTATCTACAGACTGTCATTGTTTTGTTTAACATGTTTCTACTCTATTCCTTATTTATCGTCTTTAATCGCAAAATCTTGCGGCGGAGCAGTTCGTATATAAAGATAGTTTAAATTCCCTAAGTACGCAGGTATCGGGATATTTAAATAACATAAACTGACAAACGAGAACAGCTGGAAAATGTAAATAGTAAATCAATTGGTGCTGCACTCTAGTGGAACAAATACCAACCTTCTCAGATCAAAGAAGAACGTTATCTTTATTTTTAAAACTTGAATTATTATTTTTTAAATATAAATTTAAAAAACCTTTGTAAAACTGATTGAATTATTGTTAAACGGGCACTATTTTATTTACTTAACCATGAAACATATAAAACAAAAATGTTTACATAGTTTCTTGTCATCGGTAAACAATATTTCAATAGTATCTAATACATTACTAACATAAATCATTCCCAATGTTTTACATTTTGCAAATTTTACTGTTTTTAAATTTTAATTATTAAAAGACTGTTGAATTCCATTCTCAAACTGGTAACGTACAATGTAATGGAAAATATTTGTGTAAAATTAAAAAAAAATCCCATCAACCGTTTTCACGTTATTGAATTACGAACACGACGACACACCTACAGACAACGAACCATTGTCTATGCTAATACATAGATTCCTCCACTTCGTTCTCTCATCAATTAATACGCTACATGCAAACTTTGTAAACAATAAGGCTTTTTGTTTAAAATTTACCCCCACATACTATACACTAAAACGCCTATGTAGGTGTGCAGATGTGCAAATTGGCTTTATTTTATCGATTTAGGCCATATAACAACTCGATATACCCCCATCACAGCAAACCTGCATACTCAGCGAATTTCCAATGAATATATAACATAACACATTAAACACTTAACATGATTCATAAGAAATTTATTCACAAACAACGAATATTTAAAATATTAATTATTCTCCATAAGAATAACATTGGGAATGTGTACGCAGGTTTTCTGCAACGAGGAACAAAAATAATGGGGTTTTAAGCAAATATCAATATAACTCATCCTAGTGAAGTCACATACCAAGTTTCATCCATATACATTCATAAATAAGTTATATATAACATTTTAACTATATTCCATGAGAATAACATGGGGACCAAGTACCTAAGTTTGCTGCTACGGGAACCATAGGCGAAATTTTTTTTGTGCAAACAACAATAAACCACAACCAGATGAATCCATGTACCAAATTTCGTCAGTTTATGTTCATAAATAAGTGAGATGTAAAATTTTTATTTTTCCCCATACGAATAACATTAGACAACGTATTGTGTTTAGCACGTTCAGTATCTCAGTAACCAATTGACGTAGAGCAATGATCAAAATAACAAATTGTTTGTTTTTTGTGCTGAATTCAATGGTAAAAACTCAAATTTGATTGAAATAAAAATTACATGTGGAAACCCCAAAAAACCCATTTTTTGGGTACAAAACCCCCAAAAAACCCTCTTCGGATGGTTAGATTCGTCTGGTTTTCGAACTCATTTAAATAAACGGTACTTTACACATTTTTACCAAATTTAATAAAGATCAGACCTTTATTACGAGATTTATCGTGCTTACGGACGACATATACAAATTACTTAACTTTTTGTATACAAATTTGAACGAATGGTGTTTTTGGCATCTGGGGACCTCCAAATGAAAAGTTATCTTGGTCTAGAGCTTAAGTCTTACCATAAGACCTACTGTAATAGCTTCTTTCCTAAAGGGGAAATTCGCTAAAATCACAAAAAACTGAAAGCATGGACAATTTCCGATTTCCTATTCAAAAATCCCATTTGTTTCCTTGGTTTTTCCACAAAATAATTGCAGTTGTTAATACCATCAACTGAAAAAAGAACACAGCTGGCAGAAATACGAAATAAATGGCTGCTGCAATCTAGCGGATAAACTGTTAACTAACTCACATTACTCACATTATATGAGAAAGTTACCTTTATTTATAACAACTTTTATTAGTTTTTAATATAACAATTTTAAAATCCTTTGGTAAATTGGATTAAATCTTGTTAAACGGAAAGTAATTTATTTATTTAATCATAAAGCATATGAATAAAACGTTTTTTTAGTAGTTTCTTGTAATTACGAAACAATATTGTATTAGTATCTCGTACTTTAAAACGATTAATTTTTGCATTTTTGCCAATGCTTTACCTTATGGAAATTTTACAACTTTTAAATGTTAATTAATAAAAAAACTATTCGACGAATGTGTTCAATTGTTGAACTGGAAGTGTGAAATGTACTGGAAAACAGTTGTGTAAAATCTGAAAACGATACGTGCAGCCGCTTTCACGTTATTGCGTCCCGAACACACACGACCACACAACCACACGACCACTGACGGACAACGAATCATTGTCTCTGATAGTACCCTGATAGTCCCTCCTTCGCTTCGTTCCGTCATCAATCAAACAAATTAAAATCGCCGCACCGTAAACAATACATATTACACTAGTCCCCTAATGGCAACGTGGAATTGCAAGTTTCAATCAAGCGAAAGGGCTGACACGTTTCTTGCTATCTTTTCTTCCTCTTACCAGTAAAATATAGTCCTAAACCGGAGCCCATTTACGATTCGCGACATAAACACTTTTTTCCAGACTCATATTGTCCGACCCAAAGCCAAGAAACTCAATTTATCTCTTTCTTATAAATTGGGTCGACGACAACGTTCTTGTCCCTTCCGGAATTTAATATCGTGTTCAGATATTACCAACAATATTTTGATTAGTTTATCTATAATTGTTATTGTATTCGTTTGCTTGAGTTATATTTCGGAAATCAAGCGAAACATTTTTTATCTGAAAAATGTATCTTGAACACATGTTATGAATAAATTAAATATATCTCAGTCTGGAGAATCGATCACTATTAACAGGAATACGCTCACCAGTCTGAAAATTAAAATATATTTATAACGAAAATGAAAAAATAATTTAATTTTATCCTTCAATTCATTTAAAGTGTTCGCTGTTAAAATTGATGGGTTTATTATGAAAAATCTCCTACATGTGACACATTTAAGCCTTGCAATTATAAAATAATGTTATGCTACAGAGGTATTAAATCAAATTAGAAATGTGCTTTTATAATTCTAAAGAAATAATTTCTTTAGTAGTTTAATACCTGTTGTTGCAATTAAACAAGGCAAAATAAACTACGTCTCACACCACTCACAGTTATTGCTTTTAGTCTTTAATTGCAGTGTTGTTCTCACTACGGAGGAATGACGTCTCCGTAGTTTATTTTATCTTGTTCATTTTAATGAAAACATTTAGTAATTTGGAACTTTTCTCCTAGATGTGACATGTGTAATAACCTTTTTTTAATCGAGAATTCTCATGAAGCGTAAACATAGCGCCAGTTAATATCCAATGCCCTTCAACCGTTTATACTCGAAAGTTCATTTGTCTTAGGATTCAAAAGTATTATAAAATTACTAAATCTACTGTACATAAAACCAGTGAACTCTTTTTATTTAAGATTTATGCAACTTTGCTTTTTAAGTCTTTGAAATAAAACTAAATAAAAATGAATTTCAACGAGTGTAATACATCTAGAGCTCTCGTCTGGGGTAAACAATTTAATCCTACATGGTGACTGTAATTTTCCTCAGGGAACCAATCAAATCCTCTTTTATTTTTCAACATATAACTTGTAAAGATAGGATTTGACTGGTTACCTGAAGATAATGGCAGTCTCCATAATATTTTACGCCAGAGGAGAGCTCTAATGTACTCTAGTATCTAATGTTGGCAATAATTGCTAAAACATGTAAAATATCAATGGAAAATAAATTACAGTATTTGATTCCATATTCTATTAACCTCGTTGGTGATCATAGATGGTAAAAAACAACATATCAACATATATGTAAATTAGAGTAGTTCTGTAAAACATACTTCCAATACTTGAAATACAGTATGGAGTTTTCGCAATCGACCTTAGGTCACATTTATATTTTATTCATTTTGCAATGTTATGAAGGTTTATGTCACAAATTTGCCTTGCCTGCAGATCTAACAATTCGCTCTCGAATCTATTTACTATTATTTACGTATTATGGAAACAGCCATTAATCCTTTAAATTCCTCATAACTCATTAGGCCTACTGCCAATCACGGGAACAATTATGGCTATAAATCTGAAACGGGAAATTAGTCGTGTTTCCAGATGCCGTTTATTTTGCTTAATAAACAAAAAAATTTCAGTTTCTACAAAAAAACAAACAAAACAGTACTTTTTACTTTATATTAGTAATACATGTCGTATGTTTATTTGAAACACGAATTAAATATTAATATTTTAAAATTAATGCAACGAACTGTGCACGCAACAAAGTTCATATCTATGTTCGTTGTAGCGATTGCGAGACAAATATGATGACAAAATAACTGAATACAGTAGCAGTTATTGCAAACGATGTGTAGCTGTAGTATCTTGTTGGTATAATGTTAACGAAAATCTATTTTTTTCACAGAATTGTAATAATTCTCAATATTTAAAATGGTCCATTTAAAATATATCAAACGTGCTTTAACTGTTATTGTAGTGAAATATTGATTTACTTTTGGTCTATCCCTTGGAATTTGGAAGTTGCGAACTGTCTAATGGAATTTGGATCGCCCTCTAACCGGAATAACGTGCATTCCATTCTACGTCATCGAAGAGCTTTGAGATATATCGATCGTACACTGTACAGATACAATCAGAACCCCAGCAAGTAATCATAATAATTGGCAGAGACCAATCGTCACCATCAAGGATTCTATCTTTTATAAAAGCCTTGTCAATCAAATTATACCTGTAAAATAGTTTTATCTCCATACAATACAAAAGTACAATACAGAAAAATTAACAGTACAATAAGTTTGTCCTGTATCTAAACTGTGTTAGAATTTGTTTAAGCGTCATTGAGCTTACTTTAAATATTATGATTAGATCGTCATACATTTAAACAGTATATAGCCAGATGAATATACGAGGATATATCGTATACGCTATATATAGCTATATATATAGCGAGAGCCTTAAAAGGAATCACATGATATCCACATATTTTATATTTTTGATTTCTTGTTTATGTGTAAATTATCTCATTTCCAGTTTCCCATGCGAAGACAATTTTCACGTCACCGCGATGTTCGTGGCTTTGGCTGATTGTACCAATGCTCAGAGACAGTTGCTCAGCGCAACACCTTTTGTAAAAAGATCTCACAAATATCTATCCCACAATTCTATTTACAAATAAATTTATCGTTTGGAACCATCTTTTTACTCAATTTTTCAACTTCAAGTGGTATTATGATTCAAAAAGTCCTCTAATCCCAGGTGGATGGCTATCTTTGTGCAAAATTTAAACTCAATTAGTTTTCCTAAAGTTTTCCTAACTTTGCCCGGGAATTTGTTTTTCTGGTTCAGATGATGACAGAAAAACACCAACCATTATTTAGAGTTATGATATGAATTGATGCAATAATTTATGCTAGTTATTATTCAACATCTAACTGACCAAACTAATCACAGTGATTATTTTCGTCCATGAAGGTAAAAGGTACAAACTCAACGATTAAAGCTCACCTTCTTGCATTCTTTATGGCCACTTCTACATTACGGCATTTCGTTTTTGGTATTTTTACAGGTGATTTACATCTTGCTGTTATGAAGTTGTTATCTTAACGAAATTTACGATGTTCGTTTGAGTAACAATGTTTCAAAGACTGTAGAGCCTAAAATAACATTACGTTTGTTGGAAGTGATTGCCCCTCAATTCAGAGGCTATTAACCAGTGCTTCAGAGGCTACCAGTGCTTCTGTATGAGTTTAAGAAAGAACTCTCTATTACGTAAGAGTTTCTAACTTCCTGTTTCGTTGAATATTTTATAGCCTTTGAACTCAATATTGTACTTATTATTTTGACAAGTCACTGCTAAATCTTATCTAATTTATTAATATTTCTATACGACTTCAAAAGCGCGACGTGTTATACAGTTGTGCCCAGATTCCTTAGACTGATATCCTTAGAGTATCTAGGAATGAATTGCTAAAATAGTCGCCCTTTGTATTGAATTTTCCTCACAATAGATAAATTACAATATTGTTAACCCATCTACCTGTTCACAAGTAATTTTATCTGACTGACAAAATTACAGTTATCAGTCAAACTAAGCTTATCAGATTCGACAGAATCAACCGCGATCTTAAAATAGGAACAATTGAAAATTCCTTGTACGTCGATCTACAAGGATGATCAGACAATCGATTTATTTAGACAATCGATGTGCCAGAGTAAACTTATCGTGTATACGGATGAAAAGAAGAAATGCCACAGAAATGAGGTTAACCAATATTTAGCCGTGATGTTTAGGCTAGGCTATTTAGTATAACAACGTTTGTTACTCAAGTTAGTGCATCAAGCTTGTCATGCAGACAAACTGTTTCCTTTACTGAGGTTTTCTGCAGCCCGGCAGATTAACACATGATGTTGGAGGATCAGCGGTAATCCCTGTGTAAATTACAGTCTAATTGGTTTGTGGCAGCTGTCCTGATGTATCTCTTTAAATTATGTTCACTAAGGTGCATTTGCATAATGGTATTAAATACAAATTCAGTTGAAAATTGTATCTAAAACTAAACATCACGGTTTCATTGCAACAAATTTGAAATTAAATAATTATTTCTTATGTATTTTTACATTATAATTATTGATTTGTAAAAATTACGGCATAAGTAAATTAATGTTATTGATTTCAGGGGATTTACAAGTAACTGTTAATTAATTCGCTGCTGTAATATGCATAAAGTGTAATCTTTATAAACTTAGTCTGACATAGATAAATCAAATTCATAGTGCTAGATGATTTACCGGCAAAGATTTGTTTTCGAGCTGTATAAAACTGTATAACATAATTCCGTTGATCGCTTCCTGGAGAGCAATTAACATTTGTTTGTGCTCTCTTCAGTGAAGAAACAAACTGATTAACTTTACGACTAACATATGTTAATCGCACTAACCACCATAAAAACGACACTATGTTTGTATGTTGGTTTCGTGATGTTGTTCACATGACCAGATATAATTATAGTCTACCATGATACATATCGAACTTTTAAAGCCAATGAGGTAAAAGCCCTAAAGGAATTTTGGACATATTCTGAATTTTGGCACATGTAGAAAACCTGACAAACATTTTGAAATGCATGATGTAAGAATTTTGTCACGGTAACACCTACAAATTTGGCACGGTGGAATTTGCATTTGTCTACACGCATTCAAAAATTAATATTTGTTATATAGATATCTATCAGTTAGGTTGTTTGCTAGCATTTCTTTGCACGTATATTTTGTATAATTCTCCTTGTGTAACTCCAAGTGGGCCTACCGAGTTAAACCAAGAATCTGTGGGTTCATAACAATCAGGAAACCTTACATAAACAAGAAACAATAAGCGAACTTTCCCGATAGTTATGATCCAACAAGTTCCAAAGTTGTATGATTTGTATGGTTTACAAAAAGTTAATGTAATAAATCAATATAAATCAATGCCTATTTCAAAAACTCCTTACATTGTAGAACATTATTCTCATAAGCAAACCAATCACAACTAAGTGATATTATAATTGAATAATTCCTACTGTTTATTATAAAAAATATGAACTTTTGTATATTTTGACTCAAAACAAATCATTGCAGTAAGGTAATCAGTGGAATGAAAGGGTAACGTTTGTCGTACATAAATAAACAAGACGAGCGTTTGGCGGAGGTGAACCAGATTTCTTGGCATCGTCGATGGTCTAAAAATGATCAGCCGTCATAGTCAGACCTGTGCGCAGTCTTCGCGGCCCTGTGAATGGTTTGTCAAACTAGTCATCCACAAGTTGATAGCATGGACCGTTGTTGTCGAGTTAAATCCATGGGAAAATACATTTGTAGTGTAACATTTGTAATTTTACAATTAATAGGGAACTTGTATGATTATTTTAAGAGTTGCCGTTTGAATATTATACGAAATGTGAGTTTCCTGACAACAATATATTTGTTTCACCATAAAAAAGGAACACGTTCCTTAGAAACCTGATTCAATTCCTAATCGTTCGGATGTAACTGCAAAGTTTCTATTTTCATTTTCTATGATTATTTTCATTATTGAATCACTTTAACAATAATATTTATATAACAACTCGCCGGGCAAGTAAAATCTGCCGTTGTATATACAATTAAATTTTCTTTAACATCGTGATATCATGTAAAGTAAGACTTAGAAAATAATAATTGTTTATGCAATGTAAAAGATAAATTAGTTCAATTTATTTCACTTTCTGAAACCTAAGAATAAACATAACTATTCAAAACAGTGTTACACGAAGTCAAGTTTCTAAGCGAATATTAAATCTAATAATCTTTAAAATTCAACCTCACAGCACCAAACCAAGTATTTGCCGTTCTGATGTACTGTATTTGTAAAACAAATTAGAACGACAGCCTGAACGACAGCCTGACGAATTTTAAATAGGTTGGTGCTCTATACTGTAGTTAATTACAGCCTAGTTAAATAAGTCAATAACCGAAAAAAAACATTGATGTATTTACTGACGTTTATTGACTTGTCGTAAATTGATTTACAGTTCCGTTACACAAGATTGCGCCTCGTAAAATTTGAGAATGTTGATGTTGAGAGTTTATATTTAGCCCACCCGTCACAATCGCCATCACTCGCGCCTTGGCCAATACAAACAATCCTGCGCCGTGTGTTAGCAGAATCCCACCCCACTGCAGTGTGTAAGGCCACGTTTGCTTCTCTCCAATCCAGTTCCAATCCCATGTCTGTCCACTTATCATGTGATAAGGCAGTAAGGCAACTTGGCTAGTCATGGGATAATTAATTCACTGAAATCAAACAAAGGTTTTAATTCTGTAAATGCTCGTGAAGTAGATGTGATAAATGCTATTAAAGATAGTCGGCGAGGTATGGACTATTGTTGACTACAGATTAACTGCGCTAGGGATTGTAGACATAAACCTTTATTTTAAGGCTCATTTTAGAGTTGACGGAGTTTATAAAGGATGAACTAGGAGCTGGTTGTAATATGTATGGATTCATTAGGTTTAAAAAGCTTTACTTCGAGGCGATTGGTACTTTAAAGTTTAATTTGGGATAAAAGTATAAGTTTAAGTCTACTTATTTAATCAATTTATATATAAAACAGAACCTGAATTATAAATTTGGTAACACCTACATTCTGGACTAACTACTACTACTACTACTACTATTTTTAATAACATGTTTTAATAGTAATCTTAATGTATAAAAGCCAAAGCCCTGAATTATTTATCGCTGATTCTCCAATTTTCTGTTATGTTAAAAACATTAAAATCAAAGCCAGCGGCTGAGCTGTCAAACACATAACGCGTCACAAACACTAACTGTTCTGCAACCCACACATATTCTCACTTTTCCAAACATGTTCATTTAGTTTATTCGCTCACTAATTTAAATGGTAATACAGTAGTTGGACTAGTTGGACTGAATCATGTTGGAATTTATGAAATTTAAAACAATCTAGCATTTACTGTTATCACTTGGTATGATACCAGTAAAATTGATGGTATTATGTTTCATAATTCATAATAAGTATATAATGTTCAATGCAATTACTTAACCTAGTTTTTTCGATTAAATTCAAAGACCAATTTATTTTAATTTTTTGAGTAAATCATGCAATAATCAGATTTTGGAAATCCAACCCCCCATGTTTGCAACTAATTTTAATAAAAGCAGTCCAAACCATGCATGTATAAAATCGAAGGTTTTGTTTTAAAAGTCATTTACTCAACGATCGAATAGTGCAATTGACTTCGGTTTGCAATCCCAGGCCTAATGATGACATCGTGATAGCGTATTATCTACATAAAAATCACTGAAATTCATTAAACCTTGGTCATCTTTTGATAAATTAAACTTCACAGTCTGGCTAGGGAATTGTTGGCAATGCGACAGTGGAATCTGTGTCGATCTGTGACGAAATCCTGCTCTTCCCAAGTAAACAGTCACATTCTTTACAATCAGTTGTTTTCATTCCGCGGAAATTCAACAAACTCCTTAGATATGCCTTAGATATTTTGTACATAGCCTATTTCCCTACATTTAAGTTTTTATGTTATTTACCCTCTGTAAATGTATGAAATTAAATATGTAATTTACCCTCTGTACATATTTATTAGGTAAATATTATTTTAGATTAAATAATTTTAGGGAGTTTTAATTTGTTTTTACTAATCAGCATGATTGTTGCTTGTTTAAATCGATAAACCCATGAAGAGAAGCGTTACAAAGAACTACACGTTTACTATTTACGGTTGAGGCATTCATTAAAAGACATTTAAAATAAGAACATGAACGTTAAGCTTATAGTTGATTACAATTTCTAAATAATTTGTTAGCTAGTGTTGTTTTAAAAAGTATTTTCTTCTTCATTTTGATGCCTGTAAACAAAACTTACATCAAAATACGAAAACAAGTAATAAAGGCTACTAGAATAGATAAGATAATTTATTTCCTTTTCAATATAAGCCTTAAAAGCATTTACCGTAAGAATTATTTAAATGACAACATATTCTGATCTATATGAATCTACAAATACAGTTTTATTTATTTTTTTGTAATTAGTTTTTATGCATTGAGCCCATGCTTTATTTCAGTGTTTATGTGAGAAAATAAGGCACGTAAAATATTTAATTTTGTATTTATTTTTTATTTTTTGTATACACATAGGTTGTCTGAGACAATTGTATTTATTATATTTCGATAATTTCTGTTCGCTTACTTTACTTTATGTTATTTTAATTTAAGTGATGGAACCTCAAAACAGGCATTGCCTTAAGAGGCCCTATTGTTTTTCTCATTATTTTATTTTTATTTTTATGTCAGCCTGACAAGTAAAATGGACATTATTATTTATTTAAGTTACAAACAAGCTGCGTAATTAAAAATAAAGTTACAACTATGTATTTTCGTTATGTATTATGAGAAAATAAAAATATTCTATTCTATTCTATTCTATCTTTTAAATAATAACATAAGTAGTCTCCACTGTCACAATGAAGCTGAGGGCTGTGGGACTGAGGGTTTCTAGGATTATTTTAATTTAATTTATCAACTATATTCAGGGGTCTAAGTTAACGTTAAATGTTTTCAAAGAGCAAATGGTACCATTTACACACATTAATGTATATATAGTTTAAGGTAAATAACGTAATTTTGGTTGCATTCAAAAGATAAGCATTATTCGAAGCATTATAATATTATTAGAAGGATAAGCAAGGTTTCCTAAAGAATAAGTCTAGACTCACGGATTTGAGCGAGCGACTTGGGACTGAACTTATAAAGTTGTTTGAAGTAGTTTTGCTACATACAAGTAAAGTTAGGATGAAGTTTGTTCAAAATTGATACTCAAACATTATCATTAATTGATTCTAATCCAACTGTAGGTTTTTGTAATAAATGCCTTATACAAGGTGAGTCAGACCATCCGTCCAGCATGTATAACGGGAGACAGGTTTGGTCTAAAGTCATCAAACAAAATTCTTTTCGACTAAAACGCAAATGAACAAACCATTAAAAATATTTTCATCAAAATCTATGTACATCTATGTATGGTGTAATGTATATTTATCCAAGGAAAACATGTTTTAAATTACATTAGATAAACATTATCTCCGCCGTAGCATCCAGCATCTAAGGGGGCTGTTGAACGTTCGTTCAGGAAGTAAAGAAAAACCTATTAAGGCAGGTGTTAAGTGAAAAGCCGACACAGCTAACCACCTTACAGCACAAACTGGATAATTTTCTGTTTGCCTACCGCAATACTCCAAGTTCGCTGACAGGTGTAAGCCCTGCAGAGCTGTTCTTACGTTGGAAGCCTAGAACTAAATTAGCTAGGTTGAAACTTAATTTGCAGGAGGAAGCCAAGAAAAAACAGGAAATGCAGAAACGGGCATCAGATAGGCATAGAGGTTCACCACGATTCTTTGATAAGGGCGAGAAGGTGATGGTGAAAACTGTTAGACAGGAGAAAGTTTCTTGGGTGCCTGGCAACAATGTAGGCAGAATGGTAAGGCACAATGTAGAAGTCCTGTGACTTATTTGGTTAGTGTCATGGACAGGACAAGATTTTGTCATGCGGACCACGTCAGACCATGTATTGTGGAAGAGGACGATATTTTTGTGAGGAGGGAGGAAGTTCAGGTTATGCCTAATCAGTAAGAGTCTTTGAGTGTAAACCCTCAGTCCAAAGGGTTTTCACCGAGGCAGAAGAGTTTGTCATCACCTTCACGAATTGGGGTTTCGTCACTCCATCTCCCTTAAGAGTACAAGATCAACCTCCATGCCGGAAGTCAGATGTTGAAGGGAAGCTGCCGGATATGCAGTGCAGTCCAACAGCTTTGAGAAGGTCTCAAAGGACTGTTCGCAAGCCGGAGAAGCTAAACTTATAGTGTCTGTACACAAGTATTTAATCAGAAGGAATTTAAGTTTTTTTGAAGAACAAGGTTAATTTTTGGAATAATTTGTTATTTGTTAATCAAGTGTTAATTTTGGACCAACCAATTTAAAGGGGTGACGAGTGTAATGTATATAATTTATTCAAGGAAGAAATATTTTAAGTTAGTTATGTTGGCTGCAATGCATACTAATCCATATGGCCTAATGACGTCATGGATACCTCGACTGCGTACGATTGGCTGTCTCACACAACTCATGCAACAGGTTGGTTGTATTTCTATGTCGTGTGTTCTATACCGATTAGTGCCTAAATTATTATAAGTATCACGGGTTCGAATCTCAAAGTGCTCTTATGCAAACAAATGGCAAATTATACATAATTTTAAATGTCTCATTAAAATAATCATTTGGCGGAAACAGAATTCTCTTACCTTTACCCGTATCAAAATGGTGGAAATTTGTTTGTAAAATATTGTCACTTACGGAATATCCTGTATTTTCTAAACCACTCCTCGCATATATTTCCAGCTCAAATTTCTTACTCGTGATAAACTCAGCTGTACTCTGGTATGTTGCATGGCAGGCTTTTGTAAACAAATCAAAATCGAAATAAAATAGTATTTTTGAAAATGTTTATATGTCCAAAATTCGAAATACCCCCGTTGCAGCAAACCTGCATACTCAGAGAATTTCCAATGAATATATATCATACCACATTAAGCCACTTTACAGGATTCATAAGAAATATATTCACAAACAATCAATATTTAAAATATTAATTATTCTCCATAAGAACAACATCGGAGTCAGTACGCAGGTTTGCTACAGGAACACAAAATAATGGGTTTTTATGCAAATATCAATAGAACTCATCTAAGTAAATTCCCATACCAAGTTTCATCCATATACATTCATAAATAAGCGATATATCACGTTTTAATTATTTTCCATAAGAATAAAATGGGGACCGAGTACCTAGGTTTGCTGCTACGGGAACCATAGGCAAAACTTTTTTTGCAAACAACAATAAACCAAACCATATACCAAATTTTGTCAGTTTATGTTGTTAAATAAGCAAGATACAACATTTTTCTTTTTCACCACAAGAATAACATTTGACAAAGTACTGTGTTTAGTATTTTCAATATCTCAGTAACCAATTGACATAGAACAATGATCAAAATACCAAATTGTTTGTTTTTTATGCTGAATTCAATGGTAACATTTTATTTAGATAAAAATTACATGTGGAAACCCCGAAAAAAAAACACTTTTGGGGTACGAAACCCCCCAAACACCCCCCTTCGGAAGGTGCGCTTCGTCTGTTCTTCGAACTCGTTCAAATAAATGTTACTTTACAAATTTTTGTACTCGGAGTGATTAAGCTGATATTAGGATGTTTGATATAGGTTTTCCCCGTTCTTTTAAGGCTATTCTCCCATTGCTTTCGAATGTAAGTTTAATGAAACAGGATAAAATAAACTACGTCTCAACACTACAAAATATATATACACTTAAACTGCACTTACAAGGCTTTCTACCATCTTTTTGTAAATTTAACGTGTATTTACCGTTCTAAAGGTTCTTCGGGGCTCTGGTCCATTCGACTTATATTTCCAATGTTAACTTTAACGGGCTAACTATTGGACTGATTGAGCAAAAGTTTTATAGGAAGATATTTAATTCATGATAATCAAAAATATGCCTACTAAGTTGCCCTAAAAAAGGTTTACAGCTCTGCTCTAAGGCTTACTCTTGTTAACTCATGCAAGGCATAACTCTTTGTTATTCGTCATGCACAAACATGAAACAACAACACAACACAATAAGTTGTGTTTTGGGTTTTGGATCGATTGACTTGAAATTTGGCAATATTTTGGTTGTACATTGCATAGGCCTTCTCCCATTGCTAAAATACTGTGGCGTTGTAACCCATCTGCAAAATTAATTCCCATGACGATTGATTGTACAGTTTAATAGATAATCAACCTTTTTTGAAATATATTTTACTAATGTAATTAACTTGTAATTTAAAAATTATACTCTGATCACGTGTAAAGCCAGGACGGGCCACGAGGGCTTATTATGCGAAGTTGGGTATTATCTCTTATTGACTGCCTCAAAGTGTCCATTGGAATTCGTATTATCTATGTTAATTAAATCATATTTATAGATTTTTTTAATAGACCATTTTCAAATACCTCTCCATAAAATATAAACATTAAATTTAATTACGACGTTTCCTGTTTCTTACATTATTTCAAATGTCGTTTGAGATGTCGAATTAATAACACTACGTAATTCTAACGACCTAAAAACAATGTGTAAAATTACGATGTAGGAAATAAGGCAAGTGTTGTAATTTTGGAACAAAGTTTTAGTATACTCATCATTTTTTACGCTTCTTAGGTTTTATGAAGCGTTTCGTTTAATCTGCACTTCGTTCTCTTTGCTAATTCCATTAAAAGCCATTCAAGTTCTTTACTGGAATAAGTACTGAGAAACTAGAATTAAGTAGCTAACTGAGCACATGTCAATACTTTAAATTAAATAAAAACAATCTTAAAATGTCTTATCATAAATTATTTACAAAATTAAGATAACTAAACAAATTTCACTGATAAGTATATAGACCAATTTCTCTTGTGAACCGTTGCTCCCAGTTGCCAAATTGCTGTTCATATCTGTATTTATCATCTGCTACCTGCTGTAAGTGTTATTAAGTCACTCAAAAATAGTAATCCGTCTGGCAAAGATGGCATTTCTTCCAATATTTTAAAGGAGGTAGCTGATATTATCTCTTTTCCACTGACTTATATATCTAATGGACTTATATATAATTCAGGAGGGTATATTTCCTTCACCTCTTAAATCTTCAGTAGTAAAATCCTAGCTCAAAAAAGGAAATCCTATTCTTCAGAACAACTATATAGACAAATTTCTCTTACTTCAACTTTTTCCAAAATTCTTGAAAAGCTTTTAGCGAATTTCCCCTATAGGGAAGAAGCTATTACCGTAGGTCTCATGGTAAGACTTAAGCCCGAGACCATGATAACTTTTCATTTTGAGGTCCCCAGATGCCAAAAGATACATATAAAAAAAAATTAAAAATTAAAAATTTGAACGAATGGTGTTTTTGGCATCTGGGGACCTCAAAATGAAAAGTTATCATGGTCTCGGGCTTAAGTCTTACCATGAGACCTACGGTAATAGCTTCTTCCCTATAGGGGAAATTCGCTAAAAGCTTTTCAAGAATTTTGGAAAAAGTTGAAGTAAGAGAAATTTATATATTAATTAATATATATATATATATATATATATATGTCCGTAAGCACGATAACTCTCGTAAAAAATGTCTGATCTTAATGAAATTTTGTACAAATGTGTAAAGTACCATTTATTTGAACGAGTTCGAAAACCAGATGAATCGCACCATCCTAAGGGGGGTTTTTGGGGGGTTTTGTACCCAAAAAATGTGTTTTTTGGGGTTTTCACATGTAATTTTAATTTAAATCAGATTTTAATTCATACCATTGAATTCAGCTTAAAAAAAACAATTTAGTATTTTGATAATTTCTCTACGTCAAATGGTTACAGAGATATTGAAAGTGCTAAACACAGTACGTTGTCTAATGTTATTCTTATGGAGAATAAGAAAAAAATTATATCTCGCTTATTTATGAACATATACTAACAAAACTTGGTTTACAGCCTTATCTGGTTGTGGTCTATTGTTATTTGCACAAAAAAAGAAATTTTTAAGGATTATTCCCGTAGCAGCAAACCTGCGTACTCAGCCCCCATGTTATTCTTATGGAGAATAAGTAAAATGTAATGTCTCCCTTACTTATAAACATGATTTAATAAAACTTAGTATAGCTTCACCTTGTTGAGTTGTATTGATATTTGCATAAACAAAATTTGTTGTGTTCCTTGTTGCAGCAAACCTGCGGACTCATCCCCCATGTTATTCTTATGGAGAAAAGTCAAAATTGTATATATCGCTTATTTATGAATGTATATTGATGAAACTTGGTATGCGGTTTCACCTGGGTGATTTTTATTGATATTTGCATGAAAACCCATATTTTGTGTTTCTTGTTGCAGCAAACCTGCGTACTCATGTCATTCTTATGAAGAATAATTAAAATTGTATATATTGCTTATTTGTGACTATATGTTTATGAAACTTGCTATGCGGCTTTATATGGTATTAAGACATATATTCTGCGTTGGAAATTCGCTGAGTGTGCAGGTTTGCTGCGACGGGGGTATTTTTGAACCGCCTTAATCCAGTTTTAATATCCAATAATACTCTCTTTAATAAACAATTTGGTTTCAGGAAGGATTGCTATGTTTGATTTTATCAATAATGTTTCTAAAGCCCTTGACTGGAGGGAAGGCGTGTTTGGAGTTTTTCTAGATCTTAGTAAGGCTTTTGATATGATGAACCACAAACTGCTTATAGACCAACTTTACCATCTTGGCATTAGGGGTAGATCGATCGACTGGGTAGAACTCAAACAGTCGAGATCTCATACATCAAAGAGGGCAGGCTTCTGTGTCAACATCAGTCCACTGAAGTTGTTGTTAATTCTGGGGTGCCCCAAGTGCTCTTTTTGTTATTCATAAACGATAATGCCTGCAGTGTACCTGGCATCGATCTATGTTTGTTTGCAGACGACACTTCATTCAGTGTATCGAAGAAGTGTAAAAGCACTCTTGAAATTGATCTGTTCATCAAAAGTTGTCAGCTGTTGCAATGGTTCAACGATAACAATCTTCGTGTGAATGCTAAGAAAACACAATTTGTCGATTTCAAGCTAAAAATCCCTGATAATGGACTTGCTAGATCCTGTGTAATTATTGACGATGTTGAAATCGATTCTTATCACCGAACTAATTTTTTGGGTCTGGTTATTGATTCCTGCCAAATTTTTCCTCACACATTGTGAAGGTGTGCAAAATATAAGTAGCTGTCTTTTCATCCTCCGGAGACTCAAGTTCTTTGCTAACAGAGTAATTTTGTTTTCTGTTTATTACGGATGCTTTCTTCCTCACCTAACATATGGAGTTGCTATTTGGGGTGACGAAATGGCGAGGCACAGGGAGGTTTTTCGTTTGCAGAAGAAAGCCTGTGGTTGATCTCCGGTATAAAAAGGTCTGACTCATGCAGAAGAGTTTTCAGTTCTAATAACTTTTTAAATATGTACATGAAAATTCTTTGCTCTCCATCCCATTTCATAGAACCTCAACTTATGAAAATCAAACAATTTTTCTTCAATAAAATTATTCAACTCCCTTCCGATTTACTTTAGACAAGAATCAGACGCTGGTAAGTTTAGATCGAGGTTGAAAGTGCTCCTCCTGGAAAAAGAATACTATAGTGTACAAGACTATATTAATGACAAGTTATGTTAGAAGTATATTTTTATTTTACTGGGCAGGTTATGTGAACTGTTTTGTTTAGTATACTATTATGTTGTTAGTGTACTACTATGCAAATATTATAAGTATGAGATTTATGACCTGACCTATTGTCGAAGCTATATGTAGTCTGATGACAATAAATGATTTGATTTGATTTGCAACTGTTATTTGGAGAGTCTGTGGCGTAGTCGTAGTAGAGCAATGGCAGCAGCCCTTTCAAGGGTTCGAATCTTGGTCCTGGTAAGTCAGTTTTACCAACTGGTTAGCTTGATCTGTAGGGGGTCGCCCCCTACTCGACTTGATATGTTCTACGAACAAGCCAAGTCAAGTCAGTCAAGCCAAGTCAGTTCATGTAGACTGACACTATATATGTAAAACAGGCTACCAACCTCTTAAAATTAAATTAATAATAAGCACTTGGGCAAAGCACTTGCCAATAAATTAGTTGAGATTAACATGATTTATATATTTTAATTAGTTATTAAATGTAATTTATTATTGAAATTATTTAAGTAATAAAACAACTAATAACAGTAACTCATACAACAAATAGTAGTTTTTACTCTTAAAAAGCATATAGAAAACAGCCTGTTATAGTCATATTAAAATTAAATTACTATAAAATTATTTTAATTTTTACATAACAGGATAAAATAAAACTACGTCTGACAACACTACAAAATACATATACACTTATACTGTACTTACTTACAAGACCGGTAGATATGCAAAAAAGATCAATTTCAACCAGTCGCACTAGTCATCACCGAATGACAGAAATAAGATGGCGTGCAGCTTATATACTATTGGCTACCGGAAGTTTCGGAAACAAGTTGCGAAAAGAACCACCAGAGTCAAATTTGATTTTTTCATTAGTCATTTTATATTATTTAATAACAATTTTATCAAAACACTATTTGTGTTTTGCATGATAACTCCTTAGAAAAGAAACAGAAATTGTTTAATACATATAAAAAATGAATAATTTGTTACAACCCCAGCTTTATTAAATTTAAATAATTTCCACAACCCCGTCACATAAAATAACCTTAAATAAGTGCTGTGTATGACACAACCACCCCACGTAGAGTGGTGCTTGACCCTGGCCTACACAGCTGCTGAGGCCACAGTCCAGGTCACTTCCTCATTGCCGCCTGTGATAATACTCCAACCATTAGTAGATTGAAAGCCTTGAGTGGTAGGATGTAGTTACTTTGTGCAATTGTAAACTATCCTATGTCTTTTAGAGAGATCAACCTTATGTAACCTAATTTTCTTACCAGACTTTTCTAACCTTTCAGAATGGCTATTAGTCTCAGAGTCTCTTGAAATTAAGGTTCAAATATCCAACACAATTGAATTTCCAGTCGTGAGTTTTTGTTGTTGTTAAATTAAGTCGGATATTTGCACTTTTAAGCATTTCAAGTCTATTTAATACGAAGCGTTGGGATACCAGTTAACGATGTCTCTGTATAAATGTATAGATCGGCAATGCCTACTGTTGTTTAAGGATACTCTAAATGGCTGTGGTAGTTAAGAAATGAATAATACTGCCAAATAGTAAAACAATCTTTTTTAAATCATCCTCTATTCTTAACTTATTTTCTCTAACGTCATGGTATAAAAATAAACTAGAGTTGGTGAAACTCCAAAAAATAATATGATTAATTCAATAATTTGCGCTAACGCAAATCGACAGTAGAATTGTCAACGCCCGTGATTCGCAGATCCGTTAAAGAAATTTACCTCCTTTCCATCGCGTAAAAATACACATTTCTTGGCGGTCAATTCAAATTAAATATGAAAAATGGGAAAGACTTATTCAGACGCAGTATTAAAGCGGCGACGGTGTTTTACTCACGTATGGCGCCGTGTAATTTAGGGTAAATATCTAAGCCCGCCTACGGTCGGAATTGTTTAGATCGGCATTACTAATGATTACAGTAGCATCGGCAGTGCAATATTTTTACGGTTAGTTGCGAGATACGCCACTACTTACGCTTGACCAGCAGCACCTGACTCCAACGCAAGAGTGTTTGCCAGCGTTTAATTAGTGATATAGTGTCCCAGCTGCACCCCTGAGTTAAAGTTGGATCGGTATTCATAAACTTATTACGACTGAACTATAGTTCAAAGTTGATAAGTAGCCTGGCTTCTAAGTAAGCACATGGTGCCTAATTTTTTTATTAAAGACATATATTAACGATATTAAAACAACACGAAGAATGCAATTTGTTGTTATGATTTTATATGCAAAATGTTTCTAACTACATACCTTTGAAACCATTATATTAATTGAAGAATTTAGTTGAAATGTAAGTATGGAGAAAAAGCTTCTCCGTAACATACTACAATCGTTACATATTAGATATACAGTATTCAAATTTCAAACATTGCATGTATGTACTTTATCTTCTTAAAGCTATTCTAATGTAACTCCGCCCTGATTAAATTAAACTCTGCAGTGTCAATCACCTCCAGAAGCCTTCGCGGTCGCTACTGTTGGGCTATGTGGTGGGGGATTGAAGAGGGAGGGAGGTTATGTTATGAAGGGGGGTGTCACGCGAGAGTCATGTCCCTGACATTTACAATTAAATTTATAATTTGTAGAGCTCCCTGATTGTTGTGAGAAATGACAATTAGTGACGATTTGCTGATTCCTGGTTGGTGTACAACTTAAAAAAGATTAATACGTGTTTTGTTATATTTCTTCATCAAATTTAAACTCGTCACATAATTTTGTTGAAATGGTTTTTTAATCGATTGTTACATTTCGACCAACCATAAAAGCTTGAAATAATTTACTTTATCTAATTTAAAATGTACAATGGTTTGATATTTTTATTTTATTTATTCATATTTACGTTTAGCGTTAGATTAGCTATTATTTCCATGTGCAGGATACGATCCACACACATAAAAATATATTCTAAGCGGATGGGCAGAGTAAATAAAATAACCCCGTAGCAGCAAACCTGCGTACTCAGCGAATGTCCAATGCACACATATGTATCTTAATACCACATCAAGCCACATACCAAGTTTCATCAATATACATCCATAAATAAACGATTTATGACATTTTTATTCTTCTCCATAATAATAACATGGCTGCTGAGTATGCAGGTTTGCTGAAGCAAGGAACACAAAAAATGGGGATTTATATAAATATCAATATAGCTAACGTAGGTAAAGCCACATACCAAATTTTATTAATTTATGTTCAAAATTAAGGGAGATAACACGTTACTTATTCTCCATAAGAATAACATGGGGGCTGAGTACGCAGCTTTGCTGCTACGGGAACTATCGGCCAAAAAATGTTTTTTAGTGCAAATATCAATAGACCACAATGATATGAAGCAACATAACAGTTTCATCAGGATAAGTTGATAAATAAGCAGGATATACAATTGTTCTTATTCTCCATAATAATAACATTACACAACGTTCTGTGTTTAGCACTTTCAATATCTATGTAACCATTCAACGTAGAGCGATGATCAAAACAACAAATTGTGCGTCTTTTTAAGCTGATTCCAATAGAAAAAAATAGATAGATTTTACAATATTATATGTAAAAAACTCAAAAAATCCATTTTTTGGGTACAAAACCCCACCAAAACACCCTTTCGGATAGGTCGATCTGTCTGGTTTTCGGACTTAAAGTCATAAATGCTGCTTTAGACGTTTATACCAAATTTCGTCAAAATCGGATTATTTTTACGAGAGTTATAGTGTTCACGGACACACACAAATATATATATATATATATATATACTAGTCACATATATATATAGACTAGTGGCTTGAAGGGGCTAATGCCCCTAACCTTGTCGCAATACTCTACCTCATCTGATTTGAACAATGTAATTTTGTAATCAAAGTAGAGACTTAATCACATGTTTTTATGTAAACAAAGCAGACGTTTTGAAATCCCATGCTTTTCTTATGGGGGATGTTTTACGTTATTTCTCGTTTGCTGGTAACGTTTTAGAAATACTACTATTTTTCCCGAGTCCCTGTGATCAAGACCTTTAATTTTAACCGTCTCCCATCATCCTGCAATTTGCCAAACTCCCACAATCTTTACTTAAACATGTCGTTTACAGAATCGTATATATTTTAAAATAATCGTGTTATTTATTTCACGCAGATTTCGAGAGCACCACTTGAAGGATTTCGATTATTCTTTTTTTTAATATGAAGGTAATTTTACGTAGAAGAGGCCATAGCTCCCTCGTAACAGAGCCAGAATTTCGATTTAGGCCTCAGGACTCTGCCCCACGGGACTTCCAAGTTCCCATGTTATTCATATAAAAGCGAGTTTAATTTGGTTTATGTCACGTTTTTCCTAATTAAATTCATTAAAATAGACAGCTGTTAAAGGATTATATCTAACTACAGACTGTCATTGTTTTGTTTAAAATGTTTCTACTCTATTCCTTATTTAGCGTTTTTAATCGAAAAATCTTGCGGGGGAGCAGTTCGTTATATATAAAGATAGTTTAAATCCCCTAAGTACGCAGGTTTGCTGTATCGGGGATATTTAAATAACATAAACTGACAATCGAGAACAGCTGGAAAATGTAAATAGTATATCAATTGATGCTGCACTCTAGTGGAACAAATACCAACCTTCTCAGATCAAAGAAGAACGTTATCTTTTTTTGTGTAAAACTTGAATTATTATTTTTTAAATATAAATTTCAAAAACCTTTGTAAAACTGATTGAATTCTTGTTAAACGGGCACTATTTTATTTACTTAACCATCAAATATATAAAAACAAAAATGTTTACATAGTTTCTTGTTATTAGTAAACAATATTTTAATAGTATCTAGTACATTACTAACATAAATCTTTACCTTATGCAAATTTTACAGTTTTTAAATGTTAATTATTAAAAGACAGTTGAATGAATGTGTTCCATTTTTAAACTGGTAGCGTACAATGTAATGGAAAACATTTGTGTAAAGTTTCGCTTACAGAATTATATATAAAGATGTATATAATACAGATTTGAACGAATGGTGTTTTTGGCATCTGGGGACCTCAAAACGAAAAGCTATCTTGGTCCCGGGCCTAGGTCTCATCATGCCGACTACAGTAATAGTTTCTTCCCTATAGGGGAAATTCGCTAAAAGAGGCTGCTAATTTCTTAAAAAAATATAAGGACTTTCACTACATACATTAAGAAATTCGTTAAAATTGTTTGGATATTTTAAAATAAACCATATAATATTTACCCTACAAATCAACAGTGGTCCTGAATATCCCCAGTTTGCTTCAGAACAAGTTATAACATAGCATTTGTTACATAACATAGTTCTAATGATATTGTGTAATTTATTAACGTAAATTCTGTCGAGACGTGTGTATAAGCTGTGTAAATGGAACTAGAAACTTGTTTGAGTAAGTGGAGTGTGATTGATTCAAATTAAATATCAAAGTTATTTTATTATTTTAGGCGGATGAAGTGAGCTTGATAAAGGCGCAACGAAGTGCAAAATTGTTTTGGTTCGGAGATGGCAATCTTGAATTGAATTTACTCGGTCACGGCCTAAATGCTGTTAAACAATAACAACTTAACAAGGATAGATTAATATACGGTTTATTTAATCAATTATATAAATAATATAGGTATAGTATATAACACAGATATATAACGCTTTTAAATTATTTATATTTCATGTTTTATTGTTTGTGATTGCATAATTGTGATTATTTATAAAATTCTCAAAGTCATACAACTACTAAATTTCAATTGAGTGAACGGCTTGAAAATCATCGGATTTCTCTTTTCTGGAATTGTACCATTTGATACTCCTTGCGCGTCATTTTGATAAATTGTTCATCATTCTGTTTTACTGAACACAGATTTGTTGAAGGTTCAAGCAAGCTTTGCAAAGTAAGACGTAAAATGCCTAATACATTTCCCTCAGTTGTCATACTCCAGGCGTATAACACCACAGTTTGACCAAATAATATACATTTAATTTATTCCACTCCGGTTAGGTTTCTGTCACAGAACTAAAAAACAGTTCGGATATGGGGTATTTTTGATTCCAAGCCACTAGACATAAATATATAAAGATATCATTCAGACACTTATAGACGCTATAAACATTGAAATGCCGAAATTTTACTTACACTATAAATACTCAAAGTGCCCAGCAAATGTTTCTTAAATATTGTTGTTGAGACACTCGTCCTAATAAATCGGCGCTATAACTTAACATCACAACTGGATCTCTTATTCGTTGACCAAGTCCTGACGTACATTTATATGTTTTGGGGTATTTAAGCATTTTCATGAACATTATCTCAGAAAAAGAAGTCACAAAGAGTGAAGCCGGGTGTACGAGAACGCGAGGAGAAAAAATGAGAATACCGACTAAACGAACCTCTTGTTCAATCTAACGATAAAGGAAGATGAGGTTCACGTAATCTTAAACGTCTGAATGAAAATGTGGAGGAGCTCCCAGTCTTTTTGAAGGAAATCATTACTTTTTTGTCGATGTAACTAAAATATTACAAGATTATTAGCCTTTGGATGTGTTTTACCATAGAGATGTTTTGTATTACCAGTCAGTATAAAGGTAAAAACTTACGTAACTGTAACGTTAATGGAAACCGTTCAATAGTTACTTGACAGCTCTGAAAAAATAGCTCTAAAACCCTCAAGACACTTCTAGAACATAATTAATCGCACATATTACCTCTAAGAAGACCACAGTGGCGAGGGCATGGTTTTTGAGCTGCTGCCCCAAGCCAATGAAGCCCCGCATCTGACCGCTAACAGGCTTAGGCCTATATTTACTCCCGGGCCTCACCACACGCGAACTTGGATTCTCTTGCTCTTTACTTACTTTCGGCCAGCCTATTGCTGCTAAATTGGAAAACCATCTCATATACTACTGAAAAAATAAGACTACAACAGGAAATCGATAACCCTTCCTGGGCCGTAAAATAATTAAAAACTTTATTTCATACTGAATAAGGTATTTAAACCAATCCTGTTTTTCCTCGTGCGTCTTTAACTAACCTTATACTATTTTTATATACTATACTATACTATATAAAATACGTAAAATAAGAATAATAAAAATTAATATACAGCTTTACTGACATTTTTGTACACTTAATTATTCAAGTTAAGTGACAAAGGTGACAGAAGAAAAGGATCGAAGAAAATCTATACTTCAAGTGCTAATCAAACCGATAGCTAGTAGGGACTACATGGTTTTCCAGTGTTGGGGATTATCATTTAAAAATTAACTTAAGATGTTTAATAAACGGAAATATATCATATATTTGTATAACTTACAATTTTGTAAAATAAAATATTTTTCTTTTCTTTCCTTCTGTCAGAATCCTCCGATTTGCAGTCATAAGTAGAATGATATTCAGAAATCCAGGATTATGTTTCCCTTAAAAGAAGCGTTCAAAAGTAGAGTATCATGCAGAACATGATGAAAAACCTTTGGTAACAGATCAAATATAGTCCTCTCGATTTCTAAAAGCTAATAGAGGTTGTAAAATTATTTCTTTTGCTGCAGTAAAATAACTTACCAAACTCAAACTCTCTTAAATGATTCAAAAATTATATTACATAATAATTGATAATCTAACTAAACCCTCCCATACAAATTAAGATAGTGCCTCATACACAAAATATTATCTCACACTACCTGGTGACATTATACTTTCTTCTAATCTTCATCTACAAGGAGGGATGCAATATTGTAAATTTGCATATTAAAAGATAAATTAAATGAAATGTGTTCATAAAATGGAACGACGTCAGTGCCGGCTGAAATGGAGACAGTGTGAATAAGTGAATGTCTCATTAGCAGTGATGCCACTTCAGGTAATTGAATCTCGTATGAATTTAATTACTGTTTTTTCAATCAATGAACAACCTCGGTACATATGTAATTGCAAAATATGTTGTATGTGAGATTTTATTTGTATAGTTTGTATTTTTTTACCTTGAAAAGTAAGATGTAAAACCGGAATAGCTTATACTATTACACTATGGTGATATTGCACGGTTTTTGTAATACATTGATTGAGGAATTTAGTTATACCATGAAGTAAGGTGATAAAACTACCATACAAGGTCATAATGTTTAAAAATCGTGTTGGTTAAGAATTATGATAGTAATTGTTACTAGGTTTGTCAATCCACGTTACATGGGGGAAGATATGAAAATGTGGACAGATATTATCCTGGTCTACAAATTAATTTAAATATATACAATTATTATTGAATCATTAAAGACCGACCGCGACGGCCCTAAAGTTTTGTACAGCGGATTTCCCACTAAATTACTTTGGTTAAAGATTTGCGTTTTAAATTTCGTAGTTGTTCTACGTGAATTAACTTTGTTTAGTTTCGTAATTTCATATTTTCTCTAAACTCTACCTTTTCTTAGAAAGCATTGCCTAGTGACAAATAATGGCAAATGGAGCATGATTGACAAAACAAACAACAAATTACGAACTTCGACAGATAATATGACTCGCTGTTCGATGTTTCATCTGATGTAGATTCACTGTAAAAAGCTGTGTCAATCTTTCAATGATGACGAGCCGTTACGAGCATAGCAAGTGTCGGTGGGGGTGGGGGGAGGCGCACTGCAGGGCCATTATTTACCCATCAATTCTGATGACAGTGGGGAGTGTGTTTTGGCGATGGAGACAGCACTTTCCCACCTGGATGTTTTTGTCTGTTGTTTTATGTGATATCGATTGTCTGTAAACATCGGGTGCTTCATCAATCTCCGTTGTCGATAGAGGATTGATAACTGCACTGCATCACATTGCGAGCTCGCTCGTTAGTTGAACCTGGGCTGTAGTAATGAGCCCTGGATTGTCATTTGGAATGAAGCTTGCAATGCCAATGCGGATATAATATAATATACAAGAGGTAATTTGTACCTACAATATGTTGTAAGGACGATGTTTATGAAGACTTGTTGTGACGTATTTATAAAAGGGCTGAACAATTAATATGTGGCTAGAGTATTACGAAGTGTTCACGAACTAATTATTAATGTTTATTAATTAACTGCATATCAATTAATGTTTTTATTTATCTTGCTTGGAGCTTGTACAACAGAGTCTCGTAAATTATACTAATTGGATTTAAGTATATTTATCAGATAATAATGGTTTTAACCATTTGGAGTAGAAAGGTGATGAAATATAGACATTTCATTAAAATTTATAGATGTGACAAAACTTCTAGGAACACGTTAATGTAGGCTATATTATTTACATTTACTCAGTACTCACATACTGTGTACTTTCGATCCTACAATACAGAGTTCTAAGGTGGGGTGGAGTGACGAGAGCAGTCCTAGAAACACTAACGGTTGCGCAGAGGATGATCATCAAAACCATAGAATAAAAAGTTAAGATTTCATATTATTCAACACTTAAAATACTTTGCAATAAATGTTTGACTTACACGAAAAGAAGTTTTAATATTCTTGCAGAACAGTAAAAAATATATTTTCTCAATTTGTTACAATTATAATTGTAACATTGCTTTCTTTTCCTTGTAATACACCATAACATAGCATTAACTTGTTCACATTAAATTTACCATAATTTATAAGCAAATTTACTTACAAATATTGTGAAGATGGGAGGTTCTAGACTCGCCGCACCGTTTACAAACGGAAATTAATTGGATGGCTTCTCACTATTGGTATCGATAACGCCAAAGTCTTTATCTTCTTATCTTTATTCTCTTATCTTATTATGACATTGGGCCTGATGGTGATCAGTGTGACGTATCAAAATTGACTGCTTCATACCATCTTAAATGTGTATTAATCGTGTACAGTGTAAATGTAAATATATTTTGAAGTATTATAAATTGTTTTTAAATCCATCTCGTAATTATAACAACACGCAGAAGACTAGTACAAATGTTTTTGAAAAATTAAAGCTCACGTTAATCCTATTAAAGTGATACAATTTCTGAGTAACTTTTAAATTATTATTCCTATTTTATTTACACATAAATAATTAGAAACACCGAAATTGCATTAACCAGTGTGATAACGGAATACTCTGTGATCCATAGAATGGTAGTATATATACTCGCTTCGCTCGCTGATGGCTCCACCCCTAGACCCCCGCTTGGGGTCGCTCCAGTTGTTATCATAACTCAATGACCCTTAAGTTTGCTCTTAAATAAAAACCAAAGAAATTTGATTGTAATTATACCTTTCATAAATAATTACGTATAGGCTAACGGATTCTAACAGTAGGATACAAATATTTATCATGCCATCTGTAAAAGGTTGAATCCTACATAGCAATAAATATAGCAGTGGTTTATGTCTATCGGTCAGTAGATGTGAAATGAGGGTTTAACCCCACAATCGGCGCTTTTTTCCCATGTTATTCTTATGGGGATCAGTTTTTGGACCGACGCCCGATCCTGCCTTACACAAATTTTCTTGTTAGCCTATACTATTGTCCAACCCCTGCCTATATTAAATATATTTTCCCAATCCCCATCCCTCCTCTATATTTTTTAAAATTAATTTTCAAATTCAGGCTAAAAAACTATCTTTAGTGTTTATGGTCCGATTTGTTTAAAACTTGGATATGTTATTGTCGTAGGCAAGTGTTTTAATAAATTACACTTACATTTCCCAAATTCACTATTACGGTCAAATTAAAAATATTTTTGAAAAATACTGCCAATTGTCAACTTCTTTATTTACTGTCCGATTTATTTAAAATTTGGATATGCTATTGACCTAGGCAAGTGTTTTAATAAATTTCACTTACATATCCCAAATTCACCATTACGGTTGAATTAAAAAAAAAATACTGCCAACTATTTACTGACTTTTGCACCCGCCCTAATTTCCGTTTTGACTCTTGCCATATTTTGACCCTATTTTAAAATTCATTTTAATACATCCTTTGCAGAAATCCACGAGTTCTGGCTACTTGGGAACCCGAGCCATTTGACATATAATAAATCACCCTTCCTCCTAATTACCTTCTCTACCAAATACATGTCTTTATATTTAGTCTTTAACAATTCTTCTGTATAAAATCCTCCTTTGATTATATTGCCATTCTCATCTTTCAAAATATAAGTCACAGGCTTTGTTTTCTTAACTTCTGCTATTGTAAAAAGCTCTCCCGTCCAGTTAGGGGTATATCCTTTACTAAATACATGTTTATATTTAGATATCCTTACACTATCCCCCACCTTATATCTTGGCTTTTTAACTTGTACTTTAGATGCTAACCTTTCATGTACATCTTTAGAGTTCTTAGCACTTACTTGGTTAGGCTTCATGCCTATGGATCTATGTACTTTATTATTATATATCCTTATTAACTTTGGAAGTAAATCCAACCACTTGTAACTCCCTTGTGCACTAAACTCTCTATACAACCAATTCTTTAAAGTTCTCTGGAACCTTTCCACAATAGCCGCCTTAGTTGTAGAGTAAGTGTGGTAGTGATTAATATTTAGCATTTTCATTAGTTTGGTAAAATGTTCATTAAAAAATTCTTTTCCGTTATCAGATTGAATATTTTTAACTCCCTTTGGGAGAATAGTTTTTATAGCTTCTGTGACTACTAATCCAGTTTTATTCTTTAGTGGAGCAGCATAAGCTTTTTTAGAAAATGTGTCTATTAAAGTTAAAATATATTTATTCCCAGAATTCTCTCTAGCATAATTCCGCATATCTATTAAATCTATTTGAACAGTTTCGTTTATACCCAACACCTTAAAAGACCTTCTAACAAAGTTCTTTCTCGCGGGCTTATGCAATTCGTAAGCAATTTTTTCCATTTTTTATTCTTTATTTTTAATGTTAACGTATCTGCCAGTCTCTGTCGTTTCAAAAACACCTCCATTGCTACCAACTAACATACCATCACTCATTCTTTGATATACATAGTTTTTTGGCAAATATGCCTCTCCATCTAAAGTCTTAAATCCGCTTAAAGATGTAGGGTCTGCAACCAACAATTTAGGATTGTACATCATCAAATCGATTTCATTATTGTCTTGCATAAATTTATTAGTTTTATTGTTAAACCTTAATGCGTGTGATTTTAAACAAATATCAAATTTAATATTGTCTTGTCTAAAAGTTTTAATATTATCGTCATACCTCAAAACCTGCGACATTAAACAAATATCACTCCTATCTTTGCCTTCAGGTACATTCTTTATTAATTTGTCCTCTGCATCCCACATATCTCTATCTAATGTTAATACATTATAATATTTATCCCCCTGTTTTATTATGCTTTTCTCACCCTTTGTTAATATTTGCTTAACAACAGCCACATCATTTGGCAATGTTCCAGGTAAAATGTTTGTTAATTGCTTATTTTTACCATCAAATTTAAGACCGTCTAAAGTCACAGTCTGATGTTTTGTAACACAATCGTTCTCATCAACAGCGGGTTTAACACGAACTAGCCTTTTATTATTAAAATCCCAAAAGTTTAGATCCATTTTTGGTACTTGAGAGACGTTTACAACATCATCGCTTTCTTTACCAGCCAACAAATTACTAATCTTTCGCTTTTTGGCATTCCAAACACCATTCTCCGATTCCAAAAATTCATAATTATTTTTGTCTTGTACAAAGACACCATCTTTTCTTATTAAAGTTTGCTCTAATGTGGGCACATCGGTTGCGCTTTCACCTCGTTTAACATTAGTAATTTTGCGTTTATTAGCGTTCCAATTATTATTCTTGGATTCTAAAAACTTATATTTAGTATTACCTTGTACAAAAGCATCACCTTTCCTGGTTAACGTCTGCCCCAAAGTCGATACATCGTCAGCAAACTCCCCACCTTTAACACTACTAATTTTATAATTTAAAGCATTCCAACCATCATCTTTTAGATTTAGAGTAGTTTCTTTAAAACTTCTAGCTTCTGGTTTACTATATGGGTTATATACGCGATAAAATTTATCTATCATATTTTTATTTAATAAACAATTCCACTTTCCCTCAATTCTTCTATAATAGAATCTATCTCATTATCCACTCCAGAATTTCCCGCCAATCGGCTTAACCAAAGCAGTCTTAACCTATCTACAAGCTCATTAGGATCATCCCAATAAACATAGTCTATTTTATTACCAGTTACCTGCCTTAAACCTTCACCAACAGTCTTAAACAGGGGTTTAATTATATTAAGATATTTAGTGTGTTTATTGCTTGACATCGCCGCACCTGGTTTATAACCCTTTAAATGTGCATTTGTAGCTTCCAAAATCTCTTTATAATTTTGCAAATCAGCCTGACTATAGTTTACGGGTTCTTTTAAAGTTAACAATTCCCACAATCCCTTTGTCCCTTTATAAATTGTTTCTCCAACTGTAACATCGTCATTGGCAATTTGAACTTCCTGATTCCCAATAAAAAATTTATTTCCTTCTCGCCTAATACCATATGTGGTGTCTGTCATACTACTTCTACTAAGGTAATTTCCTAAATAGTCTGATGCTAAAAGACCAAAATCTAATTTGTGTGGTGTTATTTGTGTTATTCTTGGTATTCTAGACGGGGTCTTTTCTAAAATCATTGGGAGAACTGGCCTCTCTGTTTTTGTGGCTAAATTTTTTAATTCTTGCAAAGGCTCTATTAACGGTTGGAATGTTTGGAACCTCTCTTCAGCCTCTAGAAATTTACCACGTTTTAACGCCCTATATTTTTCTCTTATTTGTTTTGCAGACTCTACCAATTCTTGTTGAATATTTGTTTTCATTTTATTTACATTTTATTTATCTCATTTGTCAAAGGATTATACTCAAACACTTTATCGTGTATTATTAGGCAATATGCAGATGTGTTTGAAGGGACATTTTCTGCAGTTTCAATTTCTAATTTAATATCTACAACCCCCTCTTTTATTGATTCATTCTGCCTAGAACAATCTATTACAATTAGAGGATATTTCTTTATAAAGTCAGCTCTGTTAAACATAGGATCGGGGACGGTGTTGTAGTAACTCTCCCTAAACCTCACAAACATCTCATAAGCTTTAGAGGCATCTCCATTTTCAAAATCGAGATTTAAATCACTATAAGGATAATATTCAGAGTTTAAAAACACTTTGATATTTTTCAATTTACAGTGATCAAATTCATCAGTTCTTTTTCGTGCACTGTTGTCCCTACCTGTTTGGAAACCAAATATAATATACCTGGGCTTCTCCAAACTCGAAGACGTCTTAACTGACCATGTGTGTCTCTTGGTTTCGGGGTATGATGGGAGTTCGTGTAGCTCCAAACTTCTAAATGCAATTTGCAAATTTTTATTTTGCAATAACATCTTTTGTAATTGAAGCTTCTCCCCATCAGATGGTACCACGTGCGGCATCACCCACTGAATCGATTTAAGTGTAATTTTAGGAATAGGATCGACACCAGTTGGAGCATTAGATGTTGTTAATATACAATTTAAGTCGTTTTTGGATCTTTTCAACACCAATTCTTGTTTAACATTTACTAAAACCTTATTAAAATCCTCAAACACACCCATTAACAGCTCTAACGGGACACAAGTACTAAACTTGCCGCTTTTATGGAACTCTTTTAAATTTTCATCAGAATCAAATGCTACATTTGACAATTTAGTTGTTTTATTGTAAGAGCACAATATTTTCATAAGACTGGAAATTCCCGGATTTCTTACAATATCTATTTCTTTACCAGCAACTTCGTATCTAATTTCGTCAAATAAGAATGCAAATGCATTATTTATAAAATGTCCTTTATCATGATTCTCTATTTCTCCTTTAATATACAGATAACTCCTACATGGGAGTGTTAGTAAATCTTGATTATTTATGCATATTCGAATTTCATCGGAATTATTTATTGCTAAAGTGTTGTGTGGAACATAGGAGTGATTTGTAATTTTAACCAGGCTATCATCATATTGGAATTTTCCTGTAACGTCTAGAAAATCTTCCATTTTTATTAATAGAAAATTTTAACTTCAACCCAATTGATCGCAGAAACCTGGCATTTTGCACACTCAGCCCGTTCTTGTAAATTCTCATATCTTTTTTATATGACAAGTAATTGTAGTTTCTTCTTTATTAAAGTCAATTGGCTTGTCGTGTTGATCTGCAAATGTAATGCTAACAACATCTAAACTTCTCTTATTTACAGGGAAGTATATAATATTTCTGGGAACCTCAATAATTTTGTAGCCGGGAGGAGCTTCTGGGTAAAAACTGTGTATGGTGTGTGATTTGTCACCATTTAAATAAGACCCATTCGCAATATTACATTTTACTCTAATCACATTTACATTATTTATGTTGATTTTATTTACAGATTTAAACGCAATATCTGGAGTAGAAAATCCTTTAAATCCCAATAATTCAGACCCCAAACACGGTTTTGTAAAATCAAACACATAGCTAGAATGCAGTGTGGCTTTCATAGTTTTATTATCGGCTATAAGTACAAAATCTGGGAGTTGCTTTTGAATTTCCTTCGCAAGCTCAAACACTTCGTATGTACCTTCAACAATTTCAATTACATTTGGAGCTTTGTGATCGTAATAATACACATCCTCACCCTCGTCTATAGTTAATTTTGTGTCTTTAAGTTTATTTAATTTTGGAACTAGGCCTTTGTAAAATATAAGTTTGACTTTTGTATTAATTAATGCTACTTTATTTTGTATAATAACTTCAACTTTACCAGCTAATGCCCGGTTTAATTCGTCAATTGTGACCTCCCCTTTTGGGGTTGTAATTTTGTGCATTTTGTAATATGTCAAAGTATTTAGAGGTTTTTTAACATTAAATATAGAATTATAACTTTGAAAATCTACCAGTCCAATTACATAATCACCATTTAATTCTATAGGAGGAAAGAACACAGACTTCAACTCTGGCTCTGTACCCGTAAATGTTATAGTAAATGAATCCATTTTTATAAACTAAAATTTTTCAGAAATGATAAACATAAAATTCCACAAATGGAACTGTTTAAATCTTGTATTTGATCAGTTGTATAGTAAATTTTAGATGGTACAAAATATTCAATTACCTCTTTTGGAGGCTGTATTCCGAAAGGGTCAAAATATATTACAATATCTTTATTTTTACGATATGCTGTCCAATGTGTGCCCCTGTCACTGTCTAAATTAATAATTCCACATTCTCTTACTTTTGGCCTTAGATGTTTTAGCTCGTTTTTTAGGTACACTCCTCGAAAGTGAGGCACGTCTCTTGCTGCCTCTAACAGCTGAAAGTTGTCCATCTTTTTTATTAAATTTTAATCCCATTCCCATTTTTGCCTTAGCCTTCATCAAATTTGTCACTGCATAAGCTGCTGCTTTTTCGGCCAGACTGGCGTCCTTTGCCGAAACCCTAGTCCAAGCCTGGTCCGCTAATCTCATATCTGCCTTGTTCCGGGCGGCTGTATCAGGATTATTCATGTAGAATATGTCGTGCTATTTACAATAAGAGTCTAGCTTATTTTTTGGAGGTACATTTTTGGCTAAATTTTCACGTATATTAGTTGCTGGACCACAATATGAATACGACGGGATGTGGAGGGGGAAAGGAAGGTTGTTTATAAGGGTATTTAACAAGCCACGGCCTCTATATGGCTTTAAGAATAATCCCTTACCTTGGACCGTTTTACACTTTCTCTTTGCCATTTTTATTATATAAAAAAATTATTAAACAAAAGATTTAACACATAAAGAAAATACACCATTATATAAAAAATGTCATTTATTCAACAAAAGAACAAATTTAAAATAGCACATAAAGAAAATACACCAAAGAAGTTGGGTCTATTTCCTAATAATATTCGCTGTCTTATAATAGGGCCCAGTGGTTCGGGGAAGACCGTTGTAATTTATAACTTAATTGTAAAAAAACAAGGATTAAAGTTTACAAATTTATATATAATATCCAAATCTTTAGAACAAGAAAAATATAAAAAAACAATTGAAATATTCCGTCTGTGTGATGAAGTTAAATTACACACATATTCAAACTGTGAAATCACACCAAATGATGTAGAATCACACTCAATAGTTGTATTTGACGACATAAATAGTCCAAATATCACACAATTTTTCTCAATGGGCAGACACAAAAATATTAGCAGTTTTTAATTGTGTCAATCTTACAGTAAAGTAAACAAACATTTACGTGACAATGTTAATTTCCTAATATTATTTAAACAAGACGATTTAAATTTAAAACATGTGTATAACAATCATGTGGGAAATGATTTTTCATTTAACCAATTTATAAATCTCTGCCATCAATGCTGGGATAGGTCTAAATATGGCTTTTTTGTAATAGACAAGGAAAGGCCAAAGAATAATGGCAAATACAGATTTATGTTTGACCAATTTTATAGTGACCAAGGGCAAGGGTGTTGATGCCATCCACAATAAACCTCTTGTCGTCATCAAAAGAGAGCACCTTTTTGTTCATCGTTAATGTTTGCAGATGGTGGTTTGTGGATTTAATTCTTGTAACATTCTCATAGTAATCTTCTCCGGTTGCAAGACAGTGTAAGTAGTGTTGGTGTCTTAAGAGATGTTTAACTGTAGCGTTGTCAGCTCCTTTTGCCTTCTTAACCTCTAGCTCATTTTGCTTTTCTTTTTCGTATAACCATTGTAAAGGAATGAAAGAGTATAATTTTGGCCTTAAACCACAATATTCATACATAATTTGACCATTTAATTCGTCTTTAAACTTGCCCGTAACTTTTTTGTTTTTATCAGAGTATAAGAAATGGTCTTTACTATATGCAGAGGTGTCAAAACGGTCCAAGTCACATTGTATTTCCTTGTAAAAGTCCTCTGTTACTATAGAATAAAGAAGGCTGTCTGTGTCTGTCATTAAGAACTTTTTATTCTTAAATTTTGACATATAATTATAGTGGAAATCATACATTATTACTTTGCTGATATCCAAAATGGTCATTCCTAAATATATTGGTTTATCAAACTTTACAATTAATTTATTTAAATGCACAGCATGCAACTTGTTATCGAACATTTTGCTGCAGTCAAATCTTGGCTTTGTAACATACTTTGTTAACTTAGACTCGTCTACAAGATGTATATCACGAAACTTGCGTTGGTTCATAATTGTTCGACCAAAGAGACTGTTATTTAACAGTTTGTAAAAGTCTTTTTCAAAATCATGTTCAGCTTTTTGTCGCTTTTCAATATTAAAATTAATATAAGGCGCGAGCCATTTTGATTGTCTGAATTTTAAGATTCTGTGGTATTTTGTAACTACCAAACCCAGTTCTTCGTATTTTTTTAGTGCTTTATAATGTAGAATATATTTGGTTTTGTCATTTAAGTTTGGTATTAATTTTCCATTCATTTTTTCTGGTGCGAGCGGGTAGTCATTATGCAAATCGTGTAAACTTTTATCGTATTTTAAATCAACTTCCAAAATAAATCCAAAGTTTTCATTTTGATTGGATTTATAATCTTTCTCATTTGTCCATCTAAAGCCATCAACGGGCAACGACTCGCACATTGCTGTAGAGTATAGCGAGTTGCAGTCTAAGTATACAAGATAGGTGCTTTCTTGATTTGGGTCATAATGTTCGCCCATGTACTTATTGTTGGCTTTAGCATAGCGCGTGGAAATCATGCTTACACCGCCTCTAATGGCGTGTTCTATAAACAAATGCATGTCAATGTCACTAAATAACTGTAATTTTATGCCAGTCATTCTAAGACACGCCTCCCATGTTAGTCCAGGCAGTGAGTACATGTGGACAGGGTCGAGTTTATAATCCTTTAAACTCAAGTCCCTAAATGTCTCAAACACATCAGCCAATAACAACACATCTGTTTTAAGGTATAAATCGTGATATTCTTTTAAATTCTTTATATTAAAATGATTCCATACGTTTTTAGCATGTTCATATTGTGCAGGAGATATACATTCTTTAGTTAGACTGCTGTAAAATGCCTCTATGGGTGGTAGGGGCTCTAAAAACTTTTCTGGTCCTGTCATGTATTCGTACGGAAATTCACCCTTGCGTTGTAGTAGTGGATTGTCTATAAATCTAAATGTATTTAAATTGGAAGCTAATTTGCTTAAGGGAAGAGACAGAAAGTTGTATGAATCCAAAAATACCAAATCATCAACAGAGAACGAAATATATTTTTCCATGTCTTTGGCTATGCAATTCAATTTCCGATTGAATTTTCCCAAGTGTTGCATTATTAAATGACCGTCATAGTTTTTAAGATTGTGGAAGAATACTGGAATTTTCTTGGTTACTTTATAGTTTAAATTGCAAGCGTTGTGGGAGGGTCCTCGGAACTCGCCTGTTAGGTGGCAGTGGTCACGCACTTTATCACACAGTAACGGCTGGCTGCATATGTGGCAGCGTGTAGAGTTTTGGAAGGAAGCCTCTTGCTCTGCAGTCATTACAAGGGGAACATATACTTCCATCTGACTTTTAATAAAGTCATAAGTTTTAAATAACTTTTCGAAAAATACATCCATTACATTTTCACCGCTGTACAACTCTTCGTAAATAATTTTAGAGTCTCTCACCACAACATAAGCAAATCCAGAAGGAGTGTGTTTGCCACAGTTTATAAAACATTCGAAATCTGCATAAATCACAAAGGGAGCTTTAAGTTGATATTTGTAATTCGTAAATTGTAGTGTATCTTTTTCAGACATTTGTACTCTTTGAGCATCAAAGGTTTTACAGTGTGTTGTGTGACGTTCCAATATATCTTTGGTGCCAAAATGTTGCAAACAGAACTTGCAAAAATATTTCTTGTTGTTGTGTTTTGTAGAATTAAACATTAACTTATCAAAATCACGAATTAAACAGTAATGTGATTTCCGACCTTGTTGTAGAAGCAGCAGGTTGACGTGCGTGTTACTATTTAGTTTAGTTATTCTCAGTGGATATATTAATTGTTCTTCAATTCCATATACGTTAACACTTATGTTGTTTTGTTTTTCAAATTTATCAATGTCGGATATTTTTACTGGATATTTTATATTTGTCATATTTAACCGGCCTTCATAGGGTTCGTAGTAAAATACTCGATTTGCATGTTTACTATTCCTTGGATTCAGGCTTGCTAAAACACTCCACACGAAACATTTATTATCACTGTTTTTAATATTTAAAACAGCGTGTTTTGATTTTATATTTTTTGGTGTAGGAATGTATGAGCTGGGAGTTAGGGGTTTATACTTGTAAACATGCAGCTGCCAGTATTTAGTATGGTCATATATCCATCCACTGCCTTGGGCTTGATACTTGTGCATGGAGGTATCGATCTTAAAAAGTGCTTCTTTAATTTGAGTCTTTAATTGTGCTTTCTCAATTGATAAATTAGTTAAACTTCGAAAATCAGCAATACATTCTTTGTCAATGATTAAATCACCATTATTGTCCGCCGAGTGTTTGATGAACTTTACCCTCCTAATAAGAATCCATTTGATAGGTAAAGGACAAGATTGAAGAGTGTTTAATATATCCACGGACTCACCGTTAAAAACATACAACTTGTAAGGTCGTTTGTCACATCGTAGGTGGTGGCGTTTCTTTTGACAGTTAATAGCCTTCTTACACACATTACAAGTATTGTGGTTCTCTAGCATGTGCATTTTAAAATGATTGTTATTATCAAATATTTGATGGCATTTTTTACAAATTTTAGGAATAACTTTGTGAATGTTACGATAGTGTCTGATTAAATTGCTTCTGTTGGAGCAGGGCGTGGAGCAGATTGCGCAGGACAACATTTTGTGTTGAAATGACTGTAGAGATGTCGTGCTCTGCTTTTTATAAACAAGAAATTACCATTTTTAAATTTTTAAATTTTTTTAAATTATTTAACAGCGGTTTTTAAATTATACTTTACAAGTTTACGAGAGTTCAAAAATTGCCATGGTGATGGATATGTCTCCCTCCGTTGAAGACAGATTACAACTACCGTCGCTAACACTCACAGCTAACATAGAGTCCTAGGTGGAGAGGCCGAGAGACGTGGTGAGAGCCAGAGTGCGGCGCGGTGACGTCATCTGGTGCCGGTGGTCGCTGGTGGCGTGTGTGGTGGCGTCATCCGGTGCTGGTGGTGGAGGTCACTGTTGTTGTGTGTTGTCGGTGGCACCTTATATACACATCAGATTTTCAATTTAACCAGGAAATTGCGTTGGCTGGACTTTCTATGGTAAGTGGAAATTCTGGTCAATGTGACGCGTGCTTGCGCATGACCGACTTAGTGTGTTAGTATGTCAGTGTGGGCAGCGATGCGGATCGTTGCGTGTGCAAGCGGCGGATGTTTTAATCAGTTGGCAGTTCGACCGTGGTTGGGATTAAAACACTACGACAATCAAGAAGTTGGCGGCAGTATTTTTAATTTGGGGGAATTTATTAAAACATTAGGACAATATCATATCCAAATTGCAGACAAATCGGACAGTAAATAAAGAAGTTGGCGGCAGTATTTTTCAAAAATATTTTTGACTGTTATAGTGAATTTGGGAAATGTAAGTGAAATTTATTAAAACACTTGCCTAGGACAATAACATATCCAAATTGCAGACAAATCGGACAGTTAATAAAGAAGTTGGCAATTGGCACTATTTTTCAAAAATATTTTCTAATTTGACCGTAATAGTGAATTTGGGATATGTGAAATTTATTAAAACACTAGGACAATAACATATCCAAATTGCAGACAAATCGGACAGTTAATAAAGAAGTTGGCGGCAGTATTTTTCAAAAATATTTTTTAATTTGACCGTAATGGTGAATTTGGGATATGTAAGTGGAATTTATTAAAACACTTGCCTAGGACAGTAACATATCCAAATTCCAGACAAATCGGACCATAAACACTAAAGATAGTTTTTTAGCCTGAATTTGAAAATTAATTTTAAAAAATATAGAGGAGGGATGGGGATTGGGAAAATATATTTAATATAGGCAAGGGTTGGACAATAGTATAGGCTAACAAGAAAATTTGTGTAAGGCAGGATCGGGCGTCGGTCCAAAAACTGATCCCCATAAGAATAACATGGGAAAAAAGCGCCGATTGTGGGGTTAAACCCTCATTTCACATCTACTTCGGTCTACCGATACTTGGAAATATATGGTAGGTGTGGTCACTGGTAATATTTAATGGGCACAACAGATCAATGACTCAACCAACAATAATCACGCACGCAACAAACTAATTATAGACCTAGTATAACAATTATTATATGTAGTGAGTTATTTTACAACCTTCAAAAGTTATTGATCCCTTTGCTTCAGTAAAGTTATGTTATTTTTAATTGCACCAATACGTTGCTATAACAATTATATTTATCAACTCTAGTGATCCTCTTAAATGTACTGATGCGTTTGCTTTATTGTATTTTAACATCAAGGCCAAACCCCAAATCATTAATGAGCGCAACCAATTTTCTTAAGCTGGTTCTAAAATACAAATCCCTGGAAATAAATAACTGTCTCTGTGATAAATTCGCGTTTTGCCAACAAAACCTTTTGCAAAATACGATCATATACAATCATCCCGTTCTTAACCCTGCTTAAGGGTAGTTTATATTAATGCATATCAATTGATGTGATCAAAATATCCATCACTTTTAAATTCTGTTTTACATAATTCCTTTAGGTGAATTAGGCATTGTAATTTGGTCCTTTGCCAATATTCTTCATTTGGTTAGCTCTAAAATCAAAATCAGTTAACTCTAAATAAAGAGTTCCTACAAATGCCTAGCCTTTAATACTTATATTATAGTAATTTCTTCTTTATGTCTCTAAATGGTACATTATCCAATTGTTATTTTATTCTTCATTTAGGCCTTAGTCACACTGCTAGTAACAAACTGAAATATTACCAGGCGTGATTATTTACTCGAGGTCCATAAAACCCAATATTTAAAGACGCGTTTTTGAGATTTATTGCTATATTATATTATATCTAAAAAAATGCAATGGATAGATGTTATGCGCTTATTGTGTAAAAGAGCATCCTCCAATATTTTTTTATTTTGATTCTGAAGAAATTATTTAACAGAGGTATCATAATCTTTATTCTCATTGTTCAGTATTAAAAGTGTGTAGCAGACGTCAAATGACACAGAAATATGAAAAAAGTTTTACAAGCTATAAAATAAATAAAATAAAGAAATTCCCTAACAGACTAACACCATCTTGTTAGACCAACTAACTTGCACTCAATAACGCCCCCGAGTGTGTGGGTTATAGAGTAATACAAGTTTACTAAGTACACTAAATACAAGTGTTACTATTTTGTTAGCTGGCATAGTTTAAAGAGCCAACAAAAATTCGGTAACAAATGTAAATGTGCACATATTTTTTTCCTTTTTTTGTGGGCATTTTATCAAACGAAAAAGTGAAGTCGGCTGATTTCTTTCTAATAAACACAAATGTATGGAATTCTCAAAAGTTATAAAATACATTACCAATTTAATTTCCTAAAACGAATTTTACGAAGGACTCCATTCTGAACTGTAAAAGCTATAAAAGCAACATCATAGTCAATTCTGTTAAGTCCAAAGTACATTTATCTATCACTCAACCGTTTCCGTTCCGGAACTGCTGAATTAAAGCAGCAGCACTAAAAAATACTGTAAATTACAGAGGTGCACAGCACAAGTAATCATCATTTAAATTCCCTTTGTGAAACAGTTTATGTTCCGGAACTACTGAACTCAAGCTATACCACTACAAAAGCCCAAACTTTCTATAGTTTCACAACACAAGTAACAAAATTATAATTTTAATTTCCTTTGTGAGGTTCAAATGAAGTTTTAGCAAGAATTCCCTACGAAGCCGGGGAATAGAGTGGGTTAGTGTCGAGTGCGGAGTGAGGCATAACACCAGATTGGCTGAGAAACCAATCTGTCAGCCGGGCATAAAACATCTCCACCGCGGAGCGACGAACAGAGAGCGGCAGCCTCCCCGCAATGGGGCAGGTCGTGGCACTGATACTGATATAGCAATAGTGTTAATTAGTTATAATAAATGGTGATAAATATGGAATAAACCGTAAATGGATCATAACACACTGCAAGCTGTTAAACAAAAACCTATTCCACATTTATTTTACGGTTTTGTTTTGGGAGTTTTCTGTTACTATCTTTTCAGTTGATTCAAACATGTTACTACAGGTTTTACACTGTTATAATTGTAGTTGGGTTTTGTTATATCGGTGTTGGATAACGAGTCAGGTCTAATTTTAAAATGCCAGGACGTCCTGGTCTGAAATACCTGACTCCACGGATACTAGAAAAGAAACGTTAGGGGCCATAAACATAAATAAATGACGTTTTTGAATCAAATGTAAACAAACTTTCTTGACATATGGTTCAGTTTATTTTTTACACGAATATTATCGTCTGCAGGGAAAACAGGGAACACACCGACATTTTGACATATCCATGTATAAATAAAAACAAACGTGTTTACATTCGATCTACTGACGTAATTTATTTGTGTTTATGGCCCTTACCGTTTTCTTTTAGTTACAGGACCTGACTGTTTATGTTTCGATAGTCGAATGTTACAAGGCAAGTGAAAGAATCGGAATATTTTGAGTCTCCTAAAACAATAAATGGTTTACAAAATTAAAATCCACTAAGCATTTGCAATTAGTTTTCACATTTTTCTCGAGCACACATAAATAAATTCATGATACAATTTATACATCACTTTATTTACTAAAACTATAATTTAACGACATATTTTTGCAATGAAATAAACTATTAGCAATATAGTTTTGTTTGTTGTTACCAGCACAAGGAAAACTGTTATTGAGAGAGGATGGACTCCAAAACCATCTCGATTGGTAAATAAATGTTGTAGATTTTTAACTCACCTGTTGGATTCTGCTAGCACAAGAAAGAAGGTTAACAAAGTAGTATTTCAGTCAATTGGTTATATTCTTTTTAAAAGCTAGTCACAGTCACGCCGTTAGTGCTCGTCACACTCGCACATTGACAGGGTGACACCAAGTGAACAGTACGTCACGACGCCCGCACTGCCGCCGCGGAACTGCCGCCGCCGCCGCGACGCCTACACCTGACCGCCGCCGAGACGCGCATGCTTGGTCGCCTCGCGCCGAAACCCGCTCTGGAAACATTTGAGAAATAGGAAAGACTAAAGAAAATAATATAGAAATAAAGGAGTAAACGATTTAATCCTACAAAATTTACACTGTAAAATTAGATTGTTTTCAGTTTTATAAGGCTATTTATTTAAACAAGGCAAAGAAGAGGGAATAACTACTTAACAAGCCAAAAATTAATTATTTTTCATCTCTACATGATGAATAAACAAATAAAATGCGAGACATACAAGACAACTGCGATTGGATTGTTCGCCACACGCACAAACTTTGTTTTCTATCAAAGACAATTAAGGTATCTATATAACATTTTTAACATCCAAATGTAATTGCTCTATCCAAAACAATGTAAATACTTTAAGTCCTGTATCCAAACCATCCGCAACAATTTACATTAAGATTTAATCGGCTAATGAGAATGTTTATAATACGACGTATTCATAATATGATAAATAAACCAAACGGTTAAAAGTTGAAAATAAAACCAATACATTGTCCATCAAAAGATAAAACTATACTTATCTTACTGCGAATAAAGCAACATTTGCTTTCCTTTTATTTCCACAATACAAATTCCAAGTAACAGGAGTTACTTTTTCAGAAGACAATACAAATTCCAAGTAACAAGAGTTACTTTTTCAGAAGATACAGAGGAAAAAGGAAGCTTGTCGGTTGTAAAATTAAATCATTCGGTGCAAAGCCCAGCGCAATGCCGTAATTGGACCAGGACGACATGGGATCCCAGGTGGTGCCTTATATTCACAAAAACTTAATTGTGATTTAAATTTAACAACATCGAATATTATATAATAGCTGTAAAACCTGAAGAAAATTAAAATCATTCGTTTTTTCGTGTACTTTTTGGGGGTTTAAAAGCCACCCAACCCCTAACAGCATGTTTAGTTATTAAAAATATAGGTATATAGAAATAAATGGTAATTTTTGACGGTTTAAAATTGAAAGATCTTTTGACAGGTATTCATTTTTGTTGATACATTTTCTTTGCCTATAACGTCATAACGCTAATTTATAAAATGTATTAACAATAAATAAATCACGACTAAAATTTCAATACAGCAAATATGTTATACTATTTAAAGAATCTTTGTTAATACGTCATATTAATTTAACTTATAATTTTGTATTAATATAAAGTTAGTCCATTATTTATACACTAATTTCGAAGTCAAGCTTTATTGTTACAAAATGATATCGCACTCTATATCATTCTCGTAGCCTTAAACTTAAAATTTAACACTAGTCACAATACACAGTCAAATTTTACCATTGACCTTCCGTACGATTAGACCTGAGTGTTAAATTGGTTTTAAAGTGTGTTAAATTTATATCTGGGTATTGTTGCATGTATTACCTTCAAGACAGCATCCTCAGTGTGTTCTAAATTCTTATTTTTAAATTCCTTAAAATGGTACACTAGTCTTGTATATTGTTATCCTCCTATGGATTCATAGGCTTGATGAACCAGGAAACAAATAACATAAATGTGAATAAAGTTTTATAAGCTAATCAAACATTCGAGAGTTGTTAATAATAATAATTTTATTGTTCTAAACTAATCTTAAATTAAAAGTGTATTTTCTTGATGAATTACGTTTATTTAGTCATAGCTTTGTAATAAAATGAGTGATTTAAGCCAACGGTAACTACGTTTTTTGGGACATTTCTTTTTAGCTTTGCAAATATAACACAGAACAATTTTTAATAGTCGTTGTAAGTAAAGGTTTTTTCACAACAGTCAAAACAAAAACAAATTAGACGGCCTATTTAGCTATATTACTTTATACTGTATATTATTATATATTAGCTAGAACATTCGTTTATATTTTGAACGTTTTACTATATTACCCGAGTGACATTCCTATGCCTGTAGCCGCCCCACGAGAGGACCACGTTGCCTCGCCGTCGTCGTCCAGTCACATCGTCTAATCACATCCTCGCCTTGCGTTGACGGATTTAATTTTCCAACTGAACGCATTCTTTTCTTTTTCCTCTGGATTTTCTAAATTTCTCTGGATATTTCTTGTATGTATTTACTTCCTCTATTTGCTGATTTCTAGTATATACCTACTGTATATAAAAATAACGATGAAAGTTTGCTTACTGTAATTACAATATTACACTACTTACTTCTGCAGAGATTATTTTTGTTATAATTTGGGTTACATAGGACTTCAAATTTGTAAAATAGTTTCCAAATTTACCTCTTACAAAAGTACAATTAATCCTTATATCACAATGTTCTTAGATAACTAGAAAACACATAAATAGACTGTATAATTTATATAAGATAATTGTCATCCGCTCAAATTAAGGTTTTTTATGATAAGGCTAATAGTATGATGTATGTATGCATTTTATGTATGTATGTATGTATGTATTAAACGTATGTTTGTTTTACTTTTAATAATACTCAAGAAATTGTTTCTTAATATTAATCTAAATATGTTAAATAGGACTGTGGTGTTGGTTTGTTTACAAAATATTACTACATAAAGAATTGTATTACTCGATTTTCGAGAAAGAACTGCATCGGTTATAGAGTATAGAAAGATGAATTTAGTGATACAACAGTATTGGATATGTTTGCCAAAAGTTAATTTGATTATTTGTTTTTTACCAAATAAAAATATTGTAATGTTAGGCAACAATTGAAAACCCACTTACATTGTGGGACCACCCACAATTCGCATAGATTCACCTACCAGTGGCAATGCTAAATTCAAACACTTCAATTGTTAATGTATAAAACCACTAGGGAGATATAGTTATTTAATTCTCTAAAAGAGTAACTTAGATCTGGGGTATTTCTGCCACGGGGATCACAACAAATTGGGTTGTTGTGTAGATATCAATAGGCCACATCTAGATAAAGCCACGTACCAAGTTTCACCAATGTTTATCAAAAAGCGAGATATACAATTTTGCTTATTCCTCATAACATTACATTGGACAAAAAACTGCATCGAGCACTTTCAATATCTCTGTAACCGATTGACATATAACAATAATTCAAATACAAATTATTTACTTTTAAGCTGAGTCCAAGATTTCAAACTACGTTTTTTATTCGTAACAGATGGTTTTGGGTCAAAGCCCCCCTTCGGATTGGGTGGGAGCCTCAAAACGGAAATGTATCATAGTATCATAAGTCTTACTATGTCACTAATATAATAGTTTATTTCTTTCCATAGGACATTTGCTAAAAGACCTCAAATAACTGTAATCGTATTAATAACTCAATTGTTAGGATCAAAGTGAACTCGTGTGATCCTCCACACAGGAGCTGTCACCTACCTACTGAGCTGTTGACTGCTAAATGTCAGTAACCTTATTCACGTTAGGTTGCTCACATGGAGGAGTAACTACTGTAATTACTAATCGCTCCATGGTTACTAAATATAACCTTTTATGGCAGTCAAGTGATACATTTTTAGCTTGAGCCTATCTATATTGGTTACAATACCTATTGGTAATAAAGTACATTGCGTGCTTTATTGTTCTAACCACCTAAAGGTTTCCCTCTTTTTTATGCTTGTTTACCAAGTGTTTTGCCAAGCTGTGTTACTAACTTTAGTTTTCTAAACTCGACTTGTGCATTAGTGAAGGTTGAATATGTTAGTCTAATGTTATGAAGCAGAGTTTATGGCATTTATGGTTTTTATGGTTTATGGCAGTTTACGTTACACAACAACATTTTTTCAGTTCACAGAGTACTTGTTTCACCCATGCCTTTGTTTACACGTTATACTTTATTTAAAGGTCAATTATTGAGTCGATCAAAAGTCTTTAAAATAAAGTTATGTAACTGGAAGGTGAATCTTCTGGGTTTGACGAACCAAGTTAATTTTTCTCTTTATGAATGTGTTGCATTCTCTCGTTAAATATTTTATTTCTTCATTTAAACTGAGTCTTCATTTCTTCATACTAAATCTGAGTATGATGGGCGAATTCACTACATTTATTCACATGGAATAATCGCATAATCGCATATCTCAATTTAACCTTTGGCGTTGTTTCAATTTTAATGATTTTTTTTGTTTGATTCGCTCTTTCAATTATTCTTCCCGATAAGGGAAATTCGTTAATATGCATTAGTGTACAAAATAAAAAATAAAAACAATAACAGTAAATATTATCACTCACATATCATGAAGGCAACAAAATACTATTTGACTTAATATTTTGATAATTTTGAATTACAGTCTAAATTTGGCATTTATAATAATTGTTTTAATTCTTATCCTCTTTAAGGATATCTGTCAACTTACGGAAACTCAATGTGAAGAATTTTACATAAAAATCTACTGGAAAACTAAAATTATACCTTAATAATGTTTAATCTTATTTAATAAAGTCCATCACATTGAATTCGTAGCCGTAAATACTGTTGACTATATATATTTTTAAATAAGAAATAAAATGAGTTTACTAGTAAAAGGTCGCCTTTTGTTATATAATCCGAAGGAAGTGATTCTTGCTTATATTGTAAGAGCGCCAGAGTATTTAATTTATACAAAACAACATTTCACTCCTGTAAAGCTTGACACGTCTTGATAAAGTGGCGAAGTCGCCTGATCTTGTCATCCAATTTCCCTATGTAATTCACCTGTTAGAGATGGAGGCAGATTATTTAACAATAGTATCTAGTATAGCGCTGTTTAGCAGGCTATAACATTTTCTTGAGGTTAAGAAGTGGTCTTTATAAAATAATACCCCCGTCGCAGCAAACCTGCATACTCAGCGAATTTTCTATGCATGGAAATATTTCTTACTACCACATAAAGCCACTTACCAAGTTTCATAAAAATACTTAAATAAATAAGTTTTATTTATTCTCCATAAGAATATCATTAAGGCTGAGAACGCAGGTTTGCTTCAACGAGGAAGATAAAAATGTGGGTTTTTTGCAATTATCAATATAACTCATTCAGGTGAAGCTACATACCAAGTTTTAATGATTTATGTTCATAATTAAGAAATATATAAAGCTTTACGTATTCTCCATAAGAATAACATTAGGGATGAGTATGCAGGTTTGCTGCTAAGAGGATAATCAACAAAAAATCAATTTGTTGTGCAAATATCAATATACCATTACTAGGTGAAGCCACATACCAAGTTTCATCAATATACGTTCATAAATAATCGAGATATAAAATTTTAAATATTCTCCATAAGGATAACATTGGACAACGTATTGTGTTTACCACTTTGAATATCTTGGCAACGGTTGGACCACCAATTTAAACACCAAAATGATTGTTTTGTAGAGCTAAACTGATTGGTAAAAGAAAATGTGAAGTGTACAGTAAAATTAATTAAGGAAAAGATAAAAACCATTTCCCCATAAGATTAACATGGGAGATTTTATGAACACGTTTTTTGGATTTTCTCCGCAACCACTTAACCTAGGTTAATGATTCAAAATACTATATTTTTTTAAGCTCTATAAAATGTTTAAAACAAAAATTGTGTGTTTTAAAAATTTCAGGGTGAAAAGTGCAAAACACTGATTTTTGGAAAATTTTAAAACCCCATAAACCCCCTTTCCCATGGTCCGATTTTTCTGGTATACTTTTTATACCATGAGTCATTTCCATAGCCATTGTCATGAGTATACTTTGTTATACTGGATAACAAAAGGTTATTTACCAACAAAAAAACACAAGAGAGATAAAAGAAGTATATTTTTAAGTTGTGAGCATATTTATTATTTTATAAAATTATTAAGTGTACGTTTTAAAAAAAATATCCATACAGTTAATATTCCCTTAGTATGCCTACTCTGTGTAAATATCGTCAGTCGTAGTGATGTGCGATACGGCCGTGCATCGCGATACGGCGATACGATACGTATCGGAGTCAGATATCGTATCGGCCATATCGTATCGGTGCTGTGTATCGCGATACGCGTATTGTATCGCTTTACATATTGTGCATAAACGATACAACGTATATCGTATCATACACTGCAGTTAAAAATACGGCCATCGAGGTATTTCCACATGTTTTAATTGTAGTACCACAGAAAGAACCCTTTTGAAGAATTCTTGTCGATTATAGATATAACCTCATTGTTTTACAGCCAAGAAAATAATATCAAAATATCGTCTCTATGTGCGATACAAAATCGAGTATCGTTTCAGGCGATACGATACGTATCGTTTCAAAAATATCGTTACAAAATATCGTATCGTCCCTAGCGTATCGCGATATTCCGTTACGATACGATACGATACGTATCGCACATGACTAGTCAGTCGTCGGAACCGACGATTGTAACAGTGGCAGCTTGAAAAACTCAAAATAACTTTTCAAAATAGATGACTGTAGATACTAAGATATTAACTTAACTTATAAATTAGTTTGTTTTATTACATTGTCTTAGACAATTGGTAATATTGTGATTGTCATGTGTAAAAAGTATACACAGCCTCAATTTGTCTAGAAAACTTTGATGAAGTTAGTCACAGTAAGCGAACAACTTTAAAATTTATTCTGTAGGACAATTATCTGATAGGTTATATTTTCACTAAATTAATAATAACAATCATCTACATTACCTAAAATACATTACCAGTAATGTAGTAGGTAACCACAATAAAAGCTATAGATTATTCTAACCAAACAGCCTTTTTCGGAAGGTTATCTTGAATGATTTGACATAGCCTAGGGTTGGATTACAGTAAGAGTAAGCCGACATTAAACTGGTAATACAACTGTTGTAAAATACTTTAAACACATTACCAGGAATGTTGTAGTGAACCAAAACAAAAGCTTTAAACTATTCTAACCAAACTAAGCCTTTTATACAGGTTATCTGAAATGATTTGACATATCCTAGGTTTGTATTATAGTGAGCTGTTTTCATCATAAACTTGGCCCTATGGCTGTAACATGTAGGCCTATACACTTAGGCTACTTGCCATTTTAGAAGTTTCATGTACGGTCTTGGACCAACCCATGTTCATAGAATTTAATTTCATGATAGCCTAGGCTATTGAAACAATATATTGAAATATCATTTTGTAAAATACAACTGTTGTATATACTTTAAACACATTACCAGGAATGTTGTAGCGAACCAAAACAAAAGCTTTAAACTATTCTAACCAAAATAAGTCTTTCATACAGGTTATATGAAATGATTTGACATATCCTAGGTTTGGATTATACTGAGCTGTTTTCATCATAAACTTGGCCCTATGGCTGTAACATGTAGGCCTATACACTTAGGCTACTTGCCATTTTAGAAGTTTCATGTACGGTCTTGGACCAACCCATGTTCATAGAATTTAATTTCATGATAGCCTAGGCTATTGAAACAATATATTGAAATATCATTTTGTAAAATACAACTGTTGTATATACTTTAAACACATTACCAGGAATGTTGTAGCGAACCAAAACAAAAGCTTTAAACTATTCTAACCAAAATAAGTCTTTCATACAGGTTATATGAAATGATTTGACATATCCTAGGTTTGGATTATACTGAGCTGTTTTCATCATAAACTTGGACCTATAGCTATAAAATGTAGGCATATACACTTAGGCTACTTGCCATTTTAGAAGTTTCATGTACGGACTTGGACCAACCCAACTTTATAGCATTTAATTTCATGATAGCCTAGGCTATTGAAACAATATATTGAAATCTCTTTTTGTCATCGAAATAACTGGACCTGACGACTTATTGTTAATCCTTAAGGATATTTTGACTTGGCCTATAGAAATTGTTAACATTAGTTCATTTAGGAAACTCGCTGTTCTCTTAAAAGTTAAATTAACTACACTGCTAAAGTCACTGCTTAGCTCAAAATACTCTGTTTGTTCTTAGATAACGTACCCATGCCAATCCTAACAGCAAACCATGCCTGAAATCTTCAATTTATTTTAAAAATAAATAAATTTACGGATTTATACATCATTTACTTTGATATAATCAAGTGATAAATGTATGAATGTTTTTCTACGGATAAAACGTTAGGTCGGCGACGGGATCCGAACCTGCGACTTTACGCTCTAAGACTCAGCTACCGCAATAAGTGGTTTTTAAGGAAGAAGTGACTAAAACTTATAGCTATATAGACATAAAACCCGGATTCTGGCGGCAGTTAAATGATAACGGAATGTATTCTGATGATGCTACTAAATCAGATATTGAATTTTTTATGAGACTCGATTTAAGTTTGATCATGTGTTTCAATTATCCTTATACGCCAGGAATGAGCGTACACCTAGTATTATCTTAACTTAATTTTAACATTGACTATTTTACTTAACATACTTAACGTACTTTAACATAATTTTTATTATATTCCAAGCAGAAGTAACTTTTTCAATGCAGTATGTAACATAATTTCAACTAAGAAGCATATATAACACTGATTCAACCTTAAACGTAAGCAACAATAAGGTATATTTAAGAAAGCCGGGCTTAAATGATACTTCACAATCTTTAAACTTTTTATTAAAATTTGGACCCTTTGTTTCTTTGCATCTGTTGGACATATGTTACAATACTTCTTATGTTACTTGTAGGAAATTTTATTTTTTTATAATTTACCTTCTTACATATTTTACTCTACACCATGTGAAAAATTAGTTAGTTAAGCTAAAATGAGATACGGTAACGTCCAGTTTTTTATCTATTTTTAATTTTTTCCCGGACCTATGATACTTCATTTTTATTAGACGTATTTCCCAATATCATAAATGAATCTTTTAGGGAATTTTATAATCTGTAAAAATGATGTGAAGGAGGTTTTGCCTACGACACACAGTAAGTGATTTATTAAGGAAATAGTAAAAAAGTACAGTATTTAGAAGATTTGATCAAGATGGCGGAAAACGCACAGGGCTACGAGGTCGAAAACTTGGATTTTTCATCATGGGGTGAATACATATAACATAACTAAAAATCAAAATTACTCCACCTTTTGCATGGCAAGGATACAATTCTACCGGACTAGTTAACACATAAACAAGTATAAAAGAGGTTGTTTTGATATTTATACTGAAGATTATTCCACTAATTTATGGTGGTTTCTCTGTTAATATTTTGTTAGTAAAATTGTCTGACATTAACCTGCGCAATAATGTTCACTTCTCTCAAGTTACCACTTGGTGAACCGACCAGTTGCGCCTCATGAGTGTAAGTGAGGTCCTCATCATGTTCGCCATCAGCCCCCCGGCACTATCTGCCCTGAGTAATGTGAACACTTCACCTCCTCTTTGTACCCTTGCTTCAACCATTAGTCTACCCTCTCCCAACCGCTGCCTCTGCACTTGAACTTATTGACTCCAATTTACATGGAATCATATTTGAGAACATGTTCATTTTTTCTATGTATAGTTAGACAAGGATTTTAAAATATCAGAGTCTTACTTGTTTTGTATATTTTATCACTGTTAAAAATAGCAAAGCAATTTCATTAACCTTCCAACTATAAATTTTAACCAAATTTAAATTACATTTAATTTTTATAAACGTGTCATCCGAAAATTCACACCTCAACAATTTTTATTTTTCTCAAATTACATTTAGGTACATAACAATCAAGTTATTATAAACACAAAACAACCTCATAGAGTTTCTTGTTTTGTTTTATTAAATGCCAGTTTTGCATTGTTACTGTTACAAACACGTACTTTCAGAAAGAGACACCTGAAAGGCAAAGACTGTTTGGGGTACATCAAAATATATTTTAATTCTTATCGACATTGCATAAATATAGTAAAATAATTACTTAAAAACAAGTTTACTCTCATACTCTCCATTATTATTAAGTTGAATGTTACTCTAATTTGTAAAATATAGTAAAACAAATGAAAATTAAATCCAACAATATTGTTGTACGCACGTATTTTCGGGGTATATATAAACTGGTTAATGGTAACGGGCATTTGAGGTTTTTAAAAACCAAAACAAAATATAATTCACCATTCGTCACGTATTCAGGAAGATACCTGATATTCATGTATTAAGTAAGTACTCATAATTGGCCTTTTCTATAAATCTAATAAAGTGTAAAAATAAGACAATGAAACCTCCCATACAATAATAAGTGAAAGACATTATTTCGTCGTCAGGATGATTGATTTCTTAACCGAGATAGCTTCAAAGAGTTCGTTTTACTTCCATTAAAATCTCATCTGCTATAAAAACTGTATTAAACTCAACCAATTTCACCAACTTTTTGCTAAATTCTCAAGTAATCTAATGCATAAACTTAAAGAGCTTTCTCCAACGTTCATAAATAAATTGAATCATGATATGTTTTTTCCACGTTCAGTAGTTTTGGGATGTGATAAGTAAGAATCAGTAGAATCCTGCAAAAAAATATAAGAAAACGACGTTTTATGAATACCTATTTATTATGAACGTGTAAAAAATGGAAATTCTGATGTCGTATTGTATGGCTATTGGCGAATTTCCCCTATAGGGAAGAAGCTATTACCGTAGTCGGTATGGTAAGACCTAGGCCCGGGACCATGATAACTTTTCGTTTTGAGGTCCTTAGATGCCAAAAACACCATCCGTTCAAAACTGTATATGTATATATATATATATATGTGTGAGTGTGTGTGTGTGTGTGTGTGTGTGTGTGTGTGTGTGTGTGTGTGTGTGTGTGTGTGTGGGTGCGATAACTCTGATGAAATTTGGTACAAACATGTAAAACATAACTTATGACTTTAAGTTCGAAAACCAGCCAGATCGCTCCATCCAAAGGGGTATTTTGAGGGGGTTTTGTACCCCAAAAATGGGTTTTTGAGTTTTTCATATAATATTTTATTAAATCAAATTTTATTTTTCATCATTTAATTCAGCTTAAAATAAGAAACAATTTGGTGTTTGATAATTTCTCTACGTCAGTTGGTTACAGAGATACTGAAAGTGCCAAACACAGTACGTTGTCCAATGTTATTATTATGGAGAATAAGGAAAATTGTATATCTCGCTTATTTATCAACTTATCCTAACGAAACTTGTTATATTGCTTCATATTGTTGTGGTCTATTGATTTGCACAATAAACTATTTTTTCCCGATAGTTCTCGTAGCAGCAAACCTGCGTACTCAGCCCCCATGTTATTCTTATGGAGAATAAATAAAATGTCATAATTCGTTTATTTCGGAATATATATTGATGATACTTGGTATGTGGCTTTATGTGGTATTAAAATACATATTTATGCATTGGAAATTCGCTTGAGTACGCAGGTTTGCTGCTACGGGGTATTTTTAATTTTGTTTTCCTTTATTTCTTTATTTTGCTTGTTCATATGCTAAGTTTTTAAAATATAAGTAGAACATATAAATATTTTAATCTTCTTTATTATAATAGGTTAGCACAAAACTGTCCCTCATTTTCTCAGCTTGTGCACATCGTAGGAGAAATTCACGCATACCGCTATACCACGTATTGTCGCGTAGATGTGCAGAGACCCCTTATAATTTACATCGGCCCTCAGGGCTCCACCCCACAGGTCCTCAAAGTTTCAATGTTAATCTTATGGAAAAACAGAAATAAACAGCTTTATATTTCACAGCTGATACAATAACAAATGCTAGGAGAGCAATAACACAGTATGTTTCAGGTCTAATGAAAAATTAAAACTACTGAAATGGTAACGCCCTTCTGTTTTCCGTTTTAACTGCACATTAAAACAAAAAGTAAACCTATTGAGTGAGGGAGGGGGTAGAAGGGGTGAGGGGGGAGGGGGAGAGGGAGAAAGAGGTTATTCGTGAAATTCAGCATAATGACACTGGTTCAAATGTTTTGTGTTTAACTCCACGCGATGGTGTCAAAATATTCCCGTAAAAAAAACATTTTTCGTGTGTACCGCTGTGAAGATGGTAACAAATATCAACCATTAGGCTGCTCTTTTATTTAAACTGTCGAAAAGTATTTTTTTACTGGATATCAGCTGGTGCGTTTATTTTCTATTTGAATACTATTTTGAGCTACGTCCATGTACTTATATTATAATAATGGTTTGTCAATTTCTTTCAGCTTCGAATGTGATCTTGCCAAATGCGTCCGAGCAACGACGGAGGTAGCAAAGACTGTACCTAATTATGTCGTGTGTAGGGACTAATGAAAAGCGGACTTGTACGCCTGAAGCGCTTGGTTGCTGCTCGTTTCTAACAAACTATCAATACCTAAAACATGTTTAACGCCCACTCGAAACAGTTCTTTTGTAATATTGACAATGCAGAAAACTACTGCGATAAAAACAAATAACATCAACCCTACAATTTTATGATAACGAGGTTTTTAAACTTTGCTGCCAAAATATACTTAATGATTTTTATGATTTAGTAACTTTTGCATAAGGTTTGCGAGTATTACTGTAAGGGAGCGTGCAATAATAAAAAATTCTCATTGTTATCATTTTGCGCTGTTATTAAATTCATAAAAAATCATTTTAAAGCCATGAAAATATTGGCTAGTACGCATTATAAGTATTATATAATATCTTAATACTTATAATACTTAATACTTTTCGTAATACTGTAAATCGTATAAACGTAATTATATATTACATAAGTGTTATAGGTAAAAACATAGGTTAAATAAATTGTTGTATTTCCCTTGAAAATTGTTGTAGATGAAACCAAAATTAACTAGGATATTTGATAACATTAACAACAAAATCTTTATTATTACTATTGATTTCAGCTTACCAACGTATGTTTATCTGCAGGTCTTATGTATGTCTTAAATTCCATATACTACAATAATTGTTTAACATCTGAATAAAATATGATAACTTTATTTTTTACATATAGAACTGATTTACATATAATTATGCAAATGATAAATGTAACGAATTCCATATATTTTTTTCAATTTACAATTAAATTATGCAATGATATAAATAATATTGTATTATTTCGTGATTGAATTATTTGGAAACCAAGAATAAATTCTTATCATCTCAATATCCGAAATGTATTTTATCTTATATTTCCCTCATGAAAATATATAACTATGAATAATAAATTCTCCCTCTCATGAAGGGGAAGTTTTTCTTACAATACGGGCACGCACTAACCCTCCTCTTTAAGCTCGAGTTTTCAAGTAACCCACTTCAACACATGCCACATCCTTATATAGTGTGTCCTCGCCTGTTTTGTCACACAGTCTCTAATTTAATGGGTTTAAAGTGCACATTCCCGCCACTAGATTGTGTTTTACTCTGTTCGTGAAAAGCTCTTACTAACCTATAAGCTCCTGACGTACGATTAACGAGCATTCTCATCGACACTTTCAAACAACTATTATATACTAAGTTTTGTTGTATAATGTTTCACTATTAATATTTATAAGTTCATTTTTATAGTCTTTGAACTGTGATGGTTAGAAAATATTATAAAATGGAAGTTCCTTTTCATCCTATTTGGACAACACAATTTTTCATTCCGATGATGCAGTTTTCACAGCGAACATAATGATATTTTATGTTCCTTTAATTCTGGTCTAGTAATTCTCTGTAAAATAAAAACATTCAAGTTATTTTATTTTCAGTTTTTCTTTTAAGACTCATGGATAAAATACAGGTTACCATCAGTTGGATGGTTAAAGTTTTTAAACCACCTTACAATGCAGCACGGCCTAATGCAGACTGGATATATATTGTTTGTATTTTGCCAAAACACGGGTTTTTTCTAAATTCATCCCGGTGCAATGTTATAATACATGTATAGTAATTATAATAGTTGTATGTACAGATAACACAGGGACTTTTAAATATTAAAAATGCCACATACCACGACGTGTGAGTTTTAACATAAATGTAAATGAAATCTTCTTGAAATCTTTAACGGAACTATCTTCAAATTAAATCGAAATGAGATATTAGTTTTTCGAATGTGTTTTATGATTGAATGTTGTAATAGCATATAGCGTAATTTATTTTATCAGTTGATAAAATAAACTAAATTAAATGAATTTCATGGCAATTTTATTCTCGACGATAAACTAAAACACAATCAAGTATTTCAATAATGGCAATAAAGATTTAAACTTTAATTTACGTTGGAGGAACAAACTTAATACATCTTTGGAATGTTAATCAAATAAAAAAATTACTACTTTTATAAACAAATTTAAATTATTTATAAGTATTTAACATATCCAAGTATATCAACTGATACAATGAGGGTTACTGGAAATAATACACTTGGACAAAGAGGAAAACTGTATTTTCTATAACATTTCTTGCAATACAGATAAGTTTGCTTATCAACCTTCAACGTTTTTAATTTTATATTATTTATAAGTATTTAACATATCCAAGTATATCAACTGATACAATGAGGGTTACTGGAAATAATACACTTGGACAAAGAGGAAAACTGTATTTTCTATAACATTTCTTGCAATACAGATAAGTTTGCTTATCAACCTTCAACGTTTTTAATTTTATAAGTGCTTTAGTTGTTCTACTTTTGAATAAAATTGTGTTATTACTCTCGTTGTAATTTTGACTAAATTACTAAACATAAACATGTATAACCCTTACAAAAAATATTGCTTGAACAATAAAAACAACGACTACAATAACCTTCCATGGGTAAATTTCACCTCGTTACCTGTTCAATAAACCAACTTGTAAGTTAATTTAAAACCCCACTCTTTATATTAGGTGGATTCGTTCACATGTCTGCTTGGTGATGAGAACGTGACAGATACAAGTCCCATCAACTTGGCAAAGAAGTGGAAATTGCATGTCTTAGAAATCAACTTCTACGTCGCGTCGTCTCTGGTTTGGCAAGGACTTGGTTTGGATTTATCACAGTATTGCCTCATTGTTACGTAAGAACGAGCCAAATCTAAGTAACCTTAAATGTTGTACAGGGTTAAACTTTTTTACAATTATAATTACGTAACGAGCCCAATGTTTTGTGAGTTTATAATTATATATATCGTAACTTATAAGAAAACTCGTATTACTAGAACATTTTTTACTTTAAAACATATATTTTAATAGGAGCATATATTATTTAATCGGGCTAAATTTAGATAGCACAATTTATTGTTTACCCTTTTATAAATTGTTATTTTTTTGCAATTTCTTTAAGAAATTTGTGTTTTATCATGATTAAACCTAACTTTTTTTCAAAATGAAACTGAGATTACAGGAAGGAAGACTAATTGTGTTTATTTTAACAGAGCGTTACAAGTGTTAAAAGTTTCACACCATCAAAAGAGTGAGATCGCTTATTACAAGAGTGAGATCGCTGGCGTTGCATTCCACATTCTGTGTGTAAGGAGCTCGGTGTAAGAGGGTTTACATTATCAAACAGAGCTCCAGGTCGTTATTGCTTTTGCATTTTTGTTTGCATGGAGCGCAATATTCTGCAGGTTGAACCTGGTTCTCTAGAAAATTCTTGTAATTCTGATAGACACATTTAAGCTGTTGTGACACAGTCTATCATAATTGATAACGAAGTGAATCTCTGGATTGATGAAGAGAATTCAGTGGCTGTGTGTCTTGTGTGTGGGTGTGATATCTATATTTCTATATATATGTGTGTGTGTGTGTGTGTGTGTCCTCGAATGCAATAACTTGGGTAAAAAACGTCCGATTTTGGTGAAATTTGGCTCAAATATGTAAAATGACATTCATGATTTTAAGTTCGAAAACCAGAAAAATCGGACCATGGGGGTTTATGGGGGTTTTACATTTTCCAAAAATCAATTTTGCATTTTTCACCCTTAAAAAAATTGTTAAACAACTTAATTTAGGTTCTGACCATGTTATAGAGCTTACAAAAAAAATATATAGGATTTTGAATTATTAACCTACGTTAAGTGGTTGCGGAGAAAATCCAAAAAACCTACTCATAAAATCTCCCATGTTAATCTTATGGGAAAAAGGAGTAGGGGGCATTTTTGGATTTTCCTCAGTTTATTTTAATGTAAACTTCACATTTGCTTTTACCAATCTGTTCAGTTCCACAAAACAATCATTTTGGTGTTTCAATTGTGATTCTACTTCCAACCGTTGTAGACATATTCAGAGTGATAAACACAGTACGTTGTCCAATGCTATCCTTATGGAGAATAAATAAAATTTGATATCTCGATTATTTATGAATGTTGATGAAACTTGGTATATGGCTTCACGTAGTACTGGTATATTGATATTTCACACAAAATTTATTTTTTGTTGATTATTCCCTTAGCAGCAAACCTGCGTACTAAGCCCCCATGTTATTCTTATGGAGAATAAGTGAGATGTAATGAATCTCTTAATTATGAACATAAATTAATAAAACTTGGTATGTAGCTTCACCTGGTTGAGTTATATTGAAAATTGCATGAAACCCCACTTTTTGTTCCTTGTTGCAGCAAACCTGCTTACTCAGCCCCCATGTTATTCTTATGGAGAATAACTAAAATGTTATATAGCGCTTATTTATGATTGAATATTGATGAAACTTGGTATGTGGCTTCGCCTGGTTAAACTCTATTTATATTTGCATAAAATCCGATTGTTTGTGTTCCTTGTTTCAGCAAACCTACGAACTCATTACCACTGTTATACTTACGGAGAATAATTAAAATCGCTTATATGTTAATATATTTTTATGAAACTTGGTATGCGGCTTTATGTGGTATTAAGACATATATTACGCTTTGGAAATTCCCTGAGTACGCAGGTTTGCTGTGACGGGGTATTTTGGTTTTAAATATTATGTGAAATATAAAAGCCTTAATTAAGCTGCAAATAAAAATGAAAAATCTTTTGATAAAATATATTCATTAAGTAAAAGTGTAATGTTAAGTGTCCAACAATCGGAAATCATAAATCCTCCCAACGCACTTTCATTAGTCTATTTATTAGATTTAACCTTGAATTTAGCTCAGACGATTTCTTATAATTATGTAATTACTAAATAAAAGCTTTAGTTGTATGCTACCGGACGGGAAGATAAATACATTTTGGATCTGAGGACATAAAGAAGCTGACAACTCGCCAGCCAACTCAGCTGCCGCGGGGAATTTGAATGCTAAGCACCTTTGAATCCCTCAAGAGTAATCACGTTTCTTTCACAATATACACACATATATATATATATTGCAATGAGCGCCCCAATTTATTTCAGAATGTTGCAATAGAGGCAATTTCTATAGTAAATTCGTGATTAGGTCTTGATTGTTATTATATATTTGGCAGAATATTATATAAGGGCAAATCATGTTTACATACAAACCTTATGAAATCGCACTTCCGAACGGGAAAGTCTCAAATGTTTGTGTTGGGTAGTTTGTTACTGGAAAAAGTACAAAAATATTAAAGTCGTTTACAATGCAGCTCTGGTCAGCTTATTCACCCAATAATTTCTAGGACAAACCAAACTATCAAGGTTACAGAACCCGTTATAACCCGTTCCCGTTATTACAGTACCCGTTATAACAATAATTTGTGTTATCAAAAATCATCTAGTGCAATAATGCCCACTACAATAACATCTAAACTTTGAAAATTCATGGGGTGGAGCCATAAAGGTATTTTGTAAATCCGTTTCCTAGCAAACACATAGGACCAAAAAGAAACTTACGTTTCAAACCTAAACTCTATAGGATGAGTTAGTGATGAGTATTTGGACTTTGTATAGTTAGAGGATTACGTATTTAAATTGCAGCTTTCATTGCCTGATTGGATTCAAAATAACACGACATAAATTAGATAAATAGCTATTATTTCATGTAACCTAACGTAAATATTTAAAATACATGTAGAACTAGCTGTGTACCCGTCCTTCGTACGGGTTGTAAGTCTAAATTATAGATGTTTGATAAGAATAACAACCGAACTAATTTTACAATATTTCATTGGTGGACGTGAGGATGGCACAAGGCACTTTCAAAATTGACGAAATTAATCTGTTTATGAACCTCAGGGAAAAACTGTCGATAAGTCAACTTGTTCCTGTTATTTATCGATTGAACAGCGTGAAGGAGGGATGTTTATGAAACCACATGTTTTCCATTGTCCTGTTCCCAATTTTTAAAAGGACTAAATACAACTCCTCAACCATTTAACCTTATCGAAAAATAATTTTCAAACTTACTGTTAAGTTGAGACACCTAGTAGTTGGCTACAACAAATATCTTAGACCTCGTCCCCCCATGACTCAAGCACACAAAGTATCTGTATGAAATCTCTAGGGAGAACAACACCATGACTCCCCATTATGGGCCATGTTGTTACTGATGTCCTTTAAAGTACCAAATTTCAGCTCTATTGGTTGAGTAGTTTGTGATGATTATGTTAAAGGTCAGTGGGGCAGATCCCTTAAGTATTTTTTATCTGCTTTTTTTGCTACAGAACTATATCTCCATCAGTCCAGTAGCAGGTGAAAGATTGTTAAAATAAGTATTCTGAAGGTTCGGTGGTGGTGCCCTAAAACACTTTATTAACGGGAATAAGCTTGTGTTTATTCTGATATATTAGGTATGTTCCTATCGAATTCAACTTAAAAGGTCCGAACTAATGCTCATAAGATTGCCAGCAATAAAAGTAAATTAGGGCAGAGTCGGGTACTATTTTGTTTCAAACTATTTTGTTTCCTTATTGTACATCTGCAGAATAAGGGGAACCACTATGCAAAATTTCACTTTCTTAGACATTGTCGTTTTTTTTAGTTACAGTGATCCCAATGGGAGCGAGTGGATGTATCTGACAAATATATATTTAGATAAGATACTCTTATACTTCTGTTATTTATTACCAATCTTCACTCAAGCTTTTAAATTAGAACTACAACAGCTGATTATGGAATAAATATTCATAAGTCATCAACTGGTTCAGTATAAATAAATTCTTTGTCCATAATCATAAGATGGTATCTTGAAAATCCCGTGGAGTGAAGCCGTGAGGTGAATTCAAAATGTTGAAATAGCTAATAATCTTCTAATGTACGTATAGAACATAGAAACAAAGTTTCATCTAAATCAGTTCACCCGTTTCCCTGGGAAAAGTGAACAACACGATCAAAACCGCGCGAAAACACGTTTTTGAGCGGAAGCCATTATTTTTCCAAAAGGCGTATGGCAGTTTAAAGTAGCCTAAAACCAAGGAATGTATAAAACAAAGAAACAAAGATTCATCAAAATCAGTGCACCCGTTTTCCCGAGAATAGTGAACAAAAACACTTTATTGAGCGTTACCGAAGGACAGACAGACGGACAGAAATTGAGATGAGACTTGTTTTGGCTTCCCTAGGGTGTAAAACGCGAAAATATGCAAAAATTTCATAATTCCAAGCAATGTACAGACAAAAATTTAATTGTTATATAGATATCCTCTCTGTATACTTATGTAATTTATTACCAATCTTCACTCAACGTTTTAAATGAGAAGTACAACATCTGTTTATAGAACAACTATTCTTATCATCTGGTTCAATGTAAATAAATTCTTGGTCAATTAGAATAGAATAGGATATTTAAAACCTCGTGGAGCAGATTCCTAAAATTAATTTTAAAAATCCAATTAACCTAAAACCTTCTAACGTACATATAGAACATAGAACAAAAGTTTCATCGAAATCATTTCACCTGTTTCCCTATGAAAAGCGAACAAAACGTGACCAAAATCGCCCGAAATCACGTTTTTGAGCGGCCACCATTCTTTTTCGAAAAGGCGTATGCCAGTTTAAAGTGACCTAAAACCTTCTCACGCATATGTAGAACAAAGAAACAAAGTTCCGTCAATGTCAGTGCACCCGATTTCCCATGAATAGCGAACAACAACACGTCCTTGAGCGTTACCGACAGACAGAAATTGAGATGAGACTTGTTTTGTCTTCCCTAGGGCGTAAAACGTGAAAATATGCAAAAATTGCATAATTCCAAGCAATGTAGGCCTACATACAAAACTCTAATTTTATTTATATAGATAATGGATTTATTGAATATACAAAAATAAACAGTTTGATATACTAGATTGTAAACGTAAACGTTGGTCTGAGGTTGAGCTGCTCATGCGTCAGTTTGGGAAATTAGAATCGTAAATTTCAAACAAAAAGGGCAAGTTCACCACCCTTGCTCCATAATGCGTAAGTTATGAAGAGCCAGCTACATACTTGGTGATACAACAAATGAATCTACTACAATACTACTCTCTCCATTATCCCAACTGATCACTTGTGAAGTGTAAGAAACAGCTAATTGTACCAAAATTTAATTAATATAATGGAATAATACATATCAAAAGCCAGAGTTCATATTACTGTTATGTAACCCGCAAGGTTGATTGGGTGAGTTTTAGTATGTTTTCTAAGAACATCTCCGTCCTCTTATTTCACCGTCGTATCTCATTAAGTCAGTCGGATCTACAACATTGGAATTATATAATGATAATAGTTTCAGAGTCGGTCAGTTAGACCATGTTGTGGGTTTTTGGTTCTACAGACTTAAAATAACTTGGATTTTCTGAAAATGATATTACAGCCGCCACGCTGTGCACCACGGCGTTTAACGCAATTTAGGTACAGCCGTGTTTTGCGAGTTTTGCAGATCGTGCGCCTTAAATCGAGGCTATCGAAATTATTTATATGTTATTGTAAGTTGTTAATCATTGTTTAACTACATATAAATAATGAATTTAACTGAATTAAAACACTTTGCTTTCATAATTTTTGAAATTAGTATTTTTTACCTTTTCTATCGATAAATTTCATATGTAAAAAGTCATAACCTTAAGAAATGTATTAATATTTTGGAAGTTTGAAAGCATATTTGAATACCAATTAAAATATCTTTATGAAACATGTTTAATTATTGTTAAATTTTGTACGGTGCATTTCCAAGTTGATTAGATGTAACCCAAAATAAGTGTTTTAAATATGCAGGGCGTTTTCTAACTCTCTTGAAAAGATTTGTAGATTTGCTCCTTGGGTCAAGACAAACATAGAACTTAATATAAATGTGTGTCTGAAATGCCTGAATTTCTGTGCCCATTTTAAATCCATGCCTGGATTTCCGCTACACATGAATACCAGTTCATGTGTAATTTATTATAATAGGATCGCCAAATGTATTCATCACGTTAAAAACTAATTATATTTGTAAAAATCACATACAGACCGACAGACGGAAATCTAGGAATTTTAGATATAATTACATTTTTGCGAAATTTTATGTTTGTCTTGACCCATGGAACAAATCTACAAATTGTGTCAAGAGAGTTCGAAAATACCCTATAGATAAAGTCGCTGTACGAATTTCCTGCGGCTACACTCTTCCTGACAAAAACTCTTACCTTGTCCCTGACAGACAAATCTATGATTATAAGACAATTATTACTGAACTGTATTTCAAATCAAATCTTAAACTATTTCAGAGACTCGACAAATAACATTCGCGTGTCAAATCCTCCTTTAAGATAATCGCCATGTTAGCGCTCGCCCAGTGAACGCCCCCGCCTAACTGTTGTTCGCCACGGAACTCGAGGCCTAATGTTTGTTCCTTAAAATTAATATTTTATCACTATCCTATTGAAGTTTATGAATCATCTCTATAGTTTACTTGATTTTTTATCTAACGGTAGTATCTTGACAGGCCTACTTTTTAAATTGCATTCAAACAGGAAGAAGTTAGAAACACTTTCTTCCCAAAATATCACTTCCTCCTCTGACTTTATTAAATTGTTTTATGATTGTTTAAGCATTTTTCTCCACACTTTTGTCACATCATTAAACATATCATTGTTAATCAATCCCAAGAGCTTTTTTCACTTAACCTAAAACACACTATGAATAAGCAATTGCAAGGCAATTGCCTAGATGCCGCGCCCGTTTTAACATGGGGTTCAAGGGAGGATCACAAATAAGGGTTACAGTGTTGTATTACACATTCGATAAAGCTTGATTATTTTGTTGTAGATCATATTAAGAAGGCGAGCTACTTCTAAAAAAATCCTTTATTTAATTTATATTTATAACTTTTATTATATACTAGCCGCAACTTCGCTAAATATTAACCTGATCAGCACCATCAAATTTTTCTTTCGTTTTACCAAATGACTTCTTTTGCCCTAACCGAAAAACAACTACAGTTGGTAATTTTATAAATTATACCCTCCCATAAGGTTTGCATTAGAACTTACAACACCCGTGGGGAGAAGCCCTAAGATTGGATGCTGTCATTATCAGGTCTATATGTTAATGTGGTATGTAAGCTGTGTTCATGCAAAGTTTTAGCTTAATCGGTCCAGTAGTTTACCCGTGATGGAACTCCAAATATCCATACATACATCCAAACATTCACATTTATGATATTATATTAGTAGGATAACTTTCATATTTCTTAATGTTAAATAACTCAGTAACATATAACATTTTGACCTAGTAAATTCAAACCCATGTAGATGAACCGCAAACATATAGCAGTTTTCATCAACAAGAAATCAAACATCATAAAACATAAAAATCTTAAAGAACATCAAATGTGGTTTATACAAACCCATGTATGGATTATTTAGATGTTTTAAGTTTCTGAGGTAGATCACTTCCTAACGTCCTCAGAAAGTTAGATAAGAGGTTTTATTCTATGAAAACACAATATTCTATGGAAAAACAAAATACACAAAAATATTGATCAAAAATATTTTAGGAGACAATTTTTGTGTTGAGTGAATTTCTTTATAGAACCTCTGCTTAAATAAATACTTTAACACATGCTCCCTTCACTAACCTTCACTATCAATATTACCCGGACATACATTGGTATTGTTGAGGGAAGATTTGTCCAAAAAGAATTATATGTCTCCATCAAAATATAATTATACCGCATGAGAATGTAGAGAACCTTTGTAAAAAACTTGACAGCAAAAACAATGATGAATAATTAAAAGTGTAATAAAAAGTTGGTTGGCTGGCGCACCGTGCAATGCAAACACTGGAGTGTGCACTGCGGTGCACTGCGGGTGTGCACTGCGCAACTTGCGGTGGAGTAAATATATCTTAAAACGTTTTAATTATGACGTTCCTAAACTGAAAACCTGGTCTTTCTTTACGAACGCTAGTACCCTATTTTTCAAGGATATGTAATATGCTAAGTTGTTCATTGTTAAGATAATATTTTAACTGCTTGCAGTTTATTTTTACTTTTGGATATCCACGTTTTCTTCATTCAGCGTTTTACAATAAACAGGATAAAATATACATTAATGCAACGCATTATTTGCATACACCTTGGATCTATAATATATCAATAATATTTTTAATTTGTGCTGTATGTTAGGGAGAGTGTAAACACATTACACTGGCATCGTTTTGTTCCTGTCTTATTAATTCACTATCATTTTGAAACTCGGTTCTGTATCAAAACTAATGCTGATATTTGACTATAAAAGTAACAGAATGTTTGTAACAAATTACTAAATAATTTACATGTTAATTTGTATAGCCTTTGGGCACTCGAGAACAACGGATTAATTGTGATGTAGTTTAATTTATTATTACTATGCAAATAAAATATTTCTTAATTTTTACATTTACTTATACCCCATCCCAATGTAAGGTCTTCGACAGAACCGTTTTGATGCAGGTAGTTGCCAGTTCTACTTACCCGAGCACACCAGTAATGTAGCCGAGTAATGTAGTAATGTACCCGAGCACACCATTAATTACCTGAGCACTACCTGCCTTTACATATTCATTAGGATTAAGGCAATGCCGTTTTCCCACCAACCAGGATACCTACAGTTGCACAAACGATTTAACGCCTCTCATCTTCAGAAAGTTTGTAGTAATGAATATAATTCAGATAGCTGTACCACAAAGCATATTTTAATCGTGTTTTAAAAGTGTAACCACTCCTTTTTATACCAACAATTATAGCATTAATCCACTTACACTGCGGTCACGCAGTTCACACGTGTGTCGCGTGAGTGCGCCTCTGATTTATTTATTGTTGGCCACGCGAAAGTTGACGGTCACATTCTATTGTTCTCAAGCTTGCGTTTTAATTTAATTACTAATCTTTTTTACAAAATTTCCCAAACACACTCACACGACTGAGAGCCCTTAAGACCAGTAAACTTATTCTCTTAGCATCACTTAACTTCCCTTAAGATTGTGCACAGAGCCACGGACTGAGCCTTAATGTAAAAATCAAACTATCTTATCACATGTCTGCTGATAATTCCTTTATGTAAAAGGTTCTGATAATACCATTTTCCAGCTGTCGAGGTGGTATTATTGACTGCACACCTGGCTTAAAATGCTTATATCCTTTGTAACAGAATGTGTAACAACATCGTTTGAAGTTGATTTATAACTTGATCCATCAAAAAGAAATTTGTATGTCCTCAAAATTAAAAATAAACTATTTAACATAAGATATAAATTACTGTACCTTGCTGTCGCTACGTTTCGTGACAGCACCCACGGAACTGCGCCATTGCGACAGATGATTTGCTTTACAAAGAAGTATCATGTTTAATATGTTTCATTACAGGTCTATATTTATCTTGGAAGCAATACATTTTGAACTCTTGTTTTTTGTTTATGTAAATATATATTTGGAACATTTATAAGATTAATTTTAATACGGATAGATATACTGATTATTACTGATAAATAAAACAAACAGGTTAAAGGTTGTGGATTACTTTTGTTCAGTTTTATTACGGATGACTAAGAAATTTTCCCAAACAACTACATCAAAAATATCCGTTTATTACTGTGAAGGTTTTAACTCGGTTAAGAGATGTTCCCTTTTATTTTCTTCATTTATCCCAAGAAGGAGGCAAATATCTAAAACAAGAAGCTAAAAACAGAAACAGAAACAAACAAGTAATAAGACTATGCAACAATTGCCAATCGACCTATTGGTTAGGTTGTTACATTTTGAATATTTCTTCAACCAATTCATTTTACGAGGAAATCCGTGATAGGGAAATTCTAGAGAATTAAAATGAGATCAGTAAATACAAATTATAAAAACCAAAGAGAACACAAGACAACACAGATTTTAAACCATTGCAACAAGTAAAGGTAGTAGAAGTAGGTTAATGAGTATAATGGGTATCTGTATTTAAAAAAAAAGAACAATTAAAACGAGAAATGAATATCCAAATGTCGGTTGGAACAAATATGTTTTGCATTATACACACCTTAGTACTGTATTCATTACAAATACTCGTATAATATAGAAAATCAAAAATGTTTATCTCACGATTTTATAATTTTCCCAAACAATCTAAATTTATTTTCTGCTTATACCTTCCACTAATTGTCTTTAATACAAGAAAATTGTAAAATGTCAGCGATGACATGCTTAGGGTTGTCTTTTCCGTGAACGTATGCAGCATTTTAGGTCCTGACGAACCCCTCTCCCCATTTTACTATGCCCATTTTTAAATTCACTCTTGAAAATTACTGGGCATTTTAGACGATAGTGAAAGTAAAATATGTTCTTTGGAACTGTTGTTTTATAGCTTAATATTATTTTAGCACCACATTTTATTTTATCTTTCATTTAATTTTCGACTCAGTGAATACTCACATAGTGAAAGGTATTTGCTTTGTATTAACGCTCGTGTTTAAATATTTAGGACCATGAGATTGTAATTTACTTCAATTCTAATTTAATTTAAAATTACTCACTGTTAGCTTTAATACATTTTATATACTTCCACACTATTCAGTGTAAAAAAATACTTACTGGACGCAATTTATGTGACTAAAACTTGTTTGAAGTTAGCCACTTCTACTGTATTAATAAACAAGTCACATAATCTCGAATAAATTATGAGCTATATATTTTTAAAACGCTATTATTTATTCTTAATAAATAAATGTGTGCATTGGAATGCCGAAACATAAAACATAGACAACAATCACAAACTCTCAAGCTTTAAACGTAGCGTGACAACGAATAAAAAATTAACTTACCATTTTATTATGATCACGCAATACATGAATTTGGCGTTTAGTTGTTAAGTGGCAAGCTTGCAAGGTCATGTTGTTTTATTTCACGGTTGCAATGTTAAGTAAGTTATCGATGAGCCATTGTAACTCATGCGGCAATTGTTAACTTGTTGATTTTAAATGTTGGCAACGATCGTAACAGTGTTAACATCTGAAAGGTTTAGACGTTCATAAACGATCGTAATTGTAATTTAAATTAAAATTCATTATTTGTTTAAATACTTGCTACAATCTCTACAGAATAACAATTGTTTACAAGAAATGTTAAAAAATATACGTATTGATAGTGGTATGGGCATTTAATAGTTTAATTTTTTTACTTTATTTTTATTTCCATGCTGTTTTAATTAAAACTTTCATTTCGGTCCAGCAATGTTATGACAAGATGCTACTAAAGTTTAGTACATTCCAGCACAAACAAAAAGGATGAACCATTCTAAAGATTAGAATATTTGTTATAACAAATTAAGCGTCAAAGGTGTTCGTGTATTTCTCCAGATTATGTTACCTTATTCGCAGTGTATTGTGGCATATAAGAAAACTTCACTAAACTCGCTAATCCAAACATTGTATACGTCGTGTTAGTGAGAGGTCGAACCCCTGGGAAATTGTGAAAGAGCAGTAAATGTCACAAGTGTGAACAAATAGCCACGAGTCACTGTAACTTTAGACAACAGATGAAAGTGTAGGCATTTCTCACATAAAGCGCTTGTTATTTTAGAATTGTTAATGAATACTTAATATAGTCAATATCAAGCAAAACAAGTAATAAACTACTTTTAAAGTTTTTTCTAAGATCTGGTTACGGGATTGCTGAGTTCACTATTTTTTTAATGGTGTACTTTCAGCCTGAAGCAATCCTATGTTGTCAGAAGTGTGACGCGTTTCGCCGATTACGGCATCATCAGACGTACACACTACACACAACTAATTGTCATTACACATTGTAATCACCTTGCGGTTCGTCAAACTCATAAAGTTGCATTGAACACGTACGACACATAATTTAAAACGACAAAACATATTTTGAAAATTGGGAGCTCCCGATACGGTAACAGTCTGAGTCTCACGTATAGTTCAATGATCTTCAAAATTAATGGATCTTCGTGTGTGTAAGGGCTTATTTCATAAAGTCCAAGGAGGTTAAAACAATAGTTGTCACTCCAAATACAAAATAATTAATGACGGTATCACGGAAAGTAAACCTTTTTATTGTAATCAAAATTTACCTCACTGGTTACAGCTACCACCGCTACTTGCCACCATCAAAGTCAGTTGCGCAGCGGAGTCTCAGTTCCACCTCAGGACGACTCCCAGCTAATCATCCGTTGTAGCCAATGAGCTCCTCTCATCAGCGCCTCATTACAGCTTCACTTTCAGCACTTACCTAACTGATGCATGCTACTTGCCCTGCTCTCAGAGTCAGTTGCACAACGGTGTGTTAGATCTACCTGTAGATGTCTCCCAGCTAACTGACCGATGTAGCTTGTCAGCTCCTCTCATCAGGGTATCACTATTGTGTCACGTTCAATATTTACCTAAATAATTATATCTACCAATACATGCTACACTGTCTGACAGTTACACGGTGCGGCGGTGTCTCAGTTCCAGTGTGCAGCTAATCACCCTGCATAGCTAATCATCTTATAATATTATGTAGTTCTCACTGGTTCAACCTCCACCCGATATACGCTATACTCAGAGTCAGTCGCGGCGGTATCGAGTTCCACCTGAGGAAATCTCAGCTAATTAACTGAGGTTTTAGCTAATTAACTCTTCTTTTTAGGGCATGATTACGGTGTCAAGTTCAACATTAACCCCCTGAGTACAGCCACAAGATTGATGCTGTACTTCACAGAGTTAACGTATTGCGGTAACTCAGTTCCACCTGAGGATATCTCAGGTAATCAGTAGTTTTAGCTAATTAACTCCTCATTTTAGGGCATCATTACTGGGTCATTTTCGATATTTACCTCACTGATTACAGCTACCAACTGATACATGCTACACTCAGAGTCAGTCGCATTGCGGTATCGGATTTCATCCGGGGATTTCCTCCAGCTAATCAGCTCCTCTCATCAGAGCCTCATTACTGCGGCACGTTTAACCATTACCTCACCGATTATTGATAACAAATAATAACAGCTATTATTGAGGCGTAATCCGTTTTCATATAGTTTCGTTTAGAAATAAAGTACATCTAATTTTATTTGTTAAGAAAGGCGAAGTGTAAAACCTGCTACACAACAAAATTTGCGCATTTAATGCCTTCGTAGCGATGTTTTAGCGAATTTCCCCTATAGGGAAGAAGCTATTACCGTAGTCGGCATGGTAAGACCTAGGCCCGGGACCATGATAACTTTTCGTTTTGAGGTCCCCAGACCCCAAAAACACCATTCGTTCGATACTGTATATATATATATAAATATATATATATATATATATATATATATATATATATATGTGTGTGTCCGTGAGCACGATAACTCTCGTAAAAATGATCCGATTTTTACGAAATTTGGTATAAATATGTAAAGCAGCATTTATGACTTTAAGTTCGAAAACCAGACAGATCGACGTATCCGAAGGGGTATTTTGGGGGGGTTTTGTACCCCAAAAACGGGTTTTTTGAATTTTTTACATATAATTTTTGAAAAAGTCAAATTTTAGTTTATACCATTCGATTCAGCTTAAAAAAACACACAATTTGGTATTTCGATCATTCCTCTACGTCAATTGGTTACCGAGATATTGAAAGTGCTAAACACAGTACGTTGTCTAATGTTATTCTTATGGAGGAAAAGAAAATTTTTTTATCTCGCTTATTTATGAACGTATACTGACGAAACCTGGTATACAGCTTCATCTCGTTGAGGTCTATTGATATTTGCTCCAAAAAATTGTTTTTGCATAATCCTCCCGTAGCAGCAAACCTGCGTACTCAGCCCCCATGTTATTCTTATGGATAATAATTAAATGCTCTGTCTCCCTTAATTATGAACATAAATGAATAAAAACTGGTATACGACTTCACCTAGTTGAGTTATATTGACATTAGCATAAAAACCCATTTTTTGTGTTCCTTGTTGCAGCAAACCTGCGTACTCAGCCCCAATGTTATTCTTATGGAGAATAATTAAAATTGTATATATCGCTTATTTGTGAATATATTTTTATGAATCTTGGTAAGTGGCTTTATGTAGTATTAAGACATTTATATCTCCATTGGAAATTCGCTTAGTATGCAGGTTTGCTGCGACGGGGGTATTTATAAATTTAGTTAGCTGTTAGGTTTTAAATCATATGGCCAGTTTTTTTTTTGTTGCAATCCTGCTATTACAAACATCCTGTCATAAAAATTCCTAGTTCTGGTAATTGCAGTTCTCTAAAAACAATAATTTAAAATACGGTTTACTATTTAAAGGAAGTTGATGGCATTATTTATCCTCCAATTTACAGTTTTGATCTTAAGTATTAGTTTATCAATGTTTATCAATAACTTTAACGTCTATTTAAGTAATATCCGTGTGTCTTAAATGGCTAGTCGACAATATTAAATTAGCCTAAGTCCTCAGTGACTCTGTCCTACTTTTTTGCGGACATTTGTAATATTGTATGTTTTGTAAAATATTACAAATTATACACATTATACACAAAATATATAATATTACAATATTATATTTGTATTTTAATATACACTAGGTATTTTTTAAATTTAAATGTTAAGTGAAAACATAACATTGCAAAGTAAACCAAATAATGTTAATTAACAAACGTAAACCCAATTCATTATTTTCAAATAACGGTTTACAAATATTAATTTGCATAGTTTTAGGGTTAAAATATGTCTACGCTTACCCTTTATAGTCAGACCCTTAATATGTTTAGCTATCCCAGCCGATAAGCAAGCTCTCTCCATGTGTCCTGCAGCTGAATTGTAAAAATAAGATAGCTAAGAAATGTTTTAAATAAATAACATAAATTCAAATGCAAAGACTTCATAACGTGTGTGAGAAATATTAACCTCCACAAAAATAGACATTTGAAGATTTGAAATTCATCTTTTTACATCCACACCCACTATTTTGTTAATTGACCGTTTAAATATACGTATTTTTCATAACTAATTATGATATAACAGTAAATTGATTCATTATTTATGCAATTACGAACGAATATATCTGTGGCTGCAGGTCTAAGCACATAAACGCAACAAGCGAGACGCAGCCTCAAATCAGTTACGGTTTCATCGGAGCTATGAATATGTAAGCAAACCGTTTCTGCCTCGCCCGATACAACTAATGTTCACCTTCAACTGTGGGTAATATTTTTATTTTTATCTTCAGAGTAAATAACTTGAATTAGAATAGTCTCTATCTTCGGAAAAACCATAGTTCGCTCATTCAGGGAATAGTGGGGACTTTGCTCAACAAGTCCTACCTAAAATGCATAAAGAATCTACGACTAACTGTGGTTTACCCAACATTAAGAAAGAAATGTCACTGACTTTGAGAATTTCTTTAGATTCTCTGCTGCGAACACCATACTAGCACTTGTATGTTTTGTAAGAGATTATTCTGTACATCCCTGCCGCCATCTGAACTGTGTTAATTTAGTATCTTACAGGAATTACAAAAATACTGAGGAATTACAATTAAGGAAAAGTAATACTTTAGAAATTTAATTTATTTCTGACTGATTTCGTTTCCCATCACCAGCTATAAGTCGCGAACTCTACTCAATTTCCTTCCACAATAAGGACTAATAATCGATTTGAAATATAACCTTTCGTTACCTGAATTAATATTATCAATTTAAGCCATCATAGTAAAAGTGATAACTACGTGGTAATAATGAATATAAGTGAGTCAATTAACTATTTACCAAGCTGTTTCCATAGACGGCGAGCTAGTGCCAAATAATGCCTAAAATGCAGTCGCGTTGTTTGCTCTGTCACATCACCCAGTGTTTGTCGGATGTGCTCAGTGTCCTCAATCGCTTAGTCATACCGACATTAATGTGTGCTTATATGCAAATGGCCGAGATGGCTTCCGCTTTATTGACGGTCCAGTTATGTGACGCTTCGCTGTTCACTGCCAAATTATTGTACATTGTACACTTTATAAACATTTACACGAGTAATTTAAATTTAAATGTCATGCATATCTATACGATTCCGAGGGTTCATTATTTGTATGTGTTTTATGTTTTCTGGTAACAACTGTTTTATTAGTTAATGCTGTCAATATTGAGATGGAGTAGGTATTGTAGGCTAAACTGACACTGACTTTTTTCATATTACAGCACGCTATATCATTAGTTCACATAGTTTTTATAAACATTTCCTATATTTGTGAAAGTACTCAAATTCAATTTTATCCAGGAATTACATAATTTCCGGAGATGCAAGAGGTGTCAGTGACTTGTGCAAGATGTTGTTCTATGCAGTGGCGAAAAATAGACAGTAACGTAGAATTTTAAATACTGGATTTGCCTAGGTTGTTTCAACATTGGGAACGATAACAAAATCATACATTGTGACTCTAAATCAATCAAGGCGTATTATTTTTTATGTTAGCACGACATATTTTCCCACGCTTGTCCGGTTTTGAACTATTTCTTAATTAATTAAATATGTTTAAAAGTAAAATAAATGTTAAAACTTTTTGAAGCTATTATAATTTATTGCTAATAGTCTGAAAACATGTAACACACAGATAGTCGGATGGAGTTACTTCTGATCTAACAGGTTGACAGTCATAAGAGCACTCTAGCGTGACGTCGCATCACCTCGGAACAGGATGTCATGATAAAATCAGCTTAGTCACCTGATAAAATTACTTACTAAAGATTGTATATTGTAGTTTAGTTTATCACGTTAGAGAAATAGTTACAGATTTATAGCGAGATTGGTTTATAATGAATTTAATTGATTGCCATTTAGTTTTCCCAGACGTATACGCATCACAGAATATTTACAGTTAAACCTGACATAATAGCATCACACCACACGAGTAAAGCCTTGATTTGGTTTTATATTTTAAAATGGTCAATTTGTTTTTAATCTCGATTAACAATTGCTCTCGAGCTTAATCTCTATTGCAATAATCAGTGATCCTCAAGTAAATTGTAATGCGATTGCTTGTGGCTCTAATTATAACTGTTTAACAATAATGTTAGATCTACAACAACTATATGTGGTAACTTTAATATCAGTAATCGATTTTCTAATACACTAACAACAAATAAGAACATCTATAATTTCAGCGTATTTGGCTCGATCGACAGTGAGAAGAAAATTAAAGTGAAAATGAACGGTAACAACTAATCTGTATACTGTATGGAGCTGGCCCGAGTTGGCCTGATGGCCAACTAGTGAACCAATCTGTATACTGTATGGAGCTGGCCCGAGTTGTCCTGATGGCCAGCTAGTGGACCAATCTGTATACTGTATGGAGCTGGCCCGAGTTGGCCTGATGGCCAGCTAGTGGACCAATCTGTATACTGTATGGAGCTGGCCCGAGTTGGCCTGATGGCCAACTAGTGGACCAATCTGTATACTGTATGGAGCTGGCCCGAGTTGGCTTGATGGCCAGCTAGTGGACCAATCTGTATACTGTATGGAGCTGGCCCGAGTTGGCCTGATGGCCAACTAGTGGACCAAAGTAGTGGGTAAACAGCGGTTTAACATCACTTCCGGCGCTTTTTCCCCATGTTATTCTTATGGGGAGCCGTTTTTGCACCGACGCCAGCTCCCGCCTATAGAGCTCCCGCCCGCTGGCCTATATTAAATATACCCCTGCCATAAATATATTGTCCCTCCTCTTTTTAAAAACTCTGGTGTCTGATTTGTTTTTGGTGTTTTAATCCAATTTGCATTCATTTTAATACATCCTTTGCAGAAATCCACGAGTTCTGGCTACTTGGGAACCCGAGCCATTTGACATATAATAAATCACCCTTCCTCCTAATTACCTTCTCTACCAAATACATGTCTTTATATTTAGTCTTTAACAATTCTTCTGTATAAAATCCTCCTTTGATTATATTGCCATTCTCATCTTTCAAAATATAAGTCACAGGCTTTGTTTTCTTAACTTCTGCTATTGTAAAAAGCTCTCCCGTCCAGTTAGGGGTATATCCTTTACTAAATACATGTTTATATTTAGATATCCTTACACTATCCCCCACCTTATATTTTGGCTTTTTAACTTGTACTTTAGATGCTAACCTTTCGTGTACGTCTTTAGAGTTCTTAGCACTTACTTGGTTAGGTTTCATCCCTATGGATCTATGTACTTTATTATTATATATCCTTATTAACTTTGGAAGTAAATCCAACCACTTGTAACTCCCTTGTGCACTAAACTCTCTATACAACCAATTCTTTAAAGTTCTCTGGAACCTTTCCACAATAGCCGCCTTAGTTGTAGAGTAAGTGTGGTAGTGATTAATATTTAGAATTTTCATTAGTTTGGTAAAATGTTCATTAAAAAATTCTTTTCCGTTATCAGATTGAATATTTTTAACTCCCTTTGGGAGAATAGTTTTTATAGCTTCTGTGACTACTAATCCAGTTTTATTCTTTAGTGGAGCAGCATAAGCTTTTTTAGAAAATGTGTCTATTAAAGTTAAAATATATTTATTCCCAGAATTCTCTCTAGCATAATTCCGCATATCTATTAAATCTATTTGAACAGTTTCGTTTATACCCAACACCTTAAAAGACCTTCTAACAAAGTTCTTTCTCGCGGGCTTATGCAATTCGTAAGCAATTTTTTCCATTTTTTATTCTTTATTTTTAATGTTAACGTATCTGCCAGTCTCTGTCGTTTCAAAAACACCTCCATTGCTACCAACTAACATACCATCACTCATTCTTTGATATACATAGTTTTTTGGCAAATATGCCCCTCCATCTAAAGTCTTAAATCCGCTTAAAGATGTAGGGTCTGCAACCAACAATTTAGGATTGTACATCATCAAATCGATTTCATTATTGTCTTGCATAAATTTATTAGTTTTATTGTTAAACCTTAATGCGTGTGATTTTAAACAAATATCAAATTTAATATTGTCTTGTCTAAAAGTTTTAATATTATCGTCATACCTCAAAACCTGCGACATTAAACAAACATCACTCCTATCTTTGCCTTCAGGTATATTCTTTATTAATTTGTCCTCTGCATCCCACACATCGCCATCTAATGTTAATACATTATAATATTTATCCCCCTGTTTTATTATGCTTTTCTCACCCTTTGTTAATATTTGCTTAACAACAGCCACATCATTTGGCAATGTCCCAGGTAAAATGTTTGTTAATTGCTTATTTTTACCATCAAATTTAAGACCGTCTAAAGTCACAGTCTGATGTTTTGTAACACAATCGTTCTCATCAACAGCGGGTTTAACACGAACTAGCCTTTTATTATTAAAATCCCAAAAGTTTAGATCCATTTTTGGTACTTGAGAGACGTTTACAACATCATCGCTTTCTTTACCAGCCAACAAATTACTTATTTTTCGCTTTTTGGCATTCCAAACATTTCCCTCCGATTCCAAAAATTCATAATTATTTTTGTCTTGTACAAAGACACCATCTTTTCTTATTAAAGTTTGCTCTAATGTGGGCACATCGGTTGAGCTTTCACCTCGTTTAACATTAGTAATTTTGCGTTTATTAGCGTTCCAATTATTATTCTTGGATTCTAAAAACTTATATTTAGTATTACCTTGTACAAAAACATCACCTTTCCTGGTTAACGTCTGCCCCAAAGTCGATACATCGTCAGTAAACTCCCCACCTTTAACATTACTAATTTTATAATTTAAAGCATTCCAACCATCATCTTTTAGATTTAAAGTAGTTTCTTTAAAACTTCTAGCTTCTGGTTTACTATACGGGTTATATACGCGATAAAATTTATCTATCATATTTTTATTTAATAAACAATTCCACTTTCCCTCAATTCTTCTATGATAGAATCTATCTCATTATCCACTCCAGAATTTCCCGCCAATCGGCTTAACCAAAGCAGTCTTAACCTATCTACAAGCTCATTAGGATCATCCCAATAAACATAGTCTATTTTATTACCAGTTACCTGCCTTAAACCTTCACCAACAGTCTTAAACAGGGGTTTAATTATATTAAGATATTTAGTGTGTTTATTACTTGACATCGCCGCACCTGTTTTATAACCCTTTAAATGTGCATTTGTAGCTTCCAAAATCTCTTTATAATTTTGCAAATCAGCCTGACTATAGTTTACGGGTTTTTTAAAGTTAACAATTCCCACAATCCCTTTGTCCCTTTATAAATTTTTTCTCCAACCGTAACATCATCATTGGCAATTTGAACTTCCTGATTCCCAATAAAAAATTTATTTCCTTCTCGCCTAATACCATATGTGGTATCTGTCATACTACTTCTACTAAGGTAATTTCCTAAATAGTCTGATGCTAAAAGACCAAAATCTAATTTGTGTGGTGTTATTTGTGTTATTCTTGGTATTCTAGACGGGGTCTTTTCTAAAATCATTGGGAGAACTGGCCTCTCTGTTTTTGTGGCTAAATTTTTTAATTCTTGCAAAGGCTCTATTAACGGTTGGAATGTTTGGAACCTCTCTTCAGCCTCTAAAAATTTACCACGTTTTAACGCCCTATATTTTTCTCTTATTTGTTTTGCAGACTCTACCAATTCTTGTTGAATATTTGTTTTCATTTTATTTACATTTTATTTATCTCATTTGTCAAAGGATTATACTCAAACACCTTATCGTGTATTATTAGGCAATATGCAGATGTGTTTGAAGGGACGTTTTCTGCAGTTTCAATTTCTAATTTAATATCTACAACCCCCTCTTTGATTGATTCATTCTGCCTAGAACAATCTATTACAATTAGAGGATATTTATTTATAAAGTCAGCTCTGTTAAACATAGGATCGGGGACGGTGTTGTAGTAACTCTCCCTAAACCTCACAAACATCTCATAAGCTTTAGAGGCATCTCCATTTTCAAAGTCGAGATTTAAATCGCTATAAGGATAATATTCAGAGTTTAAAAACACTTTGAGATTTTTCAATTTACAGTGATCAAATTCATCAGTTCTTTTTCGTGCACTGTTGTCCCTACCTGTTTGGAAACCAAATATAACATACCTGGGCTTCTCCAAACTCGAAGACGTCTTAACTGACCATGTGTGTCTCTTGGTTTCGGGGTATGATGGGAGTTCGTGTAGCTCCAAACTTCTAAATGCAATTTGCAAATTTTTATTTTGCAATAACATCTTTTGTAATTGAAGCTTCTCCCCATCAGATGGTACCACGTGCGGCATCACCCACTGAATCGATTTAAGTGTAATTTTAGGAATAGGATCGACACCAGTTGGAGCATTAAATGTTGTTAATATACAATTTAAGTCGTTTTTGGATCTTTTCAACACCAATTCTTGTTTAACATTTACTAAAACCTTATTAAAATCCTCAAACACACCCATTAACAGCTCTAACGGGACACAAGTACTAAACTTGCCGCTTTTATGGAACTCCTTTAAATTTTCATCAGAATCAAATGCTACATTTGACAATTTAGTTGTTTTATTGTAAGAGCACAATATTTTCATAAGACTGGAAATTCCCGGATTTCTTACAATATCTATTTCTTTACCAGCAACTTCGTATCTAATTTCGTCAAATAAGAATGCAAATGCATTATTTATAAAATGTCCTTTATCATGATTCTCTATTTCTCCTTTAATATACAAATAACTCCTACATGGGAGTGTTAGTAAATCTTGATTATTTATGCATATTCGAATTTCATCGGAATTATTTATTGCTAAAGTGTTGTGTGGAACATAGGAGTGATTTGTAATTTTAACCAGGCTATCATCGTATTGGAATTTTCCTGCAACGTCTAGAAAATCTTCCATTTTTATTAATAGAAAATTTTAACTTCAACCCAATTGATCGCAGAAACCTGGCATTTTGCACACTCAGTCCGTTCTTGTAAATTCTCATATCTTTTTTATATGACAAGTAATTGTAGTTTCTTCTTTATTAAAGTCAATTGGCTTGTCGTGTTGATCTGCAAATGTAATGCTAACAACATCTAAACTTCTCTTATTTACAGGGAAGTATATAATATTTCTGGGGACCTCAATAATCTTGTAGCCCGGAGGAGCTTCTGGGTAAAAACTGTGTATGGTGTGTGATTTGTCACCATTTAAATAAGACCCATTCGCAATATTACATTTTACTCTAATCACATTTACATTATTTATGTTGATTTTATTTACGGATTTAAACGCAATATCTGGAGTAGAAAATCCTTTAAATCCCAATAATTCAGACCCTAAACACGGTTTTGTAAAATCAAACACATGGCCAGAATGTAATGTGGCTTTCATAGTTTTATTATCGGCTATAAGTACAAAATCTGGGAGTTGCTTTTGAATTTCCTTCGCAAGCTCAAACACTTCGTATGTACCTTCAACAATTTCAATTACATTTGGAGCTTTGTGATCGTAATAATACACATCCTCACCCTCGTCTATAGTTAATTTTGTGTCTTTAAGTTTATTTAATTTTGGAACTAGCCCTTTGTAAAATATAAGTTTGACTTTTGTATTAATTAATGCTACTTTATTTTGTATAATAACTTCAACTTTACCATCTAATGCCCGGTTTAATTCGTCAATTGTAACCTCCCCTTTTGGGGTTGTAATTTTGTGCATTTGTAATATGTCAAAGTATTTAGAGGTTTTTTAACATTAAATATAGAATTATAACTTTGAAAATCTACCAGTCCAATTACATAATCACCATTTAATTCTATAGGAGGAAAGAACACCGACTTTAACTCTGGCTCTGTACCTGTGAATGTTATAGTAAATGAATCCATTTTTATAAACTAAAATTTTTCAGAAATGATAAACATAAAATTCCACAAATGGAACTGTTTAAATCTTGTATTTGATCAGTTGTATAGTAAATTTTAGATGGTACAAAATATTCAATTACCTCTTTTGGAGGCTGTATTCCGAAAGGGTCAAAATATATTACAACATCTTTATTTTTACGATATGCTGTCCAATGTGTGCCCCTGTCACTGTCTAAATTAATAATTCCACATTCTCTTACTTTTGGTCTCAGTTTTCTTAGCTCGTTTTTTAGGTACACCCCTCGAAAGTGAGGCACGTCTCTTGCGGCCTCTAACAGCTGAAAGTTGTCCATCTTTTTTATTAAATTTTAATCCCATTCCCATTTTTGCCTTGGCCTTCATCAAATTTGTCACTGCATAAGCTGCTGCTTTTTCGGCCAGATTGGCGTCCTTTGCCGAAACCCTAGTCCAAGCCTGGTCCGCTAATCTCATATCTGCCTTGTTCCGGGCGGCTGTATCAGGATTATTCATGTAGAATATGTCGTGCTCTTTACAATAAGAGTCTAGCTTATTTTTTGGAGGTACATTTCTGGCTAAATTTTCACGCACGTTAGTTCCGGGCCCGCACCATTTATAATTTCCAGGTAGGTGGAGAGGGAAAGGAAGGTTGTTTATAAGGGTATTTAACAAGCCACGGCCTCTATATGGCTTTAAGAATAATCCCTTACCCTTCTTACACTTTCTCTTTGCCATTTTTATTATATAAAAAAATTAACAAACATAGCACATAAAGAAAATACACCATTTATTCAAATTTAACACAAAGAAAATACACCATTATATAAAAAATGTCATTTATTCAACAAAAGAACAAATTTAAAATTGCACATAAAGAAAATACACCAAAGAAGTTGGGCCTATTTCCTAATAATATTCGCTGTCTTATAATAGGGCCCAGTGGTTCGGGGAAGACTGTTGTAATTTATAACTTAATTGTAAAAAAACAAGGATTAAAGTTTACAAATTTATATATAATATCCAAATCTTTAGAACAAGAAAAATATAAAAAAATAATTGAAATATTCCGTCTGTGTGATGAAGTTAAATTACACACATATTCAAACTGTGAAATCACACCAAATGATGTAGAATCACACTCAATAGTTGTATTTGACGACATAAATAGTCCAAATATCACACAATTTTTCTCAATGGGCAGACACAAAAATGTTAACAGTTTTTACTTGTGTCAATCTTACAGTAAAGTAAACAAACATTTACGTGACAATGTTAATTTCCTAATATTATTTAAACAAGACGATTTAAATTTAAAACATGTGTATAACAATCATGTGGGAAATGATTTTTCATTTAACCAATTTAGAAATCTCTGCCATCAATGCTGGGATAGGTCTAAATATGGCTTTTTTGTAATAGACAAGGAAAGGCCAAAGAATAATGGCAAATACAGATTTATGTTTGACCAATTTTATAGTGACCAAGGGCAAGGGTGTTGATGCCATCCAGAATAAACCTCTTGTCGTCATCAAAAGAGAGTACCTTTTTGTTCATCGTTAATGTTTGAAGACGGTGGTTTGTGGATTTAATTCTTGTAACATTCTCATAGTAATCTTCTCCGGTTGCAAGACAGTGTAAGTAGTGTTGGTGTGTTAAGAGATGTTTAATTGTAGCTTTGTCAGCTCCTTTTGCCTTTTTAACCTCTAACTGCTTTTCTTTTTCGTATAACCACTGTAGAGGAATGAAAGAGTATAATTTTGGCCTTAAACCACAATATTCATACATAATTTGACCATTTAATTCGTCTTTAAACTTGCCCGTAACTTTTTTGTTTTTATCAGAGTATAAGAAATGGTCTTTACTATATGCAGAGGTGTCGAAACGGTCCAAGTCGCTTTGTATTTCCTTGTAAAAGTCCTCTGTTACTATAGAATACATCAGAGAATCCGTGTCTGTCATTAAGAACTTTTTATTCTTAAATTTTGACATATAATTATAGTGGAAATCATACATGATTACTTTGCTGATATCCAAAATGGTCATTCCTAAATATATTGGTTTATCAAACTTTACAATTAATTTATTTAAATGCACAGCATGCAAGTTGTTATCGAACTTTTTGCTGCAGTCAAATCTTGGCTTTGTAACATACTTTGTTAACATAGACTCATCTACAAGATGTATATCACGAAACTTGCGTTGGTTCATAATTGTTCGACCAAAGAGACTGTTATTTAACAGTTTGTAAAAGTCTTTTTCAAAATCATGTTCAGCTTTTTGTCGCTTTTCAATATTAAAATTAATATAGGGCGCGAGCCAATTCGATTGTCTGAATTTTAAGATTCTGTGGTATTTTGTAACTACCAAACCCAATTCTTCGTATTTTTTTAGTGCTTTATAATGTAGAATATATTTGGTTTTGTCATTTAAGTTTGGTATTAATTTTCCATTCATTTTTTCTGGTGCGAGCGGGTAGTCGTTGTGCAAATCGTGTAAACTTTTATCGTATTTTAAATCAACTTCCAAAATAAATCCAAAGTTTTCATTTTTATTGGCTTTATAATCTTTCTCGTTTGTCCATCTAAAGCCATCAACGGGCAACGACTCGCACATTGCTGTAGAGTATAGCGAGTTGCAGTCTAAGTATACAAGATAGGTGCTTTCTTGATTTGGGTCATAATGTTCGCCCATGTACTTATTGTTGGCTTTAGCATAGCGCGTGGAAATCATGCTTACACCACCTCTAATGGCGTGTTCTATAAACAAATGCATGTCAATGTCACTAAATAACTGTAATTTTATGCCAGTCATTCTAAGGCACGCCTCCCATGTTAGTCCAGGCAATGAGTACTTGTGGACGGGGTCGAGTTTATAATCCTTTAAACTCAAGTCCCTAAATGTCTCAAACACATCAGCCAATAACAACACATCTGTTTTAAGGTATAAATCGTGATATTCTTTTAAATTCTTTATATTAAAATGATTCCATACGTTTTTAGCATGTTCATATTGTGCAGGAGATATACATTCTTTAGTTAGGCTGCTGTAAAATGCCTCTATGGGTGGTAGGGTCTCTAAAAACTTTTCTGGTCCTGTCATGTATTCGTATGGAAATTCGCCCTTGCGTTGTAGTAGTGGATTGTCTATAAATCTAAATGTATTTAAATTGGAAGCTAATTTGCTTAAGGGAAGAGACAGAAAGTTGTAGGAATCCAAAAATACCAAATCATCAACAGAGAACGATATATATTTTTCCATGTCTTTGGCTATGCAATTCAATTTGCGATTGAGTTTTCCCAAGTGTTGCATTATTAAATGACCATCATAGTTTTTAAGGTTGTGGAAGAATATTGGAATTTTCTTGGTTACTTTATAGTTTAAATTGCAAGCGTTGTGGGAGGGTCCTCGGAATTTGCCTGTTAGATGGCAATGGTCGCGCACTTTATCACCCAGTAACAGCTGTTGGCATATGTGGCAGTATTTAGAGTTTTTGAAGGATGCCTCTTGCTTTGGAGTCATTACAAGGGGAACATATACTTCCATCTGACTTTTAATAAAGTCATAGGTTTTAAATAACTTTTCGAAAAATACATCCATTACATTTTCACCGCTGTACAACTCTTCGTAAATAATTTTAGAGTCTCTCACCACAACATAAGCAAATCCAGAAGGCGTGTGTTTGCCGCCGTTTATAAAACATTCGAAATCTGCATAAATCACAAAGGGAGCTTTAAGTTGATATTTGTAATTCGTAAATTGTAGTGTATCTTTTTCAGACATTTGTACTCTTTGAGCATCAAAGGTTTTACAGTGTGTTGTGTGACGTTCCAATATATCTTTGGTGCCAAAATGTTGCAAACAGAACTTGCAAAAATATTTCTTATGGTCATATTTTGTAGAATTAAACATTAACTTATCAAAATCACGAATTAAACAGTAATGTGATTTCCGACCTTGTTGTAGAAGCAGCAGGTTGACGTGCGTATTGCCATTTAGTTTAGTTATTCTCAGTGGATATATTGTTTTTCCTTCAATTCCATATACATTAACACTTATGTTATTTTGTTTTTCAAATTTATCAATGTCGGATATTTTTACGGGATATTTTATGTTTGTCATATTCAACCGGCCCTCATAGGGTTCGTAGTGAACTACTCGATTTGCATTTTCTTTACTATTCCTTGGTCTTAGGCTTGCTAAAACACTCCAGGTGAAACATTTATTATCGGTGTTTTTAATATTTAAAACAGCATGTTTTGATTTTATATTTTCTGGCGTGGGAATGTATGATTTGGGAGTTAGGGGCTTATATTTGTAAACATGCAACTGCCAGTATTTGGTGCGGTCATATATCCATCCACTGCCTTGAGCCTGATACTTGTGCATGGAGGTATCGATTTTTAAAAGTGAATTTTCAATTTGAGTCTTTAGCTGTGCTTTCTCAATTGATAAATTAGTTAAACTTCGAAAATCAGCAATACATTCTTTGTCAATGATTAAATCACCATTATTGTCCACTGAGTGTTTGATGAATTTTACTCTCCTAATAAGAATCCATTTGATGGGTAGAGGACAAGATTGGAGAGTGTCTAATACTTCCGCTGATTCACCGTTAAAAATATACAACTTGTAAGGTTGTTTGTCACATCGTAGGTAGTGTCGTTTCTTGTTCCGAGTGACGACTCTCTTACACACATCACAAGTATTATGTTTTTCTAGCATGTGAATTTTAAAATTTGTATTATCAAATATTTGATGACATATTTTACAAATATTAGGAATAATTTTGTGAATGTTACGATAGTGTCTGATTAAATTGCTTTTTTGGAGCAAGACGTGGAGCACTGAGCACAGGTCAACATTTTTTGTTGGAATGAGGGTGGTGATTTTGTGGGCTTCTATATATATCCTTGGTTGAAAATTTTAAAATTTTATCTTTTTTAAATAATAAAAACATATTTTTTAGCTCTAAAATAAGACATTTTTGCAGTTTAATTACTGCAAATATTAAAAAAATTCCAATTTGGTCATACAATATTATTTTTTACATACACATTTTAGGTATTAATACACATTTGGAAATGGTGAATTGGAGATTTACAAATATTAGGCTATTTCAATTATGGATTAACAGTTGTCCCTAAAGACATCACACCGTTGCTAACACTCACAGAGTCCTAGGAGGTGGTGGCACGGAGGTGCGGTGAGCCGGTGGCGCGGAGGTGCGGTGAGCCGGTGATGTCATGCGGTCGCTGGAGTGTGGTGACGTCCGGTGGTCGAGGTCACTGGTGTAGAACAACGGTGTTGGTGGCTCCTTATATACACCTCGATTTTCAATTTGGAAATTACCTCACATTGAGAGGATTTCCAGGAAATTACTGGTAAGTGGAAAGTCTGGTCAAAGTGTCACGCAACAATCCGTTAGTGTGTTAATGTGTCGCAAGCGCACTTTCGCTCTCGGGAGAGTGTCGGTGAATGGTGTTGCACGTGAAAGCGGCGGATGTGCGTGCAGCGGATGTTTTAATCAGTTGGCAGTTCGACCGTAATAGTTGGGATTAAAACACCAAGTTTTGGCGGCAGTTGGGATTAAAACACCAAAAACAAATCAGACACCAGAGTTTTTAAAAAGAGGAGGGACAATATATTTATGGCAGGGGTATATTTAATATAGGCCAGCGGGCGGGAGCTCTATAGGCGGGAGCTGGCGTCGGTGCAAAAACGGCTCCCCATAAGAATAACATGGGGAAAAAGCGCCGGAAGTGATGTTAAACCGCTGTTTACCCACTACTACTGTATACTGTATGGAGCTGGCCCGAGTTGGCCTGATGGCCAGCTGGTGGACCAATCTGTATACTGTATGGAGCTGGCCCGAGTTGGCCTGATGGCCAGTTAGTGGACCAATCTCTATACTGTATGAGCTGGCCCGAGTTGGCCTGATGGCCAGCTGGTGAACCAATCGATTGTTGGAAAGTTATCCCCACCGCAATCATCCCTTGCTTATGTAATTGGACAAAGTGATTTGATTTGTTTTGATTGCAAAATTTAATTTTGATTTTGATTTTAAATTTTTTTTGCAAGATTGAATCTCAGCTAATAGACACCATTACATATTACTGATAGTTTCTTGTTTGGCTATGTTAACTAACAGTGTGCGAACGGTGAACTCAACTCTCAACTCTTTGTTTAATACCTGACCATCCAGTCATCTCCATACAGTACGTCAAATTTAACATTTAATATATCAAGAAACATATATAATAACAACATACACAGCAATGTTTGGTGTGTATTGTGTCAAGGGCCTATATAGAATGGTTCGTTTAAATAAAAATGGCCTTTTAGCGAATTTCCCCTAGAGGGAAGAAGCTATTACCGTAGTCAGCATGGGCCCGGGACCATGACAACTTTTCATTTTGAGTTCCCCAGACCCCAAAAACACCATTCGTTCGAAACTGTATTTATTATATGTATGTATAGTATATATGTATGTATGTATATATAAATGGATGTATGTATATATAAATATGTGTGTGTGTGTGTGTGTGTGTGTGTGTGTGTGTGTGTGTGTGTGTGTGTGTGTGTGTGTGTGTGTGTGTGTGTGTGTGTGTGTGTGTGTGTGTGTGTGTGGGTGAGATAACTCTCGTAAAAATTGTCCGATTTTGATGAAATTAGATACAAATGTGTAAAGCAACATTTATAACGTTAAGTTCGAAAACCAGCCAGGTCGCTCCATCCAAAGGGGTATTTTTGGGCGGTTTTGTACCCCAAAAATGAGTTTTTTTAAGTTTGTATATGTAATATTTTAAAAAGTCAAATTTTAGTTCTCACCATTGGATTCAGCTTTTAAAAAACACAATTTGGTGTTTGATCATTTCTCTACGTCAATTGGTTACAGAGATATTGAAAGTGCTAAACACAGAACGTTGTCCAATGCTATTCTTATGGAGAATAAGGACAAAATTATATCTCGCTTGGTTTTGGTCTATTGTTATTTGCACAAAAAATCAATTTTTACTGATAATTCCCGTAGCAGCAAACCTGCGTACTCAGCCCCCATGTTATTCTTATGGAGGATAAGTAAAATGAAATTGTCCCCTTAATTATGAACATAAATTAATAAAACTTGGTATGTGGCTTCACCTTATTGTGTTTTTGAAATTTTCATCCCTAGTATATTAATATTTTCATCCCCCATGTTATTCTTATGGAGAAAAATCAAAATGGTATATTCACGCTTATTTATGAATGTATATTGATGGAACTTGGTATGTGGTTTCAACTAGGTGATTTATATTGATATTTGCATGAAAACCCATATTTTGTGTTCCTTGTTGCAGCAAACCTGCTTACTGAGCCCCCATGTAATTCTTATGGAGAATAATTAAAATATTATGTGTTGCTTATTTATTAATGAATATTGATGAAACTTGGTATGTGGCTTCAGCTAGTTGAATTCTTCACTAACGTAGTCTTCCGTCGAACTGCACTCACTGACACTGATGGTCGCAGGAGCATGCTTTCGGCACATCGGCATCTTCAGCTCAAGATGAAGATGCCAATGTATCGAAAGCATGCTCCTGCGACCATCAGTGTCAGTGAGTGCAGTTCGACGGAAGACGACGTTAGTGAAGTCATCGACTGTACTGCACGGCTCAATTCAACAATGGATAGTTGAATTCTATTTATTTGCATAAAAACCAATTTGTTTTGTTCCTTGCTTCGGCAAACCTGCGTACTCATTCCCAATGTCATTCTTATGGAGAATAATTAAAATTGTATACATCGCTTTTTTGTGAATTTATTTTTATGAAACTTGGTATGCGGCTCAATGTGGTATTAATACATATCTTATGCATTTTAAATTCGCTGAGTACGCAGGTTTGCTGTGATGGGGGTATTTAAACAAGTAACCGTCTCAAATATTTTGTTTATTTAATATTTACACTCTCCCACCTCTACCATCCAAAAAATCACAGATAAAAAGCTCAGTATCATCTTATTTATACTTTTACAATCGATTATACTACCAGTGTTCCCAGATAAGCACAATTTCTCATTTATACAACATGTGAAGAAGTATTTATCCTTCAGATTACACTTTTCAATAAACAAAATATGGAGAATCTTATTAACAATTATTTTAAGTATTTATGACGTATTCCACATCTCCGCAAAAATGTAACAGAAATGTTCTATTTGTGGCATATAAAGTTATAAATAGAATACATTTTTTACCGATGGATCAAAGCATGGTTTTTATAATTTAAATATTACAAAATAACGATTCATGTTAATGTTTAGGTGTGGTACAATGCTATTAAACAATCTGTATGTATCCTTTTCGACACAACCGTTCACTGCAATTCCCTCGCTATTGCACCGTCAAGATATGTCCATCTCGTTCAATTGAGGCAACTTAAATGAGTTTTCTTTTGTTCTAAACCATTTCCTCTGAGACAAAACTAATTTAAGTTATCTTTTTGGCCAACTTTTGACAAAAGGTTTAGGAGGAAATACGACCTCTCTTAATTCCTTTAGTGAGATATTTGTAGTAATAAGAATGTAACAGAGAGGAGGCTCAGCTGATAAAAATGTGTTTATACTAGAAGCGAAATAACCTAATCTAGTATCTGGATGATTTTATCGTCAGAATTCGCGTATTTGAAATAGAACAATTATAATAAACGTTTAAAACTACATTCGTTCATCGTTTAGAATTTGATGGAATCCTCCAGTTATGTTTCATGACATATTAAAAGTTTAGAATTTGATGGAATCCTCCAGTTATGTTTCATGACATATTAAAATATATGTATGTTTAAAATGCTTTCCAAAACCATTTATTTAAGTATATCTATGATTTCCTATAGTGTAAATTATATTTTGTGTCTAACTAACTCTTTATTCTACAGGGATTAAATCAAATACCACAGACTAGTTTTCCCCTGAATTATTTTATATCTCAACTCCGTTACTAGTGTTACACAATAACTTATTTCAAAACCAGCTGCTGATGTAACTTTATTTCGTGGACTTACTTTTAAAATTGTATCTAATGTTACAAAATTCAGCAGTGAATTCTACAGTATAGGAAAATTATTAAAACAGAATTGTGTTCTGCTTGAATTTGGCTACGTTTATCTGGTCATCATCTTCATTTCTAACATTATTGTTAATCAAACTCTTGAACTGATGGGATAAATTTTGTTTCAATTCGTCGAGGGTGACTTTACGGATCTAAACCACAAATTATAGTTCCATCAAAACTGATGTGGTCTTGTACACTTTATTAAACAGAATAATCATGACTGACCTTTTTAATGCAATAAAATACTACTTTTGAATGCAAATAAAAATATTAGTATTACTAATACTTTCTGTAGACCGTTTGCTCACTCAAATCCCGAGGTTAGGGGTCCAGCAAGCCAGCATCGTTGCGAAGTGTCGCGCATCGTTGCGAAGCACCTTGGTGCAGCCGTTTTTTTCCGCGTACGGACAGCCTGTTTAATTTGGTTGCATAAAACAAACGGTTCCCGACAAACATGACGGAGCAAAAATGTCACACAAGGCTTGTTTCCGTCATTTTTCTCCCTCAGTGTGTGGCCAGCTATTCAATTTGTGTTTTTATTTATATCCCGCTTATAACATAAGCCCTTGTCGAAACTGGTTAGGGAATAACGACTTGCAACACCATAAAAATCAACGTGTACCGATTATACATCAGCTGTAATAAGATATTTTTATCATAAAAACAACCAAAACACAAATTTGTTTAGCCGATGGTGAGAGTGCAAGGACTGTGATTGGTTAACTTCCTCTCCAGGTAATATTAGAGAGGGGCCCCTGCCATTTTACATCCCTCCCACATCCCACAGTATATCAAAAAGGGAAAATTTCTTAAAGATGAACGTTGGGTAATATAAGCCTAATTTTACTACAAGTGAATTTGTTTGTTCTTACTAACGTAATATAAAAAGTTTGGCCACTTTCAATTTAATTTTGTTTGAATTTTAAAACCCTGAACGTTTTTCGTGAGGCATAATGCTATTGCTTTTAAAGCGATACACTCTTCTTCCCGGTACAATATCCACAGCAAGTCCGGTGAATGAATCTTTCATGAGTGAAGTCGGGAACTGATTTGAATTTCCAGAGTTTACCTGAAACTTTGTTCGGCAGATTTCCTTTGTTCTCTGGAACGTTAAAGCAGTCATTACCATATACGGGTGCTTTACAACTTAGTACCTCAGCCTTGTTTATATTTTAGTCCGCTTTAAAATAAACAACTAGATACGTTAAAATTAATTTGTATATCAAATCAAATATCCTTTATTACCGTGAAACATAAATATATGCATTGGCTTGCGTCAATATAGATTCAAACAAGAAAATAAAAATAAAAGTCTTAATATAATCTTAATAAATTATATTTCTTGTACTGTAATACAATAAATACAGTTCAATAACGTACATTTATGTGCATATGAACTTTTCTTGAGTTTAAATTAAATTATTTACAAAATAAACACTGAATGTTCGTTTATCGACACATTTTGATAAACGTTTCATTCAAAATGCATTGACAAAATTAATTGTATGACGTTTCCCGTCGACGCATAATCAAATGAGTTAAATTGTATATTTCATAGATAAATAATTTTGGTGTGGGTCATGAAACCTCATTTGAGTTGAATATTTTGATGATCCCCTTTCGTAATACGTGTATTATTTGATGAGTGATGGATTAAAAATTAATTTTGATTTTATTATATTGCATAAAGACGGGTTGGTAAAATATTTTATGAACTTCTATCAGATAAATCATTTAGTATGTGGAAATGAAAATGAAAATAAACATAAACTATGAGGATGCCTACTGCTTTTATCATTAATTGCATGATTATTATAACATAATTTACGGAAACATCTTACAATTTCGGTTATAAGTCTCTACAATTAATTTCGTGGTATTTAGGTTTATGATTATACTAGCTGATACCCGCGGCTTCACTCGTGATAAATTGAAAGACATTAAAAATAATGCATAACTGACCTGAACAGCACTATCGAATCTTTGTTTATTTTTACGATCTGATTTCCTTTAACCTAACTGACAAACAACAACAGCTGGTAATTTTATGATACCCTTCCATAAGATTTGCATTGGAACTTACAGGACCCGGGGGATGGAGCCCTAAGCTTTGATGTAGACATTATCAGGTCTATATGTTAATGTAAGTTATGTTTATGCAAAATTTAATCGGTCCAGTATTTTATGCGTGATGGAACTTCAAATATCCATACATCCAAACAAAAATCCAAACTTTCACATTTATATTATTAGTATAATTCTGGTTTCATGAGTTAATGTTAACTATTTGTCCTGTTGCTCGAATCCGAACAAGTTAATTCAACCCAACTAAATGTTTATTCAGTTGTAAACAAACATAACAAAACAACTGATATTAAAACGGATGATCTTTCACAATACGTAGTTTAGACTTCCGCCGTTAGATAGCGCTACTATTCCGAAAATTCAGCCCTTTACTGTATTTAAATGATGACCTTTCTTAAAGTTCTATGACGTATTGGCAAATTTGCGTAAAAATACCTTTAATTTGAAACCTCAAACGTTAAAATCCGTCAAGGGGTTATCAAGACTGTGAGGAAAGAACTTATACTTGAAAATCACTCTAGAAGTTGTTCGTAATATTTTAAGTCATAATACTGTTTACTGTGTTATAATATTTAAGTCATACTAGCGCATTGGGAACACAATAAAGTGATGAGGTTCCAGCTTAAACGTTCAGGTAAAAGCTTCAGGAGTCGCTGGCGTAGTTGTCAAGGCAACGAACCACGAACCATGGCGGCAGAACTGTTTTGGGTTCGTATCCCAGGCCTGGCATGTAAGTTTTATCGGAGTGTGAAACTCGTACTGTAACGGCTCTCCCCTTTCTTTGCTGGAAACGGTGCACACACAAATCTATAGCCTATGTGGGTGAGCAAAGTAAGACAAATACCCCCGTCGCAGCAAACCTGCAGACTCAGCGAATTTCCAATGCATAATATTTGTCTGAATTCCACATAAAGCCGCAAACCAAGTTTCATAAAAATATATTCACATATAAGCAATTTTAATTATTCTCTATAAGAATAACATTGGTAATGAGTATGTAGGTTTGCTGAAACAAGGAACAGAAACAATTGGTTTTTATGCAAATATAAATAGAATTTAACTAGGCGAAGCCACATACCAAGTTTCATCGATATTCAATCATAAATAAGCGATATATGACATTCTAGTTATTCTCCATAAGAATAACATGGGGCTGAGAAAGCAGGTTTGCTGCAACAAGGAACAGAAAAATGGGTTTTTATATTATTATCAATATAACTCAACCAAGTGAAGCTACATACCAAGTTTTATTAATTTATGTTCATAATTAAGGGAGTCAGTACATTTTACTTATTCTCCATAAGAATAACATGGGGGCTGAGTACGCAGGTTTGCTGCTACGGGAATAATCAACAAAAAATCAATTTTTTGTGCAAATATCAATATACCAGTACTACTTGAAGCCACATACCAAGTTTCATCAACATACATTCATAAATAATCGAGATATCAAATTTTATTTATTCTCCATAAGGATAACATTGGACAACGTACTGTGTTTAGCACTTTGAATATCTCTGCAACGGTTGGGCGTAGAATCACAATTTAAACACCAAAATGATTTTTTTGTGGAACTGAACAGATTGGTAAAAGCAAATGTGAAGTTTACATTAAAATAAACTGAGGAAAAGCCAAAAACCTTTTTCCCATAAGATTAACATGGGAGATTTTATGACCAGGTTTTTTTGGATTTTCTCCGCAACCACTTAACCTAGGTTAATAATTCAAAATACTAAATTATTTGTTTTTTTAAGCTCTATAACATGGTCAAAACCAAAATTAAGTTTTTTAAAAATTTTAGGGTGATAATGCAAAAAACTGATTTTTGGAAAATTTAAAACCCCCATAAACCCCCCTTCCCATGGTCCGATTTTTCTGGTTTTCGAACTTAAAGTCATGAATGTTATTTTACACATTTGAGCCAAATTTCATCAAAATCGGACGTTTTTTACTCAAGTTATCGTGTTAACGGACACATATATAGATATATATATATATATATATATATATATATAGATATATATAGATATATATATATATAGATATATAAATTTTAACGAATAGTGTTTTTGGCATCTGGGGACCTCAAAACAAAAAGTTATCATAGTCTCGGGCTTAAGTCTTACCATGAGACCTATGGTAATAGCTTCTTCCCTATAGGAGAAATTCGCTAAAAGAGGCTGCCAACCTCTTTGAAAAAAGTCGCGAGGTTTGGCAACATCCTCTAGTCTCACTCTATATTTGCATAGTTTTTAGTAGTAGTTTTATTAGTTATAAGGTCAAAATAGAATTCCTATGTCAAACTATAGTTCTAATGTCACTGTAAAGTAATCAGAATGAAATATTACTCAAGAGTCCTCAGGTTGTAACACCGTCTTTGGAAATACTTTAATACTTGAATAATTTATTTTTTGTAAGACTGAATCAATAACTAACGGCCAACAAAAATCATAAATCTTCAATTATGCGTTTAAGTACGAAATAATCCAGGGCTAAGCGCATGTTAATCAGATCAGAGCCCTCAGGTGGGCCGTTGATCTCGTGCCGTTGAACCCTCATAAAAACTTAATTTTAATATGTAATTAAACTGGGACAGTGTGTTTATTATCTCATTAATAATACCATGATATATCAACTTCGTGGATTTTAATCTACCAGCTCATAGTTCAACATCCACAACAATTTTGAAAACTATATTTTTGTGAATTGTTTTGTTTTGTTTTAACCTAGATTTGTATTGAATCAGTTGTCATTAACAATTGTGTCTACATATATAAAATATGGTGCAGAAAATATACTGACCCACCACTCATATTGTGATCGAGAGGAATATCCGTATTTAAGGCTCAACTTCGTCTCTAATTTCTGAAACACTCCTAAATTAAACATAAACTACTGACAATTTACAGCATTTCCATCACTCTGTATTTGAAAATAGCCATGCAGCTGAGATCTACAAAATATTATCGATCTCCAACGGGTTGTTTTATTGATTGGGAAGGCGATAATGACGTCACGACAATATGAAACGGAACGACCATAACCACCGAATCATCAACCGACCAACCGATTGTTTGTTTTATCGAATGAATCGTTGCTCACTGCCTGATGTATTGTAACTTTCGGCTAAGGCGGCAGGCCTCGGTAGCCCAGTGGATACGACGTCAGATCCACGATCGTGCGGTCCCGTGTTCATTTCTCACTTTTGATGTTTACTTTTTAAAATATGAAATGTTTTTTAAAGATTACTTTAATTTGTTCGGGGTTAAATCTCACTTTTTTTGTTAACTTTTTTAGGTTTGACTTTTATTTACTTATACTAATCCCTTTATTTGTAATTATGTTGCACAACGAACAGCCACCATACAGCGCTCTGCGGAGTTAGGTTAAGTTAGGTTACTATAATTTTGTCGTGAACTGCAACCTAGTTGTTTGTTCACGTACATCCATTTTTAGATCCAATTTAACACTGTATTCACAACTTTTGATTTAACTTATATCTGCTTGAATTTTAATCGAATCACCATTTATGCTTTTCCACCACAAAACAATAACAATCGTAATTGAAAGTTCATTCGATAAAACAAACAAACAATCGGTTGATGATTGGGTGGTTCTGGTCGTTCCGTTTCATCTTGTCGTGACGTCATTATCGCCTTCCCAATCGATAAAACAACCGGTTGGTAAAATTGTTCGATATCGACCAAACAACCTCTAAATTTTGTAGGCGAAAAAGTGCTCACCTGCAACGTAACGAATAATGATCAGCTATCTTTGCCTGTCCTAAAAATTACTTTTCCTGTCCCAAACAAAACTTTTCCTGACCAAAACATTTGAAGTTCCCGTTTTACTCAAAAAGAGCACCAGTGTGATTTCGTTATTTTTGACGACTCTGTGTTCAAACAGCTGACTTTAATACTAACATGAATTGTAAAACCATGTTTTGTTTTTGCTTATAGACAATTACTAGACTATGAAATATCAGATAATTTTTGTAAGTTTAGAGTGGTTATTTGCATCGTAATGAAAAGTATCGTTCACTAATCGTTGCAAAAGTCCTATTTCGAGGCTCCTTCGCCTCGCGCTTATAATGCTATTTTTCCCCAAAATAGGTCACTTTCGTGACTAGTAGTGAATTATAATATTTAGTTAAAACTTGAAAGATTCAACACCACTTTTCCAAGTTTAACTCAGTGAAAACTAAAACTGCAAAAGGTCAACGTTGTTGGTTTCAGGTGCTACTTCATCATGAGTTCTTGAATCATCTTTATATTCAATATAAAAATCTTTCGTAATATCAACCGTTTAGCATGTGAATTAATAAGGGCTTTAGAACTTTCACTTCCCACAGTATTCCTTCTCCATCAAACGTCCTGAAGTCACATCAAACTCTAATGTATGCAGACTACTCGTAAGGAATTGGAGGTTTTTTGTAGTTCTGATAAAGAATAGAAAGGATGGTGAGAGGGAAGTGACAAACGGCAGGCACACAAGGACTTTGTGGCGTCTCTTTGTCTGAAATAGTCTTTCTTCTTTTGTTTAACGTGACGTTTTGCTATGAAACAGGAACAGTGTTTCTGTCGTTAGACTATCAAATGTCAAAAGATAAGTATACGCGTCCTTTTTAAGCAAAATAGGTACCTTATTTTTAGGATACCTATGTTATAAACAGCCTATACATTTAAAAAAATATATCAATGACATTTTATTTTAAGCCTATAAAAACCCTTCATGAAAAGAGTGCAGCTGAAATTATGGTCATAATATATTTATGAACCTGCTTATAATCAAAACTTACATAAAACTATATAATGTTTTTTTGCCCATTGAAAAGTTATTATACTAAAATTATTATACATTTCTACGTAATACAATTACTAAACGTAAAAATTCCAAAAAGTTTTTATCGTGAGCCATCTTCCGATTGTATTAAAGTAGTAACTTCCGCTAGGGGCTTAAAGGCTTTCTTCTTGCCCTCCAGTGAAATTTTGTTTCCGTTTATTTTTACCAAAGTAATTTTGAATAAAATGAATTTGTTATTACTTAGGCTATTTACAAAATCAATAGTGGTAAAATGATATATAGAAATCCCTACATTCTTTTAATAACGATAACTAATTGAGATGATCTTTAATATCTTTATTTAGCCAGAAAATCAATTTACAGATCTAGTCACATTTTTTGAAACCCCTATATGATGAAAACCGATTTGTTTGTTACACCATTATGTGTGACTAACAATTGACATTTGTCTCTTTTTTGTAAGTAGAAGCTGTACATTCTCAAGAAGTTGTAATATTGAATTGTTTCGAAACAACGACTTACCACACGACAACAGCTCAGAGGTGGCCCTGAGCCTATACAGTAATTCAGGTGTAGAAGGGAGCTGGTTCGATCCGATTAACAACTAAGAAACCTTCCACCATTGGTCACCATTGTCTTCCTTATGTGATCATATAGAAGGGGCTATACACGTATTACGTAACGCATTTTTCGTCATTTCAACCCCTCCCCCTCCACCACAAATACACCGTAACACCTGAGCATACCCCCCAATTCTCATGTACTTCTTACTCTCCTTTACTCCTCTTTTTTTCTTAATTAAAACTTTTGAGATTCAGACAAGAAAATAAACTATCCCAGCTAAAACGTAACAAATAAAATTAATAACTGTCATTAATTCAAAACAAAAATGTAGTAATAAATTTAAAAATTAATTAATTAATTAAAACGTAGTAAAACCCTAAATCAGATCGTAATACTGAAGTTTATTTTGATCTTCTAGCATTGTATTAAAATATGTCAGTTACGTAGAGTTGAGTTAGACCCACCCCCTCCACAATATAACCGGAGTTTACGCTACTATGTACCCTCTCCCCCCCTTTAAGTGCGTTACGTAACATGTGCATGGTCCCTAACGCCGTTAAGGCACCTCAGTTGCCTTTCGATAACAGGCATTCGTGATTGTTTGTTTCTTTAGAAACTCATATAAACGCAACATATTTGTACACTAGTTTAGTTATTCTCACTTAGGTTTTTTTTATTTTAATAAGTCAATTATGTTATTTTAGAATTGTGTGATATGATAAAGCAGGCTCAACACTTCAATGATGTTTCTTGACTGTCTACTGCAAAAATATAGCAACAGCAGGAAAGTAATTAGTTTGAATTAATCCGACTCTTTCTCCGACCTAACAACGCCTTATTCTTAGTTTTCTTCGTAATTGTTTTTATTAACGTTACTTATTTTTATTTTGGTTAAAACTGTAATTTTCATTTATAAATCATGTTTTATATAGTAATTTGATAGAAGTTCTACATAATGTTTAGACTTTTTTTAATACATTGGATAAAATTGTATTTCTCAAATAGAAATCGAATTGTTATCTAGTAATTTAAATTAATATACGATCGACTATATTCTGTGTATAATTGAAAATTAATTATGTAAATCTGCTTAGTCCTAAATGCTACAAATTTAAATATAAAAATGTAAGATTAATATCTCATTTGTTAGGATCAAAGTGAACTCACATGACCCTCAAAGTTGGCAATTATCAATGTCTCCTGAGCTGTCTGTTGAATGCCAAAATGTCAGTGAGCTTATATTACACGTTTAGACACGGTATATTGTGCAGGTTGCTCACAAGGAGGAATAATTACAGGAACTGATAATTGGCCCATTACTCTCGAGCCTTTATTAGCAGCCAAATGATATTTTTCAACTTAATCTTATCTTTATATTGGTTGCAAAACCTATACATTATTTGTGGATAAAAAATCAATTTGTAATTGTTATAATGTTTGCACATATTTGGAGTGGAGAGTGTACTCTTGTCTCTGAAAATATTTCCACTGTAAGAAAATTAGTTTATTGAAGGAACATCATGTATGGCAGCATATGAGATTGGATTACTGGATTATGAAACCTCCGTAGAGCAATTCTTTTCTTGTTATTTATCAGTCTTTATTATAAACTAGACTAAACTGATCATTGGTCTTTCCTTGCACGATGAGAGAGGTTTTACACAGGAGGGTGTCACTCCTCATGAAGTATGACGAGGTATGAGTCTGCGACGCCGCGCCGGGAGATTAGTGTTAATCTTCCTTGCCAAATTTCTTTCTTTTACTTATGTAAAAGTAAAATCTAATCTCCATTCGAATTTTCCGGAAACCGAAATTAGGTCTCGTCTGTAGACTAGTTTATGGTAATTGTTTTAAATTTTAGTCTTAAAAGGCTGGATAGCGTAGAGGTAAGAGCGCACGATTCAAACGGTTAGGTTTACCAGATCGATGCTGAGGAAAATCGAAGAAATTGGTTAAAGCTTGAAACTAGATCCAGCCGTTATTGGTAATTGGGCTAGTAAATGACCCTTACTAAATAATCAGATGATCTTAGTCTGCAACAAGGCTCACAAGGCATCTCCCTCATTTTCATACTTTAAATTACTCATTCAAATCTTTATTGCAACAAACATTTACTATCATACAACGAATTTTCTGACAACATTTGTTTAGCATCCATTTTTGAATTCATGTCTATATTAGATTTTATTTTACTTGATTCACTATTTTTCCACCAGCATAATGAAGAGATTTTTCAAACAAAGTTGGTCTGTCAATCTTATACAGCACGTTATTAATATTTCTGGTAGGCTATTATATTTTGAAATATGTTGATCGTTTGAATTACTCTTGATTTGTAAGTAAAACCTTAATAATTCAAAAACATTCGAGCCAAATACTGTTATTATTTTTGTTTTTGCTTGATAATCATAACATGGTTCATCAAATGGATTATTATTAACGAGATCGCACGCGGCACGCAACGTGAGGGAAGTGAATTTCCGCATTAAAACCTTAAAAAGATCAAATAAATGGTTTAAACCAACGCTATTAACATTTTTTTGAAAATTGAAAAGTGTTATTTTTTAGCTGTTCTGATGCTCCTGGTTGTATTTAAATTCACTAATAGGATGCCAATGTTGTACATTATAAAGTTAGAAGGAGGTAAAGTCGGGATAACAAGTTGGTATAGGGGTATTGGGGGGGGGGATAAAACGATATTACAGTAAAGAAAACTGGTTTTTCCAGTGTAAAATTCCCATAAGACAACGTACTGTATTTTTAAAATAGACATTTTCTTTAATAACGGTAAGTACTTATACTAGAATGATGAGGGAGAGCTTAAAATCTTTGGCTTTTTACGTACAATAATGTAATGTGCAATAAGTGAACGTTCGGGGCTTTTCTGACCCTTCTTTGGCCCAAAAACTCAAAATTTGAAAACTTAAATTCCCCAAAAAAGGGGATTAGAGTTTTCCGATTGTTTTTCCCAACGAATTTGTCCAACTGATTATAAAAAGGAATGTCTCTACCAATTTGAACTAAATCGGACAAAAATTGCGACCGCTAGAGTGCGAACACACACACACACACACACACACACACACACACACACACACACACACACACATATATATATATATATATATAAAGTTTTTATAGACCCTTCAAAACGTGTTCAGGGGGTCACGTTAGGAACTTTTATGGTGGTCCCGGGCTTAAGTCTCACCGTGCGGGTCATGCTAATAGTTCACTTTTCCATAGGAAATTCACTAATAATGCTTGTTTTTTACTATGGAACAATTTGATATTATTTTGCATGCATGTTCCAGGCCAATTAATAAAACAATATGTATTTTGTAAATACACGTGTTATAGTTGCACCTCCGCCCGGCGCCGCGCCTGCGTGGCGTCATTAATAGTGATTTAGTGACACGTTTTATGAAACGTTACGTTGCTTACATCTGTCCTCAACTCATAAGCAAATCAAAGTGATTTACTACAGTTTGACGTACTTGATTTTGAAGATTGCACCCAACGATGTCAAAACTCGAGTAAGTCATGAGCTATTGTAACATTCTTTCAACGACTGCATCAATTATGGGACAAACAATCAATTTTAAAATATTGATAATTTGTTTACTTTTCCAAACAACCGATTAAGAAGGTTTTTTTCTTTCGGTCTTCTCACGTCACTGCACCTCAAATTTATGTGGATATTTAATTGAAATGCTGCCTTTTTGTGGCCAAGCCTATTATCAAAGGTTTAAATTGAACTTTATAGTAATTAATACAGGAAGTCCTAATCAATACAGTTAGGCCACTTGAAAAGTGACATTTTCGGAAAACTTGTGTGAGTTAGGTGCAACAAATGGTTTGAATTGCCAGACAATTACTAGCCCCCACTACTTTGTGTTCGCTGCACCGATCAAAGCTACAGCTTCTATAGTTTACTTTCGTATAACCTACAATTAAAATCAAACATAAACAGCCCCTGTTTAGTTCCACTTCATACAGTGGCTCGCTGTATGCATTACGTTTCGGAAATGTATTTGGGGTGCACTCAAAACGAAACATATGCGGTGATAATTGTTGTATTTGCTTTGCATTACTACTGCAAATTAATTCGTAAAATTTCAGATTTTGAAAGATTTTAATAAAAAATCCATAAATGTTATAATATTGTACAAATTCATTTTATAGTTTTAAGCTAAAAAAAAGATTAAAATTAAAAATTAAAAAAGCAGATCATAATAATAAATAGAAGAGAAAATATGTTTGGTCACATTTATGCAATTTAAAACATTTATTGATAAGCAAGAGTATAAGAGAAATGTTGTTAACTAATATAAAATTGTAAAGCGTTTTCTGAGACAGAGGGAGGACTTTGTCGCTGCAATATTTTATAAAGGCTCAGCATCTGCCGCCATACTACAGTTAAGATTATTAACACGTTTTTCCTACATTTCCTCAGCAACTAGTGTAAGAACGTTTTTATTAAACAACCAGAGCAGTTTTATGACTACTTGAGGAAACTAAATAAGAATATAAATATATACACGAAGATTTGTTTTTTATTTTTTTATTTTATTAGTGAATTTCCTTTGGAAAGTGAACTATTAGCATGACCCGCACGGTGAAACTTAAACCCGGGACCACTATAGAAGTTCCTGACGTGACCCCTTGAACACGTTTTGGGGGTTCGTTCAAAATTGTACATATATGTGTATATATATACATATATATATATATATATGTATATATATATATGTATATATATATATATATATATGTGTGTGTGTGTGTGTGTGTTTGCACTCTAGCGGTCGCATTTTTTGTCCGATTTACTTCAAATTTGGTAGGGACATTCCTTTATGTAATCAGTTGGACAAGTTCGTTGGGCAAAACAATCGGAAAACTCTAAAACCCTTTTTTGGGGATTAACCTTTCAAATTTCGAGTTTTTTGGCCCAAAAAGGGTCAGAAAAGTTCCGTATGTAAAATTAATGCATGTAAAAAGATGGGAATTAGTAAGGCGAAAGTTTTAAGCCCTCTCTCGTCATTCTAGAATACATATTTACCGAGTTATTAAAGAAAATGTGTTTCGACTTAACACAGTACGTTGTCTTATGGGGGTTTTACATTACAAATGCATGTTATTCATTTGTTGGTGTACTTTTATCATCCCCAGCAACCTTACGCCTCTTTTGAAGCCTGTTTCGCCTTCTCCTAACATTATAATGCGTAAAATTGTATTCCCAGATTTGCAGGTAAGTGAAACCAGGAGCATCAGAACAGCCAAAAAATCACTGTTTTCAGATTTCAATAAAAATTGGAATAGATGTATGTTTTTACACTGATTTTTAGTTTTAAAAGTTTGTATGTGGAAATTCATTTCCCTCACGTCAGCGTGCTGCGTGCGAACTCGTTTATGAGGTAGTTTTGTCCGTAATATCTGGGTCTACTTCTTCCCTCACGTCAGCGTGCTGCGTGCGAACTCGTTTATGAGGTAGTTTTGTCCGTAATATCTGGGTCTACTTCTTCCCTCACGTCAGCGTGCTGCGTGCGAACTCGTTTATGAGGTAGTTTTGTCCGTAATATCTGGGTCTACTTCTTCCCTCACGTCAGCGTGCTGCGTGCGAACTCGTTTATGAGGTAGTTTTGTCCGTAATATCTGGGTCTACTTCTTCCCTCACGTCAGCGTGCTGCGTGCGAACTCGTTTATGAGGTAGTTTTGCCCGTAATATCTGGGTCTACTTCTTCCCTCACGTCAGCGTGCTGCGTGCGAACTCGTTTATGAGGTAGTTTTGTCCGTAATATCTGGGTCTAATTCTTCCCTCTCTCTTTAGTTCTAGACTTCTTTGTGGAAATTTAAATTGTATAAGGTATACAATTTAAATTTATTCTCAATAGTGTGAGCAAGGTGTTCACAATAATTATAATCTCTGTCTTTCCCTGCATAGCTTGCACTCAGATAGGTATATACACGACTTAAAAATAAATCTGCACTACGTCATAAATATACTGTATATATACTGTACGTGATAAATAAGTAATGACAACACAGCGTTCCCGCATGATTTATATTTTATAGCGTTGCAACTCCCGCGATAAACATTAACATTCCCGCGTTGAATAAAACTGTAGCACCGAGCTAAAGAATATTAAGTTGCACAAAGAACAGATTTGTTTGGTCACGTTACAGGCTTTAATTTTCCATTCCAGCGGACAACATGAAACAAGTTCGTAGCTTGGTTTAAAGAGCATAAACAACAATCTTGGACAATTTAAACAATATTTTAGGCCATTATTTGACCATCATAACCACATTAAACAGCATTAACTACCAACTGTATGTCCCAGAAAACATAATTTATTACTAGCATTAGAGTAATTATATCAGAGTATTATTATGTTTGAGTATGTATCAATTATTAAAAAGAAAACACATAGTTGATCTATTTACTTGACAATAGTGACGTTCAACATAACACTGTAAATATTGCTTTGTCGGGCTTGTTGTGTTGTGTTGTCTTTGTTGGAGTGCGAAGTAATATCAGACGTTGTTGTGGCTCGGTTCCCTACAAAGGGCTTCACAGACAACAACAAACTAAACGTCAAACTTCTGCATTCTGCTTACTCAACTATGGCTATAGTACTACGTGAAATAAACAGGTGGATTTTGGTCTTCATAATCCGGTTCTATTCGTTTTTAGAAATTAAACATATTTCAATAATATTTTGATCTAGTAAGATTAAAATCTCTTTTAATTGTTCTTTTTGATCGGTCCAGTCGGTCTTATGGGGTTGGATAACACCCAACTCTTTAATTTTCACAGTTGATTAATCTTTATATCTTATCACAGTTGAAAAATAGTATTTCTAAAGGGTGAGATTTTGTCGGTAGGTCATTAATATAAGATTTTAAATGTTTTGACAACAAAAGTAGTTTTATTCAAAAGACGACTTGAAACTAAACTCGCAACCTAATTAAACTCGCATTCACTATCCTTCTACAATCTGTTTAACATTAGATTTATACTCAAACTACTCACTTACTCATACTACAAAAACATTGAGAACTGAGTGGTTCGAATTTTCAAATATTTGCATTTGTAATATTATGCCAGCCGTAAAATAAACATTTACTCCTATTGTAGTCAGCGCCTTTACGCCAAACAAATAGAGCGGGATTGTTTGCGCCAACTGACACGGTACTTCATCCGATTGTGGCATTGCCAGAGCGATATTGATCTCATATTGTTCAGTTGATTGTAACTTTTATGTCAGTACTTAGCCTCGTAAGCAAACGTGCTTGCGCCAACTGGGATAATATAGCATGCAGGGAACGATGCTCATCGCGAATTGTTCAGTTTACTGTACTGTAAATGTCAGTATTTCAGTTTCGTGACCACTGAGATGATCCAGCGTCCAGTTGTGAGGCTGCCGGAGCGACGTTATTTACTAATTGTTCTGTTGGTTGAACTGATAATGTCAACCAACAGAATGTGGTTGTCCTGTGTTGGATTGTGGCTTCAGCTACAATGGATACATTGGAGTTCTCTCGGTGCACCGCGCCGACAGAACATGTCCATCTCGTAAAAGCGAAGAACCTTAAAACAGTTGAATTTTATTCTAACCCCAACTCCTCTGAGACAAAACTAATTTAAGTAATCTTTTTGACCAACTGCTTGACAAAGGTTTTAAGGAAAATACGACCTTGGTGTCCATTCATTCTTTTAGTGGGATATTTTTAACTTTTGGAATGTAAAAATTGTTCTTACTTTAAAAGGGGTTACCAACATATTATGTATATTAACTCAAATTAACCCTACAAAATCGTTTTACCACTAAAATGTGTAGTTTCAGCGAATTTCCCCTATAGGGAAGAAGCTATTACCGTAGGTCTCATGGTAAGACTTAAGCCCGGGACCATGATAACTTTTCATTTTGAGGTCCTCAGATACCAAAAACACCATTCGTTCAAATTTATGTGTGTGTGTGTGTGTGTGTGTGTGTGTGTGTGTTGAACAAGTTCGAAAACCAGACAAATCACACCATCCGAAGGAGGTTTTTTGGGGGTTTTGTACCCCAAAAATGTTTTTTTTTGGGTTTCCACATGTAATTTTTATTTAAATCCAATTTAATTTTTACCATTGAACTCAGCATAAAAAAGCAAACAGTTTGGTATTGTTCTACGTCAATTGGTTACTGAGATATTGAAAGTGCTAAACACAGTACGTTTTCTAATGTTATTCTTATGGAGAAATAGAACAATTTTATATCTCGCTTATTTATGAACATAAACTGACAAAATTTGGTATATGGCTTCATCTGGTTGTGGTTTATTGTTTTATGCGCAACAAATTTTTCGCCTATGGTTCCCGAAGCAGCAAACCTAGGAACTCGGTCCCCATGTTATTCTTATGAAGAATAATTAAAATGTTATATCGCTTATTTATGAATGTATATGGATGAAACTTGATGTGTGACTTCACTTAGTTGAGTTATAATGAATTTTACATGAAAACACATATTTTGTGTTCCTTGTTGCAGCATACCTGCTTACTCAGCCCCATGTTACTCTTATGGAGAATAATCAAAATGGTATATATCGCTAATTTATGAATGTATATTGATGAAATTGGTATGTGGCTTCACTTAGTTGAGTTATAATGATTTATACATGAAAACCCATATTTTGTGTTCCTTGTTGCAGCATACCTGCTTACTCAGCCCCCATGTTATTCTTATGGAGAATAATTAAAATGTTTTATATCGCTTATTTATATGAATGAATATTTAACTTGGTATGTGGCTTCACCTAGTTTAATTCTATTTATATTTGCATAAACACCAATTGTTTGTGTTCCTTGTTTCAGCAAACCTACGTACTCATCCCCAATGTTATTCTTATGGAAAATAATTAAAATTTGATATATCGCTTATTCGTGAATATATTTTAATTAAACTTTTACGCGTCTTTATATGGTATTAAGACATATATTATGCATTGGAAATTCACGGAGCACGCAGGTTTGCTGCGACGGGGGTATTTAAATATAAGCATAACAATACAACATATTTAAAAAATATTTTGTTAAGTATTTATCTCTCACATGCTTCATCTGTGAGAGCTACATCAATATTCAAATAGACGACCATTAAATATTAGTCTTCGAGTACTATATCTTACATTACGCAGTACTAAATTACATTGCATATTAAAATTTAAGGTAATTAAATTTACTATAGTTGTAATTTAATGTTTTTATGTGATCAGGAAATGTGTTTAATGGTAGCTATGATATCTGTTATATTTAAATGTATAAGCTATAAGTGTATAGTTATTTTGTAAAAAAAACATTACTTTTTGAAAATCGCCAATTAAAGACCTTATTTATTTTATGTATTTTTATTTATGTAGCTGATTTTATTGTAAGTATAATAACATTTAACAGATATAAAGTCTACACGAAAATACATCCAGGTAAGTTTTACTGCAACCATTTTATACTCAGTACCACAACTTGAAATATAGATGCAGGTTTATAACACCACCTCCTGATATGCACCAACTTTATCAACAAGTTGAGTAGTGTGGGAAGGGGACTTCTGGGCCAAGTGATTGACAGCTTCCGGTCACGTGACCGGAAGCGCTGAGTCATTAAATACGTCATCTGAGGCTGAGCCAGTGACGTAGGCGGTTTTGTGACGTAATGAGTGAAAGGTTAAAGTTCAAGGTCACGGGGAGGTAATTTTAAAAAAGTACTACCTCGCACGCGTAAAATCCGATTGTGATTCGATAGTTTTAATTCGATAAAAATATCGAATGAAAAAATCGAATGAAGCAATCGAATGATACGAGTGCGAGGTAGTACTATTACAAATATTACTTTATTTTATTTACAATAATTCATGTTTACAATAGTTCCCCGTTGTTTGTCGTCATCGATGTTGTTGATCCGGACGAGTTGCGGCCATCACTTCGCTTTCTGATGAAAGACGGTAGATACTTCGATTCCTGCGCAGAGTCCATGTTGTTTTTTGATGCGTAAAGTTCCAAAGATAAATCGTAACCGGACGCAATGAGAAGTCTTAACTCTTCATTAAAAACCTCGAGGTCTTGGAAAGTCGCCAGATGAATAGAGTCATAATGAATACACCTAATTTTGATGGACATTTCAACAGAGAGCTCGATGTACACTGGTCAAGAGCCGGAGGTGTACTGACTAATCGCTAGCTAGCGTTTTGGTATCAAACAAAATGGTGGGGGTAAAAGTGTGGTGGGGCGGAGCAGATGGCGGACGGCAGATGGCAGGCGGCAGATGGTAGGCGGCAGGTGCGAGGCAGATGGTTGCTACTACATCCACCATCATTAGTCAAACCCTATTAGGGATGACATTATTGCTTCTGCATCAGAAGATATTGTGCTAGAAACTTCATGTACTTGTATTTCATCATTTGTATTGTCAGCTTGCTCAATATTAAAAGAAGAACATGTGGAAGAAACAGTAGTGCCTTGTATTTGCGAATCCATGTGAACTATGCAAGAGCCGCAGGTATACTGAAGTGATACAAGCATGTAGGATAGACACTCGCCTTTACCCCCACCACACCAGTTTCCCCCACCAAGTTTTCACATCGCACAATAACTACGGGACATGCATTCGTTAGGGTCTAGCTCTGGCTCTGTGAGGATCGGAGCTCCGTAACTGAAAACATTAACAATTCTTGCTCGACACTGTTTTTACGCAATCATAACAGTCACTGTGATCTAATTTATTGCATGTACTCATATGATGCATCTTGCATAGCAGACAACTTGCTAAGAATGTTTCAGCATGGAGTATTCTACGGCGAAATCGCTCACAATCCACTAACAGCGTAGACCTTCTATCTTCACAGTCGGAGAAGTAGAAGGTGGTGGCAGGCGGACTGTTGAAGGACACCTTCGTCATATTTCTGTAAAACTGTGACATCTTTAGAATAACACAAACTCTATAGGTAGATGTTAATCCTGCAAGAGCTGAAAGTATAATGATATAGCGCTAGCGTGTATGATACCCACCCGACCTACCCGCACCACAACGTTACCTCGGTATACTTTAAACTATAAATAACTTGTCGTAGTTTGATCCATAAACAAAGTATTTATTTATGTCAGGCCTTGAAAGTGTTGTTTTCGCGCTATTTCTTCCCTACTCTCAGTCGGATCTGAATTCTATTCGCACCATCTTGTTCGTCTGATTAACCCGCGTAATTTGAGTACCCACTCGCTATACTTTAACCCAATAATAAAGAAGTTATTAGTATGTAACCTTGAACACATTGGTTTTTTCGCTATTTCTGCTATACCGTTGGTCGGATCTGAATTCTGTTTGCACCATCTTGTTCGTCTGATCAATTCGCGTAATTTGAGTACCCACATGACATACTTTGGACAAACTTTGTAGTTTTTTCGCTTCTGCTACTATACCCTTGGCCGGATCAAAATTCTGTTTGCACCTCCTTGTTCGTCTGATCAATTCCCGTAATTTGAGTACCCACATGACATACTTTGGAAAAACTTTGTACCCCCCCCCAACATGGGTCATGTTCAAGGTCAAGGTCAAGTCCAAGGACTTTGGGACTTAGAAATTTTCACAAAGTGGGCTGCACAAACAAAATCTCCTGCCTATGTACAGGCCAAGTCCCTAACTTGAAATGCTTAGGGTGGTCCTGAAAAGGACCGTTTGCGTGCTGAAGGTTGGTCGGGATAGGGATGGTCGGGATAAGGATCAGTTCAAACTTTATTCTTCAAAACCCACTTTACCCTCCCATCTTTTCTGGTTAAGAATAACTCCTGTGTATCAGGTATCAGAGGAGGTGGCGGTGGGAGAGACTGCGGCAGACGCACCTCGATGTAGTGGATGGTGTGTTGAAACAGGAACACGTGGTCCCCGTTGGTTGCCACATATTTATACTCCGTCATCCGCTTCAAATTTCGAAACTCGACCTTGGAAACTTCAAACGGCGTCACCAAGTCGTTCAGCCCCATCACCCTTGTCCTTTGCATCACCTCATCGACAGTCAGTGTTGGAGACGAAGGTTGAGCCGCCGATGTAGAAGGCCGAGGCTGAGCCGATGTAGAAGGCCGAGGCTGAGTCGAGGGTCGTTGTTCAAAATACAGCGGATGGGCACGGAGATTCCGTTTGAGAGACTTCAAAGTTGAAGGTCTCTTAAACCCGCTCCTTCTTTCCGTCGACCTCTTCAAAGATTCCTTTAAGCGCTGGAGTTTTTCGGGAGTCAGAGGAGAAGACATGGTGTAAATAGGATGGAAGAGAAAATGGATAAGATAGAGTTGGATAGAGCACGTGTGTACTGGTTGCAAACCAAAGCTGGAATGAGGTGGCAGACAGAGTGAAGCAGGTCTTAAAGTGAAACCTTGCTCTATCCATACATGGGTAGAAAGCTGAGGACTGGTTTAGAACCGGTTACGTCAATCCCCCCCCTTCCCCGAGCATGAGCCCCCCCCCCCGAGCACCCCCCCCCTCGAGCAACCCCCCCCCATTTGGGTCATGTTCAAGGTCAAGGTCAAGGTCGAGGGAAAAATGTTCTTGGAAGTGCGGGATAAAATCCCGCAACGAAGCAGGGTTATCCCTTATCCCGCTTTCCCCTTAATATCCCGATTTCCCATTCTCCGTCTATATAACCCGAGATTTCGAGCGTCTCTTCGCAGTAGCCTGCCGCCCGTTGCGATGAACGTCCCACTGGGTTGCAGTGCCTGCTGCAGCGTAGGTCTGTTAAGTGTGCGTTGGGCCCGACGCGCAATTAAGAGATCCGCGCCCTTGCATGTTTAGTTAGTTTGTTTAAGCATGTTAGATAACGCTTGTAGTTTGCTGCTAGGTAATGTAGTTAGTCTAATATATATGTTAGTGTTTGGTATTGGTTTGAAGTGTTTTATTTACTAATAACATATGTACTCCCGGCCCTACAGGTCCCTCAACAACCTTGGTCAAAACTTGGGTTCGCAGCAGCCTGACGCCGGGTGTTTGGGTCTACGTCCCACCGGGTTTCAGTGATACTGTTGACCTTTGCAAAACCGACCTCGGCTGTTTTTGTAAAAATAACGTTAACTGATTAATTTGTTTCTTTTACATAGTTGCTGGTAAAGTCTTTATTTTCAAAGTAATGTATCTTGTTTCTCATCCTTTTCCTAACCCCCTGACAATAAGGTTCGGCCCTGAAAACCGGCCTTGTCAATAAGATCAATACGGCCATGCAAACCGGTTGACACCACCTATCTCACCCATGAGAAACGTTAAAATCAGTCTCTTGTTTAAAATCAGTCTCTTGTTTGTTGTCCTTTGTCCCCTTCCCCAATACAGAGCGGGGAATAGAGCAGTATGTTGTGCTCTATTCCCCGCTTTGGCATTATGTCAGATGACCTTGACCTACTGACGGGACTTAGAAAAACCGTCGTTTGATCAAATATTGGAAGAAATGTGGACTTAGAGATATTTCATGCGGACAAGGTTGACACAAAAATGTTGTATTAAAAATAAAAACTGGAGGGGGAAATGTTTTATATACTGCAACAGCGTGGTAAAAATCATCATATCGCTATGGAAGCTGTAGGTGTAAACACTTGGCTTGTTCCTTCCGAGCTTGCTATTTCAGAAGCCTTTCTGTCCATCCTTACTTATGAGTTCCGAGGCATTAAATTAAAAGTAAAAATAGAGCTGAGACCGTTGCATAGAAATGATATGCATTGTATTTTGGTGGAATGGGAATCGCCCTCCGGCATTAATCTTTTCCATTTTATCAAAAGATCGTGCAAGGAGTTTTATGTAAAACGGATAATAGTCTCCCTTGTTTAAACGTAGTACAGCTTGCTTCCAAAGTAAAATAGCAAAGGTAACACCTTTGCTATTTTACAAAATATTTTAACGTGTCCTTGACCCAGTTACCAGACTTGGAGCAATTCAGAGTATGTGATACAGTGTTGGAACAAACTACTGTCGAAGTCCTTGCCCCCCCCCCATGATATATTCCTATAAAAGCGGGAGCAGCCCGCAGAGGGTTCGCAGTCGCAGGCCGACAGCCTAGCTAGCTGTTTGCCCGCGCTGTCCGCAATAGTATCTCTAGTATAGAGTTGGTACCACTGTATATTAGAGATGCTACCTTAGCTTAAGGCATGTCTGTTTATTATTAAGCATGTTAGAATAACGCTTGTAGTTTGCTGCTAGTAAATGTAGTTAGTTTAACTGTAGTTAGTTTGGTGTTGGTTTTAAAGTGTCTTTGAAGTGTTTTTATTTACTAATGAAATATGTACTTTTCTTTCACGCTCCCATTCAAAAAGGTATGGCACGAAAACCGACCTTATGTCTTTAAATATCTCAGGGGGGATTATGTTTCTCAAATAAACACCTTTCCTAACCCCTTACAAAAAGGTACGGCACGAAAACCGACCTTGAGTCATTACGGCATGAAAACCGGATGACTTTTTTTACCTATCTTAGCCCTCACTCACGAGAAACAGATTCAGTTAGTTTGCTTATCTTGGTTAAATCTAAAGGGATCTTGGTTAAATATTTGTAAAATTTAAGGGAATCTTGTTTAAATATCTGTAAAATTTAAGGGGATCTTGGTCAGGTGATTATTGTACTTCGGTTCGTAGTACTCTGGCGCCTACACAGTGATGAACGTCCTTGCGGTTTCAGAGTACGCGACTGTTGTAAACTGGCCATATTGCTTATCTTGGGGGATACATCTTCGGGGAAATAAACTTAAGGGGACCTTGGTCAGGTATTATTGTACTTCGGTTCGCAAAACTCTGACGCCTACACAGTGATGAACGTCCTTGCGGTTTCAGAGTGCGCGACTGTTGTTAACTGACCATTTTGCTTATCTTGGGGGGATACATCTTCGGGGAAATAAACTTAAGGGGACCTTGGTCAGGTATTATTGTACTTCGGTTCGTAGTAATCTGGCGCCTACACAGTGATGAACGTCCTTGCGGTTTCAGAGTGCGCGACTGTTGTAAACTGACCATATCGTTTGTTTGTTGGGTGAATAATTTTTCGGGGGAGAGGTTAGTGTTCCGTTATCAGGTTTATTGCCTATAATTGTGAGCTTTAAACTAGTCCTCTTCTCCTAATACAGAGCGGGGAATAGAGCAGTTTGTGGTCCAAGTGAGAATCACTTACTGCTCTATTCCCCGTTTTGGCAACATGTTCAGATGACCTTGACCCACTTCGGGACTTAGAGAAAATTATTGTTTGGTAAAAACGTTTACTCTTACAATAATACCCCTTCCCTATCACTAACAACCCCCCCCCCCGTAAAACGGGTATATAGGAGGGCTTCAACCAGTGGTAAAATCATTCTGCTGCTTACACTTTCCGAGCGCAGTTCAGTTTCCGTCATGTCCAGCCGTAGGAAACAATCTTCACCGAGGAAGGTTGAACATTCTCCACCTGCTCCGCCAGCTCCTTCCATCCTTCGGCAGGCGTTGATGCTGGCATGCGTTGTTCCTGCGGAGCCAGCACCACGTTCGATGCCAGCTCTTGACGTATCGCCACCACTTCAAGCAAACCCTGTTGCTCCCCCGTCTGCTTCTTCATCTTCTTCATCGTCTTCATCTTCTTCATCGTCTTCATCGTCATCTTCTTCATCCTCTCCGGCTACTTCTCGCCCACCTTCTCCGGCTAGTTCAAGTTCTTCCAAATTATCTACATCGCCGAGGAAGGTTGGACAAACACCACCTACTTCATCTCTGGCTTCACCAGCTCCTTCCATTCTTCAGCAGGTGCTGACAGATATTCTTCCACTGGAACCGAAGCCAATCAGAGATGAGAACCCACCTTCTACATCAGGCTCTTCTACACGTCCGTCTGTAATTTTTAATAACCCGCAATCTCCTTCTGAGAATTTAAAACAATTAAAATGTCAATGTATATATATCTTCAAAAAAGGTCCGAAGAAAGGTGAACGCTGTCACAGGTCTTGTGTTTCAAATGAAGAAATATGCGGGTATCATTTAAAACTGAAACATAAGACTAGCGTTTCTCGATCTTCACCAATATCAACAGTGAACCCCAAAAAACTTCGAATTAATAGGCTTCGTAAAAACGAACGTTACTTTTTTGTTAAAAAGAAAGGTTTTCTAAAGGTGATTCTAAAATGCGCAGACCAACTGTTCTATTTAGCATTACCTAAGGGTATGTTCCACCCTGAAAACCCTACCAGACGAGACTATTTAATTCGAAATGAAAAGGGAGTCACTGTGTGGAAATCATTACCGTAAAATCAAAGTTCAAAAACCTATCTTCCAAATTTAAGTAAATATTTGTTTCTTTTCCAAATTAAAAAAAAGTGTGGACAACCTATTTAAATTCTGTAGCATGCTGCAGAAGGTAAATAGGTTGTCCACACTTTTTTTATAATCTTAAGACGACCTTGACCTAGATAGGCGCGGATATATAAGCGCGATGTTGCAGAGTCGGTTATCACTTTGGTTGTGAATTGCATCAAGAGAGCATCTGCCATGGTATACCTCCACTATATTGACTCTACTGCTAAAGCGGATACTTTTACCCAGCGTGTGTACCAACTGCTAATGGAGTATCAACATGTTCAGATCAAAGGATTGGGTATTCGTGGAACAGAAGAAGTAAAAATAGATGTGAAACCAATTCCTTTGAAGAACAAAATTTACCAATTATTACAAGAAGGCTACATCCTGTGTCTTTATTACACAACCTCATAAACTACATACAAGGCCAACAATACCCCTTCCCTATCACCAATTACCCCCACCACTTAAATCGGGGCGTATAAAAAGAGGTTTTTCATCAGTGCTTATCTCATTCTGCTACTTGTGTTAGCACTAGGATATATAGCAGCTATGTCACCAAAGGATAATATATTTCCTTCTGCAAAATCAATCGTGGGAAATATAAAACATATTGTGATTGAAAGTGAGGATGAAAATGAAGACGAATTTGGGAGATGTTGAATTATTAAGTAATATGGATGCAATGGAAGATCTTGAATTATTAAGTGATATGGACAGTGATGATCTTGAAGCAGGATATATGGAACAAATTGAACCGTTAAGTTACGTGGAATCTGAAACCTATAGAATCTATCAGCATCTTCTCTGTTCTGAAGAAATACATGATGAAACTCCAACCACTAGTAGTAGTAGTTTGGATGGGTTATTTTTAGATAGCGCACGAGGGGTATATCATATTCGTCGACGACTATTTCTTTCCGATGATTCTGATACAACTGATTCCGATTCATCAAATGAGTCTGATTAAGTGTTGTTTTTTTCTTGTCAACTGTCATACTTTAAATACAGAGCGGGGAATAGATCAGTTTGTAGTCAAAGTGAGAACTACTTACTGCTCTATTCCCCGTTTTGGTAATATCGTTGTATAACCTTGACCCAGTTACAAGACAGAAAATATTTACCAGTTTAAAATATATTAAATTTTCCTGTTGGAGAAAATTGTCCTTGTTAAATACAAAGCGGGGAATAGATCAGTTTATGGTTTAAAATGAAATCATTTACTGCTCTATTCCCCGTTTTGGCAAATATGCTCAATGTCCTTGACCCAAATACAGAATTTTGTAGCCTCCAGCTACAAACTTAAACTTAACCTAAAACGTACCCCCACCACTTTTTCTAGGGTATAAATAGGGGTGCATTTGCAGTGTTTTTCATTATTACGTTGACCCTTGTGAAGAGCACGCCTACATTATGATTCGCTGCGATATTTGTAAAGCTTCTTTCAGAGATGAATGGCTTTTAACCATTCATAAAGAATTGAAACATAACATCAATACAAATACAGAAGAACCAAATGAAGAAGAATTAGATTCAATCGACCAACAATTAGCAAAACATCAAGAAGAACAAAATGAAGAAGAGCACAACGAAGACAAAGAAGAAAATGAAGAAAATGAAGTTTCAAGACCAAGTGTCATTCATTATGCGCCTGGACCATCAGTAAATGTGGAACTACACGCCCGAGCACTTCCGGGTAATGTTGTAACCCACTTTGAAATTGACAATACAAAATTGAAACTTGAAGAATTTTTAAATAACGCAAAAGGATTGGTTAGCAAAACTCTGAAAAATGAATTAAAAAGATTAAATTTTATTAAATTTGGACTATTACTGGATGCTTTATTTTCAAACATTCAAAATGAAACCTCACCGAGAGGTTTCTTAACAAAAAACCGAACTATTATGTTTTCGTCAGATATTGATTCAATCGTATCTGAATGTTTTGAAGAGCTAATGACAAAAATACAAGAACACGAAGGAAGAGGATCTGGATGAAGTTTGTTAAGCATCACAGGGCTGGACTTAAGAGTGCACAAACACGGTTATGGAATTCGTGGCAGTAGCTATATCCCTTTACCAAAAAAGATTAGTGATACCAAATCCTGTATTAATGTGCAACATGAAGATAATGAATGTTTTAAATACGTTATGTTGGCTAAATATGTAAAAAACCATCCTGAAAGACCAAGTCAAGCATATGAAGAAGTTCAACATAAGTATAATTTTCAGGGAATGACTTACCCTGTTGCAATTACTGATATATCAAAATTTGAAAAGCGAAATCCTTCAGCTTCTGTCAACATTTTCGGCTTAGATTCGTCAAACAATGCGTACCCCTTGCGCATAACACCTATTGAGCGCAGAGATCATACGGATTTGCTATTGATCACTAAAGGGGACATATCCCACTATGTCTATATAAAAAACTTTGGAGCTCTTGTATCTAAACAAATATCAAAAAAACACGGAGAGAAAACCATTTGTAAAAGATGTTTTTGTCATGTAGGCAAACCATTAAGAAGGGGAGGTTCAGAATGGTTAGTAGAACATCAAAGGTTATGTAATGGAAACTATGAGGTTAGAATTAAATTGCCACATTCCAGCAAGGCGCAGATAAAATTTGACAAAGTAATACAACAATACCGTGTACCTGTTGCTGTTTACGCTGATTTCGAGTCTTCTTTACATCCGCTTGAACAACAAGAAGAGGACGTTACAAGAAGAAGCAAATACCAACTTCATTCACCAAACAGTTATTGCATACTAATTAAATCCACGTTGACTGAAGACCATCTTCAAAAATATGGACTATCATCTTCTCCAAAGATTTATCGCGGTGAAGAAGCAGCCAAATACTTTGTCGATGATCTGTATGACATAGCTGCAAAGGTAGAAGAACTGTATGGAACAAAGGTGCCCATGTCACCTATGGAAGAAGAAGAGCTTCAACATTATGATTCAACAACAACGTGTTATCTGTGTAATAACACCTTTACACCGGATAACGTTAAAGTTCGTGACCACGATCATCTTACGGGAGCGTACAGAGGTGCAGCCTGTAACGCTTGCAACTTGAACTACAAACTACCATATTTCATCCCCGTAGTTCTGCACAATCTGAGTGGTTATGATTCGCACTTCATAATCCCCGAACTAGGAAGAGATAATGGAGCAATAGACGTTTTGGCTACTACAATGGAAAAATTTATAAGCTTTTCAAAAAAGGTGGGTAGAATTAAATTAAGGTTTGTTGATTCATTTAGATTTATGCCTTCAAGCCTCATGAAATTATCTGAAAATCTAAGAAGAACAGATTTATTTTTTGATTTATTTGGACTTTACCTATCGCTTCTAGTGTTTAAAACTACACTACGTTTCGGGAGGTAAGGAAACTCCTCCCGTTATCAAGTGAACCCTACTTACATCTAAATATCAAACTCTTACACCTAACTAACCTACATTTTTTTGGATTTTTTTTGATTTTTCTTTTACATTCTAATTTACACTAACACAAAGATAACAAAAAATCAAATACAATACACTAACACAAAATTTATATCACACCTAACTAACCTACATTTTTTTAAATATTTTTCTTTACAATTTAATTTGACTAACAGAAAGATAACAAATATATATACAAAAAATCGAATACAATACACTAACACAACATTTATATATACGAACAAATGAAAAACTGACAATACATTACCTGTTCTGCATCGTGGCCTCCAAGCTGACGGGCAAACACGGGAAACGGGCTCACGTCCATCCACAACCAAATCGCACACTAGACTAGTGGCTAGCGGCAGTGGAGGGGGGAGAGCCGTTACCCCCACCTACCGACAGGGGCACGTGACGACACAGCTGTGGCTACCCACCGTCTTTGTCGACGGGAACATGACACGGAAACCAAAAACTGCACGATTCCTCCCAGAATGCTACACGGGCACCAGTACGATATTCTCATAGAGATTACCGCATGCCTCCTTTAAAACGTAGTGTAGTTTTAAACACTAGAAGCGATCGGTAAAGTCCAAATAAATCAAAAAATAAATTCAAATCCATCGCTATTATGAGTTTCAAAAATACAGAAGAACAGATTTGATAGAAACAGGCAAAATTGTACCTAATAGTAAAATGGATTTGGTTCTTCGAAAAGGAGTCTTCCCCTATGATTACATCGATGGACTGCATAGATTTGATGAAACATCACTACCTCCACCAGAACACTTCAGAAACAAACTTAATGATTCGGAAATATCACTTGAGGACTATCAACACGCACGTCGAGTATGGAACGAGTTAGATATGAAGACCTTAGGAGATTACTCGGACTTTTATGTCAAACTAGATGTAACTCTTCTTTGTGATGTAATGGAAGAATTCCGAAACACCTGTTTTGCTGCATACTGTTTGGACCCTCTACATTCGTATACTTCACCAGGATTAGCTTGGCAAGCCATGTTAAAAGAAACAAAATGCAAACTCCAACTTTTAACAGACATTGACATGGTTTTAATGGTTGAAGCTGGAGTAAGAGGCGGATTGACCCAAAGTGTTACCAGACATGTCAAAGCCAACAACAAATACCTTCCCGATTACGATGAAACCAAACCGTCGACCTATTTAGGATATTTCGATGCAAATAACCTGTACGGATGGGCTATGTCAAACCCACTTCCTTTTGATAACTTTAAATGGATTAATCCCAACTCTATTGACGATATTTTACAAATTCCGAAACATGGTGACACTGGATATATTTTGGATTGCGATTTTGAATACCCTGAAAATTTACATGATCTTCATTATGACCTTCCACTTCTTGCTAAAACAGAGATTTCACCAATTGGAAAACACCCCAAATTAATGATGACATTAAATAATAAACAACGCTACGTGGCTCACTTTTGGGTAGTTCAACAAGCTATCGAATTAGGACTACGTCTAACAAAAATTAATAGAGTTTTGGAATTTTCTCAATCATGCTGGTTGAAACCCTACATTGATTCAAATACCATCAGAAGAGCAGCAGCTACATCAGACTTGCAAAAAGATTTCTTTAAATTAATGAATAATGCAATATTTGGAAAAACATTGGAAAACAAAAGAAGACACAAAAATGTTAAACTTGTTACCGACGCAAAAAAATTACAGAAACTAGTACAGCAGCCAAATTTTGGAACATCTATAATTATTAATGAAAAACTTGTAGCAGTGTCCATGAAGAAGACGAGTGTGAAGATGGATCGTCCTTTGTATATAGGCATGTCAATCTTGGACATCTCAAAAACACACATGTACGATTTTCACTACAACAAAATGGTGGCGTTCTACGGAAGAGAAAATATATCTATTACATATATGGACACTGACGCTTTCATATATCGCATAGTAACATTGGACATGTATAAAGATTTACGTACATTTATTTACAAGAACGACTTTGATTTCTCCGATTATCCAAAAGATCATCCAAACTACGATAATGGCAGACACAAAAAAGTACTAGGCAAATTCAAGGATGAGGCTAATGGTGTTCTACTTGAAGAGATTGTTGCACTGATGTCTAAACTATATTCTTTGAAACTCTATAATGAAAAAGAAGAAGAAGAAGAAGAAAAGAAGAATAGCTATATTAAGAAAGCTAAAGGTGTAAAGAGTTTATATTTAAAGAAGAAAGTGCATTTTGAACACTACAAGCAATGCTTATTTGAGGATAACATCATTACAGCTAAATTCAACACCATCAGAAGTTTTAACCATCAGCTGTACAGCGTGACTGAAGTTAAAAAGGCGCTATCCTGTAATGACGACAAAAGACAAACCCTTCCAGACAACATCCACACTTTACCATTCGGTCACTATTCCCTCAACCCTATTGACTAATAACCCTTTCATCGTCCTAGATCCTCTATCCTTTTCCTTTCCGTAAAAAAAGGGGAAACACAGCAATGTTAAGCTGTGTTTCCCCTTTTTTTACACAAGTTTTGAATGACCTTGAACTATATGTATATATAAGCAGATTTATACAAAAGAATATTTAATACCATATCAGCTGCCTTCGTGAAACCATCATGTCAGACCTGAAGGAGAAGATTATTAATGAACTACACAAACCTGCAAGAATAAAGTTTCCAAGAAGAAATACTGTTATAAAAGGGATAAATGATCTATATCAAGCGGATTTAATTGAAATGCGACCGCATGGCAGGATAAACAAAGGATTTAAATATATACTCACAATTATTAATTGTTTTACAAAAGTTGCAGACGCTTTGTCTCTAAAGGACAAGACTGGTAAAAGCGTAACAGAAGCCATGGAAATAGCCATAAAAAGAGATAAAAACAAAATTAAACATTTACAAACTGATGATGGAACAGAATACTTTAATACAAACTTTGCACAGTTAATGAATAAATATAAAATAAATCATTATTCTACAAATTCAGAGAAAAAAGCAGCTATTGTAGAAAGATTCAATAGAACCTTAAAAGGAGCACTGTATAAACAATTTTCAAAAAGAGGTTCTTACGTATGGTATGATGTTTTACCACAATTAATAAATGATTATAACAACAGGTTTCATAGAACTATCGGTATGAAACCTAACAAAGTAAATAGAAGAAATGCAAAAGATGTATTAAAACGCATAAAGAAAAATACAAAGCCTAAAGTAGAAAAAATGCAGCCAAGAAAATTTAATGTAAGTGATAAAGTACGGATTAGTAAATATAAGGGAGTGTTTACCAAGAAATACCTTCCCAATTGGACGAATGAAGTTTTTACAGTGTATAAAGTGCAACCGACTGTACCTGAAACGTATATCTTAAAAGATAACAAAGGAGATTTGTTGGAAGGTGCTTTTTATGGACATGAAATGTTAAAGTCAACAGTAGGTGATGTATATCTTGTTGAAAAAGTGTTACAAAGAAAAAAGGACGCAGTTAAAGTGCGGTGGTTAGGGTTTAACAAAACTGAGGATTCATGGATACCTATAAAGGACTTGGTTTAATGCAAGCAACTCATTTCATCGTTAACCTTTGAGCAGGATGGAGATTATTCACCATAAAGATCGATTCAATATTAATAACATAGATGATTTAACTGTGGATAACGTTAAAATCAACAATGGTAAACACGGTAGTTTACTTCCAAACACTGTTCGATGTATAGTAAGTGGTCCCTCAAACTGTGGAAAGACCAATGTTGTCTTTAATTTGATCACTAATCCGCAGGGATTAAGGTTTAATAACCTATATATTTTTTCAAAGTCTCTACATCAACCAAAGTATAAATTGCTGGATAAAATCCTATCTGATGTGACTGATGTTAATTTTTACAAATTTAACGCTAGTGATAGCATTATGCAACCAAACGAAGCGAAACCGTATTCTGTATTTATATTTGACGATGTATCTTGTAAAAATCAGGATACTATTAGAAACTACTTTGCCATGGGAAGACATAATAACATCGACAGCATATATATAGGACAAACTTATAGCAAAATCCCAAAACAACTTATCAGGGATAATGCAAATATTCTAATTGTATTCAAACAAGATGATACTAACCTAAAACATATATATAACGATCATGTGAATGCGGATATGCCATTTGAAAAGTTTAAAGAGCTTTGCGGAAAAGCATGGGCGGAAAAGTATGGATTTTTGGTTATTATGAAAGATCAAGCTATAAAAGATGGTCGTTATAGAATAGGTTTTGATAAATTCGTTTTAATACACTGATTAGCGGTATTACTGTACAAGTCGTCAAGGTGTGAGGATGGTTAACCAGGAAAAGCTATTAAAGGAAATAAAATCACTTAGTGATTCTATTAGACAAAAAAACCGAGCTTTAAAATCAGGTATAAATGAAAGAGAGCAATTTTTAGAAACAACATTCAAACCTGTTACTGAACCTTTAAAGCGATTAGCACAAAATATGGAAAAACCTTCAATTCGCTTCGAAGGAGACAAAATGCTACCAATTTCCAAATATGAAGAAGAATTTCAAAATGATGAAAGTTTTGGCCAGTTACAAACATCTGAAGAAAGCGACGAGTATGAAGAAAGCGGGGATATAGGGGATTTAAAGGAAAAGGACATTGCAGAAGATACAAGTACAGAAGATACAAGTGTAGAAGATACAAGAGCAGAAGAAGAGGATATTAACCCATCCAACTTAAGCAAATTAGGCACGGATATTATGTTTAAAGGAACACTTGGAAGAACATATACGTTAAAAATGTTACACGCCGCACATGCTAATCGAAATTATCATACCTATGGAGCTAGAATAGAGGATAAAGGATTAATGATTGGAGATAGCAAGTTGGATATAAACGAAAATGATGATATAGTTATTGGAGATAAGAAATATAAAGGTACAAAAGGTTTGTTTGAACTCATCTTTAAAAATAATCCTGGTAAATACACTAAAAGGGATTTACAATTGTTTAAAAATATATTAGAGTATACAAATGCACATAGAAAAAAGTATTCCAAAGGTCTACCTATTCATAGAAATCGGTCAATAAAATATACAAGTATTATATCCAGTCTTTTCCCCTCGAAATCAAAAAAAGCTCCAATTAAAAGAAGAGCTTTATCTTCTGCTGAATTAAATGTTTTGCATAAAAAGAGAAAAACAACTGATCCTACCACATCTGGAAAGGGATTATTGAAAAACTTCTATAAAACTAATATAATATATTACAACGATATAAATAAGTTAGTTGATCGAATGAGGTTATTACATGAAGCTATGGAAGCCGGGCACACTGGTTTAGAAAACGAATGGGTAGCTTTGGTTGATGAACTGCGAAAACAAGGAATAATTGATCAGTAGACGTATATATAAGAACCTAAACGATAGCGATTCAGTTACATCATGAGTGTGGACAAGTTTGGACGGTATTCCGAGTTTGGAGTAAAATCTGGATATAGTGAAAATAGAGCTGGGTTTCCGTTAACACCTGACGGCAACTATAATTTTGAAGGAAAAGTAATTCAAAATGTTGGTGATCCGCTTATGTCGTCTGATGCGGTTACAGTACAGTACATGAAAAAAAGAACCCCAACTGTACACGAAGATCATTGGGGGTTTTCCGGTAAAAGGTTAAGCGATATACAATATCCCATTTATGATGGTGAAGCAGTAAATTTAGCTACTCTAAAATTGTTAACGATTTACAAAAGGAATAAGACTGATACAAGCTATGATGTAAAAAAATTAAAATTATCAAATGTAGGTGATTGTGAGCAGGATGTAGACGCTGTAAATAAGAAAATGTTTGATATTGTACACAAGAAATGGACTACGGAATATGAAAAACATTTGGAAAGGTTTGGTGCAGCTCTATTCCATTATATCCATCGGGCTTCAGGAAGAGATGCAGCTTCAGATGTTGACAGTCACAATTATTTAGACTGGAAAAATATACACAATCCAGAGAAACCTAATCAACGAGATAAACCGTCTGAGCCTTCTAAAGTCAAGACATTAGGAAAGGAGGATAAAGTGAATGTGATTAATGAACCAACAGAAAACAATGAAGATTACATAAGAGAAAAAAGAATTTAAAATACCCATGATAAGGGATAAAGCATCAGTCATATTCTAGAGACGATACAGAGAGGATGATGGAATCCAATATTACTGCGTGGAGTTTAATATCTCAAGAGCCGAGATTTCCCCAAGGAGTGTTGACAGATGGATTTGTTCAACGGTTTGATAGATATATGGATTGGGAACAACTTTCCATACACTACCTCTTTACAATGACTATGTTAAGAATTTATTTTCACAGAGTTAACTGGATCCATATTTTACAAAGACAACAGTTTTCAGAAGACTTCCTCGTAGAGATGACATCAAATTGTAATAACTGTTGGGAAGTAATAAGTAAATATCAAAATCTCTCTGAGAATTACATTGACAATTTTAAGGATAAACTAGACTGGGATGTGTTATTCAATTACCAACGATTAAGTGGCAAGTTTCTAAGGGAACATGACAACTATTTAAAGCTTATTCATTTTACCGAAGACAACGATACCATCACCAGCGGAGAAACATCTGGAACATCTTCAATTACACCTTATTTCTATTTTTACTACTTTTATTTAATATGTCTACATTTAATTAATAAATCCATTTCTATATAATAAATGGATTTTAAACAGTATATAATACAAGAAACCAAAACTGATATTACATTCATTGTAAAACATTTATAGAGTGCACCTACTGATTGTAGGTTTTGCTATAAATAGTCATGTTGAGGGTTAAACGCATCAGTCATAATCGAGAGAGATTACAGAGAGGAAGGGGAATAGCATCAACAGCATTTTCTTTATTAAGTAAACCGGTTGGAGCTATAGTTAACAAGGCGATTGATTTATTACCTGTGGAATTACATTTACCTGGAGGATATCAATATTGTGGTCCTGGAACCAAATTAGAGAAACGTCTTGCTAGAGGAGATCCTGGAATAAATAAGCTCGATCAGGCTTGTAAACAGCACGATATAGCGTATTCCAAATTTGGTGATACTAAAAATAGATCAATAGCAGATAGAGCACTTGCTGAGAAAGCTTGGCAAAGAGTAAAATCTAGTGACGCGAGTATTGGTGAAAAAACAGCGTCTTTAGCAGTAACAGCAGCAATGAAAGCAAAAACTACGTTTGGAGGAGGAAAGAGAAGAAGGCGTGGGAAAAACCCCGCTAAGAAACAAGGAGGTAATATCAGAAGAAAACGTCGATCTACCAATGGTAAAGCTAAAAAGAAACCAACAATATGGTCAATGATAAAAAAGGGAGGAGGATTATACCTAAGACCGTATCGTGTGTATTAAATAAGAAAGAGCAATTAATAATTAAAAACAAAGAATTAACCAATGAAGAACTGATTACATATGCTTCTTGTTTGAAAATCCCATTTTTTAGAGGAGTATTTATGAAAGATGAATTACCGGTTAAAATGTGGAAAAATGAGACTGGTATTGTAAATTTGGATAATAGTGAAGGATTAGGCACTCATTGGGTGTGTTACAAGAAACTTGGTAAAACCATTTATTATTTCGACAGTTTTGGAGACCTTCCACCACCGAAAGAACTTCAACGATACTTTCGTGCGGCAGAAAATGTTTTTTACAATCATACAAGAAAACAACCTGATGATACATCCATTTGCGGTCATTTATGTTTAGACTTTTTAGCTAAAAGTGTTAGTCAACTTTAAGATGTCCTCGTATACAGTGTCATTAACCGGTAACTCATGTACTTTGCGCAGTATTCTGTTTCCAGCGCTACGTTTGCAAAAAGGAAGACTATGGGAAGCCGCATTATTGGATTTAACAACATATAACTCTATTCCAAACGTTAGTGAAGGAGTTAATAACAAAATACATTATTACAAGGCAAAAGATGATAAAGGAAAGTATTCAGCTTTGGAAGAATTCAGTTTACCAACAGGAGCTTATGAAATTGATAATATAAATGAAGTTATACAAAAACATATGGGAAAAGAAAATATAACGATAAAAGGCAATAACAATACAATGAAAGCCGAAATTACTTCTAAGTATTATATTGATTTTAGTCAAGAACATTCAATTGGTAGTTTATTGGGGTTTTCTAAGGAAACAAAAGTATTAGAACCTAATAAAACTCATTCTGGGAATAAAACTGTGACGATCATCAAAGTTAATAGCATAGACATTACATGTAACATTATACAAGGATCCTACAGAGATGGAGAAAATCGTCATATATTACACACATTCTACCCATCAGTTGCACCGGGTTTCAAGATAGTAGAAAAGTCTCAAAACCTTGTGTACCTACCGTTAAACACCAGTTTCATTTCAGACATCGTGCTGAACATAGTGGATCAAGACGGAAACCTTATTGACTTTAGAGGAGAAGCTATTACTGTAAGAATACATATAAAATCATCCGCTTAGACAATGGGATTATCATTTAAAAAGAGAGAGCCAACCAGCAAAGAGGTCAGTAGCTCATCAGCTGTAGAAGGATTAACAAGTGACAACATTCGTTTTCTAGAAGAAATTGGATTAAAGGTCATTAACAATGGATATACTGGATATAGCGCAGGGTCCAACATTCGACGAGACCTTATGGGAAAAGGAATATCACACGCACAACCCTTACGCTTCGTCCAAATTAAACAATAACGATGAAATTAGGATTCCTATACAACAACAAGACATTTATACTCTTCCATGCGAAAGTTATTTATAGATTGAAGGAAAAGTAACAAAAACTGATGGTACTGCTGGATACAGTGTTTTATACGATATGTACGCTAGGTTCCAAAATTCATATTACGGCAAAACAAATACACCTCTACTATCTCCCGTACAGTTTAAATCGAAAGCTCCGATTGTTGTAATTGATTGTTCCAAACAAAATGAATCTGTAAAATCGTCTAGTGTTGATATAAAAATAGAAATGGAATTTCAAGAAAACGTACCTGCAAATACATCTGCGTATTGTTTAATTTTGCACGATGAAATTGTTACATACACACCGTTGACCGGTATTGTAAAGACAGTATTGTAAAACGTTGTACCACCACCGGCACCGCCACTGTCGCTAACCTATAAATAGCGGAGCAACAATGCAGGTCTTCAGTTGATCGTCTATCGTCGCATGGGTAACATCTTCTACAAAATGAGTTCTCCATCTGTTGTACAAGGTGATGCAGAGGTAGCACCGTTATTGGAACGTGATAATACTAGTGAAGCAGAAATCATCAAGGAAATAACTGCATTTTTAAAGTTTGGTAAAAGAGATAGAGAGGAGGAAAGTAATGCAGACCCATCAAAGGTAGTACCAAAGAGGAAGAAGAAAGTTGAAGAAAATATTCCTCCTCACATTTTAACTGAAGTTTTTTTGCGAATCTTTTACCCCATCTCAGCATGCATCAGTAAAAGTGTATCAGTTGGATTGATGAAGTCATTGGATTATTCCCCTACAGTAATACTACACCATGGAACAAAAAAGGTTTTATTTTCGCAAAATGCTTGGGAGTCATTTTTGAAACATGTACATTAAATAGAATGTTATTTAACTAACAGTTTGTGTGGAAGGAAAACACATATTCGACTTTTGGATTGTGACAATGAAATCGATATTGTTAAACATCGCGGACAACTACAAGTGCGAATTAGAGACTTGACTCAACATGAAAATAAGATTCTACTGTCACGTGAAGAATTCTACGTTTTAAACTACGCAACAGAACCTATTACAAGGTACATGAGACAGTTGGTATTTGCAAGCGCTATTATTAAAGAATATTTGGTCGATACTTTGGAAAAACAACCTGATAGCACCATCGTGTACGGACCTGTGGATACATCTATTTTTAATAGAATACCTCATGAAGTTTGCATGTGGAGAAAGTTAAAGGATTTTGAACCACTTGTAGAAATCGCTACAGAAGCTACAGAAGAAACAACACAGGAAGAAGAAACGGAGAAACAAGAAGAAGAAGAAGAAAACGAAACACAAGAAGAAGAAGTTAAAAAAGACTAAAGTTTGACTTAGTAAAGAATAACACACGTGGGGTAGGCCTATTGGGGACGGTGCCCACGTTAAATATACACCAACGCGCCTGCAACTGTACGGCTTGGTATTTAACCTACCGTGGTGTGGAAAACAGTTTAGTTGATCGCTAGGTGCCATGATGAGCGGAGGGGATGAAGAAGTGAGTGTAAAGCCTTGTGTAATAGAATTTCAAGCATTTCGAAATAATGATGATAGGTTTATTATCAAGGAATTAGTAATTTTAGACTTGCTTACATTTGTAGCCTACCCATTCACGTTTGAAGCTCCTTTTTCTTTTAACAAACTTAACACCAAAGCAAAAAGTACAAACAAATGGATAACAAACTACTTTCATCACATACATTGGTATGAAGGATTTATAAGCTACAGTAATCTGCACAGTATTATGTTTAACTTTTGCAAACAATATTCACATATATACACAAGAGGATTAGAAAAAAAGAACTGGATACAAAAGTACACGCACGGTGATGTTTTCGAAATAACTATCAGTAAGGACTTTAACATTAATCTCGGTAATATTTGCGTCGCTGCAAAAGATCTTAAACACGGCCAAACAAACTGTGCATTGTACAACGCATATCGTTTGGCTGCTTACTTGAAACAAACGCAGGAATGTGGTGGGGGTAGCGGAGAACAGAAATGTGGTGGGGGTAGCGGGGCCTATAAATACGAGGAGACAGCACCGCTCCAGCACGAGTATTATTCGAGACTCCGAAGAGGCAACATCACAGAAGACACCACAACCACCACTGACGAAGATGGCATCACAACAGTTTCTACAAACACTGGTTGATCAATTCAACACTCATTCAAAATCCGACCTTCTGCTAACTAAAAAGTGTTCAGAACTAAAAGAACAAAAACACTACATTATTCATAACATCAAGAAAGTGGAAACCACACATGGAGAAGCAATTCTAGTTTCATTGAGCGAAGGACCTTTCACTCCAGGAGATGAGCCGAAGTTTCAAGTATTTCTTCCAAAACGATTTGTTCAACTGCTACAAAATGAAGATTTGCGAGATATTCAACCGGGGACGTTGTATTTGGTATCACACGGTGTAAGCGGCAACAACTCTACGGAACTCACTCTGCACATCACGCATATTTGTACATAATGTCTCTGTTTGTATTTCTAGTCATTAATGTTAGACTTAAGCTTATTGTATTGTAAGATGTTTGTTTAATAAAGAAAAGAAAAAAAGAAAAAAGAAAAACAGCAACACAGCAGTATATTATTTTATATACTGCTGTGTTGCTTTTTTTTAAATTCAAATGGGTGACCTTGAACTTTCATTCAGGGTTAACTTATGCAGAGGTATAAAAGAGAGGGAGCAGTGAAGTTAGTCTCAGTCTTGTCTAACACACGCTGCAGCTAACATGTCGGTGCCACCTATGAACAATTTATTTTTCGATAACAATTTGAAGACATATTGTTGCGAGTTACAATGTTTTAAAATACCAGGCGATCAAGTTGACGGGAAAGCTTGTCGTAAGTGCAAGTGTTTCAGCTATTGCATATGTAGATGTAAAACGTATCAAATGAACCGACAAGATAAAATACAAGAATTACGCCGACGGCTTGCATTACTTTGGCGGCGAATGGAGTAGAAACCATCTGCCGCGCACTTGCCACCTGCCGCCTACCATCTGCCTCCTGCCATCTGCCGTCCGCCATCTGCTCCGCCCCACCACACTTTTACCCCCACCATTTTGTTTGATACCAAAACGCTAGCTAGCGAATAGTCAGTACACCTCCGGCTCTTGACCAGTGTACATCGAGCTCTCTGTTGAAATGTCCATCAAAATTAGGTGTATTCATTATGACTCTATTCATCTGGCGACTTTCCAAGACCTCGAGGTTTTTAATGAAGAGTTAAGACTTCTCATTGCGTCCGGTTACGATTTATCTTTGGAACTTTACGCATCAAAAAACAACATGGACTCTGCGCAGGAATCGAAGTATCTACCGTCTTTCATCAGAAAGCGAAGTGATGGCCGCAACTCGTCCGGATCAACAACATCGATGACGACAAACAACGGGGAACTATTGTAAACATGAATTATTGTAAATAAAATAAAGTAATATTTGTAATAGTACTACCTCGCACTCGTATCATTCGATTGCTTCATTCGATTTTTTTCATTCGATATTTTTATCGAATTAAAACTATCGAATCACAATCGGATTTTACGCGTGCGAGGTAGTACTTTTTTAAAATTACCTCCCCGTGACCTTGAACTTTAACCTTTCACTCATTACGTCACAAAACCGCCTACGTCACTGGCTCAGCCTCAGATGACGTATTTAATGACTCAGCGCTTCCAGTCACGTGACCGGAAGCTGTCAATCACTTGGCCCAGAAGTCCCCTTCCCACACTACTAAGTTGTTCGTGGCCACTCTTTAAAATATATATCCAACGGTACTACGGTTGACAACGAATTCTACCATTATTTACATTTTAATCCTACTTTACATTATAGATTGTATCAAAACTATTATCCTCGTCAATAATTTTACTATAAGTTACTGTAGAAAGGCACAGAGAAAATTATTTGTGTAATTATTATTGTTTGACATAATTTATTTACTTTACTCTGCTTACACTTTTAACCAGCTTGAATGTTTTGCCTTTAAAACGAAATCCCCGATTCGTGATCTACAGAAAGGTCCGATCAACGAATGTTTCATGGGTGAAGTAAGGAACTGATCTGGATTTGTACTATACATTTCCTTTGTGCTCTTAAATGTTAAAGCGGCCATTACCATATTCGGGTGCTCTGATATACTCGGGACCTTAGCCTTGCTGATATATTTTAACCTCTCCTTTAGAAGAAACCACTTTGTTTTTATTAATTTATACTTTAATGAAGTTTAAATTTACACCTCGAATAAGGTTAATGGTTTTTCATTGAAACAACTGTAAAACCTAATTCAAATAATTACTACCCAACCCCTTTCCTATTTTCTAAACACTAACTCTTCATATATTCCCCTATTGTTGAATAATATTAACAGATTAAATATCATTTCCTAAATGAATTGGTAACTCCTATAAAAAACAGTTAATTTAAAACTAGAAAGAATGAATTGCATTTTCCAAGTTTAGAACATTACTTTTTTCTTATAATTGAATGTATAACTTTAAACTTGGGGAGTTAAATTTATCTATGTTCATTGTCAAAGATATAAGATGAGGTGTTTAGCATATTAAATAATGAAAGCATTAAACCTAATCTACTTTTCACCTCACACAATATTATTATTTTTCTCTAGCAGGCTGAAGTGGCAAAATGTATCAATGTGTACGGACTACTCTCAAGGTATTAAAGGGGTTTTGTTGTTTGATAAAGAAAGGAAGTGAGTCTGAGAGAGGGAGGATGACTTTGAGGCGTTTCTTTGTCTAAATAGTCTTTCTTCTTTTGTTTAAACTGACGTTTTGCTACAAGACACCATCAGTGTTGCAGTCTTTAAACAATAAGAGGATAAAAAGAGGATATAATATCGGCAAAATATTGGTTTTTATGCAAACATCATTGGAACTCAACGATGTGAAGCCATGTACCAAGTTTTATTAATTAATGTTCATACTTAAGGAGATATGCTATTCCTGTAGACCTAAACCTGTATGCTAAACCTGTATACTCAGTCCCCATGTTATTCTTATGGATACAAAGTATTGTATCCATAAGAATAACATGGGGACTGAGTATACAGGTTTGATGCAACAAACTCGTTCATATAAATGCTACTTTCCACGTCTATACCAAATTTCATCAAAATCCGACCTTTTTACGAGAGTTATCGTGCTTGCGGACACATAAATATATACATATATATATATATATATATATATATATATACAAAATTTGAATGAATGGTATTTTTGGCATCTGGGGGCCTCAAAACGAAAAGTTATCATGGTCTCGGGGGTTAAGTCTTACCATGAGACCTACGGTAATAGCTTCTTCCCATAATGGGAAATTCTCTAACAAATAAACAGATAACATTTTCATATCGCAAAATATTGTGTTAAAGTTACAATTAATTGTAATGTTTTTGTAATAGAATAATTTATAATTGGGGTTTGTGTATTGCAGTAAAATAAGCTCAACGCTAGACTGATGTTTCTTGGCTCCTTAATTAGTTTTACCGAGCGCCATGCATCTGAAAGGAATGGATTAGAATTACTAATTAAATTGTGCCTACCTAATTACATTGCTTAATACCCAATTTCATACATAATCGGCAGAAACTCTTCATTTCATTATCAGTTATATTTGCTATAAAGATAAATAGATAATATTACAAAGATGAAAGTTTAAAGATAAATATTACTTTATAATAAATAATATTGTTTTCTTGTCCAACATGAACACTGTTCACAGATGCAATCGCACTTTAAGAGTTACAGTTGCACAAGTACAAAAAACATAGCTTAAAGATAATAAAATATAATTTCATATGTCTAACTGATTTTACTCAAAGTGACACCAACTACAAAATAAAATATCATTATTTTATACTTCACAATGTACCACGCCCGTAAATTATCAAATTATTCAATTTTAATAACTTCCAAGTAATAAATTGTTTTACATTTTAGGAGCCTTTTTTAAACTGAGACTAACTTGAGATTATAGGTTTCTTAATAGTATTTAACACATAGTTAACTACAGTTGATCTACTGAATTGTTATTTGAATCCCTGTTATGCCAGTATGAGCTTATGGGTACGGTACGAGTGAGTCACGAGTATAGTCACGAGTATATAAATGGTCACGATCTAACCATTTATGAATCTCAACTTTAATAATAACAATAAACCACCTTTCTTTCGTATAGAGTATAGAGAATATAAAACGAAAATAAATGTTTATGTAAACTTATAAAAAGTATTTTAAATCTTTAACTGAATTTTATGAAAACACTAACCATGTGGTTAGGCCATATGGTTCAGGCCCACCATCTGTAATTCTGTTCTATTACAATTAAAAATATGCGCAACCTTGTTCCTAAAGCTCCACGCACTAAGAAATAGGGTTTGCAGGATCTCTCCTTTACAGCTGCTACAAAAACCCTTTAATAAGTTAAGTGTAATATTAAATAGGAAAAGATTATCTGCAAACGTATATTTTCAATTTTTTATTTGATTAATTGAGTTGCATTTGAAAGCCTTTTAAATGTACAAAAATGAGCTTTTCAAAACTACAAAAACTTAGCTGAAACAACCTATTTAGTTGAAATTTTAAACTTAACTAAATAATGAACCACTTAATGCGTAAACATGATTTTAAGCATTATTAAATATTTTTAAGTTTATATAAATATAGTCAAATCTCTAAATACTGCAATTTCATTGTACTTGTATTTTTTTCATCTCTAACTGATATGTTGAACTTGTCATTATCTCAATTGACCCTGCCCATGTCCAGAAATATAAGTATTGAATATGGTTTTCCTGTAAATTCTAAACCAAAGAGTTTTTTTCATTGTAATTAAATTGTTTTCATAGTACTGAAATAGTTTATTTGCCATCGTTGTATAATTATTTATTTAATTAAATAATAACGAATTATTTGATTTGATTTGTTTTGAAGTAGTGTAGTAATTTTATTATGTTTTTTATTACGTTTCAAAACAAACGTAAGTTTCGAAATTTAAAAAAAAATTCAGTTGGTTTTTATGTTAGGATGGGTTTTATAAAAGTAAGAATAATCATTCATAGTATAACATTATAAACATTAAACATGAAACGTTATACATTATAGTTATAATAATAATATCCCTTTTCACTGTCAAAACTAATCCGGCTGTTCGGGTCACTGAAATTTCTTTGACAATAAAACCGTCGTCAGAATGTTCTACTACTGCGTTTTTAGATGGTTGGAAATATTTTCTGTTTGTGGCCGACAGCCATTGTACCTTCCAGTGTTCATATCAAGGAAATGAAAATATATAAGTGCGATTTCCATCATTACACGTACTTTTTTAATTGCTTTTACCCGGCCCGGCACACAACAAACACTAGGCATCTCAAACAGACATTATTTATTATTTTAATAAGCTAGACGAAACAAATTACGTAACCGCCTGAGGGAAAAAATCCTACGATTCAACTAAAATAGCAAAGGTAATATAAAATAAGACAAAAACGCCGCCAAAGCGTAACCGCCAGAAGCGTGGCTAGACGGCAAAGCAAGGCTAGCGGCGCCGGCGCGAGTTGAATTGAACGATGCCCCCCTCCTTTACCTTTGATTATTGAACAAACAACAAAACTTATCGAAAATATTTGGATTAAAAGTTGTAGATAAACTAATTATCTACAATTTCCCGCTGGAGGTTTGTTTCTACCTCAAAAACAAAAAAACGTTTACGCTTAGTGACTTTTTCGTGTCCCACTATTACAAATCATAAATACTTTTAACTAATACAAATTCGAATATTTGCTTAACTAAATTATTTTTAGTTTGTTGTATTCCGTATTTCATGCAGATTTAAAATATATAAGTTGCATTCCAAATAAATTACAGTAAAGAGGTCCAGGAGCATGTAATTGAAAGCGCGCTCCACTTACACCGTGGCTGTATAGAACTCAAGACTCTGACGTAGCGGCTAGGGGAAAGGGGAAGCACTCCGGCCTGTAGTAGAGTCGGCCATGGAGTCGGCCTTGTTCTGTTCCGTAGTTTTTAAAATATGATCTTTAAAAAACATACTTGGAGCATGTTTATATTGTAAAATGTGTTAGTATTGACCCAAGGAATAACGCTATATACCTTTGTCCAGAGATTTACGGGACACCCTCTATAATCACCAAACCCATTAAAATCATCGCCTACCACAGATAATATTTAATTGTTTAAGAGAGTCCCGCATATATGAATTGTGTTCTGTCTGAAGTATGCTGTTTCTTTTTTTTGTGGTAGTTGCTCGGGGCGAAGCCCTGAGGGAATTTTGGTATATTAGCGAATTTCCCCTATAGGGAAGAAGCTATTACCGTAGGTCTCATGGTAAGACTTAAGCCCGAGACCATGATAACTTTTCATTTTGAGGTCCCCAGATGCCAAAAACACCATTCGTTCAAATTTTTATATATGTATATAAATATATATATATATATATGTGTGTGTGTGTGTGTGTGTGTGTGTGTCCGTAAGCACGATAACTCTCGTAAAAAAGGTCCGATCTTAATGAAATTTTGTACAAATGTGTAAAGTACCATTTATTTGAACAAGTTCAAAAACCAGATGAATCGCACCATCCGAAGGGGGTTTTTGGGGGGTTTTGTACCCCAAAAATGTGTTTTTTGGGGTTTTCACATTTAATTTTAATTTAAATCTAATTTTAATTTATACCACTGAATTCAGCTTAAAAAAACAAACAATTTGGTATTTTGATCATTGCTCTACGTCAATTGGTTACCGAGATATTGAAAGTGCTAAACACAGTACGTTGTCTAATGTTATTCTTATGGAGAAAAAGAAAAATTGTATATCTCGCTTATTTATGAACATAAACTGGCAAAATTTGGCATATGGCTTGATCTGGTTATGGTTTATTGTTGTTTTCACACAAAAAATGTTTCGCCTATGGCTCCTGTAGCAGCAAACCTAGGTACTTGGTCCCCATGTTATTCTTATGGAAAATACTTAAAATGTTATATATCGCTTATTTATGAATGTATATGGATGAAACTTGGTATGTGACTTCACTAAGATGAGTTCTATTGATATTTTCATAAAAACCCATTATTTTGTGTGCCTTGTTGCAGCAAACCTGCGTACTCATCCCCAATGTTATTCTTATGGAGAATAATTAATATTTTAAATATCGCTTGTTTGTGAATACATTTCTTATGAATCCTGTTAAGTGTTAAGTGTGTGAAGTGTTAAGTTAATGTGTTATGTTATATATTCATTGGAAATTCGCTGAGTATGCAGGTTTGCTGCGACGGGGTATTTTTAGATTTGACACAACCTGTAGGAATCTTAACAAACATTTTGATAAGCACAAAGTTATAATTTTTCACATTCAAATTTGTCACTGCAGATTTCTCATTTGATAACATGCACTCCGAAACTATCGTTTTAAATATATATTTGCAATTTTTATCAGGATTAACATAATAAACTTGGAAGTGCTTTGTCTAAAATTGTAAATCGGAAAGCAACAGAATGCTACAAACAATCAAGGGTTTATAAGTTGAGTTGAGTTGTTTTAAGTTTACTATAAATTTATTTTAACTGCTAATTTAATCAAACTTGTTTAATTTTTATAAGAAAAAAATTAAAAACATAAAGACAAATTAGAATTAAAATTGAACTCAAATCTCCTACAATATTTCTTGGATATGATAGGTTATACTACCCAAGTTTGTTTTTAAATATATCTTAATATCTCTTTAAATCTTTGATTATACATATTTATTTTCCCTCAAGCTTTATTGTGTTTTGATCAACTTTTTATCATAAAAAGAATCAGTTATGAATCTACTTTTATTCCAACACTAAAAAGATGTCCAACCCCAAACACCAAAAAATATTCCGTTCACACGTGTTTGATTGTTTGTTTAAAGAAAGTTTTTCCAAAGTAGTTCAGTCAGTAACTTTGTTTCCTAAACTCAACTTGCATATTAGGAAGGTTGAATATGTTGGCGTCACGAAGCAGATTTAACGGGTTACTTAAATAGTTTTCGATAAACAGCAAAAACCATTTTTCCATCTCACAGTTCATTGGCTTTTTATTCCGTGACTTGTTTTCGTCATACTCTATATCTAAAGGTCAGTTATAAGAGAAGTGAAAAAGGTTCAGATAAACTTACGTACGTAACTGAAAGACGAATTTAATTAACTACGTTAATTGTTTTATTTGTTTATGAATAAGTCGCATTCACTAACACCTTTTTGATTCGCGCTTTTTGATTTTTAAAGTTTTTTTATCTGAGGCTGTCTTTGTTATGCCCTCACCCTCCAAACATGTATTCGCACTCTATAACATATAAAGCCTTTCTATTCCAATCAACCTTTGAGGCAGTTTCGCTTAAAGTAGTAATAATTTTTATTTTTTAATCAGTATTATTTGTCTTTGAATAAGTCCACTTATTGGTTTTATGTTTATATATGAGGCTTTATTGGAATTGAGATTAAACTGATAATTTAATCAGTCCTTCCTTACATGACGAGAGGTTTTACTCAGGAGAGTGTAAAATAGGGCCGCAACCCTTCCCATCGCAGTGAAGTATGCCTCGTCATACTTCACTCCACATGAAGTATGACGAGGCATGAGTCTGCGACGCCACCGACCCGCCGCGCCGCACCTGGAGATTAGTGTCCTGTGTTAATCTTCCTCGGCAAATTTCTCCCTTATTTTTCTCTGCTAAATTTTAATCTCCATCTGATTTAACTGTATGTCATAATGATACCTTGCTATGGTTAAGTTTGTGATCATAACAATTCGATGAATTTTCATGGTTCGTTTTTTGAGTAAAGGCGATTTTGAGTATTAGGGAATGTCGAAGCCATAATTTCCTTTAAGAGTTATAATTTTATATTTTATTTTAATTTTGAAAAGGTCTAGCAGCCGATGAGAATATTTTAAGTTTGCTTTCAAAGAATTTTAAAATCATATAATGCAAGCCAACAAAGTAAATGTAAAAAGAACTGGCGGGTCAAGGACAACCATTGTAATAGACCAGCTGATTGTGGGGAAATTAACAGCTGGCAGAGTTCAACACTTGTCCCTGACCCGCCACTTATATTTGCGTTTACCTGTAGATCTCTCGTCTGGTGTAAAAAAGTGAAGCCTCACTGGAGCCTAAATCGGCTTTTTGCAGTGAGGTAGAAACCATGGAGAGCTCGCGCCCATAGCCGGGATAGACCAAAATTCGGTCCGGCCGGGCTCAAGGTCACATCTCAAAGTGTAGGACTCGTCGCAGCGCTCAGCACAGCGTCTTATGGGTTATTGGCGACGTGTGCTCAGTTAAATAAGGTTTACAGCACGAGGATTTTTTTATTTTAAAATAGTTTTCGGAATCGTATCACTGGATAAAATCTTTATCTTTTGGTACTAAATTCAAATGTATTTAACCTCTAATTATGACGTAAAAACACGTGTAGTTTTCAATATTAGTATAAATATCTCGATCTTCACGTACTTAAACTTGATTTTTATCGAAAAAAATCATTTACGACTCAATAGCTGCCATATTTGCTTTACTCGATACATTCCTCAATTTTTTTACATGAAACCAAACTATATAACAAATATTGTAAGGCTTTTGGAGAGCCTTACTTTTGAGTTTTGACTTAAAAAAATTGATTCTATATTATTTTATTCTATCTATATTTTCGGTAGAAAGGTTTATTAACAACTACAGGGTTTCTGTGGTCAGGGGAGGTCAGGGAGAGTCAGGGAATGGAAATTTGGTCAGGGAAGGTCAGGGAAAGTCAGAGAAAGTCAGGGAACCCAGTAATAAAACTTGTTTTAATACGTATCGACCCCACGTACTAAAGATATGAAAATAAATTTGTAGCTTATAGACAATACTGATTACTATTCCACCTTAACGCTACTTCTCAAAATTAATTTTGTAATCTTTGTTAAGTCTCAAAATAGGTTATGAGGGTCATTATCACAACAAGAATAACTTACTGTGAGGAATCATACAAAATTTACATGACAATTCGGTGCCTCTATAATTCCATCTGATCCCAGATGATGATAAAACTGAGGAAATGCTTTGCTCCAGATTGTATACAATCTGTTGTAGCAGTATTTTTCAGGCGGAGTCCCAATGGTTGGCAGATGATCTAAGGATTCCTAAGGTGTTTATTCTTAACACATTATTCTTAGCATTTCTTAGCAATTATTGAGTATTTATTGAGATTGATTTATTTAATTTAGTTTTATTAACATTTATGATATACTTGATATAGAAAATAATGTTTTACATATTAAATATGTAACAACTGTACACACACGCTTGTTTATAAAACGAGAATGCGAAGACGAACAATGAAAGTTAGTCAGGGGAGTTTTACAGAAGGGTCAGGGAAAGTCAGGGAAATAGAAAATTGAAATTCTGTAGAAACCCTGAACTAAGTATCCTTCGTATTCAAGTTCCTTGACATGTTCCTCTACTTTTAACGCCAAACATATTTGTTTAGGATTGGTTGTATTGCTTATATAGAGGATTATTTTTGAGTTTTTATACAAAACATATATTTATTCGTTATTTTAATCAAATTTTTAGCTACAACAATTCATTTACGAGCTAAAATCGCTCTATTTGGAGAGGGAATAAATGTTTAAGTAACGGATAGTTTAAAAGGAAGTAGGTTTTGTTTTATAAAAAGGCAACGTTATGTTTGCTTACTAAAGTATTTTATTTCATTATTGATTTTAATAAGTTTTTGCTTCACGAGTAAAATGTAATCACTAATCAGATAATTTTTATCTTATCATATAATGTTTCATTCTTTCTTACAAATAAGTCTCTTATTATTTACTGCCTTATTTACTTTACATATCAAATTATAAGATTCCTCATGAGCCTAATTACATCTCGATAACTGAATTTTCTATCAAAATTGAAATACATGTTAAAAAACGATAATCTCAATACAATAGGGAGTAAAATGTACATAATTGATATTTTATATGTGAAAATCTAAGTAAAATGAGGACCATTTAACTATGCTGGATGTGGTAGAACAGCGTGGAGCCGTAGCAGCGCGCGTAGATCTGAACATAGCGGTTATTTACATCGGATTATTGACAAACTATAAGTTATAACGAAAATTTTTTTGGATGAAAATTTAAGATCATCCAATTAGCTACAACTTTCTCGCTGGAAGTTTGTTTCTAGCTCAAAAATAAAGAAAGTTCTCGCTTACTGACTTGTTCATGTCATGCTTTTACATCTTTGTAGTATTTTCATTATTACAAATTACACATCATTTTAAACTAAAATGTATTTTTTACTGTTGGATGCGGAAATTCATGCAGAAAAGGAATATATAAGTTTCATTGTAGTTTTATTATTGTTAAGATGTACAGGAGCGTGTAAACGTCAACGCGCTCACCGCTCGGGATTACTCAGTTTTGCCGTCTCCTACACTTTGGGTGTGGCCTGACAATGCGCGGACCGTTTTCTGTCCATTTGGCGAGCTCTCCATGGTTTCTACCTCGCTGGCTTTATGGAACACCCTCAATAATTGTATGTATCTAAAAGTTTAAGACTACGAAAACAATGCAAACTGAAAATGAATTATAACCAAAAACATAACAAGTTTTTTATTCACAAAAACTTTAATGGTTAGATTTGTGTAAAATAAAAATATACAAGGATTACAGGACAATAGTACTCAAGGACTGATATTGTAAATGTGTAACAATTTACAGAGTTTCATAAGATAAGACAGTAGTGGGCATTTGAGGCTGCTAGACCGGAAGTGACGTCATCCGGTCACGTGACCGGATGCGCTGAGTCATTAAACACGTCATCTGAGCCTCAGCCAGTGACGTAGGCGGTTTTGTGACGTAATGAGGGAAAGGTTAAAGTTCAAGGTCACTGGGAGGTAATTTTAAAAAAGTACTACCTCGCACGCGTAAAATCCGATTGTGATTCGATAGTTTTCATTCGATAAAAATATCGAATGAAAAAATCGAATGAAGCAATCGAATGATACGAGTGCGAGGTAGTAATATTTCATTTATTACTTTTATTTTTACTTTTCTTTTTATTTACAATAAGTTATGTTTACAATAATTTATGTTTACAATAGTTCCCCGTTGTTTGTCGTCATCGATGTTGTTGATCCGGACGAGTTGCGGCCATCACTTCGCTTTCTGATGAAAGACGGTAGATACTTCGACAGAGTCCATGTTGTTTTTTGATGCGTAAAGTTCCAAAGATAAATCGTAACCGGACGCAATGAGAAGTCTTAACTCTTCATTAAAAACCTCGAGGTCTTGGAAAGTCGCCAGATGAATAGAGTCATAATGAATACACCTAATTTTGATGGACATTTCAACAGAGAGCTCGATGTACACTGGTCAAGAGCCGGAGGTGTACTGACTATTCGCTAGCTAGCGTTTTGGTATCAAACAAAATGGTGGGGGTGCGGAGCAGATGGCGGACGGCAGATGGCAGGCGGCAGATGGTAGGCGGCAGGTGGCAATACGCGGCAGATGGTTGCTACTCCATTCGCCGCCAAAGTAATGCAAGCCGTCGGCGTAATTCTTGTATTTTATCTTGTCGGTTCATTTGATACGTTTTACATCTACATATGCAATAGCTGAAACACTTGCACTTACGACAAGCTTTCCCGTCAACTTGATCGCCTGGTATTTTAAAACATTGTAACTCGCAACAACATGTCTTCAAATTGTTATCGAAAAATAAATTGTTCATAGGTAGCACCGACATGTTAGCTGCAGCGTGTGTTAGACAAGACTGAGACTAACTTCACTGCTCCCTCTCTTTTATACCTCTGCATAAGTTAACCCTGAATGAAAGTTCAAGGTCACCCATTTGAATTTTTAAAAAAAGCAACACAGCAGTATATAAAATAATATACTGCTGTGTTGCTGTTTTTCTTTTTTCTTTTTTTCTTTTTTTTCTTTTCTTTATTAAACAAACATCTTACAATACAATAAGCTTAAGTCTAACATTAATGACTAGAAATACAAACAGAGAAATACAAACAGAGACATTATGTACAAATATGCGTGATGTGCAGAGTGAGTTCCGTAGAGTTGTTGCCGCTTACACCGTGTGATACCAAATACAACGTCCCCGGTTGAATATCTCGCAAATCTTCATTTTGTAGCAGTTGAACAAATCGTTTTGGAAGAAATACTTGAAACTTCGGCTCATCTCCTGGAGTGAAAGGTCCTTCGCTCAATGAAACTAGAATTGCTTCTCCATGTGTGGTTTCCACTTTCTTGATGTTATGAATAATGTAGTGTTTTTGTTCTTTTAGTTCTGAACACTTTTTAGTTAGCAGAAGGTCGGATTTTGAATGAGTGTTGAATTGATCAACCAGTGTTTGTAGAAACTGTTGTGATGCCATCTTCGTCAGTGGTGGTTGTGGTGTCTTCTGTGATGTTGCCTCTTCGGAGTCTCGAATAATACTCGTGCTGGAGCGGTGCTGTCTCCTCGTATTTATAGGCCCCGCTACCCCCACCACATTTCTGTTCTCCGCTACCCCCACCACATTCCTGCGTTTGTTTCAAGTAAGCAGCCAAACGATATGCGTTGTACAATGCACAGTTTGTTTGGCCGTGTTTAAGATCTTTTGCAGCGACGCAAATATTACCGAGATTAATGTTAAAGTCCTTACTGATAGTTATATCGAAAACATCACCGTGCGTGTACTTTTGTATCCAGTTCTTTTTTTCTAATCCTCTTGTGTATATATGTGAATATTGTTTGCAAAAGTTAAACATAATACTGTGCAGATTACTGTAGCTTATAAATCCTTCATACCAATGTATGTGATGAAAGTAGTTTGTTATCCATTTGTTTGTACTTTTTGCTTTGGTGTTAAGTTTGTTAAAAGAAAAAGGAGCTTCAAACGTGAATGGGTAGGCTACAAATGTAAGCAAGTCTAAAATTACTAATTCCTTGATAATAAACATATCATCATTATTTCGAAATGCTTGAAATTCTATTACAAGGCTTTACACTCACTTCTTCATCCCCTCCGCTCATCATGGCACCTAGCGATCAACTAAACTGTTTTCCACACCACGGTAGGTTAAATACCAGGCCGTACAGTTGCAGGCGCGTTGGTGTATATTTAACGTGGGCACCATCCCCAATAGGCCTACCCCACGTGTGTTCTTCTTTACTAAGTCAAACTTTAGTCTTTTTTAACTTCTTCTTCTTGTGTTTCGTTTTCTTCTTCTTCTTGTTTCTCCGTTTCTTCTTCCTGTGTTGTTTCTTCTGTAGCTTATGTAGCGATTTCTACAAGTGGTTCAAAATCCTTTAACTTTCTCCACATGCAAACTTCATGAGGTATTCTATTAAAAATAGATGTATCCACAGGTCCGTACACGATGGTGCTATTAGGTTGTTTTTCCAAAGTATCGACCAAATATTCTTTAATAATAGCGCTTGCAAATACCAACTGTCTCATGTACCTTGTAATAGGTTCTGTTGCGTAGTTTAAAACGTAGAATTCTTCACGTGACAGTAGAATCTTATTTTCATGTTGAGTCAAGTCTCTAATTCGCACTTGTAGTTGTCCGCGATGTTTAACAATATCGATTTCATTGTCACAATCCAAAAGTCGAATATGTGTTTTCCTTCCACACAAACTGTTAGTTAAATAACATTCTATTAAATGTACATGTTTCAAAAATGACTCCCAAGCATTTTGCGAAAATAAAACCTTTTTTGTTCCATGGTGTAGTATTACTGTAGGGGAATAATCCAATGACTTCATCAATCCAACTGATACACTTTTACTGATGCATGCTGAGATGGGGTAAAAGATTCGCAAAAAAACTTCAGTTAAAATGTGAGGAGGAATATTTTCTTCAACTTTCTTCTTCCTCTTTGGTACTACCTTTGATGGGTCTGCATTACTTTCCTCCTCTCTATCTCTTTTACCAAACTTTAAAAATGCAGTTATTTCCTTGATGATTTCTGCTTCACTAGTATTTTCACGTTCCAATAACGGTGCTACCTCTGCATCACCTTGTACAACAGATGGAGAAATCATTTTGTAGAAGATGTTACCCATGCGACGATAGACGATCAACTGAAGACCTGCATTGTTGCTCCGCTATTTATAGGTTAGCGACAGTGGCGGTGCCGGTGGTGGTACAACGTTTTACAATACTGTCTTTACAATACCGGTCAACGGTGTGTATGTAACAATTTTATCGTGCAAAATTAAACAATACGCAGATGTATTTGCAGGTACGTTTTCTTGAAATTCCATTTCTATTTTTATATCAACACTAGACGATTTTACAGATTCATTTTGTTTGGAACAATCAATTACAACAATCGGAGCTTTCGATTTAAACTGTACGGGAGATAGTAGAGGTGTATTTGTTTTGCCGTAATATGAATTTTGGAACCTAGCGTACATATCGTATAAAACACTGTACCTTTTTTTATCAAAAGAAATATTAAAGTTTTCGTAGGGAAAGAATTGTGAATTCAGGAACACTTTACAGTTTGTTAATTTACAATGGTCAAATTCACCAGCATTTTCAGTTATTATACTTTTCTTCTTCGTTTGTAATCCAAATATTACATATCTCGCTTTTTCCAAATGAGTAGAAGTTTTTACAGTCCATGTATGCCGTTGTGTTGTAGGTAAAACGGGGTATTCATGAAACTCCCAGCTTCTGAATGGCATTACAATGTCTCGATCTGATTTTAACTTTCTTAATAATGTAATCCTGTGTTCATCATTTAGTCGCACATGTGGTACTCTCCAAACAATCTTGTCTAATGTTAATTTCCAGTCTAAATTGGCATCATTTGTTCCAGCAGCTGCTTTAATAATATCATTATCGTTTGATGATCTTAATAAAACTAGTTCTTGTTTTACATTTATTATTATTCTTCTGTAGTCTTCAGCAAATCCTAGGAGTAATCTTAAAGGTACGTAGAAATCAAAGTTTCCCGAAGAGTCAGGAGCGATTGTACTTTTGTCTGGTGCAACCCATCCTGCAACAGCTAACAGATTCTTCTCATTTGGTGTTAAAGACGCTAATCCTTTCAATGTACTGGAAATTCCAACCTTTTTTGTTGAATCGACTGTAACTCCTGAAATTTCATATCTAATCTCGTCAAATAAAAATGCCATAGGATTATTTATGAACGGAACAGTGGTTCCAGCAGTACCATCAGTTTTTGTTACTTTTCCTTCAATCTATAAATAACTTTCGCATGGAAGAGTATAAATGTCTTGTTGTTGTATAGGAATCCTAATTTCATCGTTATTGTTTAATTTGGACGAAGCGTAAGAGTTGTGCGTGTGATATTCCTTTTCCCATAAGGTCTCGTCGAATGTTGGACCCTGCGCTATATCCAGTATATCCATTATTAATGACCTTTAATCCAATTTCTTCTAGAAAACGAATGTTGTCACTTGTTAATCCCTCTACAGCTGATGAGCTACTGACCTCTTTGCTTGTTGGCTCTCTCTTTTTAAATGATAACCCCATTGTCTAAGCGGATGATTTTATATGTATTCTTACAGTAATAGCTTCTCCTCTAAAGTCAATAAGGTTTCCGTCTTGATCCACTATGTTCAGCACGATGTCTGAAATGAAACTGGTGTTTAACGGTAGGTACACAAGGTTTTGAGGCTTTTCTACTATCTTGAAACCCGGTGCAACTGATGGGTAGAATGTGTGTAATATATGACGATTTTCTCCATCTCTGTAGGATCCTTGTATAATGTTACATGTAATGTCTATGCTATTAACTTTGATGATCGTCACAGTTTTATTCCCAGAATGAGTTTTATTAGGTTCTAATACTTTTGTTTCCTTAGAAAACCCCAATAAACTACCAATTGAATGTTCTTGACTAAAATCAATATAATAGACGTAATTTCGGCTTTCATTGTATTGTTATTGCCTTTTATCGTTATATTTTCTTTCCCCATATGTTTTTGTATAACTTCATTTATATTATCAATTTCATAAGCTCCTGTTGGTAAATTGAATTCTTCCAAAGCTGAATACTTTCCTTTATCATCTTTTGTCTTGTAATAATGTATTTTGTTATTAATTCCTTCACTAACGTTTGGAATAGAGTTATATGTTGTTAAATCCAATAATGCGGCTTCCCATAGTCTTCCTTTTTGCAAACGTAGCGCTGGAAACAGAATACTGCGCAAAGTACATGAGTTACCGGTTAATGACACTGTATACGAAGACATCTTAAAGTTGACTAACACTTTTAGCTAAAAAGTCTAAACATAAATGACCGCAAATGGATGTATCATCAGGTTGTTTTCTTGTATGATTGTAAAAAACATTTTCTGCCGCACGAAAGTATTGTTGAAGTTCTTTCGGTGGTGGAAGGTCTCCAAAACTGTCGAAATAATAAATGGTTTTACCAAGTTTCTTGTAACACACCCAATGAGTGCCTAATCCTTCACTATTATCCAAATTTACAATACCAGTCTCATTTTTCCACATTTTAACCGGTAATTCATCTTTCATAAATACTCCTCTAAAAAATGGGATTTTCAAACAAGAAGCATATGTAATCAGTTCTTCATTGGTCAATTCTTTGTTTTTAATTATTAATTGCTCTTTCTTATTTAATACACACGATACGGTCTTAGGTATAATCCTCCTCCCTTTTTTATCATTGACCATATTGTCGGTTTCTTTTTAGCTTTACCACTGGTAGATCGACGTTTTCTTCTGATATTACCTCCTTGTTTCTTAGCGGGTTTTTTCCCACGCCTTCTTCTCTTTCCTCCTCCAAACGTAGTTTTTGCTTTCATTGCTGCTGTTACTGCTAAAGACGCTGCTTTTTCACCAATACTCGCGTCACTTGATTTTACTCTTTGCCAAGCTTTCTCAGCAAGTGCTCTATCTGCTATTGATCTATTTTTAGTATCACCAAATTTGGAATACGCTATATCGTGCTGTTTACAAGCCTGATCGAGCTTATTTATTCCAGGATCTCCTCTAGCAAGACGTTTCTCTAATTTGGTTCCAGGACCACAATATTGATATCCTCCAGGTAAATGTAATTCCACAGGTAATAAATCAATCGCCTTGTTAACTATAGCTCCAACCGGTTTACTCAGTAAAGAAAATGCTGTTGATGCTATTCCCCTTCCTCTCTGTAATCTCTCTCGATTATGACTGATGCGTTTAACCCTCGACATGACTATTTATAGCAAAACTTACAATCAGTAGGTGCACTCTATAAATGTTTTACAATGAATGTAATATCAGTTTTGGTTTCTTGTATTATATACTGTTTAAAATCCATTTATTATATAGAAATGGATTTATTAATTAAATGTAGACATATTAAATAAAAGTAGTAAAAATAGAAATAAGGTGTAATTGAAGATGTTCCAGATGTTTCTCCGCTGGTGATGGTATCGTTGTCTTCGGTAAAATAAATAAACTTTAAATAGTTGTCATGTTCCCTTAGAAACTTGCCACTTAATCGTTGGTAATTGAAAAACACATCCCAGTCTAGTTTATCTTTAAAATTGTCGATGTAATTCTCAGAGAGATTTTGATATTTACTTATTACTTCCCAACAATTATTAAAATTTGATGTCATCTCTACGAGGAAGTCTTCTGAAAACTGTTGTCTTTGTAAAATAAGGATCCAGTTAACTCTGTGAAAATAAATTCTTAACATAGTCATTGTGAAGAGGTATTGTATGGAAAGTTGTTCCCAATCCATATATCTATCAAACCGTTGAACAAAACCATCTGTCAACACTCCTTGGGGAAATCTCGGCTCTTGAGATATTAAACTCCACGCAGTAATATTGGATTCCATCATCCTCTCTGTATCGTCTCTCGAATATGACTGATGCTTTATCCCTTATCATGGGGTATTTTAAATTCTTTTTTCTCTTATGTAATCTTCATCGTTTTCTGTTGGTTCATTAATCACATTCACTTTATCCCCCTTTCCTAATGCCTTGACTTTAGAAGGCTCAGACGGTTTATCTCGTTGATTAGGTTTCCCTGGATTGTGTATATTTTTCCAGTCTAAATAATTGTGACTGTCAACATCTGAAGCTGCATCTCTTCCTGAAGCCCGATGGATATAATGGAATAGAGCTGCACCAAACCTTTCCAAATGTTTTTCATATTCCGTAGTCCATTTCTTGTGTACAATATCAAACATTTTCTTATTTACAGCGTCTCCATCCTGCTCACAATCACCTACATTTGATAATTTTAATTTTTTTACATCATAGCTTGTGTCAGTTTCATTCCTTTTGTAAATCGTTAACAATTTTAGAGTAGCGAAATTTACTGCTTCACCATCATAAACGGGATGTTGTATATTGCTTAACCTTTTACCGGAAAACCCCCAATGATCTTCGTGTACAGTTGGGGTTCTTTTATCCATTTATTTTACCGTAACCGCATCAGAAGGCAAAAGCGGATCACCAACATTTTGAATTACTTTTCCTTCAAAATTATAGTTGCCATCAGGTGTTAACGGAAACCCAGCTCTTTTTTCACTATAACCAGATTTTACTCCAAACTCGGAATACCGTCCAAACTTGTCCACACTCATGATGTAACTGAATCGCTATCGTTTAGGTTTTTATTATATATATATATATATACGTCTACTGAAAAATTATTCCTTGTTTTCGCAGTTCATCAACCAAAGCTACCCATTCGTTTTCTAAACCAGTGTGCCCGGCTTCCATAGCTTCATGTAATAACCTCATTCGATCAACTAACTTATTTATATCGTTGTAATATATTATATTATTTTTATACAAGTTTTTCAATAATCCCCTTCCAGATGTGGTAGGATCAGTTGTTTTTCTCTTTTTATGCAAAACATTTAATTCAGCAGAAGATAAAGCTCTTCTTTTAATTTGAGCTTTTTTTGATTTTGAGGGGAAAAGACTAGATATAATACTTGTATATTTTACTGACCGATTTCTATGAATAGGTAGGTCTTTGGAATACTTTTTTCTATGTGCATTTGTATACTCTAATATATGTTTAAACAATTGTAAATCCCTTTTAGTATATTTACCAGGATTATTTTTAAAGATGAGTTCAAACAAACCTTTTGTACCTTTATATTTCTTATCTCCAATAACTATATCATCATTTTCGTTTATATCTAACTTGCTATCTCCAATCATTAATCCTTTATCCTCTATTCTAGCTCCATAGGTATGATAATTTCGATTAGCATGTGCGGCGTGTAACATTTTTAACGTATATGTTCTTCCAAGTGTTCCTTTAAACATAATATCCGTGCCTAATTTGCTTAAGTTGGATGGGTTAATATCCTCTTCTTCTGCTCTTGTATCTTCTACACTTGTATCTTCTGTACTTGTATCTTCTGCAATGTCCTTTTCCTTTAAATCCTCTATATCTCCGCTTTCTTCATACTCGTCACTTTCTTCAGATGTTTGTAACTGGCCAAAACTTTCATCATTTTGAAATTCTTCTTCATATTTGGAAATTGGTAGCATTTTGTCTCCTTCGAAGCGAATTGAAGGTTTTTCCATATTTTGTGCTAATCGCTTTAAAGGTTCAGTAACAGGTTTGAATGTTGTTTCTAAAAATTGCTCTCTTTCATTTATACCTGATTTTAAAGCTCGGTTTTTTTGTCTAATAGAATCACTAAGTGATTTTATTTCCTTTAATAGCTTTTCCTGGTTAACCATCTTCACACCTTGACGACTTGTACAGTAATACCGCTAATCAGTGTATTAAAACGAATTTATCAAAACCTATTCTATAACGACCATCTTTTATAGCATGATCTTTCATAATAACCAAAAATCCATACTTTTCCGCCCATGCTTTTCCGCAAAGCTCTTTAAACTTTTCAAATGGCATATCCGCATTCACATGATCGTTATATATATGTTTTAGGTTAGTATCATCTTGTTTGAATACAATTAGAATATTTGCATTATCTCTGATAAGTTGTTTTGGGATTTTGCTATAAGTTTGTCCTATATATATGCTGTCGATGTTATTATGTCTTCCCATGGCAAAGTAGTTTCTAATAGTATCCTGATTTTCACAAGATACATCGTCAAATATAAATACAGAATACGGTTTCGCTTCGTTTGGTTGCATAATGCTATCACTAGCGTTAAATTTGTAAAAATTAACATCGGACACATCAGATAGGATTTTATCCAGTAATTTATACTTTGGTTGATGTAGAGACTTTGAAAAAATATATAGGTTATTAAACCTTAATCCCTGCGGATTAGTGATCAAATTAAAGACGACATTGGTCTTTCCACAGTTTGAGGGGCCACTTACTATACATCGAACAGTGTTTGGAAGTAAACTACCGTATTTACCATTGTTGATTTTAACGTTATCCACAGTTAAATCATCTATGTTATTAATATTGAATCGATCTTTATGGTGAATAATCTCCATCCTGCTCAAAGGTTAACGATGAAATGAGTTGCTTGCATTACACCAAGTCCTTTATAGGTATCCATGAATCCTCAGTTTTGTTAAACCCTAACCACCGCACTTTAACTGCGTCCTTTTTTCTTTGTAACACTTTTTCAACAAGATATACATCACCTACTGTTGACTTTAACATTTCATGTCCATAAAATGCACCTTGCAACAAATCTCCTTTGTTATCTTTTAAGATATACGTTTCAGGTACAGTCGGTTGCACTTTATACACTGTAAAAACTTCATTCGTCCAATTGGGAAGGTATTTCTTGGTAAACACTCCCTTATATTTACTAATCCGTACTTTATCACTTACATTAAATTTTCTTGGCTGCATTTTTTCTACTTTAGGCTTTGTATTTTTCTTTATGCGTTTTAATACATCTTTTGCATTTCTTCTATTTACTTTGTTAGGTTTCATACCAATAGTTCTATGAAACCTGTTGTTATAATCATTTATTAATTGTGGTAAAACATCATACCATACGTAAGAACCTCTTTTTGAAAATTTTTTATACAGTGCTCCTTTTAAGGTTCTATTGAATCTTTCTACAATAGCTGCTTTTTTCTCTGAATTTGTAGAATAATGATTAATTTTATATTTATTCATTAACTGTGCAAAGTTTGTATTAAAGTATTCTGTTCCATCATCAGTTTGTAAATGTTTAATTTTGTTTTTATCTCTTTTTATGGCTATTTCCATGGCTTCTGTTACGCTTTTACCAGTCTTGTCCTTTAGAGGCAAAACGTCTGCAACTTTTGTAAAACAATTAATAATTGTGAGTATATATTTAAATCCTTTGTTTATTCTACTATGCGGTCGCATTTCAATTAAATCCGCTTGATATAGATCATTTATCCCTTTTATAACAGTATTTCTTCTTGGAACCTTTATTCTTGCAGGTTTGTGTAGTTCATTAATAATCTTCTCCTTCAGGTCTGACATGATGGTTTCACGAAGACAGCTGATATGGTATTAAATATTCTTTTGTATAAATCTGCTTATATAGGTCAAGGTCATTCCAAACTAATGTATAAAAGGGGGAACACAGCAAAATACTGCTGTGTTCCCCCTTTTATACGGAAAGGAAAAGGGATGTAGGACGATGAAAGGGTTACTCATCAATAGGGTTGAGGGAATAGTGGCCGAATGGTAGAGTGTGGATGTTGTCTGCAAGGATGTGTCGTTTATCATCATTTGAAGAGAGAGCTTTTTTTACTTCCGTCACGCTGTACAGCTGATGGTTGAAACTTCTAATTGTGTTGAATTTTGCTGTTATATCTTGATCTTCAAATAAACATTTCTTATAGTGATTAAAATGCACATTCTTCTTTAAATACAAACTTTTTACTCCTTTAGCTTTCTTAATGACTTGGTTTTCATTTAGTTGTAAAGAATATAATTTTGACATTAGTGCAACAATTTCTTGAAGTATAACACCATTGGCTTCATCTTTAAATTTGCCAAGCACTTTTTTGTTTCTGTCATTGTCGTAGTTTGGATGATCTTTTGGATAGTCGGAAAAGTCAAAGTCGTTTTTGTAATCAAATGTCCGAAGATCTTCATACATATCGTTAGTAATTATCCAATATATAAAAGCGTCTTTATCCATGTAGGAGATGCCGATGTTTTCCCGTCCATAAAAGGTGACCATCTTTTTGTAATGAAAATCGTACATATGAGTCTTGGAAATATCCAGGATTGACATTCCTATATACAAAGGACGATCCATCTTCACACTTGTTTTCTTCATAGATACAGCTACAAGATTTTCATTAATAATTATAGATGTATTAAAGTTCGGCTGTTGTACGAGTTTCTGTAGTTTGTTCGGATCTGTAACAAGTTTAACGTTTTTATGTCTTCTTTTGTTTTCTAATGTTTTACCGAATATCGCATTGTTCATTAATTTAAAAAAGTCTTTTTGAAAGGCTGATGTAGCGGCTGCTCTTCTGGTAGTATTCGAGTCTATGTACGGTTTCAACCAGCACGATTGGGAAAATTCCACAGCTCTATTAATTTTAGTAAGACGTAAACCTAATTCGATAGCTTGTTGAACAACCCAATAGTGAGCTACGTATCGTTGTTTATTGTTAAGGGTCATCATTAATTTGGGGTGTTTTCCAGTTGGTGAAATTTCTGTTCTTGCAAGGAGTGGAAGGTCATAATGAAGATCGTGTAAATGTTCTGGATATTCAAAGTTGCAATCCAAAATATATCCGGTATCTCCATGTTTTGGAATTTGTGATATATCCCCAATACAATCGGGATCAACCCATTTAAAATTGTCAAATGGAAGTGGGTTCGACATGGCCCATCCATACAGATTATTTGCGTCGAAATATCCCAAGTACGTTGAAGGTTTCTCTTGATCATGGTCAGGTAGATATTTGTTGTTGGCTTTAACATGTCTTGTCACGCTTTGAGTTAATCCACCTCTAACACCCAACTCAACCATTAAAACCATATCTATATCTGTTAACAGCTGGATTTTGCATTTTGTTTCTTTCAGCATTGCTTGCCAAGCTAGTCCTGGAGATGTATACGAATGTAGAGGGTCCAAACCGTATGCTGCAAAACAGGTTCTTCGGAATTCTTCCATAACATCGCAGAGAAGAGTCACGTCAAGTTTTACATAAAAGTCTGAGTATTCTCCTAAGGTTTTCATATCCAACTCGTTCCATACTCGACATGCATGTTGATAATCTTCAAGTGAAATTTCCGAATCATTAAGTTTGTTGTTAAATTGTTCTGGTGGAGGAAGTGATGTTTCATTAAATCTATGCAGTCCATCGATGTAATCGTAGGGGAAGACCCCTTTTCGAAGAACCAGATCCATTTTACTACTGGCTACAATTTTGCTTGTTTCTATCAGATCTTCTCTTTTTAAATTCTCAGTTAATTTCATTAGGCTAGAAGGCATAAATCTAAACGAATCAATAAACCTAAGTTTTATTTTGGCAACCTTTTTAGAGAAGCTTATAAATTTTTCCATTGTTGTTGCCAAAACATCTATCGCCCCATCATCTCTTCCCAATTCGGGAATTATAAAGTGAGAGTCATATCCACTAAGGTTATGTAGAACAACGGGTATAAAAGATGGAAGTTTGTAATTCAAGTTGCAAGCGTTACAGGCTGCACCTCTGTAGACTCCTGTAAGATGGTCGTGATCACGAACTTTAACGTTATCTGGTATAAATATGTTATTACACAGATAACATGTTGTTGCCAGATTGTGATGTTGAAGTTGATGTTCTTCCATAGGCAGCATCGGTATTTTAATTTTGTAGAGTTCTTCCACCTTAGAGGCAATGTAATACAAATCGTCTACAAAGTGTTTCGCTGCTCGTTCACCGCGATAAATCTTCGGAGCAGATGATAGTCCAAATTCTTGAAGATGTTCTTCAGACAGCGTGGATTTTGTTAGTATAGAATAACTGTTTGGTGCGTGTTTTTGATATTTGCTTCTTTTTACGATATCCTCTTCTTGTTGTTCAATTGGAAGTAAAGATGCTTCGAAATCCGCGTACACAACAAATGGAATAGGGTATTGTTGATTTACTTTGTCAAATTGTACGTATGATCTGCTAGGATGTGGCAATTTAATTCTAACCTCATAATTTCCACTACATAACCTTTGGTGTTCTAATAACCATTCTGAACCTCCTCTTCTTAATGGTTTGTTCACATGGTAAAAGCATCTCTTACATGTTGTGATTTTCCTTTTATGTTTTGTTAACTGTTTACATACGAGCCCTTCAAAATCTTTTATATACACGTAATGAGATATCTCTCCTTTATTGATTAATAACAAGTCAGTATGATTGTTGCGCTCATTCGATGTTATGCGCAAGGGATACACATTATTTGACGAATCCAAACCAAATATGTTGACTGAAGCCGACGGATTTTGCTTTTCAAATTTTGATATATCAGTAATTGCAACAGGATAAGTAATTCCTTGGAAATTATACTTATGTTGAACTCCTTCATATTCTCTATTAGGTCTACACACATGATTTTTTACATATTTGGCCAACATAGCATATTTAAAACATTCGTTATCTTCATTTTGCACATTAATACAGGATTTGGTATCACTTACTTTTTTCGGAAGAGGAATGTAACTACTTCCTCTCATTCCATAACCGTGTTTATGAACTCTAACATCCAGACTTGTTATACTTAATAAAGTCCATCCAGATCCTCTTCCCTCATGTTCTTGTAATTTTGTTAAAATTTCCTCAAAACATTCTGTTACGATCTTTTCAATATCAGATGCAGCCATGATGGTTCGGTTTTTTGCCATGAAACCTCTTGGTGATGTTTCGTTTTGAATGTTAGTGAATATAGCATCTAGCAACAGTCCAAATTTGATAAAATTTAATCTTTTTTGTTCATTCTTTAGTGTTTTAATTACTAATCCTTTGGCGTTATTTAGAAAGTTTTTAAGTTGTAATTTTGCGTTGTCAATTTTAAAATGTGTTACTACTTTACCAGGTAGTGCTTGAGCGTGTAGCTCCACATTTACTGTTGATGTTGAAGGAGGATGAAGTGTGGACAGAGCAGGCGTAGAAGACGATGCAGCTGTTGATGATGATGAAGGACGGTGAAGTGTAGACAGAGCATGCGTAGAAGTCGATGCAGTTGATGATGTTGAAGGACGGTGAAGTGTAGACAGAGCAGAGGTAGAAGTCGATGTTGATGGTGCATATTGAATAACACTTGGTCTGGAATGTTGGTGTTGAGCTAACATTCGATCTATTTCTTTCAATTCTTCTTCTTCATATTCTTCATCTTGGTTGTTGTTATGTTTTAGTTCTTTATGAATCATTAAAAGAAATTCATCCTTAAATGAAGACTTACAAATATCGCAGTGATGCATAATGTAGATGCGTTCTCCACAAGGGTCAACGCAATAATGAAAAACACTGCAAATGCCCCTCTATTTATACCCTAGCAAAAGTGGTGGGGGTACGTATCACGTTAAGTTTACTATTTTTTACATTTTATATTTACTATTGTAGCTGGAGGCTACAAAGTTCTGTATTTAGGTCAAGGTCATTGAACATATTTGCCAAAACGGGGAATAGAGCAGTAAATGATTTCATTTTAAACCATAAACTGATCTATTCCCCGCTTTGTATTTAACAAGGACAATTTTCTCCAACAGGAAAATTTAATATATTTTAAACTCGGATGTGAAATCGGATTGTACACATTGCATCTCGATCAACTAAAAATTTCATAAAACAATAGGGATCTTCAGTTGTAGATTCATCTTTAACATATTCGATGGTCAACATTGCCGAACGAAGATCTTGTGGAATTACGTCGACTTTTATTAGTCGCCTTTCCATTTCAAACCGTTTTGTTATTGATGTAAGTTTTATCACATCATCGATATCGATGAGGGGAAAGCTGTAACAAACGGAGTTTGCTGGTGGGTTCATAATGCCGATATGATAAATATACACTGTTGCATCGACATTAAATAGACGTTCCCCCACCATTAAATGTATAAGTTACCCCCACTTTTTCAAAACAAACAAAAATTGAAAGCTGGTAAATATTTTCTGTCTTGTAAATGGGTCAAGGTTATACAACGATATTACCAAAACGGGGAATAGAGCAGTAAGTAGTTCTCACTTTGACTACAAACTGATCTATTCCCCGCTCTGTATTTAAAGTTTGACAGTTGACAAGAAAAAACAACACTTAATCAGACTCATTTGATGAATCGGAATCAGTTGTATCAGAAGCATCGGAAAGAAATAGTCGTCGACGAATATGATATACCCCTCGTGCGCTATCTAAAAATAACCCATCCAAACTACTACTAGTGGTTGGGCTTTCATCATGTATTTCTTCAGAATAGAGAAGATGCTGATAGATTCTATAGGTTTCAGATTCCACGTCACTTAACGGTTCAATTTGTTCCATATATCCTGCTTCAAGATCATCACTGTCCATATCACTTAATAATTCAAGATCTTCCATTGCATCCATATCACTTAATAATTCAACATCTTCCAATTCGTCTTCATTTTCATCCTCACTTTCAATCACAATATGTTTTATAATTCCCACGATTGATTTTGCAGAAGGAAATATATTATCCTTTGGTGACATAGCTGCTATATATCCTAGTGCTAACACAAGTAGCAGAATGAGATAAGCAATGATGAAAAACCTCTTTTTATACCCCCCGATTTAAGTGGTGGGGGTAATTAGTGATAGGGAAGGGGTATTATTGTAACAATATATGAACAATTTAATACTAACAGAGTATAAAGTTCTGTAAGTGGGTCAAGGTCACCTTAAAGTCTGTTATCTAGGTCAAGGTCGTTGTATCATTGTAAAAAAAGTGTGGACAATCTATTTACACTCTGCAGCATATGCTACAAAATGTAAATAGGTTGTCCACACTTTTTTTTTATTTGGAAAAAACTTTAATTTTTTATTTAGAAAAACTGTTTGAACGTTTTTTTTTTTACTGTAATGTTTTCCACACAGTGGTCCCCGAATCAACTCGGATTAAAGAGTCTTTTTTGGTTGGGCGTGGAGGATGAAACATGCCTCTAGGTAATTTTAAAATGTAGCGTTGATCTCCACACTTTAAAAGTACTTTTGCAAAGCCCATTGTTTTAACAAAGTAGTATTGTTTATTTTTAATAAGCCTATTAATCCGAATCTTGGATGGTTTCACTGTTAGGTGTGGTGAAGAAAGAGAAACGTTAGCATTGTGTTTTAAATGAGAACCGCACACTTCCTCATTTAAGACACAGGATTTAGCACAACGTTGACCTTTCTTTGCACCTTTTTTAAATACATAACCACATTGTTGTGCAGGAAGCATACACTTCCTCCTCAACGATTTTAGCTCATTAAATCTTTCTGAAGGACGGTTAATACTTGTGCAAATTACTGAAGGACGAAGACTTGTAGAAGGTGGAGTGACGATTGGAGAAATGATTTTTGGTCCAGTAGTTAAAGGCTTGGTGGGTGTTGTAGATATCTTTGAGCTCGATGTCGAAGAAGACCCTGAGCTTGATGATGAACAAGATGACCTCGAAATCGATGAAGATGAAGAAGAAGATCTTGACCTTGGTGATGAACAAGATGACCTCCAACTCGATGAAGAAGAAGACCTTGACCTTGGTGATGGGGAAGATGGCGAAAACTTTGATGGAGAATATGGCGAACACTTTGATGGAGAAGACTGCGAATACTTTGATGTAGAATCGTGCGGTGAATCAGTCATCTTCTCCGGAAGAATTAAAGATAATAATAATGACTGGCGGAGTATATCTGAAGGGCCGAAGGATGATGTAGAAGAAGGCGATGATATGACTTGGCGGAGTATAGACGGGGCAGAAGAAGTTGATGCTGAAGAGGTAGTGGGTAAAACCAGCGGCGTTTTCTTCACGTTAAATTTCATCGGTTTGGTGTGTTTTCTGATATGCGCCATGATCCTGTGTGAGCAAGCACAAGCAGCAGAATGATTTTACCAGTGATGGGGAACTTCTTTTATACCCGAGTCAGCCAAACCAGTTGAGCCCCCACCCAAATGGTTCTGACCTTGAGTAGGGGGGGGGGGTGTTTTGTTGTAAGAAATAAATATATCTTCCAATATCTTACCAAACAAAGATTTTCTAAGTCCCGAAGTGGGTCAAGGTCATCTGAACATGTTGCCAAAACGGGGAATAGAGCAGTAAGTGATTCCCACTTGGACCACAAACTGCTCTATTCCCCGCTCTGTATTAGGGGAGTGAATTTTGAAGAAAGGTCACAGTTATAGGCAATAAATCTGATAACAGAACCTTTTATTAATTTATCCAAACAAAAGGAAGTTACAAATGGTTTGCAGGGAGTATTTTCAAAAGTTTCTCGAGGGTAAGATGGGTAATGTCAATCGGTTTTCGTGCCATATTGACAAAGGTCGGTTTTCGTGCCATACCTTTTTGTAAGGGGTTAGGAAAAGGATGAGAAACATACTGATCAGTTAAAGTTAATTTTACAAAGACCAACCAAGGTCGGTTTTACAAAGGTCAACAGCATCCTGAAACCCAGTCGGACATTGGTCAGTAACGGGCGCCAGGCAACTGTGAACCAAAGTTTTGACCAAGGTTAGTTATAGCGTGTAAGAAAAGGACATACCAACCAAGGTCGGTTTTACAAAGGTCTACAACATCCTGAAACCCAGTCGGACGTTGGTCAGTAACGGGCGCCAGGCAACTGCGAACCAAAGTTTTGACCAAGATCAGTTTTAAAGCGTGAAAGAAAAGTACATATTTCATTAGTAAATAAAACACTTCAAAGACCAACACCACAAATAATTACAAACACCAACACTAACTACATTTTCTAGCAGCAAACTACAAGCTATAATCTAACAAACAAACTAACATGCATAACATACAAACATGCTAAGGTAGAATCTTTAGTATACAGGGGTACCACCTATATACTAAAGATGCTATTACAGACAGCTAAGGCGAACAGCTAGCTAGCCTGTCAGCCTGAGACTGTGAGACCTCTGCGGTCAGCCCCCCGCTTTTATAGCCGACGATCCGTGGTGGGAGGTAAATTGAGGGGGGGTACACTATTGTTTCGACATGCGCCATGGTTAAACACAAACAGCAGAATTTTTTATAGTGATGGGGAACCTCTTTTAAACTCAATGTAAGTGGTGGGAGTGGAGGTGATTGAGAAAGTTTATTTTAAAAGTATATTTCTTCCAATATTTGATCAAAACGAAAGTTTTTCTAAGTCCCGTCAGTAGGTCAAGGTCATCTGACATAATGCCAAAGCGGGGAATAGAGCATACCATACTGCTCTATTCCCCGCTCTGTATTGGGGAAGGGGACAAAAGACAACAAACAAGAGACTGATTTTATATTTCACAAACGTTTCTCATGGGTGAGATAGGTGGTGTCAACCGGTTTGCATGGCCGTATTGATCTTATTGACAAGGCCGGTTTTCAGGCCGAACCTTATTGTCAGGGGGTTAGGAAAAGGATGAGAAACAAGATAGATTACTTTGAAAATAAAGACTTTACCAGCAACTATGTAAAAGAAACAAATTAATCAGTTAACGTTACTTTTACAAAAACAGCCGAGGTCGGTTTTGCAAAGGTCAACAGTATCACTGAAACCCGGTGGGACGTAGACCCAAACACCCGGCGTCAGGCTGCTGCGAACCCAAGTTTTGACCAAGGTTGTTGAGGGACCTGTAGGGCCGGGAGTACATATGTTATTAGTAAATAAAACACTTCATACCAATACCACACACTAACATATATATTAGACTACCTAGCAGCAAACTACAAGCGTTATCTAACATGCTTAAACAAACTAACTAAACATGCAAGGGCGCGGATCTCTTAATTGCGCGTCGGGCCCAACGCACACTTAACAGACCTACGCTGCAGCAGAGTGCAACCCACTTGGGACGTATATCCAAACAACGGGCGGCAAGCTACTGCGACGAGACTGCGGACTGCTCCCGCTTATAAAGGCAAAGTGACGTCACCGAAGCGGAAGGGGGGAGGTCGAAGGGGGGGGTGACCTTGAACATGACCCAAATTGGGGGGGCTCCTCCCCGTGACGTCGGGGGGGGGGCTCCTCCCCGTGACGTCAAGGGGGGGGGGTGTCGTCACGGTGGAAGGGGAACAGGATGTAGACCGGTCTTTAGCTTTCTACCCGTATATGGAAATGTCACGGTTACACTTGACGACCCGCTTTGCTCCGTCTGGTACCTCATTCCAGCTTTGCCTTGCGAACTGTATACACCTCTGCGCTATGTCTTCTCCCATCACACCCGAGAAACTGCAACGTTTGAAGGAGACTCAGCTTTCTAACGCGACTCGATTTACTCCTTCCGCCACCTCATTCCAGCTTCAACCATTGACTGGTACACTTCACAGCTCTCGCTCTCTCTCTTCTTACAAAATGACTTCGCCGATAACCAACGAGAAGCTGAAAAGGATTAAGGAATCCTTGAAGAAGACGGCTCCAAAGACAAGCGGATTTAAACAACCTTCTTCCCTCAGAATGAGGCTAAAGAGGGATTTTAAAAACCACCCTCTTTACTACAAACAAGGTTCTTCTGGTTCGACTTCTTCATCAACAACGGAACGACAATCTGCCACACGGGATCATCTGCACGTGTTGCAGAAGATGAAGACCTTGACGGAAGACGAATTGGTATCTCCCATTGAAGTTACCAAAACAAAATTCAGACATTTGAGAAGAAACTTCCCGTACAGAGCGGTGCTGAAGAACGGAAGCACCTACTACTTAACTGCCGGTGAAGTTCTCTTTGAGGTGGAATTGCCACGATCAATTCCGGCACCACCAGAAGTGTCATACAAGCAGACCTTGTCCTTGGTTAAAGAAGAGAGTAGAGTGAAGTGGACTGTAAAGTAAAATCCCTTACCATCCCACCCTCCCTCCACAAACGGTCCTTTTCAGGACCACCCTAAGCATTTCAAGTTAGGGACTTGGCCTGTACATAGGCAGGAGATTTTGTTAGTCTCCGGTTTGAGTAAAGTCCACTTTGTGAAAATTTCTAAGTCCCAAGGTCCTTGAACTTGACCTTGACCTTGAACATGACCCATGTTGGGGGGGGTACAAAGTTTTTCCAAAGTATGTCATGTGGGTACTCAAATTACGCGAATTGATCAGACGAACAAGGAGGTGCAAACAGAATTTTGATCCACCCAAGGGTATAGCAGCAGAAGCGAAAAAGTACAAAGTCTGTCCAAAGTATGTCATGTGGGTACTCAAATTACGCGGATTGATCAGACAAACAAGATGGTGCAAGCAGAATTCAGATCCGATCAACGGTATAGCAGACATAGCGAAAAAACCAATGTTTTCAAGGTTACATACTAATAACTTCTTTATTATTGGGTTAAAGTACAGCGAGTGGGTACTCAAATTACGCGGAATGATCAGACGAACAAGATGGTGCAAACCGAATTCAGATCCGACCAACGGTATAGCAGAAATAGCGAAAAAACCAATGTTTTCGAGGTTACATATTAATAACTTCTTTATTATTGAGTTAAAGTATAGCGAGTGGGTACTCAAATTACGCGGGTTAATTAGACGAACAAGATGGTGCGAATAGAATTCAGATCCGACTGAGAGTAGGGAAGAAATAGCGCGAAAACAACACTTTCAAGGCCTGACATAAATAAATACTTTGTTTATGGATTAAACTACGACAAGTTATTTATAGTTTAAAGTATACCGAGGTAACGTTGTGGTGCGGGTAGGTCGGGTGGGTATCATACACGCTAGCGCTATATCATTATACTTTCAGCTCTTGCAGGATTAACATCTACCTATAGAGTTTGTGTTATTCTAAAGATGTCACAGTTTTACAGAAATATGACGAAGGTGTCCTTCAACAGTCCGCCTGCCACCACCTTCTACTTCTCCGACTGTGAAGATAGAAGGTCTACGCTGTTAGTGGATTGTGAGCGATTTCGCCGTAGAATACTCCAGGCTGAAACATTCTTAGCAAGTTGTCTGCTACGCAAGATGCATCATATGAGTACATGCAATAAATTAGATCACAGTGACTGTTATGATTGCGCAAATACAGTGTCGAGCAAGAATTGTTAATGTTTTCAGTTACGGAGCTCCGATCCTCACAGAGTCGGAGCTAGACCCTAACTAATGCATGTCCCGTAGTTATTGTGCGATGTGAAAACTTGGTGGGGGAAACTGGTGTGGTGGGGGGTAAAGGCGAGTGCCTATCCTACATGCTTGTATCACTTCAGTATACCTGCGGCTCTTGCATAGTTCACATGGATTCGCAAATACAAGGCACTACTGTTTCTTCCACATGTTCTTCTTTTAATATTGAGCAAGCTGACAATACAAATGATGAAATACAAGTACATGAAGTTTCTAGCACAATATCTTCTGATGCAGAAGCAATAATGTCATCCCTAATAGGGTTTGACTAATGATGGTGGATGTAGTAGCAACCATCTGCCTCGCACCAGCTGCCACCTGCCGCCTGCCATCTGCCGTCCGCCATCTGCTCCGCCCCATCACACTTTTACCCCCACCATTTTGTTTGATACCAAAACGCTAGCTAGCGAATAGTCAGTACACCTCCGGCTCTTGACCAGTGTACATCGAGCTCTCTGTTGAAATGTCCATCAAAATTAGGTGTATTCATTATGACTCTATTCATCTGGCGACTTTCCAAGACCTCGAGGTTTTTAATGAAGAGTTAAGACTTCTAATTGCGTCCGGCTACGATTTATCTTTGGAACTTTACGCATCAAAAAACAACATGGACTCTGCGCAGGAATCGAAGTATCTACCGTCTTTCATCAGAAAGCGAAGTGATGGCCGCAACTCGTCCGGATCAACAACATCGATGACGACAAACAACGGGGAACTATTGTAAACATAAATTATTGTAAACATAACTTATTGTAAATAAAAATAAATGTAAATAATAAAGTAATAAATGAAATAGTACTACCTCGCACTCGTATCATTCGATTGCTTCATTCAATTTTTTCATTCGATATTTTTATAGAATGAAAACTATCGAATCACAATCGGATTTTACGCGTGCGAGGTAGTACTTTTTTAAAATTACCTCCCAGTGACCTTGAACTTTAACCTTTCCCTCATTACGTCACAAAACCGCCTACGTCACTGGCTGAGGCTCAGATGACGTGTTTAATGACTCAGCGCATCCGGTCACGTGACCGGATCACGTCACTTCCGGTCTAGCAGCCTCAAATGCCCACTACTTAAGACATTATGCAGGGTAGTGGGGAGAGGTCTTTGTCCTACCGCAGGGAGGATCTTGTCGCTGCAATATTTCATAAAGACAACATCTGTCCCCGGGCTACGGTTTAGATCATTAACACACTTTCCCTGCAATTCCACAGCAATGGGTGTGAGATCTTGTCCTTACATTTGGTTTTATACATTACAATATTTGTCATATCACTATAACGTGTATAAACATGTTATAAGTGTATAAGCATAAGCATGTTTAAGTTATCTAAGAAGCATTTCTAAGTTGTATATTAGACAGTGTCGTGGTGTGCCGTAAATCACAAAGGAATTGTACAACACTCATTTAACTAACCTTCACACGTCTGCATGCTGTTTAATCGTTGTTATGGTAATAATTGGAATAACGAGGATTGTGTTGGTCCTTAAACTCCGATTTTATGAGTTTTAAGAAGTTTAAACAGATTTCGATACTCCAGTGTGTTTGCCCAAGTTTTGTAATGTGTTGACAATATTTTGCATGGAGTAAAACCCAAGAAAAAGGTAGGCTAATATCACTGGCTCTCCAAAATTTAACAATAATAAAACCGAAAACATATTTACTTTATCTTTGAGATTCGAACTGATGAGTTAATCAAACCTATAACAAGTCCAAGTTGGTGGACACAGACCATGTTCATATAAAATATGATAGTGATAAATATCTAGTGTGTAACTCATTATTTACGTTCTGCAACATTTTTAAAATAAAATGGTTGATTTGCAAAGAATTATTTAACAAAATTAGTTACTTGCTTCTATCCACGAATCAATTTACAGTTGATAATTACAACGATTTTTAAATTAAATTTTGTAGAATATTATTCCAATTAATTCAGAAAGAGCTATGAATAAAATTGCATTGGTATATGGGAAAGTAATCCAGTAATCCACGTTAAGTTAGTTTTCTTAACTCTACGATTCTCATAGAAATTTGTATGGTTTAAAATACTAGTTGTCCTGTTGCTCTAATCCGAGAAAGTTTGTACCAACCAAAGGAGAAAGATTACTTCAGTTGTAAACAAACATAACAAAACATCTGATATTAAAACGGATGATAACAACGTACTTTCAATCAACACGTAGTTTAGACTCCGCTGTCGGATATCATCTCTGTTCCGAAAATTCACCCCCCCTATACTGTATTTAAGGGGCGCTCTTTCTTAAAATTCTGAGACGTATTGGTAAATCTACGTAAATGTACCTTAAATTTGACACCTCAAACGTTAAAATCCGTCCAGCCGTTATCGAGTTATGACTGTGGAGGAAAACCCCCTTGCGTACTGTTTTGAATGAAAATTAATACAATAGATAATTTAGATATTAGATTTAGATTTATAATTTAATAATATAGATAATTTGAAGCTCGACCTTAAATTACAAGTATTGTAAGTATGTATTACAAGTTGTACATTTGATTTTCTAAAGTAATCGAGTCTTCCTTCCCTATATCTAGTTCTCTAGGAGAAGTTAGGAATTGTTTAGGTAGGAATGCAATAACAAAGGTTTATTGATTTATGATATATTGTTGACATTTTTTAGAATTGTTCACCCAAATCCATTCATTTGGGGCATGACAGAGTAATTTTCAACATTCGGTGATTTTTAAAAGGAGAACTGTTTTCTGTAACATATTCCACGTTAAGTTATATTTTATTTACTCATATTAAAATAATCTAAATTAAAAGAGGTCATAATAACAAATTTTGTGTTTGTAACGATACGCCAGCCATAGTTTAAGCATATACTCGGGTTTCAGTCAGCGCGTTTTAACCAAGCAAATAAAGCGGGTTGTTTGTGCCGACTGATATGATACAGCCCCCAACTGTGAGACTGTCAAAGCGACGCTGATCACAAACTGATCAGTTGGTCGTACCGACAATAGCATTACTATTGCCTTCGTATTTGCGACAATAATGAGGCGATACAGCATCCGTTAACCCAATTGATATATTGAAGTTAGCTATGCTGACAACAGATTTATCGGTTCACTGTACCGACAATGCCAATACTACCGCCTTCGTGTTTGCGACAAATGTGATGACACAGCAACCGATTCTGATAATGCTGGTAGGAACAATAAATACGTATAGATCGGTAAATTGTGCAAAAAATATCAAAACTACCATCTTCGTGTTTGTCAATATGTGAAATGCAGCAACCGATTGTGATAATGCAGGTAGCAACGCTGAACATAGATAAATCGGTACGCAGATTGTCACAACAATATCAATACAACCGTCGTCATGTTTGCGACTGATGTGATGATACAGCAACCGATTGTGAGAATGCAAGTAGCAACGCTAAACACAGATAGATCGGTATATTGTCCTAACTATGTCAATACTACCACCTTCATGTATGCGACTGATGTAATGATACAGCAACCAATTGTGAGAATACAACAAGCATCTCTACATACAGATAGATCGGTAGAATGTCCTAACTATGTCAATACTACCACCTTCATATTTACGACTGATGTGTTAGTAGGGGTGTATGGACACTCCGACCCCAGCAGGAGCAGCAGCACCTCCTCCTCCTCCTCCCCTTCCCCTCCCCCTCCTCCTCCCCGCCCCCTCCTCCCCTCCTCCTCCCCCTCCTCCTCCCCCTCCTCCTTCCCCTCCTCCTCCTCTTCCCCCTCCCCCTCCTCCTCCCCTCTCCCTCAGAGTGGTCTGGCTTATCATAAGTCGGATCTGAATTCTGATTCAAGATTCTTGTTCGTCTAGTTAAGACGAGTCATTTGAGTACCCACATCGTACACTTTGGATGATGTTTACAAAGGGGAACGCACCACACTTTTCACCATTTTTTGTTTTTGCATTTTATGAATCTCCTCGTCAAGCCGAGTATTTTGCGTACCCACATGACATACTTTGGATAATTAATACAAGAGTTGAGCAGGGTAACGATACAATCAACAGAGCCAGCCCATCAGCGCCTGCGGACAATTGAACCACCAGTGAATTCAAATTTAGAGTGAATGCAAATTTTGAGGAGAATATGATTGTAATGCTTTGGGCTAGAGTACTTGAAGGGGGATGTATCGATACACCCCCCTTCAAGTACTCTAATCTAAGGCAGGTGTTCACACAACCAACCGACACGTCCAGTCCTGTCTGGGATGCAGCTGCTGTAACGGGATACCCCAACAGGCTGACGCTCGACGCAGGTGTTCACACAAAAAACCGACGAGTCGAGACCTGTCTGGGGTGCAGCTGCGCCCGACCCCAGCAGGAGCAGCAGGAGCAGCAGGAGCCCCCCCCCTCCGAGGTTTCGTCTGTTACACTTTTGCTAAGGCGCCTTTACCAACACTTGGAAGAAAATCTTCTCTTTTAGAAAGATTTCCTTCTATTCCCTAACATGAAAAGCTTTTGTGGCCTTGAAAAAGGCCGATTATGATGGTGGGATCAGGTGAAGGCTAAGGTGTTGCAAAACGTTTATTTTTTACTGTTGAAAAACTGAGTTATTTTATCCGGGTGCAGTTCATCCGTCCGCCGATTCCACCACATTTCGATAAGCATCATGTACTTCTGCTCATGTTCAATGGCGCAGAAGTGCTCCTCTTCAATGGGGTATAAATGCATCTTGTAGTCCATGTCCCGCTGTCAATATTCCCATTCCAAGTCGTCCAGCAGGCAATGGTTCCACATGCTGTTGATTCCCCGTTGTCTGGAGTACAGAACGTCGTCAAGATCTTGCATAGTTGAACACACTTTTGGCTCATGAACGTACTTGAACTTTTTGTCAATGCGCCATAGCCTCTTCTTATGGAAATGCTTCAAGGTGCAATCATCGTCGTCTTTTCTGTTGTACAATTCATCACCTTCGAAGTAATCATCTTCATCGTCAAACGGCCTCTTCTTATTATTGATATTCATTGACGTTTCCGCCGCAACACATACATCCTCCAACTCGACGTCTGTGATGCTAGAATCCCACTCGATGTTGTCCATGATATCTTCGTAGCTGTTGCCGCTTCGAAACTCTAGACTAAACTGAACTTGGCTGCTAGGGGCGGACCGTGCGCCGTGTGCTGTTGGGCGCAGCTGTACACACAAAAAACCGACACGTCGTAGCCTGTCTGGGGATGCAGCTGCTCTAGTTGATCGAGGGCGCAGATGTTCTCACAAAAGCCCGACGCGTCCAGACCTGTCTGGGATGCAGCTGCTGTAATTGGATACCCCAGCAGGAGGGTGACCGACCCTTCCAGGAACCCATAAATATAGACCACCAGCGTCGAATTCCGAGCAATAGAACAATAGAACAAAACATCACTAAAGGGGGGTGTATAGATACACCCCCCTTCAAGTACTCTAAACTAAGGCAGGTGTTCACACAAAAAAACAACGCGTCGAGACCTGTCTGGGGATGCGGATGCTCTAATTGATTTAATTCCTAGGGGGAGAATTTCGCTCCCCTTGGTAATTAATCATTAGAACACCAGTTGACAAACACACGAGGTCTCATTATTGTTCTGGAGTTCGATGTGTGCAGTTGTGTGATAGTGTTGCTGTGCTTCCGCGTGTGCTGTACTGTCAGAGTTTTCACCCGACGTTTTTGACCTAACCTAGAAAATGACTCACTTAACCTACTATGTGTTTAAAGACCAGCCTTTGTCTGTATTGTTTGATAGCAGCGATAATCCATGGTTCAAAGCCAAGGATGTAGCTCAAATACTAGGTTATCAAGATATAAAACAAGCAGTGCGGATTAATTTTGATGAGGAAGATAGGTGTAATGCTTTGAACATATACAGCAAAGGGGGGTGTATCGATACACCCCCCTTTAACTTCCAATTCCAGTCTACCGTCATCAACGAATCTGGATTGTATTCTCTTATCTTGCGCTCCTTGAAACCAGAAGCAAAAGCATTCAAAAGATGGGTTACAAGTGAAGTCTTACCTTCCATTAGAAAACATGGTCAGTACAGACTTATAAACGAGAACCAACGGTTGCTACAATCACTTACAAAGTCGCTAACAAATAACCGAAAGCTAGATCAAACAAACTCCGAGTTTAAAACTACAAATTATATATTGTGTATGGAAAACCAATCCATGAATCAAACGCTGATCGAACAGACACCTAAAGTGGCAGTGTTGCCTGAAGATGTAAATCTGAAGCATATATTCTGTGTGATGATTAGGGAAACCCTTCTAGATCAGTACGGAGTTTGTGAATTCAAGTGCATTCGAACACAGAAGAGGAATTTCAAACAAGCCTTGAAAAAAGCAAAGGAAGAAGGATTTACAATGTGCTAATGTAGAGAAAATGTCCCCAACGGCATAAACATAGTGAATAAGGCTAAAGAATTGATGAAGAGTTACGGCATGCACATTGACTGCAGATACAACAACATCCTAACCTCGCTCAAATTTCATTAATGTAGTTGAACATATCTTTGACAATGCATAAGTCTGCACTTGTGGACTCGTTCCAGAACCTTCGACGCTAGTCAGGTAGCAACAGTCGATACGTGCTCCAGTGCGGATGACGCAAGAAAAGTAATGACCATATCAATGAACAAAATACGTTATAAACGTAACAACATCCGAGAAATACTCGCAATCAAGTTAGTGTTGAATAGAGCGAGAGATGTGTTTGAGAGAAAATATCATATGAAACAGCATACTTCTTATGAAGAAAACAAAACTAGTGAATATCATGTGAAACAGTATAACTATGAAGAAAACAAAACAGACTGTTAAATTTAACGTGGAGCTAAATACACACTACACGTACGAGCCGTGTGAGGATGTACAACAATTAACATGGACTCAAATAGCAATAGATGATATGAGATTTCGCAGACCATTGGAACTGATGTTGGGTGAAAAATCAAACATCTAACGTATTGCAACAAGATGTGTCACAGTGAGTGCGTACAGTTTACTTCAAGGGTGAGCAGACACACCGCCAGTCAGTAGTACGGTTGAAGTCACACGGTAAGGACGTGAACATGGACGCTTACAATTCTGCGGACGACTATATCAAATCTTTTATACATGAGATTCAGGTTATGAACAATAATGCTAGTGATCGGTCATTGGAATCACCTCAGACGTCATCTGTAAAACCGGTCACTGCCTGCCATCGTAAGACCAACTCCCATCGAAGTGGAAACCAAGAAACCAGGATGGGTACCAAAACCAACAGATGATTGTCCCATAGTGACATGGATGGAGGATGGGAATACTTTTGCTGTTCAAAACCCGGGAAACAAAGGACAAATTTTATTGAAAATGGGAATGTACGATGGTACAGATATGGTGTACATGTGCGGTTTATTTTTGAACAAAGATGGTGAAATGCACCAAAGTGTTAAACAATTAGTTGATAAAGTGGAAAACATGTGGATCGATAAATCAACAGGAGTACCGAAAATTACAGGCTTAACTTAAACTGTTACACAACGCAGTGCAGTTTCGCAGCCAACTTCGAAGAAGCGAGCTGTGAGGAAGAAACGACGAGTGGCGCCAGCAGTCAATTCGAGCATCCGCATTCCCAGACAGGAGGGCAACGCGTCGGTTTTTTGTGTGAACAGCCCGACCCTTCGGACCACCCACTTAGAAAATGGCGGCGAGAGTTTATAAGGCGGAGCCCCGCCCGATTGAGCATCATTCACCCCCAGACCACCACCTCACATAGACCTACTCCAACTACTACTAGAGATGACGAGCAACAGCACTTTCAAGCCAGAGTTTTCGAGCGTGAGCGGCACTGCAGCCACGGACCTGAGAGCTGCTCTCAACAAATGCAAGTCAGACTCTCCGCTCTACACCAGGATAGCCGATCTCCGAGAGGAATGCGGCTATCTCATCACTGTGATGGAGCGAGCCACCACACCCCTTGGCGAGACGATCATCGTGATCCTGGAGGGACAGGTCGGGGACGACTTCTTTCTGCGAGTTTACCTGCCTAGACAATTCAACGAGGTCCTGAGCAACACCGATATCGAGCGCTACAACAGCGGGTTTGGAGGACGCCTTCGCTTGGTGAAGCGCAGCCCAAGGGGTTCCAATAGCAGATTCACACCTTTGGAGTTTATGTAAAGCAAGACTTGAAGATTATGTAAATACCTTTGTAATTTAGTTTTCGTAGTCAATACTTATAGTCACGTTCAGAACATAACCACTGTGTTATTTATTTCACTTAGCCCCAAAAATGTCCTTTAGTAGTAAGTTTAAGAGTGTGATTATGGTAACTGTGAGGTGTTTAGCTCAGTAGTAATCATGAGCTTGATGTGGAAACATCCGTTCTCAGCCATTGTGGCGGGACCTTCGGGTTGTGGCAAGTCACAGTTTGTGTCAAAGTTTATAAAACACATCACAGAAATGTGTGACAAGCCATTTACCAGTATAAACTGGCATTATGGTAGTGGTGGTGGTGGCGGCGGTGGAGGAGGTGACTCGAAAAATGCCAACATTAACCACATAGAAGGTCTACCAAACTTGGAGGATTTTTCTGGTAACGAGCCGATACTTGTGATTATAGACGATATGATGCGTGAGGCCGACAATCGTGTGGTGGATCTTTTCACAAAAGGTTGTCATCATCGCAACATTAGTGTGTTTTTCATTACGCAAAATTTGTTTCATCAAGGACGTGGGCAGAGGGACATCTCATTGAATGCGCATTACATTGTGTGTTTTAAGAATCCTAGAGATAGAGTTCAGATTAGGTCAGACAAATATATCCAGACAGCCCGAAATTCATCGAGGAGGCGTACGCTGACGCTACGAGGAATCCACACGGATATCTACTGATAAGACTTGAAACAATCAACAGACGAGAATATGCGAATACGAAGTTGCATATTTCCAGACGATTCTACGAACTATGTGTACTTGCCAAAGAAAAGGTAATTTCGCCATAAGTAGTAATCATGTCGTGCTTGCGGAAGGACGCAGCTCTGCTCACGGCTTTCATACACGCAATACCCAAGGAGCGTAAAGCGCTGTTAAAGGTGTGTGACAAGAGCCGCATTCGCTCAGTGTATGAGTGCGCATACAACGTGTTGCGAGGTAACGTTCCTCTGGCGTAGAAGAGTAAAAGTCAGTTAAGCAAACACAAGGCGATGCTATGTCGATTGGTGAAACGCGGCGAAGGCTGGTCAAAGAAACGAAAGTATCTCATACAAAAAGGCGGCGGAATCTTTATACCATTACTTTTGAGCGCAGTACTACAAGCAGCATTGAGTAGTTAAAAATGACTGGCATCCACAATCAGTTCTATTTGACACTGCCCAGCAACAGTTCGATGCAGTATTATCCGAAAAATACAGTTGCAAATTATATAACACATTTGCCGAGAGCTATTCAACTGGACGCTGGCGACTGGGAAATTGCACTTGTGGAAGCGCATTATCCCTGTACATTTCTATCAGTCGGTAATGACGAAACAATTGACATCTGCATACAACCCCAAGAGGAAGCAAAAGTGAACATAGAAGCGTTGGTGCGGGTTATGGACAGCACTGCCGATGTAGCACCAGTAGTGGCAGCTACTCCAAAACAAAACCACAGAATTAAATTGAAGACTGGTGATTACGCAAATATTCAAGAATTGTGTGATCATATCAATTCACAAGATCTAGCGATTACCTTTGGTGTAAAGTTCACCGTTGAAAGCTCATACAACAATTCATTGAAGTGTCGATGGGAACTGATGTTGGAAAAATTACATTAAGTCCAACGTTAGTGCTTCAATTGGGGTTCGATTCGAATGAATTGACGCTGGAAGGTGATGCAGTTAACAAAAGCATCCGTTCACCAAACATTCGTCTTGGCTTACCGTCACACATGTACGTGTATTGTGATTTAGTCGAGCCGCAGATGGTCGGCGATACAGTCGCACCGTTATTGAAAATTGTCAATATATCCACGTCTACTTATATATACGGATTGCATAAATCAACATCATTCATCGATCCGCACTATGTGCCTGTTATGAATAGATCTTTTGACAGTGTGGAAATTGACTTAAGAGATAACATTGGTATTCATTTGCCATTGAGGTGCAAAAAAACTAAACTATGTACATTGAGGTGCCTGGATAACACCTAGGCTACTCCTTGGTACAGTCCATACGGTGGGACTTGTAAAAAAATAAACAATAAAAGGAGGTAGCATTTTGTTATGGAGTGGCTACTACTGTGAGAGGCGATGGTTGGGGCCTCTCACCCCAGAGGTTAGGGGAAGCTCTGGGTAACCAAAAAGAACGCGCCGACGCTCCTACGGCCTAGCCTAAAGGCTTACCGTGGTGTGGAAACGTGAGCGTTCAAAATTATTTCACCGGGGTTAGAAATGTAGCCGATAAATTTAAAAAGATCCCCGTTAAAGTAAAATGTAACACATTATAATGTAACTTCAGCGAAGGCAGGAGTAAATGACCGAGAAGTTTAAGAAGTTTCGGCCATGTTTAATATAGTTCCCGACCAAGTACGTTCAGCGGACTTGGAAACTTTCGGCCGAGAAATTTAAGAAGTTTCGGTCAAATTAAATGTAAAGTAACTTCAGCGGACTTGGACATAATTGACCGAGAAATCACATGGACAAAGTACCACACGGTCCCGGCAAACAGGTTAATAAACCCGTGGAGTGGGGTTATCGGTTTCTTGCCTGTAGTTTTCTGCTAGTTTTTACAAGCCTTTTCTCTCCTTTAAGTTACTGTTAATAGAGGTTTATAATCAGTTCAATAAATACTACAAAGTAATCCTGCTATCATAAGTATAAAGTTCCGAATATTCCTCAACGTACAGTTTTTCAAGCAATCAACTACAACAAAAATACACCTCTAATCTCTGTATTTGTTTAACTTCAAAAAATACCATACCATCACCAGCCTCTTCTGTATTAGTTTTAATTCATAAACAGAGGGCCTGGCGTGTAGCTGAATCCAACACTTAGAATCTTTATCTGGTGTAATGTTATGAAAGGGGAGCATTTCGTGACCCTTGAAGCTAGGGTATAGTTTTTCTTTTCTGTTAGTGTTTACAAGTCTTTTCTAGTTACTGTAACAGAGATTTCTAAACAGTTCAATGCATACAACAAATTAGTCCTGCTAACACAAGCATAAAGTTCCAAATATGCCTTAATGTATTAATTTACAGTAAAAAGTTCCAAGAGTTGTTCTTTCATACAGCTGAACACAAAGCAAAAACTTGACATTTTAATTCAGAACCTTATTATACACAATAGCAAAAATTATCTGCTCATGATGTTAAAACCTCAGTTACAACGTACTAATAATCTAATAAAAGACAGAGAAATGCCCCTAAATAACAACTAAAAATCAGATTGAGCTTGATGAACCCAACTGCTATAATACTAAACTACAACAACACCTAAACAACGGCTAGAAAGTCAACACACCTGAACAATAATTACCTTAATTGTAACAGCTACAACTCTGTAAATATACTCTCTGAAGGGGGGTTTATCAATAAACCCCCTTGATCTTCAGTACTTTCAACACCTTCATTGGTTTATATTCTCGTTGAAGAATCAGTCAAAGTATCATTTATTTTGTGTGACTTGTGTTTTCGCTAGTTTGTCACTCATACAACGTTTCTTGTATGTGAGTTTGTTTCAATCACATGTATTTGAAAACTGTAGCTAAACTAAAGAGATTGCTAAAATCTTGGGCTACTCTAACCCAGGTAAGTGAATCCATAATAATGTAATGGAAAAGTACCGTAAAACAACGCCTGAAGTACTAGGCGAACTCCCCTTCCCCACCCCGCCACAAGGGGGCTCCAAATCGGAGCCCCCTTTGAATTATCAATCTCATACGGTATACATCAATGAGCCAGGATTATATCAATTAATTTTAACACAAAGCTAGTTTTCTTGTGTGTGTGAGTGTTTGTTTAATATGTGCAAGCATGACATTAGCAGTAATCCATGATTTAAGAGTAGCTGAGGTATTGGATAATGTAATAAAAACTATGCCTGAAGAAGGGAGGAACGAAACGTTCCTCCCTTTGAATTATCAATCTCATACGATATAATTCAATGAGCCAGGTATTTATTCACTTAATTTAACATTAAAAACAGAAGTTAAAACTTACAGCTCCCAAAACTCACATGCTAGCTTCTACAGACTTAGGACTTATACCCAGTTAATGATCCAATAAAAATACAGAGCCTGACGAACCCAACTGCTAAAATACACCAAAACAACAGCTAAAAAATCAACACACCTGAACAATAATTACCATAATTGTAACAGCTACAACTCTGTAAAAATAGCCTGAGATCTTTTTATATTCACGTTAAACAACCAGTCAAAATATCATTTGTTTGTGTTAGTTTGTAACCAGTTTTCCTGTATCTGAGTTTGTTTCAATTACAAGTATTTGACAGTGATATTAATGGTAAAGGTGTAGATAAGGAAGATAAGTGTAAGGCTGTAAATACACTCTCTGAAGGGGGATGCCTCGAGGCACCCCCTTTAACTTTCAAGATCAGTCTACCTTTATCAATGAATCTGGATTATACTCTTTTAATTTAACATAACAAATGAATTAAAAACTTGCAAATATTCTGGAAAGCTAGTAAAACTGAGCTTTTAGTATGTCCAGTTGTGTAATGTTTCTTCTTTACATAGTTTAAATTGTAGCGTGGGTTAATAAGTAGGAAATTGCATTTCAATTACCCCAAAAACTCTCAAGATATTTAATTTTAAAGCATAGCTCCTTCAATTTTTTGATACTTTCCCACAGTACAGATTTTAGGTTTTCGTACGATGTAGCAGAGGTTAACAGGTACATACATACCAAATTTAATTAAAATCGGCCAAGCCGTTCTTGAGATATCGATTTTTAAAATATAGCTCCTTCAATTATTTTGATACCTTCCTGCAGTACAGAGTTTAGGTTTTTGTAAGATGTAGCGGAGGTTAACAGGTACATACATACCAAATTTGATTAAAATCGGCCAAGCCGTTCTTGAGATATTTAATTTTGAAAATTTGCCCTTCATTTTTTGAGATGCAACCCGCAAAATTTTGTTTAAGATTTTTCATATGGGTAGATACCCCCCCTGGAGTGCCTACACCACGTGGTAGGCAGTTTTCTGGGTTCAAAACAACCCCAGGACTTCCCGTTTTCGAGATATTTGCGATTTTTTTTAATTTGTTGGTAACACTTTCTTGCGATATATACATATAGCTGCGTTAAATAGTGGGTTAGCGGCACTTTCTGGTGATATATAAATTTAATAGTTTTATATAATGGTTTGGTGGCACTTGCTTGCGATATATACATTGCCATAGGTTGGTAACACATCGTAGCGTGACGTAATATAGGCATATAATAATTTAGATAGTTTGACATAATATATATATATATATATATATATATATATATATATTTATTTATATATACATATAATAATAATAGTTTTTCGTAACTGATTTAGGTTTATAGGTAGCGTTTAGATTGGCAACACTGATTAAATAGTTAGCCACGAAAGGCTAGCCAAAGAAGGAAGTGAGGTTAGATTACAGGCGGCGCGGGCCTTCGTGCCACTGAGCGAAAAGTGAGGTTATGGCGCGCAACGTTCCCGCCATTTTTTTTGTTCGGCGCGTAAGACTTCTTCATACTCTTTTCGCGCCACTGAGCGAAAAGTGAGGTTATGTTTGACGCGTTATATGGTACATATAAATATATACTATTATACACTGTAGCGTTATATATGGTACATATAATTATGTATCGTACATATAATTAGCTCTGCTAAGTTGGTAACACTACCTGGAGGGAAAAAGTGGCGGGAAGAAAAGTGAGGTTAGGTTTGGTGCCAATTTTTTTTTTGGCACGCAAATGTTCTTACTCTTTCCGGAATAACGCGCTCTAACCAATATGCCACTTCCGGTTCTAAACTCTCGGGTATCCTACTACCGCCTTTATGTTTGCGACTGATGTGTTGATACAGCAACCGATTTTGAGAATGCAAGTAGTGACGCTAAACACAGATTGATCGGTAGAGTGTCCTAACAATATAAATACTACCACCTTCATGTTTGCGACTGATGTGATGATACGGCAACCGATTTTGAGAATGCAAGTAGCTAAGCTAAACACACATAGATCGGTAGATTGCCTTACCAAGGTTAACAGTAGCATATTCGTGTTTGTGAAAGATGTGATAATGCAGCACCCGATTATTATAATGCAGCATCCAATTGTGATAATGTAGCAACCAATTGTGATAATGTAGCAACCGATTTTGGTAATGCAAAAAGCAACGCTGAACACAGATTGATCAGTACCTCGATTGCCTCAACAATGCCAATACAACCATCTCCCTGTTTGCAATAAATTTGATGATACAGCAACTAATTATGAGAATGCAAGGAGCACGGCTAAACACAAATTGATCGGTAGATTGTCATAACAATGTGAATAATACCATCTTCGTGTGTGTGAAAGATGTTATAATGCAGCAACCGATTTTTATGATGCGGTTAGCAACGCTAAACACCGATTATCGGTACCTAGATTGCCTCAACAATGTCAATACAACCGTCTTCATGTTAGCGACTGATGTGATGATACAGCAACAAATTGTGAGAATACAAGTAGCAACGCTAAACACAGGTAGATCGGTGTATTGCCCTAAAAATTTCAATACTACCACCTTCATGTTTACGACTGATGTGATGATACATCAACCGAATGTGAGACTGCAAGTAGCAACGCTAAACACAGCTAGTCCAGTAGATTGTCCTAACAAGGGTAATAGTACCACCTTCGTGTTTGTGAAAGATGTGATAATGCAGCAACCGATTTTGATAATGCAGCAGTTGATTGTGATAATGCAGCAACCGATTATGGTAATGCAAGAAGCAACGCTGAACACAGGTTGATCGGTCCCTAGATTGTCTCAACAATGCCAATACAACCGTCTTCGTGTTTGCGACTGATGTGATGATAAAGCAAGTAGTGACGATAAACACAGATAGATCGGTATTTTGTCCTAACAAGGTGAATACTACCACCTTCGTATTTGATAAAGATGTTATAATGTAGAAACCGATTGTGGTAATGCAACAATCAACACTGAATAAAGATTGATCTTTACCTATTTTGTCTCAACAATGTTAATACAACCGTCTTCGTATTTGCGATGGATGTAGTGATACAGCTACAAATTGTGAGAATGCAAGAAGCAACGATAAACACAGATAGCTCGGTAGAATGACCCGACAATGTTATTACAACCACCTTCATGTTTGTGACGGATGTGATGCAGTAAACGATTGAGTGAATGCAAGTAGCGACGCTAAACAAAGATGGATCGGTAGATTGTCCTAACAATGCCAATACTACCATCTTCGTGTTTTTGATTGATGGGATGATACAGCAACCGATTGTGAGAATGTAAGTGTTAACGCTAAACACAGAATGATCAGAAGATTTTCCCACAATGTCAATTCAACCGCCTGCATGTTTGCGACTGATATGTAGATACAGTAACCAAATGTGAAAATGCAAGTAACGACACTAAACAAAGATAAATCGGTACATTGTCCTATCATTGTTAATACTTCCACCTTTGTGTTTGAGCAATATGTTAAAATGCAGAAACCGATTATGATAATGCACCAACCGATTGTGTTAATGTAGCGACAGATTGTGGTAGTGCAAGGAGCAACGCTAAACACGGATACATCGGTAGATTGTCCGAACAATGTCATTACTACCATCTTCGTGTTTGCAACTGATGTGATAATACAGGAACCGATTGAGAGAAAGCAAGTTGCAACACTAAACACAGATAAATCGGCAGATTGTCTTGACAATATCAATACTACTAGCTTAATATTTGCAACTCATGTGATGATACGGCAACCGATTGTGAGAATGCAAGTAGCAACGCTAAACACAGATTGTGTAGAAGATTGTCCCAACAATGTCAATAAAACACCTTTCATATTTACGACTTATGTGATGGTAAAGCAACCGATTTTGAGAATGCAAAGAGCGACGCTAAACACAGATGGATCGGTAGGTTGTCCTTACAACGTTAATAGTACCACCTTCGTGTTTATGAAAGATATGATATTGCAGCAACCGATTATGTTAATACACCAACCGATTGTGATAATGTAACAACAGATTGTGATAATGCAAGGAGCAATGCTAAACACAGATTGATCTGTAGATTGTCCTAAAAATGTCAATACTACCAGCTACGCGTTTGTGACTGATGTGATGATACAGCAACCGATTGAGAGAAAGCAAGTTGCAACACTCAACACAGATAGATCGGTAGATTGTCCTGACAATGTCAATAGTACAACCTTCATGTTTATGAAAGATGTGATAATGCAGCAACCGATTGTGATAATGCACGTAGCAACGCTAAACACGGATAGATCGGTAGATTGTCCGAACAATGTCAATACTACTACCTTCATGTTTGCAACTGATGTGATGATACAGCAACCGATTGTGAGAATGCAAGTAGCAACGCTAAACACAGATAGATCGGTTGATTGTCCTAACAAGGTTAATAGTACCACCTTAGTGTTTATGAAAGATGTGATAATGCAGCAACCTATTTTGATAATGCAGCAAACGATTGTGATAATGTGGCAACCGATTGTGACAATGCAAGAAGCAACGCTGAACACAGATTGATCGGTTCCTAGATTGCCTCAACAATGTCAATTCAACCGTCTTCGTGTTTGCGATAAATTTGATGATATAGCAACCAATTATGAGAATGCAAGTAGCAACGCTAAACACAGATTTATCGGTAGATTTTCTTAACAATTTCAATACTACCGTCTTTGTATTTGTGAAAGATATGATAATGCAGGTTGGAACGCTAAACAACAATTAATCTGTCCCTAGATTGTCTCAAAAATGACAATACAACCGTCTTAGTGTTTGTGACTGCTGTGCTGATACAGCAACCCATTGTAAGAATGCAAGTACCAACAAAGATTGATCGGTACGTAGATTTTCTCAACAATGTCAATACAACCGTCTTCATTTTTGCGACTGATGTGATGATACAGTAACGATTGTGAGAATGCAAGAAGCAACGCTAAATACAGATAGATTGGTAGATTGTCCTAAGCAAGTCATTGCTACCATCTTCGTGTTTGTGAAAGATGTGATACTGCAGCATCCGATTGTGATAGTGCAAGTAGCAACGGTAAACAAAGATTGTGTGGTACCTAGATTGTCTCAACAATGTCAATACAGCCGAATTCGTGTTTGCGAAGGATATGATGAGTCGGCAAACGATAGTGAGAATGCAAGTAGGGCCGCTTAACACAGATTGATTGGTAGACTGACCCAACACTGGCAATAAAACCGTTTTCGTGTTTGTGACTGATATGATGATACAGCAACCGATTATGAAAATGCAAGTACCGACGCTAAACACTTATTGATCAGTAGATTGTCCTATCAATGTCCAATACTGCCGCCTTTGTGTTTGTAAAAGATGTAATATTGCAGCAACCGATTGTGATCATGCAAGTAGCAACAATAAATAAACATTAATTTGGTACCTACATTGTCTCAACAATTTAAATACAACCGTCTTCGTGTTTGCGATTGATGTGATGATACAGCAACCGATTGTGAGAATGCAAGTAGCAACCCTAAAGAGAGATAGATGGGTATATTATCCTAACAATGTCAATACTACCACCTTCATGTTTGCAACTGATTTGATGATACAGCAACAAATTTGCGAATGCAAGTAGCAACGCTAAACACACATAGATCCGTAGATTGCCCTAACAATGTCAATACTACCATCTTCATGTTTGTGAAAGATGTGATGATGCAGCAACCGATTGTGATAATGCAAGTAGCAACGCTAAACACGGATGGATCGGTAGATTGTCCTAACAATGTCGTTACTGATGTGATGATACAGCAACCGATTGTGATCATGCAAGTAGCAACGCTAAACACAGATTGATCGGTACTTAGATTGTCTCAACAATGTCAATACAACTGTTTTAGTGTTTGCGATATATGTGATGATACAGCAACCGATTATGAGAATGCAAGTAGCAACGCTAAACACAGATAGATCTTTAGATGGTCCTAACCTTGTCAGTACTATAACCTTCATGTTTGCGACTGATGTGATGATACAGCAACCGATCGTGAGAATGCAAGTTGCAACGCTAAACACAGATATATGGGTAGATTATCCTACAATTGTCCATACTACCACCTTCATGTTTGCAATTAATGTGATGATACAGCAACCGATTGTGATAATGCAAGTAGCAACACTAAACACTGATTAATCGGTACCTACATTGTCTCAACAATGTTAATACCACCGTCTTCGTGTTTGCGATAGTTATGATGATACAGCAACTGATTGTGAGAATGCATGTAGCAACCCTAAACACGGATATATGGGTAGATTGTCCTAACAATGTCACTACTACCACCTTCACGTTTGCGACTGATTTGATGATACAGCAACTGATTGTGAGAATGCAAGAAGCGACGCTAAACTCAGATTGATCGATAGATTGTTCGAAGTTTAACTAATGTGCATTGTATGCAGAAACATTATCAATCATTGTGTGTTTATATTAAAGTTTAAAGAAGTTGTACATATTTTAAGTTAATTTGTATAAATAGTTAATACGTGTGCCCCAACTCCAATATTGTAAAAATTTGTATTGAAACATCTCCCCTTGTGAAAGAGTGGACCTCTCTCTCTCTCTCTCTCTCTCTCTCTCTCTCTCTCTCTCTCTCTCTCTCTCTCTCTCTCTCTCTCTCTCTCTCTCTCTCTCTCCCTCTCCCTATCTCTCCCCCTCTCTCTCCCCCTCAACCTCTCCCTCTCCCTCTACCTCTCCCTCTCCCTCTCCCTTTCCCTCTCCCTTTCCCTCTCCCTCTCCCTCTCCCTCTCCCTCTCCCTCGAAGACGAGACGAAGGGACGCTGTGTATAAAATATATATTACGACTAAGGACTTGCTTATTTGGGAAGATTATGTCACCCGTTTGATAATGGAGAAGCAGTGGTGTAACTGATATTTTTTGGCCCCCCTGCAAATTTATTTTTAGGCGCTCCCCCCGCCCCCCCATTTTTCATAATCGTACAGTTTTACCCTATTGAGAAGATATTATAGGTTGTTAAGCAATAGGATTAAAAAATAATTAGGGATTCTAGAGATAGTTACTTTTAAAAACTCACTGAAGGTGGAAACTTATAACAAAAATAAGTGAAATGTGCTGAGGGATAAAGGTCCGGGAAAAGTACCGAAACACTTATCTGACCCAATTATTGATTTAAATAAGCTTCATTAATTCTTTAGTGGAATATAAAACGATATTAACTGTGGATTAGTAAATTATTACAGACAACTTAGAGATGTAAATGTGGATGTCCATAGGCAATTCAGTTTTAAGGAAGTTAGTACTGACGATATTTTAAAAGTGCTAGCAGACATTTCTTCTAATGCAGTTGGAAATGATGAGTTGCATTTAAAATTTATTAAAATCATATTTGAACAAATTAAGGAAGTGTTGAGTCATATTCTTAATTTTTCTCTTGAACATGGTTGTTACCCAGTGAAGTGGTTGTTTGTCTCAGTGGAAGAAAGCTTTAATTATTCCTTTACCCAAGATAAGTGGTCCTACATTATTAAACATGATTGTAAACATTATAGAGCTAAAAATATTGTATGTGTTCTAGGTAAACTGTACTATTGATACTTGATTTTAGTCGAGCATTCGACTGTGTTAATCACGAGTTACTATTGTCGATTTTGGAATCTTACAATTTTAGTTTCAACTCTTGTTAAATGGTTCCAATGTTATCTAAACGACAGGTATCAAAAGATTAAAATACAGGTAACAAAATATCTGAATGAAGATTAAACCTAGCTGGCGTCCCGCAAGGATCGACACTATCTAGTTTCCATTTTTCTTTGTATGTAAATAGAATTAGTGAATCAGTAATATTTTGTAATTCCATGATTTATGCAGATGATAAGCAGCTTTGTATAAGTTGTGACTTAAATAATATTAATTACGCAATAAATGCCTTAAATAAGGTTTCAGAAGTAGAAACCTTATTCCAGAGGTGCAAAATCATGCCTTACAACTAAATGCCTACAAATGCAAAGCAATGATTTTAGGTTCTTCCTATTATTTGAATAGCATATGGAAACTGTGTCGCCTGTTTTGATTAATAGAGAAGCAGTGGTGTAACTGATAGTTTTGGGCTCCCCCCCCCCCCAGCAAAATTATTTTCAGCCCCCCCCCCCCATTTATCATAATCGTACAACAATTTTACTCTATCCATTATTCTAGATTCTGTTAAAAGGTTGCATGACCCAGACGTTTCCTAACCTCCAAATACATAACTTCAGTCAGTTACAGCAAGCACCATTGTATAGTTTAATTATTAGTGAATTTCCTATGGAAATTGAACTATTAGCATCACCCCCACGGTGAAACTTAAGCCCGGGACCACCATAGATGTTCCTAACGTGACCCTCTGAACACGTTTTGGGGGTTCGTTCAAAATGTTTATATTTATATATGTGTTTGCACTCTAGCGGTCTCATTTGTTGTCCGATTTACTTCAAATTTTGTAAGGACGTTCCTTTCTATATCTATTGGACAAGTTCGTTGGGCAAAACAATCGGAAAACTCTGAACCCCTTTTTTGGGGATTAATCTTTCAAATTTCGAGTTTTTGGACCCAAAAAGGGCAGAAAAGCCCCGGATGTGAAATTAACATGTAAAAAGATGGGAATTAGTGTGGCGAAACTTTTAAACCCTCTCTCGTCATTCTAGCATTAATAGTTACCAAGTTATTAAAGAAAATGTGTATCGACCAAACACAGTACGTTGTCTTATGGGGATTTTACATTAGGAAAGCCTGTTATTCATTTGTTGGTGTACTTTTATCATCCACAGCAACCTCACGCCTACTTTCAAGCCTGACTGGACATTCTTCTAACATTAAAATACGCAAAATCTAATTCCCAGCATTGCAGGTAAATGAAACCAGGAGCATCAGAACAGCCACAAAATCTATGATCAGTAGGGGTGTGCGAGTAGTTCAATGGGATTTGGATACCACCCTAGATTTGATAATCTAAACATGGTTTCTAACTAATACATTAGTAGCAATACAAAGTTTTGGCCAGTACAATCAAACTGGGTTACGTATTGACAAACAAAATACGGTTCGACATTCGTTTCCGGCCGATGAAACAGGGCCCGGTTGTCATTTGGCCAATATCACCTGGTCCAGACATCGCATATAATCAATATTAAATGACGAAATCGTTAGTTACGGCCGAAATTACGCGGTCCGATCGTCATTTTCGGCAGATTTTACGTGATGCGATCGCCTGTTGCGGCCGTTATTACGCGTTTTGGCCGGTCGCAATCGTTCTCTGTCGTCATTTTCGGCCGATTTTATGTGATGCGATCGCCTTTTGCGGCCGTTAGGCCAACTACGCGTTTTGGCCGGTCGCAATCGTTAGCGATGGTCCGGAAATCGGCGGGAAATACTCGCTCGAACTTTCGAGTAGTTTTCAAAACTCAAGTCGAGTCAGAGTATTAAATTACTCGGCCGAAAACTCGAAGTTTCGAGTACTCGCCCTAGTTTTCAGATTTCAATAAAAATTGGAATAAATGTATGATTTACACTGATTTTGAGTTTTAAAAGTTTGTTATGTGGAAATTCACTTCCCTCAAGTCAACGTGCTGCGTGAGAACTCGTTTATTTAATAACGCCCAAAAGGATAGCTATAATATTTTTAAGAGTTTCATCACGTCAATGTAACATAAAATACCTAAAAATTAAGCCAAGTGTCGAGTCAAAACGTGAAGCCAGGTACAGATTCCAGGTCAGCAATTCGTTCTGTTCCTGTCCAAATGTAGAAAAGGTATTTGGAGTGGCTTTGTATTCAGTTTGGAGTGAAATGGCCACTATAGCGTTTACGGTTATACCTTAAGGTTTTGAAAAGGATCTTATAATGACCCCCGATTTATCATTTATTACTATCCTACTGCTGATTCACCTTCAAGAACACAGTTCAAAAACTTTACTGACACTACTAACAACCGTTTTAAAATTGTTTCCCAAAATTAGGAAATATTCGTTAAAATAGCTCACTTTAAAGTTTACTTTTAAAGTAATTAGAATTGAGGAAAATTATTAAAATAATGAATTTATTGTAGTTTTAAAGTGTGGAATTCATTAAACACTAATCACAACGAATGAAAGATCTATTACTAGGTTAAAAACAAATTAATTCTTAAAGTTTGACTAACAACATTATTGCCATTTTGAAAATTAAATATAATGTCATCCCATTATGCGGGTCCACCCGCCACTCTTACCTCGGCCCGCGGGCCCCGCCGCTTCGTTTTGCGGGCCCGGCAGTTACACCACTGTGGAGAAGGTATTACATATAAGGAAATGTTCGTAAATTTAGGTTTAAGAATTTATGATAAGTTATCTTGGGTGGAACAGGTAAATTACATACATGAGAGGGTTTCAGCTGTATTTACCAGTTTAAAAAAATATTTTTTAAGCCAAGTTTTCAAACTAAAACATTACTGGTTAGTATACCTTAATTTTTCCTTTGTTTGACTATTGTATTGCAGCTTTTTGTGATTTGAATAGTACACTAATTGGTAAATTACAGAGAGCACAGAATGTGTGCATGAGATATATTAGCGAATTTCTCCTATAGGGAAGAAGTTATTACCGTAGTGGGCATGGTAAGACCTAGGCCCGGGACAGTGATAACTTTTCGTTTTGAGGTCCCCAGACCCCAAAAACACCTTTCGTTCGATACTGTATATATATATATATATATATATGTGTGTGTGTGTGTGTGTGTGTGTGTGTGTGTGTGTGTGTGTGTGTGTGTGTGTGTGTGTGTGTGTGTGTGTGTGTGTGTGTGTGTGTGTGTGTGTCCGTGAGCACGATAACTCTCGTAAAAATGATCCGATTTTGACGAAATTTGGTATAAACATGTAAAGCAGGATTTATGACTTTAAGTTCGAAAACCAGACAGATCGACGTATCCGAAGGGGTATTTTGGGGGGTTTTGTACCCCAAAAATGGGTTTTTGATTTTTTCACATATAATTTTTGAAAAAGTCAAATTTTAGTTTTGACCATTCGATTCAGCTTAAAAAACACACAATTTGGTATTTTGATCATTTCTCTACGTCAATTGGTTACCGAGATATTGAAAGTGCTAAACACAGTACGTTGTCTAATGTTATTCTTATGCAGGAAAATAAAAATTTTATATATCGCTTAATTATGAACGTATACTGATGAAACTTGGTAATACGGCTTCATCTGGTTGTGGACCATTGATATTTGCTCAAAAAAACAATTTTTTTACCCAAGGCTCTCATAGCAGCAAACCTGCGTACTCAGCCCCATGTTATTCTTATGGAGAATAAGTAACGTGTTATCTGCCTTCATTATGAAAATAAATTAATGCAATTTGGTATGTGGCTTTACCTACATGAGTTATATTGATATTTGTGTAAAACCCCATTTTTTTGTTCCTTGCTTCAGCAAACCTGCATACTCAGCCGCCATGTTATTCTTATGGAGAATAATTAAAATGTCATAAATCGTTTATTTATGCATGTATATTGATGAAACTTGGTATGTGGCTTTATGTGATATTAAGATACATATATATGCATTTATGTGGTATTAAGATACATATATATGCATTGGAAATTCGCTGAGTATGCAGGTTACCTGCTATGGGGGTGTATATATATATATATATATATATACGTATATATATAACATTTTGATCGACCCCCCAAAACGAGTTCAGTGGGTCACGTTAGGAACTGCTATGGTGGTCCCGGGCTAAAGTTTCACCGTGCGGGTCATGCTAATAGTTCACTTTCCAAAGTAAATTCACTAATTATGTGTAATTTTTAATAATTAAAATATTAGGGAGTTTTAACAGCATGACATGAAAAAGTCAGTAACCGAGAACTTTTTTATTTTTGAGGTAGAAACAAACATCCAGCGAGAAAGTTGCAGCTAACTGAGGATCTTAAATTTGCATTCAGAAGAATTTGTTATAGAACTTATAGTTTGCTTAATAATCCGATGTAAATAACTGCCATGTTCAGTTCTACGTGCGCCACCGTCGCGGACCACGGCTCCACGCTGTTCTAGCATCCAGCATAGTTAAACGCTCCTCATTTTACTTAGATTTTCACCTAGAAAATATTAATGATGTAAATTTTACTCCATGTTGTATTGAGATTATTGTGTTTTAACATAGCTTTCAATTTTGATAGAACATTCATTTATCGAGATGTAATTTAATGATAGCTGACCCCACCTTTGATACGCCCGCTCCGATCGATATGTTAATAGGAGCAGATCTTTTTGCCTCCTCTGTCAAAGGCCAGTTTCTTTCTCTTGGTGAAAATATGCCTGTAGCTATCGACACAATTTTTGGATATGCCCTTTTACGGTCGACTCCTATTGTCTCATGTAGACCTTCTCAAAGCTCATGAAATGGATTAGTTACACTCTTGACAACCAACGATTTGGGCCTTCACGTCTCCATCCAATAGTTATGGGCTATTGAGGAACCCCCATTCAAGGGCGGATCCAGAGGTCATGTTTGGGGGGGGCGGTCACCGAAAGTTACCCCTCCCCCTTCCCGGTAGCACGTCCCTGGCACCCCCATTATTGTTTTTAACTATATGAAATTATGCAACGAATTAAAGTAAGTTAACATAATATATCAATAACCTTGTACCCAAGAAAAAAACAATCTAAACAAAAATTAACTTTAGTTCTACTGCGCCCGACCGTAAATAAAAATAAAATATTTAGGCATTACACGTTTTTCTACGTCATCTGTAGGCGTCTAAGAACAAGTAAGATGCCTAAATAAACAATTTATTTTAGTATTTACCCACGCGAAAAACTATTTAAAAACGTAATTGAAATCTGCAATACTGAACTATACTACGCGAAGATACAATTAGGAATGAGGCTGACAGCCAAGGTAAACCACTTGAAAAATGAAAATGTCGTACCACATTTTTACAAAATAAGATACTTGGTGTAAAAGTTTCTGTTTGCACGCAATTTAATCTTTATTTCCTATTATTTCATTACACATAATTCGAGGCACTTTTTGCTTCTTGCCTAGCCACTGGATATTTATTGCCTAGCAACGGATTACGCAGTTTTAAACAAAAATCAAACCTAACCCGTAAACAAAACACCGCTTACAGCAAACGACGGTAGGCGGGCGAAATCCAGGAAAAAATAATCACCGAATACAATTGTAGCAACCTTTGCTGCTAAAATTTACCTCCAAGACCATGTTGAAAACACTGCATTTTCGGTCTGTCAACTGGCAAAACTGCAGCAACTTCGCGGTACTCGGGAATGTCCATGTTTTTTAAGACGCTTTTAGGTTAAATACATGGATCTAAGTAATGTGTTATATTCTAAACTGGAAGTTTAAAATTTCACCTGTCTAATGGTGTGCATTTTATTTCATTATTTAAAGAAACGTTTAGGTTCGTTAGTTTGAATTTTAATGTAACCTTGTAGACGGGAGAAGCAAAATTTGACTCTCGGAACCGAAAAACGGGGTTTCTGGAGGCTTTTAATGCTTACATTTTCATTCGGATTTATTCAAACATTCATCGTATGCCTGAATAATAAAATAAAACACAAAAATTCTCAGGTTTGGGGGGGAGCGACCGCCCCTACCGCCCCCCCTTGGATCCGCCCCTGCCCCCATTTGCTAGTAAGCAGTCCTTAGCTGAAGAAACATTTGAAAAAATGTTATGTCAACTCATACTCGCACTCATGAAGGGAGATATGTAATCTCTCTGCCCTTTTCAGACGACCGGTCAAAATTGGGTGACTCAGATAAATTTGCAAAATCCATCCTTTTGTCTTTGGAAAGCAAGTCCGTAAGAATCCTGAATTTAAGCACTCTTATGTTGATTCTATGAGAGATATTTTCAGGACATATTAAACTCTGTCAGACACCACCCTACAAGGATATACGTCATTACTACCTTTCCTTATCATGGAGTTATTAAGGATGGAAAATTGAGAGTAGTATTTAACGATTCAGCACCTACATCAAATTCTCTGTCACTCAACAGTATTCTTCACCAAGGACCAAAACTCCACAACAACATATGTGATATAATTCTTAATTTTCGCAGTTGTTTTTTTATGTGGTATCAAACAGTGATGTTTCGACAAGTTCTTGTAAATGAAAAGGATCAGTGTTCCAGCTAATTCTTTGGAGGGAAAATGACGAAATGCCTCTTCAAGTCTGTAAGTTGACTACAGTCACTTATGGTGTTACATCATTGCTCTACTTAGCAAATCGTATTATTCAACAACTTATCAGCGATGAAGGGAAAATCACCCATTAGCTGCCACTGTTCTTAAAGACCAGATTTATGTTGATGACGCTCTGTTGGGCAGTAATTGTATTGATAATGCTCTAATGTTAAGAAATGATTTAGTTCAGTTACCCAAAAAAGGAAGTTTCGAGTTGAGATAACGGTCATCAAATAATCCTTTGCTTTTACAATCAGTTCCTGAAGATCACAGAGAAAACCCAATTGGGTTTCGAGCTCCAGAACAACCAATTCACATTGTCCTTGAACTTAAATGAATTCCAAGTAAAGATGTATTTTCTTATTCTGTAGGTACTGAGAGGATAATTTAAACTCCCATAAAAAAATGTTTTATTGTGATATCTCAGATCTACGACCCATCAGGATGGCTTACACCCGTAACCTTCTGGTCAAAATCATTCATGCAATATTTATGGACCCTCAATCTGGACTGGGATGACCCTTTAGATGATACAATTTTGCCGGTTTGGCATAAGTTTACTAGCGAACTTCCCTGCATTGAAACACTCAAGATCCTTTGCTATGTTGGACTCTCTTCTGCGAATAATATTCAACTACATGCCTTTTCTGATGGAAGTGAAGCAGGATATTTCAATTGTGTGTATATTAGAGTTGTGAATTCAGAAGAAAATATATCAACTTATCTTTCAATGGCAAAGTCAAGGGTTGCACCACTTAAGCGTATCTCAATACCTCACCTGAAACTCTGCGGAGCACATCTGATGTCTAAACTTCTCAATTACTGTATACATCAGCTATCACCTTACAACAACATTGACTCAAACAGAGCACGGTGTGATTCTACTATAGTTGTTTCATGGATCGGTATGCCCTCTTATCGACTCAAAGTTTATGTGTGAAACAGTTTCAGAAATACAGGAAAATATTCTTCCATAATTTTGGTGGCATTGTGCCATCATCGGAAAATCCAGCTGTAGTTGGATCTCGAGGTTTATCTCCTCAACCTTTGATCAACCACACTCTTTGGTGGAATGGACTTGTATGGCTACGTTCTTCTGATGAAAGTCGACCAAATTATATTTGTAAACCATTGACTGAAGAAATATATATACCTGAAACTAAGACACTAACGGCTAATGCACTCTCTACTATTCCTGGAGAACCATTTTCTCTCATCACTCGTGTCTCTTCTTGGACAACTCTATTCCATGTTTCTGCCTACATGATGCACTTCATTTATACTACTAGAAATGAGACAACACGTTCTAGAAATTCATCTTCTCAAGAATTAAAAGAATCACATAATCTAATTTGTAGGATGATTTAAAAAGAACTTTTTTCAGAAGAAATAACATGCTTAAAATTAAATAAACCATGCTCTATGCGCATCCGACGTTTGGCTCCTTATTTGGATAAGGGCATAATTCGAGTTGGTGGCAGACTAAATAAGGCTAACATCTCACAAAGTCTTAAACACCCAATATTGCTCCCTAAAGGCCTCAGATTAGTTAATATACTGATTGACCATTATCATATCTTGTACTTGCACTCAGGCCCAACTCAAACCCAGAGGCTATGCCGGCTTTAGTGCCAACGAATACTGGATTCTTAGTGCCAGGAGTTTAATAAGATCCAGAATCTTTAAATGAATTAGACATTTCAGGTGTAAACCTCTCCTCACTTCTCCACTCATGGGAGAATTGCCTAAGAATCTAATTACACCTTCAAGGCCATTTTCAGTTTCTGGTGTTGATTATGCTAGTCATTTTGTTGTGAAGCAACATCTCTTAAGACGAGTTCAGCCTATTGAGGTTTATATTTGTATATTCATTTGTTTTTATACAAAAGCAGTTCATATCGAGGTAGTAACCGATTTAACCGCTGATGCCTATATAGCCGCTCTTACCAGATTCGTATCAAGACAAGGAATTGTTTCAGATATAAACTGTGATATTGCCACAAACTTTACAGGTGCCTCAGAAAAGCTCAAACGCAACTTTGAGAATTTAACTATAGAACCAAAAGTCCAAAATTACGCAGAGAAGTTCAATATACAATTCACTTTCTACCCCCACATGCCCCTCATCAGGGAGGCCTGTGGGAAAGGGCTGTTAGAAGTATCAAATTTCATTTGATAAGAGTCATTGGGCAGCAGATTTTGTCCCTTGAGGATTTTAAGACTTTAGTTACACGTATTGAAGGAATGATGAATTCTAGACCAATTACTCCGCTCTCTTCAGACCCTTCAGATTTAGAATCATTGACACCTGGACAGTTTTTAGTCGGTGGACCTCTCATGGCACCACTTGAGCCTGGTCTATGTAGCATTCCTCTCAACAGATTAAGACGCTCGCAAGTGGTTCAGCAGTTTAGTCAACAAATATGGGCTCGGTGGCAAAAGGAATATTTGCACACCCTGCAGGAAAGGATTAAATGGCTCACTCCCAAAAGAAACATTGAAATAAATTATTTAGTTGTCATTCATGACGATAACTTACCTCCCCTCTCTTGGAAGCTCGGGCGAGTTCTCTCCGTCTCTCCAGGTACTGAAGGAATTGTCCGAGTTGTGCACTTGAATACAACCATTGGATATTTCACTCGTCCAGTGACTAAGGTGTCCATACTTTCCATTGATCAGTAAAGATAATACTTATTACCAACCCCCTTTCATTCATAATTGTTCCTGATAATTTTTTTGTTATTCTGAACCCAGAGGTTCAGGGGGGCCCGAAATGTTAAATATTCAACATTAACTTAATAAACTTAAAAATAATAGAAGCGTATTCAGTTGTATTAATCAAATGATTCTACAGCTTGGCAACACTGACGTCATATCCAAAGTGCAGTTCTACCATCCTCGCGTTGGTGAGTCTAGGCTCCACTCTCGTTCGCCGCACATCAATTTCGCATTGCAATTAGACTCAAAACGTTCTCAACTCAATCTCTACATTATATACATTTACCAATTGTGTCATTTCATATTTAATCTTTACTCTAAGGAAGTAATAAGAGATAATCAAGAATCCTGAAGAGGATTTTATTTTTTAGTTTAACTAAATGTTTTGTTAAAACTTATCGTGTACAGTCAAGTAGTAATTTTAGTATGCTCATTTATTGCAGGGAAGTAGTGAATTTATTTCATTCCAAATCAGTTAAAGAACAAAACTGTTCAAACGTGCAAGTTTATCAACGTCACATCACAACATGGATATTCTTCGTGGTCCTCCGTCATCAGGCACTCGTCTTAGTCTATCACTCTGGCGAGAGCAATGCTTCGCAACAGCTTCAAGTCCAGCTCCAGCCTACTGATGTTCGTTCATGGGTTTACACCGTCTAAAGGATTTAAGGTACTCTACAATTTCTAAATAGGAAATAAGAGATTTCCAATAAATATAACACAACTAATATGCAATGCCAATAGTTTTATTTTCACAATCTGCCCAGTTTTCATTTTCTTCTCCTTCATTAATGCCGTAAAAATTTAGATTTTCCCTTCTGCTTCGATTTTCGAATCTTGTTTCATCTCAGATTTTTTTTCAGTTGTTTTAATTTAATTTTCCAAGTAGGAATTATCAATTTTAATTCATCATGCAATGTATTCGCTTCATATTTGTACTCACTTCACTATTCCATTTTTCCAAGATTTGTGCAATGTAGATAACCAATTTCTCAAAAGGTCCCCCTCCAAACTGATCAATAAGACTTGCTTTTTACTATTATTTGTCCATTTTCTTTAGTAAAAGTATTAATTTTCACTCCAAATTTAGAAAGAGCAGCTGGTATCATCGATTGTTCAGTCCTGAAACTGACATTATGACACAAATAAATCACGAGATAGTTCAACAGAATATTCACTATAAATAGCAAAATGTAACTGGCCAAACACAAGAATAGAGCCATTCACTGAACGTTCTCACACAACACTGTCAGCTCAGCAATGCTCGTTGAAACTGGGAAAAATACTCTATCTTAATCATCTTAAACTGGACAATACTTCCACTTTAAAAATATTATCATGACTTGAAAAATGCTTGGCAGCACTCTTTGAACAAGTGTTTCTTCCTGTGATACCATAAATACTGATTAGTAACATTTATATTGTTTATATTCCCCATTAAAAAAATGGTTAGTACTTCAAATAAATTATGATTCTATAAATTAATTCTAGTTATAAAAAAACAAAAATTCAACACCATTTATGGCAGTAAAATAATGGAATACCCCCGTCGCAGAAAACCTGCGTACTCAGCCAATTTCCAATATATATATATATATCTCACTACTACATAGAGCCACTTACCAAGTTTCACAAAAATACATTCATAAAGGTGATATATAGCATTTTATTTATTCTCCATAAGAATAACATTAGGGCTGAGTACACAGGTTTGCTGCAACGAGGAAGATAAAAATGTGTATTGTTGCAATTATCAATATAACTCATCTAGGTGAAGCTACATACAAATTTTTATTAATTTAGGTTCATAACTAAGAGAGATATACAACTTTACCTATTCTCCATGCCATATGAATAACGTGGGGGCCGAGTATGCAGGTTTGCTGCTACGGGGAAAATCAACAAAAAACCTTTTTTGTGCAAATATCAATATACCACAACTAGTTGAAGCCACATACCAAGTTTCATCAATATACATTCATAAATAATCGAGATATAATATTTTATTTATCCTCCATAAGGATAACATTGAACAACGTACTGTGTTTAGCACTTTGAATATCTCTGCAACGGTTGGACGTAAAACAATAATTAAAACACCAAAATGATTGTTTTGTAGAGCTAAACTGATTGATAACAAGAAATGTGATGTTTTTAGTAAAATTATCTGAGGAAAATCCAAAAACCTTTTTCCCATAAGATTAACATGGGAAATTTTATGAACACTTTTTTTGACTTTTATCTACAACCACTTAACCTAGGTTAATGATTCAAAATACCAAATTGTTTGTGTTTTTAAGCTCTATAAAATGGCTATAACCAAAATTAAGTCTTTTTAAAATTTTAGGGGGGGAAATTTAAAAAACTGATTTTTGGAAAATTTAAAACCCCCATAAAACCCCCTTCCCATTGTTCGATCGATCTGGTTTTCGAATTTAAAGTCATAAATGTTACTGTACACATTTGTGCCAAATTTCATCAAAATCGGGGGTTTCTTTCAAAAGTTATTGAGGTAGCGGACACCGCAAATTTATACATAAATTTGAACGAATAGTGTTTTTGGCATCTGGGGACCTCAAAACAAAAAGTTATCATGGTCTCAGGCTTAAGTCTTACCATGAGACCTACGGTAATAGCTTCTTCCCTATAGGGGAAACTCGCTAAAAACGTTTGATAATTTTATAGGACCCCTAAAATTAAACTTTGAATATTATATGTCAAAAACATGTTTTTAATTAGATCTATTTAAAATGATTCTATATTTTTACTATTTTCCAAACCCTTTTTGAAAACCAATTTTAGCATAAAGTAAATGTAACATCAAAATCTTAGTACTTTTTTATACGTACTAATCACAGAACATCTAAAATAGTTCTTTTCAAACGATTTAAAATTTTATTAAAATGTAAATTTTGATTTTATGTTTTTACAATAATTTGAGATTGGGTCTTTTTTATCAATGCAAATCATACAAAAACTGTCAACAAACACTTTGATAAAATAATAATAAAAAGTGTCCTAAAAATAGGATGGTGGTAAAAAGAGGGTTATTGATGAAACTTAATTTTATATTTGGAATTAATAACACTGGAGACTAACTTATATTTTAATTTGAAATAATTGAACATAGAAATTTTAAGACTCGTGCTGTTTTGGCATCGTATACTTAAAACTTATAAATAAATAGCTTTAAGAATTGAGAAAATAACAAATAACATTATAAATATACTTTCATTAAAATTTTTAAATAAAAGTTATTCTAGTTTGAAAAGAGCAATAAATCAATATGCGAAATGATTTAGGTTATATTGAACACATTTTAAAATCTTATCGTGGAAAATTGAAGGCACAATCCTTTACAAATAAGAACAGTAAGAGCAGTCAGAAAAAACTTCTGACTTGATGGCAGCTTTAAAGGTTGAGGGAAAAGTTGCCCTCGACACTGTTTATTGACAAAACCAAGAAACTACAAATGTAGTGTAATGATCTTCTTAAATTTTACAATATAAAACAACTCACTTCGTCCAATGGTAAGAGGTAAGTAAGAGGAAGCAAGAGGTAGGATTGTGGGGGGATAACATTAACCGCCTCGTTCGAAAACTGGCCATCAAGTCATCTAGTAGAAAGAGTTAAAATAAAACATTTGTTATTATGTCTGTTTATTCTTTTTTCTTTTAAAACTACTGAGATTGCTCAACCATAAAAAATATAGAAATAAAAATAGATTTCTTTAAAGAATCTGATATTGTGATGTACTTACCAACATTAATCGACGCCTGGTCCGTCCCCCGCCCCTAGAAATTGTACAGGAATCATAAACCAATGAGGGCCCTCAAAGACATCATCGAAGTCTTCATCATCGAAGTCATCGTCATCGGGCGGGGGATCAGGGGTCGGGGCAAAGTAGCGTTTGTAGATAAAAGCCCCGACCCCTATAGTCAGGGCAGCTCCAGCGCCATACGCGAGCAACTTTCCGTGAGCTCTGAAACAAAATGCCATCAATTTACTAATAATAAATTATAAAAACATGTTATTAATATTTGTTACTTACTTACTGTAAACATATATGGTACTTATCTAATCTATATATTAAACAAACCCGTTCAAGGAACCTTTGAGAAAACCAGAAGTCTGACACCTATGCTTGATTGAAAAGGAGTCATTCTCATCCTTTTCAGTAACTCTGATGTATACTTGAATGAAAGGATTATAAAGTGGAGGAAATTGTTTTTAGTTAATGGTCAAACCTGTCCTAAGGTCTTAAATTAAACTAGTTACCCTGTTGCTCGAATCTGATCAAGTTAAACGAAAGTTTATTTCAGTTGTAAACACACATAAAACATCTGATATTAAATGGATGATAGCATAATGAATAATGTTGATAACGTACTTTCAATCAACATCTTTAGATTTCCGCCGTGGGATAGCGCCACTATTCCGAAAATTTAAGTCCTTTACGGCCTTTACTGTATTTAAGTGCTTCCCTTTCTTAAAATGTTGAGACGTATTGGCAAAGCTTCGTAAAAATACCTTTAATTTTACAGCTCAAACGTTAAAATCCGTCCAGCCGTTATCAAGTTATGACTGTGAAGAAAAAGCCCCTAGCGTATTAATATATAGGATAGAATTGAAAAGTTACACATTTTTAAATTAAGACAATGTTATCAATTGTGATTTGATTTGACTATAATACGTAAAAATCAGGTAAATAAGCGAAGCTGTTGGGCAAAGCTAGTTCGATATCGATTTATAAACTTTGAAACAGGTATGTTTGTATCTGATTTATGCTATTAGTGTAGACAAAAAAGCTGTGGGAAAATAGGTAATTGTTGTTATTGCTTGGTTGTTTACACGAGCTGCAACTAGCGTTAGATGATAACGTCCAAACAACCACAAGTTACATGTCACATGTCAAAATCGGAGGTAGGAAGTGATAGGAGAAGCCAGTGGGGTGGAGCCCTGAGGCCGGAAAAAAAATTATTATTCTTCTAGAGTAAATAAGATGCAGAGTAAAATTCATAAGCCTCTGCCCAGGTCACCATATGAGTTTTTCCTAACATCAAAACACTGTAAAATGTACAACTTCATTTAGTATAAAAAGTAGGAAAGATTTAAGTATTGTTGATCAAAACTATTTAAACAAATTAAAATAATTACAGAGCAATAAAAACTTACCCTATAAACTCTTTGAAGAGCTTCATTTTTGGTGAATTTTTTCCTATGTTGCCATAGATACTATTTTAATTATCGTCTAAAAGTGGTTATATTTTGCTTGGTTCTCCCCAAAAGTCTGACACAAAAGCAGAAAATTAATGGATCATTTTGTTAGATATTTATTTTGGGTGGGCCTGTTCCGTAAAATAAGATGGAATAAATCTATAATATATACAACCGCATGTGTAACTCACTCACTCACTGAGGTATACGAATTCTAGACCACTTCTAGACGAGCTAGAAACCTAAAATTTTTCAAGCTAGCTTATAGCTTGTAACCCCCAGAAAAATCGCCAAAACTGACAATTTTTTATTTTAACCCCCCTAAAAAATATTTAAAACCCCCAAAAAAGTCTTATTTTAAAATTACAGTTTTTGAGCTCTAGCGGCCGAACAGATAGACCTATCGAAAAACGGACACCTCCACGACCTACGGATTTTGCAACTTCTACAACTTTGTTCCTATGACTTTTTGTTGTATCTCGCTCCCTTCACCCTTAGGTAGCGCTAGATTTTTCAAATTTCAGGTAATTTGAGCGGTTATTTTTGTGGTTTTAGCGAATTTCCTCTATAGGGAAGAAGCTATTACCGTAGGTCTCATTGTAAGACTTAAGCCCGAGACCATGATCACTTTTTATTTTGAGGTGCCCAGATGTCAAAAACACTATTCGTTAAAATTTATATATATGTATGTATGAATGTATATATGTGTGTGTGTGTCCGTTACACGATAACTTGAGTAAAAAAGTCAGATTTCAATGAAATTTGGCTCAAATGTGTAAAGTGACATTCATGACTTTAAGTTCGAAAACCAGAAAAATCGGACCATGGGAAGGGGAGTTTATGGGGATTTAAATTTTCCAAAAATCAGTTTTTTGCACTTTCACCCTACAATTTTTAAAACTCTCAATTTTGGTTTTGAGCATTTTATAGAGCTTAAAAGAAAATTAGTATTTTAAATTAATTATTAACCTAGGTTAAGTGGTTGCGGAGAAAATCAAAAAAAAACCTGCTCATAAAACCTCCCACATTAATCTTATGGGAAAAAGGTATTTGACTTTTCCTCAGTTCATTTTAATGTAAACTTTCCATTTTATTTTACCAATCAATTCAGCTCTACAAAACAATCATTTTGGTGTTTAAATTGTGATTCTACGTCCAACCGTTGCAGAGATATTCAAAGTGCTAAACACAGTACGTTGTCCAATGCCTTATGGAGAGTAAATAAAATTTGATATCTCGATTATTTATGAATGTATATTGATGACACTTGGTATGTGACTTCATGTAGTACTGGTATATTGATATTTGCACGAACAATTGATTTTTTGTTGATTATCCCAGTAGCAGCAAACCTGCATACTCAGCCCTAATGTTGTTCTTATGGAGAATAAGTAAAGTTTTATATCTCCCTTAATTATGAACATTCATTAATAAAACTTAGTATGTAGCTTCAACTGGTTGAGTTATATTGATAATTGCACAAAAACACATATTTTGTGTTCCTTGTTGCAGCAAACCTGCGCACTCAGCCCTAATGTTATTCTTATGGAGGTCATTCGATTAAATATTGAATATCGTATTACTGACTACCGATTATCGCAGTCGATTACTCATCTAGCAACGAGATGAACACATCATGTTAAATTGTAACTTTCCCATTTCTGTACATGCTTTGGTGGATCAATGGATTCAGTGTCGGACTTACGATTAAGCGATCCCGGTTCAAATCCCACTTTTTCTGATTACTTGTTGGGATCTGCATTTTTAATTTTGCATTAATTATTTTGTTCAAATATTATTATTGTAGTTTACCATTTAAGGTCTAGATTTTTTGTTAAAGTTTATATTTTTTAAATCAAAATTAATTTATTTGTAATATGTTGAACAATGAATAGCCACCATGCAGCACTCTGCGGAGTTAGGTTAGGTTAGGTTACTATAATATTGTCATGAACTGCAGCGAAAGTTGTGAATTTTTACACGTAAATACATTTGTACTACCTTACAAAACAAAGATCTAGAATCGGTAGTCAATAATACGATAGTCGATATTTAATCGAATGACCTACCCATCTGTTGTAAACTAAAGGCTATCCCCTTAAACATTCACAAACTCTACTATTTCAATTGATAACCCCCTCATATTTAAATAACTGCTGATTTGTCTATTTCTTTTTTGTATAAGTAGTAGTATAATGTCGGTTCAGGGCCACTTAATATGACACTATACTTTCACTTGAGTTAGGTACCCGGGTTACCCACGGGTACTACCCACCCGATAGCGACCTGGGGGCTAAGCCCCCCCCCCCCCCCCCCAGCGAGTGAAGCGAGTATTTTATATACACTATTAATAAAATTCCTAAAGCAATTGGTTTGTTTAATATTTTGATAGTTCTAAAAACGCTACTAGCACTCAAAACTGACTGTTATGAGATATTGACCGATAGGTAAGGTCTCGATTCCATCGTTTCCAAAAGTATTGTTATTCTTGGACAGCTGAATCATAAGGATGCATTTTTACGCCACTTTAGGAGAACAATGTTATCCTTTTCTGCACTTAAAATGTTTTTATGAGGCATTATTATTATAAGTAACGAGGATGGAAAACACATCACTCGTAACACACAGACAGCCAATCAACTGTCAAACTTACAGTGTAGCCAACCCACTCGTAACACACAGACAGCCAACCAGCTGTCAAACTTACAGTGCAGCCAACGCACTCGTAACACACAGACAGCCAACCAGCTGTCAAACATATAGTGCAGCCAACCCACTCGTGATTCACAGATATCTTACCAAAAATTCCTTTGTAAAATCTCTACAAGATAAGTGTGTACTTTTGTTACTATTTATTTCTGGAAATTCAAATAAAACTGAAGCGAAAGCTGTATAAAAATAAACAGATGTGCCCCATTAATTATAAAATTGTTTGACTTTTTCATTATTTGATAAGCTACACAAATAACGGAAATAATAAAATGAAATAATATCCATTGAGCACGTATTTATAGATGCATTGAATAATATTAGCACATTTTGTGTCAAGTAGGAGTACAATATCAGATTATCTATAGTAATTTATTTATTTCCACAGTTCCACCATTACAACATTACAAATCATTTGTATATATAAATGGCAACAATATAATGCATTCAAAAACTGTGATTTACATACACAATACTTTACTAACAAATTACCAACTACCAACAACAATCCTAATTAAATCACAGTATAATCCTATACTCTAATATGGCAAGGTTTTCGTGCGTCCATGCTTGCTTGGAACTCTGATCTCAAAAAAGCACCAACGATTTCTTTCAAATGTTGGAAATAACTAATTTCTGGGATAAAAATAAGTTCTAGACAGGTCCAATCCCTGGGAAAAATTAAATAATGTTAAAAATCGAAAACAAATTCGCAAGCAGCACGCTGACGTGAGGGAAGTGAATTTCCACATACAATATTTTTAAAACTCAAAACCAGTGTAAAAACAAACATTTATTCCAATTTTATTGAAATCTGAAAATATTGATTTTTAGCGAATTTCCCCTATAGGGAAGTTAGCGAATTTCCCCTATAGGGAAGAAGCTATTACCGTAGGTCTCATGGTAAGACTGAAGCCCGAGACCATGACAAATTTTTGTTTGAGGTCCCCAGATGACTAAAACACTATTCGTTCAAATTTATATATATGTATGTATGTATATATATATATATATATATATATATATATATATATATATGGTCCGTGAATGCGATAACTTGAGTAAAAAACGTCCGATTTCGATGAAATTTTGCTCAAATGTGTAAAGTGACATTACATTTATGACTTTACGTTCGAAATCCAGAAAAATCGGGCCATGGGAAGAGGGGTTTATGGGGGTTTTAAATTTTCCAAAAATAAGTTTTTTGTATTTTTTACCCTAAATTTTTTAAAACACTTATTTTTGGTTTAGACCATGTTATAAAGCTTAAAAAAACAAATAATATGGTATTTTGAATTATTAAGCTAGGTTAAGTGGTTGCGGATAAAATCCAAAAAAACCTGCTCATAAAATCTCCTATGTTAATCTTATGGGAAAAAGATTTTTGGTTTTTCTTAAGTTAATTTTTATGTAAACTTCACATTTGCTTTTACCAATCAACTCAGCTCCACAAAACAATCATTTTGGTTTTTAAATTGTGATTCTATGTCCAACCGTTGCAGAGATATTCAAAGTGCTAAACACAGTACGTTGTCCAATGTTATCCTCTTATGGAGAATAAATAAAATTTGATATCTCAATTATTAATGAATGTATATTGATGAAACTTGGCACGTGGGGTCACGTAGTACTGGTATATTGATATTTGCACAAAAAATTGATTTTTTGTTGATCATCCCCGTAGCAGCGAACCTGCGTACTCAGCCCCCATGTTATTCTTATGGAGAATAAGTAAAATGTAATGACTCCCTTAATTATGAACATAAATTAATAAAACTTGGTATGTGGCTTCACCTTGTTGAGTTATATTGATATTTGCATAAAAACCCATTTTTTAGTTCCTTGTTGCAGCAAACCTGCTTACTCAGCTCCCATGTTATTCTTATGGAGAGTAATTAAAATGTTATATAGTGCTTACTTATGATTGAATATTGATTAAACTTGGTATGTGGCTTCACCTAATTAAATTATATTTATATTTGCATAAAAACCAATTGTTTGTGTTCCTTGTTTCAGCAAACCTATGTACTCATCACCAATGCTATTCTTATAGAGAATAATTAAAATTGTATATATCGCTTATATATGAATATATTTTTATGAAACTTGGTATGCGGCTTTATATGGTATTAAGACATATATTATGCATTGGAAATTCGCTGAGTACGCAGGTTTGCTGCGACGGGGGTATTTTTAATATGCTCATTTATGACCATGGGACACAATATTATCAACAGTTAGGATGGCTTAAAATTAAAGAAATAATTGAATATAACGTTTTAACAGTGTTTAATAAGGTAATAGTTACAAAACAACTTGAATACTTATTTGAGAAGTATGTTACTTTATATAATATTCACCAGAGAGTCACAAGATTCAGGAATCAAATGTTTAACTACCAAAATATAGGACCGTAGTATATAGCAAATCATTCCCTGTATTATCTATTAGACTAATAAATATGTTGAATAGGGAAATAAAGGAGGCACCAAGTCAAAAGAAATTTAAAATAAATTCAAAGGATAAATGTTTAAAGAGATATGAGTAGGTGGTGTTCTGTCAGCCATTGCTGTTATATAGATAATTGTTTATTAATCAGTAAATTCGTAGTACAGTTTTAATTAGCAATAATAATAATTTGCTTATGGTTATAAGATTTGTATTCTTTTAATTTTTGATTGTATAAATACTTAATATTAATTGTTTTACATCATTATTACAGATTGGATACTTAATTGATACTTAAATAGCAGTGACGTTAATTATTAAGTTTAACTCATGTGCATTGTATGCAGAAACATTATCAATCATTGTGTGTTTATACTAAAGTTTAAATAAATGTACATATTTTAATACTAAAGTTTAAATAAATGTACATATTTTAATACTAAAGTTTAAATAAATGTACATATTTTAATACTAAAGTTTAAATAAATGTACATATTTTAAGTTAATTTGTATAAATAGTTAATACCATAGATTTATGCTTAATCTATGTTAATACGTGTGCCCCAACTCCAATATTGTAAAAATGTGTATGGAAACATCTCTCCTGGTGGAAGGGTGGACTTATAGTCTAAACCCCTCTCTCTCTCTCTCTCTCTCTCTCTCTCTCTCTCTCTCTCTCTCTCTCTCTCTCTCTCTCTCTCTCTCTCTCTCTCTCTCTCTCTCGATGTTCTTGATGTTTTGCTACATATTTACTTGAATAACGTAGCTGGTTATTAAATGAAAGCATAACGAAAAGACATTTCATGTTCCTATAAGGATGCCATGTAAACTTTGAAAGCCCTACACACCCAAACACAACATTTTTTCATTCGACATTTCACCTAAAAGTAAGTATGCCTAGTTTTATAATTCTATCATGCCGCATATCCGAGAAATTAGTACCACAAACATTTATTTAGCCTATTAAAATATGGATATTAGTAATAATCCTTCACTGCATTGACAATTTTTACATTGTGTGGCAATCGTTACAATATTATTCTATGTACAGATTAAAATAACAAAAGTTATTAAAATATCAGCCACTACCACATTCTGACATTATGCGGACGTTGCGTTTTATTCATAGTAGTCCATATGCTGTCTTGGGAATCAATCTGCAGCCTCACAAAGCATTATTACTTAGTTATATAAAACAATTTTTTTTCTGTCAAACAATCCATTTTTTTAAGCATAATAATTCCAAATAGTTATATCAGACTGTCATACTTAGCCTGAAAATCGAGATCAGCAATTATTCTGTCTTCCATTTTTAATCCAACAGTCTATCCATCAGCCAGTGACATTTCCAGCTGTGTTTTGATTTATTTCTTTCTTGAGATGATTAGTTCCAAGGAGTGTCTTTCAACAACTTATATCATCGCCATTTTTTTCAAAATAATTTATTAAATTGAAATTTGTTTAAAGAACCGGTTTAGTTTCATCAGTATTTTATTTTTATTTTATTTTTATTTTATTTTTTATATTTACAAAAATGAGTATAACTCAACAAGCAAAGATATCGCCAAAAACCTGACGACCTCTTATAAAACCCATTCTTAGCCTGATTCCAGCATGAAAACCAGCCTAGACTATACTGCCCATTCGGATGATAATTAAAAACAGCATCTGTTCGTTTCCTACTTTGTAGTGCCTCTGCCTTTTACATATATATGCTTTGTAGTGCCTGGTTTCATCGGTGTTTTAAGCAGTGATTTATTGATTTATTTGCTCTTATTAGAAATCGTGAGAAAGTTTTTCGGCCGTTACACAACACCACTGTCCAAATGAGAACTACTCAAAATGTATATCAATTTACAAAATAATACTACTTACAGTAAACTTAATGTAAACTTGTAAAATTGTTTAATTGTTTGTATAATCTTTTGGTTTTGTACATGACAAAATGTAAGTAAAATGTGATTTGAATAACTTTTTAAAATAATTAACCCCGCCATATTTCATATATATATATATATATATATATATATATATATATATATGTATATATATGAAATATGGTGGGGTTAATTATTTTAAAAAGTTATTCAAATCACATTTTACTTACATTTTGTCATGTACGAAACCAAAAGATTATACAAACAATTAAACAATTTTACAAGTTTCAAAGCAAATCAAAGTAAATTATACAAGTCATCAATGCAAATGTTTGGACTTTCTTCGTTATGCAAATTAATGTATTACATGGTGATAATTGGTGAATTATATAAGTTAAACCCGAATCTTGCTTTGTACAGAAAAAATAACGTGTTACAGTTTTCAGAATAATTTAGAATAGTTGGCTATTAAAATGTTAAGGGCTGCACCCCTAAAAGTTCTGTTGATTGAAGATGATTTGTAAACATAAGAGTCTAAATTGTACTACCTATCAGATTTTAACCGACGTCCAGTATGTTAACTATCTTCATTTAATCCCTTTAATAATACTTGATTTAATTTCTTCATTGCCTTGGGTCCCATAGTGCAAAGTCAGACGAAAAAAATTTTGTTTGTATGAGACGAGTGATATCGTGATAGATCTTTCCAACGGGTCCTTTGCACAACGTCAAGGTTTATAACGTAAAGTTCTATTTTTTTAAAAGCAGCATTTCACAACGTAAAGTTTCATAAAGTAAAGTTGTCTTTTAATACAATGAAATAAAAGCTGTTGTCAAAACGTAAAGTTTCAAAAGGTAAAGTGACTGATTTAATACAGATTAAATTTATAAGTGTTTCAAAACGTAAATTGTCATAACGTAAAGTGAAAGAATTATAATTTAGTAAATATGTAGTGTTGCACAAAGTAAAGTGGCATAAAGTAAAGGTGTTATTTTGTTGAATTTAATCTAAAGCAGATGTAATAACGTAAAGTTTCAAAACGTAAAGCTTTGATTTAAAATAAATTTAATAAATGGTTGTTTCACAAAGTAAAGTTTCATATTGTATAGCTATAACCGTAAACGCCAAAGATAGTTCACTCCAGTCCGTTGTTGAATCGAATTCAATAATAAAATATTTGGAAACATTTTAAAAATATACTGTTTCATAACGTAAAGTTTCAAAAAGTCAAGTACAGTCGAACTCAGAATTTCGTAGGGCTGGCTGCAGCAAACAATACATTGATGTAACGCTTGCTGTTTCTCACATTATGAAGGCATAAAAGGTGCGGCTAACTTCAGCTCTACAAAGTAGTTACATGGATACTGTACCAGTATTGTCTTGATCACAGTTACAGTTTATAGTTTCTATAGTTACTGATACGATTAATAAATAAAATTCTATTAATAATAGCTTTAATTATTAAGTAATATATACAAATGTATAAGCAAACCAAAATTAAAATGCTTTCTAAGTAAATATAGCATTTCCTCCTTCCCGTTGTGCACATAACGGTTGCTTAAATTTATAATTTAATTATTATATAATATCTGGAATAAATATATTTGAATAATAAAAACTATACTAACTACTTTCCTTATTATTGGACTCAAGATGTAAATATCATTTTTTGGTCGGAGCGAATATGGAGAATAAATAAAATTCTATATCTCGATTATTTATGAATGTATAGTAGGGGGCATTGGCCGATTCAGAACCAGCACAGGCGCGGTGAGGAGAGAGTGAGGAGCCCCCCCCCCCCCACCGGCCGGCAGCAGCACGCAGGTGAGGAGCCCCCCCCCCCGGCCGGCAGCAGCACGCAGGTGAGGAGCCCCCCCCCCCGGCCGGCAACGGCACTTTTCGTGATGACCTTGAACATGAGGAAAAAACTTTCGAAAATTAATAACTAGCCTATTTATCCACCGATTCCCACGGGACTTTTTCCAGAGTGTAGGCCTATCCCCAAGGAAGCGAATGACGTAAGAACCCCATAGATCCACCATTAAACAAGGCCGCTATTAATTTAAAACCGCGTTTTCCTTATGGGATCTCAGCTGTTTACCAACCGATTTTGACGAAACCTCACCACATGTCGGGCCGTGACCTAAGAAAACCATCGCTTAAAGAAAATTGAAAATCCACTGTTAAACGGGCCCGCTATTAATTTTTAAACGTGTTTTCCTTATAGGATCTCGGCTGTTTACCGACCGATTTTGATGAAACTTCACCACATGTTGGGCAGCGGCCTAAGTAAACCATCGCTTAAAGAATATTGAAAATCCACCGTTAAACGGGCCCGCTATTAATTTTCAAACGTGTTTTCCTTATGGGATCTCGGCTGCTTGCCGACCGAATTTGATGTGACTTCGTTACACGTTGTATGCCGGCTTGACTAAACCAACCTGCAAGCGGCTCCGCGATGTCACGTGTCGAGGCGCGTGCTAGGGCCTACGTGACTGCCCGGGGCTGTTTACTCATCAGCGGCCTTCCAGACCCCTCATCACTCCCACACTCCTCCGTTCTAGAAGGTTCCGACAAGTGTGTTGCATGAGGCCTCCTGACTGGAGTGCTCCCCGTTAGCGGAAGACCACCTCTCACGTTTCTGGAAGCTTCTAGAAGGTTCGCTGAAGCGTGCAACCTGGGTATAAAACCGAGGCAGAGCCGCGCGCGCGACCTCAGTGTTGTTCGAGACGTCACCATGAACGGAAACGGAGTCAGTGCAGCTGAAGTGGACCAAACGATCCGCTCCTTCCTAGAGGAGCTGAACGCAATGAACGATGAGAACGCCAACGCACCACCAGTTCAGCAGGGATGTGCGTCAAAGAAGAAAAAGCTCGATGGGTGGACTGTAAAGAGGAAGGAAGTGCCTATCGATTCCCCGACACTGTGCTGGTTCGCTGGCGGATATCAGTACACTGTGAAGAACCCTACCAACAGCGGTAATGTACTGTTGAAGATGAATGTGTTCAAAGGAGGTCGCCCCACGTTCAGTTGCGGCTTGTACTTGGACGACGAGCGAAACGATGAAATCTGCATATGTCTAGAGGACCTGCTATCCAGATTGCAAAACCTATGGTTGGCAAATAGCGAGACGGGAGAGACAAGATACGACGGGATCACTAGGACCGCTACTCCTCTACCCACCTGGCGAAAGACCGATTGCATCATCTCAGGGAAAACCAAGAGGAGCGCACACTCCAAGCGCGCTACCCAGTAAACGAGAGAGCGTGGAAAACTCCACTAAGCAGTTGATAACCGAGACGCTTCTAGAACAATCCACTTGTTTACGCAGTAAAGCTTTCCATTACATCACCCTTCCTGGAATTGAGCGAGTAACTATGTCATCATGTTGTTGATACGCGCGAGTCGGCACGTAGACACCGCCAATAAAAGGCGACTCGGTGGCGAGAGCCAGTCATTCTGCATCCAGCCGCTGCGCCATGCTCAACACGGATCAGAAGATGGACCTCAGGACAGCCCTCAACAGCTGCAAGGCCGCGGGTTACACTCGCATCGCAGATCTGCGGGACAACGCGGTGTACCCGATTCGCTCATTCGAGCGGGTGGACACACCGTACGACGAGGCGGTTATGGCCACCTTGGAGGGTCTCGTCGGCGAAGACCCGATCCGGATTTACATGCCCCGGCGGTACCTCACGGTCCTGGACGACAACGCCATCTCCCAGTACAACGTTGGCGTGGGGCCGAGGACGAGCCTTGTAAAGAGGAGCGGCCCTCCTGGCAGCAAACTTCCTTTCCTGGAATTTGTATAAATAAATGGTATTTCCTATTCCCTTATTTCCTTCAATATTAAAAAAAATAAAAATAAATAAAAAGAAGCAAGAAAAAGAACCTTTAGTTACAAGAGCCGAGGTGGCGGTGCACGGCAGTCAGTAGACGCCATGGACTTGAGGTGGAAACACCCGTTCACCGCCATCGTGGCCGGGCCCTCTGGCAGCGGCAAGTCGCACTTCGTGGCTCGCTTCATAGAGCACGCCGACCGCATGTGCGATACGCGGTTCGCCCGTATCACCTGGCACTATGGCAGCGGTGGTGGCGGTGGTAAGAGCCGTGCGGACTCTGCCGTGCGCTACGTAGCCGGCCTGCCAGACCTGGACGACTACGACGGTAGCGAGCCCGCCCTGGTTATCGTCGATGACATGATGCGTGAGGCCGGTCCCGGCGTGGCGGACCTGTTCACCAAGGGCTCGCACCACCGCAACATGAGCGTGTTCTTCATCACGCAAAACCTGTTTCACCAGGGCAGGGGCCAGCGCGACATATCGCTGAACGCTCACTACATAGTGTGCTTCAAGAATCCCAGGGACCGCGCTCAGATCAAACACCTGGCCCGTCAAGTATTTCCGGAAAACCCCAAATTCGTGGAGGAGGCTTACGCGGACGCCACGCGTGATCCGCACGCCTACCTGCTCATAGATCTGAAACAGTCCACGCCCGAAGAGATGCGCGTACGTTCGGCCATTTTCCCAGACGACCCGGTGAACTACTTGTACCTGCCCAAGAAGAAGTGATAAATAGGCCGAGCGCGCGCCAGCGTCAGTCATCATGTCACACCGCGTGAAGAAAGACGCAGCACTGCTGAGGGCCCTAATACACGCTACGCCCAAAGAACGCAAGGCCCTGTTAAAAGCGTGCGACAAGAGTCGCATCAAGTCATTGTGCGAGTGCGCGTATAACGTGCTACGCGGAAACGTACCGCTTTCCCCCTGCCTCAAACGCAAATTGAGCAAACACAAACAGGCGCTCAGACGGCTGGTGAAACGCGGCGAGGGTTGGACCAAGAAGCGACACTACCTCGTCCAACGGGGCGGAGGGATCCTCCTACCTCTGCTGTTGAACGCTGTTCTGCCCGTTCTAGCGCAGAAGCTAATCGGACATGGAGTACGCTAGGAAAATGGTGGTTGTACCGCAGGAGCTCATCGAGAGATTGCGAGAAGGACCGGGACCAGGACCGGGACCAGGACCAAGAGGAGGAGCAGGTAGCGCCAATAAGCCAGCCAGCCTAGATGCTGAGATGCATCGCATATTGAGCGACAAGCGGCTGGACGATACGGAGAAATGGAAACAATATCAGCAGGTGTTACAGCGGTTCCTGCACTTTTCCGTGGCTAAACGTCAACCCATAGGTCTGTCAATCATCGAGGGCGAGGAGAGGGAGGAGGAAGCGGCGGGGGGTCCGAGTCAGATGAAGCGCGAGTCTAGCGCCTCGGCGGAGGAGGACATTGTGGAATCGTTCTCAAAAATCTACAGGTCGGTGGCGCGCAACTTGTTACGATTCATGACCCGGCAAGGCAGCCCCATCGCCTGGGACGCCAGTGGGGCAGTGTACGTGGACAAGGTGAAGATCCCCGATTCCAATATAGTGGACATCGCACACAGCATAGTGAGAGCGCGAAGGGCGGACCGATTGCCTACCGGCTGGCATCAAGTGATGGCCGCCTTGAAGGACATGAACGTGCCCAAAGAATACGTGAGCAATCCCACGGCGTTGCGTTACCTAGGCGTGGGGCTGGACTCGGCATCAAGCCCCTGGGGAGACACAACGACAGCCTCGTCGACACCCCTCTCACCGAGGTTGACGCCGATACTGGACCGCTTGAGACCGCGACCTCCAGCGGCCCGAAGAAGGATAATACCCGAGGAACCCGACCGGGAATCGTCATTGGACAACTGGGAGCCATTCACACCGTAATGGAGAAGCTGTACTACGACCCGAGCCAGCCCGGTTCCCTCAGCGGGGTGGCCGCCCTGGCCAGAGCCGCGCGCCTCCCAAAACGCAGAGCGATGGAATGGCTGCGCGCCCAGGACACCTACACGCTGCACAAGCCGGCGCGCAAGCGGTTTCCCCGCAACCGCTACGTCGTGTTCGGGCCCCAGGAGCTGTGGCAGGCGAACCTGAACGACATGCGCGGCCTGAGCCGGTACAACGACGGAGTCAACTACCTGCTGACTGTGATAGACGTGTTCAGCAAGCGGCTGTTTGTGGTACCGCTGAAGAGGAAAAGCGGGCCCGAGGTGGCTGCCGCGTTCGAGGGAATATTCGCTGAGGCGACTCCTCGCTGCCTTCAGACCGACAAGGGGACGGAGTTCACCGGGGCCGCGACCAAGCGAGTGTTCAAGAGTCACGGTGTCAACTACTTCACCACGCAGAACCCCGACGTGAAGGCGGCGGTGGTGGAGCGAGTCAACCGCACGCTCAAGACCCGCATGTGGCGCTACCTGACCTACAAAAACACGTATCGCTACGTGGACGTGTTGGACAGGCTTGTGGACGCCTACAACCACAGCCCGCACAGGAGCCTGGGTGGCGGTCTGTGACCCGCGGACGTGGACAGCGGTAATGGAAAAACGGTGTACAAGGCGTGGCGTCACATGTACGGAAAGGCGATCCGGCGGCGCAAGCCCAGGTTCGAGCCGGGTGACACGGTGCGCATAGCAAAGGAGAAGGGTACGTTCGCCAAAGGTTACGAGACCAATTGGAGTAAGGAGCTGTTCGTGGTGGACCACGTATACGGGTCGCATCCTCTGCCATTGTACGTGTTGCGCGACCTGAACGGGACGCCGCTGGAAGGGCGCTTCTACGATCACGAGATGCAAAAGGTGACGATCGCCCCGGACCGCCTGTATCAAATAGATAAAATACTGGACACCGAGGGGCGAGGCTCCAGTAAGCGCTACCTAGTCAAGTGGGTCGGTTACGGAGAGGACTTCAACTCGTGGGTACCCGCAGCGGACGTGCAACAGCTGCGATGACGAGGCACGACCAGTTTTACCTGACGTTGCCCAGTAACAGTTCAATGAAGTACTATCCCAACAACATGGTGACAAACTACACGACCCATCTACCCTCGACCGTTGACCTGTCAGACGGCGAGTGGGAGGTCGCTCTGGCGGAGGCGCACTACCCCTTCTCTTTTCTGACCGTCGGTGAGGGAACCTACATCAAACTAGTGCTGGGAATGAGGGACTCGAAAGGCGGGTTGGCCGTGGTGGACAAGTTGTCAATCAAAGTGGAGCCGGGCAATTACGGTAGTACCGAGGAACTCGTGCACGCAATCAACAACCACCCTCAAATGAAGAGTAACCTGTGCACCTTCTCGTATGACGAGAGGTCCTCCAGGGTGGAATTGCTGTCGACGTCTTCAGCCGTTCAGAGCCTCAAACTGAGCCCCAGTTTGGCGCTACAGTTTGGCTACGAGGTGGATACGGATATCGTCAAGCGTCACAGGTCCGTGAGGCCGGCTAACCTCTTCGCCGGTCTGCCATCACACATGTACGTGTATTGCGACCTGGTGGAACCCCAACTGGTGGGCGACGCTGTGGCGCCACTACTGAAGATCCTCAACATCGACATCAGGAATTACACGTACGGTGCCAACACGACAGTGTATATAATAGACCCGCACTACGTGCCGGTGATTAAAACCTCATTCGAGAGCGTGGAAATCGATTTAAGGGACAACCAAGGGCGACACTTGCCATTCCACTTCGGGACCACGTGCATGAAGCTTCATTTCAGGAAAGAGAGGCAGCGGCAATGAATCCGAGCGATCTCTATCTGGCGTATTACCGCCACCAGCAGGCGGGCCATGGCGTATCCTCCGTATTCAGAGGAGCCGCTTTCCAACGCGGACACGGCATCGGCAGTTTCCTAGGCGGGCTGATGCGTACAGTGGTCCCTTTGATCAGATCCGGCGCATCGGCGCTGGGCAAGGAGGCGCTGAGGTCCGGTGTGGGCTTCTTGGGCGATGTGGCGGCGGGCACAGCCGACCCCCGAGTCGCGGCCAACACCCGGCTCAGAGAGTTTACCGGGTCGCTGAAACGTAAGGCCGATGAAAAACTGGATAGCGTGTTGAGCGGTGGTGGCGCCTATAAGAGGAGGCGTGTACAGCAGGTTACTCCTCAGTCTCTGGCGAAACTCCTTGGAGCAAGGAAGAAGAGCGCTGCGCCCAAGAGGAAAAGGAAGCCCGCAAAACGTGTCGCTAAGAAGAGGAGAAGCAAGAAGAGTGAGAGTACCGTGAAGGACATTTTTGGATAATGGCGTTTCTACATCAGAAGTCGTGTGAGTGTGTCAAGACCGAGTTGGACCTGTTCTCACTACCGCCCACGCAGACCAGTATAGAGAGCGGTAAATGGGTGCAGTACAAGCCCATCTCCTCCCTGACAGACGACTCGCCCGTGGAGTTCATAGTTCCGGGTCACGGGGACGAGTACACGGATCTGTCACAGACGCTACTGCATGTGAAGGCCACCATTAGATTGGCTAACGGAGGCGCTGTAACGGGCGATCAAGCGATAAAAGAGATGGGTCCGATTAACAACTGGCTGCACTCGCTGTTCAGTCAAGTGGACCTGTATCTGAACAACAAACTGGTGTCTCCTCAGAACAACACGTACGCCTATCGCGCCTACCTGGAGAACCTGTTGTCCTATGGTGGTGATGCCAAGACATCGCACCTCACCGCGGAGTTGTTCTTTGAGGACTATGCCGGGTACATGGATAATACTGAGGAGGATAATTATACCGGGCTCAAGAAAAGGAGGGAGTTTATCAAGGGCAGCCGGTACGTGGACATGGTCGGACATCTGCACGTCGACCTGTGCAACCAGGAGAAGTTCATGTTAAACGGTGTGGAGATGCGCTTTCGTCTGATCAGGTCAAAGAACTCATTCTCCATCATGTCCAAAAACGTGACAGACTATAAAGTGGACATCGCCGAAGTCAACCTGTTTATGCGCCGCTGTAAGATCAACCCGAGCGTGCTGTTGGCTCACAGCAGGACGCTGGAGTCGGGCACAGCCAAATATCCCATTACGCACGTGGAAGTGAAATCCTTCACGCTACCTGCCGGTATCAGCAGCAAGACTCTGGACAGTGTGTTTCTGGGTCAACTGCCGAAACGCGTTATAGTTGGCCTGGTCAGCAATCAGGCGTTCAACGGGGACTACAAGAAGAACCCGTTCAACTTCACCCACAGCCACGTGAACTTCTTCGCGCTGTACATAGATGGTGAGCAAGTGCCATGTAAGCCGCTTCAACCGGATTACACGTTCGGTCAGGAGTTGTGCGTGCTCGCCTACCACACGCTGTACACCGGCACCGGCATCAATTTCTCAGACTGCGGTAACGAAGTCAGTCGCAACGAATACCCCTACGGATACTGCCTGATGGCGTTTGATCTGACGCCCGATATGGCAGCCTCTCAATCCAGCCACTGGAACCTGGTGCGCAACGGTAACCTGCGCATAGAGATTGGGTTCTCCGAAGCCTTGGCGGAGGCGTTCAACTGCATAGTGTACGCCGAGTTGGACAACGTCGTGGAGGTGGACCGTCATCGCAACGTCACAGTCGACTTTGGCGGGTAAACGAGTTGCCGCGCGCTCAAGGTCACCACGCGCGGACCGTTAGGTGATGGCGGCGCGCGCACCCAAGGTTAACCCACTAGGCGCGCTCCCGCCAGCGCTCAGTCGAGTTCAGTCAGCCGTACGGGATGGACGTGCCGCCACCGATCTACAACGAGCCACCGCCAGCGCGCTGTCATCACGGAAGCGTGGTGATGGATATGCAGTGTTTTAAAGACAGTGATAATGACTTTCTACTGAAAGAGGTTTGCGTGGTGGACGTGACTACCGGCACGCTGCTCCTACATCACATTCCCCGCCCGCCCTTCAGTAAGGACCTCCTGACTCCCGAGAAACAGCGCGAGAGCGTCTGGGTCACTCGTCACTGCCACGGCTTGGAGTGGGACCAGGGGGACATTGCGTACGTCGCCCTGCTGGACAAGCTGCGCTCCTGCCTCATCCACCGCCCCTTGGTCTACGTCAAGGGGTCGCAGAAGAGGGACTTTGTACAACGCCACCTCATAACCGAGCCCGCCGCCACCACCGCTCAGGACATGGAGGATCTGGGCTGCGGGTCGCTCAACGGTCCGCCCACCTACCGGACCCTGCGCTGTCGCCACCATAAGAGCTCCCACAACCGTTGCGCCCTTCATAACTGCATAGTATTGCGAGACTGGCTCGTGTCTAACGACAGACTGGACCCATCCGCCTCAAGCTGCCTGTGTTGCTTCCGTCCACGATGAATACCGTTCAGATCAGAGAATGCCTGGCGAGGATCCCCGGACTGAGGAACGTCGCGGTCTACGCCTCTGACCAACTACCGGACGCGCCAGTCAAGTCTCTGACCGCCATCATATCCAACACAGTGGCGCACACCGAGAGCGGCGAACACTGGGTGGCGTTTTACTGCTCGGAAGAGGACAGACTCGAGTACCTGGACAGCAACGGAAGGCCGCCATACCAGGCCGACTTTCAAAGGTTCCTGAGGCGCAATCCTCATCACCGCCACTACGTCTACAACAGGTATCGACTCCAGGGCTACGATACTTCTGTTTGCGGCTACTACTGCCTCACTTACCTGTACTGCCGGGCTGTTCTCCGCACGTCACTCAGCGACTACGTCCAGCTCTTCGACTTCACCGCTCCCGCCGTCATCGACGCTCTAGTCCGCAGGCTCTTCCACTCCATATTTGCTTAAAACTAGTTTGTAAGGTTTTTCTTTTTTTGTAGTATGTGTATGTAACCTTATTACTGTACAATACATGCCTCATAATGATAAAGCTTGTGTTTTCATTTCTCCTTTCTCCTTACTAAATTTAAAAAAATTAGCAAAACTGAGGCAGCGGGGCTGGACCTCAGGTTTATATACCAGCGGCGCGTGTCACTGGCTGAGCCCCCGCCAAGCGGCAGTGAAGGCCGCCAAAGAGGGCGCGCCACGAGACCCCTCGGACATCAGCAAGCCGCTGAGCAATTCGAGGGTGACCCCTCGGACATCAGCAGACCGCTGAGTAATTCCTTCCTGGGCAACTCCTTCAGGGTCGTCCCCGACACGTGCCGCCAACCGCTCCCGGTTGGCGGGGGCTTTTTAAGCTACACGGCTCGGGCCAAACGGCCCATAACGCCTTTCTCACACACTTTAGTTTTTTCTGAGCCTAACGGCTTGTGACTTTTGAGTGAGCAAAGGGAGGAAATAAACAACTCGGGTTCATGCTGTACATAAAGCTATTATATTTTCTTACAAATACTATTTACAATTTTTCTTAAAATTAATAATTAAACTAGACCGGGAATTCATCTTCTTCCTCGTCTTCGTCCTGACGCTCCCTCCTCCTCCTCACCGTCCACCTCCATCCGCTGCGGTCGATCTTCTCCTCCTCTCCTGGCTGGCGGTAGCGGCGGTACGTCCTTGTGTCCCCACGGCAGAGTGTGGATGCCGTCGGGGAGGACGCACCGCTTGTCGTCGGTCGGGCTGAGGCTCAGCTTGTCCACTTCCACGGTGTAGACCCGTTGCAAGTGGGACTGGAACCGGACGTTGGTGGTGTGCTTCCGGACCCCGTCAAACAGGCACTCTCTGTAGTCGTCGGGGGTGAGGACGTTCTTGACAACGCCCTTCGCCACCCCCTTGGCCCGCTTGAGAGCCTTGCTGCCGCCTGTCGCCGCGTCCTCAATGTCCATAAAGTACAGCTTGGACCGCAGGCCGAGGTACTCGTATAAGGACAGGCCGTTACACTCGTCCTTAAACTTTCCGATGACCTTGGCGTTGACGGGGCTGTAGCAGGGGTGGGACCTCGGATAGCCGCTGGTGTCGAAGTCGTCCAGGTGTTCCTTCATCTCGGCGTAGACGTCCTGGGACACGATGTCAAAGACGAAGCTGTCCGTGTCCATGTAGTCCACGGTGAGGCGGTCACCGTAGCGCTCCTTCATCTTGCGCAGGAACTCGTACATGAGCCACTTGCTCAGCTCCAGGACTGTCATGCCTACGTAGACGGGCTTGTCCAACACGATGTTGACCTTGGACAGATGCACCAGGGCCACGTCCTCCGTGTAGTACGTCCGGTCCAGGAAGTTGGATCTGGCGACGTACTTGGAAAACCTCTCCGGGGTCACACCAGCTTCACGTTGAGGCGCTTCCGTACATTCTCGATGGTCTTGCCGAAGACCGCGTTGTTCATGAGCTTGAAGAAGTCCTGTTCGAACTTCGTCCTGGCCCTCTTCCGCAGCTCCGTGTTCATCAGGATGTACGGTTCCAACCACCGCGACTGGCGAAAGGAGATCGCCCGATGCACCGCGACCAGCTCCAATCCGTTTTGCAGCGCCTGCTGCAAGACCCTGTAGTGACAGATGTAGTGCGTCTTGTCGTCCAGGGTCGTCAACAGTTTGGGGAACTTCCCTATCGGCGGGCGCTTCGTCTCGCAGCAGTAGGGAAGGTCCTTGTGCAGGTCGTGTAGGCGCGCGGGGTAGTGGAGGTCCACCTCCAAGATGTAGCCTCGATCAGCCTCTGCGTCCAGCGCCGCAATGTCCAACGCCTGTATTTCCTCACGGCTGAGCCACTCGAAGTCTCCGGTCGGCAGGCACTGGGACATGGCCCAGCCGTACAGGTTGTTTGCGTCCAGGTACAGGAGGAAGCGCGTGGGCTCGTCCGGGCGGTAGTCCGGGCACCTGTCGTAGTTGGCCTTGGCGTAGCGGGTGATGGCCTGAGAGATGCCTCCCCGGATCCCCTGCTCCACGAACAGGTACATGTCAAAGTCCTGCAGCGTGTCCAGCTTCACACCGCAGGTCTTGAGCATTACGTCCCAGGCGTAGGACGGTAGGGTGTAATAGTGGGTGGGGTCCAGCCCGTACTCTGCCAGCGAGGTGTCGCGGAACTGCTCAAAGACATCGGTGAGCAGGGCAATGTCACATCGCAGGTACTTGTCCGCGTAGTCCTTGAGGTGCCGACACTCGAAGGCTCGCCACACGTTGAGGGCGTGCTCGTACTCCTCGTCCTTGATGTCCTCCAGGGTCATGGAGTTCCTGAACGCCTCCTTGGGCGGCAACTCCCTGGTCCTGTACAACGTGTCGTAGGACGTAACGAAGTCGTAGGGGAACACGCCCTTCCTACGCACCAGGTCGAACAGCCGGTCGTCGGGGAAGCGCTTCCTCGTCTCGCGCATCCTGTCCGTGGGAAGTCCCACCGCCAGGTTGGCCAGGCTCATGGACAGGAACCTGTAGGTGTCCAGGAAGCGCACCGCGAAACTGCTCTGTCGTTGGTTGTCCCCGGGCTGACCAAAGTGGAATCGCTTGGTAAAAGCGATGTACCGCTCCTCCGTGTGGGCCAACACGTCCACGTCGCCGGGGTCGATGGCTAGCTCGCGCACTACGAAGTGGGCGTCGTAGTTGGACAGGTTGTGGAAGTAGCAGTTGATGTGTCGCTGCTCCCGGTACCTGAGGTTGCACGAGCGATGAGCGGCTCCTCGGAACTCGTAGGGCGGGGCGTGATTGTGGTCCCGCACCTTGACGTCCTGGTCCGTGAACTCCTTCCCGCAGAGGTAGCAGTGAGTCGCCGCCAGGTACTCGTCCATCTCCTGCCGGGTCAGAGAAGGGTGCAGAGCTCTTATGCTGAATAGGAACTCCCACAGCGCCAGCACGTCCATCTTCAACCTCTCCATGAAGACCTTGGACGCGTCAGCCCCGAAGTAGACGCGGGGCTCAAACTCCTCCAGGCCGAGCGAGTCCACGATCTGGTAGGCGAAGGCGTACGGGACGTGCAGTTGCAGGGGCGTCGTGCCGGGCGGCGCTTCCGCAGGGTCGGCGGCGACAGGCTGCAGAGCACACTCAAAGTCGGCGTAAACGCAAAAGCGCTCGCGCCGAGTGTACTCGGGGTGGGTGAAGCGGATCCGCTGCTTCTTGGACATGTCCAAGCGGAGGGGGGCCTTGGCGGTGCAGTATCGCATGTGCTCCTCCAGACGCTCGGCACCGGACAGTTGCAGCTTGTTGGGCCGGTTGTCAAAGTGAGCGAAACATCGCTTGCACACGTGGATAGTGTGACCGTGAGACGTTAGCTGGGGTCGCACCAGCCTGCTGACGTTCGCGATGTAGGCGTAGTGACTGTCCCCGCCGGTGGTCACGTACAGCAGGTCCCGGTGATCCTCCAACTCCCGCTTACAGATCTTCAGCGGGAACACGCGGTCTTGGAACTTTGGTGATCCGTCGGGGCGTCTCCCCACCATGGCGCGCTCGATCCCGTACACGTTCACGCTGATGGGGTTCCTCCTCTCGAAGACTTTAATATCCTTCACGGCCACGGGGAAGCGTAGGCCGACCCAGTCGTAGCGTGCCATGACGTCCGGTGTGTACGATGCGGGCCTCTCCGGGTGTTGCGCGACGAACTTGGCCAGGACGGCATACGCGAAGCACATGTCATCGACGTTTTGTACGTTGATAACGGCGTGCGTGTCGCAGATGGTCCTGGGAAGCTGGACGAACCGGGCTCCGCGTTCTCCCAACGGGGTGTAGCGGAGGTTGACGTGGATCTCCAGGTCGCGTATCCGGAGGCGACCGCGGAACGCCCGTTGGATGGGGCGGAACGTGGGTAGTCCGCCACCACCCACCATCCCGTCAGGTGCCGTGCTTGGTCCGGGCTGAGGCTCGTGGCTGGGTCCGGGCTGAGGCTCGTGGCTGGGTCCGGGCTGAGGCTCGGAGCTGGGTCGGGGCTCGGGTGACAGAGTGGGCAGGTGCGGCATCTCGTCCACAACGAGGTTCCTCACGATGGGGCAGTTGTGGGCCTCGTGCTGGTCCAGGTTGTAGCGCCGGGTGAAGCCTCGGTCGCAGTAGGCGCACGCGAACCTCATGCCGCGGTGGACGCTCTCCATGTGCCGCTGGAGGTACGCAGCCCTGCGGAAAAGGGCGCTGCACTCGGTGCAACGGGCCTCGTTGACGTGCACCAGCTGCACGTGGCGCCGGAGCAGGTCCTCGCGGGTGAATCGCCGCCCGCACGCGTCGCACTCGGGCCGTGGGTCTCTGACGGGTGGTGTTGCGGCGGAGGAGGAGGAGGAGGTCGAAGCCGACGGGCTTGCACCGTGGACCGCTTCCATATGGTGGCGCAGATCCTCGGGACTCGCCAGGGCGACAGCGCACAACGGGCACGGACGGCCTGCGAACAGGAAAACAAGTCCTATTAGTTACCCTATAAACACAAGGATGAGGAACTATACAGTGGACTGGCGACCTCTTGTTTTCCCCTAGAGTCTGTTTCCTCATCTCAATCGCCAGTTACCCAAGCCTGTTAAATACAAGGGTGAGGAGATGGCGGTGAGGAACATGCAGAGGGCTGGCAACCTCTTGTTTACCTCTCGAGTCTGTTTTCTCGTCTTAATTGTCAGTTTACCCAGTCAGGGCCGTTCACTCTCTCATAAAAACAAGTCATTAGTTATCAAAGTCCACGGGCGCGTCGTGACGTCATGGGTGAGGACACCAGGAAACAGCATACTTAATAAATCTACTGGCGGCTTCTTATTTAAACTAAAACTGTACCTGGCGCTTGGTCGTGAGGAGTGGGAGGATGAACTGCAGCGAGGTGGCGTCGCAAGTTGTCGCTTCGCCCGAAGCGTCTGCCGCAGACGTGACAATCGTAATGGTGATCGTTGTGGGCAGATGCTACGTGGCGGGCCAGGTTTCTTGCAACCCCGAAACTGCGCCCGCAAACCTCACACAGATGAACAGCCATCTGCAACATCGGGTATCTGTACTCTCCATCCGTCACAAAGGCGCAGTTGCCCTCAACATTTCGATTGGAAAGTAAAAACAAAACAAAAAAAACTACTTTTATTTTGCTCAAACTTTTTAAAATAAAAAAGAGTGGTAGTGAATCTATTTTGCTTTTTAGGTTCGGCTTATTAATTTTAATTGTTATAAAACACGACTGTTTCAAGGTCATTACAATTCCACTCATCTCCATCTGAAAGGAAACGACAAGACCCCGTGTACTGGGATATGTAAAAGATGAAATATTAATGTTAACTAATTAGGTTTTAGGGCATCGAAAACTGGTTGATGAAAAAGTAAATTACATGTTACTTACATTTGAATATATCCAAAGACAAGGCTCTGCACAGTCACACAAATACTCGTAGCGAAAACACCTAGCTCCTCACAGGACGAGTTGCCACTAGATACTGAAGTAGCTTGGGAAAGTAGCGCGCTTAAATAGACCGGTTGATGACGCCGTGGAACTTTCCATCACACTCCGGAGGAGCTTCGCAGTGGAATGTAAGCGGTAAACAGTTCCCGGAACCGCTGATGAGTAAACAGGCTGGGACAGTCACGTAGGCCCTGGCACGCGCCTCGACACGTGACATGCTCATACATAGCACTCCAGTCAGGAGGAGGCCTCATGCGACGCACTTGCCGGAACCTTCTAGAACGGAGGGGTCTTGAAGGCCGCTAATGAGTAAACAGGCTGGGACAGTCACGTAGGCCCTAGCACGCGCCTCGACACGTGACATCGTGGAGCCGCTTGCAGGTTGGTTTAGTCAAGCCGGCATACAACGTGTAACGAAGTCACATCAAATTCGGTTGGCAAACAGCCGAGATCCCATAAGGAAAACACGTTAAAAAAATTAATAGCGGGCCCGTTTACGGTGGATTTTCAATATTCTTTAAGCGATGGTTTACTTAGGCCGCTGCCCAACATGTGGTGAAGTTTCATCAAAATCGGTCGGTAAACAGCCAAGATCCTATAAGGAAAACACGTTTAAAAATTAATAGCGGGCCCGTTTAACAGTGGATTTTCAATTTTCTTTAAGCGATGGTTTTCTTAGGTCACGGCCCGACATGTGGTGAGGTTTCGTCAAAATCGGTTGGTAAACAGCTGAGATCCCATAAGGAAAACGCGGTTTTAAATTAATAGCGGCCTTGTTTAATGGTGGATCTATGGGGTTTTTACGTCATTCGCTTCCTTGGGGATAGGCCGACAGTCTGGAAAAGTCCCGTGGGAATCGGTGGATAAATAGGCTAGTTATTAATTTTCGAAAGTTTTTTCCTCATGTTCAAGGTCATCACGAAAAGTGCCGTTGGCGGGGGGGGGCTCCTCACCTACGTGCTGCTGCCGGCCGGGGGGGGGCTCCTCACCTGCGTGCTGCTGCCGGCCGGGGGGGGGCTGACGTCACCGGGGGGGGGGCTCCTCACCTGCGTGCTGCTGCCGGCCGGGGGGGGCTGACGTCACCGGGGGGGGGGCTGCTCACTTGCTCCTCACCGCGCCTGTGCTGGTTCTGAATCGGCCAATGCCCCCTACTATGTATATTGATGAAACTTGGTATGTGGCTTCAACTAGTTGTGGTATATTGATATTAGCACAAAAAACAAGTTTTTTGTTGATAGTCCCTGTAGCTGCAAACCTGCATATTCGGCCCCCATGTTATTCATATGTAGAATAAGTAAAGTTGTATATCTCCCTTAATTATAAACCTACATTAAGAGAACTTGGTATGTAGCTTCACCTGGTTCAGTTGTTTTGATAATTGCAAAAAAAACACATTACTTATCTTCCTCGTTGCAGCAAACCTGCGTCCTCAACCCTAATGTTATTCTTATAGAGAATAAATAAAATGCTATATATCACTTATTTAGGAATGTATTTTTGTGAAACTTGGTAAATAGCTCTATGTAGTAGTGAGTCACATATATATGCATTGGAAATTCGCTGAGTACGCAGGGTTTCTGCGACGGGGGTATTTTTGTTTAAAAAACTTTGAGTTAAATTTAAAGTAGTTTTGACTTACTGTTTAATTAAAATAAGTAAGTGTAATTAAAATGATTTTACCAGGGTACTCAAGTTTATTTACTTTTTGTTTATTATATCTCTCTCTCTATTTATATATATATATACATACATATATATATATATACATACATATATATATATATATATGTATATGTGTGTGTGTGTGTGTGTCCGTTACCGTGATAACTTTTGAAAGAAGCGCCCGATTTTTATGAAATTTGGCACAAATGTGGAGAGTAACATTTATGACTTTAAGTTCGAAAACCAGATCGATCGGTTTGTGGGAAGGGGGTTTTATGGGGGTTTAAAATTTTCCAAAAATCAGTTTTTTGAACTTTTTACCCTAAAATTTGTAAAACACTAGATTTTGGTTATAGCCGTTTTGTAGAGCTTAAAAAAATTTAGTATTTTGAATCATTAAGCTAGGTTTAGTGGTCGTGGAGAAAAGTCAAATATGTGTCCATAAAATTCCCCATGTTAATCTTATGGGAATACGGTTTTTAGATTTTCCTCAGATAATTTCACCAAAAACTCCACATTTCTTTCTACCAATCAGTTTAGCTCTACAAAACAATCATTTTGGCATTTTAACTGTTGTTTTACGTTCAACCGTTTCAGTGACATTCAAAGTGCTAAACACAGTACGTTGTCCAATGTTATCCTTATGGGGAATAAATAAAATGTTATATTTTGATTATTAATGTACATATATTGATGAAACTTGGTATGTGGCTTCAACTAGTTGTGGTATATTGATATTAGCACAAAAAACAAGTTTTTTTGTTGATAGTCCCTGTAGCTGCAAACCTGCATATTCGGCCCCCATGTTATTCATAGGGAGAATAAGTAAAGTTGTATATATCCCTTAGTTATGAACCTAAATTAATAAAACTTAGCATGTAGCTTCACCTGGTTGAGTTAATTGCAAAAAAAACACATATCTTATCTTCCTTGTTGCAGCAAACCTGTGTACTCATTTATAATGTTATTCTTATGGAGAATAAATAAAATGTTATATATCACTTATTAATGAATGTATTTTTGTGAAACTTGGTAAGTGGCTCTAGGTACTAGTGATACCCACATATTTGCATTGCAAATTCGCTTAGTAAGCAGGTTTGCTGCGACGGGGGTATTGAAGCTTTCTATTTTGTTATACAAAAACTACACAGGGACATCTTTGTCCCTATTGAGCTCAAAGAGTCAAAAACTTGTAATACAACTCCATAATGGGGTCAAGCGTTTTCCGGTATTTATTCCCAATGAATTGTTAAAACTCGTTAAAGGGAAAAGTTTAGCAATCAAATTTTAAGTAAATTGGACAACAAATATGACCGATAGAGTGCGAACATAGAGTGTGTTTATTTATCCTTATTCCTTATAATGTTCAAAATCTGAATGTTCGTTTTTTTGTGGGTGACTTCATGACGCAAAAACCAGATGAGAAAATTATCTTCAATTTACCATGAACATATCTTACAAATCAGAATAAAAAATCAGTTGTGTTCTCAATTTTAACAGTTCTTTAGGGCTATGCCGCAATGGGTATTTAAGAGCCGGCATGAGTCAAGGCGAATATGGGTTATTTTCAGCGCCTTCAAACGCACTAATACCGTATTTCCATTAGCGGCGGCCGTTGGGCGAACTAAAAGCTGTCGGCGGAGAGCCACCGCCACCACCTGCCGCTTGCCGTTTCGTTTGCTCCCACCCTCCAAAGTAGTGTGCGTGCTTGGCGCCTGGCGCGGCTTCCACATCCTCGCAGCGCAAGCCCAGACCCCGCGAATAGAGATGTGCCAAGCAGTTACATGAGCGAAACAGCTGCAGCTAGTTCCACAGCGGCCGCGGAACTTGTTCCAAAAGTAGTTCCAGCTGCAGCTAGTTTGGCCGTCGTTACTAGAGTCTCAAAACAGTCAGACGCTGCAGCTGTTTTCGGAACTAAACGCTGCAGCCTTAACTTACTTTCAATTGCTTTAATATATTGTTTGCAGAGAAAACTGATTCTTAAAATTAATAACTTTGCTAACGAGCTGTTTTAATATTTATACATAATAATGACCTCTTGTAATGTAAATTTATTTTTAGAGTTAAATACTTTAAAATCACAAAACTTACATGAACAAGTTTGAATAGCTTAGTATTTATTAATTGAAAAAATAAAAATAGAATTTAGAAAAATATTTAACACACGATTGTGGTTACTGTTTAAGAAAATATTTTCAAATAATTATAATGTACACTAGAAATACGCAATAATATTACAATATGGTTGCATTAAACTATGTACAAGAGGTGGAATATTTCAAAACACATTAGCGATGTCTTCGCGATCAGTATCCTATTGAGACTGGACAGGAGGGATGTGCAGAAAGAAATCAGATAAATAATTTCCTGTTTTAACATGAAAGAGTAGGCCCAGGCCTGGGGTTACGCTGCAGCTGTTTTGGTTTCTCGGTAACTACCAGTTTCAGTTACAGAAAACGAGCTGCAGCTAACATCCAGTTTCAGTTACAGAAAATGGGTTGCAGCTGGTTTGAAAAGTAGTTCCAATCGGAACCGAATTGCTGGTCACGTCGGAACGGTTGGAACTCCTTTCATTCTCGGAACGTTGAAACAAAGCAGTTCCAGCTGCAGCGACACATCTCTACCCGCGAAGCAGCGGCCTCCGTCCTCCAGTAAAACAACGCCATTCAGGATCACGGCCATAAGCGTGGTTTGAGTATTTTGTTTGGGCGACAAAATTATAGTAATTATTGATTATATCGTGACTTTTTTTATATATTACAACAAATTTCAAATTATTCGGGGAAACTGCTCCAGAGTATCCTGTCTGTCTTCAATTTATAAGATACTAACAGTTTCCCGGCGCACGTTGCTGCTCCCAAATTAAGTTGTTTACTAATTAGAGCTGTTAATTTTGTAAACACTAAATTTCTAAAACCTAACACTGCACCCTTGTATGGCCTCCGGGTCGGAGCCCTTTAGACAGATTTGCACCAAACTTCACACAAACCATCCTTGAATAATGCTTAATAATGCCTGAAACTTTCATTTCAATCTGTCGAGCGGTTTCGGAGTCCATAGGCTACATACACATATATATATATATACATACTTCCTCTTTTATATATTTAGACTAGCAGTTACTCTGTGCGCGTTGCTGCGCCCGAAACTTTGAATTTTTTAATTACAGCTGTTAATTAATTACAGCTGTTAATTTTGTAAACACTAAATTTCTAAAACCTGACACTGCACCCTTGTATGCCGTCTGGGTCGGAGCCCTTTGGACAGATTTATAAATCTATGATATATATGATAAATCTACTTTATCATATTATTATAGGCCGGTATAACAATAATAAACTATAAAACACCACTACATTTTGTAAGTGTAGAAATGATTAAACATAAGGGATTTAAAACAAGTAGATAAGTATATAATGTATCTTTCGCGCTAGCCCAGGCTCTGCCGCCCTCGCGCTCCAAACATACCGTAGTTAACAGTTACGCATGTTCCTCACTTCTTAAAAACATTAATATTCATATATAAATGTGTTCAGAAAAGTGTGTGCAAACGGTTTTAGAGGAATTGTTTTTCATTTATTATACGTATAACCAAAATAAACATCAAAAACCTAAATTTGAAACAACAAAAATAACTTTTTTTTATTTATTTAGTTAATTTATCGTAAACAGTATCTGTATAAAAATGATAGCACATTTATCGACAAAAAGAACTAAAAAGAGTTAACCCTAAACAACGTTTTTTTAAAAAGTTATACTCGATAACATTAAAGTCTACGATTTCGAGCTTTGAGGGGGGGATAGGAGGGGAAGCACAATGCGGATTTTAGGGGACTTTTGAGAAAACACGTCTTTCAATATGGTCTATCAACTGAGAAAAGATCAGCTTTACCAAAAAGAGTTCAGACACAAAACATTTATTGACTGGGCTACAAACGCCGCGGTCGCCGCGCTGGCGCCAAGCGCTGTCGACAGATCTCCATGTGCTCGGGACCGCCTGCAACTTGTGGAAGGCAACACGCAACAATTTACACGTGCTCAGGACCGCCTGCAACTTGTGGAAGGCAACACGCAGTACAATGTCTGGAGCGGACTGTACTTTACATTGTGTCACTTTACGTTATGAAATAGTCAACTAAATTAAATTCAATGTTTTAAAACTCGACTTTTTGGAACATTCCCTTGTACTGAAATTGGATCGAACTGGAGTGAGTTTGTTAACTGGACGTTATGAAACTTTACGTTTTGAAACAGGTGGTTTTTAAAAATACAAACTTTATGTTTTGAAACTTTACCTTATGAAAATCTATCTCCGAATAGAACTAAAATTTAAATACTGGACGTTATGGTACTTTACTTTGTGAAACACTCACATATTTTATTTAAATTATAATAGCTACTTTACCTTATGAAACTTTACGTTTTGAAACGCATTTTAAATTAAACTATATTAATTGATAACTTTACGTAATGGAACTTTACTTTGTGAAACACTATATATTTAACACTTTATAATTATGAACTGGACGTTTTGAAACTTTACGATTTGAAATCGCTACATAACAAAACTGTAAAAAATAGCTACTTTACTTTATGCACCTTGACGTTATGAATCGTCCCCCTTTCCAACACCATTGCACAAGTTTGAAAAGTAGTGGCAGTGGCGGATCTAAGCAATTGCCGCCTAAGGGTTATTAGGAAATTTGTCATAGCTTAGGTTGGACGTTCAGTTTACGCCACGGTGCTTGGCGCCTGGGAAAGGCGAGAAACAACTCAAATTTCTCATAAATAAAAGCAGACAATAACGAAAATAACCAAAACCAATGTTTTAAAATTAAATAAATAAGTAATTTCGTTTTCTGTTGACAAAAGTATACTGTAACACTAACGGTACAAAGCCAAATAGAGGCGAAAAGTCATTCCAGAGCATACGCTAATCAGGCGCCAAGCACTGTGACCCGAACTGTAGTCATAGTGGCGCAGTGCCTGATGTAGTTCGTGGCTTGCCGCCCTTTCTCTGTAGCGTTTACAATCGTCTTGCCGCTAGTACGGATGAATGACAAAATGCATTATGACTGTTTTGAGGAACTATGCAGTGTGAGAGACTGCAAGCGTAATACATTAGTCTCTGACTTCTACCTTTACCTTTAACAGGGCGGCACACCGTCATTGTCATCCGTTTTCGTCAAAATGTTCCCCGTTTCAATATTTCTTTTGTAAATAACTTATTAATTTTCTGTAAATTTGCCGCCCCTAAAAACTTGCGGCCCTGGGCTACAGCCCCTAAAGCCCCCCTAAATCCGCCACTGCACGTAGACCCGAACTCCGAAACCCGCCCTTAGACGAGGCTTATGTAATCCTCGACTCCGAAACCCAAAAGTCCAAGTCCGGGTTTATCCCTCCCCAATTTAGACTCAGTCTAACGTTAGTCCTGGACTAGAGAGAGCTAAACTCGAACTCCGAAATCCATTTTCTTAGTCCTAGTCTAAAAACCTGTTTTAGACCGAGACTATAGTAGCACAAATCGTTGGGCCAACGTTGGGAAATGGTTGGTACAGTTCGTTGGCCAACGGTAAGAAATGTCCGTTAGCACACCGTTGGGCCAACGTAGTATTTGCCAACCAAATGTCAACAATGCCAACCAACACCCAACCAAATGCCAACCGTTTATAATTTTGTATACAAATGGTTATTTTGTATTCAAAAACTCAATTTCACATTGAATTGGCTTAGTAAACCAATAATATAATTTTTTATAAACGATTTGAATAGCAAAAATATTGAGTCCTGGTCGAACCTACGACCTTTGACTAACTGTACACTCGCCTTAACCCTCGCGACCACTCTTACTTATGTAGGTATGTGGATGGAAGGACTAGGATATAAAAATTACCAATAGTGTACACCTACACGTCTAGGACAATGGACAATATTTCCTTTAATTCTTCTATAAATTAATCTACTAGCGCAAATCACTGTAATAAGAGAATAAAATTTGGAACAATGTAATTTGGTTCTTTTGATTTATGTGTCTATTCTTACTATGAAATATGATGAACTAAATTATGAGCAAATTATATATCTAATATAATTATAATAATAAAATATATGATGTTAAAACAGTATACTATAATATATACATTATTAATAATAATAATAATATAGTATGATTTGGCAACCATAGCTTTTGATGGCCCAACGTCTGTTATGGTTGGATTTGCCAACGCGGGTTACCCAACGATTGGTTCTTGGGCCCAACGTCTCCTATGGTTGTATTTTCGAACCGACCATTATCCAACCACTTCTAACCATCCCTACCATTCCCCATCGTTGGACCAACGATGTGTGCTACTAGGGAGTGTTAAACCCGAACTCCGAAACCCACCCATATTATAATATATGATCAAAGAGAATGTTCGATCATACTGTGATGAACAAACACGGGTTGTTATGCCTGGTTATGCATGCAATTACATTTTATATGGATAACAATGTTTGCGTTTGCAATATGACTAATGTATGTAAAAAGGTATGCCGCTGTGATTTAGATTTAATTTCAACTAAATATTTGTCTATAAGCTAACTATAATAGTTCTGAATATTAAAGTGAGTCAAACATATACAATGTATATTTGTTGGAATATAGTGTTTTTTATTAGTTGACACTACATGACACTACATACAAAGACGTGAAATCCAAAGGCCACAAACGTCGTAACATGGTAGTCTCAAAAACGAAGTGACTACGTACACGTCCAATGTAAGGCAAATTCACTTCGCTACCGCTTAGGTTAGGTTAGGTTACATTACGTTAGGTTAGGTTACGTTACGTTACGTTAGATTAGATTAGGTTAGGAGGTTTTCTGCCTCTCAATTTGTTTGAAAAATCGTAGGAAAATTAACGTACGGTGCACAATTTGGAACAGACGTGAACAGTAGCGGCTCACGTCGGACGTGTACGTAGCTTCTACCTCTCAAAAACGATTGAAACGAAGGAACGAAGTAACAGAATCAATGTTGCCACTTTTATAGTAATTACCCTTTTTACGGTAATTTTACTAGTCTTAGGGTAATTTTAGGGTAATGGAAGTTTTAGGGTAATTTTAGGGTAATGGAATTTTTAGGGTAATTCTAGGGTAAAACCAATCCCTAAGTTTAAGGCAGTTACAGGCAAGTGTTCTTAATACTTGTGGTATTAAGAATACCACAAGTATGTTGTGTAAATCTATGGAGTATATTTAATCCATGGTAAAATCTAGAGCCCCTTTATCATTTAAATTTAGATTTTTGGCAATATAAAATGGGTTTTCCAGGAATTAAAACATTTGCATTAACCCTGTGCTGGGTAAATTAAAATGATTATAAAAGAGATATAACTAGCATGTACATTATATGTCCTATTCAGTATTAGACTAAAGATGCATGCAATCACAAAATAAAAAAACACAAAGTTTAATTTTCGAACAGATAAAATTGAGGCACATTATGTTATGTGTCCAAAATTGAGCACAACATAATACTATAGTAAACCATAAACAGTAAAAATATATCAGGTTAATTTTGGTTAAATAGGTTGTTAGATTTACAGCGCTGTTGTAGAAAATATGTTTACTAAAGATTGCCTCTATTTTGACACATATTTATATGGAGGAACTAAATTGTGTTTTATGCCTGTGAAATCCCCATGATGGTGAGCCAAGGTGAGCGCACATAAAAACATCACAATACCCCCGTAGCAGCAAACCTGCATACTCAGCGAATTTCCAGTGCATATTAATTTATCTTAATACCACATAAAGCCACATACCAAGTTTCATCAATATACATTCATAAATAAACGATTTATGACATTTTAATTATTCTCCATAAGAATAACATGGCAGCTGAGTATGCAGGTTTGCTGCTACGGGAACTATCGGGCAAAAAATGGATTTTTGTGCAAATATCAATAGACCACAACCAAATAAAGCCATATACCAAATTTTGCCAGTTTACGTTCATAAATAAGCGAGATATACAATTTTTCTTTTTCCCCATAAGAATAACATTAGACAACGTACTGTGTTTAGGACTTTCAATATCTCGGTAACCAATTGACGTAGAGCAATGATCAAAATACCAAATTGTTTGTTTTTTTAAGCTGAATTCAATGGTATAAAATAAAATTTGATTTAAATTAAAATTACATGTGAAAACCCCAAAAAACACATTTTTGGGGTACAAAACCCCCCAAAAACCCCCCTTCGCATGGTGCGATTCATCTGGTTTTCGAACTCGTTCAAATAAATGGTACTTTACACATTTGTACCAAATTTCATTAAGATCGGACCTTTTTTACGAGAGTTATCGTGCTTACGGACACATATATATATATATATATATATATATATATATATATATATATATACATATATAAAAATTTGAACGAATGGTGTTTTTGGCATCTGGGGACCTCAAAATGAAAAGTTATCATGGTCTCGGGCTTAAGTCTTACCATGAGACCTACGGTAATAGCTTCTTCCCTATATGGGAAATTCGCTAACAAGGCATAACATATGTGTAAATTTGTGTGATGTAGTGTATTGCAATGAAACCTATTGGTCTAATCAAATAGTAATAAGATGACAAACATATTATCCAGGCATTATTATTTAGACAAAATAACATTAACAAATTTGTACAGCTGAAATAAGTTTATAAAACAATAAAGTACTCCCAACAACTGTTAATAACATGAATCAGCAAGTTTCTATTATCATCGATACCAGCACATTAAGTATAGCGCTGAATAAAAATATTACAACAGAATATTTATTTGAATTTGTTTGGTACATATTTAGTTTTATGCGTGATATAGGGCCAAAGTCGAGAATTAAATGCTATTTTACCTTACTTTGTATGCAATAATCATGTTTCAAAACCAATCTGGAGTGTATTTTCAGCTTTTAGAGAAGAATATCAACTCTTAGGGTAATTTACAAAAAGGTTAGGGTAATTTAGTGTAAATTGATCATACGTTTAGGGTAAAATTTCATGTACCTTGTTGTACCACTGAACAGAATAAATAGAGAACAGAACAGAAAAAAGAAATAATAAAGGAGAAAGGAAGTCTGTCAAATTTTAGAGGGTTAATATTTAAGAGTAAAGATTTTAATGTAAGTAAAGTGGCTTTTTGTTCTATTTTTTTATCTGTCCATATTATGTTTTTTGTATCCATCTAATAAGTCGGCTTTGTTATATTTTCAAAAATAGCAAATGTATCCTTAAAATGACAGACCGGACTCCTAGGTCTCTACCACCTCTTGTTGATGGAAACGTCTATGGGCATTTATTCGTGAGAATTGACGAAATCCTGTGGTGTAAAAAAAACCCCGGTGAAGTGATTGTATTGTTACAGTGGTGGGGAGACATTGATTCAGTATCATTCAGGTAAATATATGAAAAGAATGTATTGGCTTATTACAGGGCTATCCTAAAAGCCTAAACTTTTATATATTTGGGCCTAATCTTTAATTTCTTCTTCTATTTTCTTGCAAATATTATATTGCTACTCGGTCCTATGTCCATCTCAACCAGCCTTACACACAAAAGCTTAGAAGGCCTACAAAATTTACCGAGGTACATTAAATACATTACCTAATAGTTATATATATATGGATATTTTTAGGTAGGCCTACAGTTTCTTAATGGACCAATGATTAATCGGATGTGATATATCGGATCTGATCAATGATATCGCATCCGGTTAATCGTTGGCCGCTTATGAAACTGTAGGCCTAGGCTACCCATATTTTTAAAAGATTTTTTCGGTTGCACTTCCGCAGACTCCCGGTAGAAGAATTGAAGTAAAATAATCTACATAAAATATCTATAAATATATCGATCTAAATAATCGACTATTTTCATTCGATTATTAATGTTTCGCAATAAATACAAGTAAATTTATCATGAGTTGCATGTCTCAGTGCCGGTTTTAATGCCCTTCATGACTTGTTTCTCTCAATAAGAAAACATAATTAAATAACGTTTACACTAAAGAAGTATTGTTAATATGTTTCTTAATCCAAACTTTACTCCTTCCTAAAAATTGTTTATAAAGTATTGCCTGAAACATCATGTTTATTTACCATTTTACAACACCGAAACAACACTTTTCTCCCTTGATTTTCATCCTCATATCATCGTTAGATACTCTATATTTAATTGATTTTGTACTTAATTATCCGTACTACGATTTTTGAAAAACACGACAGTAATTCCTTCATTGTTTAACCCCATTTCTTTATTGTTGAACTGCCATTGGCCGAGTACTCGGCCATCGCATGTGTGCGCTAGGGATGGCCTAGGGCTGATACTCGGCCGATTGGGTAATTTTTTTCAACTGCTTATAATGCATTGACAATGATCCAGAAACGTAATAATATTGATACCATTTTTAAAGAGGAGGTTCTAAACTTTAATTTATATATATAAATGAACCTCGTAGCAGTAACAGATCAATATAATTGCTATTATAATTTGAACGAAATTTAGTGTGAGAAACATTTTTGACTCCCAGCGGCAAAATCTCTTAAAACACATGTTCTTTAAAAAAATCGTAGTGGCTGTATTTTAGCCCAAACAGGAAGCGGTTGGTACCATTGGAAACAGCATTTAGTTGTTCTTTCTTTTCGTAAAGAGAAATTTGTCATATAACTTCATAAAGTCTAAGAAATAATTTTTGAAAACAGCTGTTATTTCAGGCCTGTCATTAGCACCAATGGCCGACATTTGGCCAATTATAAATCACTATATAAATAGATCGATAATTGATTTAGCGTCACGTAAAACATAGCCAGGAAAAAGTTCTTCCTCTTTGTAGCGCTGCCTTCGTCTATGGAGCTTCATGTGACTCGTGTTAGTAGCCGGAAGTAAGCTTATCAATACAGAGATTCTTTCTGCTAGGCAGAGCCATTTTGCGACTTTATTGCAAGTAGGTTCATAATCCATGTACTTTATTATCACATCTTAGTGTTTTACTGATAAACAAGTGTATTGGCATGTAGGGTGTGAGTTATTCATAATATTTATTCATATTACTATAGGTAAAGATTATTACTTATGTTTAACTTAAAATGTGCGTTATTGAAAATATTGGCTTTCGGCAAAACTCAAATTTTGTTTTTTATATAAAGTCATAAAAACAGTTATTACTTTGTACAAAGTGCATTATTTCCAATAATGTTATTGTTACGTACCTTTAGTAATATAACAGTTTTAGTAGGTATATTACTGTTATACTTTTGATTTTATTTATATTTTTTAAACTAGCTGTTCCCGCAAGCTTCGCCCTGCAAATGAATTATAAAAACTATCACAGTTGTGTGGGCTGCATTCTGTGGTTAGCCAATGGAACTACTACGGATCAAGATCAGCTGTTAGCGAATTTCCCCTATAGGGAAGAAGCTATTACCGTAGTCGGCATGGTAAGACCTAGGCCCGGGACCATGATAACTTTTCGTTTTGAGGTCCCCAGACCCCAAAAACACCATTCGTTCGAAACTGTATATATATATATATATATATATATATATATATATGTATATATATATATATATATGTATATATGTGTCCGTGAGCACGATAACTCTCGTAAAAATTATCCGATTTTGATGAAATTTTGTATAAACGTGTAAAGCAACATTTATGACTTTAAGTTCGAAAACCAGCCAGATCGCTTTATCCAAAGGGGTATTTTGGGGGGTTTTGTACCCCAAAAATGGGTTTTTTGAACTTTTTACATATAATTTTGGAAATAGTCAGATTTAAGTTTTTCCCATTGGATTCAGCTTAAAAAAACACACAATTTGGTATTTTGATCATTTCTCTACGCCAATTGGTTACCGAGATATTGAAAGTGCTAAACACAGTACGTTGTCTAATGTTATTCTTATGGAGGAAAATAAAAATTTTATATCTCGCTTATTTATGAACATATACTGACGAAACTTGGTATATGGCTTCATCTGGTTGTGGACCATTGATATTTGCTCAAAAAACAATTTTTTGCCAAAGGCTCCCGTAGCAGCAAACCTGCATACTCAGCCCCATGTTATTCTTATGGAGAATAAGTAAGTGTTATCTCCCTTAATTATGAAAATAAATTAATGAAATTTGGTATGTGACTTCACCTAGTTGAGTTATATTGATATTAGCATAAAACCCCATTTTTTGTGTTCCTTGCTTCAGCAAACCTGCATACTCAGCCGCCATGTTATTCTTATGGAGAATAATTAAAATGTCATAAATCGTTTATTTATGAATGTATATTGATGAAACTTGGTATGTAGCTTTATGTGGTATTAAGATAAATATATATGCATTGGAAATTCGCTGAGTACGCAGGTTTGCTGCTACGGGGGTATTTGTATTTTCATCAGCTCAAACAAAAATGAATGTCCATAAGGAATACATGGGAACTTTGTCGGGGTCTCTGGCGGAACCCTAAGGTCAGATCAGGATGAAAACCATTTAGTTTTCCTATTTTATGCCTAAAGAATCAGTGTACAAAATTTCAACTCTCTACCTACATGGGAAGGTGGAGAATTAGTGATGAGTGAGTGAGTCAGTCAGTCAGTCAGTGAGTTAGCCAGGGCTTTGCCTTTTATAGATATAGATGTACAGTGTAAGTTTGTCGATTTTCCCCGGTTTCAGTATTTCTTTCCGTAATCGGGATAAAAAATTATCAAATAAATCAAACACATTTGCAAGTAGAGAAATAAATGGCTTAAGTTATATTTTGTACCTATATCTTCGATTGTCTGTCAAAAAATAGTATAAAAATGCTAGGACCCTACTTTTGAAAATTATTTCAAAAATGTTTATAGCATTTTGGTTTTTCAAATTTTGCAAAAAAATTACCAACAGGGATTCGTTTTATTTTATTTTATTCAAAATCTTCTTTTTCTGATCAAAACGAGTATGAATATGACTAGGTTATCAAATGCCATTTTCCAAACAAAATACAATGTATATAAAATTTAAATTGTGTGATAAAAACATACCGGTACTTATGTTAGGCTATTATTATTATAATAAGTTAGCTGTATCGATTTGATCTGATATATTTATATCGAAATATTAAAACATTAACGTATATTGATTATTTTCATTCGATTGTTTCACCAGGTGTCTGCGGAAGTGCAACCATTTTTTCAATTGAATGAATATAGGACATAAACTAAACTGCAGGTTTAATATGAGGTTTTTGGATGTTAAATGTGTACAAGTTAGTGGGTCCCTGTTATTAGCCTATACAACTTAGGCCTATAACAATTTTAAGGCATGCTGATATATAGTGCAAAAGACCCAAGAATATGCTAATGGACATTTCTTACAAGTTTAACATAATAATGTTGGCTGCAGGGCAAAGTTTCGATAAACACATTGCTAATTGAGGAACAAATTTTGCACGTGTACAGTATAGTCCAGTCAAGTTGATATTAACACGTTGAGTGCGGAGGACATCTATTGATGATGTCCGTCACGAGCACTCCTATCGGACGTCAGCTAAAGATGATGTCGTGCCATTCTTTCCATATTAGTTCAGTGTGAGCTCAGCCATTGCCGGGGAACCTTATATGGCTTTGCCGCTTGTTGTGCCAGTTCCCGCGTACATTTTGGCGCGATCGTTTTCCGCTCCGGGGTTTCTGTTCGGGACCGGACCGTGATAACTTCCGACTTCTGTGTAGTGTGTGTAAATGTGTTTGTGGTGCAATGGAGCCTAACAATGACGATGAATTGTTGGAGAACATGTACTCAGATAATGAAATATAATTGTCTTATCTCTAAGAACAGTGTTTTTTATGAAGTATAATAACTATCTCTTTGACATTGTGTGAACTAAATTTTAGCATAGACGAACGTTCTAAATGGCACCTGGAGGGATTGTATATTTTTTTGTGTATATTATTCAAATAATTAGAAACTGTTGTATCAAAAAACAATTTTGTGGGTCGTTATAAACGATTGTGGCAGTAAACGGACTACTTCAACCACGCGGTGACTCACGCGACCGGCGCCACCGGCGGACGACATCAATAGACGTCCCGGAAGTGACGTCACCCCTAATGACGGAAATCCAGCCCTGGCGATCTTCTGATGACATTTTGGATGCATTGGTCTCATTTACTTATTGAGTAATCAATTATAATATTTCAGCCACTAGGGTACGTAATTATATACATTTACAGCACTCAACGTGTTAAAAAGGGTCCTTGCATGCAAAAGGTTATGTAGTTCTAATTTTTTAGTTTGTTGTTAGGACCTATACCACAAGTAAGAAACCAAATTTGCAGCTTCAAAAGACCTGTGCTACTGGCGTAGTAGTAAAAAAGTCAAACTTTTGCACTTTTTCAGTTTTTGCTAAATATCTCCAAAAGTATGCCTCTGACAGAATATGTTGTCCAATCCTTTCTTAAACTGGATAAAATTTGCTAAATATTGAGATGATAACGACTTCAGTTCATCCATTATTTACTAAGATACAATACATTAAAAATTGAAAAGATGTCATAAAAATTAAACATTTTCGTTATGATCTATTTTTTGTGACTTATTGTAAACAAAATAAAAATTGTGTACCTCGCTTATTTATAAACATATACTGACAAAACTTGGGTTATAGCTTCATCAGGTTGTAGTTTATCGATTTTTGCCGATGGTTCTCGTTGCAGCAAACCTCGGCACAATTCTTATAGAGAATATTTACAATGATATGTCATCCTTAATTATGAATAAAAATAAATAAAACTTGGTAAATGGCTTCACCTAGTTGGGTTCTGTTGGTATTTGCAAAAAAAAACATTTTTTTTATTCCTGGATGCAGCAATTAAATTAGTAAATAATGGACGTACTGAAGTTGTTATCATCTCAAACTTTGGCAAATTTTATCTGTCAGAGGCATACTTTCAGAGATATTTAGCAAAAACTAAATAAGTGACTGTTTTTTTGGCTACTACGCCCAGTGGCGGATTTAAGAAATTGCCGCCTAAGGGCTATTAGGAAATTTGCCGCCCTCCCCCCCCACTATAATCTTTGTCCTTTTCGCCGCCCAGGTTTACCCACATGTTATATATATATATATATATATATATATATATATATATATATATATATATATTGTTTGGTTATTTTGTAAAGAAGTTACGAATAAACTGAATGAATAAGTTTAAGAAATATCTGTTATTTCCTAGTTGAAAAAAAAACGGTAAAATAATGTATAATTGACTTGATTCACATTAACACAGTTTAATATTCAGTATAGCCTACTCAATGACAATCAGCCCTAGAGACAAATGATCGTGTTAAAAGCAGTACTAGTGCTGCTTTTAATAACAAGAAAATCCTTCAACAAAGGCCAAAAATCGCTTTTTATACTTCATCAAAACATTAATTTTTACACCAACGCATTTACTACTGAAAATTATAATAAATAATCTATAAATAAGATATGGTGACTCAGTAGCCTTAAAATTTGTAATTCGGACCATTAGCCTCAAAATTCTGACTATTTTAATCCTGAATTAGCGCTTTTCAGTACAGTTTTTCAGTCATTTTGTAATTTATACTTTTATGCAAAGAATTGTCTATATGTTTTAGATGATCAAAATATAAAATTAATTGATGTAGGCCTAATCTTCATAAAACTCTACACATTTTCAAACATTTCTTCTAGTTTCACCTCCATAATTTTGTAGATCCAATGCATTACAATATAATAACTACAGGAGTCACTACTCTCTGTCAAATAACCTTCAAAAAGCGTGCCGTCATATTTGGTATTTTGTCCTGTTGTGGTGTCAATTTGTTGGTGGGACGGTTTCATTCGATGTACAAGGCGGCTTATTTTCAACACTTTCCAAAGCCATATTACAACGGTGTTTTCATTTAACTCAAAACATAACTTTGCTTCGAGATAAACAAGTGACTCTAGCGTACACTGGTGTTACTTTATTTCTAAGACATTGTTTGTTAAAATATACATCAGCAATCTTCGTGTGAATCTTGAGTCTAACATCCCTGTAAGACAATGCTAAATTTGCCTGACTGGCATCAGTAAATAATTTCTTTATTAGCATGATACGTGTTGTTACAACTAAACAGGATAAATAAAATTGTCTTACAACACTATAAAGTATATTTACACTTATACTGCACTTACATACAAGACGGTAAAATATACACAAAAGATGGTACAAGGCGATCGATTTCAACCAGTTACACCGTTCATCACCGGTCAGGTGAAAGAGGACTATATAAAGAAGACGGAAGATTTTATTAAAGAAAATGACTTCAAGGAGCTTCAGAGAGACCCAATAGAAAAATACCAAAAAGAACTGACCTAGGCTGTGAAGAAGTGTACTAAAGTGATTACAGAAGAATGTAGACCGAAAATGAACATCCTTAACTCAAAAGCTGTAGTAATGAAGGGAATTCCTAAGATCCACAAGAAGAATGTGCCTATTAGACCTCTTGTAAATTTTAAATGTGCACCTACATACAATGTTTCAAAGTTGTTGTCTGCTAGATTAAACAAGGACTTGGAATTAGAATATAAGTATAATGTAAAAATAGCTATGATTTCGTAGATAAATTGAAACACGTCAATGTAAAGGGTAATAGTAGATTAGTTTCTTTTGATATTTCTAATTTGTACACAAATGTACTTGTCATGGGAACGGTTAATTTGATTAAATGCAGGCTCATAGATAACGGATTGGATAAAGTTTATGTTGATCAACTTGTAAAATTGTTAAAAATTTTATTGAAACAGAATTATTTTAGATTCAACAATAGGTTTTATGCACAAACTGATGGATTAACTATAGGGAGTCCACTTTCCGCAATAATGTCAGAAGTGTTCCTGCAACATCATGAAGAATGTATTTTGGAAAGATTGAACAAAGATCATGAAGTAGCAATGTACATTAGATGTGTAGATGATGTCCTTATAATTTATAGCGAAACCAAGGATGGTGAAACACATGATATGATGCAAATATTCAACAACCACCACAGAAACCTGACCTATACAAGCGAACTTGAAGAAGAAAGAAAAATTAACTTCCTGGATTTAACACTAATGAGAAGAGAAGATAAGCTGGAATTTGAAATCTACAGGAAGCCAACACAAACTAATACAACCATCAACAGCAAGTCCATACATCCATCAAGCCACAAGACCGCTTCATTTCGTTCATTGCTGCACAGAGCCTACAAGATCCCGTTAAGTGAAACAAGCAGATGAAAGGAAATAGCTACAATCAAATCTATAGCTCGAGCCAACGGATACCAATCTACACTCATTGATGGGGGCGAAGATATTAAAAAAGATGAAGAACCAAGAACGGCTCCGAAATATGACAACTCTGAGCAACGAATGGGAGAAGGAGAGTACGAGATATGTTGCATTTAACTTCACTGGCGAAAAAACACAGAATATTGCAAATCGATTTAAGAAGTCTGGAGTATCCGTAGCCTTCGAGACACAAAACACCTTGAGTAAAGTTCTGCATCCGAACATAGAAGATTGTGATAAGTTTGATAAGCCCGGTGTATATAAAATCAGTTATAATGATTGTGATAATTTTTATGTTGGTCAAACTGTTAATTTTGTAAAAAGATACAAGAATCATGTTTTAGCATAGAAGAACCAAAAACCGGAAAGATCGAATGTCGCAAAACACCTCCTGGAAAATGGCCACTCATTGGGAACAATTGAAGACAATTTGAATATTCTCCATATTTGAAAGAAAGGAAATGTAATGAATGCATGGGAAGAATTGTTTATTTTTAAGGCGAAATGTAAGGATAGGGATAAATTGATCAATGAACAGGTCAACTTTGACTCTGGTGGTACTTATCGCAACTTGTTTCTGGAACTTCCGGTAGCCAAAAGTATATAAGCTGTTTGCCATCTTGTTTTTGTCATTCTCTGATTGGGCCTGATGATGACCGGTGTAACTGGTTGAAATCGATCGCTTTGTACCATCTTTTGTGTATATTTTACCGTCTTGTATGTAAGTACAGTATAAGTGTAAATATACTTTATAGTGTTGTAAGACGTATTTTATTTATCCTGTTTATACATTAGTCTCTGGTTACTACCTTTACCTTGAATAGGGCGGCACACCGTCATTGTCATCCGTTTTTGTCAAAATGTTCCCTGTTTCAACATTTATTTTGTAAACAACTTATTAATTTTCTGTAAATTTGCCGCCCCTAAAAACTTGCCGCCCTGGGCTTCAGCCCCTATAGCCCCCTAAATCCGCCACTGACTACGCCAGTAGCACAAGTCTTTCAAAGCTGCAAACTTAGTTTATTACTTGTGGTATAGGTCCTAACAACATACTAAAAAATTATAACTACATGACCTTTTGCAAGCACGGGTGTGGTTTTTTTTTTTTTTATTGAACTAAGTTAGTAGCATTTCAAGCAGGGAGGTTGATTTGCCCTCTGTGGGTAATCCGGTACTAATAAACATAGGCCTAGTTACAATTGCTATTATTTAAACAATTAAACAGTTTATTCTTAGTAAGTTACTGAGATTAAATTATTAATAAGCTATGACCTTTGTGTGGTTCTGGTGAATTGTAAGTTATTTTATTTAGCTAACCATCTATGTATGGTGATCAATTCAAAATGTATAACCTCTACCACAGATGAATAACCCATTTGTGCTACCAATACTAGATGTTTAAAACAAAAAACTAAGAATAACCAAAAATAAATAAATAATTGACTAAGCAAAAATGACAATTACAAAACTGAGTTAACAAGACAAAAACATCAAAACAGTGAGTACATTTACTATCAAACTATAGAAATTCAGTACTTTTATATGCATTTGGCATCACTGCCAGTCAGGAGATATCGACATCATACACATAACCTCATATTGCTTATAACGAAACCCGAAGCTCATTCAAGTTGAATCCTGAAAATAGGTTAGGGGCTTATTTCAATTTAGTATGTGTTTCCATCTGTTTTTACATACAGTAATACTTTTGATTTAATCAGTTAGGTAATGAGTAATAATATTGTTTTGAAGTAGGTCAGTAATAGTATTTTAATGTCAACTAGTATTGGCGGCCTCTTTCGCGACTGCAGGAAATAATCAGTTGTTTCAGGAACAAAGATTGTAAAAATATAAATCCACAGCTGAATACTCCCAGCTCCGCTAATATATGCTGAAATGGCCTAAAAACGTAAAACTTTAAGCTACCGTAACTCAAATAAGGTTTCTTTTCAAGAAAAACAAACGACCCGTGCAGCTCCCTGACCTCGATTACCCCTTTTAACCCATTGGCGTAGACATACGAGCAGGTCTCGTTCCTTACTTGTAATTTTATTAACGTGTGAATTGGAGTATAAAATTGGTGTTTTTAAATGGATTAATGGCATATTTTAATTAAAATATTGTTTTCTTTCAGTTTAGAGAGTCGCATTGGCACCCACACAGTAGACATAAGTAAAAATTAGCAAAATCAGTGTTGACCATGTGCAAGTCTCAAAGAATTAACCGATCCCGTCAACTTCCAAGCAAGCCTGCCACCGTTTATTTTACTTGGGCCCTCCCACCAACGTTGCCACAGACTGGTTAACTCATCGAGAGTTGCACAACTGGTCAGTTTTGGTCGTGTGCGGGAATCGAACCCACGAACATCGTATCGCCACCTGGCCAAGGTGTTTCCACAACGTAGCCAACTCAGCTAACACGACCAAAGGCCTGGCGGCGATATTAAGTGTTTTCAGTCAGTCCGTGCCCCTAGCGGATAGAACCGTAGACGCCCGCGGTCATTAGTTACATATTTTGCTACTAGAGTGCAGCACCAATCAATTCCCGTTATAGGCTACTACAAATAGAATAAAATTACTACCTCAATGGGTTAAATATCTTTTCGTAGCTTGGGAGCCATTACATTTCGAGAAACAGCCACGGATGCACGGAGCGGGCAGACAGACGCACGGAGCCACAGACAAATATGAATTATAGTATTGATATGAAAAATACTTATTTTTAAAGAAATTTCAAGATTTTACCCTAGCAGGGCCTAGGCCTAGTTGCATATTGATATTTTTAAATTAAATTGGTACATAAGCTCAAACTTATGGGTAGCTTTGGTGGATTTTATTTAAATATTTATAGTTGCAGCCAGAACCCCTCATATTGCTTATGGCAAACTTAGAATGGCTTGCAACAAATTTGTTGACAAATACAGTGTAAACCTAGTTCTACCAAACAATGCTAGGCCCGACTAATTCATTTCCTTTTCAATATTTTTTTCATCGCCAACGGCATTTTTTGTAATTGAGCAATATAAACGCTTGCTATAACAAATTTTTGTGGGCACTCTAGGAATTGGATTGCCATCATATTAAAACAATTTGAAGAGAAAGCAGAAAAGCCCATCAAACCCCTTGAATTCCACAAGCGGGAATTTTGCGCCGGTTACCGTAAGGTTAGGATATAGCAGGTCCAGGGCCGCCACATCTTAGAGCCGGGCCCAGGACCAGATTCTGACTATGGGCCCCCAATACCGTATTGAAAAATTATTTAAGTAATGAAGAGAGAGGTCTTTATTTTTTCAAATCAGAGAAAATGGTGTATAATTTCTGAAGCTACAATAAATTTGAATTACATATAGAGTTTTAGGCCCTTTTATTTTATACTGTTACTGCATTTACGTGCGATGTCACTTTTAAAACTTGGGAATTTGATAAGGAAACACAGTTGAATAATATAAGTTTTTGCAGAAATTTCATACAAGTTTGTAGTATAAAAAAAATCATGTTTAAAAATGTCGTCATGATTAATAATGCATTAATTATGAATTTTTATGAGAACTATAAATAAATGAGACCAGGCTTACAATTTACTAAAAGCCTTTTATCACCAGTATTAAAGATCGAGTAATCATCAAAAATTGGTTCAGGATTCAGGAGTTGGATTAGGTTAAGGAATTCCGGAGCATGTATAATCAATGGTTATAGGGCCTAAAAGGGGTGATGAGCAAGTAGTTAAACAAATGCAATTAAGTTATACTCAAAAGTAAAGAGTATAGTGCTTTGCTCAACCTTGTAATTTAAATATTGGTGCCAACATTTACAAATAAACCTCGGTATCATCCAAGGCTGATAAAAAAAGATCACCTAGCATCTTAGCATCTATAGAATATTGAGCTGATAGCTGAATGAATAAGGTTGGCGATCAGACACTTCTAAACATGACAATAATTTTTAAATTATATAAAAACAACTCTAGATAAAAACAACTTAATTAATTTTAGCTCTGTTATTAAGCTTTCGCAAGACAAAAGTTAACTATGATTTAAACCAAACTTTTGGTACTTCATAGGTTTAATTGTAATCTTTGGGAGTTTAATTTTTAATTTCCAAATGTTTCCTGCCCATTATGGGGAACATTGGGACATCACTGGTGGATAACTATTGAACAAATAAGTTAAACAAATTTATTTTTGTTGTTTACCAATATATTTAATACTGATAAAACATAACCTTAAATATGTTTTTCAACTGGCATCTACACTGCGTTATCGGATCCAGCTGACGTCATAGTGCCAACTGCTGATCCAATAGTCTCCCGTGTGTCCCACCCTTCACTGTGGCACTGGCAGAGAGTAATATTTTGACTCATTGTATTTGAAAACACTGTTGAATGATGCGTAATTGTTTAGAGTATGTTTCAAAATTTCCAGGTGCAGAACGTCCAGGTTGGTTATTTTTAATTAATAATACATAGCTGTTTCAAAACATCCAGGTTTCAAAACGTCCAGGTTCATTATTTTAAATGAATAAAACATAGTAGTTTCAAAACGTCCCCATTGTTTAAAGTTATATTATCAATAAATATAGTCTGTACTGGGCCCGTTAATTCTAATACACCCTCTTTCATGTTCAGATTCTAAAATAGGCTATTTTACTAAAATACAGGCCCGGGCCCGGGGCAACGGTACCCAACAGTCTCCCCCCTTGTGGCGGCCCTGTGCAGGACATGAAAGGGGGTGTGGGGATTTGAACCCAAGACGCTAACCGCGAGGCAAGCGAGATGACCCTAATGTAAACAAGATTTCTTCTTTTAGGCTATCTATCCTGTCATTCAGTGCTTGTCAAACATATCTGGGCTGAGATTCTATTCCGGTTTGGAGAGCCGAGTCTGAATTGTACAATTGCTATGTTTTTTTACAGACCTGCTGATGTTTCTAAATATCCTGAATCAGCAAGGAGTGATAACAACATCAAATACGCCATTCAGACTAACCTCTCTCTCTTTGAAACCTATTTAAAGCAGTGCAATAAGTTGAAACTTTTGGTTGTAAATGATGGAAATAAAGAAATTATTGGTCATGTTGAAATAAGTAGTTTGCATGAACATATAACTGAAATACAGTTGCAAAAGTATTTTCCAATAGTAACCTCCTCAGGCACAAGAATTGGAGATCTACGAGTAGATTTTGACCTATCCATGAACTCGGTACCTGAAGAAACATCCAAAAAGACAAGAAAACGGTCTCGCAGAAAAACAAAGTTGGCTAATAATTCTTTTCAATTAGCTGTTGAAGAAGAAAAGTCCAAACAATTTAAGAAGGGCTGTAAGACTTGTCCAAATCATATTAAGAATTCAAAGAAACCTTCAACCGATAACTTTTTGAATTTTAAAATGCCCGAATCTCCAAAGACCAACCTCGCTCCTCCAAACACTGGAAGGTCTGATAAGTCCGACTATGTACTGCTGGATGTCCTTGAGAAAGGAAAAAAGTTACGAGATGCGATGGTTCTGAGTGTCTTAGAGGACTCTGACGTTCCTGTCGATGTGAATGAAGAGTTGCTTTTAAAACTTGATAACAATGTTGATAAAGACAATAAGTTAACTTACAAGTCAACCAATACCACAACAAACAGAGAATTAGTCACACCTCATGAAGAAAAATTAATCAGTAATTATTTGGAAGGTAAGGAAAAGTACTTAGTAGGCTGGAATAGCTAGTTAATCAGATTTAAGTCGCCAGAAATATAGCTAGCCTAATTCAGCATTGTATTTGCAATTATTTTAAAATATAAGTGAACGAGTTTGCACCAAGCACACTGATGTGAGTGAAGTGAATTTCCAGCTTTAAAACTCTAAAAAATATAATATGACGTTTGAATTTTTTGTTATTTTGATACACCTGGTTTTACACCTGTTGTATATTATGAGTTTACTTTGGTACAAATTATAAATTAGATTTGGAAAAGAGCAAAGCTTCACCGACACTTGAATTGTTGGGAACTCATTTCAAAGTAGAAGTAGGTATGATAATTCTGAGCTAAGTAGGTAACCTTTGTGAAGTTTTGAAACATAATTTTCCAATGTTAAATCTCCAAAAGACATCTAAATACTGTATTAGCTAATTTAAATTTTGTCTAATAACCCAGTAAATATTTGTGCTATAATCATAAGAGAATGCCTAAGTTTCAGGCTCTTTACGCTCTATTGTTTAATATGTATTAATTTTAATTCTGGGACATTTTTACCCTTTTGGGCCCAAGGGTTTTGAAACCTCAAAAAGGTTAGAATCGGCTATCGGCTAGGGTTTCGCAAGTGTTTTACCCAACAACTCACCTTGCTACTGTTGTCCAAAATGTGGCCGTTAGACTGCAAACTGATACAGGGCCATATTTAGGACCTCTGGGGCCCCGGGCGAATAAGAAAATGGGGCCCCCTAACGTAAATACAAGCATGTATGTAGGTAGACTATTTCTAATAGTCTTGTCTGTAATAAATACACCAAATGTACAAATAAGTGACAAAACAAATTTGTATTTATCATCAAAACTTCAAAAACTTACAAAATAAAAATGTGGTATTTAATTTTCCTCACAAGATTTAGTATGGTTTTAGCTCTCTTAAGCCTATATCCAATAAGCTAATAATATATTCAGTTAATTTACAATCAAAAACATTATGACTAGTTAAAGTAACAACACAAATTTAAAATAAATAAAACGTGAGGCGGAAAGGAAAAAGGGACCTCTTCGCGGCAATTTTTGATTTTGAGTTATTCATATTTTTTAATTTCTCATTTAATTCCTAACAATTTGGCGCAAGTCCCATGAGTCTACGATTTTTTTTGTTAAAGTTATAGGACTTTGAAATTACGTGAGAGAAAAGGGCCATTTTTGAGAAAAATCAATTTGAAAATTTCAAATAAGCATAAAACATATATTTTTCATATTTAAGCAACGATTTTGGTATCAAAAGAAAGCCCTAAATGTCGTCTGTAATGGGAATACCTATTTTTGTCTTATCTCACAGTAGTTTTCAAGAAAATAATGTTTTTATTGAAGCATGTCGTGAAAAGTGATATTTCAGAAAAGGGACCTCTTCGCGGAAAAGGTAGTTGGGATCGAGAAAGGGATTTTTATTAACAGAAGACGTTCTAGATTTTCAATAAACTTGTAGTAGTTCACCTCGTCACCGCTAGAATTCGTCAAGAGTGTAGTTTTCAAAGTGTTGCATAGCTATCTGATTTGTTTTAAAAAGGGACCTGTTCGCGGCAATGTTATTTCTCCATAAGCGTGAAGAGGTACCTTTTCTCACGCTAGACATTGACTACTTTAATCATTATTTTGAATGTTTTATTCTATTACAACTGTTTTGTAATCGATTTCAACCAGTAAAGGACGAAATGGAGCATATTAAAATGCAAACAACCGAAAATCAATATTTTTGACCTCACTTGATAAAACTGCCCGTACTGAAATTTTTACTTTGCCACGAAGAGGTCCCTTTTTCCTTTCCGCCTCACAATAATCTTGTGTAGGTGCTTTACAACAAATATTATTTTTCTAAGATAATTAAAACAAACAAAACATAGCATATATGAAAGAAATATTTGTGAATTTGATACACATTGATTAGGAACTCTTTTAAAGTTGTTTTTGTCAACATACTGCTGGATAGACTTTATTAAATAGTATTTCATGCAGTATGTACAGTAAAACTTATTCTTTCTGCATTTTATGGCTGCATGTTCAAGGCAATGCAGAGTATAATTTTCTATACCCTGGATACTAAAATTTTAATCACTCTGGTTTAATGCTAATTCAAAGGTAACTTTTCAAAAGTTTAAATTTAAAAAAAGTTTTTTTTGTGGACGCATTTGTTTGTGTTATCACACACAAAAATATTCTTAATGAGATTTTAATATTTTTAAATCTAGTTAAAAGTCAGTTATAGGCCTATTGTAGCCGATTTATTATTTTACATACATTGTACATTATTTTCATGTTAAGTTTACGTAATGGTGACACCGTGAAATGTCAATCTTCATCATTGGCTCTCGTCTCTTCCTAAGTTATTTAAAACTGGAAGAGGGGGTAATTGTCGGGGAATTCGAGAATTCAGTGTTGGCAACAATGATAAGCCCGTAACTAATCGAGACCGAGGCAGTGCAAATTGTATTCAATATAAATTGATTAAAAACAAGAATTCAGTGTTGGCAACAATGATAAGCCCGTAACTCTAATCGAGACCGAGGCAGTGCAAATTGTATTCAATATAAATTGATTAAAAACAAGAATTCAGTGTTGGCAACAATGATAAGCTCGTAACTCTAATCGAGACCGAGGCAGTGCAAATTGTATTCAATATAAATTGATTAAAAACAAACAACCTTCAAACTATTATCAAATCCAGAAATATAATACAAAATAACAAACAAAGAGGCTAAAAACAAAAAAGCTACCCTATCATTATTATACCATATCTAGGATAACCTCAAACACTTAAGACTACTCAGTGTTCTACACGTTAACTGACTTTCGTAACAGTATTATGTTGATACTATTATTTGATTACTTTCTGTTTGGCAGTTTATTCCTAATATTTTATTATACATCATATTGAGTTTAGTGCAACAAGAACAGTCAACTTAACTTAAATCGGCTTGAACGGAATCTACAGTTCGCCCAAGTATGCCAAAGCATGGCGGATATATGGCAATTTATGAGGTTAGGGGACAGGCTAAAAAATTATAGCTCAAGATCAGGATCATCTATTTGCAAATAAACAATATCTACAACTTATACTCAGTAAAATAAAGATTGCAATACCCTCAATATACATTGCAAATCAAATTCAAATTTCTTTATTGTTCGAAACATGTAATTACATGCATAAACATTGTCAAAGGTTCTTAATCTATTTCACAGTGCATATTTATATACATTTTTCAGTCACAGTACAAGTCAAATTAGGCCTAAATATCAACACAATATATTTACATGAAATATCTACAGAAAAAAATTTATAAAGTACACGCGATTTATATTTCTACAATTGTAAATCATAAGGACACTTCATGATTAAATATCTCTTGAGTTCTGTCCTAAACTTATTTCCATCTAAGATTTTTATGTGTTGAGGAAGTGAATTAAAAAATATTGCACCTTTAACATAAGGACAATATTTTTCTGTTGTTTTGAATTTTCTATTGACTCTATAAAAATCAAATTTTCTCCTTGTATTATGAGCATGGACATCACTATTTTTACAAATATATTTACTATCCAGTTTCAACAGCATTATAACTTGAAAAATATACAAAGCATAAACTGTCAAAACATTAAATTCAATAAATATATTTTTACATGATGTTCTAGGATTCACCTTAGCTAGTAATCTTAAGGATTTTTTCTGGAGGATAAAAACTCTGTCCGTGTGTGTTTTGGCTGCACTTCCCCATAACAGTAGGCCATAAGAAAGATAAGGGTTCACTAGGCCATAGTAAACTTTCATTAACATATCAGGATGAAGATAGGAGTTAATTCTTCGTAATAAAAATAGGCTAGGTGATATTTTTTTACAAACATAGTCAATATGTACTTCCCAAGAAAATTTGGTGTCAATATTAATACCAAGAAATTTACAAGATGCGACAGATTTAACACTAAAATCATTGCTATTTACAACAAACTCCTCATTTACACCACTTGGGCTAAAAAACACTAGTTGGGTTTTATCTATATTAAGCAACAAATTATTTTCTTGAAAATAAAGTTTGGACTCATTGATAAACGTGAGAACTTTATCTTTCAAAGCGGGATAGTCTTTCGCCCAGCAAAGACCAGATGTACACATACATACATACATACATACTAAGGAAAAAACTATTGTCCAGTGAAATCTTAAAATCGTTAACATAACATATAAATAGAAATGGCCCTAAAATTGAACCTTGCGGCACACCAAATTTTAACCTGGCCTATTCCTGTTACTGGATTAGGGTAAATTCATCCAATCCACACACAGTATTCAAAATAATAAACATTATTGAATTAATTTGGGTTTGAGACTTATTTTGAACATACAGTACAAAATTTACAACTTAAAATTATTTGTATTACTGTATTGTCATCAGTTGAGAAGTAATCAACTTTTTTCAGAAGAAAAAATGAAACACTGCCTCGCAACTAAGGGCGCACGGGGGCGCTCACCCCGTGTGCCCTTAGGGAATTCGGCCCTGAACTCATATAGCCTATATACAAAGATTTAGCAACCCCATAAAACATTTTCAGGAGGTCAAAAAAGAGCAGAGAAGAGATGCAGATATCATTGGTTAATCAATAACCAATGATAACTTTGTATTGTGTTATTTATATCATGACAAATAAAGCACTGGTGTTCCAATAACATTTGTTACTTACAAATTAAGATATGTCTTGATCTTTATATTTCTGCAATAAAAGATTAATTTATTTCCCAATATAAGAACTAAGAATTAGGCATTTATTACTTGTATTCTGTTGATGAAAATTGCTTGCTAGATTTGTTTACTTACCTTGAGATATATTTTAGGAAAAGCCATGAAAGAAGAAGAAGAAAAGCTTGTTTTAACCACTCTCCATTCAGGAAGCCTTCACGAAATTTCAGAATTGAAACAAAATGACCTTCAGAAACAGGTGTGCATTCCAAAATTGGATATTTGTAGGTACTTTTTACTAAACATCATTTAAGCTTAACTGAGGTCAATTTATTAGCGAATTTCCCCTATAGGGAAGAAGCTATTACCGTAGGTGGCATGGTAAGACTTAAGCCCGAGACCATGATAACTTTTTGTTTTGAGGCCCCCAGATGCCAAAAACACTATTCGTTCAAATTCATATACATATGTGTGAGTGTCCGTTACCTCGATAACTTTTGAAAGAAACGCCCGATTTTGATGAAATTTGGCACAAATGTGTAGAGTAACATTTATGACTTTTAAGTTTTAAAATCAGAGCGCTCGTCCTATGGAAAGGGGGTTTTAAATTTCCCAAAAATCACATTTTTGAATTTTTTACCCTAAAATTTTAAAAACAATCAATTTTGGTTATAGCCATTTTATAGAGATTAAAAAACAAATAATTTAGTATTTTGAATCATTTATCTAGGTTAAGTGGTTGTGGAGAAAAGTCAAAAATGTGTCCATACAATTTCCTATGTTAATCTTATGGGAAAAATGTTTTTGGATTTTCCTCAGATAATTTTCTTTAAAACTTCACATTTCTCTTTACCAATAAGTTTAGCTCTACAAAACAATCATTTTGGTGTTTTAATTGTTGTTCTACGTTCAACCGTTGCAGAGATATTCAAAGTGCTAAACACAGTACATTATCCAATGTTATCCTTATGGAGGTTAAATAAAATCGTATATCTCGATTATTTATGAATGTATATTGATGAAACTTGGTGAGTGACTTCAACTAATTGTGGTATATTGATATTTGCACAAAAAAGAAGTTTTTTGTTGATTTTCCCGGTAGCAGCAAACCTGCATACTCGGCCCCCATGTTATTCATATGGAGAATAAGTAAAGTTTTATGTTTCCCTTAGTTACGAACCTAAGTTAATAAAACTTGGTATGTAGCTTCACCCGGTTAAGTTATATTAATAATTTTAAAAAACCCATTTCTTATTTTCCTCGTTGCAGCAAACCTGCTTACTCAGCCCTAATTTTATTCTTATGGAGAATAAATCAAATGCTATATATCACTTATTTATGAGTGCATTCCTTTGAAACTTGGTACGTGGCTCTATATAGTAGCGAGGCACATATATATGCATTGGAAATTCGCTGAGTACGCAGGTTTGCTGCGACGGGGGTATTTTAAGTTATGATTACTTATACAGTAAAAGTCTAGTCTATCCGGTCCAATTTGGCAGTGTCGTGATCTGGTTACTAGCTAAAATCCGGATAGGCCTGAACCAGCACAATGATTTTTCACCAGTAAAGATCGACCAATGAGGGCCTACAACACGCAATATGCCCGACAGCATTATACAACTGGGTAGTCATACAATTTTAGCAGGCATGGCTTGCAAAGATCTAATAAAAATAAGGAGAATGGCAAAATGTGTGTACAACATCAATGGAATACAGTATGAAGGTTTTTGACTGGGATTTAAATGTGAATGAAAATTGTAAAACAGACAAACATATTGAAATGTTTAGTTTTATTACACAAAAGGCTTAGGATAACCAGGGATCCAGATTACTTGAGTCCAGATAATCCGACCTGTCCATTATTCAAATTATTACTTTTCTATCCGACTCTGCAGCAGTCTTATTCCTCACTAAACATTTTAGAAAAAAGTATTTTAAAACTGATTCCAATTGTATATTTTATTTAATTTGGTATGAATTATACAGGAAAGTTGCTGTCACTTATCCAAGACCAGTGGTCTTCACTCTACTCATGGCCATCCAGCTACTGGCGCCATTGACTGCCAAGACACTCGTGTTACCTCTCTTAGTGGTTAGTCTTCTAAATAATATGATATTATTAATAAATAAAACAATGGCAATAGGCTTAAATGTAGATAAGTTTATTGGTTAATCGAACGAAGTGAAGTTTATCCTTATACGTAACTTTACTGCTTAGACTGGTAAGAGAATCAACTTAACTGGCGTGTCTGTGACCAAAATAACTTGAAAACGCCTTCACAGTTAAACTTCAAATTGTCCAGATAAACTTAACAGTACAAAATCTTGGTTGAGTTCGTTGTTCATATAATTTTGTTCAGTATTAATAAAATTATCTTAAAACCAAATTTATTTTTTCTCCATAAGAATAACAATGGAAGCCATTTTAGTGGTACCCTACTTGAATCGTTAAAATTTAGCCGACGTCTATGTTTCAACTACAGAGTAACAATAGTTAGTTTACTAGAGTATACTTTGTTATAATGGATAGCAAAAGGTTTTTCACCATGAAAAACAAAAAAAAAACAAGAGAGATAAATCAAAGTATATCTTTTGAGCATATTTCTTATTTAATAAAATTATTAAGTGTACGTTATTACAAAAATATCCATACTGTTAATATTCCCATAGTATGCCTACTCTGTGTAAATATCTTCAGTCGTCGGAGGCAACAAATAACAGTGGCAGACGATGCGTGTGGCAGATCGAAAAACTCAAAATAAATTTTCAAAAAATGATTGTAGATACTGAGATATTAACTTATAAAATAGTTTGTTTTATTAAATTGTCTTAGACAATTGTTAATATTGTGATTGTCAAGTCTAAAAAGTACAAAGCCTCAATTTGTCTAGAATGCTTTGATCAAGTTAGTCACAGTAAGCCCAACCTTAAATTTATTTTGTAGCACAATTAGCCTATTTGCTAGGTAATATTTTCACTAAATTAATAATAAAAATTGTCTACATTACCAGTAATGTTTAAGCTAACCACAATAAAAGCTATCTAGACTATTCTAACCAAACAGTCTTTTTCGGAAGGTTATCTTGAATGATTTGACATAGCCTAGGGTTGGATTACAGTAAGAATAAGCCGGCATTAAACTGGTAATACAACTGTTGTAAAATACTTTAAATACATTACCAGAAATGTTGTAGCGAACCAAAACAAAAGTTTTAACTGTTCTAACCAAACTAAGCCTTTTTTACAGGTTATCTGAAATGATTTGACATATCCTAGGTTTGGATTACAGTGAGCTGTTTTCATCATAAACTTGGACCTCTGGCTATGAAATGTATGCCTATACACTTAGGCTACTTGCCATTTTAGAAGTTTCATGTACGGTCTTGGACCAACCCATGTTTATAGCATTAATTTCATGATAGCCTAGGCTTTTTAAAGAATTATTTAAATCTCATTTTGTCATCTAAATAACTAGACCTGACGACTTATTGTTAATCCTTAAGGATATTTTAACTAGGCCTATAGAAATTGTATCATTAGTTCATTTAGGAAACTCACTGTTCTCTTAAAAGTTAAATTAATCACACTGCTTAAGTCACTGTCTAGCCCAAAATACTCTGTTTGTACTACGATAACGCACCCATGCCAATCCTAACAACAAACAATGCCTGAAACCTACAATTTATTTTAAAAATAAATAAATTTACAGATTTACACAATATTTTCTTTGATAAAAACAATTGTTAAATGTATGAATATTTTTCCACGGATAAAAGGTTAGGTCTGCGACGGGATCCGAATCTGAGAGCCAGTGCAATACCCACTGAGCTACCGGGATAAGTGTTTTTTTGGGGAGAAGTGACTATGACTATAACTATATAGACGTAAAACCCGGATTCTGGCGGCAGTTAAATGACCGGAATGTATTCTAATGTACTCAAATCAGATCTTGAATTTTTTATGAGACTCGATTTAAGTTTGATCATGTGTTTTGATTATCCTTATACGCGAGGAATGAGCGTACATCTAGTATATTGTTGGTTGGATATATGTGTGATTTCAGTATAATCTAATATATAATAATAATATTTTTTCGTCTGTACGTTTGTATTTTATGCCCTGCCATACTGTTCATCCAATTGCTTTGAAATTTTGTATAGTAACACAGGTTAACCCTGGGAAGGTTATAGGCCATTAACCGAAGTCCTAGGACATTCGGGCTGTGCCCCACTGGACTTCAAAGTTTCAACGTTAATCTTATAGAAGAAAGATTTCTTTTGATTTTATCAGATGATATCTATAACTTAAAATATTGTAAACCGCTGTTTATCATTATAGAAATAAAAAACCTACTTGAATGGCAACTCAAACTCTTTTTTTTTCGATAGGCGAGTGAGCGTAGCAAACGAGCTCATCCGGGAGGCAAGTGAGCGAAGCGAATGAGTTCATATTGAAAATGAACGAGTATTTGACATAAAACAAATTCATTGCCTCTTCTGCGGCAGCAACGCGCCGGGTACCAGCTAGTAATATATAAATAATGTATAAGGGTGAATCTCACAAAATTTTGAATTTTCAGGAATGAAAAATAATAATTTTTATATTCTTAAAATCCATGTATGAGTAGCCTATTAAAATCAGCATTTACTAAGGATGAATGCTAACTAAACAACAGAGCTGAATTTCACTTAATTTTTGTTATACAAATATTTTTAGCTTGGCAGTCACACACAAAATGCCAGTCGGTCACGCTAATGAATATACAAAAATAAAATAGTATAAATGATATTTAATTACAACTTTCATCATAAATGTTTGATAAACCCTTCGAAAATTAAATAAACAAAATTAAAATTTTCAGATTCCTACAATTTTAAGAAATATTAACAATTTGACCTAACCTAAAATGAATGGGTTTCACATTGCAGATGAAACTTTGCAAGTAATGCTATAATAAATAGTTTTTTGTTCTGAATTATGATTGCCGGTATGGCATGCATCAGAAAACACCATATATCACAATTTATATATAATGCAGATAACGAAATATCTGTGTTTTGGTAATCGTGAACTACTGGCATTGACCGTGAACTACTGTCATTGACGTCATGAAAAACGTATAATTGGAGTGGGCTCCTTAAAAAAGCTCATAGAGTAATGGATATTGTTTGAGTAAAAATAAACCCAAATACAGTATTCCAAAATTATTTAATGAAAAAGTTTGTTTCATGATATTAACATTCTGTGATCATTTGTGACTATGAACAATACACATTGGTTTGAAATAGCAAATTAATATAAATAAGACAACTACAAGTGTGACAAATCTAAATAATAACGATCACACCGCTATCTGCCAAAACGACGACCGGACCAGACGATATCGGCCATAAATGACGACAGCATCGCGTAATGAAGGCCTTAAATTGACAGTCACACGACGTGATATAGGCTGAAAATGACAATCGTACCGCATAACATCGGCCATAATTGCCAATCGCACCGCATAATTTCGCCCGTAATTGCCGATCGCACCTCATAACATTGGCCATTAACGACGATCGCACTGCGTAATCACGGTCGTAAAAGCACCGCAGATGACCATTTCGAGGAAATAATCCGTTCCGTAATAATCCCGAGGTAAAATAAAACCTGCCCAAAAAGCGGGATTAGTTTTTCTTAATATGCCACATCGTTCCCGTAAACGACTGGCAAATCTGAGCTAAAATCTCAGCTAACAGAAGCTGCATTGTTTAAGTTGGCTGCCTATGTCAGGTTAGGTTTAAGTCCAACAAACATTGTCAGAATATGCAATGCTCTTTACTGTAGACTACAAAGTTGTTGAATTATTGAAGTGAACGCCTGGCAACCTAACTAAGGTAATATGTGTTTCTCATCTGTTTATCAATGTATTTCTCAAAAATGTCTTAATATATCACAAATACAACAACTGTGCTCAACATATATTACAAGCACTGGATTGAGTTTTGGCACCAGTTTTTACATTGTCTCTTTCGCCTCGCACAATTTTCACTTGAGACGTCTTTGTCAAGCTGTACCTTGGGGACGGCCTTTAAACCATACAAAAATAGGTCTCCGATGTATTTTATATTTTTTCTGCTGTTTGTTTTAGAGAACAGACGAACTCCCGTTGTTTATAGTTCCATTATTATGTGAAATTATGAGGTTATGAAGTATTTATTTTTGAGTGAACATTACAACAACAGGCTGAGGACAGTGAACTACTGGCAAATTAGGATAGAATATGCTATTTTTCTTATTGAATAAATTATGATTATGATCTAAAACTATGTTTGGTGGAAAGGCAAGGGGTTAGGTAGTAACAAGAACACATTATTAATTACAGTCTTTTTATTTCACGTTCCTGCCAAAAGGACTCAAAATGTCACAATTTGTGAGATTAAGAATAAGAATAAGATCTTTATTTCTCCAAAATATACAAAACAGTACATAGAGAATGGTCAATGGTCATTTATCAGTTATCATTACAATGACATCTCAGACTTAAACTAACTTAGAGCTAAAGTCAAAGAATTCATTCAACCCATTCAACCCATGCTTTGTCATATAAAAATGTTTTAATTTTCTTTAAAAAACTGTTATTAAAAACCGTGTCCCTATCCAGCATTAAAAATTTGTTCATAACTTTGTGGGCCATGTAGTCGGGAGTCTTTTCAAATTTAGAAGTTGAGTGTGAGGGATAAGTTATGAAATTTTGCCTTGTGTTATAAGAATTAGTGTAATTTTGAAAAAAGTTTCTATTTTTAATGAAGTATTTACATAATTCATAAATATAAAGACAGGGTAAGGTTAATAATTCTAATTCTCGGAATAATTGTTGACAGGGCTCGTCAACCGCAACATGATGCAAAATTCGTATGGCCCTTTTTTGAATTCTAAATACTCTATTGAAATTTTCAGCTGATGTACTTCCCCAAATAACCAATCCATAAGTTAATCTAGATTGAATAGTTGCAAAGTAAACTGTCTTTAAAATACTTTGATTGACCGAATTTGACAATACTTTTAGAGCAAAGCAAGAAGAATTTAATTTTTTGCATAACGTTTCAATGTGGGCAGAAAAGTTTAATTTAGCATCTATTGTTATTCCTAAAAATTTATAAAAAAAGCTTTTGTTTGAAATTGAATTTGGAAGTGGTTCACGAGTCTTAAATTTGATTATTTCAGTTTTGTTTTCATTTAATTTTAATCCATTTTCTTTAAACCAGGTACTTAAATTAAAGATACAGCCAGTTATATTATGATCAAGATCACCCTGACTCCCACCTTGGACTACCACGGTAGTATCATCTGCGTACTGAATGGTATTCGAAAATGTGGAATGAACATTTTTTGGCAAGTCTGCGACATAAATTAAAAAAATAATCGGTCCTAATATTGACCCCTGTGGGCATCCTGTATGGCTGATTTCCCACTTTGAATTGTACGATCCTCTTTGGTCATTAATTCGCACCAACTGAAAACGTTTTTCAAAATAGGATTTTATAATATTAATTGCTGGTCCCCTGATTCCATAATTTTCCAAACAAAATATTTCTGTCAATGGTGTCAAACGCTTTAGATAAATCACAAAATATTGCTGCAGATAAGGTTTTATTATCCATATTTTTAATAACGTACTCGATGAATTTTGAAACAGCGTCTATGGTAGAAAGATTTTGCCTAAAACCAAACTGTTCTTTATTAATTAGTTTGTTTTCAAGATAAGGTAAAAGCCTATTTAAAATTATCCTTTCCAGCAAATTAGAAAAAACTGATAATAATGAGATTGGTCGAAAGTCATCCAAAGTATTGTCTTTATTTTTTTTAATTGGCTTGATAATGGAATATTTAAAAACATCCGGAAATATCCCCAATGTCAAGCACTGGTTAAATATGTTAGCTAAATGGGGGGCAAAAACTTCACCCACTCGCTTAATTAAAAACATTGGAACATCGCCCCACCCGGAGGATCTTTTATTTTTAAGATTCCCTATAGCTGATAGAATCTTATTCGGCAAGACAGGATCTAAGAAAAGTGAACCACTTAAATTACTGCAGTAATTTTGTTACTGTAACTTTTTTAATGATTCACCCATAATGCATAATAAAGTATATAATGATAATCTTATCATTGAATGTGGTTACTGTATGACACCATGTTAAAGGTTTGAATTCCTTTTCGTTGTTCAAGCGTGCTAACTAAATTCAGTGTATATGAAAATTCATGAATTTGTAGGGTGTTTATGTGCGATGTGAAAGGGGATTTGCTGCATCTTCTTTTTTTACATAGAAGGCAGTGTTATTTTAAATGAAGTTACAACGAATATCTATAATTGTAAAATTGAGATCGAAAACGATCAATGTCAATTTTCTGTTGTATAAAACAGCAATCCATTTGATATTCTAGTAACTTGCTTCTGAATCCTACGATGTAAGAATTCAATTTTGTTTTAATACCCACTTTCACCTGCAGAATGTTGATAGTTTCTGACACAGTTGCAGGAAAGAGCATTGGAAATTTGATGAAAAAAATCAACTGTTTCCGACTTACTGTAGACAGCCTCACCCTCACTTCTGCTGGCTGGAGGAAAATCAATCAAGCTGTTGACAACAAAAACAAGAATGGTATAATACAATTTTGAAAACTGTATAATTAAATAAGGCAGGGGGCTTTATTTTATTAACTAAGAGGGAGTAGCCTAAAAAATTGCTTCTTATGCAAAGTTTACTTATATTTTTTAAATTAAAGTGCACTAGACTGCTGCTGACCTAGCTGATATCAAACTGGGGTTAGTTCCGGATTAGTCCAGATTACTGTAAGACCACAAATAAAAACACGTCAAATGCACACGTAAAAAACGTGTTATATTACAGCTAATATTTTGCAAACAAACCAAAATTATATTGAATCATCATAATAATTTTATAAGAATAAATAATAATGTATAAAAATAAAAACTTCCCATTCGTCTTTGAAAAGTTGCTGAAACAAGATTTCATGTGACCTAGATTCACATTACGGTTGGCCTACTCCATTGAAGTAATAAAAAATAAACGGTATCAGGAAACTGACACATACTTTCTCCCTTTTAGCCAAACTTTAATGACAAAAATATTTGTTATTTACTAAATATAGAATATTAAGTATAGATAAATGTACAGAAAATTGTCTAAAATAGTTGTTTTCAGAAATATCCACCCAAATCCCTTTTTGGGAGGCACTATAGAGTCCGTTGCTACACACAGTGGTTTTGAGAGGGGAAATGCCCCCTTGTCCCCCCAGGGTTAAATAGCAACACATTTCGAACATCATCTGTTGGTCAATGCTAACTTGACCTGCATATCAAATTTTAATGAAATTGATCAGTAAATAAGAGAGAAATAGTTATATTTGTATTCCCCATAAGAAAACATTGGACAACGTACTGTGTTTACCGCTAAATGAAAATTTCAATTTTCTCCGTAACTAGCAATCGTAGAATAGTAATTTAAAATACTAATTTATTTAGTTTTTTGAGCTCTTTCTAATGGTGAATAGTAATCTTTTTTAACATTCATGATTTTTTATAAAAAATCCAAAAAATTGAATTTTGGATGTTTTAAGTCCTGTAATTTCTGAACCCGAATTTTTCAAGAAATGCGGGTGGTGTAATTTTGTTGCAAACCTAAAGTTCTACAAACCACGAAAGTTTAATCAAAATCGTTAGAGCCGTTTTTGAGAAATTTGGATTTTTCATGTTTTTTGGCGGTTTTTGGGGGATAATTACCCTTAAAAATCAAAAATCCAAAAAAATGAAAAAAAACGCCTGGAGATATCGTGGATTAGTACCTACATAACAAATTTCATAAAAATCGGCCCATAGGCTCTAGCTCTGTAAACATCCACACAGACACACACACACACACACACACACACACACACACACACACACACACAGACATCACGTAAAAACCACTTTTTTGGGTTCAGGGAGCACCAAAACGAATATTTCCACTAACAACTCAAATTCAAAAATTTTTACGAAAACAATACTTTCTCCATATACTATGTATAGGGGGAGAAAGTAATTAAAGTAAATTTTCTTCTACTTTTTTGCCTGGGACGACATTTTTAAAACTTTCTCGTGGAGCCTCTTACAGTATTACTCACAGATACATCATTTTCTTCTGGCCCGCTTACCAGAAGTCTTGCAAAGGCATCTGTAACAGCTTCATAGCTGTATGTAGACCAGATGCTTCTTCTTTCCGACTCGTCACATCTTTGATTATTGACATCCGTCCAAATTTAAAGGTTTTTTCCTTGTTGGTTCGCATCTTGTATTGTCAGGCATTTGCTTTTGCATAGAAGTTTTTCAACTATTGTATTTTGCACTTCAGTAAGTTTACAATCAGCATTCTCTTCACCGTCATGAACACCGAGTGGCATTTAATTTCTTTATTTTTTCCATTAACCATGTTCTTTATTTGTGTTGTTTGCTCCAACAATGTCTGAAAGAGATAAAGAGATTTGTTTAGTCCTAAACAAATTTCTCTCCATGCTTTTTTTCCTTTGCTTTATTTTTAAGATTTTTAATTCAATATTTTTACATATTAATGCGGGATCCCTTATTTCAAATACTAACCCATTGATTTGTTTCATGTTACCAGGTGACATGGTGCCTCCGCCGGGAGCCACTTACTTTGTGGAGTGCCACTTTGTAGAAGACACGCCCCGGTCCCAGGCCCAGCAGTGGAAGGCTTCTCCCCTCAGGTTCTGCTCCCGTAGACAGATAGAAGATGGTAACTATCGATTCAATAGTCGATTTCAAGAATTTTTAGGAATAAGGAATTTTCTATTATTGATTACTTCTTTGATCAAATAATAAACCACTTTCATTGCATAATAAACCAAGCAACTGGTTTTGCATGGTTGTTTGGGGGGGAATTAGAATGGTGTTGGTTAAATTTTGTCAAGCTTGGAGTGTTGGGGAGGGTGAGGAGACAGACAGACCATGGGCTGTTAGGTAGACAGAGTGGGGTGAGGGAGAGGGGATGAGGAGGGATTTAGATTCCTTTTCTGCTGGTTTGTCATTGTCCGAGTGATGCGGTCCGAAAGTATTAAAGACTGAGTTTGAGCTTTGCGGTCAGTAAGTTTGGATTCCTTGGTCTTCCTTGAGAGGTGGTCTCCGTAATTTTTACATGAAAGCAGATATAAAAAATATGTTAGAGAGAACATGGTTCTTTAGTGGTTTTTAATTTTACCTGCACCAAAGAACAGAAGAAAGGGCTGGGGTGGGGTGAAACTGTGGAAGGGATTTGTTTTGAGACGGAATGAAATAATAGTTACCTGCTTCAGTTAAAGTAGTAGTGCAGGTTACAGGTTAGACATAAGCTCTTAGGGAGGTAATGGAGCCAAATACGGTGTGGGGTTTCGGGCGATGGGTTGACATATGGCAACTTCCATGTTCCTCTGCCAAGTGGCATAGGAATCCTCTACACCAGTAAATCTAAAAAATAATCAAATTTACTATAATTGTATTTCGTTGTTTCTATGGCATTAAGTTAATTTATTGTGTGACTTAAGATAGTTTGACAACTTTGAACATAATCCGCGGCTATGACTTATTTATGTTCACAACATTTTATTCATGTAGCAAAATAAAAACTAAAAAAATTTCTGTGATTTACTATAGGCCTACTGTTTTGTAACAAACCGGCTTTGTAGGTTGATATTGCTTAAATTTATTTCATAGTTATCTTAATAAATTACGGGGTGTAAAAATATGTGTAAGAACACTTAAAAATATATATCCCATTGGGCCTGATGATGTGACCAGTGTGATTGGTCGAAATCGATAGCCTTGTACCATCTTTTATATATGTTTACCGTCTAATAAGTGTAAATGTATTTTTACATGTCTTTTAATACATCTCGTAAGTAATAACAACACGAACCGTACTATGCTAATCAAGAAGTTACATAATATGTAAATAACTGATACATTCACGTCTCATTTGACTGTCTCTCACCACCATCATGTTACAAGGGTGTATTTTGGTCACAGTTCATTTAGCTGTACCCTTCACTATTGTTTATCTTGTGTTACAGTGGTGTACTTTGGTCAGAGTTCAGCCCACCCTCTGAAGCCGCCTCACTCAGTAAATGAGCTGGAGAATGTTAACTGTCTGGTGTGTTGGCGACACTTGCATCAGCGAGTTCCCGCACTGCTGGGCACATTCAGGTTGGCGCCCCTCGTCCAAGGATTGGAGACAGAGGACACTCTGCCTGTCATCTCTGACAACGTCACCGTCGTCGGCCACATCAAGCTCAGACTGCAGCTAGGCAAGGATAAACTGTACTTCGGGAACGCCCTTTTAGGTAAGTTTGTTTATTTTTGTGTGCAGTTTTGTTTACAGCATTAGGTAGAGATAGTAATTGGAAATTAATTTAGTTTTATTACAGCCTGGAGAATTTAAATCAAATGTTATTTTATTTCCGGAGTGATGACTTGGTGTGTAAAATTGAATAGGGAGGATAGTGATGTACAATTCCTGGAAATTTAAATGTACAGGAATATTTCCAGAGAGTGCTCCTGGGAATGATCTCAACTTTAATAAATTTTCAGCTATATCAATTTTTACGTATAAAATTCTAGGCTTTAGGGGCATAAAGTCAGTACGTACTGAATGAGTTGAAAGCGTGTTTGGTTCTGTAAGTTTCTAAAATTACGGCAAAGATTTTTATGAGACCAACAAATTAATATAATGTTAACATACAATCTAATATTTAAAATTTAATTTAAATATTTATAACGAAATCACATATCTATATTATAACATTTTTGTATTGGTAATCTAAATTATTTGTTAGTTTTTATTTTAGGAATAGGGCATTAATTTCATCAAACATTCAATATTATTTATTTAAATATTTAGCCTTCATATCAAATTCTGTTCAACTGTGCTGACTGATTTATTTGATTTCAAAAATTGTTAAATTTTGTTGTACTTGTATATAGGCCTATAAGTTATTTTTGTTTTCAGAAGACTCTCCAAGAAATTTCCAAATCGAAAAGAAAACTCCAATCGACAGTGAAAGCGACAAAACTCCTCGGTCTAAAGAGGTTCCTCCGCTTAATGTCAAAGATTTGGAAAATAAAAATTTACAAGCTGTAGGCATTACAAACAAAGATCCTAGGGCTACTTCAACAGTGAGAAGCCAAAAGGAGAGCTACAATATCGCTCCGTTGCCTAACTATGTGGACATCCCACTGTGCACCAACTGCGGCCAGAACATGATACTGACCAATGTACAGACCTCCTCAGACTCCTCCTTGTGTGTGAGCTGCTCGAGTTTACTGGGGCACCATCATAGCCTGGTTGAGCCCAACTTCAAAATCAGTATTCCCAAAAATTTTGCCTCCAAAGAAAGACGCCATCACGAGTTTTTACTGGGTATTGACACTGTGAAAGGGTTCCCGTTGTTCGCCAAAGTTGAAGAAGAACTTAGCTGCTATGTGGACTACAAGTTTCCCCAGATTTCATCTGGGTTAAAAGGTAATTTTGTCGTTTTTTTTGCGGATTTCCTTATTGTAAATTTTTAAATGTTTAATGTTTCTATGTGTCAGTATACAAGTTTGTGTTTAGTGTTGAAATGTTTTCAAACTCAAGACAATGACAGTATTTATTCTGTGATACAGCAAGATTTGATAATGGGACAAAACTAGTCCCGAAACTAGTAATCTTATAAACTAGCAGATTGATGACGACAAGGTATGTAACCTTATTTTTTAAGTCATACAATCAATCCAGGAGGCAAATAGCATGAATAAATTGTTGATATTATTCATAAAATACGCCTATTCCGAATTCCCGCTAAACTGAACAGGGTTCGGTTCCAATTAGTTTGTAATTGCAAGACTCAACTGTATTATGAAGGTTTTAACCCTTTTTTGAACAACTTTTGTATTTCAATATTTTGGTTGAATTTTGTTACTGCTTCCTTGTGGTTTAGAATTAGCCTAGTGCTACTGTATTTTATAAAGCAGGTGAAAAGTTACATTCACATAACGAAACTGTAAAAACGTATACTCATTCTCTTTTCAGGTTAATTTGCAGGATGATCAAATTTATCAACAAAAGTTGATTGTAAGCCTTGCTCTATTGTCTGCAAATTTCTTATATTTCACATTCTTATTTATATTTTATCATTATCAAAAAAGTGTAAAGATTAGTCGAGGGTTACCACTTATAAAAGTGATATTTTATTGGCTTACTACCAAAAGCGTAATTTCTGTATTTTGATTGGAGGGGTAAACATGGTTGTGATCATGATTACTGTGACTTCATATACAGGGTGTTTCAAAAAGAATCATCCGATTTAGAAAAATCATAGCTATTCATCTGTGAATCCGATGTGCTCGAACAATGTACTGTTAGAAAGAGGAAGCTCTGGAGTTTAACGTCGTTTCCGCCAGGTAGCAGTAGCGCGCTTCTGTCAACGCCCAGCTCAGTAGTTGTCAAAATGGCGTCTGCACAACAGAAAGCGTTTTGTGTTATACGGTTTGCTAGATGCGAGTCTGTGATTTCCGTGCAACGTGAATTTCGTACCACATATGGTGTTGATCCTCCTACAGCCCAGAGCATAAGAAGATGGTATAAGCAATTTAGTGATACAGGCTGTCTCTGTAAAGGCAAATCATCAGGTCGTCCCCGTGTGTCCAATGAAGACGTGGAGCGCATCCGCCAGAGTTTCACCCGTAGCCCGCAAAAATCCACTCGCCGTGCTGGTAGGGAACTTAACATTCCTTCGACATCTGTATGGCGTGTTTTGCGCCGCCGTTTGCGTTTTAAACCGTACAGGATTCAATTACTACAAGCTTTGCATGAAGGTGACAAAGTACGACGTGTTCAGTTTTGTGAGTTTATCCAAAGCCAGATGGCAGTAGATGATGAGGAAAATGATGATCGAGATTTGGTATCACGCATAGTGTTTAGTGACGAGGCAACTTTCCATTTGAGTGGAAAAGTTAACCGCCACAATGTGAGAATATGGGGGACCGAGCAACCACACCAAATTGTACAGCATGAGCGAGATTCCCCAAAAGTTAATGTTTTTTGTGCAATCTCACGGAATAAAGTGTATGGTCCCTTTTTCTTTGCTGAGAACACTGTTACGGGAATAACATATCTCGATATGTTAGAAAACTATCTCTTCCCTCAATTGGAAACAGATTCTGATGACTTCATATACCAACAGTACGGTGCCCCACCACACTGGAATCTTCATGTGAGAGAGTTTTTAAATGGTAGGCTTCCTCAAAGATGGATCGGCCGTACTGGACCTAATGATTCCGCGTTAAGTCACTGGCCTCCAAGGTCACCGGACCTTACTGTTTGTGATTTCTTTTTGTGGGGGTTTGTAAAAGACAATGTTTATATCCCTCCCCTTCCAACAACATTGGTTGAACTGAAGAACCGCATTAGAGCAGCCATCGAATCCATCACTCAAGATATGCTAGCTAAGGTGTGGGACGAATTTGAATATCGTATAGACATATGCTGTGCATCTAAAGGGGGCCATATTGAGCACCTGTAAATGGTATGTAAAAAAACTTTATTAGTTGTCCTTTAATATGAAATTAACCTCATGTCCATATGATCATTAGTTTTGAAATTATAAACCTTTAAAATCAGATGATTATTTTTGAAACACCCTGATAACAGTCATTTCTCCAAATTATTGGGGGGGGAACTGTTACGCCTCTGCTTACTACTGCAACTTTGTGACCAATCCTGACCTCGCACAGTATCAGTTTCCATTTCTCAACCGCACTACAGTATTGTGCTCACCTGTCACAGCTGAGATGTGCTCGGAGACGACCAGCCGAGTGGTGGCTGTGGAGTCGCAACCCTGCCTGGCCTCGGTCCACCGCCACTCTCTGGAGCTGCCCGTTGTGCTGCCGCTCTCCCCACTCCTGGCGGCCTGTAGCTCCGGCGTCACGCTGCGACTGTGGCTGCGCTACTACAAGCCGACCCCGCGCGACCACATGGTGGCCATGGTATGTGTCTCGCATGTATTTGTTGTTTGTAATGTTTGTGGTTTGAATTCTACCTAAGGATGGAAGCATTTCAAGACTTATGTCCTTAGGTAGTAGCCTATTCAAATCACAGTAAGTGTGTCGTAAAAAGAAATCAAATTGAACATGTAAAGAAATGCTTATTTGTAAATTTGATCAAATGTTCTTAATTTTAATGCAGGCCTGTGCTTTAAATGTGACTTAAGTAAATTTTTAATAGATTGAAATGTACCCATATGAAATTTTAAAATGTTATTTTGAGAAATCAAACTTCAAAATGTATTTGAAATACCAATATGTAAATGCTAGTTAACAATTGAAACGTATTTCAGTTTGAATCAGCCTAAATTATTAAAACACACAAATAAATGTACAGGCATTGATTGGTTACAAATAAATATATGTAAATCCAAATTGTAAATTTTATCAGGCCTAGCTTAAATGTGGGTGATTGTTTAATGAAGTCTAATTCAAATGGTAAGATATGTTTAGGCCTTGAGTGCTTTCACTATAATTGTAGAAATGTGAATATTCTACGGAAATTATGATAATTTTAATATACTCTTTTATAAATGTAAATTTTGAAATGTATGAAATGTCAATCAGTAAGTGTTACCACATTTAATGTGTATCAGTTTTCGTGAGCCTCATTGTAAATGAATGGAACAGAAATTTACAGGCCGAGACAAAGTCTGTTGCAATGATTGTGCTTGTGCTGAAGGACCAATAATTTTTTTATATCTTGAGAGTGGCCATAACTATAATCATAAGTTATATTTGTTTGTTTGTCAACAATTTGCAAAACAGCTGTGAATTCAACCATTGGACCGATCCACAAGTTAATCCTGATTAGTCCAACTGAACTTTACCTGAGAATGTTTTGTTTTATATTCCAGAAGTGTGTGAAGGCATTATCATGGTAGTCAGATATGTTTTAGCTGTAGTTATTAGATCCAAGCTCATCGAAGTTGCAACAGTTTACTGTCTGCCTAGTTAGTATTAGAACAGTTTCTAAATAAAAGCAATATAAAAACAATTTATTTTTACAGGCTCTGTTGCCGATGGATGAGTTATGCATGATGGAGTTGGAGTTTGACGAGAGACATCAGGAGATCGCCATCACCAAAGTGTTGGAGCTGCCGCTAGCATTGGTGCCGTCGTCCGTCACAGCACCTTACCACAAGTGTCCATCCGCGGGCACCGTCAGGGTCTCTGTCACCTACTCCAACTTCATAGCTCCTCCACCTAAACAGCCCGCCAACCCAGCAGATCAATCCAGGAACATCCACAAGGAACAAAACTTGAAGGCTTCAACAAAAGATGACCATCGGGAAATGGAGCAAAGTTCGTTTAAACAGCACGAACTGAAGCCCATTAGTGTATTACTGGATAGAATATCTGCTCATAATGATAATCCCGTTCTTAACAAAGATAATCTTAAAGCAGAGAAAAATAGATTTTGGACTGGGCCTTTTGGAAAAGAAAATGTTGAAAAGAGTGCCTATGTGTCGAAAACGCAAGAGCCTTTAAGCAAACCAGAAGATCCTGCTTTTAAAAATCACCAACCTTTAAACAACATTTCAGCATCAGAATCGATAAACAGAATTGACCCTACAAGAGAAAGCAATTGTCTTGGATCTTCTCGGCCTGTTATGAAGGAAGATTTGGATATACTTGCAGAAAGTATCGAACATAGGTTTAACCGACTTCAGAGTGATTTATTGAAGGAGAAACAAAGAGGTCTTGCAGAAATGAATAGTATTGTTACCGATTCGAAGAAGTTAAATAGTTCTGTGAACGGTGAACTTGATGATGATTTTTTATCATTTCACTCCCCATTAAGTTCAAATAGTTCAATGGAAAGTTTACCTTTTGTTCTAGGACCTCCTGCTGACTTTAAAGACATTCAAAACACTGTGGCCTGTTCCAAGGGCAAAGTATTTTCTGAGTCGACGAGTGACAAAAGTGTCTCAGATACCATTGCTGGATTTTTTAAAGAAGAAAAAGACGTTGCTAATTATGGTTCTAACGATTCGATTGACAAAAATGATCACAAGCCTGAAAATATAAAACCAAAGACCTTTAAGGCAATGATTAAAATTGACCGAGCAGTTAATTTGAAAGCTGTGAAATCCCCATCTAATGGCAAAAAGGGCAAAGTTCCTCCAAGCAGTTGGGTTTCTTTTGGGATCGCTAATTGTTGTGAACATAACTGCGGAACTAACGGAATAGTCTGCGCTGGGCCAAGATTCACCACCCCAGTCATCAGAAGAAATCATAATCCCATTTGGAACCTATCCTGGGATATAGATCTTCCTATAGAATATTTACAACAGGTTAGCTGCATCGATTTTATTTAGTTTGTTCTATGTTGATTGTTTTTGATTTTTAGTAAGAGCTTATTTTATTTTGTTATTATTTTTTTAGCTTTGATAGTATAGATATGTTTAACAAATTAGTCGTATTAGTAAGTGTCTTGTCAACAAAGAAATCAGTTACCACACATTGCTTTCATGGTCTAAGTTTTGGATACAAATGACAAACATTCATGGTAAATAATATCCGGTAAATTTTTCTTCTGTAGGATATTATCTTCCTTTTTCTCATGAACAAAAAATTATGTCAAGAATGAAACTAGCAGTTTCTGCAAGCAATCCTGTTATTTATTTATTTAGTACTAGTTGGCCCGACAGACGTTGTCCTGTCCTAATGTCTTTGAATTTGTTTGATGTCAAATACTCATTCACTTTGAAGATGAGCTCGTTCGCTTCGCTCACTCGCCTATCGAAAAAAGAGTTTGAATTGCCATTCAAGTAGTATTTTTATTTCCATCATGAGAGTTGCCATTCAAGTAGTTTTTAGCGAATTTCCCCTAAAGGGAAGAAGCTATTACCGTAGTCGGCATGGTAAGACCTAGGCCCGGGACCATGATAACTTTTCGTTTTGAGGTCCCCAGACCCCAAAAACACCATTCGTTCGAAACTATATATATGTATATATATATATATATATATATATATATATATATATATATATATATATGTGTGTGTCCGTGAGCACGATAACTCTCGGAAAAATTTTCCGATTTTGATGAAATTTGGTATAAACGTGTAAAGCAACATTTATGACTTTAAGTTCGAAAACGAGCCAGATTGCTCTATCCAAAGCGGTATTTTGGGGGGGTTTTGTACCCCAAAAATGGGGTTTTTGAATTTTTTACATATAATTTTGGAAATAGTCAAATTTTAGTTTTTCCCATTGGATTCAGCTTAAAAAAACACACAATTTGGTATTTTGATCATTTCTCTACGTCAATTGGTTACCGAGATATTGAAAGTGCTAAACACAGTACGTTGTCTAATGTTATTCTTATGGAGGAAAATAAAAATTTTATATCTCGCTTATTTATGAACATATACTGACGAAACTTGGTATATGGCTTCATCTGGTTGTGAACCATTGATATTTGCTCAAAAAAACAATTTTTTGCCAAAGGCTCCCGTAGCAGCAAACCTGCGCACTCAGCCCCATGTTAATCTTATGGAGAATAAGTAACGTGTTATCTCCCTTAATTATGAAAATAAATTAATGACATTTGGTATGTGACTTCACCTAGTTGAGTCATATTGATATTAGCATAAAACCCATTTTTTGTGTTCCTTGCTGCAGCAAACCTGCATACTCTGCCGCCATGTTATTCTTATGGAGAATAATTAAAATGTCATAAATTGTTTATTTATGAATGTATATTGATGAAACTTGTAGCTTTATGTGGTATTAAGATAAATATATATGTATTGGAAATTCGCTAAGTACGCAGGTTGGCTGCTACGGGGGTATTTTTTTATTTCCATAATGAACATAGGGTATGTTTATGCCTTTCAAGTATGTTTGAAACAGCTGTTTGGTGTAAATAACTGAACTTTGATCAATTAATGGGAACTTTGAAGGCCAGTGGGACAGAGCCCTTAGGTTGGATTAAACATTTTCTTTTATAAGAACCTTGCCCTGACATTAACGAACACAACAACAAAATAATTATTCAATTTGGTGCACTCATTTGCTCAAGTGATGGCGTGACCAAGGGAAATAGGGATTCATTTTTATAAATTACGATTTTTTTAATGCAGTGCTTACTTTTAAATTCAATTACGGGATGTAATTAAAAGTGTCTTAAAACACTTAAAATATGTTTACACTTACACTGTATTTGCTTAATAGATGGAACAAGGCTACAGATCTTTTTTGATTGATCATAGCGATCATCATCAAACATCGCCACTCTATCATCGTCATTTTTCTGCATTTTCTGCTATTGCATCAATACTGTATTTACATTGTAAATTTAATTTTTTAAGGCGTTGTTAATTACGTCCCGCTATTATATCAACAATAACGCACCATGCTAATCATAAAGTTCTTTACTTAGGTTAAATATAATTACCAAAAGCAACTTAAACATTTTAAAAATAACTAGGCCCAGTTACACCAGGAAGATTTATTGAGAGTGAAAAATATTTGTTTTTTCCCTGTGGAGAAACTGATGAACTTTTACGATTAACATCCACATTTTTATTTAACCACCAGACAAAATAAAATCAATGTCTACCATAGATAAGCACTGAAACTTGACAATGGGGTGAATCCCAGAGGGAACTTTGTACTTTTCTGAATTTTGATATAGGTCCTAATGAACATTTTGATATGTTGGGGATTTTTCATGGCAATAACACCTTCAAATTCGGCACAGCAGACTTCTTATGTGATTAATTGTCTTCCAAAATTAGCGTTTAAAATTAAGATGAAGTATTGCTTATCGGGGATTGCTTTTGAATTGGTTTTAGTAATATTTTATAGAGTGGGATATTTTAAAACATGCATATCATTTTTTTGGAAAGACAATATAAGGTATTAGGACTCCTAACTCCTAGAACAACATTCTAGAATTAACCTTGTTTAATAAACTGTAGAAATTCCATAGCAAACTAATAGGGGTCTGCGGTCCAGACTTTTTAAGTTTGGTCGGGTTTTAAATTCTAGTGTTCGGGTTTTGGGCCAAAATCGGGTCGGGTCAGATATAATGGGTCTAATAATCATTTTTATGAAGTCATTCTTGGTGATGCTCATAACTATTGAAACTGACAGTTTCAAACTGTTGACATTCTTTCCTATCGGCACAAAATACTTTTTTAAAATCCCGAATCTTGACTTATAAAATAAGTATTTTATTGTGTTCTGACTTTCCTCAAATTGTAACAAATATAACCTTTCTGATGACTCACCTGCTGATAATGAAGCAGGAGATCAAAGAAGTAGGCCTATTCTTTTGCCGCTCATAATTGGAAACTGAACGACAAAAAGAACAATGCCCAAAAAAAAAAATTGAATAAAAGAACAAGACCAAAATTTGAACAATATCTGATTTTATTTATACATTATATAAAATACTAAAATATATTTTTAATCAGTTAGAGAATACATAATATTTAATGTAACTGAACTACCTCTGGATAAATAGTCTAACTTTTGATTTCGTTTTTGGTACGGTTGCGTGGGTTTGTTTTGTTGTCAGATGACTGGCTAGTTGGAATTGCTCTGCTGTCTGCTGTATCATTGATCTTTAACATTGTGAACATTTTTAAATACTTCGTGAATGTTGTTTTTCATTCAATTTAATGTTAGCCTTTTTAATTCTGATATGAACATTTTGTTTCATCTGCTATAATAGATATAACATGAGAGTGTTTCATTGAAAATTAATGATTATTCTTTATTTGGCCCGAACAAATGTTTGACCCGACCCGATCTCTCAAGCTTTTCCCTGGCCTGGCTGGCCCGACTCGAAAAATGCAGGGACCCGCAGACCCCTACAAACTAATTAGTAATCTGTAGTTGATAAAAGGTTATAAAACTAGCTCAAAGTTCAGTGGGTCACTTTGAAGGTAATAAAAAGCTCTCTAATACTTGTAGCAATAGTTTATTTACATGAGTACCTCGGTTGCAGGAGGAGAAGCGGTTAGTGTTTTGCGTGTTTGAAGAACAGCTGGGAGTGTGCGTGGGTCAGGCGACGGCCTCCGTGGCCATTCTGCGGTCGGGGCTGCCGTGCCTCTCCACCTGGCTCAGCATTGACGACTCGCAGGGCTCCTGCAGGGGCCAGCTCAAGGTTAGCACTAGTGATGTGTCAAAACCAAAACTCGAATCTCAAAACCACCAAAACTTTGGAAAAGTTTCGGTTTCAAGATTCGATCGGCGAGTTTCGAGAATCAAAACTCAAAACTGCCGAGATTTTTTGTGTCATTGTTGTTTTTTTAACAGAAATCACGACCAAGTGTTGATTAATAATGTGAAGGTCAAAAGCCTACTGTCATCGGTCGTCTACCTTCACCTTTTGTGGATTATTGATTTGTGAATGAACAACTCTAACCAAAGTTTATAATTAAGCTACAAATAATTGGTTCACTAGTAGTTCTGAAACTAATATTTTTCTAGGATACTTCGAGAATGGCAGTAAGTTAACTGGTTTATTTGGAGTAACTGGATTTTTTTTCATAACCAAAACCAGGCAAGTAAATAGGATTTTGGAATTTGACTTTTGAGTTTCGAGATTCGAGATTCGATTTTTTAAGTTTTGGTTTCGGTTTCGAGATTTTAAATTTCTGGTTTTGACCATCACTAGTTAGCACGCTAGTATTTACTTCTTTATTGGAATCAGTTGTAGTTGCCGTAATATTACAAGGTTCACACTTTCTGGAAAGTCAAGGAATTTGAAATAATTTAGGGAGAAAGTTGGAAAAAATGCCGAAAACCAGGGAAAATGCTTGATATTTTAGGCAAGTTGGGGAAAGTTTTTAGTTTAGTTGTAAACGCAAAGCAATTCTATTTTAAAATCAAAACTCACTGGATTTTTCTTAAATTGTTTTTATGGTGCAACGAAGAGCAAGTGAAAAAGGTAAGGCATTGTATTTTGGACAATAAAAAACTGTTAACATTAAAATAGTATAATAAGCAGATGAGCGTTGGACGACCGTGGAGAAGGTGAAGATAAAAAAACATTTTGTTAAATATCACTTATTGGAAATAAAGTGTGCATTCTGAGTCGAGAGTCAGGGAAAATTTACTTTTTTGGTTAGGGAATGTCAGGGAAATAACTTTTTTGGTCAAGGAAAGACAAGAATATCATTAACCAATAAAAGTGTAAACTATGTATTAATTTATGGGTAAGACTGTATTAAATGAAAATTATATACTTACTAGTGGACCTTATAGTATTACATTATATCTCATTCATCATTAATATTAATTTCCCTGTAATTTTGTCAGTTTTCCCCTACATAAATGTCATTATTCTCCATAACATAATCATAATTACTATCATACCTTAGTTCATGCTGAATAATTCATATTTTATATATTTGCCCTAATAATGTTTGTCCTTACCCCATAATAATGTGTGTTGCCTTTCATTTAATATGTTCCCCTTTTTATTATGTGTTATTTTGTGTTAATTAATTTGTTATTTTATGTTATTTAATTTAATTTGTTGAATATTAAATAATTGCCCCCTCACCCTGCAGAAAATTATCTGCCCTTGCCTTACAATATAATATATAGTTATTTATGCCAATGTTCACCATATTTACCTTGTACCAATTGATAATTAACCATTTTCCCCAGTTTATTCATAATTTAATACTTTAAGTGATTCTAGAATAATTTAACCTTAGCCTACTTTAGATATATAATATTTGTAAGAAAATTGCAATATAATAATATTTTGCATAGTACTACTTTCAAAATTAGTCCTTAGAAAATCAAAATTACTGTGTCAAGTGTTTTACAACATGTGATTTCTCCACCTGTACTACTCAACAATAGAACTATGATCTTCAAGACCTCCAACCCTGTCCTCCTTCTTGTTGCTGCCTACCTCCAAATGTGTTAACGTCATTTTTTTATAGGACAAGTCCTATTAATTAATTTCCCAAGTATGTGCCTAAAAGGAGGGACTTTCACTGCCCAAAAGAGTACATAGTTAAATTCAACCCCATTTGCCTAAATTCCCTTAATTTATAATACTCTGGGGGAAAACTTTGATTCCTGTATGGTAACCATCATCCATTTTGATTTACTAATTAGAAACATTTTTAAAGAGATATCATGAACAATTTCTGAACAAGCCTAATGTTCAAATAATTTAAATCAAAGTAAATTAAGAAATAATTAATTGAAATTGAACTTTTATTCCAAATTGAATATTAAACACTATTATTCCAAATTTAATATCAAACATTATTTAACAATTTATAAATTCAGTGAAAACCATTTGGCATCTTTCTTTGGACTTTTTCAAATGCATTGTTGCATTTAGTAAACAAACTATCACGTTAAATTAATTTCATCTCTTCAAAATAATATATCATTCGAGCCGGCACGACATCCCTCCCTGAGAATAAAAGAGTATTTAAGAAATAAGAATAAAGTATTAGACATGAACTGTTAAAAAGGCATTTACCAAAAACATATAGGCCTAGATTACCTAGACAACTTTTGAAGATTCCCATATTGTATAATTGTTGTTAGACCCAGTCAAACTCATTTGCTATCATTCCTTTTGTAATTCAAATAATAAATTATATATTGTGAACCTATTATAGTATTACATGTCATCCATTCATTATTTAGTGATAATTTTCCTATTATGTGTTATTTTATGTTTAATCCCTTACCAATGTGTTAATTAATTTCCCATAAATGTGTTATTCGTATTAATTGCCCTATGTTCACGCCCAATAATAATCATCCTTATCACCACTCCTCAGAAAATCATTCCCCTCTATATATTTAATGTTTATTTATCTGTGCAATTGTAAAATAATATGTATTTCATTAGTTAATCACCAATAATTATTCACAGCCTATCCACATCTAATAGCCTACTCACTTAATTTAATATGCTTGCCAATAATAATATTTTAGATATAATTTATGTGAGAGGATTGCAATAGAATTAAAATTTAATATAATATACTCTTCAAAAATAGTCCTTAAGGAATCTAAATTACAGTGACCAGTGTTAACATATGTGTGTACCATGTGCTTTCAACAATGGACCATGCTTCCAGACCTCATCTCTGCTAGATCCTCCTTCTTGTTCCAGATGCCATAGTGTGTTAAGACCTAAAATTTGTGCAGGACATTGCTCCTATTTAAATTCACCCAGTATGGCCTAAGTTTTGAATTGCTTGGTGCTCATTTATTAGGGACTCATTGCTCAGTATAATACCATTTTAAATTCACTCCCTTTTTCTTTGTTTTATCCCCAAAATTGGTATTGAGCGAAGAACATTGTAAGCTGATTGGTAAACCACTTCCATTGTGTATTCTATTAGGGACTTGAAAGAATACAGACATTTAATAGAACAAGTCTAATGTTCTGAAATATTTAAACATCAAGAGTATATTATTAACCATTAAACTATATTTTCTAAATTTAATTTGAGTATCTTAATCATCAGTAAATTCAGTGAAAACCATTGGACTTTCCTTTTGGACAACACCAAAATTTATCATTGTTGCAATTTGTAAACAACATAAGCCTAATTGGACTAAATATTCTTTCATCTATAATTTAAACGTTATTCAAGTCAGCACGATACTTCCCCCCTGAGATAAAGAGCCCTCGTTTATAAAAGAACCCCATTTAGAATCAAAACATGAACATTTTAGTCTTAAGCCTACATGTATTATTGCCATCCATCTTCTAGCCTAGGCCATTCACTGTAACTGTTCCCCTGAATTGTAGATTATTTGTGAATCCCTTTGATTGATAACTTTTTAAAACATAATTGTTATTACTAGATAAATAAATATTATATTGTTCCTCTGTACTTTGTATTTCATTTAAATAGTTCAAAGATATTTTAGAAAATTGTACACCTACCTTCTGTTGATATCCAGATTAATTACAAAACACATTCTACTCACTACAATAAACCAAAGAAAACCATAGGTAGAAATATATTTATTGATAAGTCAAGTAAGAGCATTTGTGAGCTATATTTAAATAGCCTAGTGAATTTTGTAGGTAGGAACACTCATTATTGTGAAGACAAGCTAGGCTCAGCACATGGTAGCCGTTGCCCACAGACCAGATAGCGTCACTTTTATATCCACATTCCCCGATCACATCCGAGCAAATAATTAATTAAGAGTTAGTAAATTAGAATAATAAGTATTAAGAGAAAATCATAAGAATTTGGCGACCCAACGTACTGGCTTGAATAACGAGTGATAAATATTGCAGTCCTTAACTAGAATAAGCCTAGAATAAGATTGTCATATTTAATATTAATTTCCCGTAATTGTTCCCCTCCCCACCAATAATAACTGTGTATAACAATACCGCATATTTAATAATCTCGCACGTTATGACTAAAACGAACTCACAATGGCCGAAAATAAGTATAATTTACGAAAAACACGCAACTACCCGGTACCAGACGCCAACTCGAGCAACGACGAAACGAACAGCCGCCATGTTGGACAAAACCAAGAAGAAGCATTCAAAACCACCGACCGCCAAACGTACACAGACCCCAACAACCAATCAGAGAGCACCAATCTCACAGCCTCGACGCAAGATTTCTCCCTCAGTCTGCCCGTAGACGATAAAACTACTTATTCGTCATCTGAGCGAAGTAATTCCAGTCGACCGACCCGAGCGCTGACGGACATGCCCGAAGTTTCCCGAACCGTATTCATTGATTCGAATGAACGAGAGGGTACCGGCAATCCATTCACTGAGTCGGCGCCTATCCATTCATTGTGTCCTATGACAGACACGCACACGGACGATATGATTAGCGAATTGAATACTGTAAACCCGATTACACCAACACCCGCAATTGACATGAACATGTTAGTTACCCTCATGACCAATTTTGGCAATAAAATCGAACAAACTAATACGAAAATTGAACAAACTAGTGCTAAGATCGAACAAACCAGTATTGATTTAAATAATAAATTCGAACAAACCAGTGCTAAAATTAAATCTGAAATACAAGAAACTAAATCTGAAATACGAGAAACTAAATCTGAAATCCAAACGATCCATGCGGACTTTCAACAACAAATCAATCAAACAAAAGCTGAACTAACCAAAATCTTCAACGATAAAACCAATGAAACCCAGCAAGAAATTCAAGCCTGTAGAAACGCTTTTGAATCACAAATGCAAGAAACTAGGGAAAACTAAATTGAAATTAGACTAGAAATCAACGCTATTAAACTGACACAAAATACACAAGCCGAAGAAACCGCTAAACTAAATGATAAACTCATGCTCAGAATCGAAAACTCCCAGACTCAAATGAGACAGTTTGTAATAGACAGCATTTCACAACAACAAATCGCTTCGGAACTCGAAAACAAACAATGCCAGGAAAATATCATGTCTACTGTCAAATCTCAACTTGAAGAACATAAGCAAAATTTTGATCAGAAAATAGAAGAATTAACAACCAAAACACAACTTGATAATGAGCGTAACTCTAAAACAAACTTAACGGCACTACAAAATGAAGTCATACCCAAAATTACACTGCAGACGAAATTAATTGAAGCACAACAACTCGAAATTCAAACCTTGAACCAAAACCTAAATAAGTGTGAAGCCAAAATGACCAACCTGAAACAATCCAATCAACTAAGCGGAATGACAGGACAAATTAAAGTAATCTGCAATGGTAGCGAAGCTAATGACCGACTAATGCCAAAATTTAATGGACGTAGCGGCAACCCAAATGAGTACCTATACAAACTAAGACGATACTATGAACGAGGCATCGAACGAAACCAATATTGCGATTCGACCGAATATTTAAAAGACCTGTTAGAAACATCATTTGAAGGACCTGCATCCCGATGGTTACAACTAATAAAAACTGAGATCACCGATTGGGAACGATTTGCGAAAGAATTTGAATTAAAATATTGGAGTCAGGCAGTCCAACGCGGAATCAAAGCTAAGATCGAGTCTGAGAAATATAGATCTAACGGGACGTTGAGCCGAACGGAATACTTAACAGAACGAGTATTGTTACTACAGTCTATGACGCCTAGTTTGAGTGAGGAGGAGATTGTTACCCTCATGGCAGAACGATTTGACTCAATAATACAAGATAGTATTAGTGTCCAAAACATCACCACGATCCGAGCGATGGAGAGATTATTACAAAAGGAAGACATCAAGGACGGACCAAAGAAAGCTAAGAGTCACAATAATCAACAAAGCAGCAGACCAGCCAGCCCGACTACCCAAAACCAACAAAATTACAATGATAGATATGCCAACCAACGAGCCTATCAACCAAAGATGAATACGTACCATAACTATCAGAAAAACAAATATACTCCGAATAACTCTTCATACCGAAACCAACAAAATTATCGGAATAATAATGGTAACAACCACCAACAATATCATAGAAGCCATCATGATAACAAACCACATCAGCGTGACCAATATCATCAAAGGAATTATGATCAAAATTACAAACACGATCGCAACCACCCTACCAGCGAACAGAACCAACTCTGTGCGATATTTAGGCAAAATCCTAATCCGCCTAATGCACCGACTGCACCTCCGATGAGTCCACGCTCAAGTAATAATAATGCTAGTCCACGTTCCTCATCGTCTCCAACGAGACAGGGAAACGACTCGGCGCTGTAAATCACGGCCGAGAAAGGGTTATGTTGTCTAGTGATCACCCATTGACTACAGCGCCTACTTACAATATCCTCGGTCAAACTATTAACCATTCTATAAATCTCATGCAGACTAATAATATAATATTTGATATGAATTTCCTCTTAGAAGATGAATACGAAAACGATGTCAATTCGAACTACACACAAATTAACTGTCCAGAAATCAATATAACATTAAATAATATCAGCACTAGTGCCTTAATTGATTAAGGTTCTTCAGTAACTTGTATAGCGGAAGCTTGGTTCTATGAAAATAAGATAAAACTACAACCATTTGAAGAATTACCAGTGAATAATACCGTTATCAAGACAGCTGTTGGAGAAAAGTCTAAACGTGTTTCCCGTACAATATATGTTCCCACCACCATTGATAAACATACGATGTTAACTGAAAATTTGATAGTACCACACTTAATAAAACCTATAATTCTCGGAGCCGATGTTCTATCTGCCCTCAAAATGGATTTGAATTTCAACACAAATGAAATAAATATGAAAATCAATAATGATAATGTTACAATGAAGTTTAATATGTGTCATCATGAAGGACAGTTATGTCAAATAATAGTTAATAATAGCCATAGGCCAAATAATAATATGAATAATAATTTTGATAATATGATGTACGATGAGTACAATGATGATTTAATATATGATAAATATGATAGCACAGCATACAACTTCAGTGAGTTATAAACAAATCCACTAAACGACAGCACATTGACTCAAGGAGAAATTAATACATCTTTAGCATCAAATAATTACATCAAGAAAGAAGAACAAACAATTTTAAGTCAGTTATTAAATAAGTACAAACATGTTTTCCCCGAGCTATTTATGGAGAAACTGCAAAACTTTTCGAGGTTTACGAAGGACCATTCATCATTAAGCAAATATTAGGAAAATCTACTTTCCATGTAACCAGAGAGAACGAAGACATCTTATTTGGACCATACCACATATCTGCATTAAAAAGATACATAGAACCCATAGTAGAAGAGGATACTGTAAATAGTGAAGAAGACCCTGACAACATAAACTCTTAAAAACAGTGTAAATAGTTCATCATCATCGTCATCATCAAGTGTAATAATTTTTAAATGAGGATATCGTCATGAACCTTAACCGCGAGTGCGTACCCCTTCCCATATTCCCCCAAGTGTGAACAGTGTGATTATTCCCCAGAAACAGTGTTGAATACCGATTTATTTATTAAATGCGATGATTATAAACAGTGCCCTTGTAATAAACAATGTAAAAACCGACAGTGTTGTTATGCGAGTGAAGAATTCCATCCCCATACCAATAAACAATTGTTATATTAAATGTTCCCTTAATCCCAATTCCCCTTGTGTCCGGTCATGAACTATCCTAATCCCTCATCCCATATATCCCCATTTATGTATTGTTCCTATGTTTATGTAAATTTAGAATAAGAAGTGTATTATCACCAACCAACATCAATCATTTAATGTACCTCATAACTAGCTGTAAATATGTTTCATACTAAATAATTCATATATTCCATTTCATACTTGATCGAAATCTGTCTTTAATTCCATATCATACAGATTTCTGAGGAGATAATTATAGTATTACATGTCATCCATTCATTATTTTTAGTGATAATTTTCCTATTATGTGTTATTAGCGAATTTCCCCTATAGGGAAGAAGCTATTACCGTAGTCGGCATGGTAAGACCTACGCCCGGGACCATGATAACTTTTCGTTTTGAGGTCCCCAGACCCCAAAAACACCATTCGTTCGAAACTGTAATATTCGTTCACGGACACATATATATATATATATATATATATATATATATATATATATATATGTGTGTATCCGTGAGCACGATAACTCTAGTAAAAATTATCCGATTTTGATGAAATTTGGTATAAACGTGTAAAGCAACATTTATGACTTTAAGTTCGAAAACCAGCCAGACCGCTATATCCGAAGGCGGATTTTGGGGTGGTTTGTACCCCAAAAATGGGTTTTTCAAATTTGTTACATATAATTTTAGAAATAGTCAAATTTTAGTTTTTACCATTGCATTCAGCTAAAAAAAACATACAATTTGGTATTTCGATCATTTTTCTACGTCAATTGGTTACCGAGATATTGAAAGTGCTAAACACAGTACGTTGTCTAATGTTATTCTTATGGAGGAAAATACAAATTTTATATCTCGCTTATTTACTGACGAAACTTGGTATACGACTTCATCTGGTTGTGGACCATTGATATTTGCTCAAAAAAACAATTTTTTACCAATGGCTCCCGTAGCAGCAAACCTGCATACTCAGCCCCATGTTATTCTTATGGAGAATAAGTAACGTGTTATCTCCCTTCATTATGAAAATAAATTAATGAAATTTGGTATATGGCTTTACCTACATGAGTTATATTGATATTTGTATAAAACCCCATTTGTTGTGCTCCTTGCTTCAGCAAACCTGCATACTCAGCCGCCATTTTATTCTTATGGAGAATAATTAAAATGTCATAAATCGTTTATTTATGATTGTATATTTATGAAACTTGGTATGTGGCTTCATGCGGTATTAATATACATATATATGCATTGGAAATTCGCTGAGTATGCAGGTTTGCTGCTACGGGGGTATTTTATGTTTAATATCCCTGACCAATGTGTTAATTAATTTCCTATAAATGTGTTATTCGTATTAATTGCCCTATGTTCACGCCCAATAATAATCATCCTTATCACCACTCCTCAGAAAATCATCCCCCTCTATATATTTAATGTTTATTTATCTGTGCAATTGTAAAATAATATGTATTTCATTAGTTAATCACCAATAATTATTCACAGCCTATCCACATCTAATAGCCTACTCACTTAATTTAATATGCTTGCCAATAATAATATTTTAGATATAATTTATGTGAGAGGATTGCAATAGAATTAAAATTTAATATAATATACTCTTCAAAAATAGTCCTTAAGGAATCTAAATTACAGTGACCAGTGTTAACATATGTGTGTACCATGTGCTTTCAACAATGGACCATGCTTCCAGACCTCATCTCTGCTAGATCCTCCTTCTTGTTCCAGATGCCATAGTGTTAAGACCTAAAATTTGTGCAGGACATTGCTCCTATTTAAATTCACCCAGTATGGCCTAAGTTTTGAATTGCTTGGTGCTCATTTATTAGGGACTCATTGCTCAGTATAATACCATTTTAAATTCACTCCCTTTTTCTTTGTTTTATCCCCAAAATTGGTATTGAGCGAAGAACATTGTAAGCTGATTGGTAAACCACTTCCATTGTGTATTCTATTAGGGACTTGAAAGAATACAGACATTTAATAGAACAAGTCTAATGTTCTGAAATATTTGAATTAACATCAAGAGTATATTATTAACCATTGAACTATCTTTTCTAAATTTAATTTGAGTATCTTAATCATCAGTAAATTCAGTGAAAACCATTGGACTTTCCTTTTGGACAACACCAAAATTTATCATTGTTGCAATTTGTAAACAACATAAGCCTAATTGGACTAAATATTCTTTCATCTATAATTTCAACGTTATTCAAGTCAGCACGATACTTCCCCCCTGAGATAAAGAGCCCTCATTTATAAAAGAACCCCATTTAGAATCAAAACATGAACTTTTTAGTCTTAAGCCTACATGTATTATTGCCATCCATCTTCTAGCCTAGGCCATTCACTGTAACTGTTCCCCTGAATTGTAGATTATTTGTGAATCCCTTTGATTGATAACTTTTTAAAACATAATTGTTATTACTAGATAAATAAATATTATATTGTTCCTCTGTACTTTGTATTTCATTTAAATAGTTCAAAGATATTTTAGAAAATTGTACACCTACCTTCTGTTGATATCCAGATTAATTACAAAACAACATTCTACTCACTACAATAAACCAAAGAAAACCATAGGTAGAAATATATTTATTGATAAGTCAAGTAAGAGCATTTGTGAGCTATATTTAAATAGCCTAGTGAATTTTGTAGGTAGGAACACTCATTATTGTGAAGACAAGCTAGGCTCAGCACATGGTAGCCATTGTCCACAGACCAGATAGCGTCACTTTTATATCCACATTCCCCGATCACATCCGAGCAAATAATTAATTAAGAGTTAGGAAATTAGAATCATAAGTGATAAGAAAATCATAAGACTATATAAAATGAATTGTCATTAATTAGGTAAAAAGATCAAAGGTATTCATTTAAAAGCTAAGAATTACCTTGAAGGTAGCAAACCAAACCAAGAGACCTTTATTTCAGACAAACAAACTATAAATAAAGAAGAAAACAGGTAAAAGAGTATTTATTTATTTAATGTTTGTCAATCGTGGGCTAAGTGTTAGCCAAGGCAATTTTGTAGCATTATATTCACTTTCCACTAAGAAGCTTCACCTATGTGTATGGAAGCCATGTTGCTTGATGCTCAAAGACGGTGTCACTCGAACCAACGATTTGCCCTCAGTTAAAAGTTTGTATAAAATACTGTAAAACCCTCAGTTAGGTATTTACCCACTACTACTAGTTAAGTCGGAAGTGTGTGTGTGTGTATTATAATCTGTTGCTCTAAAGCGAGCAAAACAAACTTTTATTGTTTATATCAGTTATCAGCTGTTCTTACTGTTTATCTATATTTTACTGTATCATCACCTGTTTTAGAATGCAACTTAATTCAAACTACTCTCCATGTTATATTTATGGGAAAAAATTGAATTTTTAGGGTATCCTGTGCCCATTAGCAAAACAGTATTGGAAATTGAAAACCACTTTGCACAACTACGATTCTGGGCCATTTTTTTTTTTTACACCTTAATCATCTAAATTTTCAAAAATAAAGGAGGAGTTTTGTTCCCAAAAATCGGCTTAGCGTGTTGTTGATATAAATAACAATAAATAATAGTTTCTTGGTCCAATCCTGAAACTATGAAATTTTGATTTTAGAATTTAAAAAATATGTTATTTCTCTCTTCTCTGTTGTTGTTTTATTTTAAAAATTCTTCAATTTTGTATGGACATTTCTCGGTGAGGTATTTATTTAACTTTAATTAACAATAAACAATTAATTTTAATACATATTTTTTCCTAATTTCTGCTTATTCCATTTACCCATTAGTTTAGATAACTAAATTACTACCATTCTTGGCTAAATAATCAGTTGGTCTTTGTCAGTAACAATGCTACACAAGATATCTCACTCTTTCTACATTCATAATTACCTTACAACCTAGTTGAGTCGTCTTCTAAAATAATAATTCAGTCACCTTATAATAAGAGGGGTTGACTCCAAAATGAGTTAATTTCATTGCACAATTATTATAGCCTACATCACACTGCTGATTGCTGATGTTGAATATTAAATGTCTTAATTTTCAGTTGCCTCATTGACAATGTCTAAAATTATATTTGGTTTATTGGATGTTTGTTGTTAAGTGTTGTAGTTGTCAAAGCCGAGGGTGGGTAGAGGGGAGAGTCTACTTGTCTCGTGCTTGTGATCAAGTAAATGACGATCAAAAATCAAAACAAAATCTGTTTTATTTTCAAAAATCACACAAATTGTGTAACTTCAATTAAAAGGACGTTTTACTATCCCCCCTATCGACAAATGATATTACACAGTGGTTCTCGCTGCCACTAACTGCCAGTTTAACTGTGTAATCGGTGGCCCATTTTTAGGAACAGAATTTTAGCAGTTTTTAGGTCGGGAAAACTATAATTTTAGGATTTTGTTTCAGTGGCAGGGTTGAAATATCGTCTTGACTCTCAGAGGAAAACAAGCATTGCCTCTAAAAATGTAAAAATCAATTTGTTTTTTTAGGTAGTTGTTACTCCGCTTGAGGATCTCAGACATTACCAGAATTGTTCAGTTTTTGACTTGGAAGAAGATGATTTTGAGGAGCCAAAAGAAAAGACACAAGGTAGTGCTTTTTCAGAGGATGAAAAACAAATATCACCTACTTTTATTGCCAGCCAAACAGAAGTATTTTTAAATGAAAGGGACTATGCATCCTCAAAAGAAGAGGAAGCACAAAAAGCACACAATCAAACGGATAATGCAGAAGCTATTGACGGGTCAGTAATTTTAAATTATATTATACTCTTGCTTCACAATATATACTTTGTACTAGCCATTCGGGTTGACTGATTTTCTCCCCCAGACCCCTTTTCTGTGTTCCTTTTTAAAACTATAAAAATAAAATGTAAATTTCTACTAGAAAAAAATCCCTAAATGAAATTTTGTTATAGGCTGTGCTGAAAGGCAAGCCAAATGGAACCATTACAACAACTCTAGACCCTTGATTGTTAAAACCAAATCTGACTCAAAAGCTACCAAACCTCACAGAAAAATTATATCTTGATAAACTGAACCCTCACCTACAAGTGGAATATTTTTAATACTTTGTTGGCGATGAAATGAAGAAGCAGCCACGAACTGAATGACCCATATACACTAAACTGACTACCAACCAAAAACTCAACATAAATTACTTATTTCTGATACTCATCGCTAGGTTGGGTTTGGTTTGGCAGCTTTACCACACAGCTTTATATTAATAGCTTTTTTATATACTCATTTTACAGCTACAACTTTCTTAATTCCTTTCAAATGCTATTATAATTAGTATGGTCATGTTCTGTAAATAAAATTCTGCACAGTTTGAGAACCCACAATTTTCTAAAGAAATATTGTCTTTAATGCGCTTTTACTGAATGCGAGACTCACGATTGCAGTTGGTCCCCAAGGTCTGGAATACATGGTAGCTATATAACTCTAACAAGTGATTCAAAGCTGATCCTGCGCACTAGGCTAAATGAAACTTCAAATTCCTAAGACATCTTATAAAAAAATTTCTGGAAAATTTGTCAGATGGAATGGCTACTGACTTGTATTAGGTTATAACTAGGGGTGTGCGAGTACTCGAAACTTGAGTTTTCGGCCGAGTATTTTGTTACTCGAACTCGACTTAAAGATTTGAAAACTACTCGAAAGTTCGAGCGAGTATTTCCCGCCGATTTCCGGACCATCGCTAACGATTGCGACCGGCCAAAATGCGTAGTAACGGCCGCAAAAGGCAATCGCATCACGTAAAATTGGCCGAAAATGACGACCGCGAACGATTGCGACCGGCCAAAACACGTAGTAATGGCCGCAAAAGGTGATCGCATCACATAAAATCGGCCGGAAATGACCGCGTAATTTCAGCTGTGACTAACGATTTCGACATTTAATATTGATTATAAGCGATGTCTGGACCAGGTGAAATTGGCCAAATGACAACCGGGCCCTGTTTCATCAGCCAGAAACGAATGTCAAACCGAGTTTTGTTTGTCAATACGTAATCCAGTTTGATTGTACTGGCCAAAACTTTGTATTGCTACTCATGTATTAGTTAGAAACCATGTTTAGATTATGAAATCTAGGTTGGTATCTAAATCCCATTACACTATTTTAAACTACCAACTGATGGCAAATACTTGCTCGAAAATACTCGAAACTCAAAAATAATTGGCACTACTCGACTCAACTCGATTAAAAAAATCACTACTCGCACACCCCTAGTTATAACAAATGTTTTAATATATAATTCCATTGAGAGATGCTTTATTATTTTTTATTAATCTCTTTTTTCAGGGAAGACCCATTCTTGGCTGATGATATTATCAGCGACTACAAAAATACTCTTGAAAACAACTTTAGGAATGAAATGGCTGGACTTGAAAATCTCATCAAGTTTTTGAGGGTTGGATCAATGAGCAGTGAATTATCATTTTTTAGATCTACAGAAAACAAAGAAAACCTTTCTTCAAACCCATCACCGCAGTTCTTTGGAGGAGAAACAAGAACAGCTGGCACATTAGAATCGTACAGCAATGTTTCTCATATAAAAAGTGCTGCAATGAACCATCAACCTCTGAATCACAACAGCCAAAGAGACCGCTGTCTAATAGATACCACCACAGAAACTGTTGATAAAGGTGGATTTCACTCCATGTCAACTCAACAAAGCAGTGAAGATATACTTTCAAAATTGTTACACCAAATATCAACATTTCAACCACCAGTAATAAAAATAACAGATAACACCAGTCAGACCTTAATTCCTGAAACTAAAGAGTCTTTCACAGAGACTAGTGATAACATCCTACAGCTCAGTTCAGAAACAAACAATCCTGTTTGCATGAAAGATGCTAGCACAGAAACGGAAGACATTGCTGATAAACGGTCACCTCAAGACATCAGCGGCAATGTAGCAGCACGTCACGTTTGCGAAGAGTTGGGAAATGTGTTACTGCAACATTTCCTAACCTGCAAGCCTCCGCCTGTCAAAGTGACAGACAGCATAACTCAGACCGACAGTCAAGACGGACTATCGACTGTAAACAGTTCAGGGGTCTTCATGTCTGGAATCTCGGTAGATACCGCCAGAGATAATGATTCTGGAATTTTGAGGCCACAAAGTACTAAATTTGACAGGAACCAAACAGAGGCTCAGAGAAGTAGTGATCGATTGGCTGCGATAGACAACAATATACGAGACCTCGAGCAGTTTTTTAAACAAAGTTTAGTACCAGGAAGGGGACACATTTCTGGTGGTTCGTCGGAGGCATCTGAGAATGAGCTGATGGATTTTAGCGGCAAAGAGGGCAGTCAGTCATCAAGTGATGTGGAGGGTTATTCACAGATCATGGTTTTTCCGAGAGAGACACCTGATGGTGGAGATCCATCCACTATGTCCACTCTACCTGACCCAAAAACCCCAAGCAATAGTGACAAAATGGAGACTTCTCTAAGAAGGCGAGGAACCTTTGTCATTGAAAAATCAAGTCAGCACCTAGAGGATGCAGAGGTAAGCTCAGCAAATTTTTAAAATGCAGCTAATAATTTTATGTTTAGACTTTGTATACTCCAATTGGTTTATTCAAAACATAACTGTTATAGTGGACAATCTTGAATATTTCTAACCCCAAGAAACTAGTAAACAAATTTTAACTAAACAGACATTTTAATTACAAAAATTGTTCAAAAAGGCTTAAAACATTCATAATTTACACTGTTAGAAGTAAATAAACTTAGCTACTTCTTAATAGTTTTGCATTCCTAGTTTTTATAAATGCATTATGGTCACTTTTTTATCAAGCATAAGAAAAAATTTTGAACTGTTCAAACTAACCATGATTTTTTTTAACTTTGAACAGAAAATACTAGGAACCAAGAGAAAAATCAGGAAATAGAGGCCCATAAAAAATAAATCTTACGACAGTTTTACTGGACTGATATACATACATGTGGTCTATAATGAATGGTGGATAAACGTTCCTTTACATGCAGATTTGAATTGTATTTTGACTATCTTTTCATGTAACGGTTGAAAAACAAGAACTAAAATTTTCTAATATCATCTAATATGGGGTAAAAATTTGCAGTTCTTTGGAGTCTGGGTTGCATCGATTTACACACGGTTTTTACTAAAAAAAACCGTGTCAATTTCCCTGTATTTATAGATTTTATTTACTTTCATGATACTAATTTGTTTAAAATTATTTAAACTACATTTACAAATCAATTTCAACATTCTATTTTTTATTTCCTTAATCCTTGTGACCAGAAAGAAAGAGAATTTTAGAATTTGATTTCACAAATTTCACATTGTTAGGAGGTTACTTGATTCAATATTGAAGAAGACTACAACAACAACAAAATAGTGAAGAACAAACTTTTATTGTAGCCTGTGCACTAAGAAAGAGCTATTGAAAATTGAAAATCACTTTGCACAACTCAATGCCAATTTTTTATATCTCAGTTAATTAAATCAGTTCAGAAATAACAGAGAAGTTTTGTTTATAAAAATCTCCCTAGCTTATATCAACATATATTTTTAATGCCTTTATTGTTCTACATCTGTTGCATAGGGGCGAGTCCATAAGAGGCATTTACGAGAGTCATCTGGAATGTAAAGGATATAGGATATTTGCACTGGGGAAACCCCTATCACCGTAATCACATGTGCAACAGTCCATTCACCTCCCTGACAAAGTGTGACCCTAGTCTTGCGTTGCTGAGCGGTCACGCGTCTTGTTTATGGTGAAACAAGAACACAGCGATCAAAAATTGCAGAGTCGATTGAAAATCTCTCCAAATAAGAGATCTGCAGTGTTATTTTAGCGACAAAATCAATCGACCCTTCAATTTCACTCATGAAATTCAGTTTTATTTAAACATATAATTTATTCTGCTGTCTGCATTGTTTGTTTATTAGTGATTAACATGCATAATCAAACTTAGGCTAAAGCCAAGTAAACATATGAGATCATCCATCTTAGGGGCCATGCATAGAATGTGTCACGCTATATTCAGCCCTTTTTTACCCCCTCCCCCCTTGTATCACACTCTGTCACACGGCTCATTACTCCCCCCTGTCACATCACACTTATTAATTATTAAGTATTGGATTGTGGTGTATGGCATTTCGTCACTGTAACTGACGATTTCGCAGGCTTTAACTCCATTATACGTGACGCGTCACGAAGCCCTTAACCCCCCCCCCCTTCTCCTGTGTCAAATCGTCTGTCACGATGTGCCACGCCCCCTCCCCGGGGAGGCGTGATGTAATATATGCACGGCTCCTTACGTTCCAGTTTAAAATGTAGCTTCATATTTTCAGTTATAACATGTCCAATACTTATATTGTAATTATATGTTATATCAAAACTTTTTTTATATTATTTTAAATTTTGAAGCAAACTAAGTAAGTTATAAAAACGTGTATACAAAGAAAGTAAAAACCACAAGCATTATCAACAAAATGTAAACAAAACATGAAATGTAAACAATAGTCAGGTTAAAAATCGTCAATACCATATGATTATTGGAACATATGACATAATTAACCCTCCTGGTGTCATTCATTTTACCCTTTAGCGTCGCGGCATTTTTAAGGATCTTGCCAAATTTTTTTAAAAATTAATAAAGAATAATTTTTTCAACTAAACCATACCATGTTATATATTTTGTAAAGCTAAATATATGAACAACAAAACTGTGTTTTTTATTTCTTGTTTCATTTAGATTTTATAGTTGATGGTTAGTTTGAAAATGTAAAATTATAAAATAAAAAATATATAAATTATATCCGTGCCCCCTAAAATTTATGTAAATATTACTGTATCCAAAGCCAAAGATAGCTGACTTATTCTAAATGTTATAACAATCAAGAAAATATGCACTTTTAGTAGGTTGAACACATTATTTAGATATTTACAAGTCATATTCTTATGTAGGTACGCTCCAAAAATTGCTCAAGATTCGGTAATTTTTCGTAGGCTATGTAGAGAAATGGAAAAAGTGCATAAATTGTATTTACAAAGTTATTATTTTTGCATGTTTCCATGGATAAAAATGGGCCTATTTTACATATCTAGAATAAATAAATCTAGGATAAAATAATATAGCCTACTTACATAAATATTTGCATCCATTATCAACTTTTGAATTTCGGGAAAAATATTTTCAAGTTTTAGGTCCACTTATAACCACTCAAATCTCACTAAAAAATCACCACTAAAAAACAAATGAACAGGAACAAATTGATTATGTTTATAACACTAACAAATGAAAAATAGAATATACACTTTTAGTAGGCTAGATGCTTTCGTGAACAAAGAAATTATTTACAAAAAACCGATTCAAGTTGGTTCTTTACTCTGAATCAGAGCTCTGTTGCCGCCTTCTGTTCGCCCTAGTAGGTCTCCAGAAGTGTCTTAGTTTGTGATAACATTCACGATGAACACCTTGGTTGCATCCAGGGCACCAGAACCTTGTTCGTCCTCTACTGCACACAATACACTGCCTTTCGCATTTCCTCGGAAGCTTTTCAAGGCTGTGATCTCCAACATCTCCAGCAACAACATCTCCAACATCTCCAGGGACAGGGGGGGGGTTGGGGATCTAGCTGGTTAGCAGCTGCCACCAAGGATTCCACTACCTGGATATGGAATTCCCTTCTATCCACAGGCCTGTCCGTGTTCAAGGAGTACAGAATGTGAGCATTACCAAGCAAATGTCAATGAAGTTGAAGAATAGTTTCTTCCAGTACTTGGTTGTAGACCGGTTGACTGACATGTGATACACAGACTTATCGTTGACATCAACACCACCCATTGACTGGTTGTAGTCATGAATCAGTAGAGGCTTTTGGCCTACAAGCCCCTTTTTACTTCGAATAATACCATCTTCTGCATTATGTGCTGTTGTAATTTAAAAAACCGATTTCCGGGAAACTTTCTGTCGGTACTGCACCAGTAACAGCTCACCTCTTCTAAAATACATGTCTCTCTTTCTCCCAAGACAGTCCTCAGTAATTCCCTTGATAGGTACTTGGATTTTGTATTAATAGTGCCAGTAATATATGTATTTCGCTCAAGAAGTCGGTCAGCTAGAGGTATTTTGGTGTAAAAATTGTCAGTGTATAAGTGATGCCCCTTGTCAAGTAAACCACTCTTTGTCATAACTTCCATTATAACACGTTCCGTGAAAAAAGGTTGATTGGCTGAATTCTCTACTGCTAAATAGTCTGTACCACTGTACATTTCAATATGCAAAACATAGTTGGTTGCGCTGTCACAGGACTGGAATTTTTTTATCCCGAATTGCTTATGTTTCTTTTTCGGTAAATATTGAATAAACGCACATCGGTTCTTCATGCCAATGAGCGATTCGTCGATGCAGACGTTCTGAGATGGTTCAAAGTAGGTTTTGAAGGCAGTGTTAATATGGTCTAGCATAAATCGAACCTTTACCCAAGGATCATATCCCGGTTCACCTCTTCAACGTGTCGGGTTGGAGGAGAGGTGTAGAAAGGTACTAATGAGGTAATAGCGATTTAGGGAATTGTACTGTGAAAAAATGGAATACTTTGTGAACTTCTTGAATCCCAGTAGGTTTTTAAGTTTTTCCTTACTGTGATTCTGATGTTTATGATGACAGCGAAAAACTTTTTCATTTCCAGCACTGTTACCGGCACCCATTTTTTCCAACGCGAACTAGGGGTCAAGTTAGGTTCTTTTTCTGCTATCATTCTGTTGGCATGGGCATTAGTTTCCCTAGTTATCAAAAGCCAGAATGCCTGAGTTAGAAACAGATTTATGTATTCAATTGGCCTACTATTCCTTGGGGGCATATTTTTTGGTCTGGGGTCTCTAACTCGAAAGTGAGGGGTAATGTCTTTAGGTGGCTCAGGTGGATGGACTCTCACCCAAGGTTGCCTTTCCAAATTTTGATTTTCATTCAGAGGAATGTTAGGCCTACCTTGGTTTGGTTCGAGTTGATTTGGTACAATAACCGGCATATTAGGTTCATCCACATCCTGATCTGAAGTTTCTAGTTCGCTCACATGAGGAGAATACAGTTCACCACTTCCTGACGAAAAATCCAAAAGTGATTCATCAGATGGCCATACCGGTGCTTCTATATCACTTAGATCACTAATTTCATCATTTAGTTCACTAATATTATCATCTAATGCATTTTGAATGTCACTGCTATCCATTTCGATGATAAACACAAACAAAAACAACTCAAAACAAACAAACTGCAGATGACGCAATTACGTCATCTGCATTCTCATTTTTCGCGAAATACTTCGACACAGTACAAGGAGTAAGGTTATAGCAACGGACCTCAGGAGAAAGCTTGTTCCGTCTCGATGACAGTGATACCAAACTCAATGCAGTTTGAAACAAAATTTACCGCATTATAGGTGATTGAAAAAGCGTCTGCAGTACCGTCGATGCATCGACGCTTGACACCCGGCGGGCGGTAATTACCGTCGATTAATCGACGTTTGACACCGGGAGGGTTAAAGGTTGACCTGGAAGCGTCGATTAATATTGTCCCTACTATAGTCTGTTTCTGAATGCAAATCATGTTTGAACTATTAATGTTTTTAGACAAACACCAAAGAAATGTTATGATGAAAATGGAATAAACAGGATCTTGAAAGGAATAATGTAATGGTAAACAGTGTAGCGTCTGTTTTCCTCAATTTTTCCCTCGATGCTTTTTTCAAATCATTTGTAACGAGCGATAACCTGCCACTCCAATCATCGTCCTGCACATTTGATCTTCCTTCATTAAACTTGATGCACCATTTTCTCCCATAAGACTGTTTTTTTGCAGTTTCACCATAAACTTTCTTTGGCGATGTCTAAAAATTCCAATAAGCCGAACATATTGTATTCAGAAATCAAACAACACTGTGGATCTCACATTTGACGGGATTTTTGATTGATGCCGCCATTTTCAATCGCTGTAGAAACAAGACACGTGAACTCTTAGCAACAATATGCGGCTCACACTTTGGCGGGGAGGTGATTGACTGCTGCACTCACTGCAAGTTGATTGCGCAAACGTTCTTTACTTTCCGGATGATCCTCAAATTTCAAAATATGACCTTTTAATCCCATCCCTCAACCTCTTCTGGCTACAACCCTCAATGTGAAATTTGAACTACACATGTTTTATGTGCGCATATCTTCTTGTCAGTTAGAATAGACATAGACTTCAAAACAATAAAAGTTTTAAGGGCAAACCTTCAATTACGTAGTAGCATATAAATATTTATTTCATAAAATTTTCATTTATGAGCAACACTTCTACAGTGGAACGTGGCTAATTCGAACTTCTATAATTCGAAATCTTCTTTAATTCAAATTTTTCTCTTGGTCCCTAGCATTTGGTATAAAATCAATGCTAAAAAGTCGTGGTTAATTCGAATTATATTTTGGATAATTCGAAGTTTTTCCCCCTAAAAAGTCGTTCGGAAGTCACTATGTCGGGTCAGGTCTTTCCGAAAAACGACGTCGTCTCATTGGCATGCGCCCCCTCGCCGGCCCTTTCGCGCGCAGGCTTTATTGCGCCGAGGTCAGCGTACCCACCCCTTCCACCCCGCCGCCCTACCCTATTGTTTTGCCTAAGTGACTAACCCGTCTGCCGCGCTCCTCTCAAGGTCAATGCCCAACCCCTCCCACCCACCCTCCTATTGTTTTGCAACGCTCTCGCATCTCATAACAGTGTCAACCCTTACACCTGTCTGGTAGTGCGTGCTCTATACTGCAGTAGTCCGAGTGGTTTGTTTAGCATTGTGGTCTTAGTTTTGTTTTGTCTGTGGTAAGTGTGTGAACAGAGTTAAGATGTCGTCATCAAAGCCTCGGGTTTCATACAAAACATTGACTTTGGCGGAGAAAGTAGCGGCAATTAAAGAAGTGGAAAAGGGACTGAAGAAAAAATCGGAGATTGCGAAGGCTTTCGGGATTCCTCCAAACACCTTGTCTACATATCTAAAAAATAAAGACAAAATTCTCGGGTGCGAAAGTGAGAGTGGCAAAGGCCGAAAAAGATTGAGAGAACCGGTAAATCCAGACGTGGACCAGTATGTTTTGAAATGGTTCAAGCAAACTAGAGATAAGAAGATTCCTATTAGTGGTCCACTTTTGAGAGGCAAAGCGGAACAGTTTGCTAGCGAACTAGGAAAATCAAATTTCAAAGCTAGCACTGGGTGGCTAGATGGCTTCAAGGACCGAAATAAGATTTCGTTCAAATTTGTTTGTGGAGAAAGCGGGGCTGTTAACCAGCAAGAAGCAAACCAGTGGAAAAAGGATTTGGAAGAAATGATACAGGACAGGAACCCAAAGGACATCTTCAATGTTGACGAGACGGGCCTTTTTTTTAAATGTACCCCAGACAGAACGCTAGCATTTAAAGACGAGAAGTGTCACGGAGGAAAGCTAAACAAAGAAAGACTGACGCTGCTAGTTGGTGCAAACATGGACGGGACGGAAAAACTCCCTCTGCTGATGATTGGCAAGTCGGCAAATCCACGTTGTTTCAAAAACGTAAAGTCAAAACCAGTGGAGTATGTTAACAGCCCAAGAGCGTGGATGACTGGAAGTCTTTTTGAAAACTGGCTGTTGAAATTAGACAAAAAGTTCATCAAAGAAAAACGAAAAGTCATAGTTTTCATTGACAACTGTACTGCCCACAACACCATACCTCTGATGGAAAATGTGAAAGTTATTTTTTTCCCTGCAAACATGACCTCCGTGATTCAGCCCATGGACCAGGGAATAATAAAAAATCTAAAACACTTTTATAGGCGTTTGTTAGTGGAGAACATCCTTACTGAAGATTGTGACGCTCTCAAAATCAAGCTCGACATTCTCCAGGCATCTCGAATGTGTAAACAGGCTTGGGACCAAGTGACTCCGCAATTAATCGAGAATTGTTTTAGAAAAGCAGGGTTTAAAAGCACGGAAGACAATGAAGAAATCGCCGTCGAAACTGTGCCTCCAGTTGACAGCTGGGATGACGTCATCGCCGATCCTGCCATTTCGTTCGAGGACTTTGTCAACGTGGACGAAAATGTCGCTGTTTGTGGTGAGCTGAGCGACGCAGAAATCATCGCCGATGTACTGAGCTCCGAAAAACAAGATGGTGACGACGCTTCTGGTGACGAACTTGTAGAAGTTGCCGAAAAAACAGTTCCGAGTGCAGCCGAAGCAACAAACCACATTACAGAACTTAGGCGATTTTTTGAAAGTAGAAATGACGTAAGTGATTCTGTTTTCCGTTCCTTAAATTTGTTAGATTCTTTTGTGATGTCTGAGAGACTTAATTGTAGAAAACAGGTAAAAATCTCAACCTTTTTTGAAAAACAGTAGATTTCCCTGAGACTTACTACATTTCTGTATTACTACTCTCGTCAAATAGGCCAACAGGACATTTTGGTTTGCCTATGTCTTATCATTTTAAACTTTTGAGGTTATTAATGATTTCGTTAGGCCTACTGTTTTATACAATACTGTCTTCTGTAATGTGCTTTTTGTGAACATAAATCATTAGCAACTTAATAAATACTATATAAGAACTTTAATTGTTAAAACGTTTTTAATATTATGTTCAATAAAGGTTTTTGGGAAAAAACTTGAAATTTTAGTATTTTCTCTACCCTTTTCAAAGAACTTTCATAATTCGAATTTTTGGATAATTTGAATTTTTTCACTGGTCCCTTGAGGTTCGAATTATCCAAGTTCCACTGTATTTGTTTCTATTTGTTTGTACTCTTCTTATTTTAGACAAATCTAGTGTGTTTCTGTTGTATTGATGTATTTAGAGATTTACAATCAGTTGGTTTATTTTTCAGGAAAATCCATCTAAAGATGCAGTTTAACTTCTGTATGTAAGATCCAGTATTGAAGTCTCCGTCCCGTGTACAGTATTTGTCGTTTTTGGTGCTCCCCGCTGTAATTTAGTCGCCAAGTCAATTTATCTTTATGTTATGTGTACTTTTTTATTACATTTTTATTTTAATAAATGTTTAAATTATCACTTGTTCAAAGTTACTTCACCCTTTGTACTTCAGGGTTTTCACTGTGAACTTTAAAGATAAGAAAGAGTGTTTGGTGTTATTCTCCTACACTTACACTTCTATTAACAAGATCATTAATTGAAATGGGAGTTGGAACTGGGTGAACAGTTTACCCTAGTCTATTGCTACAGATAGTTTTACTCACAGAGTATATTTGCTTTACTATTTTTACATAACACGGTATACACTCTGGAAATTCAGGGAAAATCAGAAAATCTGAAAAAATGCTAAAGTAAGGGAAAGTTTTTAATTTAATTGTAAACGTGAAAGAAATACTGTGCGTGGATCAAAACTTATTAGATTTTTTTAAACAGTGTTTATGGTATAAAGATGAGGAAGTGAAAAAGGTAAAAGGCAACAAATGTATGGGACAATAACAAACTTAAAACATAAAAATAATATAATAAACTGGATAGTGTTGGACGCCTATAGGGAATGTGGAAGCAGATAAAAAAATATGTTATTTTGTTTAACCCTAGCCGTGGCCATATGTCGTTAAACGATAGATTTTTGTGTTGCCTTAAAATGGCCACTATCGCAAAACGACAGTCCTGGTCGAAATTTTTTTAACGGTAAAAAAACATTAATAGTCAACTCAGAAGTGAACAATATTTATACCATTCGAAAGATCACATTCTGAACTTTCATTTTATTACATAAATGAACCGTTTACAAGTTGTATAACAATGTCACGACGATTATAATTACAATGAAATTTTGGCGCTACGCCATTCCTGCAGTCGACGCTCGGAAAATGTAAAAACACGACTACTGTGGAATTACCCTGCTCGGGTAATTTTTGTCTTAGGATGTTGCGGGTGGTACCACTGCATAGCCAAAGAGTTTAGTTTCACTGTGGTATTGATTTTTAGAACGAAATATTGATTGCACAACAGTTACGATTTTATGAACACAGCTGTTTTCTGACTTTTTAACGGTTGGCCATCTGACGTTATGCGACAGATTTTAAAATACGAATTACATCCAGTGCAAGTTATAAATACTAGTCATATAATATTTCATTTTGAAGAGGAAGAAATTTAGCTTTTGACATTGGCAGCCTTGCGTATCATCTTTTCCGCCTCGCTGTGGGAGAAGAAGGAAATACGTCACTCTTCTGACATATAATGCGTCGTAGAAGTCGCCATCACATGATTCTTTCGCCGTGCTATGTGAGTTCGCGCTCGCTTGTTATCCGCGAATTATTGCTAAATCCTTTATTATTTCGGAGTGTTAGTGTTAGTGAAGTGTATGTGTGTATATAACAGTAATCTTTATGCATTTTATTATGCATAAATATTACTGAAGTGTGTGAAATAGTGTTTCTAAAAAGTTGTTTTTCTTACAATGTCTCGAATGTTCGATTGTGATAATAAACCAACAGGATAACATAATAATGGGACGGGGGTGAGTAATTATATTTATTTTTATTACTTTTACAATTGTAAGGTAGGATATATTTCATTTATTGAGTAGGCCTAATATAAAAAATAACAACTCGCTTCGCTCGCTGGGGGCTCCGCCCCCAGACCCCAGACCGGACCTACAATCACACGTTATCTCTTATATAATATGCCACTACCCTGTGTATATGTATTTTTATATATTTTATTGTTTCTAAATACCTGCAGGAATAATATATAGATATAATATACTAAATGTATATATAGTATTTGGAGGAATAAATTTCTAAAAAAAGTTATATACTAAATACCGTAGAATTTTTTTTCCGAATACCCTAAAATTTCCAAAATTCATCTAATCATAAGTGATATCAATTTTTTACCTTCAACTTTATGACTTTTTTACATTTCTTATTTCATTATCTTTACAAATATATACATATTATTATCAGCATATACATATTTACATTACCTATTTACAGTACTAACTAACACTGTACAATTTTCACGTTTTGCGGTTTTCCGTATATACTTACATAATACTTACAAATAAAATTCTTTCCCCAACATATTATACATTTCTATGTAGGGCATTGAATGTCCTACTAAATGTATATATAGTATTTGGAGGAATAAATTTCAAAAAAAAGTTATATACTAAATACCGTAGAATCTTTTTTTTCCGAATACGCTAAAATTTTCAATATTCATCTGATCATAAGTGATAACAATTTTTTACCATAAACTTTATGACTTTTTTACATTCCCTATTTCATTATCTTTACAAATATATACATATTATTATTAGCATATACATATTTACATTACCTTTTTACAGTACTAACTAACACTGTACAAATTTCACATTTTGCGGTTTTCCGTATATACTTACATAATACCTACAAATAAAATATTTTCCCCAACATATTATACATTTCTATGTAGGGAATTGAATTGTCTACAAAATGTATATAATGAATTTTCCATAAAAAATCGGACAAAAAAGTTTTACCGAGGCTGCTTTTGAAATTTCAAAAATAAATTTCAATTTTTTTTTATTTTTTTTACTTTGCTGAAAAAATTATCTCTTAGATCTTTTCTATTTGACTATTACATGATGCCCCTGTTCTTTCTGAACAAAAAGAATATGTGGTTGGCTATGTTTAGTTCTCATTTCAATTTTATACGAATTTTCAAAAAAAGGTCTGCAAAATCGCCAAAATTGGTTGGCCATTCTACAGTTTTTGGCTGGCCACTGCTAGGGTTAATGTTATTAGTTAAAATAACGTGCACATTCCAAGTCAAGAGTTAGGGTAAATTAACTTTTTTTGTCAGGAAAATCATTAATTTTGAGATCCTTGGGTTTGGAGCTCTTAAGGTGGATGTTTTTGAAAACCTCTATAGACACATCTGAAGGGTTAGAGTTTTTGATTGATATACCAAACATATATATAAAATAATATTAATAATTTTAGACTGTTCTATTATAATAAAAAAGTGTAAATACTCCTTGCCTTCATAAGATGCAAAGTAACATTCAAGAATTCTCAGTCTCCGAATGTCTTTATCACTCATGAGTGGGTAGGCTGCTGTTGTGCCATCATGTTTGTGAATATCCATACAATCTCGGATTTTCTACAAAAGATACAAACAAATAAAATTCAATAATGATTAAATTCAGGATTAATATTATTAAGTTAATTAGGAAATTAATTCACAGAAAAATTACTGCTATAACACAAACTTCATTATTTTGTTGTCAAATAAATCTCTACTTGTTATGGATCACGTTGTATAGGAAGTGTGCATATTGCTATGTTGTAAGAATTTGCCCGTCAAAATTATTTATGAAATAAGTGTGAAAATAGTATGTATATTTCTTCGCTGCCTTATCTAGAAATGACATGTAATTGATAGCGAGAATCTAGCTTATTTTTTGGAAGCTTGCGCCATTATATAAATTACAATTTCACCATAAATCGTACAACAAATTACATCTCACAACACTGTAAAATGTATCTACACTTAAAACGATACTCACATACAAGATGGTAGATAAACATAAAAAATTATTCAGGCAATCAATTTTGACCAGTTCATCTGGCCCAATAAAAGAATGGTTCTTAAACCTTCAGATATGTCAGTACAGTAGAAATCCAATTATCCGAACCCCAATTATCCGAATATCCAATTATCCGAATCGATTTTGAGTGAAGTAATAGAAATATCATTTTTTTTCTTCTGAATCCTTCTGTTGTTGTTGAAGATGGTGATTGTATTCTTAGTTGACTTTTAGGCACTCTCATCTTCTATAAAACTATATTAAGTAAAACAATTTTAAATTTAAAATTGTTTTACTTAATATAGTTTTATAGAAGATGAGAGTGCCTAAAAGTCAACTAAGAATAGAAATATAAAAATCAAGAAAATAACAGCACGAGCATGTGTAGCAATAATGCGTCGTGAGCGCTAAAATAAAAGCCCACGCTGTTACCTTCCAGACGATATTTTCGCGGGGAACAATGAGTCATACCCCCTTCTCGCCCTGCTCATCATCAGTTGCTACTGTTCTTTCACCAAAATTATCGTTCAAAATGAGTATAAAATGTAAACTTGTTGTCCTTTCGCTAAGTGATAAACTCACTTTACTCGAGATATTCAAGTGAAATAACCAACATTGAACAGTGAAATATGTACAGTATGTATTGAAAAGAGCAACTGTATATACTGAATTAAATTTATCTCCTGTAATTTAATTTTTATGACGTATATTCTTGATACAGTTTGCTCACTTTCTGTTCATTACATTTATAATAACTTTGTCAATAAAATTCTGATTTTTTATGTATGGTGATGTTTTTTGCTTAATTACCAAGGTATATCTGATTATCCAAATTTCTGCATATCCGAATCGGCCCGATCCCCAATCAATTCGGATAATTGGAGTTCTACTGTATATTTATTAATCACTCCACTTATTCCTCACCAATCTTATAACACTGATGTTCCACCCAAATTGACAATTACCTTAAAAGCCTCAAGCTGTCTCCGGTTGAAACTTTGAGGCCTGTTCCACTCTGCACTGTAGCAGGGTCGGCACAGGAAGTGATGTCTGCTGAAGTAGTAGTCTCCCCTGGGCTTCTGCTCACAGAGAGAGCACACGTCAGGGTTGTCGGGGGTGCACTTCCACACGACATGCGGCCGCAGGCGCGTGCGGCCTCCGAACGAATGGTCAAACGGTATCTCCCTCATCCTCTCCGCTCTTGTAATGTCATAGTAGAATCTGGAACGTGAGAAGGAATTGTGGTACCCAGGGTTAGATGCCTGGGAAATCCCACACCCTCACAAAATACCAGAGGGTACTCTTGCCTGCTTGCATTTATTTTATGCTTCCCTTATACCACCCCACAGGGTCGTAATACTCTCTTGCCTTGTAATGTGGTAAACCCTTAGTATCAAGAGAGTAGAACGATGTTACAGACGGGAAAGATAGGTGGAGTGGGTTTGGACGGCGTATAACACGCAAATTCACCTGAGTCAGTAAACTGGGGGCCGAACCATACAAGGTGGATGAATAAGTTAAAAAAGTATGCTTGTGATGTTCAAATTTGCTTGGCATTAATAAGCAAGTCAATTATTTCTTATGTATCTTAAGTGATCATATAATACAAACAATGAATGAGATGTGTATTGACATTTTTCCGGCTGTCATAGCAGGTGTCCAATCTGAGAAACTCAAATAACTTGTAGATTTATTTTAACTCAGCAATAGACATTCTGGTTCCAAAGATCTTTAACCTTACCTCTTCTTTAATTGAGAATAGTCATGAACGGTACTTATCTAAACTGAATCTTAACCCACAGTAGACTTGACAGTGTGATTAGATTGGTGGACTAGGAAACCCCAGCAGAGCATATAGATATGTCTTCTTCATGGAAATTTTGCACATGTCACCGAAAAAAAGGAACTAGCAGGAAAGAAAAATACGGGAAAGAATGAGGTGTCCATGTTCAGCCAGGGACAATCTTGGGGATGAAGTTCCGTCTCCTGCTGCGTATAAACACGGAAGGACCAAGGAGAAAAGGAAACTTGTCATAATGTGTAGCCACTATGCCACTACCCACACTACTGCAGACATGCCAACCATATGGTATCATAATATTCTCTAATATGAATGAACCCTAATATAAACTAAACTAATGTCAATGCACCTATGACACCCGTACATGTATAGTGAACCTGATAATGTCTTGAAGTGATTGAACATTTGCAAATATATCCAATATGTTTCTTTAATTAAGTTGCATGTTTAGTGAATGATGGTGTGGTCAGGCTTTCATTCACTTAACATCTGTGCTGAGAAACTACTTGTGTCATGAATATTTTTTTATTAACACATGAAATTTGTTGGATAAATAATATACCGGTAATGTGGGATTATATTTGTAATTTTATATTTAAGTGGGTTTATGTGTCTTCTTTTAGTAATTCAGTAACCATCATAAGAATCAATTCAATTTTGATCAGTATTAAATCCGTGTATAAAGGGAGTAATATCCCAAAATAATATGCTTAAATTATCGTATTAGCGAATTTCCCCTATAGGGAAGAAGCTATTACGAGAGTTTTGGGTTTTTACAAGAGTTATCACACCCACGGACACATATATATATATATATATATGTGTGTGTGTGTGTGTGTGTCCGTGGGTGCGATAACTCTCGTAAAAATGATAAAATGATTTTGATAAAATTTAGTAAAAACGTGTAAAGCATTATTTATGACTTTAAGTTCGAAAACCAGACAGATCGACCCATCCGAAGTGGTATTTGTACCCCAAAAATGGGTTTTTTGAGGTTTTTAAATGTAATACTTTAAAAAGTCAAATTTTAGTTTTCACCATTGGATTCAGCTTAAAAAACACACAATTTGGTGTTTTGATCATTTTTCTACATCGATTGGTTACAGAGATATTGAAAGTGCTAAACACAGTACGTTGTCCAATGCTATTCTTATGGAGAATAAGAAAAAAATTATAGCTCTCTTATTTATGAACATATACTAATAAAACTTGGTATACGGCTTCATCTGGTTGTGGTCTCTTGTTATTTTCACAAAAAACCCAATTTTTACCAATAATTCCCGTAGCAGCAAACCTGCATCCTTAGCCCCCATATTATTCTTATGGAGAATAAGTAAAATGTAATGTATCCCTTAATTATGAACATAAATTAATAAAACTTGGTATGTTGGTTCACCTAGTTGAGTTCTATTGATATTTGCAGCCGCCATGTTATTCTTATGGAAAATAATTAAAATGTCATAGATCGTTTAAGTTGTTAAATAATTAAAATGTCATAAGTTCCCATAGCAGCAAACCTGCATCGTTTCGTGGCTTGAAGGGGCCATAGCACCTAAAAGCTGGTTTATATTAGTCGAGTAAGCCCGGCCTAGTTGGCTCGGCGCAGTTACTCGGCCCAGCTTACTTGCCATGTTTTAGAAAAGTGTGTGTACATTGGTAGAGTTAACTCGGCCGAGTTGGCTACAGTTTTGACTGTTTTATGTGTAAATTATACAGAAAATGTACCTTGATAAAGAAAACCAAGCAGGGTATATGCTTTTAATTTGTATTTTGGTGTGTGTTGCATTAAGAAAATGCTTGAAAAGGGTGTACGATTTGTGAAAAGAGGAGGTTAATGAAATGGTGAAAGAAGAAATAAATAGGGAACCACGCGTTGGGTAAAAGACTGGACTGCGGTGGTAGTGCGGGAGTGGTACTCCCTTAAGAGAAGACTAAACCACTAAACCCAACCCCCCCTCCAAAATGGACAAGGTAGGTAGGGTCGACACCAGTGGCGGATTTAAGCAGTTGCCGCCTAAGGGCTATTAGGAAATTTGCCCCCCCCATAACTATTTCACTATAACCACTGTCACTATTTGTTCTTTTCGCCGCCCAAGTTTACCCACATGTTATATATCTTGTTTGGTTATTTTGTAACAGAAGAAGTTACGAAAAAACTGAATGAATAAGAAATTGCTGTTATTTCCAAGTTGAAAAAACAGTAAAATAATGAATAATTGACTTGATTCACATTAACCACAGTTTAATATTCAATATAACCTACTCAAAGACATCAAAGACAATCAGCACTATAGACAAATGTTGTTAACAGCAGTGAAGCAGTGCTACTTTTAATAACGAGAAAATCCTTCAACAAAGGCCTAAAATCCCTTCTTATACTTCATCGAAACATTAATTTTACACCAACGCATTGACTACTGAAAATTATAATAAATAATCTATAAATAAGATATGATGACACTATAGCCTTAAAATTCGTAATTCGAACCATTAGCCTCAAAATTCTGACTATTTTAATCCTGAATTAGTGCTTTTCAATACAGTTTTTCAGTAATTTTGTAATTTCAATTTTTATACAAAGAATTGTTTATATGTTTTAGACGATAAAAATATAAAATTAATTGATGAAGGCCTAATCTTCATTAAACTCTACACATTTTCAAACACTTCTTCTAGTTTCACCTCCATGATGTTGTAGATCAAATGAATTAAAATGTAATACCTTCAGGAGTCACTACACTCTCTGTCAAGTTACCTTCAAAAAGCGTGCCGTCATATTTGGTATTTTGTCCTGTTGTGGTGTCAACTTGGTGGGACGGTATCATTCGATGTACAAGGCGGCTTGTTTTCAACACTATTTCCAAAGCCATATCAATGCCTACTATGTAGTCATGGGCCATATTAAAAGGTATTTTCATTTAACTCAGATCATAACTTTGCTTCGAGATAAATAATAAAATTGCATATAAAATATGTCTTAAGATTATAAAGTTAAGTTTAACATCATGATTCGCCTAAAATGCGACAAGATATTAACATATTAATTTAAAGACTTCAAATATCACGGTTTTTCATTTAATGAAATGGGAGATTTGACACTGTCCCACCCAAAAAATCTATATTATAGAGGTCTCGCCTGGAGTAAAAACCTGCAGCCTGCATGCTGACCACCATTTTGACCCTCTGTCAACTATACTCCCATGGCAACAGCCAATCAAATTATGTTAGTCTTTAGTTGTCTTTGGTCACAAGGTTTTGTTTAAAAAATTACCTCCACAATGAACGATTATGTGTGGTAGCCTTTGATGGTAAGTATAAGCCGGCTGAAATAACTTTCTTTGTTACCTTGAGTTTGAAAATGAATCGACAATATCATTGTAGTCTAAATTTTGTTATTGTCATCTCAAATTCGATTGATGCAAAATTTCTCAACCGTGTGCCTTAGTCATTATTGATATTGTGTAAAAAATCGTTTTAATGCTATGCGAATGTTCCGGTAAACTTGGAAGTCCGTGAGTTGGACGTAGTCATAGTGGCGCAGGCCTAATTTGTAGTTCGTGGCTTGCCGCCCTCTCTCTGTAGCGTAATCGTCTTGTCGCTAGTACGGATGAATGACAACTGCATTATGAATGTTTTGAGGAACTGCAGTGTGAGGGACTGCAAGCGTAATACATTAGTCCCTGATTACTACCTTTACCTTTAAAAGGGCGTCACACCGTCATTGTCATACGTTTTCGTCAAAATTTTCCCCGTTTCAACATTTCTTTTGTAAACAACTTATTAATTTTCTCTAAATTTTCCGCCCCTAAAAACTTGCCGCCCTGGGCTACAGCCCCTATAGCCCCCCCTAAATCCGCCACTGGTCGACACTAGAACACAGCTGACTGAGAGGGTGGAGGGGGTAGGGCGAGTGTGAAATTGGTCGAGTGGCTGTCTCCCGGCCGAAACTACTCAACTCCCCTGTCACTCGACTCGTCTAATTGTCTACACTGGTTAAGTTGACGGTAGAGTACTAACTCGCCCATCTACCCGCTCTCCTACTCGACCAATGTAAACCAGGCTTAACCTTGCTCTAATACTCTGCCTTGTATTAATTTTAAAACTCTTTATGGTCTGAGGAATAAGTAGGAACACATGGCAGTTCACAAACAAAGTATACACTTAATCAGATGTTTTATTGCAAACAAAGCAGACGTTTTTTAAATCTCCATGCTATTTAAATGGGAATTATTTTATTCTATAACACATTTTCAAAACATAATTAAGAAAAATGAATAATTTTCCCCAAAAATGTCATCCCCAGACCTTTAAAATAAGGCCTCTCCCAGCTTTCGATAACCTCCCATTCGCTCAAAATTGGGCTTTTCGGAATTAGATATATTAATATAGATTTCTATGGAATCAGATTTGAATTATCAATTTTATTCAAGATTTGTTTTATTCCAATACAACAAACCTATTTTTGGAATAAAAACTCCAAGATTTCAATGTTGACCATTGAGGCATTCACCATGCATGCAGATTTGTATAAATTTACTTTGTGTTAAACAATTTACCAAATGTTTATATTTTTACTTCTCATTGATTAATTTTCAAAAGAAAATCTAAAATCGAGCCATGCAAAACCATAACTGGAGACTTTGGAATAAACTTACCACTATATGTCTTTTTTTTATTCCTAAGTTTTTTTTATATTTTTTCAAAGATGTTTTTAATTTGTCCTGCACAAACTACCCTTACTTAAGTTTACAGCTTGTTTTGTGATATTTATGGATTCCTTTAAAATTATAAGTAATGTAGGCCAAATTATTTGAGACTTGATTTTACATATCATGTACGGTTGAAGAATACCATAGAGTGCAGTGTTTTATCTCCTCTTCCAAAGCAGACAAAACCCTGAAAAAATTGTAATGATCAAATACTACCTTATAAATGTGAACCTCTATAATTTGAAATTCTCTGTAATAAGATATTTTGTTCACTAGAGTTTATATTCTTTGATCCTACTGCTCGAACTCAAACAAGTGTTCTCATCAAGTGTTCTCCTGAATTTGCATCACCCTTATAACGTATTATTAGTGAATTCCCTATGGAAAGTGAACTATTAGCATGACCCGCACGGTGAAACTTAAGCCGGGACGACCATAGAAGTTCCTAAGATGACCCCCTGAACACGTTTTGGGGGGTCGTTCAAAATTGTATAATATATATTACATATATATATATATATATTACATATATATATATATATATATATATATATATATATATATATATATATGTTTTTGCACTCTAGCTGTCACATTTTTTGTCCGATTTACTTCAAATTTGGTAGGGAAGTTCCTTTCTATAATCAGTTGGACAAGTTTGTTGGGCAAAACAATTGGAAAACTCTAAACCCCATTTTTGGGGATTAGTTTTTAAAATTTTGAGTTTTTGGGCCCAAAAAGGGTCAGAAAATTCCCCGATGTACAATTAATGCATGTAAAAAGATGGGAATTAGTGAGGACAAACTTTTAAGCATGACCTCTCTCGTCATTCTAGCATAAATATTTACTGAGTTATTAAAGAAAATGTGTTTTGACCAAACACAGTACGTTGTCTTATGGGGATTTTACATTAGGAAAGCCTGTCATTCATATGTTGGTGTACTTTTATCATCCCCATGCAGTAACCTTACGCCTACTTTCAAGCCTGACTGGGCCTTCTAATCTTATAATGCGCAAAATTGTATTCCCAGCATTGCAGGTAAATGAAACCAGAAGCATCCGAGGTTCGGCAGATCGATCCTGATCAAAATCGCAAAATTTTGAGAAAGGTTCGAAACTGGACCTAGCTGTCATTTGTCATTGGGCTATTAATTAAAGATGCTTTCTAAGAACAGGTCAACCTTAGATAGTAACAAGACCAGGGTTTGGACCAGGCTTTCAAAACGTAAAAAAATGCCACTGGCGTAGGTATATACAATACCCCCGTAGCAGCAAACCTGCATACTCAGCGAATTTCCAATGCATATTAATTTATCTTAATACCACTTAAAGCCACATACCAAGTTTCATCAATATACATTCAAAATAAACAATTTATGACATTTTAATTATTCTCCATAAGAATAACATGGCGGCTGAGTATGCAGGTTTGCTGAAATAAGGAACACTAAAAATGGGCTTTTATACAAATATCATTATAACTCAACTAGGTAAAGCAACATACCAAGTTTTATTAATTTATGTTCATAATTAAAGGAGATAACACGTTAATTATTCTCCATAAGAATAACATGGGGCTGAGTATGCAGGTTTGCTGCTACGGGAACTATCGGGCAAAAAATGGATTTTTGTGCAAATATCAATAGACCACAACCAAATAAAGCCATATACCAAATTTTGCCAGTTTACGTTCATAAATAAGCGAGATATACAATTTTTCTTTTTCTCCATAAGAATAACATTAGACAACGTACTGTGTTTAGCACTTTCAATATCTCGGTAACCAATTGACGTAGAGCAATGATCAAAATACCAAATTGTTTGTTTTTCTAAGCTGAATTTAATGGTATAAATTAAAATGTGATTTAAATTAAAATTACATGTGAAAACCCCAAAAACACATTTTTGGGGTACAAAACCCCCCAAAAACCCCCCTTCGGATGGTGCGATTCATCTGGTTTTCGAACTCGTTCAAATAAATGGTACTTTACACATTTGTACCAAATTTCATTAAGATCGGACCTTTTTTACGAGAGTTATCGTGCTTACGGACACATATATATATAAATATATACATATAAATATATATATACAGGGTGAATCTCGTAAGTTGTCCAGTATTGATTTCAGACAAACCGTTGGTCCTACGATGATGAAATAAAATTATTTCCCACTAAACCAACCCCAAGGAATAACGTAAAAATATTTTTAACGATTTTTAAATACAGAGTGTACCAGAAACTGAGGGTCACTAGTCCGAATCTACGAAATATCAAATACAAACGTATATCATGTTATACATCAAATTAAAGCTCTTTTCAATCCAAACCATTTGGCGGAATCGGATTTTGATTATTATTGATTCATTTCAAAATGGCGGCTGTTTTTGTGAAAAAATTAGTATTTTTTTGAATACCCTGTATTTTTCTTAAAAATGCAGATATCTTGATTATGATTCAAATATCGCATTCCTTATGAGCTAAGCTTTATTTTGATATGCAACACTTCAATATTATCTCAAAAACAAAAGTTTCAAAAATATCAGTTTTTGAAAATATGTACATAGCCAAAACTCAAAAATTTCAAATAGCACCATATGTCAAATAGCATATCATTTTAAAGGTATTGCAATTCTAAGAAACTTTCGAATTTAAACCTTATGCGTATCTATTTTGGTTTTCGAGTTATCAACAAAAAACATGTTTTTCCACATTAAAACGCATGTTATTTGTTAAACATGGTGGTAAGAACTATGGTCCAGCCTTTACCACCATGTTTAACAAATAACATGCGTTTTAATGTGGAAAAACATGTTTTTTGTTGATAACTCGAAAACCAAAATAGATACGCATAAGGTTTAAATTTGAAAGTTTCTTAGAATTGCAATACCTTTAAAATGATATGCTATTTGACATATGGTGCTATTTGAAATTTTTGAGTTTTGGCTATGTACATATTTTCAAAAACTGATATTTTTGAAACTTTTTGTTTTTGAGATAATATTGAAGTGTTGCATATCAAAATAAAGCTTAGCTCATAAGGAATGCGATATTTGAATCAGAATCAAGATATCTGCATTTTTAAGAAAAATACAGGGTATTCAAAAAAATACTAATTTTTTCACAAAAACAGCCGCCATTTTGAAATGAATCAATAATAATCAAAATCCGATTCCACCAAATGGTTTGGATTGAAAAGAGCTTTAATTTGATGTATATCATGATATACGTTTGTATTTGATATTTCGTAGATTCGGACTAGTGACCCTCAGTTTCTGGTACACTCTGTATTTAAAAATCGTTAAAAATATTTTTACGTTATTCCTTGGGGTTGGTTTAGTGGGAAATAATTTTATTTCATCATCGTAGGACCAACGGTTTGTCTGAAATCAATACTGGACAACTTACGAGATTCACCCTGTATATATATATACATATATAAAAATTTGAACGAATGGTGTTTTTGGCATCTGGGGACCTCAAAATGAAAAGTTATCATGGTCTCGGGCTTAAGTCTTACCATGAGACCTACGGTAATAGCTTCTTCCCTATAGGGGAAATTCGCTAAAAAACAAAGCATCAGAACAGCCAAAAAATCTATGTTTTCAGATTTCAATAACAATTTGTATAAATGTATGTTTTTACACTGATTTTGAGTTTTAAAAGTTTATTATGTGGAAATTCACTTCTAAACGCATAAGCGTGCTGCGTGCAAACTCGTTCAGATTGGGGTGTTTGTTAATGTGTCAGCAGCTGTTAAATATAAAACTCAATTGGCTTCTACTCTTCCAGAAGATTTTCAATAAACTCTGAAGGGTTATGGGCACTAAAGATGAATATAAATTACAGTATAATGAAATTTGTAGAATCTAATCCTCAACCTCTTCAAATTGACCCATCAAGCATAAAAACCTGTGCAGTATTACTTTATTAGTTTTCGCTCTTCCAAGAAAAAAGTGCTTGTGTATTAATATATAGCGAGGATTCAAACAAACAAAATATATGCTCAACTAAGTTGATACAATAAAGTTTTTACTATGACTAAAATAGCACAACAAATTAAATACTGGACTTAGCCTCCACATTTAAAATTTTGGATCGTAACTCAAAATCTTAAAACTTACATCTCTGAAATATATGAACTTATTTTCACACTTTGAGCTATTTTTATTGCCTATGTGAGTTAAATTGATGATACACACCATTGCCAATCCTCAAACTAATCAAAACCTGACCTATACCTGAATACCTCTGTCTACCCTAAACTTTCATAAACCTTTGATTTGAAATTAGAGAGATTCGGCTTAATTTAAACAAAGAACCTGTAGAGATAACATTTAACATGTATGATCGGTCCGATACCCACCCTGGTGTGTCTTCCTTCTCTTCCGGTGCATCAGTGTTGCGCGACACAGCTGATCCAAAAGGGGGAGGGGGCTTAGGGTATTTATCCAATCCGGTTTTGGGCACATGAATCAAACACTTCTTATGGAACGGAATCCCTATGAACGTGGGTTGAGATTCTCGCCTCTGCTCGGTAAATCTGGGAGCTCTTGATGCCAGCCCTCCATAGCCCACCTTGCTCGTCACCTGTAAAATATCAGCTTCATGGATACACAAACGTTAGCTTGCTTAAATGTGTTCCAACAACATAAAATAATATAAATTTATTAGTTCATAATCATTATAGCCTTTGTAGATAAAACTTAACTCGTTCGCTACCGACCCATAATTTGGACTTTTAATATAGACCGACGTCACGTATTTGTGATGCTCCGGTTTTCGCTATGGACCGACGTCACGTATGTGTGTCGCATGGAGCGCTATATAACCACAGCCCGATATCATGTATTTGTGACTAGAGCCTATTGTTACTAAATACGCTTTGGCTGCCTGTCAGTGTATATTATCGTATTTTAAACTGCATATCGGGCTATAGGAATGTCTGTCACATATAAGAATCGCTTGGTCCGAGTGTGGGATATTTCGTATCATATTTTATAAATTGGCAAAAATAGTCATGTAAAATCGTGTTCACTAGTTTAGCCTATATCTTATCGAAACAATTTTATATGTGTTAACACTTTTAGCGTAATTTTCAAAGCAACAGGCCTATGCCCATTAATTACTATATATTGCAGATCGATAGAAGGAGTAATAAAAAATATTGTTCATTTGTCGTTTTCATCTTTTTGTCAAAATATTTATCAACACTTTTTTACTTATATTTAAAACAATATAGTTTTTCCTCTTTGAATAAACATAAGTTTTTTTAACTGAACAGTGTCTCTTTATTTTTCTTACCAATACAATTTGATAAAATACATTTTATCTTTGAGTCACACATGTGTGACAGTTGGTCAGAAGTACAATTCATATATATTTTCATCAATAAAACAATGCTATAGACCGACAACACGTATATGTGATACAAAATAAAAATCCATACAAATTTGCAATTGCTGTTTATAAATGAGTCAGATGTTGTTTATTGGTATTTTAAACCATAATAAAAATTGAAACTTACGTCACAAATTTGGCCTGGAGGTATGTTTTTTATTTTTCCATTGGTCTATTCTGGAAGACCAATATAATTTACAGTTGGTACGCTACGAACACCCATGCGTCACACATACGTGAGGCTCGGTAGCGAACGTGTTAGTTTAAAAATATATACATTTATCTAATTTCTATTTTAGCCTTTAATGACTCACTTGTTGAGGCATTGTTTATTAATTTAAATTTTGTTTAGGGTATATATAATATGTTCCTTTTAGCGAATTTCCCCTATTGTAAATTCTGTGCTATTAACATAGGTGGCACGGTAAGACCTAAGCCCGAGACCATGATAACTTTTTGTTCTGAGGTCCCCAGATGCCAAAAACACTATTCGTTCAAATTTTTATATATGTGTCCGTTACCGCGATAACTTTTGAAAGAAACAGTCGATTTTTACGAAATTTAGCACAAATGTGGAGAGTAACATTTATGACTTTAAGTTCGAAAACCAGATCGATCGTACTATGGGAAGAGGGTTTTATGGTGGTTCAAAATTTTCCAAAAATCAGTTTTTGCATTTTTGACCCTAAAATGTTAAAAACACTCAATTTTGGTTATAGCAATTTTATAGAGCTAAAAAAAACAAATGATTTAGTATTTTGAATCATTAACCTAGGTTAATGGTTGTGGAGAAAAGTAAAAAAAATTCCCATGTTAATCTTAAGGGAAAAAGGGTTTTAGAGATTCCTCAGATAATTTTACTAAAAACTTCACATTTATTTTTACCAATAAGTTTAACTCTACAAAACAATCATTTTGGTGTTTTAATTGTTGTTCTACGCCCAACCGTTGCAGATATTCAAAGCGCTAAACATAGTACGTTGTCCAATGTTATCCTTATCGAGAATAAATAAAATTTGATATCTCAATTATTTATGAATATATATTGATGAAACTTGGTATGTAGCTTTATCTGGTTGAGTTATTTTGATAATTGCAACAAAATTGTTATCTTCCTCGTTGCAGCAAACCTGCGTATTTAGCCCTAATGTTATTCTTATAGAGAATAAATAAAATTATAATTATTACTTATTTATAAATGTATTTTTGCAAAACTTGGTAAGTAGCTTTATATAGTAGTGTGACACATATATGCATTAGAAATTCGCTGAATACGCAGGTTTGCTGCGACAGGGGTATTGATATATATAAATAATTAGTAATTAAATTAGTATTTTGTACATAAATATTTACAATTTAAATAATAAATAGAAATTTTGGGTTATAAATAGAAATTTACCTCTACAAATTAATGTGAATTAAAACCTATTTACCCATCAATAAATTATTTGGACATTCTAACTTGGAATTTGTCTGCCTCATCATAGATGCAAGAGGAATTTGTTATATTTACAAATATTATATATTTATATACATAAATAAATCAAATTTGTTGCTAATTTTTTGGCAAAAATAATGTTTAATCGACCGAAACTTTATGATGTATAATTTATTAGTTCATAATCATCGTAGCCTTTGTAGATAAAACTTAATTAAATAGGTAAATATATTTATCTAATTTATATTTTAGCCTTTAATGACACACTTGTTGGGACACTGTTTTAAATTTTGCCCAATCCAAAATATATATATATATATATATATATATATATATATAGAATATCTTATAAGTGTAACAAATTCTACTCTAAAAAATACAGTTTTTAGTTACAGACATAACTAATAATTTTTTCACAGTATTATTTTTTAACCGACTTCAAAAAAGAGGAGGTTATAGATTCAATCTGTCTTTCGTGTATGTTCGCGCATAAATTTGTTGTTTTCCAACGGATTTTGATGATTTTGGTCTTGTTTTGTTGGTCTCAATTCCAGGGTGGTCCCATGGTGGGAGGAGACCATAGGGTGGTCCCACATTAATTTCAATGAAATCAAACATCAGGGCTCTACCAGGGGCGGGTCCAAGGGAGGGGGGCGGTAGGGGTGGTCCCCCCCCAACCTAAGAATTATTGTGTTTTATTTTATTATTCAGGCATATAATGAAAGTTTGAATAGATCCGAGTGAAAATGTAAGTAGCAAAAGCCTCCCGAAACCCCGTTTTTCGGTTCCAAGAGTGAAATTTTGCCGCTCCCGTCTACATTGTTACATTAAAATTCAAACTAATGCACCTAAACGTTTGATAAATGGAATAAAATATATACGATTAGACAGGTGAAATTTTAAACTTCCATTTTAGTATATAACACATTACTTAGATCCACGACTTTCACCTAAAAGCGTCTTACAAAAACATGGATATTCCTGAGTATCACGAAGTTGTTGCAGTTTTGTCAGTTGGCAGACCGAAAATTCAGTATTTTAAATTTTCAGCATGATTTTGGAGGTAGATTTTAGCCACACACAGCAAAGGTTGCTATCATTGTATTCAGTGATTATTTTTTTACTGGATTTCGCCCGCCTACCGTCGTTGCTGTCAGCTGTGTTTTATTTACAGGTTAGGTTTGATATTTGTGTAAACCCTAGTAATCCGTTGCTAGACAATAAATATCCAGTGGCTAGGCTAGAAGCAAAAAAGTGCCTTGAATTAAATTTAATGAAATAAGAGGAAACAAAGATTAAATTGCATGCAAACGGAAGCTCATACGACAAGTATTTTATTTTGTAAAAATGTGGTATGACATTTTCATTTTTCGAGTCGTTGACCGTGGCTGTCAGCCTCATTCCTCATTGTATCTTCGCATAGCATAGTTCAGTATTGCAGAGTTCAAATACGTTTTGTAAATAGTTTTACTACTAGGGTAACTACTAAAATGAATTGTTTATTTAGACATCTTACTTGTTTTTAGACACCTACAGACAACGTAGAAAAAAGTGTAATGAATATATATTTTTTACTTTATTTACGGTCGGGCACAGTAGAACTAAAGTTAATTTTTGTTTAGCTTGTTTATAAAGTTATGATTTATTTTTTTACTGAGTACACGCGGATAATGATATATTATGTTAACTTACTTTAATTTGTTGTATAATTTCATATAGTTAAAAAAATAATGGGGGTGCCAGGGACCACCCTGGGGGATGGTGAGGGGTAACTTTCGGTGACGCATTAAATTGTGCATATTAATCATCTGTAGTCTAATACCCCCGTCGCAGCAAACCTGCGTAATCAGTGAATTTCCAATGCATAATAATATGTCTTAATACTACATAAAGCCGCAAACTAAGTTTCATAAAAATATATTCACATATAAGTGATATATACAATTTCAATTATTCTCTAAAATAATTTTGTGATGAGTGCGTAGGTTTGCTGAAACAAGGAACACAAACAATTGGTTTTTATGCAAATATAAATAGAATTTAGGCGAAGCCACATACCAAGTTTCTTCTATATTTAATCATAAATAAGCGCTATATAACATTTTCATTATTCTCTATAAGAATAACATGGGGCTCAGTAAGCAGGTTTGCTGCAACAAGGAACAACAAAAATGGGTTTTTATGCAAATATAAATTTAACTCAACAAGGTGAATCCACATACCAAGTTTTATTAATTTATGTTCATAATTAAGGGAGTCATTACATTTTACTTATTCTCCATAAGAATAACATGGGGGCTGAGTACGCGGGGGCCCACCGGTTGATCGACATGTTAGTTGGTCTCAGGGACAGTTGGTAGGGTTTTAAAAAATAAATATTAATAATTAAATAAAGGACTGAAACACACTGAACGACATGCTAGTTGCTCACAGGGACAGTTCGTAGGGTTTTAGAAAATAAGTATAAATAATTAAATAAAGTCCTGAAACCCACTGATCGACATCTTAGTTGCTTGCATGGACAGTTGGTAGGGTTTCGAATAAATAAATGTAATAACAGATGGGCTACTTGCTCGATGTACCAGTTGCTCGCGCCCCCTACTCCTTGTCTCGAAGAGAGGGGAGAGGCGGATATTCGCGCGGATTTACAGGAACTGTTACGTCCATTCATAGCTGTAGGCGCGCCCAAGTAGCGGAGTAACGCAGCGTGGAGCTGATCGTCACTGGGCAGAGATACCAACACTTACAACCAAAATTTCCCGTATGATATAAATTTACCCGTTAATGTGACTGTATTTATATGACATAAAATAGAAATAGGAACGAAATAGTTTAAATTATTTTATACCCATAATATGTTATGATTGTATCAGATATGATCTATATATATATTATATGTATGCATCTTATACATACGTTAAGGAGTAATTTGATAGACAGTGCCTCCGTTATTTATGAATATATAATAACGATTGATGTTTTCCCTGATTCGTAGCCACGGCCGGAGTTAGTCATAGGCTACATAGGTAATTGCTTAGGGGCCCGATCCACAAATTGGCCCGTACTACACATAAATCATAAAAACCTAAAACCATATTCCAAAAAATGTAGTTAACCTTGGCGGTGGACAGCAAGGGGCCGCACCACATGGTGTCTACATACCCTAAATCTGGTTCTGAACGTAGCTGGGCATAAAGGGTTTCGTCAGTTACGTTCTGAAGGGTACTGCCTCCCCCCCAATTCAATATCAATCTGTCTATGCTATACTCTTATATGAATAAGGTTATAACTTGCTTGTAAATTTGAGTTTTTTAAACTGCTCCAGTGATGTCCTAAAGTGTAGGAAATATCAAACTTCTAGGATAAAAATAAATTCCAGGCAGGTGTCATTCTCTTGATAAACTCGAGTAATGTAATAAAAGTAATAACAAAACTAAAATATGTAAATGTACCTTATGGATTTTAAAATCAAAACTAAAGAATCATAACAGTCAGTCGTAACTCTGAGGTTTAATCAATCAGTGTATTGTAAAAACTATTGAATGAAGAATAAATATAAAGCGGTACGAAATGAATAAAAGGGATATTGAGCTATAATAACAACTGGAGTTACCTCAAACATGCATAAAAAAGACAAATGTAAGCTAAGCAAATGTGCTCGCCATTAGGAGGACGTGGTTTAACATTAGGGGCCTACTCCATTCATAAAAACAAACTGCTGTCTGACAAGGAAGAGCAAAGCAAGGGGAGTCGCCATACACTACCGAACCCCGACGCGAACATACGACAGATATCGGACCCACGGACACAAACACACACACGCACACATACCCATACATACAGTTATGAACGAATTGTGTTTTTGGGGTCTGGGGACCTCAAAACTACAAGTTATCATGGTCCCGGGCCTAGGTATTAACAGGCTGTCTACGGTAAAGCTTCTTCCCTACAGGGGAAATTCGCTAAACGGGTTGTAAAGGAGTTAATTTCTTTTAATTGCAATATATTTCACTGGACGAATTTATACTTTCAAGGTTTATTTAATACTAGCAATTACCCGCGGCTTCACTCGCGACAAATTCTGACAAACATCTACAGCTGGTAATTTTATAAATGAATAGTTGAATGTACCCGTTCTTCGCACGGGTTAGAAAGGTAAGGTAGCTCGAAACAGCTGTTCTTGCTTCTGTTCTTTAAGCTGTCAAATGGAAGTGTCAACAGCTGTTCGCATTACAGTTTCTAGATGTTTACTTTCTTCTGAAATGTTGAAACTTAGAGCGTTCACGGGGCGTAGCCCGAGGGGATTTTAAGGAAGTGAATAGGCCTATGTGTTGCATGGGCTCAAGATGAAAAGTGTAAAACTCGGGCTTTGTGTAAAGTTTCAGCCCAGTCGGTTCAGTAGTTTTTGTGTTTACCTGGAACATCAGACAGACAGACAGAGAGATAGACAGATAGACAGACAGACGGACAGACAGACAGATAGAAACCACCTCTTCTTTATAGCATTATAGATTGATAGATAGATAGGTATACTCGCATAAGATCTGCATTGGAACTTACAGGACCCGTGGGGTGAAACCCTGAGGTTGGATGTGGACATTATCAGGTTGGATTTGTGTTGTTATTATTATTTGTTAATGCAATATATAAGCTGTTCATTCAACAGTTCATGCAACGTTTCAGCTTAACCGGTCCAGTAGTTTATGCGTGATGGAACTACAAATATCCATAATTTTAAACTTTCACATTAGTAATATTAAAATTAGAAGGATAAAAGTTTGCATTCTTTGTTAGCTGTCATCAATAAAGAAGCAGATTCAAATGCAACATTTAATATAGTGTATTCAAATGGAATCCCAGCCCTTGCAAATTGTAATTAATTACAGCGAGATGACCCTGCAGTATTGGACAATACCTTGTACGTCTTGATTCCATAATTAATTACAATTACCAATTTACAAATGTAACAACTTCAAGCAAGGATGCATTCCATTGTACCATACACGTTTTACGGCCACTTTCCCCATCTACAGTCGTTTAAACCTATGTAAAAGATAATAAGACTTCCCCAAATTGTAGCATATTACTACTATGCACATCCAGCACTCCATTTCCCACTAGGCCAAGTAAATATGCAGTTAACGAGAACGCCAAATTATAAGAGGTGCAAATACAAAAACAACACGCTGACTAAACTGCCCCTGTTTCTAGAGCAACTAGAGGCACCACATATACAAAGTCTCCTCTTCAGGAGGTTCGCGCCTCTTCTTAGCTGCTAGTGTGTACAGCGAACTGTTCAATGGGCGCGGTAATATTTTGAAATCACAACTAACCAATATAAATTATCGGTGCGGCACACGGGAGACATTTCAGGAGCCGTGTGACGTCACTAGTCCGCGTCATCGGTAAGGTTCCCTCATCGCCCGCCGCTAGCGCCAGAACAGTTTTGCCGACATCTAAGTTAATCAAGATCCAGGATCATCGTCATCATCTCATCATATGTTCAATATTTGTACTTGTAACCACATTCTTATTACTTCTGTCCAAAGTATTCCCTTACCCGATTGTCAGCGCTCTGCGGGGCAGCAGTTAGATACTTTTTTATTCACTGATTTTACAATCAAAACAGCTACTCATTACTGAAATAAACCCTTTATCATTAGCAGATTAACCTTTGCTGTTTCCAGAGTTAAACACGTTACTTTCATCCTCATCGCTATCCAATCTAATGGGCAATAATCCAACCTGGCCTGAAACCATAAACAACTTAATTAATATAGCCCTGGTAAAATTATGTTCGGCAGGTTTTCCATAGTTATTAGCATATTGCGTGATATGTTTCACTATTTATTCGTCTTTTATCATTAAGTCAACCAATCGAGGACAACTTTGGTGTCCAATTAAGGAGAAAGTTTATTGAATCTTCTTAGTAGTAAAATTTAAATTGTCCATATTGATGTCTCTTATTTACAGCTCTACTACAAGCAAACAATTAGCTTATTAAGAGAATAACCCAATGTTTTAACTCATTACGCAAAACTGAAGAGGAACATGCTTTATTTACATAGGCTATACTATGTTTGGCCTATCTACTTAAAATTCTTTACAATTTGTGTAATTACACACAACAAATAATATGTGTGAACCTACACAACACAGATTGAGTAAAAATAGAATTATAATGTTTCCGATTAATTGTAAGTAGAAGAAAAATAACTGTTTCTGAGTAGGTTGAAACATTATGTAAATGTGCAGTAGCTTACATTTTTTAAATATAGGTAGGCCTATATTAATTTGTTTTCAAAGCCCAAAGAAACAAACACTTTTTGTTCTCATTTATTTGACGGACAAAATTATTATTTTTATGTGAATTCGTATGTATGAAAACAGTTACTGGTATATTGTTCAGGTTAATTTATGATACAATAAATACATAAACATTCCTTTCAGTCGATTTATAGACGCGTAAAGTTGTTAACATAACAGAGCGGACGACTCTTGAACTGACAGATGAGCAGCAGACTTTAGCTACAGTACGTGTGATGTCATAGAGCTTCTGTTTTTGTGTTCATTGGTGACGTCATACGGCTCCTGAAATGTCTCCCGTGTGCCGCACCGTATAAATTATGCCATATAGTGTTGTACTGCGTAACAAGTTAGTTGGACGTAGTTCTCCAAAGCGCCAAAAGGTAGGAGCACAATTCAGAGAGTAAGGTGAGGTAGCAATCGTTGCCGTCGGAACTGCCTTATACGCCGCAACATCGGGGAAATTTTGTTACAAGGTTCAGCAAATTTCTTACCGCACCTGCGTCCTGCGTGGTCCCGTGGTCCCGCCAGTCAAACATTGAGTCCATTGAATTGGTGGTGGGGCTACACACTTCCGCTACAAGCCTCCGCCTCGCCCCTCTTCTATGGAAAGCAGAGTGGGGGGCGCGAGCAACAGGTACATCTAGCAAGTAGCCAATCTGTTTTTACATTTATTTATTTGAAACCCTACCAACTGTCCATGCGAGCAACTAAGATGTCGATCAGTGGGTTTCAGGACTTGATTTAATTATTTATACTTATTTTCTAAAACCCTACCAACTGTTCCTGTGAGCAACTAACATGTCGTTCAGTGCGTTTCAGTACTTTATTTAATTATTAATATTTATTTTTTAAAACCCTACCAACTGTCCCTGCGACCAAATAACTTGTCGATCAACAGGTAGGCACCCGAGTACGCAGGTTTGCTGCTACGGGGATAATCAACAAAAAATCAATACCAGTACTACGTGAAACCACATACCAAGTTTCATCAATATACATTCATAAATAATCGAGATATCAAATTGTATTTATTCTCCATAAGGTTACCATTGGACAACATACTGTGTTTATCACTTTGAATATCTCTGCAACGGATGGATATAGAATCACAATTTACACACCAAAAAGATTGTTTTGTGGACCTGAACTGATTGGTAGAAGCAAATATGAAGTTTACATTAACATGAACTGAGGTAAAGCCAAAAACCTTTTTCCTGTAAGATTAACATGGGAGATTTTATGAGTAGGATTTTTGGATTTTCTCCGCAACCACTTAACCTAGGTTAATAATTCAAAATACTATATTATACTATATTTTTTAAGCTCTATAACATGGTCAAAACCAAAATAAGTTTTTAAAATGATAATGTAAAAAATGCAAAAAACTGGTTTTTAGAAAATTTAAAATCCCCATAAACCCCCCTTCCCATGGTCCGATTTTTCTGGTTTTCGAACTTTAAGTCATGAATGTCACTTTACACATTTGAGCCAAATTTCATCGAAATCAGACATTTTTTACTCAATTTATCGCATTCACGGACACATACATATATATAAATTTGAGCGAATAGTGTTTTTGGCATCTGGGGACCTCAAAACAAAAAGTTATGGTCTCGGACTTAAGTCTTACCATGAGACCTACGGTAATAGCTTCTTCCCTATAGGGGAACTTCGCTAAAAACAGATGTAACTCACGATGTAAATAAAGAAAACTATACTTATGGAATGGCAATGCAATTTTTAAACAGTGTATAAGAGTAAATAAAGTATATAATCAAATCAGAAGGCAGAATAATAAATTGTTTTGCTGGAATCCTATATACATATATAAGTGAGTATGATAATAACTGAAAAATAATATAAACAATTGTTAAATAAGTTTAAATATTTTATAGAAATTCCAAAAAAAACTCAGTATTTTTCCTTGCTTTAAAATTTCTGCCAAACCAAAAGGCTGGAGGCTAGTCACCGTGAGGCTTATCAGGCCCAAAGTTACCATGTATTCCTTATGGACATTCAATTTGGTTTGAGCTGATGAAAATTCAAACAACTGATCTTGATTCGTTAGAGCGCCTTCACTCTAGGTCGCTGCGACCGGGTCGCAGCCACCCGTCGGCCACTTGAGCCGTCGCAATTGCATTTAGCCTTATGGAGCCCTTCACACTAGTGGGTCACAGCGACCCACTCGGTGGTAGCGACTTGGTGGCCACGGAACTGCGACGCTGGGCGGTGGCAGCGACCGTGCTTTTTAGCGACTCAACCCGCTAGCGGGGCATTGAAACATACGGAACCCTTCACACTCGGTGACTGCGACCAAGTTTTCGGGATGCGCGCGCAGTTTGTTTTGGTCGTCTGCCTGCCTCCTTCACATATGTCTACCATTTGCTGATGACTCGTTTCGCTGGTCCCACTGTTGTGAAACTATCTTTTTTGTGTCTGTGTTGTTTAGCGTTTATAGTTTATTGTGCTTTTTTTTAAATTTAATTGTACTTCACCACAAATTTAAATAAATGTATAAATAAATCATTCATAAATAAAATAATAATTATGTTGAATTATAATATTTTATTTATTATTTATAATATGTATTATTTAGTTATAATATATTTATACAAACAAGAAAGTATGTAACCAGTTTGTATACACCCAGTTTATATATTATATTATTACAATATAACATAATAATAATATTAACATTTATAAATAATAATTCATTATAATAAATAATTTCATAAAATTCATGCATTTTTTAAAATTTAATTGTGGGTCCATTCTTTGTTTTCTTGCCTGCCTTCTTCTTCTGCATAGCAAAAGCACAAGCAGGAGGTCCTCATCCTAATCACTTGAATCCATATTGACGAATTAATTAAAAAGATAGTTTAGCGAGACTGCTATAGCGAATGGCAGATACAGGTGGCAGACGACCAAAACAAGCTGTGCGCGCATCCTCACAACTTGGTCGCAGCCACCATATGTGAAGGGACAGGGGTGGCTGCGACTTCTACAAGTCAAGTGGCTGCCACTCGGTCGCAGCGACCTAGTGTGAAGGCGGCCTTAGTTCCACGGGCTAACCACAGATTGAAGCACACACAACTATCATAGTTGACGCGGGCGAAGCTGCAACGGGTCAGCTAGTATAACATAATTGTAATACAATTACATTATGAACTGATATCAAAGGGCATTAAAAGGATTTCATTAAATAAACTTGAAATTTAGTATTTTGTTATGGAAAAGATGAACTTAGCCTAATAATTTCTGGGACTGATCTGTGTCAAGCGACTTGCTAAGAGGTTTGCTTGACTTCAGGTCAAACAGTTAACTTCCTTTTTCCCCTGCTCAGAGCTATGTACACTTGGTACTAAGCAATATCCTTCATTACCAGGTCTAAGACAACCCTGCTAAATAAGCGGTACCCTGCACATTATGGTCTGTTTCAGCCTAGCATAGGATTAAGGGCCGCAGCAGCAAAATTATGTCTCTCAATAGACGTCCCGTATCCTTTATTCCTTTGGACGCCTGGAACGTGGCAACAAATAAGTATGCATTCTTGAATCTGATCGCTATGGATAAATCATCAAATATGTCTAAGACTGCCAGCTCCCATTCCCCTGGTTCGATGTATGGCCCGTCATTTCAATTTGTTCCTGATTCCCGTAGCTACTATGTTGAATGTCCCTCCTTCACCCCATCCCCTCCCTCCATCATATGTTTTGGCGCAACATTTCCCTTTGAACCTAAGAAGGCCAATACTGTTATATGTAAAGATGCCGCCACAGTAACTGGCACAACTAGGTACGATGCGGGAGTGTTTTGTTGCTTCCTAAGATTCTTCGAAAGCAAGGAGGTTTATTAGTATTACTCGACAACACTGCTTAATGATTTTTGTCGAAAAAGCACACCAGTGCTTTGGTTAGGTTGGTACTCTGGTGAGGCAAATTTTGATTTCAAATTTCTTTGAACTATCCTGATTGGTTGTTTTAATCCTATAAGTGAAACTACTCATGCAGATCACTGTAATACAAGTATTATAAATTTGAACAAATTAATGTTTTCGTCTGATTTATGTATCCTACTCTTACCGTGAAATGTGATAAAATATGAGCAAATAAACAAACACAAGTTTATTAATTTTCAAAGCATGAATAGTTATTTGTTTAATTCACTTTGTCGACTCGTTCGATTTCAGCGAGTAGTTATTTGCCTTGCCAAAATTTTGGAAAGACCGGCTCGCAATTTTGTACATCAGTGTTGCCTCCAAAATTACCAATAGAACTTCTTGGTCAAAAGACGTTAATAATATGTTCCGTGTACAATATGAGTAAGCTTGCTTGCTTGTTTGCAACTCTTAGGTCAAAACTGCAAGAACGATAAAATACCCCCGCCGCAGCAAACCTGCATACTCAGTGAATTTCCAATTAATATATATATATATATATATATATACACATTAAGCCACTTACCATGATTCATAAGAAATATGTTCACAAACAAGCGATACCGGTGCCGGTACTTAAAATATTAATTATTCTCTATTGAAACTAAATTATATTAATTATATTTCTAAATTATATTGAAACTTGTGGTCTATTGATATTTGCACTCAAAAACATTGTTTTGCCTATAGTTCCCGTAACAGCAAACCTGCGTCCTCAGCCCCCATGTTATTGTTATGGCGAATAAGTAACGTGGTATCTCCCTTAATTATGAACATAAATTTATAGAATTTGGTATCTGGCTTTATCTACTTGAATTATATTGATATTTGTATAAAACCCCATTTTTGTGTCCCTTCCTTCAGCAAACCTGCATACTCAGCCGCCATGTTATTCTTATGGAGAATAATTAAAAAGTCATAAATAGTTTATTAAAAAGTCATGTATCGTGTAATACATAATGTTATGTCTCGTAATTTTCGGCCGATTTTACGTGGTCAGATCGTTTTTGACGGCCATTTACTATGTGATTTGGCAGGTCACGATCGTCGAAAGATTGGCGGGAAATACTCGCTCAAACTTTGGAGTATTTTTCAAAACTTTGAGTCCATTTGACTATTTAAATACTCACATTTTGAGTACTCGCACGCCCCTAATACATCGTATACATATATATATGAATAGGCCTTCCTCTTCAACCCCTACAAATACATCCGCTGCCCCAGGCCCCCAACTACGACGGTACGCCACCGATCCCACGACCCGTTATGAGCGCCGAGCGCCGCCCCCCCAAAAGCGCCGCGCCCCGCGCGCCCCGTGCTGGATCACGGCTCGCACTGCGCTAGAGCCGGTACTGTGGAGGATAATTAAATGCTCTGTCTCCCTTAATTATGAATATATATGAATAAAAACTGGTATACGACTTCACCTAGTTGAGTTATATTGATTTTAGCATAAAAACCCATTTTTTGTGTTCCTTATTGCAGCAAACCTGCGTACTCAGCCCCAATGTTATTCTTATGGAGAATAATTAAAATTGCTTATATCGCTTATTTGTGAATATATTTTTATGGAACTTGGTAAGTGCCTTTATGTAGTATTAAGACATTTATATCTCCATTGGAAATTCGCTGAGTATGCAGGTTTGCTACGACGGGGGTATTTTTTTTATAGAACCTACTCCAATAATTATAAGAACGGGCTAAAAAGTGTGAAATGAATAATTACGTGTTTCTTTTAATAAACCAGTATCTTGAGCTGTTATAATCCCTTTTGTGTAAGAGTATATAAAAAGCATGACTAAGATACAAATACAGTTAAAAATAGGAGGTAAAAATGCGAAGGTAAAATTAACCACATAAGGTTTTGTGAAGGTTAAGACGATTAATATAATCCAGTAAACTATATTTTAGTTACATATTTCAAGTTTAAAATTCCGATTCAGTTTTTTATCTAAAAATTTAGTTTGATTTTGATTTTATGTGCTGTATATTGGATGAAATTGGGTGAAACTGGATGAAACTCTGATAAGATATTTAATGCAATGGATAAGAAAACTAAAAGGCGGTCCCACACTTCTCATCGCGAACAGGCCTGAACATTCGGCCGAACATTTTCCCGAATGTTCACTGAACATTCGGTCTCGTATGTTCCTGCATGTATTCAAAAGTTCGTGCAGCTCCCACACTTCTCGCGAATACTCTGAATGTTTGGAGTTCGGCCGAATGTTCGGGTGTGTTCGCGAGAAGTGTGGGACCGCCTTAAGGAATATTGACCTATCCTATTAGAATTTAATACAATGTGAAATATTTTTCCATCCAGGTTATAGCTCGCTAGAATTTCCTGTGAGCAGCTTGCACATCATAATCATATTTTGAGAAGCGAAAATATTAATTAAACAGTTAAATAGTCCAAATAAACAATGACAATCTGTAGTTATAGGTAATCTTTATAACAGCTGTTTATTTTATTTTATTAAGAAACAACGCATGTGATACAAACCAAATAAAACTCTCATCCATATGAATAGCATGGGGACTTGGAAGTCCCATGGGGCAGAGCCCTGAGGCCTAAATTGAAAATCTAAAGTCAGTCATCTGCACAACTGCACACCTTGTAGACGCGCGTTTTAGTGTATAATATGTGGGGGTAAATCATTAAACAAAAAAGTCTTTTGTTTACAAAGTTTGCATGTAGCGTAATATAGATAGATAAATTATGTATTATTGTTGGTCTGTCTTTAGATAGGCCTAGTTTATATGTTACTAGATGAAATAAAATAAAATGTTGGTAAATATGTAGACTGTATTTTTTATCTTTTAGTTATAAAAGCACAAAAGCAGTGAAAGTAGTTAGGTTAATTTAATTTGTAATAAACATTTTAACCCAATGAACAAACTTTTGAAAACTTAATACATTTTAACTGCAGGTTTTAAGAAACAAAATTTGGCTTGAAGTGACACCAAAATGTGTTTGATTCAACATCCAAAACTAAAATAACAACAAAGTACTAAACCCTTTTAGGCTATTGCATGCATCAGGCGTAAAATGTATTTCGTAAAAAGACACTTTTTGAATTTAGACACTTTCTAAAAAATATTTTAATTTGCATTATGTTGGGGCTTTATTACAATAACACCTTTAAATTTTGCACAGCGGATTCATTTTAGCAAATTTCCCCTACAGGGAAGAAGCTATTACCATAGGTGGCATGGTAAGACTTAAGCCCGAGACCATGATAACTTTTTGTTTTGAGGTCCCCAGATGCCAAAAACACTATTCGTTCAAATTTATATATATTATGTGTGTGTGTGTGTGTGTGTGTGTGTGTGTGTGTGTGTGTGTGTGTGTGTGTGTGTGTGTGTGTGTGTGTGTGTGTGTGTGTGTGTGTGTGGTGTGTCCGTTACCGCGATAACTTTTGAAAGAAGCGCCTGATTTTGATGAAATTTAACTCAAATGTGGAGAGTAACATTTATGACTTTAAATTCGAAAACCAGATCGATCGGTCTATGGGAAGGAGGTTTTATGGGGGTTTAAAATTTTCCAAAAATCGTTTTTTGAACTTTTTACCCTAAAATTTTTAAAACACTAGATTTTGGTTATAGCCATTTTATAGAGCTTAAAAAACATACAATTTAGTATTTTGAATCATTAATCTAGGTTTAGTGGTTGTTTTTAGACACCTACAGACCTGCAGACAACCTGCAGGTGTTTTAGACACCTGCAGATAAGTAAGAGAAAAGTAAAAAAATGTGTCCATAAAATTCCCATGTTAATCTTATGGGAGTACGGTTTTAGCGAATTTCCCCTATAGGGAAGAAGCTATTACCGTAGGTGGCATGGTAAGACTTAAGCCCGAGACCATGACAACTTTTTGTTTTGAGGTCCTCAGATGACAAAAACACTATTCGTTCAAATTTATATATATTTATATATTTATTTGTATATATATATTTTGTTATATATATTTATATATATATAATTTATATATATATTCGTATAAATTTATTTATATAGGTAACGGATATATATATATGTGTGTGTGTGTGTGTGAGTGTGTGTGTGTGTGTGTGTGTGTGTGTGTGTGTGTGTGTGTGTGTGTGTGTGTGTGTGTGTGTGTGTGTCCGTTACCGCGATAACTTTTGAATGAAGCGCCCGATTTTGATGAAATTTGGCAAAAATGTGGAGAGTAACATTTATGTCTTTAAGTTCGAAAACCAGATCGATCGGTCTATGGGAAGGGGGTTTTATGGGGGTTTCAAATTTTCCAAAAATCAGTTTTTTGAACTTTTTACCCTAAAATTTTAAAAACATTAGATTTTGGTTATAGCCATTTTATAGAGCTTAAAAAAAATTTAGTATTTTGAATCATTAAGCTAGGTTTAGTGGTTGTGGAGAAAAGTCAAAAAATGTGTCCATAAAATTTCCCATGTTAATCTTATGGGAATACGGTTTTTAGATTTTCCTCAGATAATTTCACTAAAAACTCCACATTTCTTTCTACCAATCAGTTTAGCTCTACAAAACAATCATGTTGGCGTTTTAATTGTTGTTTTACGTCCAATTGTTGCAGTGATATTCAAAGAGCTAAACACAGTACGTTGTCCAATGTTATCCTTATGGAGAATAAATAAAATGTTATATTTCGATTATTTATATATGTATACTGATGAAACTTGGTATGTGGCTTCAACTAGTTGTGGTATATTCATATTAGCACAAAAAAGTTTTTTTATTTTTCCCGGTAGCAGCAAACCTGCATAATCGGCTCCCATGTTATTCATATGGAGAGTAAGTAAAGTTTTATATCTCCCTTAGTTATGAACATAAATTAATAAAACTTGGTAAGTAGCTTCACCTGGTTGAGTTATATTGATAATTGCAAAAAAACACATTTCTTATCTTCTTTGTTGCTGCAAACCTACGTATACAATTATACAATTATAATGTTATTCTTATGGGGAATAAATAAAATGCTATATATAATTTATTAATTAATGTATTTTTGTGAAACTTGGTAAGTCGCTCTAGGTAGTAGTGATACCCATGTATATGCGTTGGAAATTCGCTTATGCAGGTTTGCTGCGACAGGGGTATTGTTACATGCAATCCAAAATTAGCTTTTTAAAAATTTGTATTTTTAAAAATTTGTATTAACCAGTGGCGGATCCAGCCAGGGCGTGCGGGGGGCGCGCCCCCCCATGGACTCAGAAAGTGTGTAATTAATAGGTAATAGCATTGACTATATATCTGTACTAGACTGGAAACCTTATGGGCCCGTCTGATAATAAAAGAGGCGGGATTCTCCACGTAGTTCTGACAGCACTGGATAGAAATCGCCACCATCGTACGCAATGGTGGACGTAACTCTACAGGTGTATAGTCAATGGTAGTAGTATGACGCTGTACTAGTTCTTGTTTTTTAATATTTGCAAATACATTATTTGCACCTACACATCTTACCTACTGGGCGATGCTCTACAAAACGGAGCCTCCCCTATAACGGTTCGCTACGAATAGTTTTAACAGTACAATTATCATGGAATGTGTAGGCAAAGATAGTGAACCCGGGTGGTAGGACGGTAAAGAAGCAAGTCGCCATATAACGATACGTCCTTTATGTGTGTTAAGTAACTTACTGCATCCAAACATTTGTAAGATAAACAGTTGCCGATCGATACATAAAATTAGGGAGTCACTGAGCTCCTTAAATCCGACAAACACAACTTACTATCTGTAAGGTAAAGGCACCGGCCAGGGCTGAGCATCCACTAGGGTAACGCATCACAGCACCGGTCTATTGCCTTTGGCTGCCCTAGGGCAACACACAGCAGCACCGGCCTAGGGGCTTGGGCTGAGCATCCCTAATGTCACGCACCACAGTACCGGCCTATTGCCCTTGGCTGCCCTTGGCTGCCCTAGGAGCACACACCGCAGCGCCGGCCTAGGGGCTAGGGCCGAGTATTCCTTAGGTAACGCAACACAGCACCGGCCTAGGGGCTTAGGGCGAGCATTCCTAGGGTAACGCACCACAGCACTGGACTATTGCCTTTGGCTTCCCTAGTGGCACACACCGCAGCACCGACCCTGCAGTCTTCCTCAATCTTCTTCTTTTCTGAAACCTTTGCGTTCTATCTTAGCCATTTTGTGCGCGTTGGTTTAGCCTTTAGTAGTGTGTGTAAGTAAATAAATTGTTATAAAATGTTTGTTTTTATTGGTAGTAGTTGTATAAAATGTGTATATTTATGTACCTACTATTTATTGTATCAGTGGAATACATCAATACAACACATTTCATTGCGAAATAAGTGTTACAATGTGGTGTTTTATTTGTTAGCATCATGATTGAATTGAATTTAGCGAGTACTAACAACTGCCTCCCGTTGCTGCGGGACGTTATCGTTTAGGGAGAAAAAAAATCTCAAGTGCGCCCCCTCAGCAAATTCCTAGATCCGCCCCTGCTAGTAACAGCTAGTGTCTAAGTAATAATGTGTTCAAAATAAAATATTCTCTATAAGATTAAAATTAGAAATTTGAAGGCTAACAGGGCAGACCCATAAGAAGATCAAAATCAAATCAAATCATCTTTGTTCACAATATGTATACACAATACAAGAGAATAGTGTCAAATTCCAAACTAAAAACTAAAGGCTATGGACTACGAGTTATAAAACTCCTCAATTGAGTATAGTTGTTTTTAAATAGATAATTTTTTAACATTTTCTTAAATTTATTGATATTATTTTCAGTTTTTAACAAAACGGGAAGTTTACATAAGAATTTTGATCCAATATATGAAGGTTTTTTTATAAAATGTTAATCTATGGTGAGAGGATATGATGGTATTTTTATTTCGAGTATTATATTGATGAGACTGATCATATTTCTGTTTTAAAGGATTTTGAATTGCTATTACAGTAATACCGTATCATAAATATATTGTCCATATACAGTTAATATTTTTTAAAGTTTTGAAATGTACTTTTGCAGAGTGATCAGGTTTTAAATTTAAAATTATTCTGACAGCTTTCTTTTGTTTCTTCAAAATGTCATTTAAGTTTTCAAATATATATCAAATTTGAATTATTCTCCATAAGAATAATATTGGGAATGAGTACACAGGTTTGCTGCAACAAGGAACAACAAATATGGAGTTTCATGTAAATATCAATATTACTCAACTAGGTGAAGCCACATTCCAAGTTTCATCAATATACAATGGGATCTTATAGTTAGTTTTGATGCATGATCTAGGCATAAAATAGCTATCATAAAAAAATAATCATACAAATTGGCAAGATAAAAGGTCTGACGAACTGATGCAAGGTTTCAATATTTGTTTAAATACTGTATATGATTACAGATGAGTCAGTTTCACTTGTATTTTTGATCAAATTATTGATTTGTTGGTACTACGCTGCTTCCTGTTTTCCACTATTTAATGAAGTATATGACTTAATTCTTACAATACCTTATTCAGCGTGTGATGAAAGGCCGATGTGAGGTCTTCAGTGTGGTAGCTGCCGGGACCTACCGAGGCGCTCTCTCGGACAAACTGCCGATCGAACCTCGTGTGGCCTCCGTTCAGTACCTTTCTCTCCCTACCAGATAGGAAGCAAATCCTGGTCTTCTCTTTTCCTCTCTCCTTGTATTCCAGTGAAAATCCATCTGTAATAGGAACTAATAAGTCTCACTTTACAATAAAAACTTTACAACATTTTGAATTGCAAATCAATATAAGTGACCAGACAGACCTTATCGGTATTGCATTTTCATGAGCTTCTTTTTAGTGAATTTTCTGTGGAATAGTGAGTTAGTATGACCCGTACGGTGAGATTTAAGCCCGGGAACTCAGTAGAAGTTCCGAAGTTAACTCCGTGCACATGTTTATTTTGGGGGGGTCGTTTCAAACATTTTGTGTTTTTGTGGTCACATTTATTGACCCGTTTACTTCAAATTTGGTAGAAACCTTCCTTTCAGTTATCAGTTGGACAATTTCATAGGCAAAATAATCAGGCAACCTTAATCCACTTGTTTGGTGTTTTAAAGTATAAATATTTTAACAGTTTATTTTGTACTACATACTTCCAGTTTCTGTGCGAATATTTGATCTTAAGGATCCCATCCCTCACAAACAATTTACTTCTTACCAGAGCAGTTTATACTAAAAATACATTGTATCTAAATTCTGAAAACATTTTGTATTTCTTAAATATTAAAACCAATGATTTCTTATAGGCATAATTTTTTATCAAAACAATATGATCAAAACTTTAGCTGCGGATCAAAAATCACCCCTATATCTCTTATTTTTGAATTATATATAAATTTGAACGAATGGTGTTTTTGGCATCTGGGAACCTCACCATGAAAATTTATCATGGTCTCGGGCTGAAGTCTTACCATGCCACCTATGGTAATAACTTTGTTCTTATAAGGGAAATGCACTGAAAGGTTTGCTGATTGTTAGTAAAAAAGTTGTTGCTAGGCATCTGCAAGTCTAACAAATAATAGAATTTTCTTCATTTTGAGAAGCACTACTGGGTCTTTGGCTATTGGTGAGTTAATTTACTATAATGCTACATTTTATCTCTGTGTATTCATAATTTAAATAATTTATTTAATTGCTTTAGTTATTAACATTCAATTATTGAGCTTTTTTAAACAATTCTTAATTGACTTTATCCAAGAAACACATTGTTTAATATTTCACTAGCAGCAGAGATGGTCTCGCACCTCGTATTGGGCAGTGAGGAAATGTCGGAAATTTCCCAAAGCAACCATTGTAGATTCCATTGTAGATTTCTTCACAGAGTTGCACAAGACCTTCCGCAATATTTTACTCAATATTTTGTAAATGGAATTGAATGGAAGAAAAAATGAGTTGCAGCAATGTTATATATTTCAGACACAACTTCCGCTTGCAACTCCAACTTTTGAGTTACTCACAATTTTTTAAGATTTTTTATATAGACATATTTTAGCATTGGTTGCATGAGAAGTTTCACTGCGAGATTTCCTAGTGTAAACAGTGGCATACCTTGGGGAGTTACAGGGGCTGAACACCACAAAACAGGAACAAAATAATATTTAGTTACCTAGTTAAAATGTAAAATTAATTAGTGTCATAATTTTCAGCTGCGCAAAAAAATTAAAATAAATAAACTATTGCCATTGGGTTTATATCTTTATATCTAGAGGGGACACAATGCAAATTAATGTGAGAGATTTGTCCATAGTTCCATCATACGCTGCCAGGGATCGTCATCGTGGTTTTGTTCATCATGGTTTTGTTAGGAATGTTTTCGTAAAGATTTTAAAATGTTTAAATAAACCTTTTTTGTGATTGTCATCAAAGTGATATTTTGTTCATATGGATCGGGCACGGCAGACAAGTTAATTCTACCTAACGATGCCGCAGATCACGTTAGTTATCTTAATTAATCCTATCCTATCCTACACTCTAATATGAGTAAGGTTTGCTTGTATGCTTGCTTGCTTGCAAAACTGATCTCAAAAACGGCTCCAACAATTTCCTTCGAAGTTAAAAAAAACTAATTTCTGGGATAAAAATAAGTTCTAGGCAGGCCTCATCCCCAGGAAAAATCAAATAATGTAAAAACACCCCCGTCGCAGCAAACCTGCGTACTCATAAAATTTCCAATTCAAAATATATGTCTTAATACCACATAAAGCCGCATACCAAGATTCATAAAAATATATTCACAAATAAGCGATATATCAAATTTGAATTATTCTCCATAAAAATAACATTGGGAATGACACAGGTTTGCTGCAACAAGGAACAATAGATATGGGGTTTCATGTAAATATCAATATTACTCAACTAGGTGAAGCCACATACCAAGTTTCATCAATATACATTCATAAATAAGCGATATATACCATTTTGATTATTCTCCATAAGAATAACATGGGGAATGAGCAATAGGCGTAATTTCAGCATTTCGATTGGGGGGGCAGGGTTGTCAATGGCCCATCCGCCTATTATACTCAATTTTATAACCCCCCCCCCTTATATCACCACTCCCGTAGAAAATTCGGCACTGCGGCTGGAAAAAATAAGGTTTCGACACGCGCACACAAACATACATACGATAGCATAGGATTATACTGATTATACCGGCCGCTCTTCCGCTCTTTTAGTCTCTTCCTAGTACTAGTGTATGTCAGTCGATCATGCTGAAAACTTTTCATTTTCTGATTAAAATTCTTGATCAATACACTTTGTTACAGTAAAAATAACTAGTTGTTCTGTTTTTCGAATCCGAGTTAGTTTCTACGTTCGTCCCAGACGAAAGGTTTCTTCAGTTGTAAACAAACATAGCAAAACATCTGATATTTAAACGGATGATAACAACGTACTTTCAATCATCACGTAGTTTAGACTTCCGCCGTCGGATAGCGCCACTGTTGGGAAAATTCAGCCCTGATGCTCTTTATTAAAATTCTGAGACGTATTGGCAAATCTACGAAAACATATCTTTAATTTGGCACCTCAAACATTAAAGTCCGTCCATCCGTTATCGAGATATGACTGTGAAGAAAAAACACCCTAGCGTATTATTATATAGGATAACAGACTATTGTTAGTGTTCTTAGATGTATCTTAAAAACGTGCTTTTGTTTACGAACAAGTTACTGGCTAGTGTAAAAATTATATTCTAATATTTATCAATAAAAATAAATAGTGTATTTACAGTATACTTGTATGTTAGTCACAATCCAATCTTTTTTTGTTTGTTTTAAACTACCTTCTAAACAACAATATCTCGCGCAGGCCAGTCGTCACTACAAGTTCGTGGTGAAAGTTAACGTTATAAAACAAGTATCAGTAAAAATTAATAATAAATTTATATAGTATACATTTTTGAGAGCTTTTCTTAAGAAATATTAAAAAACAAGAACATTTAATGTCAGTAAGAATTAATTGGCTGCAATTTTGTCTAGGTAGCAATAGAATTGGATTTCTTAAATTCTGTGAGAGCGAAGGAATTGTTATTTATATCGATATTCCTGGGCTTTTCTTATATCAGTGTTGAAAAATCCTCTGGTGTAGTGTTAAAACTAAATACCCCGTCGCAGAAACCTGCGTACTCAGCGAATTTCCAATGCAAATATGTGGGTATCACTACTACCTAGAGCCACTTACCAAGTTTCACAAAAATACATTCATTAATAAGTGATATATATATATCATTTTATTTATTCTCCATAAGAATAACATTATAAATGAGTACGCAGGTTTGCTGCAACAAGGAAGATAAGATATGTGTTTTGTTTGCAATTATCAATATAACTCAACCAGGTGAAGCTACATACCAAGTTTTAGCGAATTTCCCCTATAGGGAAGAAGCTATTACCGTAGGCCTCATGGTAAGACTTAAGCCCGAGACCATGATAACTTTTTGTTTTGAGGTCCCCAGATGCCAAAAACACTATTCGTTCAAATTTATATATATGTGTATATATATATATATATATATATATATATATATATATATATATATATGTGTCCGTTACCGCGATAACTTGAGTAAAAAACGTCCGATTTCGATGAAATTTGGCTCAAATGTGTAAAGTGACATTCATGGGTTTAAGTTCGAAAACCATAAATATCGGACCACAGGAAAAGGGGGGTTTATGGGGGTTTTTAATTTTCCAAAAATCAGTTTTTTGCATTTTTCACCCTAAAATTTTTAAAAAACTTAATTTTAGTTTTGACCATGTTATAGAGCTTAAAAAAACAAATAATATGGTATTTTTAATTATTAACCTAGGTTAAGTGGTTGCGGAGAAAATCCAAAAAAACCTGCTCATAAAATCTCCCATGTTAATCTTATGGGAAAAAGGTTTTTGGCTTTTCCTCAGTTCATTTCTATGTAAACTTCAAATTTGCTTTTACCAATCATTTTAGCTCTACAAAACAATCATTTTGGTGTTTAAATTGTGATTCTACGTCCAACCGTTGCCGTGATATTCAAAGTGCTAAACACAGTATGTTGTCCAATGTTATCCTTATGGAGAATATTTAAAATTTGATATCTCGATTATTTATGAACGTATATTGATGAAACTTGGTAGGTGGCTTCACCTAGTACTGGAATATTGATATTTCCACAAAAAATTGATTTTTTGTTGATTATCCTCTTAGCAGCAAACCTGCATTCTTATCCCTAATGTTATTCTTATGGAGAATACGGAAAGCTTTATATCTCCCTTAATTATGAACATAAATCATTAAAACTTGGTATATAGCTTCACCTGGTTGAGTTATATTGATAATTGCGAAAAACTCACATTTTTATCTTCCTCGTTGCAGCAAACCTGCGTTCTCAGCCCTAGTGTTATTCTTATAGAGAATAAATAAAATGCTATATATCACTTATTTATTTAAGTATTTTTATGAAACTTGGTAAGTGGCTTTATGTGGTAGTAAGAAATATATTCATTCATAGGAAATTCGCTGAGTACGCAGGTTTGCTGCGACGGGGGTATTATTAATTTATGTTCATAACTAAGGGAGATATACAACTTTACTTACTCTCCATATGAATAACATGGGAGCCGAGTATGCAGGTTTGCTGCTACCGGGAAAAATCAACAAACAACTTTTTTTGTGCTATTATCAATATACCACAACTAGTTGAAGCTACATACCACGTTTCATCAATATACATACATAAATAATCAAAATTTAACATTTTATTTATTCTCCATAAGGATAACATTGGACAACGTACTGTGTTTAGCACTTTGAATATCACTGCAACGGTTGGACGTAAAACAACAATTAAAACGCTGAAATGATTGTTTTGTAGAGCTAAACTGGTTGGTAGAAAGAAATGTGGAGCTTTTAGTGAATTTATCTGAGGAAAATCTAAAAACCGTATTCCCATAAGATTAACATAGGAAATTTTATGGACACATTTTTGACTTTTCTTCACAACCACTAAACCTAGCTTAATGATTCAAAATACTAAATTGTTTGTTTTTTAAGCTCTACAAAATGGCTATAACCAAAATCTAGTGTTTTTAAAATTTTAGGGTAAAAAGGTTCAAAAAACTGATTTTTAGAAAATTTTAAACCCCCATAAAACCCCCTTATTCCCATAAACCGATCGATCTGGTTTTCGAACTTAAAGTCATAAATGTTACTCTCCACATTTGTGCCAAATTTCATAAAAATCGGGCGCTTCTTTCAAAAGTTATCGCGGTAACGGACACACACATATATATATATATATATACAGGGTGTTTCACGATAACCCTGACAAACTTCGGGAAATTAATCCTTGGGTCAAAACAAGAAAAAAATTTTATGTAAACATAGGTCCTAAACTCATTAGTTTCATTGCTACAGCCAAAAATATAGTTTTTTGTTTTTACATGTAATTAACTTATATTTGGACTTATAGACAAACTATTAGTGATCATATTTTCATAAAACTTACACAGCCAGTAAGAGGAGAAAATTCCGAATAAGAATCATTCGTTTTTCAAGCAAATGTGTCGACTGTCATTCGGTAATAGTCCTTCAAAGATCAATTTTTTATTAAAAAAACTGTGCCTAAAATATTTTGTTCACATTTAACAGGCATTCACAGAAAAACTAACCAACCAATTGGGCTGCAAATTTATGAAAAGTTTTAAAATTTTATTCAGAGTAAGGTAATATCCATATCTTTCACTTTTATTAGTAAAATTTACTGGATAATACTGCAATACACTTAAGGATACACAAATTACAAAGGAAAGTTAAATTGCTGTAAGCTTAGATTTTGCTTTCTTACAATTATTTTAAATTAGTTTATTTATTTGATTTTTTTGCAACCAACAACCATCTAAAAATGTTATTTCTTGTCACAACAAAGACATTTTTCTACATTATGTAAATTATGTATTTCTCTTATACTTTGTTTATAAAACTTCAATATTTAATATTATCATTATCATAACTATTCTGATTCCGGACCAACTGGCTGAAAACTTATTAAAAGTTGTAAAGTATCACACAGAGTGACAGACGAAAAATAAATAATCTTCTAAAATAGTTTACCGACATTTTCTTTATCCCCTTATGTATTACACCCAGTTAAAATACACCTATTATGCCATATTTTGACAGTGCACTCTGTTTAATCATGTTGGCAACAGTAGGAAGCCCAATGATCAGCTGTGGTGTTAAAACAGCTGGCTAAACTCATTGTTGACTAACATTGTTATTAAAAATATGAAACAATAAGGTCTTGTGTTATGACAATCAGTTTAGCATGTTTACTAACAGTCGATATGCCGATATGCACTTTGTGTATGGATTTTGTAATTGAAATTCACGAGCAGCTGTAGTTGAGTACGGTAGAAGGTACCCCAACAGGACTGTACCTAATAGACAAGTATTTACGGACCTACACAATCGTTTGAGGGAGACAGGTTCATTTGATAAAGGTAAACGTGACGGTATTATTCAAACTCCAATTAATGTGGAAGAGAACATCATAGTTTCGGTTCAACAAAGCCCAGGGACTAGTATAAAAAGACTTTCTCGCCAGCATTTGGTATCTTCTTCACAGACATGGAGAATATTAAAAAAAGAAGGTTAGTAACCTTACCATGTGCAGAAAGTACAAGCTCTTCACCCCGGCGATAATGTTAAGAGATTTGAGTTTTGTCGGTGGATATTAGCAAATCGTAGGGTGGTTAAGTACATACTCTTTACAGACGAGTCCCAGTTTACAAGAAATGGTATTAATAATTCCAAGAACTGCCACATATGGGCTGAAGAAAATCCACACGCCACAGTAGAAACAAACTTTCAGCGAAGATTTTCAGTGAACGTGTGGTGCGGACTCATTAATGATAAACTAATCGGGCCTTACATTTTGGATGGGACACTTAACGGTACGACGTATTTACAGTTTCTACAGGATAGTTTACCAGAGCTTCTTGAGGAACTACCCATCCAAACCAGGACATCAATGTATTACCAGCATGATCGAGCACCTCCGCACAGGACAGGCAACGTGGTTCAGGTACTAAGTGAGCGTCATAGAGACAAAGTGATCGCCCACCTGTGAATTGGCCGCCCAGGTCACCAGATTTGACTTCAATGGACTACTTTCTGTGGGGGTACATGAAAGCGGAAGTGTATAAAACAAAACCCCAAACCAGACAGGAGCTTCTAGAAAGAATCTTAAATGCAGCTCAAACAATCAAAGACAATCCTAACATGGTAAGAGCTGCGACAACATCCATTATGAAGCGAGCGAGGATTTGTCGAGATCAAAATGGGTTGCATTTCAAAAATCTCATAAGCTAATTTAAGTATTGTATTCTTTGTCCAAGAACTAAATCTAGGTTTCTCAAGGTTTTATTTGTTTGTATGTACAATTTTAAATGTAAATAATACACATTTTTAAACCAAGCATCATTTTTTAACTAATTTTAAGTGGCAATTATGTGCCCTAAATTAGATGGATACTAAAAATAGTGAATATTTGGTGAAAATACATAAGCATACATAATTTACATAACGTAGAAAAATGACTTCGTTTTCATAAGAAATATAATTTTTAGATGGTTGTTGGTTGCAAAAAAATCAAATAAATAAACTAATTTAAAAATAATTGTAAGAAAGCAAAATCTAAGCTTACAGCAATTTAACTTTCCTTTGTAATTTGTGTATCCTTAAGTGTATTGCAGTATTATCCAGTAAATTTTACTAATAAAAGTGAAAGATATGGATATTACCTTACTCTGAATAAAATTTTAAAACTTTTGATAAATTTGCAGCCCAATTAGTTGGTTAGTTTTTCTGTGAATGCCTGTTAAATGTGAACAAAATATTTTAGGCACAGATTTTTAATAAAAAATTGATCTTTGAAGGACTATTACTGAATGACAGTCGACACATTTGCTTGAAAAACGAATGATTCTTATTCAGAATGTCCTCTTCTTACTGGCTGTGTAAGTTTTATGAAAATATGATCACTAATAGTTTGTCTATAAGTCCAAATATAAGTTAATTACATGTAAAAACAAAAAACTATATTTTTGGCTGTAGCAATGAAACTAATGAGTTTAGGACCTATGTTTACATAAAATTTTTTTCTTGTTTTGACCCAAGGATTAATTTCCCGAAGTTTGTCAGGGTTATCGTGAAACACCCTGTATATATAAATTTGAACGAATAGTGTTTTTGGCATCTGGGGACCTCAAAACAAAAAGTTATCATGGTCTCAGGCTTAAGTCTTACCATGCCACCTACGGTACCTTCTTCCCTATAGGGGAAATTCGTTAAAACTATAAGTAAAGATAAAATAAATATCGATCGAAAAGTACAGTTAGTCTTAAAACGAAAAACTACATATTGCCTAACACATATTTCAAGTAAATCTTTATAGAGCTTACCCCCTCCCACACAGAAGCGAAATTAAAGAAACGAATGGATAAAAATATCTCTTCATGAGCACATTAATTCAAAATTGTACTGTAGGCGATTGTTTGTAATTTTAAAATAAATAAGTTTACCTACGAAATAGTAAATTCAGCTATAAAAGTAGTATTTATTATATTATTGTTTTGAATGGCAAACTAATATTTATACCCGTTCATTGAGAATTTTGTTTTTCGTAATAATTCTTTTGTAGGCTTATTATTTGCATACGAAAAGCAATTCCAGAAAAATAACTATAATCATCGACATATTAAAAGAACTGCAAAAGGTTTTAAGTTTATCTAATTGCCTTTGAAACATTAATATTAAAATCTAAAGTAGTTTAATTAGTATACTAAATATTAATGTTTATTGAGTTACCTTTAGAATCTTATGACATGAGTTCACAATAAATTTCACAATTCAAATATGTAAACGATAACTACAAGTGTTCTCTTTAAACGTAAGAAACAACTGATTTGAATCCGAGGACGAGAATTATAGGAATAGAAATTAAAGTAGAAGTATTTATTTTTATCTGGTAAGTCGAGAAGTAAAAATATCAGTTAAATTTGGATTAACATCTCCATCTAACGATGAACAAGAGGAGACCGGAAGGTTATTGTTGTGTTGACCGCACAACCGGCTACTCGGCGACCCGTTACCAAGAAATCTGTCCATCGCCACGGGAAAAAGTCACACTCAGGACTACAGTCCATGATTTCCGTCGATTTGTATCACATTATCACTATTTAACTACTTCAATAACTGAGTTACGATAAATAATGTTCCCGTTACAAAATTATAAAACCTAAAACAGCTATTTCTAAAAATAGCTAAAAATGATATCTTATTTATTACAGAAAACTTAATTGTAATCGTATTTTTCATTCACTTTAACATTTTTTTAACTTACACTAAATTATTGGGGGCCATGGGGGGCAACTGCCCCCCGTGCCCCCCTGAATTACGCCTATGCAAAGATAAGACAATTGCACCGGTAAATCATAACTATCCAACCAGGACGGCGGTTAACCTTCTTGGCCTGCAGGTTCATTTAGTAGTAGTAGTAGTACAGATAAAAAGTTAAATATAATCCTAACAGGCAGTACAGGTAGTTCCGACCCGTCATAATAGTTTGCTCACCAAAACACCTGCTTTGTAGTGTTTATGTAGTTCGTTGAGTGCGCTCAACCGGTTAAGCTCCGGAAGTCCGTCCCGCCCCAAGCCTACTAATTGCAAGGTGGACTCTGTTTCTGACGCAGATTTTTAATCATATCGTTTTAACTTTTTAACATTTTTAATTGAAGAGTTACTTAATGCTTCTATAACCTTAGATATTTAAAAATTTCATCTGAACACGTCCTCATTATATGTTTAAAACTAGCTGTACCCGTCATGGTTTCCAATGCCAACCCGAGAAATGTCTGTTTGCTCTTAGCACGGCTCCACTCTCCGTCAGGTTTAGCTCGTTCGCTGCGCTCACTCGTCTTCTAGGTGATATCTTGACCACATGTTGATTTTTTGGCACATGGGTTGTACTAATTTTATAGTTGCCAGCTATGTTTTTGATAATAATACCTATAGTTATTTTGTTTTAATCGATAGTAGTTTTATAAACATGGCCTTATGGCGTTATTTTACGATTTTAAAACATAATTCAACAGAAAACCATCCAACGAATTTGGTTTAAATTTAAACTGAGGGGAGGAATGCTTGTGGCAAGTTTGAAGACGATCAGTGCAGCATTTATTACTTTATTGCCTGGTGATCTTACTTGCTTGGGTCACAAACAATCGACCCACAAGCACACGAGAAATATATTTCCTTCGCTTCGTTCGCTCATAAATGACTAAATAATGTAAATACAGATTCCTCCACAGGACTATTGTGGTTAATTCCCGAGATTCTTCAATTATTCGCTGAGCAAGGCTTTACGCGGTTGTCTCCTATGAGGTTGTTCGGTTGTTCGATGACCGCCCAACTTCAGGTAGAAACAGGTGAGCTAGGGATTAACAGGGAATTTTCCACTCACAATGAATACCTAACTGGTACACTAAAACTTCACAAGCAAAATAAATCACCTTCGTAATTCCTTTCATAAACATAAACAATTTCTCCTAACTTTTGACCATCTAATTACAAGTGCTATAAATTTTATATCTTGTAAAATTTTGTTTTAGTTGCTAGTTTTCAAGGAATTTGACTTTGACATTTTTATATGGCCGCCATTTTGAAATTTATTATAACAAATTTACCATAGCTGTTTTATTTATTAACAGATTTTTACAGTAAAAATGTTATTGGATTTTAATTACGAAGTGCTTTAAATTTGATGCCTTGTACAATTTTGTTTTAGTTGCTAGATTTCAAGGAATTTTACTTTGAAATATTTAATTGGCCGACATTTTGAAATTTGATAAGTTTAATACAAATTATTTTTGGAAAATGTTAAAACCCAAAAACTTAAAGTTTATACCAAGTTTCATAAAAATATCTCCAAGGGTTTTTGAATTTTTAATTATTTTCACAAAAATACAAAATGGCGGATTACGCCCAAATTAAACCGAAATCGAAAAAATTACTGTTCATTCCCGACTTGTTTTTGTATGTAGAATCTGGTTCTGCAGAGCGCGCTACGCATTTCTGTGACACCCTGTATATATATATATATATATATATATATATATATATATATATATATGATATATGTATATATATATGTGTGTATATGCACTCTAGTGGTCGCATTTTTTGTCCGATCTCCTTCAAATTTGGTAGGGACGTTCCTTTCTATAATCAGTTGGACAAGTTCGTTGGGCAAAACAATCGGAAAACTCTAAAAATCTTTTTTGGGGATCAATCTTTCAAATTTCGAGTTTTTGGGCCCAAGAAGGGTCAGAAAAGCCCTTCATGTAAAATTAATGTATGTAATAAGATGTATATTGGTGAGGAAAAGTTTTAAGCCCTCTCTCGTCATACTAGCAAAGATATTTACAGAGTCATTAAGGAAAATGTGTATCGACTAAACACAGTACGTTGTCTTACGGGGGTTTTACATTAGAAAAGTCTGTTATTCATTTGTTGGCTTACTTTTATCATCCCCAGCCACCTCACGCCTACTTTCAAGCCTGACTGGATCCTCTCCTAACCTTATAATGCGCAAAATTGTATTCCCAGCATTGCAGGTAAATTAAACCAGGAGCTTCCCTCACGTCAGCGTGCTGCGTGCGAACTCGTTTTATTTTTATTTGAAACACCATAAGCCCAATGTTAATTTTTTAACTTTTTAGCGAATTTCCCCTATAGGGAAGAAGCTATTACCGTAGTCGGCATATTAAGACAACCATAAACTTAATAAACCCCAAAGACGATCAGTCTAAAAAAAAGACTGATCACCATAATCTTTACTCTGCGGTATTAAATGCAGTTTACATTTTGTTGTGGCTGCATGAAATTTGGTACTTAATTTATGTGTGGCTGCAGTTATTTTTCTTGTAACTGCAGCCGCAGTGCCGTAATTGTATTTGAAGTTGTAAGCATTATGTATTTAATAACATAATGCTTAGCACACACATCGATTATTGTGGTAGATCCAGATAAAATCAAATACATTGTAGATAATTTTGAAACTCTTAAGGCCGTCACAGCAAACCAATTACAGATAGGGATTATTTAACTAATCGGTTCGTAGATTTGCCAATCCGTCTCAGAATTTTAATAAAGAGCATCAGGGCTGAATTTTCCCAACAGTGGCGCTATCCGACGGCGGAAGTCTAAACTACGTGATACATTATGTATGTATGTTCTTGTTCTTTAATTATGAACCATTCAAACGCGCATTGCTGTAATAAAATGGTAACGAATCTAGTGTTGTATCATATCTTCTGAAAGCCCACATTTTGAAGCAGTTTTTATAGCATTTGCTACTCTCTATCAAACTTTTTAAAGAATTATGTATGAAATATTCATTTTTAATTTTTTAAAGGAAATGATAACTTTACACTTCTAATGAATTTAATAAGTGATTATGTAGTGTCTTTCTCATTAAAACCTATTTGTCCTTACTTGAAATTTAATTTAGAATACGATGGTAGTATTACAGTTTGACAAATGTTTCGAAATATCCCAGAAATTATTAATTTTTGGGTAAAAGTACGGTTAAAAAATATAATACAAAATTATTTTTTTTAGTGGATGTGTGGGGTATAATTTTTTAAATTGTGTATTTAAGTTGCATTTATGTAGTTCTATCACCCAAAAGATTTTTTAACGCTAGGTCCAGACCACCCTGTATGAGTTTCGAACGAATGGTGTTTTTGGGGTCTAGGGACCTCAAAACGAAAAGTTATCATGGTCCCGGGCCTAGGTCTTACCATGCCGACAACGGTAATAGCTTCTTCCCTATAGGGGAAACTCACTAAAACTAAAATGATACCCCCGTCGCAGCAAACCTGCATACTCAACGAATTTCCAATGGAGATATAAATGACTTAATACTTCATAAAGCCACTTACCAAGTTTCATAAAAATATATTCACAAATAAGCGATATATACAATTTTAATTATTCTCCATAAGAATAACATTGGGGCTGAGTACGCAGGTTTGCTGCATCAAAGAACACAAATAATGGGTTTTTATGCTAATATCAATACAACTCAACTAGATGAAGTCATATACCAGTTTTTATTCATTTATGTTTATAATTAAGGGAGACATAGCATTTAGTTATTTTTCCATAAGAATAACATGGGGCTGAGTATGCAGTTTTGCTGCTACGGAAGCCTTATTTAGCAAAAAATTATTATTTTGAGCAAATATCAATAGACCACAACCAGATGAAGCCGAATACCAAGTTTCGTCAGTATACGTTCATAAATAGGCGAGATATACAATTTTTCTTTTCCTCCATAAAAATAACATTAGACAACGTACTGTGTTTAGCACTTTCAATATCTCGGGAACCAATTGACGTAGAGGAATGATCAAAATACCAAATTGTGTGTTTTTTAAGCTGAATCCAATAGTAAAAACTACAATTTGAACATTTCAAAAATTATATGTCAAAAATTCAAAAAACCCATTTTTGGGGTACAAAAACCCCCAAAATACCCCTTTGGATAGAGCGATCTGGCTGGTTTTCGAACTTAGTCATAAATGTTGCTTTACACGTTTATACCGAATTTCATCAAAATCGGATCATTTTTACGAGAGTTGTGCTCACGGACATATATATATATAGATATATATGTATATATATATATATATATATATATATATATATATATATATATATATATATATATATCCGTGGGTCCGTGGGTGCGATAACTCTCGTAAAAATGGTCCGATCTTGATAAAATTTGGTACAAACGTGTAAACCATTATTTATGACTTTAAGTTCGAAAACCAGACAGATCAACCCATCCGAAGTTGTATTTTTGGGGGGTTTTGTATCCCAAAAATGGGTTTTTTGAAGTTTTTACATGTAATATTTTAAAAAGTCGCTTATAGCTCGCTTATTTATGAACTTATACTAACGAAACTTGGTATACGGCTTCATCTTATTGTGGCCTATTGTTATTTGCACAAAAAACACAATTTTTACCGATAATTCCCGTAGCAGCAAACCTGTGTCCCCAGCCCCCATGTTATTCTTATGCAGTAAAATGTAATGTATCCCTTAATTATGAAAATAAATTAATAAAACTTGGTATGTTGGTTCACCTAGTTGAGTTCTATTGATATTTGCATGAAAACCATTTTGTTGTGTTCCTTGTTGCAGCAAACCTACGTACTCATCCCCATAGGCTCAATTCAGGTGGGGCACGGGGGGCAGTTGCCCCCCCGATAATATAGTGGAAGTTAAACAAATGTTAAAGTGTATGAAAAATACGATTACAATTAAGTTTTCTGTAGTAAATAAAATATCATTTTTAGCTATTTTTAGAAATAGCAGTTTTAGTTTTTTTAATTTTGTAACGGGAACATTATTTATCGTAACTCAGTTATTGAAGTAGTTAAATAGTCAGTGATAATGTGATACAAATCGACGGAAATCATGGACTGTAGTCCTGAGTGTGACTTTTTCCCGTGGCGATCAACAGATTTCTTGGTAAACGGGTCGCCGAGTAGCCAGTGGTGCAGACAACACAACAATAACCTTACAGTCACCTCTTGTTCATCGTTAGATGGAGATGTTAATCCAAATTTAACTAATATTTTTACTTCTTGACTTACCAGATAAAAATAAATACTTCTGCTTTAATTTCTATTACCATAATTCTCGTCCTCGGATTCAAATATCAGTTGTTTCTTTACGTTTAAAAAGAACACTTGTAGTTATCGGTTACATATTATTTGAATTGTGAAATTTATTGTGAACTCATGTCATAAGATTCCAAAGGTAACTCAATAAACATTAATATTTAGTATAATTAAACTACTTTAGATTTTAATATTAATATTTCAAAGGCAATTAGATAAACTTAAAACCTTTTGCAGTTCTTTTAATATGTCGATGATTATAGTTATTTTTCTGGAATTGCTTTTCGTATGCAAATAATAAGCCTACAAAAGAATTATTTCGAAAAAACAAAATTCTCAATGAACGGGTACCTATAAAGATTAGTTTCCCATTCAAAACAATAATATAATAAATACTACTTTTATAGCTGAATTTACTATTTCGTAGGTAAACTTATTTATTTTAAAATTACAAACAATCACCTACAGTACAATTTTGATTTTCATGTGCTCATGAAGAAATATTTTTATCCATTCGTTTCTTTAATTTCGCTTCTGTATAGGAGGGGGTAAGCTCTATAAAGATTGACTTGAAATATGTGTTAGGCAATATGTTGTTTTTCGTTTTAAGACTAACTGTACTTTTCGATCGATTTCTTTTTTTGGATCTGTACTTATAGTTTTTAGTGTTAACACTACACCAGAGGATTTTTCAACACTGATATAGGAAAAGTCCCAGAAATATCGATATAAATAACTATTCCATCGCTCTCACAGAATTTAAGAAATCCAATTCTATTGATACCTAGACAAAATTGAAGCCAATTAATTCTTACTGACATTAAATGTTCTTGTTTTTTAATATTTCTTAATAAAAGCTCTCAAAAATGTATACTATATAAATTTATTATTAATTTTTACAGATACTTGTTTTATAACATTAACTTTTACCAAGAATTTGTAGTGACGACTGGCCTGCGCGAGATATTGTTTTTATAGAAGATAGTTTAAAACAAACAAAAAAAGATTGGATTGTGACTAACATACAAGTATACTGTAAATACACTATTTATTTTTATTGATAAATATTAGAATATAATTTTTATATTAGCCAGTAACTAGTTCGTAATCAAAAGCACGTTTTTAAGATACATCTAAGAACACTAACAATAGTCTGTTATCCTATATAATAATACGCTAGGGGTTTTTTCTTCACAGTCATAGCTCGATAACGGATGGACGGACTTTAATGTTTGAGGTGCCAAATTAAAGATATGTTTTCGTAGATTTGCCAATACGTCTCAGAATTTTAATAAAGAGCATCAGGGCTGAATTTTCCCAACAGTGGCGCTATCCGACGGCGGAAGTCTAAACTACGTGATGATTGAAAGTACGTTGTTATCATCCGTTCAAATATCAGATGTTTTGTTATGTTTGTTTACAACTGAAGAAACCTTTCATCTGGGACGAACGTAGAAACTAACTCGGATTCGAACAACAGGACAACTAGTTATTTTTACTGTAACAAAGTGTATTGATCAAGAATTTTAATCAGAAAATGAAAAGTTTTCAGCATGATCGACTGACATACACTAGTACTAGGAAGAGACTAAAAGAGCGGAAGAGCGGCCGGTATAATCAGTATAATCCTATGCTATCGTATGTATGTTTGTGTGCGCGTGTCGAAACCTTGTTTTTCCAGCCGCAGTGCCGAATTTTCTACGGGAATGGTGATGTAAGGGGGGGTTATAAAATTGAGCACAATAGGCGGATGGGCCATTGACAACCCTGCCCCCCCAATCGAAATGCTGAAATTACGCCTATATCATTAGAACATCGAAATTGATGTGGCTAATTCGTAACATAGTCGTCCTCATTAAACCCTCTCGTGCCCGATACCAGTTTTAACCTGCTCAAGTCACAAACTGTACTTTACAAGTTCACTCGTCAACATTTTCGTTTAATTTGCGATAGTCGCGTGCTCCAGTCGCCGCTCGCGGTTTTCGGCGAACGTTATTGATATCGCTCACATGCGATAGTCACGTGACGTTCTCTTTCGAGTTATTCGTATCCTAAACCGCTCTGTCTGGATGATTGACTGATTGATTGCAAACTACATTGCTCATTCAACTTATGATTTATTTTCCTTCCAATAACATAATGCTTAGCACACACATCGATAATTGTGGTAGATCCAGAGAAAATCAAATACATTGTAGATAATTTTGAAACTCTTAAGGCCGTCACAGCAAACCAATTACAGCGAATTTCCAATATATTTACCTCACTACCACATGATTATAGCACGCTGGGTTCATGACTAATACAGCCAAAAAGCGGCTCTTTTTGATTGAGGTTTGGCACTTTCTGTCGTCATAGTTGATGGCAAAAGATAACTTTTCAGATAGGGAGCCATTTGAAAATCCGTGCAGGACACAAAAATTGTTTCCATTAAAGATGGCTGCCATTGAAATTATAAAATCTGTCATAACTTGATTAATAGATATCCAATTTCAAGTGAAGTTGTTTTTTTAAAGGCTTTTATAAACGAAATTTTGTTTGTATTTATTTTAATGAAGAAATAGTGGTTTTCCAGATATTTAAAGATTATTGATTAATTGGCCAAATTTGCATAATATAAAATATGTAATTTCTAAATACCCCCTGTTGCAGCAAACCTGCAAACTCAGCGAATTTCAAAAGGTACTATATATCACTACGTCATGAAGCCACTTACCAACTTTCATCCACACTTAATAATAAACAAGCAATATATGACATTAGATTTATTCTTCATAAGAAAAACATTAGGCCTGAGTACGCAATTTTTGCTGTATCAAGGAACACAAAACTTGGGGTTTTATGCAAATGTCAATAGATCACCACCAGTTGGAGCAAAATACCAAGTTTTGCTGATATCCTATACTCTAATATGAGTAAGGTTTGCTTGTATGTTTGCTTGCTTACGACACTGACCTCAAAAACGGCTCCAACGATTTCCTTCAAATGTTCGAAATAACTAATTTCTGGGATAAAAATAAGTTCTAGACAGGCCTCATCCCCAGGAAAAATCAATTAATGTAAAAAAACTAAAATGAAATGTTAAAAAAATTAACATTGGGCTTATGGAGTTTCAAATCAAAACAAAAGAATTGTAACATCTGTTCATAATCAACCAGGTAACTGTCAAAGTAATACTCATGTTGTTTATGATTATTAATTAACATGTGGTTTCCTGAGAGCAGAGATTAAAAGATTTGAGTTAAGATTACATATATAGAGTAGTAAAATAAATCAAAGGGACATTGAGAGTAGGGAATAATGGGGGTTTCTGGCTCAGGAGGGACAGGAGGGACGCCCCCCCCCCGAGCCACCCCCCCTCGCGAATTTTTTTTTTTGCGAATTTTTTTTTTTTTTGCGAATATTAACCTAACCTAACCTAAACTAACCTAACCTAACCTAACCTAACCTAACCTAACCTAACCTAACCTAACCTAACCTAACCTAACCTAACCTAACCTAACCTAACCTAACCTAACCCATCCTAACCTAACCTAACCTCGGATCAGATTTCTGATTGCAGATTCTTGTTCGTCTAGTCGAGCCGAGAAATTTGAGTACCCACAATGTACATTTGGTCGATGTAGGGGGGGGGGCTATCTCGGTTGCCATAAGTCGGATTTGAATTCTGATTGCAGATTCTTGTTCGTCTAGTCGAGCCGAGAAATTTGCATACCCACAAAGTACATTTGGACGATGTAGGGGGGGGCGGCTATCTCGGTTACCATAAGTCGGATTTGAATTCTGATTGCAGATTCTTGTTCGTCTAGTCAAGCCGAGAAATTTGCATACCCACAATGTACATTTGGACGATGTAGGGGGGGGGCGGGCTATATCGGTTACCATAAGTCGGATTTGAATTCTGATTGCAGATTCTTGTTCGTCTAGTCGAGCCGAGTCATTTGAGTACCCACATCGTACACTTTGGATGATGTTTACAAAAAAGGGGCCCGCACCACACTTTTGACCTTTTTTTGCATTTTTGGAATCTCCTCGTCAAGCCGAGTATTCTCAGTACCCACATGACATACTTTGGATAATTAATACAAGAGTTGATCAGGGTAACGCTACAACCAACAGAGCTAGCCCATCAGCGCTTGCGGTCAATTGAACTAACAGTGAAAGCAAATTTTAAGGAGAATATAATTGCAATGCTTTGAACATATACTGCATATACCTTCAAGTACTCTGCACCGAGGCAGCTGTTCGCACAACCGACTGACGCGTCCAGTCTACTGTCTGGGAATGCGGATGTTGTAATTTGATACCTCGACTGGAGGGTGCAGGTGTTCACACAAAAAACCGACAAGTCGAGACCTGTCTGGGAATGCGGATGCTGTAATTTGATACCTCGACGGGAAGACGGCTGACCCTTCTAGGAACCCATAATTATAGACCACCCGCGTCGAATTCCATTAGAGCAGGGTGGTCTTTACCCCAGACAGCGGTTGAGAGTTTTTGCCCCGACCTTCTCCGAAATCCATTAGTGGGGAGAGTCACCCACATCACCAGCCCTCCTTCAGTTCAGTTCGAGAGTTCAGTGCGTGAAGACGTGTTAGTCCGATCCTGTTCCGTTCTACGCGATTTGTGTTAGTTGCTGATTATCATCATTTGCGATTTGCGATTTGCGTAAAGCACCTTTGAACTATTTAAAACGTACGTGTTGTGCTGTATTGTTTGTGATTAACAAAACTTATAATCCATATTAAAGATGAACGCCACACACGTTTGTACCATTTGTGGTTGTATTTTCGTGCGTAGAAACAATTTGGTGCAACACCACATCAGATTCCACGGCTTGAGACCACAACTACTACCACCAACACCAACGCAGCAAGGTACGTTTTTTGCGTTGCATTATTGTTTTAATCAGACCTAAATGTTAGTAATATAGGAATACGTTATGCAATATAACCGCAGAGTGATACAATTATTCTTATTTAACGGCTTTAACTATTTAGCGCGAATAGAGAACTCTTTGTTTTTTTAATTTAAAATTACATGACTATATCAATATAATTTAATTTTAATAACTTATGTTATTGCTCGCCCCATCAAGTCAAGTCATCAGAGTACCCACATTACATACTTAAACAAAATTTTAACCCCCCCCCCCGACCATTTTGTGTGTGTGGGGGGGGGGCACTGAGAATTTGAAAGTACTCTAAACAAAGGTAGGTGTTAAACATTTCACAATCTAATCGTTTTGTGCGTTTGCAGATGGAGTAGCTGCATGTCGGCTTTGTCGAGCCACCTTCGTAGACCGGGGAGCTTTAGAGCGTCACATGGAAGCGAACCACCGAGTCATTCCACCCCGGCAGGTGATTGATGCTCCGCAGACGACTGCCTATGTCAATCAACACTCCGTTGAAGGTGAGAATCCACATTAAAATAACTTTTTCCCCTTGAAACTAATTACCTTTTTTATAATTATTTAACTAGGTACATGAAGAAGAATGAGACCGTGACAACTGGTGTACTATTGATTTAATTGCTAGGGGGGGAGATTTTCGCTCCCCCTAACACATAATGGGTTAGGGGGAGATTTTCGCTCCCCCATACGTCAGGAATTGTTGAAGACTAGAACAAGAATGAGACCGTGACAACTGGTGTACTATTGATTTAATTGCTAGGGGGAGATTTTCGCTCCCCCTAAAACATAATGCTTCTTTAGGGTTGGCGCAGCTCATTATTGCAGCTACATCCTTAGCCTTGAACCCCGAATCATGAATGTAGACAAACAGTACAGAAGATTACATTCCCTGTTTCAAAATTGATATTTTGATTTAACAAACTTAACTTTGAAATGTGATTCTCGAGAGAGGGGAATTTGTATCTTTAGCAATCCTAATCTGTTTTTTGTTTTATTTTCAGATGAAGGTCCGGGTCCTGGCCACCACACCTGCCATGAATGCGGTCGCCGTTTCCGTCGTGAAATACACCTGCGTCGACATGTGGATTCGGTACACAGCAGAGTCCGCAGGTTCATATGCGGCACATGCGGCGTCGAGTTTAAGAGGGAAGACAACCTTCGTCGCCACACCAATCAATTTCACGGCAATGGTCAAGAACGAAGATTCCCTTGCGCATACTGCGGTCAGGAGTTCAACCAGCTGTTCAACAAGGACCATCATGAGCGGATCTCTTGCCCGATCATGAAGGACCTGATCCGGAACCGAGCAGCCATGGAACAGGATGAACCCCAGCCAGGTCCGAGCACGGAGCCACAACCCGGTACGAGCACACACCAACAACCCGATGATGTTGAGATGACTGGAGCAGGACAGTCAAGCCCCGTATTCTCACTCATTCAACGGGGTTTCCGCAACCGCCTCCTAACCTACCGTCTGCAGCGACCGATGGAGAATCTCGTCACAATCGGAGAAGTGATGGCGCTGTTGATTGTGAGCCTTACGGAGTTGCTTGAGAACACCTTGGCGAAACACCGCAGCATTAAGGTCAACTTGAAGCTGGAGTGTGAATTCCAAAATGTGCACAACAACACCTGCCTGCGCAACTTCAAAACGAAGATGACTCCGTTGACGACGACCTCGGACCTGAACCAGTACATCACAGCAGCTTTTGCGAAGCTTATCAGAGAGAAGGCTGAGTGTGATCATATCGGCTCCGGGTGGACATACCTTCGCGTTCGTGATTTGGAGGTCGGTATTAACGAGTACACTCCTCTAGGTGAAGATGGTTGAGCTTGGCTCCCACTGCCTATGTCTCTGGAGAACACCAAAGCAGTCGTCAACGTATCGAACGCCGATGAGCGGTGTTTTATGTATGCGGTCCTGGGAAAGTTTGTTCAAGAGAACCCCGATAGACCGGCAATGTACACCGACGATATCATCGCCCGATACGATTGGACCGGCCTTCAATTCCCCGTTGCTCTGAAGAGTATCAAGGCGTTTGAGCGGACAAACAACATCAGTATCAACGTCTATGGTATTGATCACACGTGCGTGGGTCAGAAACCTAACGGACGACCAAAGTACCAGGACACCGTCTTCCCCTTGAAGATTTGTAGGCAGGAGCGTGAGGACCATTGCGACCTTTTGTACGTGACAACGGACGGTGATAGTCACTACGCCTACATCAAGGACCTTAGTCGACTGATCCGTCCCCAACTCACAGCACATAAGGACAGGATATTCATCTGTAAGCGGTGCTTCGCGCACTTTGACAACCGTCCGAACAAGCTCGGTCTGACGGGTGCACAGCGTCTGGAGGAGCATAGGCGATACTGCTCCGCTTCAGCCCCTATTCGCATGGATACGCCGAGAAAGACTGAAATCAAATTCAGCCATCCAGAGTTCACCCGACGCGAGCGTTTCACCATCTACGCGGACTTTGAGTGTGCTCTACTGCCGACCGCGGAGATGGATGAACAAGTCGACGAACCGCACGGAGGAGTAGCCACCCACATCCACATCCCATACGCCTTTGCGTACCAGATCATCGACTCGTACGGACTTGAGGAGTTTGAGCCTCGAGTCTACTTCGGGGATGATGCGTCAAAGACATTTATGGAGATGTTGAAAACTGATGTTGAGCGATTGTGGAACTTCCTGTACGAAGCAAGAAATCTGCGCCCTGTCCTGACCCCAGCCGAAACGATGCAGTACAACTCGACAGCGAATTGCTACCTCTGCGGATCGGCATTTTCAAGCGAAGACCCAAAGGTTCGTGATCACAACCACGCGCCGCCCTACGAGTTCCGTGGCGCTGCGCACAGATCATGTAACCTACGCTACAGGGAGCAGCGAGTAGTCAACTGCTACTTCCACAACCTCTCCAACGCTCACTTCATAGTGCGGGAGTTGGCGGTCGACCCTGGTGATGTTGAGGTGTTGGCTCACACGGAAGAGCGGTACATCGCTTTTACGAAGCGGTTCCTGTTCGACCGAGCAGCGGCACCGGTTGGGATGCAAGGGCGTGGAAAAAGACAGCCAGGATTCAGAGTCAGGTTCCTCGACACCTACAGGTTCCTGGCTTTGAGCCTCGCCAGCCTCGCAGCCGCACTTCCACCAGCTCAACTCTTGGAGACGAGGAAGAGATTCCCCGAAGACCACCTCTTCGATCTAGTCCGTAGGAAAGGCGTGTTCCCGTACAACTTTGTAACGTCGAACGCCGTATTGGAAGATACTACGGAACTGCCTCTGCAGCGAGATTTCCACAACGACCTTACCCTGGAGGACATAACGGATGCAGACTACGAGCATGCTCGCAACGTGTGGGAAACCTTCGGTTGTAGGAACCTCAAGGACTACGCTGAGAAGTACCTGCGCTGTGACATTGCGCTGTTGACTGACGTCTTTGAACGCTTCAGGGACACATCGATGGCTGAATACGAACTAGACCCTGCGCACTACTACACCCTACCGTCATACGCCTGGGATGTTATGTTAAGGACCTGTCGAGTGGAGCTTGATACGATACAGGACTTTGATATGTACCTCTTCTTCGAGCAAGGCATCAGAGGAGGTATTTCCCAGGCGATCACCAGACACGCCAAGGCCAATCATGATGGATGTCGCCCTGAAGATCGACGACCTGAAGAGCCAACGAATCACCTGCTATACTTGGACGCCAACAACCTTTACGGTTGGGCCATGTCCCAGTGTCTTCCACAGGGGCACTTCCAATGGCTCAGCCGAGAGGAGATCTCGTCCCTGGATATTGCAGCGTTGGACCCCGAAGGACCCACGGGCTACGTCTTGGAAGTTGACCTTCGCTACCCCGCCCACCTGCACGACCTTCACAAGGATCTCCCCTACTGCTGCGAGACCAAACGTCCGCCAGGAGGGAAATTCAAGAAGCTCGTTACGACTCTGGATGACAAGAAGAACTACTTCTGTCATTACAGAATCCTGCAACAGGCGCTGGAAAACGGAGTGGAGCTTGTGAACGTGCATCGCGTCATCTCGTTCCGTCAGTCTCGGTGGTTAGAGAGCTACATCCTAATGAACACCGAACTGAGGAAGAAGGCCACGACCAAGTTTGAACAAGACTTTTTCAAGCTTATGAACAATGCGGTCTTTGGCAAGACGATCGAGAATGTTCGCAAGCGAATGAACGCTAAACTGGTGTGTACGCCGGAGATGTTCAGGAAGTACGTAGCCAAGTCAAACTTCCTGGACCGAACCTACTTCAACGATGACGTCGCCATTGTACACATGTCGAAAGTCAATATCGTCCTGGACAAACCGCTCTACGTCGGAATGTGTGTCCTCGATCTGAGCAAGTGGCTCATGTACGACTTCCTTCGGAAGATGAGGAACCGCTACGGCGATCGTCTGAAGGTTGACTACATGGACACTGACAGCTTCGTGTTCGACATCCAGACTGAAGATGTTTATAAGGACATGATGGAGCATCTGGACGATTTCGACACCAGTGCATACCCCCGAAACCATCCCTGCTACAGCCCCGTCAACGCAAAAGTCATCGGAAAGTTCAAGGATGAAGCAAACGGACTTCCTCTGCTCGAGTACCTCGGTCTTCGCTCGAAACTTTATTTCATGTACATTGTCGAGTTCGAGGAGAGGACCGAAGATGACGAGTTGCAGGTCATGACAGTGAAGCGCGCCAAGGGAGTCGCTAGAGGTGTTGTAAAACACAATTTAACCTCTGACGACTATCGGGAATGCCTCTTCAACGGCGTGTTGAAGAGAACCATCAACACCAGGTTCCAGTCCCGAAACCACCGCGTCTTCACAGTCCAAGTCGACAAGCTATCCTTGAGCTGTAACGATGACAAACGTTACATCCTTCCGGACGGAGTAAATACACTGCCTTGGGGACATGTTGACGTTCCACCTCAGCCCGAAGACATCCCTCAAGACGATGAAGAGGCGGAGGATGAGGAGCGTTGAGTGGTTGTGTCATATTACCAAAGACCCTGACTTGACTTGTAAATTATTTTGAAAAATCTAGTCATTAGTTTGTATCGAGTCTCGTAAAACTTAGAAATGTGCTCCTTTGTTCTAGTCGTTAGTTTGTGTCGAGTCTCGTTTTGCTAGCCAAACACAAATGTTCAGGAGTACATACTCGATGTAAAATATATTTAAAGTGTGTAAATAAATAGCCAAATTGTTCGTATATACATTTGTCTTTTTTTTTCTCCCCTCACATAGTCTTAAGATACTAAAGTAAAAAAAAAAATTATTCAGGAATATGTTAATTCATATAAACCAGGTTCAGATATGAATGTTACTTTACAATCATTGTATGATAGGTATGTCCCAATTTGTGGTTGACAACTGTTGTTCAACTGATTTAATTACCAGGGGGGAGATTTTCGCTCCCCCTAACACATAATGGCTTAGGGGGGAGATTTTTGCTCCCCCATACGTCAGGAATTGTTGAAGACTAGAATGCACCTGCTAATGTCATTGTATGATAGATCTGCCCCACTTTGGGGTAAAGGAGGCGAGGATGGGAAATAATAAGAATGTTTCTTTTTTATTCTGAGTACACAACTAGTTTATTGATAAAAATGCAAAATTTCAAAACTCAATTGGTATACATTTGTGCAAAGAGTCTTCTGATCAGTGCGTCGTTGTGGCCGACAGAAGAGTGTTCAAAGAGCTGCACAAAGTCCTTCATCTTCATGCCGTAGTGGGTGCGGCAGTACAGGAATACAAGGCAGTATTGACCGCAGACCAGAGTGTTGTCACTCTGAAGGCGATGCTCGTTGTGCAGGTAGCGACGAGCGTTGCGTCTTAGGAATCCTTGGTAGAATTGAAGATGTGGCGGTTGACCGTAGCTGTCAAAGAATTCAATTATTCCTCCTCCTTTGTTAAGGTAGAAAGCGACCCAGTGAGTGCCGTCTTCATTGTGTGGATCAGTGTTCACAATCATAGCAGTAGATGGTGAGATGTAATGGGGCAATTGATCGGCAGCGTAGACACCAACATTCTGTACGGGCAGTTTAGCCATACACTTTTGTATCTCTAAGGTATTCATTCTACTGTGTCGACGCCACAGTCAGTAGTAGGAGTAGTAGTACTAGTAGCAAAACAAAAGCAGGAACTGGTATCACTCTCACCATCGTCAGCGTAATTATCAGCGTCAGCGATATTTGTACTTAGATGTAACCAACTGCGTAATGTGATGCAATTGGCTAGAGCGCATCGTGTGTGAGCTGTTCTGTGGTGGCGACATCGCACTGAGTTTGTTGATAGTAGACTGTTGATTGACGATAGTGATCCGCAGCCATTATCGTTGATATCCATGACATTAGTAGTACAGTGATCCGTGATGAAATTGTATCGTACAAACTCTTTTTTCTCAGCACCTTTGACGTAGACAATCGGTCGTTTGGCGATACATGCACGTAACTTTTCCTCTAGCACATGATACCAGATATCACCTTGGTCCCATTCCAATCCGTGACAGTGTTTTGTGAGCCAATAGCTTTCACGCAGTTTCTCTTGTGATAGGAAATCTCGACTGAATGGTGATTTGGCGATATGATGCATTAGCAGTGTTCCACTGACCAATTCCAAGACGCACACTTCCTTCAGAATGTAGTCATTTGCGTTGTCCTTGAAACATTGAAAATCCACAATAATTGGAGATGCGGAATTTTTACGCGGTACTCTGCATAAACGATCCATCTTGTGCGAATGTTGGTTGTAGACTGAGGAGGAGGAGGACGATGACGCCGCCGCCGACGATCTAACCGCCAAAGTCCACAGACACGTTGCGATGACGATCGATTTCGATGACGTTGTCAAACTCTGCGTATACCAGACAGTTGACAGTCTCTGTGAGCCCCGTGTCGAAAGCAATCTCCATACGCACACTGCCGTTGCGCACTAGGTTCCAATGAGTCGTGTCGCTTGCTGACATATCAGGTGTTAGATCGAATGCCATCAGACAGTATCCATCGTCGTAATCGTCTCTATTTATGAGATTACCAGCATCGCTAAAGTGTATGCCGGAGCCTGAAAACAGACTGTGAAACGCCATCACGTATTTTCCCTTGCCGGTTTCGTAGTGTGGTTGTAGCGGTTTGGACGGCACTTGTTCACCGTCCACGTACAGCGAGAAGTAGTTGGTTTTGAAATTTTGAAAGTTAAATGGATTCTTTTTTAAATCGCCATTATAAGCGGCGTTGGTGACCAGTCCGACAATGATTCGTTTCGGCACTTGACCTAGAAACACATTGTCGGACTGGTCACCAACGCCGCTTATAATGGCGATTTAAAAAAGAATCCATTTAACTTTCAAAATTTCAAAACCAACTACTTCTCGCTGTACGTGGACGGTGAACAAGTGCCGTCCAAACCGCTACAACCACACTACGAAACCGGCAAGGGAAAATACGTGATGGCGAATCACAGTCTGTTTTCAGGCTCCGGCATGCACTTTAGCGATGCTGGTAATCTCATAAATAGAGACGATTACGACGATGGATACTGTCTGATGGCATTCGATCTAACACCTGATATGTCAGCAAGCGACACGACTCATTGGAACCTAGTGCGCAACGGCAGTGTGCGTATGGAGATTGCTTTCGACACGGGGCTCACAGAGACTGTCAACTGTCTGGTATACGCAGAGTTTGACAACGTCATCGAAATCGATCGTCATCGCAACGTGTCTGTGGACTTTGGCGGTTAGATCGTCGGCGGCGGCGTCATCGTCCTCCTCCTCCTCAGTCTACAACCAACATTCGCACAAGATGGATCGTTTATGCAGAGTACCGCGTAAAAATTCCGCATCTCCAATTATTGTGGATTTTCAATGTTTCAAGGACAACGCAAATGACTACATTCTGAAGGAAGTGTGCGTCTTGGAATTGGTCAGTGGAACACTGCTAATGCATCATATCGCCAAATCACCATTCAGTCGAGATTTCCTATCACAAGAGAAACTGCGTGAAAGCTATTGGCTCACAAAACACTGTCACGGATTGGAATGGGACCAAGGTGATATCTGGTATCATGTGCTAGAGGAAAAGTTACGTGCATGTATCGCCAAACGACCGATTGTCTACGTCAAAGGTGCTGAGAAAAAAGAGTTTGTACGATACAATTTCATCACGGATCACTGTACTACTAATGTCATGGATATCAACGATAATGGCTGCGGATCACTATCGTCAATCAACAGTCTACTATCAACAAACGCAGTGCGATGTCGCCACCACAGAACAGCTCACACACGATGCGCTCTAGCCAATTGCATCACATTACGCAGTTGGTTACATCTAAGTACAAATATCGCTGACGCTGATAATTACGCTGACGATGGTGAGAGTGATACCAGTTCCTGCTTTTGTTTTGCTACTAGTACTACTACTCCTACTACTGACTGTGGCGTCGACACAGTAGAATGAATACCTTAGAGATACAAAAGTGTATGGCTAAACTGCCCGTACAGAATGTTGGTGTCTACGCTGCCGATCAATTGCCCCATTACATCTCACCATCTACTGCTATGATTGTGAACACTGATCCACACAATGAAGACGGCACTCACTGGGTCGCTTTCTACCTTAACAAAGGAGGAGGAATAATTGAATTCTTTGACAGCTACGGTCAACCGCCACATCTTCAATTCTACCAAGGATTCCTAAGACGCAACGCTCGTCGCTACCTGCACAACGAGCATCGCCTTCAGAGTGACAACACTCTGGTCTGCGGTCAATACTGCCTTGTATTCCTGTACTGCCGCACCCACTACGGCATGAAGATGAAGGACTTTGTGCAGCTCTTTGAACACTCTTCTGTCGGCCACAACGACGCACTGATCAGAAGACTCTTTGCACAAATGTATACCAATTGAGTTTTGAAATTTTGCATTTTTATCAATAAACTAGTTGTGTACTCAGAATAAAAAAGAAACATTCTTATTATTTCCCATCCTCGCCTCCTTTACCCCAAAGTGGGGCAGATCTATCATACAATGACATTAGCAGGTGCATTCTAGTCTTCAACAATTCCTGACGTATGGGGGAGCGAAAATCTCCCCCCTAAGCCATTATGTGTTAGGGGGAGCGAAAATCTCCCCCCTGGTAATTAAATCAGTTGAACAACAGTTGTCAACCACAAATTGGGACATACCTATCATACAATGATTGTAAAGTAACATTCATATCTGAACCTGGTTTATATGAATTAACATATTCCTGAATAATTTTTTTTTTTACTTTAGTATCTTAAGACTATGTGAGGGGAGAAAAAAAAGACAAATGTATATACGAACAATTTGGCTATTTATTTACACACTTTAAATATATTTTACATCGAGTATGTACTCCTGAACATTTGTGTTTGGCTAGCAAAACGAGACTCGACACAAACTAACGACTAGAACAAAGGAGCACATTTCTAAGTTTTACGAGACTCGATACAAACTAATGACTAGATTTTTCAAAATAATTTACAAGTCAAGTCAGGGTCTTTGGTAATATGACACAACCACTCAACGCTCCTCATCCTCCGCCTCTTCATCGTCTTGAGGGATGTCTTCGGGCTGAGGTGGAACGTCAACATGTCCCCAAGGCAGTGTATTTACTCCGTCCGGAAGGATGTAACGTTTGTCATCGTTACAGCTCAAGGATAGCTTGTCGACTTGGACTGTGAAGACGCGGTGGTTTCGGGACTGGAACCTGGTGTTGATGGTTCTCTTCAACACGCCGTTGAAGAGGCATTCCCGATAGTCGTCAGAGGTTAAATTGTGTTTTACAACACCTCTAGCGACTCCCTTGGCGCGCTTCACTGTCATGACCTGCAACTCGTCATCTTCGGTCCTCTCCTCGAACTCGACAATGTCCATGAAATAAAGTTTCGAGCGAAGACCGAGGTACTCGAGCAGAGGAAGTCCGTTTGCTTCATCCTTGAACTTTCCGATGACTTTTGCGTTGACGGGGCTGTAGCAGGGATGGTTTCGGGGGTATGCACTGGTGTCGAAATCGTCCAGATGCTCCATCATGTCCTTATAAACATCTTCAGTCTGGATGTCGAACACGAAGCTGTCAGTGTCCATGTAGTCAACCTTCAGACGATCGCCGTAGTGGTTCTTCATCTTCCGAAGGAAGTCGTACATGAGCCACTTGCTCAGATCGAGGACACACATTCCGACGTAGAGCGGTTTGTCCAGGACGATATTGACTTTCGACATGTGTACAATGGCGACGTCATCGTTGAAGTAGGTTCGGTCCAGGAAGTTTGACTTGGCTACGTACTTCCTGAACATCTCCGGCGTACACACCAGTTTAGCGTTCATTCGCTTGCGAACATTCTCGATCGTCTTGCCAAAGACCGCATTGTTCATAAGCTTGAAAAAGTCTTGTTCAAACTTGGTCGTGGCCTTCTTCCTCAGTTCGGTGTTCATTAGGATGTAGCTCTCTAACCACCGAGACTGACGGAACGAGATGACGCGATGCACGTTCACAAGCTCCACTCCGTTTTCCAGCGCCTGTTGCAGGATTCTGTAATGACAGATGTAGTTCTTCTTGTCATCCAGAGTCGTAACGAGCTTCTTGAATTTCCCTCCTGGCGGACGTTTGGTCTCGCAGCAGTAGGGGAGATCCTTGTGAAGGTCGTGCAGGTGGGCGGGGTAGCGAAGGTCAACTTCCAAGACGTAGCCCGTGGGTCCTTCGGGGTCCAACGCTGCAATATCCAGGGACGAGATCTCCTCTCGGCTGAGCCATTGGAAGTGCCCCTGTGGAAGACACTGGGACATGGCCCAACCGTAAAGGTTGTTGGCGTCCAAGTATAGCAGGTGATTCGTTGGCTCTTCAGGTCGTCGATCTTCAGGGCGACATCCATCATGATTGGCCTTGGCGTGTCTGGTGATCGCCTGGGAAATACCTCCTCTGATGCCTTGCTCGAAGAAGAGGTACATATCAAAGTCCTGTATCGTATCAAGCTCCACTCGACAGGTCCTTAACATAACATCCCAGGCGTATGACGGTAGGGTGTAGTAGTGCGCAGGTTCTAGTTCGTATTCAGCCATCGATGTGTCCCTGAAGCGTTCAAAGACGTCAGTCAACAGCGCAATGTCACAGCGCAGGTACTTCTCAGCGTAGTCCTTGAGGTTCCTACAACCGAAGGTTTCCCACACGTTGCGAGCATGCTCGTAGTCTGCATCCGTTATGTCCTCCAGGGTAAGGTCGTTGTGGAAATCTCGCTGCAGAGGCAGTTCCGTAGTATCTTCCAATACGGCGTTCGACGTTACAAAGTTGTACGGGAACACGCCTTTCCTACGGACTAGATCGAAGAGGTGGTCTTCGGGGAATCTCTTCCTCGTCTCCAAGAGTTGAGCTGGTGGAAGTGCGGCTGCGAGGCTGGCGAGGCTCAAAGCCAGGAACCTGTAGGTGTCGAGGAACCTGACTCTGAATCCTGGCTGTCTTTTTCCACGCCCTTGCATCCCAACCGGTGCCGCTGCTCGGTCGAACAGGAACCGCTTCGTAAAAGCGATGTACCGCTCTTCCGTGTGAGCCAACACCTCAACATCACCAGGGTCGACCGCCAACTCCCGCACTATGAAGTGAGCGTTGGAGAGGTTGTGGAAGTAGCAGTTGACTACTCGCTGCTCCCTGTAGCGTAGGTTACATGATCTGTGCGCAGCGCCACGGAACTCGTAGGGCGGCGCGTGGTTGTGATCACGAACCTTTGGGTCTTCGCTTGAAAATGCCAATCCGCAGAGGTAGCAATTCGCTGTCGAGTTGTACTGCATCGTTTCGGCTGGGGTCAGGACAGGGCGCAGATTTCTTGCTTCGTACAGGAAGTTCCACAATCGCTCAACATCAGTTTTCAACATCTCCATAAATGTCTTTGACGCATCATCCCCGAAGTAGACTCGAGGCTCAAACTCCTCAAGTCCGTACGAGTCGATGATCTGGTACGCAAAGGCGTATGGGATGTGGATGTGGGTGGCTACTCCTCCGTGCGGTTCGTCGACTTGTTCATCCATCTCCGCGGTCGGCAGTAGAGCACACTCAAAGTCCGCGTAGATGGTGAAACGCTCGCGTCGGGTGAACTCTGGATGGCTGAATTTGATTTCAGTCTTTCTCGGCGTATCCATGCGAATAGGGGCTGAAGCGGAGCAGTATCGCCTATGCTCCTCCAGACGCTGTGCACCCGTCAGACCGAGCTTGTTCGGACGGTTGTCAAAGTGCGCGAAGCACCGCTTACAGATGAATATCCTGTCCTTATGTGCTGTGAGTTGGGGACGGATCAGTCGACTAAGGTCCTTGATGTAGGCGTAGTGACTATCACCGTCCGTTGTCACGTACAAAAGGTCGCAATGGTCCTCACGCTCCTGCCTACAAATCTTCAAGGGGAAGACGGTGTCCTGGTACTTTGGTCGTCCGTTAGGTTTCTGACCCACGCACGTGTGATCAATACCATAGACGTTGATACTGATGTTGTTTGTCCGCTCAAACGCCTTGATACTCTTCAGAGCAACGGGGAATTGAAGGCCGGTCCAATCGTATCGGGCGATGATATCGTCGGTGTACATTGCCGGTCTATCGGGGTTCTCTTGAACAAACTTTCCCAGGACCGCATACATAAAACACCGCTCATCGGCGTTCGATACGTTGACGACTGCTTTGGTGTTCTCCAGAGACATAGGCAGTGGGAGCCAAGCTCAACCATCTTCACCTAGAGGAGTGTACTCGTTAATACCGACCTCCAAATCACGAACGCGAAGGTATGTCCACCCGGAGCCGATATGATCACACTCAGCCTTCTCTCTGATAAGCTTCGCAAAAGCTGCTGTGATGTACTGGTTCAGGTCCGAGGTCGTCGTCAACGGAGTCATCTTCGTTTTGAAGTTGCGCAGGCAGGTGTTGTTGTGCACATTTTGGAATTCACACTCCAGCTTCAAGTTGACCTTAATGCTGCGGTGTTTCGCCAAGGTGTTCTCAAGCAACTCCGTAAGGCTCACAATCAACAGCGCCATCACTTCTCCGATTGTGACGAGATTCTCCATCGGTCGCTGCAGACGGTAGGTTAGGAGGCGGTTGCGGAAACCCCGTTGAATGAGTGAGAATACGGGACTTGACTGTCCTGCTCCAGTCATCTCAACATCATCGGGTTGTTGGTGTGTGCTCGTACCGGGTTGTGGCTCCGTGCTCGGACCTGGCTGGGGTTCATCCTGTTCCATGGCTGCTCGGTTCCGGATCAGGTCCTTCATGATCGGGCAAGAGATCCGCTCATGATGGTCCTTGTTGAACAGCTGGTTGAACTCCTGACCGCAGTATGCGCAAGGGAATCTTCGTTCTTGACCATTGCCGTGAAATTGATTGGTGTGGCGACGAAGGTTGTCTTCCCTCTTAAACTCGACGCCGCATGTGCCGCATATGAACCTGCGGACTCTGCTGTGTACCGAATCCACATGTCGACGCAGGTGTATTTCACGACGGAAACGGCGACCGCATTCATGGCAGGTGTGGTGGCCAGGACCCGGACCTTCATCTGAAAATAAAACAAAAAACAGATTAGGATTGCTAAAGATAAAAATTCCCCTCTCTCGAGAATCACATTTCAAAGTTAAGTTTGTTAAATCAAAATATCAATTTTGAAACAGGGAATGTAATCTTCTGTACTGTTTGTCTACATTCATGATTCGGGGTTCAAGGCTAAGGATGTAGCTGCAATAATGAGCTGCGCCAACCCTAAAGAAGCATTATGTTTTAGGGGGAGCGAAAATCTCCCCCTAGCAATTAAATCAATAGTACACCAGTTGTCACGGTCTCATTCTTGTTCTAGTCTTCAACAATTCCTGACGTATGGGGGAGCGAAAATCTCCCCCTAACCCATTATGTGTTAGGGGGAGCGAAAATCTCCCCCCCCCCTAGCAATTAAATCAATAGTACACCAGTTGTCACGGTCTCATTCTTCTTCATGTACCTAGTTAAATAATTATAAAAAAGGTAATTAGTTTCAAGGGGAAAAAGTTATTTTAATGTGGATTCTCACCTTCAACGGAGTGTTGATTGACATAGGCAGTCGTCTGCGGAGCATCAATCACCTGCCGGGGTGGAATGACTCGGTGGTTCGCTTCCATGTGACGCTCTAAAGCTCCCCGGTCTACGAAGGTGGCTCGACAAAGCCGACATGCAGCTACTCCATCTGCAAACGCACAAAACGATTAGATTGTGAAATGTTTAACACCTACCTTTGTTTAGAGGACTTTCAAATTCTCAGTGCCCCCCCCCACACACACAAAATGGTCGGGGGGGGGGTTAAAATTTTGTTTAAGTATGTAATGTGGGTACTCTGATGACTTGACTTGATGGGGCGAGCAATAACATAAGTTATTAAAATTAAATTATATTGATATAGTCATGTAATTTTAAATTAAAAAAACAAAGAGTTCTCTATTCGCGCTAAATAGTTAAAGCCGTTAAATAAGAATAATTGTATCACTCTGCGGTTATATTGCATAACGTATTCCTATATTACTAACATTTAGGTCTGATTAAAACAATAATGCAACGCAAAAAACGTACCTTGCTGCGTTGGTGTTGGTGGTAGTAGTTGTGGTCTCAAGCCGTGGAATCTGATGTGGTGTTGCACCAAATTGTTTCTACGCACGAAAATACAACCACAAATGGTACAAACGTGTGTGGCGTTCATCTTTAATATGGATTATAAGTTTTGTTAATCACAAACAATACAGCACAACACGTACGTTTTAAATAGTTCAAAGGTGCTTTACGCAAATCGCAAATCGCAAATGATGATAATCAGCAACTAACACAAATCGCGTAGAACGGAACAGGATCGGACTAACACGTCTTCACGCACTGAACTCTCGAACTGAACTGAAGGAGGGCTGGTGATGTGGGTGACTCTCCCCACTAATGGATTTCGGAGAAGGTCGGGGCAAAAACTCTCAACCGCTGTCTGGGGTAAAGACCACCCTGCTCTAATGGAATTCGACGCGGGTGGTCTATAATTATGGGTTCCTAGAAGGGTCAGCCGTCTTCCCGTCGAGGTATCAAATTACAGCATCCGCATTCCCAGACAGGTCTCGACTTGTCGGTTTTTTGTGTGAACACCTGCACCCTCCAGTCGAGGTATCAAATTACAACATCCGCATTCCCAGACAGTAGACTGGACGCGTCAGTCGGTTGTGCGAACAGCTGCCTCGGTGCAGAGTACTTGAAGGTATATGCAGTATATGTTCAAAGCATTGCAATTATATTCTCCTTAAAATTTGCTTTCACTGTTAGTTCAATTGACCGCAAGCGCTGATGGGCTAGCTCTGTTGGTTGTAGCGTTACCCTGATCAACTCTTGTATTAATTATCCAAAGTATGTCATGTGAGTACTGAGAATACTCGGCTTGACGAGGAGATTCCAAAAATGCAAAAAAAAGGTCAAAAGTGTGGTGCGGGCCCCTTTTTTGTAAACATCATCCAAAGTGTACGATGTGGGTACTCAAATGACTCGGCTCGACTAGACGAACAAGAATCTGCAATCAGAATTCAAATCCGACTTATGGTAACCGATATAGCCCGCCCCCCCCTACATCGTCCAAATGTACATTGTGGGTATGCAAATTTCTCGGCTTGACTAGACGAACAAGAATCTGCAATTAGAATTCAAATCCGACTTATGGTAACCGAGATAGCCGCCCCCCCTACATCGTCCAAATGTACTTTGTGGGTATGCAAATTTCTCGGCTCGACTAGACGAACAAGAATCTGCAATCAGAATTCAAATCCGACTTATGGCAACCGAGATAGACCCCCCCCTACATCGTCCAAATGTACATTGTGGGTACTCAAATTTCTCGGCTCGACTAGACGAACAAGAATCTGCAATCAGAAATCTGATCCGAGGTTAGGTTAGGTTAGGATGGGTTAGGTTAGGTTAGGTTAGGTTAGGTTAGGTTAGGTTAGGTTAGGTTAGGTTAGGTTAGGTTAGGTTAGGTTAGGTTAGGTTAGGTTAATATTCGCAAAAAAAAAAAAAATCGCAAAAAAAAAATTCGCGAGGGGGGGGGCTCGGGGGGGGGGGCGTCCCTCCTGTCCCTCCTGAGCCAGAAACCCCCATTATTCCCTACTATTGAGCTATAAATAACAACTGGAGTGACCTTAAAAATTTAGAAAAGAGGCAAATGAGTCATACAAATCTGATTATCAGTAGGGGAAAGTGGTGAAATATTACTCTAAGTCATCTAAACAAACTGACTGGTTTTCCCCAGAGCTTCCCCAGAGCAAAGCTCGCCCCCAGGTACTGTTCATAAACAATAGTGAGATATCACATGTTTCTTATTATCCATAAGAAAAACATTATGGCTGATGAGTACGCAGGGCCAAAAAAATTTGTTTTGTATGCAAATATCAATAAACCCCAACCATATGAAGCCACCTACCAAGTTCCATTAATACATGTTCATTAATAAGCTAGATACAAAATTGTATTTATTCTCCAAAAGATTAACATCGGTCAACATACTGTGTTTAGCACTTTCAATATATCAGTAAAAGATTGACAGAACAATAATTCAAGATACCAAGTTGTTTAAGTTTTTCATGCCGTAATGGTGCAAACAAAGTTTGGGTTTAGAAAGAAAAATATGTAAAAAGTTCAAAAAACCCATTTTTGGGGTACAAAACCCCCCTTAAAATGGTGCGACCTGTCACAGAGAATAAAGAATATTCTTTCTTCTCTGTGGACCTGTCTAGTTTTGGAACTCATGAAAATAGACATTACCTTACATGTGTAGCTATACCAAATTTCATCAACATCGGACTTCTTTTACGAAAATTATCGTGCCTACGACACACACACACACACACACACACAAAAGTAGTGTGCATTTGTAGGTTCTGGCTCACTTGATTGACAGCTTCCGGTCACGTGACCGGATGTGCTGGGTGAATATAAACGTTATCTGAGGCTGAGCCAGTGACGTAGACGGTTTTGTGACGAAATGAGGGAAAGGTCACAAAAATAGAATCCAAGTTATGAATTATTTCATTCTTGGTGTTCAAGGTCACGGGGATGGTATTTTAAAAAGTACTACCTCGCACGCGTATAATTCGAATCGTGGTTCGATAGTTTTAATCGATTAAAAATATCGAATGAAAACAATCGAATGAAGCAATCGAATGATACGAGTGCGAGGTAGTACTATTACTGTACATTTATTACTTTATTTTATTAACAATGCGAAGCTTCCCCCGTTGTTGGTTATAATCGAAGTTGTTGACCCCAACGAGTCGCAGCCATCATCTTTCTTCCTGATGAAAGACGGTAGATACTTTGATCCCTGCACAGAGCCTTCTACGTCGTTTGTTGCGAACAGTTCTAAAGATAAACTGTAGCCAGTCGCTAGGAGAAGTCTTAACTCTTCTTTAAAAACTTCCAGGTCCGTATAAGTCGATAGATAAATTGAGTCATAATGAATACACCTAATTTTGATGGGCATTTCAACAATGTTTTATTTTTTTGAAGAGCGCGGAGAGAGGTTGATGTTCACCAGTCAAGAGCCGGAGGTGTACTGACTATTCGCAAGCTAGCGTTGTTCTGGTATTAAATAAAATGGTGGGGGTAAACGTGTAGGATGCGGGGCAGGTGGTCACAAAGCAGCTGGCGTGGGGCAGATGGCGCGGGAGCAGATGGCAGCTGGCGCGGGGCAGGTGGTCGCAAAGCAGCTGGCGCGAGGCAGATGGTAATTCTTGAATTTTATTTAACTGTTGCCAAGTCTTTGAAACAGTAGATATAATAGCAAAGTTATTTTTACCTTTACCACCTTCTTTCATGATTGTTTAATAAAATGTCCATCAAGGATGGCATCATTGCTTCTGTATCAGATGGTGTTGTTGTAGAAACTTCATGTACTTGTATTTTATCAGTTGTATTTACATAAGGGTCAGCTTGTTCAATAAGATGTGGAAGAAACAGTAGCGTCTTGGATTGCCAAGTCCATGTGTACTGGGCAAGAGCCGGAGGTACACTGATGTGGCACAAGCATGTAGGATAGGTACCCGCTCTTACCCCCAGCACAACACTTCCCCCACCAAGTTTTTACATCGCACAATAACCACGGAGCATGCGTTAGTTATGGTTTAACTCTTACACTGTGAGGTTCGTAGCTCCGTAACTGAAAACTTCAATCATCTTTGCCCAACACTGTGATGTGTACAATTATAACAGTCACTGTGATGTAAACTATTGCATGTATCCATGTGTTGCTTCTTGTGTAGCAGACAACTGGCTAAGAGTGTTTCAGCCTTGGCTATTCTACGACGGAACCGCTCACTGTCCGCTAAAAGCGTAGACATTCTATCTTCATAGTCGGAGAAGTAGAAGGTGGTGGCAAGCGGACTACTGAAGGACACCTTCCTCATATTTCTGTAAAACTGTGACATTTTTCAGACCCTCTAGGTAGATGTTCATCTGTCAAGATCTGGAAGTATAATGGTGTAGCGCTAGCGTGTATGATAGGTACCTACCCCACCAGAACGTTACCTTGTCCTTCAAAATGTTGTTTTTCGCTACGGTTGCTATACCCTTGGACGAATCTAGAATCTGTTTGCACCTTCTTGTTCGTCTGACCAAGCCGCGTAATTTCTGTACCCATTCGACATAGTTTAAACCTTAAATAAAGAAGTTATTTATGCCAAACCTTAAAAATAGCTGTTTTTCCGCTATTGTTTCTATACCCTTGGTCGGATCTGGATTCTGATTGCTACTTCTTGTTCGTCTGATCTAACCGTGTAATTTGAGTACCCACATGACATACCTTAGACGAACTTTATACCTCTAAGTTGTTTTTCGACTATTGCTGCAATACCCTTGGTCGGATCTGAATTCTGTTTGCACCTTCTTGTTCGTCTGTCAAATCGCGTAATTTGAGTACCCACATGCCATACTTCGGACAAACTTTGTACCCCCCTTTTTTGGGTTTTGTTCAAGGTCAAAGTCACTCAAGATCAAGGTCACTTGCATAACCGGTTAGAAAGCGGCCACACAATCTCTAGACTAACAGAAGTCTCCTACCTATTTACAGGCAAAGTCCCTAACTTGAAATGCTTAGGCGGTCCTTTTGTTTAAAAGGACCTTTTGTGGGGGAGAAACGGTTAAGGGTTTTATTTTACAATCCACCTCACTCCACTCTCTTCTTTCATCAAGTACAATTTCCGCTCATAAGGTACTTCTGGTGGTGATGGAACTGAGTTTGGTAAGTTGACCTCGAAAATAACTCCATTGGCAGATAAATAATTGATGAACGAAGTGAATCACTGTATTGATGAAGAAGTTTCAGTGGCCGTGTGTGGGTGTGTGGGTGTGTTATCGAAATACTAAATAACTGTAAAACATTTCTTAATGAAATTTTGAAGGAGTCATTTGGGATACCAAAGGGATGTTTTAACACAGCATTTGTATTTTATTTTGGATTATTAATAATTATTAAAACTAATTTTAATGTTTGATATTCAGTAGTTGAATTGGTTTTCGTAGTAAGCTATTGACTATGGTTGTCTTTAAAATGTCAGCTGGGATTTGTCTGTGTTTCACTTGAGGGATTTTTATCCCCTATATGGGATATTTTGACTGCTTGTGGGATAAAATGGGATTGTGGGATAAAGTGGGATTTTTTTGAAATCGGCATTACGTCTGCTAGTTTGCTTACAACTTACGACCAGAGCACCTTAGCAGTAGCACTTCTAGTGGATTTTCTCGCCGTACTGGCAGTTGCGGGGTTTCCCATTTTTAACCTCGCTGTCCGCACCTATTATGATTTTATAAACGTCACAGAACAAACACTGAATCATGTCAATTTCGCTGGCCGAGCCATGTTGGAATTAACAAGCAAACTATTTGCCATTATTTAGTACCTACTTCGTACTCTTTAGTACTACCATTACAAATATTAGTACCTCTCACGTAAATAAATTATTTAATTTAGTTAATTCACCGTATCATTTAACCTATGTCGCATTGCTCAAAATCCTTTGAGGTACTAAAATGTAAAATACCTATAGGTAATTAGTAGATCTAAATAAGCTCTATCTAACGGTATAAATATTGTACTAATACATTATTCAATAATCATATAATATTTAACATTAATGTGTTGCAATGTTTAACAAATCAGTGGGAAAGTGTGGGATATGACGAGGGATACTATAAGGGAGAGTCTGGGATAAAGTGGGATTTTTTGTATCAGTGCGTGGCATATTTTTCCCGTAGAGTGGAAACACTGCATATTTGTTTATAATTTACTCAAATGTAAACATAACCAAAACTGGATTTGGTTGTTTTGTTCCATCAATTTTTTTTTATTTCGAAATAGTTTAAAATGTGAGTGTTATGTAAATTAATAGTGTTTTGTCGTGTTTAAAACAATGCTTGTATTTAGATTTATTATCAGTTTATTTTTTACTGGAAAACTTCGATGTAAAAGCTAAGTGTTAGGACTAGTGATGATAAATTAATACAATAGGTTTTGGAATTTTTGAATTATTGGGACAGTATAACTCTGTAACACGACTGACTGTGATTGATAATCAAGCGTGTTGTAGACCTATAGTAGTTTCTTTACATTGTGAACAAATTACTTGATGGCAGACTTACTAAACTATCATACGTGCAAACTATCTTTATTACATGTAATGTACCAAATAAGCCTCACTGTCACATAATGACATGGGATTAAAGTTTTGTAATCTACCGGTCAGTAAAATAGTCTGGTTACAGTTTATATTTGTTTGCATTTTCTGTGGTTAATATTGATTTTCATAAACAATCAAGATGTCCAAAACTCCGTAATCCCAACCGTCTACATTGTTCAACTAATTACGATGTAGGCAGATTGCCCTCCTGAAAAATTGTCATTAATGTAGATGTTGGATTTTGCTTTTAAATCTCTCTTGCTGCGATTTCAGTAGCTTGTGTATTTAAATTCAAACCAACATATATTAATGATGTAAACATTTTTAAATTTAAGGTATGAATTTTATAAGATACTGTTATATAAATAAATCATTGAATATCTTTTTTTACATTAAATGGGTTTTAAACAAGTATATATCTGTATGTTTAACCCCCTGAATTTGGAGCTGGAAATTAATAGGTCTAATAATTATTGGCAACTTTTCTCTCAGGTTATATATTTAAAAATCGTCGAAAACCATCCGGTACCAAAAATATATTAGTCATTGGCCGAGTCTTAAAAAAGCGTGAACAGGAGCTAGGACATGTTACCAAATAAACGCAATCAGTTTAATCTAATTTGCTAGGTACACACAGTGGTTTTAAGAGGTTAATTGCTCCACCTCACCCTCCAGGGTTAGATGGAAACGTATTCCGCATATTCTCTATTCATTGCTGCTAGATTAGGAAACCCCAGCATAGCTGCTATAGGCACGTTTTCCATAAGCGGGAATTTTGCGCAGGTTACCAGAAGGTTAGGATATAGCAGGAAAGGAAAGGGTGGGATGGGACAGGCAGCCAAATTGGCCTTTCAGAGTACCAACTCCCGTGCCTTGTGACAGCTGTGATCAGGCTCTATGTGGACCCGCTCTGCCCTCCAACTGGCCAACTCAACGGATGGGGTATCCATGTACAACAGCCAGGGACCATACATTCTCAGGTTGGGGACCAACCCCTGAGTTTCCGCCCCGAGCCTCTGCAAGTGGAGGGACCAAAGGTGAAAGGGAAGTTTGTCATAATGGACATCCTAAAAACTTCATATGTAATGACAATTTCATTTGCTGTACCCAATGTCAGCATCCAAACTGGTATAGACCAGTTTTAAGGTTGTCCTGGGACGAATATTCTCTATTGGTCAATGCTAACACACCAAGTTTTAATAAAATTAAAAAGTATACAAGAGATATATGTTTTTTATTTCTTATAAGAATAACATCGGACAATATACTTAGTTTACTGCTGAATGGAAATTGAAATATTCTCCACAACCATTAGCCGAATAGCCTACTAACGAAATACTAATTTAACCGTGTGTGGATTGGAGTACTAATTTTTCATCTTTTAGAGCTTTTTATGGCAATGAGATAAAACTGTTGAAACCTGCTAAAAATATTTAAAGTTTATGGTACTAAGAAAGGTAAAAAAAACTAAAGTTTGGGATCTCTTAAGCCCTGTAATTTCTGAACCCAAATTTTTCTAAAAAATCAGGTGGTATATTATATTAGAAACCTAATATAAACCACCAAATAAAAAATCCAAAGATTTCGAAAGCGGCTCCTCAAAACTGCTCCAGACCTATATACTACGTTGTTGGGTACCAAAATATTATGGATACCTCTTTGTTCTTCCCTCAGGGCTCTGCCTTTACTATCACTCCCAACTTTTAATTTTAACGTATGATTCGTTGGATTTATTGAAAGATGTCCCCACGTTTGATACGCCGCCCTACTCAACCATAGACCTTCACCGCACAGGAAAATTTTCTTTGTTATTATTTACACCTTTTTTAGTAATTTTAGAAAATTTTCAATTATACAAAAAATTGTTGTTATTTTCTTTTAACCCCGACCTTAGAGCTCCGCCTCGCTGGCTTTAAAAGTTGCCTTGTTAAATTTATGGAGGAAAGATGATCCTTGGGTAAGCGTTCGGGAGTTCGGGTCAGCGTTCGGGTTGAGTACTAATAGCTGGTCAGACAGACATTATTCTGTCCTAATGTCACTGAATTTGTTTTATGTCAAAGATTCTCGTTCTTTTTCAAGATGAGCTCGTTAGCTACGCTCACTTGACTATGTTTATATAGAGCTTGCTTCGGTATTGAAAATGAGTTGCTATTCAAATTGATTTATTATTTCTATAATAAACATATGTTTATATGCTTTTCAATTATGTTTAGATATCATCCTTATAACAGCTGTTTGATGAAACTAAATAACTAACATACAATCCCGACTTTGTTTTATGTATTTAGATAATGAAAATAACTTAATAATATCTTGCCATGACAACGTTAATATACACTAGGCAGCAATACGGATTTTAGCAATTTGAAATTTAAGTAACTGCACAACACCATCTGTAGAGCCTGATATAAGCGTAGGTTATATTATATAAATCAAACAGGAAAGTTGGCCGGGCTGGTAAGGGCCCGCACTTGCATTTAGGGTGTAGACCAGAGCCTGTACAGACCCTAAATTCAGCCCTGGCCGTCTGTATGCAGAACTTCAAACATGCTAGAATCCAGAATCAATGTCCCTGTCTCGTGTACATTCTATGTGCCTAAGAGTAAAAATATGTTATAGTCAATCAATACAAATGCTGAATTATTTTGACTCAATCCTATCCTACACTATAATATGAGTAAGGTTTGCATGCTCGCTTGCTTGGTTGATTGCTTGCAACTCTTATCTCAAAAACGGCTCCAACTATTTTCTTAAAAAATAACTAATGTGTCGTTCCAACTACTTGTGTTGTAAAACCTGATATCTGGGTTAAAAATAAGTTCTAGACATGTCCCATCCCCCCAAAATATCAAATAATGTAAAAAGCCGCTATGGAAAATTGAAAAAATCACATTGGGCTTTTGGAGATTAAAATAAAAGCAAAAGAGTCATAACAGCTGTTCAAAATCTTTCAGCGAACTCTCAAAGTTATACTCATATAGTTTAAGTACTACCTGGGACTGAGCTTTGCTAGGGAAAGGTCAATCTTGTTTATGACTTGGAGTTGTTTTTCACCATTTACCCTACTAACGAGCATTTTTGAGGTCACAACAGTTGTTATTATAATGCACCTTTGAGTCATTCTGGATATGACCACTCTACATGTAATCTTCATTCAAAGGATTTATAATCTGATTTTATGGAACCACATGGAACTCATGTTGTTTATGATTATTAACATGTGGTTTCCTGAGAGCAGAGATTAAAAGATTTGAGAGAAGATTACATACATAGAGTAGTAAAATAAATCAAAGGGATATTGAGCTATAAATAACAACTGGAGTGACCTTAAAAATGTAGAAAAGAGGCAAATGAGTTATACAAATCTGATTATCAGTAGGGGGAAGTGGTGAAATAAGCTCCAAGTCATCTAAACAAACTGACTGGCCTTCCCCCGAGCAAAGTTCGGCCCCCAGGTATCATATACTCTAATATGAGTAAGCTTTGCTTGTATGTTTGCTTGCTTGCGACACTAATCTCAAAAACGGCTCCAACGATTTCCTTCAAATGTTCAAAATAACTAATTTCTGGGATAAAAATAAGTTCTAGACAGGTCTCATCCCCAGGAAAAATAAAATAATGTAAAAAAAATAAAATAAAAAGTTAAAAAAATTAACATTGGGCTTATGGAGTTTTAAATCAATACAAAAGAATTTTATCAGCTGTTCATAATCAACCAGGGAACTGTCAAAGTAATACTCATGTTTTTTATGATTATTAACATGTGGTTTCCTGAGAACAGAGATTAAAAGATTTGAGGGAAGATTATATATATAGAGTAGTAAAATAAATGAAAAGGACATTGAGCTATAAATAGCAACTGGAGGAACCTTAAAAATGTAGAAAAGAGGCAAATGAGTTACACAAATCTGATTATCAGTAGGGGAAAGTGATGAAATATTACTTCAAGTCATCTAAACTGACTGATTGGCCCTCCCCCGAGCAAAGCTGGGCCCCCCAGGTACTGTCGTGTTAAAACGGATATCAGAAGGGTGTTACCACTCCAGTAGTCAGTAGTATTTTTTATTTACATTAGTCCTAAATTATCTGTTCTTGACGTTGTGGAGTTAAAACGGATATGGAAATGGTGTTACCATTCCATTAGTAAAATGTTTGGTTTATTAATTATCTGTTCTTGCTGTTGTGGAGTTAAAACGGATAACAGAATAGTGTTACCAATCCAGTACCTGCCTACATATCTTTAAAAATTCAGTCTTCGTTCATCCTCTTACGGGAAGAATGAGCGTACACCTAGTAATTGTTGTTGTTGTTCTTTGCCACCACTCTGTATGCAAATCTTCGTCTTAAGCTCTTAAATTTCGTTTTTGTAATTTCAATCGGTGTTACCAATTGTTCAATTGTCAAGGTCTTTATCTTCTTAATTTTCTTCATGACAGAGTGATGGAGTGTTTTAACAGATGATGAAGAACCTTGGACGGAGTGATGGAGTGTTGTAGTAGATGATGAAGAACCTTGGACGGAGTGATGGAGTGTTGTAGTAGATGATGAAGAACCTTGGACGGAGTGATGGAGTGTTGTGGTAGATGACGATTAAGAACCTTGATCAAAGAATAGAGGATGGTTTCTCAAATTCTTCTTTATCCTCATCCTGGAAGAAGACGGTCTTTTAAAACCGCTGGCTTTTGGTGCTGCCTTCCTTAACGACTCCTTGATCCTTTGAAGTTTCTCATTATTCAATGGTGTAGTCATGATGAAAACGAGAGAACGAGAGAGGTGTGGAGAGCGCGAGGAGTTTACCAGTCAATGGTTGAAGCTGGAATGAGGTGGCAGACGGAGTAAAGCAGATTGCAAAGTGAAACCTTACCCTATCCATATATGGTTAGAAAGCTGGAGACTGGTTTAGAACCTGTTTACATTCGGTTACGTCATCCCCCCCTTGAAGGTCAAGGTCAAGGTTAACCCCCCTACGTTGAAAAAGGTCAGGGTCACTTGGGTGGGGCTCGGGTACATATAGAGCTTGAGTCTCCGCTCTCTTCGCAGTAGTCTGCCGCCCTTTACTGAGCAACGTTCGACTGGGTTGCATTCTGCTGCAGCGTAGGTGGTGTGTTAAGTGTGCGTTGGGCCCAACGTGCAATTAATATATCATGCGCATTTGCATGTGTAGTTTAACGTTGTGCATGTGTAGTTTAATGTTTGCCTAACACTTAACGCTTGTTAATGCATTATAATAAACCAGTAGACTAACAGTTTGCTTAACACTTAATATTTTACAATAATTTTGTAGATTGAATGTTTGCTTAACACTTATTTATTATTAACGCGACTTTGACCTACTTTAAGACTTAGAAAATATTCCACATGGTTACAAAGCTGGAAGGACATCCCAGAGATATTTTGACTTAAATATATTTAGAGCTCTTTGGACTTAGAGATATTTCATGCGGACAAGGTAGACACAAATGTTGTAGTAAAATATAAAAAAATATGGAGGGGTAAATGTATTATATCCTGCCACAACTTGACCCAGTTATCGGACTTGGAGCAATTCAGAGTACGCGATACAGTGTTGCAACAAACTACTGTCGGAGCCCTTACCCCCCCCCCAATCTCCCTATAAAAGCGGGAGCAGCCCGCAGAGGGTTCGATCCGGCTGAAGAGGGCCCAAGCGCCCTAAAGCAGCCACAGTGGGCCAGGGACTTTCCCGCCCACTGGAACCTCACAAAAACAACAACAACAGAGGGTTCGCAGTCGCAGGCCGACAGCCTAGCTAGCTGTTTGCCTGCGCTGTCCGCAATAGTATCTCTAGTATAGAATTGGTACAACTGTATATTAGAGATGCTACCTTAGCTTAAGGCATGTCTGTTTATTATTAAGCATGTTAGAATAACGCTTGTAGTTTGCTGCTAGTAAATGTAGTTAGTTTAACTGATTGTGGTGTTGGTAATAGTTTTTTGAAGTTTTTTATTTACTGATGAAATATGTACTTTTCTTTCACGCTCTACAACTGGGTTAAGTATTTAAATATGTCAGGGGGGTTTATAATATGTTTCTCAAATAAACACCTTTCCTAACCCCTTACAAAAAGGTATGGCGTGAAAACCGACCTTAAGTCATTACGGCACGAAAACCGGATGACTTTACCTATCTTAGCCCTCACTCACGAGAAACAGATTCAGTCAGTTTGCTTATTTTTGGTTAAATATCTGTAAAATTTAAGGGGATCTTGGTCAGGGGATTATTGTACTTCGGTTCGTAGTACTCTGACGCCTACACAGTGATGAACGTCCTTGCGGTTTCAGAGTGCACGTCTGTTGTAAACTGACCATATTGCTTATTTTTTAGGGAATAATTCTTCGGGGGAGAGGTTAGTGTTCCGTTATCAGGTTTATGCCTATAATTGTGAGCTTTAAACTAGTCTTCTTCCCCTACAGAGCGGGGAATAGAGCAGTTTGTGGACCAAGTGAGAATGACTTACTGCTCTATTCCCCGTTTTGGTGACACCTTCAGACGACCTTGACCCACTTCGGGACTTAGAAAATTCTCGTTTGGTAAAACATTTGCTCTTACAACAATATCAGAAATGATATGGCAATCACCCTCTAACATGGAAATTTTCCATTTTATCAAAAGATTGTACAATGAATTCTGTGTGAAAAGGATAACAGTATCCCTTGTTTGAACTTAGAGCTTTCTTGCAATCCTTACAAAGTAAAATAGCAAAGGTAAATCCTTTGCTATTTTACAAAATATTTACTTTGACCTTGACCCAGTTTATGAACTTAGAATATATCAGTGTGCACTCTGTAGCGTCAGAACAATATATTATCAAAGCCCCTCACTTACCCCCACCACGGATTGTTGGCTATAAAAGCGGGGTTGACCGCAGAGGTCTCACAGTCTCAGGCCGACAGCCTAGCTATCTGTTTACCTTAGCTGTCTGTAATAGCATCTTTAGTATAGAGGTGGTACCCCTGTATACTAAAGATTCTACCTTAGCATGTTAGTTTGTTAAGATGTTAGTTAGATTGTCGCTTGTAGTGTGCTGCTAGTAAATGTAGTTAGTGATGTTGTTTGTAATTATTTGTGGTGTTGGTTCTTGGAAGTGTTTTATTTACTAATGAAATATGTACTTTTCTGACTCGCTTTAAAATTGAGTAAAGTCTTTATTTATATCAAGGTTTTTTTTATCAAAGTAATTTAATGTGTTTCTCAAATAGACCCTTTCCTAACCCCTTACAAAAAGGTTCGGCCCTGAAAACCGGCCTTGGCAATACGGCCCTGCAAACCGGTTGACATTACCTATCTTAACCCTCACTCATGAGAAACTTTGGTGAATATTAAGAATGTTAAGTTGGTCTTTGTAAACTGACCTTGGTCAAAACTTTGGTTCACAGTAGCCTGGCGCCCGTTACTGACCAAAGTCCGACTGGGTTTCAGTATGCTGTTGACCCTTGTAAAACTGACCTTGGTTGGTCTTTGTAAAATTAACCTTGATTGATCAGTTTGTTTATCTGTATTTGTTTTCTTTTTGGAGTTTTTATTTTTGAGGGGAGATTAATGTTCCGTCATCAAAATTATTGCTTGTAATTCTCTCCCTGTAATACATAACGGGGAATAGGGCAGTTTGTGGTCCAAGTGAGAATCACTAACTGCTCTATTCCCCGTTATGGCATCTTGTTCAAATGACCTTGACCCACTGACGGGACTTAGAAAATGTTCGTTTGGTCAAATATCGGAATATATATTTATGTTTTAAAACAATATACCCCCCAATTCCCCTTTCCTAAACACTTCCACTCCCACCACTTACATAAGGTATAAAAGAGGTCCCCCATCATTGGTAAAATCATTCTGCTGCTTGTGCTTGCTTACCTCAGAAACCATGGCGCAAATCAGAAAACCAACTCTGCATCTGAAATTGAGACCACCAGTACCAACTTCTGCTGCTTCTTCTTCTGATGCTTCATCTTCTGCCACCTCATCTTCTGCTGTCACATCCATAGTTCGTCAGGCTCTAGTGATGTTTCTCATTCTCCCAGAGAACAATAGACAGTCACCACCACCACCCATTGTTCTCCCAGAGAATACAAACCATTCTCCACCACTAGCACCCATTACAATTACCGACGAGTCTTCTTCTTTGTCAATTTCATCTTCCAGTTCAAGTTCAAGTTCGTCATCAGGTTATTCTTCCACCAGACCTTCTTCTCCTGCAAGTTTCCTTCCTCGTCCTTCAGTAATCATCAGGTTCTTCTTCCACCAAACCTTCTACTCCTTCTGCAAGTTTCCTTCCTCGTCCTTCAGTAATCTGCACAAATAGTCAATCTCCTTCAGATAAATTCAAACAATTAAAGTCATTGCAAAGGATGTGCATATCTTTTCAAAAAAGGTCCAAAGAAAGGTGTACGCTGTGCAAAATGTTGTATTTTAAATGAACAATTGTGCAGTTTTCATTTAAAACAAAAAGAGAAGGGCAGCGTTTCTCTTTTTGCAACACATCCAACAGTGGAACCGACCAAAACTCGGATTAATAGGCTTTCCAAAAACAAACAATACTTCTTTATCAGAACAATGGGTTTTTTTAAAGGTGATGTTAAAATGTGGAGATCAACTCTACATTTTAAGATTGCCTAAAGGCATGGGTCATCCTGAAAAACCTAACAAAAAGCACTACTTAATCCGAAACGATAAAGGAACAACTGAGTGGAGAAAATTGTAATAAAAAAGTTGTTTCCAAATTAAATAAAGTTTTTTCCAAATTAAAAAAAGTGTGAAAACCCTATTTAAATTCTGTGGCATATGCTGCAAAATGTAAATAGGTTGTCCACACTTTTTTTAAATGCTACAACGGCCTTGACCTAGATAGCGGATTTAGAAAAATTATACTAAGTCAAAGATGTGATTTAAGAGGAAAGAGGGGAGGGGGCTCACAAAAACCGGTTTCCCCCTCCCTGTGAAACCAATTCATGTGAGGTTCTGCGGCCCTTTGTTAGAGCCATTCCTAATCAGCCATTGGAACAAGCAACACCATGAGCAGCGCCAACAACAATATTTGGGGAGATGCGGTTTGTGAGGAGGAGTTGGTAGCAACTCTTGACGCTACCGAGGTTGAGCAAACTACATCCCAGCAGCCAACAAGCAACACCATAAGCAGCGCCAACAACAATATTTGGGGAGATGCGGTTAGTGAGGAGAAGTTGGTAGGAACTCTTGAGGCTACCGAGGTTGAGCAAGGAGCGGTGATGCAAACTACATCCCAGCAGCCTAGGACATACGAACAAGTCCTGGAGGAGTATAAGAACGCGTATGATTATGCCTGCAAGAGGTGGTGTGGGCAGCCGCAATGTCCAGAGCAGGAGGATGAGATGGAAGCAGATTTTCAGCTGGTCACCAAACTAGAGGAAGAACTTTGGCGAGCAAAAGAGTCGATTTCATAATCTTTCATTCGAGTGGATTAGTGTCAAATACAGAGCGGGGAATAGAGCAGTTAGTGGTCAAAGTGAGAACCACTTACTGCTCTATTCCCCGTTTTGGTAGTATGTCCAGGTGACCTAACCCACTCACAAGACTTAGACAATTTGTGGATAGTATGATTTGTTAGTTAAAGCACCCTTCCCTATCACTTGCACCCCCACCACTTACCCCCACCACCGGAATCGGGTATAAAAGGAGGTTTCCCATCAGTGGTAAAATCATTCTGCGTAAAATGAGTACATCCGCTCTTTCTATCCCTGCAGCAACTCTAGTAGTTAACAGAAGGGTCGGAAACGTTGCTCATTAGCTTGCTTTAAGAAGATTACTACTACGGTATATCGATATTGAACCACCTGAATATTGATATAGAATATATCAATTATAGAATATGGTATTGGTATATTGATATAGAACCACTTACTGCTCTATTCCCCGTTTTGGTAGTATGTCCAGGTGACCTTGACCCACTCACGAGACTTAGTATTGATTTGTTAGTTAAAACACTTTTCCCTATCACTTGCACTTCCACCACTTACCCCCACCACCACCAGAATCGGGTATAAAAGGAGGTTTCCCATCAGTGGTCAAATCAGTCTGCTACTTGGAATCATGTCGCCCAGAGACAACATTTTCCCTTCTAAGAAGACTGTACTGGAAATGATTCAAAACATTCCAGTAAATATAAACGAAGATGAAGACGAAGACGATTCAGAGGTGGAAGATTAACTATTTAGTGATCTTGAACTACTGAGTGAGTTTGCCAGCAGTGAACCATATCTTGGAGAGATGGAGCTGTTGACTGACGATGACGACGACAACGATCCAGAATTTCATCATCAGTTGCTCTGTTTGGAGGAAATGGACCTTGTTGATAGTGAAACCCCTCCAAGCAGTATTAATATCGATGACGTAGTTCTAAATCCAGTCACAGGGAACTTTAGTGTTTCTCGTCACTTATTTAGTGATATGAGCTCATCATCATCATCATCATCATAATCATCATCAGATGAATCTGAATAAGTTTTCGTTTTCTTCGAATAGTTCACTTTAAATACAGAGCGAGGAATAGAGCAGTTTGTGCCGTTTGTAGTTGTAGTGAGAATCACTTACTGCTCTATTCTCCGTTTTGGCAATATCCTACGATGACCTTGACCCACTTAAAATATTCTTCCCTAACACATATACTCCAGCATGTATACCCCCACCACTTTTCTTAATAAGTATAAAAAATAGAGGTGCATTTTTGGGGTGACATTAGTAGCTGGTTACCCTTTGAGGAAGACACAGCTACAACATGTATCGGTGCGATATTTGTAAAGTCTCATTTAGAGATGAATGGCTTTTAACCTTTCATAAAGAATTGAAACATAACATCAATACAAATACAGAAGAAGAACAAAATGAAGAAGAATTAGATTCAATCGATCATCAATTAGCACAACATCAAGTTGCAAACCTAAATCAAGAAGAACAAAATGAAGAAGAAGAACAAAAAGAAGTTTCAAGACCGAGTGTCATTCATTATGCACCTGGGCCAACAGTAAATGTGGAACTACATGCCCGAGCTTTACCAGGTAATGTAGTAACCCACTTTGAAATTGACAATGCTAAATTAAAGCTTGAAGAATTTTTAAATAACGCAAAAGAATTGGTAAGCAAAACTCTGCAAAATGAATTAAAAAGATTAAATTTTATCAAATTTGGACTATTACTGGATGCTTTATTTACAAACATTCAAAATGAAACCTCGCCGAGAGGTTTTTGAACAAAAACCGAACTATTATGTTTTCGTCAGATATTTTTTCAATAGTATCTCAATGTTTTGAAGAGCTAATGACGAAAATACAAGAACACGAAGGAAGAGGATCTGGATGGAGTTTGTTAAGTATCACAGGGCTAGACTTAAGAGTACACAAACACGGTTATGGAATTCGTGGCAGTTGCTATATCCCTTTACCAAAAAAGATTAGTGATACCAAATCCTGCATCAACGTACAAAATCAAAATACTGAAAGTTTTAAATATGCCATGTTGGCCAAATATGTAATAGACAATCCGATAAGACCAAGTCACAAATATGAAGAAGTACAACGTAGATATAATTTTCAAGGAATGAGTTACCCTTTTGCTATAAAAAATGTATCAACATTTGAAAAATAAACCCCTTTTGCTTCTGTCAACCTATTTGGATTGGATTCATCAAACAATGTGTATCCCTTGCGCATAACACCAAATGAGCGAAGAGATCATATGGATATTATTAATACCATATTATTAATTACTAAAGGCAATATTTTACACTTTGTATATATCAGACAGTTTGACGTCTTGTTTCTAAACAATAATCTAAACATGAAGAAAAGAATACAATTTGTAAAAGATGTTTTTGTCATGTAAAAAAAGAATTAAGAAGAGGAGGTTCAGATTGGCTAGTAGAACACCAACGGTTATGTAGTAGAAACTATGAATTAAGAACTAAATTGCCACATCCCAGCAGAGCGCAGATAAAATTTGACAAAGTAATACAACAATACCGTATACAACAATAATTGTGTATGCTTATTTTGAAGCGTCTTTACTTCCGCTCGAACATCAAGAAGAGAACGTAACAAGAAGGAGCAAATACCAGCAACACACACCGAACAGCTATTGTTTAATAATAAAGTCCACGCTTTCTGAAGATCATCTTTGTAAATACGAATTGTCGTCTACGCCAAAGACTTGTCGTGATGAAGCAGCAGCTCGACACTTTATCGATGGTTTATATAACATAGCTGAAAATGTGGAAGAAATGTATAGAAATGTGTTACCGATGACACCTATGACTGAAGGTGAACTTCAACAACATGATTCGGCAACAACACGTTATCTGTGTACTAACACCTTTACACCGGACAACGTTAAAGTACGAGACCATGATCATCTTACAGGAGCTTACAGAGGGGCAGCCTGTAACTCTTGCAACTTAAACTACAAACTTCCAAATTTTATCCCCATTGTTTTACATAATCTTAGTGGATACGACTCTCACTTTATAATCCCGGTATTGGGAGAGATAATGGAGCAATAGATGTCTTGGCAACAACCATGGAAAAATGTATTAGCTTTTCTAAAATAATTGGCAAAATAAAACTTAGATTCATTGATTCATATAGATTAATGCTTTCAACCTTATGAAATTATCAGAAAATTTAAGAAGAGAAGATTTGATCAAAGCAAGCAAAATTGTACCAAAGCAGTAAAAAGGGTTTGGTTCTTCGAAAAGGAGTATTTCCATGTGATTACATAGACGGACTGCATAGATTTGATGAAACATCGCTTCCTGCGATAGACAAATTTAAAAACAAACTTAATGATTCAGACATTTCACCTGAAGAGTATCAACATGGATGCCGAGTATGGAACGAGTTGAATATGAGGACTTTAGGAGATTAATCAGACTTTTATGTCAAATTAGATGTGACCCGTCTTTGTGATGTGATAGAAGAATTCCGAAATACCTGTTTTGCTGCATACGGTTTGGACCCTCTACATTCGTATACTTCTCCAGGATTAGCTTGGCAAGCCATGTTAAAAGAAACAAAATGCAAACTCCAACTTTTAACAGATATTGACACGGTTTTAGTGGTTGAAGCTGGTGTAAGAGGCGGATTGACTCAATGTGTTACCAGACATGTCAAAGCCAACAACAAATACCTTCCCGATTACGATGAAACCAAACCATCGATCTATTTAGGATATTTCAATGCAAATAACTTGTATGGATTGGCTATGTCTAACCCACTTCCTTTTGATAACTTTAAATGGATTAATCCCGACTCTATTGGCGATATTTTACAAATTCCAAAACATGGTAACACTGAATATATCTTGGATTGCGATTTTGAATACCCAGAACATTTAAATGATCTTCATTATGACCTTCCACTTCTTGCCAAAACAGAAATTTCACCAACTGGAAAAAAACCCAAATTAATGATGACATTAAATAATAAACAACGCTACGTGGCTCACTTTTGGGTGGTTCAACAAGCTATCGAATTAGGACTACGTCTAACAAAAATTAATATAATTTTGGAATTTTCTCAAACATGCTGGTTGAAACCCTACATTGATTCGAATAGCATCAGAAGTGCAGCCGCTACATCAGAATTTCAAAAAGATTTTTTTAAATTAATGAATAATGCGATATTTGGAAAAATGTTGGAAAACAAAAGAAGACACAAAAATGTTAAACTTGTTACCGACGCAAAAAACTACAGAAACTCGTACAGCAGCCAAACTTTAGAACATCTATAATTATTAATGAAAAACTTGTAGCAGTGTCCATGAAGAAGACGAGTGTGAAGATGGATCGTCCTTTATATATAGGCTTATCAATCTTGGACATCTCAAAAACACATATGTACGATTTCCACTACAACAAAATGGTGGCGTTCTACGGAAGAGACAATATATGTATTACATATATCAAAAAAAAAACAACAATACCCAACAACCAACAGACAACAGTTTTTGGGTGCTTGGTATGAGCGGTACTGACGCTTTCATATATCGCATACTAAGATTGGCCATGTATAAAGATTTACGTACATTTATTTACAAGAACGATTTTTATTTCTCCGATATGGTTACTCCGGTTGGTGGAACTGCGGAGAGACTTTCTTGCAGCCTTATAGCCGACTTACGAACTCTTTCTGCGGGAATTATTGCTCTCGTTGCGGCTCATCTGGCTTTTAAACATACTCGGCGTTGTCCCGCGATCTCTTCAGTCCACCAGTATACGGGTTGCTTATCGCGCCGGGGCTTCCTGGGCGGCATAGACTGGTTCCATCGTAGATGTTAATATTGCCTCAACGCCATCCTCGCCAGGGCTGCAGGGTCCTCTCGCGATCCTCGTAAGATGACCTGGGTGAACTTGGCAACGTACAGTTAATTTTTGTTCCAGTGGTGTGGCCCTTTCCCAAATGCGGGTGCTCAACGCTGGCCGTCATGAACATTCAATACAATGAATTGGTGGCCAATGCTCCACCACTCTCCAGTGAGAGATCCTCAACAGAAGTCACCCAGACGCAAGGGAGTTTGTAGAAGGCATTCCCCACTCGACAGGCCTATCGTTGAAGCCACCGCCAACGACGATGACTTGGGTGGGCTGACGGTATGAAAAGGGTGGTGGAATAGGTCCTAAAAGGGTGCCAGTATACTGGAAGAATGGTTGTTGGATGGGTGGGGGTGGGGAATTACAGCAAATGTGTAATTCTTGATAGTCCAATGGAATAGGTGTTCAATAATTTATCGAATGTCTGGTCAAAACACTCTAAATCTTGGTACGGACGCTGATTGACGCGCCTTTCCTGGAACATCTTTCATCCTTACTGCTGGAAACGGGATCGATTACGCAGTTAAATACAGTGACCTCAAATCTAAGTTTAGTGTTTGCAATGACTTCATCCGAAAACAGTTCTTTTGTCTGCATATAAAGACAAAATTGTCATTTTTTTTGTCTACAAATCTCCTCAGAAAACAAAATTAAAATAGTTGCTTTAAACATCCAATTAGACGTAAACGGTAGGAACTATAAATCCGATTTGTTTGCAAAATAATTCCTCTCAGAAGTTGTTTTATTTAATTGTAATCTTATTTAATATGTGTTACCAACGTAAACTAGTTTTAATTAATTAAATTATGAAACAAGATTTATTTTAATGTGACTTATTTTAATGTGATTTATTCCAATTAAAACGATGATTAAAATAATCTGGTTTTAGATTTGTTGTACCAATGTTTGTTTATTTCTTCCCCCTTCAAGGATTGCGCCAGAGCGCCATTATAGGGAGGGCGCACCGGGAACTGTCCCGGTGTCCCGGTGGGTTAGTCCACCTCTAGACGATGTGCCCAGTGGAGTCGATCATACTCTCTTCCAAGCGGTAAATCTCATCACGAAAGTCTTGGATAGCCTCATTGGAAATGAGGAAGCAATTGTACAAAGTTGGTTCCCTACACTTAAAGGCGGCTACACACTATCGGACTTTTGCCCGAACCAGACATCGAACAAGACATCGGACCGAGCAGGGAGCAGGGCACGAAGGTAGCTAAATTCACTCCGAACTTCTTCCCGATCAAGACCCCAATCAAGACATCGGATCAGACAGATTGAGCGCGAAAACACCGAGCGGGGTAAGAACGGTGGGGATCATTTTAGTTGCCGTTGTGCAGGCCGACCATGTACTTGTGGGGTTTAGGGGATGCAGGTAGGGTGGTAGGGGGCTGGGGTTATTTAGTAGAGATTAATTTATAGTTGCATATGAACTGATTTAACTAACATTATTCATTTTATTTAGGTTAAACTGGTTTAGCAGATTTATCTGTTAACAAATCAAATATCTATCACTGTTTCTTGCAAAAGCAGTAGGCCTGGATATTATTAACTATGTAGGAGGATTGTAACCTAGCTTCTAGCGGCGGGGCTCGTGACGGCGCTCGGGACGGCGCTCGGAGCAGCGTATGGAGGTACCACACACTACCGAACCCCGAACAAGACATCGGACCGATCTTTCTTTGATCTTTCGTCAAAAAACCGCCTCGAGAGCGCTCGGTGCTCGGTTCGATGTCTTGTTCGGCGTCTGGTTCGGAGGCCCCACAAACTACCGGATTTTCTCCCTTCGAAGCCAAATCCTGCTCGGTTCGAGGTCTTGTTCGGGATCTTGTTTCGAGGTCTTCTTTTCTCCCTCCCTTCTCCACCTCACCCATCCTTTACTCTGTTTTATTTATTTATCTTTTGTTTTCTGTTACTGTCACTCCCCTCACCTTCCCATCTCCCCCTCACCACACCTTCTTTGTTTTTCTTCTTTTTCTTCTCTTTCTTGAGTCAGATTTTCTTAAAAATCGCTAATATCTCGAAAACGGTAAGTCCTAGGGTCATTTTGACCCCAGAAAACTGCCTACTACGTGGTGTAGGCACTTCAGGGGGTTAGCTACCCATATGAAAAATCTTAACTAAAATGTTGCGGGTTGCATCTCAAAAAATGAAGGGGCAAATTTTCAAAATTAAATATCTCAAGAACGGCTTGGCCGATTTTAATGAAATTTGGTATGTAAGTACTTGTTAACCACCGCTACATCTTACAAAAACTTAAACTCTGTACTGCGGGAAAGTATCCGAAAATTGAAGGAGCCATACTTTAAAAATCAAAATCTTAAGAACCGTTAGGCCTATTTTAATAAAACTTGACATGTGGGTACTTTTTAACATACTTTAACTTTCAATATTGTTGGAAGGTAGGAAAGGGTTGTTTAGGGGATGCTGGAGAGTGTAAAACTTTAAAATTTAATATTTTGAGAATGGCTTGGCCGATTCTCATGAAACTTGGTATGTATGTACCTGTTAACCTCCTCTACATCTTACCAAAACCTAAACCCTGTACTGCAGGTTAGCATCAAAACAATTGAAGGAGCTATACTTTGAAATGTAATTTATTGAGAACGGCAGGACCAACTTACATGAAACTTGGTATGTATGTACCTGTTAACCTCCTCTACATCTTACAAAAACCTAAACTCTGTACTGTGGGTAAGTATGAAGACAGTTGCTATACTTTAAAATGTAAATCTTGAGAGTTGTTGGGGCGATTGAAATGCAGTTTGGTACTTACTAACCCACGCTACAATTTAAACTCTGTAATGGAGAAACATCACAAAACTGGTCAGGACCATATCTCAAGCTCTGCTGTACTAGTTTTTCAGGGTGTTTGAATGTTTTAGCTTCTGTTTTTTATGTTAAATATAGTAATGGTCTGGTTTATTGGTGTAAACTGTGTTTGATTGATAGTTTAAAGGGGGTCAGTGCCTTACCCTCGACCTTCTAGCATTGTTTTCTCTACATCATCCAAGATCTCAGCTACTCTCAAACCATACCACTGTAAAATACATGTGATTGAAACAAACTACAAGAAAAATGGCGACACAAAATAAATGATTCTTTAACTGTTTTTTAACGTGAAGGTACTGAAGATAAATGGGGCCAAAACACCTCCCTTTTGCTAAAATGGCTCTCTGGCTATTTGTTAGCTGTTATGAAGAAAAGTAATTGTTAACAAAGTATGTTGGTTTTTTAGCTATTGTTTAGAAGCAGTTGGGTTCATCTGGTTCTGTCTGTTTATTAGGTCATTATTGGGTTATAAGTCCTGAGTCTGTAGAGGCTAGCATGCGGGTGTTGGGAGCTGAACGTTTTAACTTCTGTTTTTAATGTTAAATTAAGTGAATAAATACCTGGTTCGTTGATGTATACCGTTTGAAATTGAAAATTCAAAGGGAGGAACGTTTCGTTCCTCCCTTCTTCAGTTGTTGTTTTACGGTATTTTTCTCTTACATGATCTCTGATTGCTTTTCGTGGGTTAGAGTAGCCTAGGATTTGAGAAATCTCTTTAGTTTAGCTACAGTTGTCAAATACATGTGATTTAAACTAACTCACATACAAGAAACGTTGAATGAGTGACAAACTAGCGAAAACACAAGTCACATAAAGTAAATGATACCTTGACTGATGTTGATTTTACCCGTTGTTTAGGTGTTGTAGTTTAGTATTATAGCAGTTGGGTTCATCAAGCTCAATCTGATCTTTAGTTGTTATTTAGGGGCATGTCTCTGTCTTTTATTAGATTTTTAGTACATTGTAACTGAGGTTTTAACATCATGAGTGAATAATTGTACTTGTTGTGTAGGTTCAGAATTAAAATGTCAAGTTTCTGGTTGGTGTTCAGCTGTATTAAAGAACAACTCTTGGAACTTTTTACTGTAAAGTAATACAATAAGGCAAATTTTGAACTGTATGATAGTAGTACTAATTTGTAATATGCATTGAACTGTTTAGAAATCTCTGTTACAGTAACTAGAAAAGACTTGTAAACACTAACTGAAAAGAAAAACTATACCCAAGCTCCAAGGGTCTGGAATCAGGACTCGCCTTTAATAAAATAAACTGAAGGTAGTTTTGTTACGTTTGGCATCCCGACAAGGGTCGAAAATTGCGATGCTCTTTGAAACATTAATATGGCATGGTATTGTACTGGACGGTATGGTATGGAATTGGTATGGTATGGGTATGGTAAGGTAGGGAGTTAGTTTTTCCGATTAATTCTGTCTTACATACACTTTACCCCCACCCAAAACACTCTTGAAGATGGTCTACAGTTATATTTTGGAGTCATCTTAAAACTGTGTTACATACGCCGGAATTAGTCGGGACCCGAAACGGGTCCCAACTCAATTATCATGATTCTAAGTGTTGGAACTTGAGGGTCCACTGTTTTTTATTTTAAACTAATGCAAAAGAGACAGTAAGGTATTTTGTAAAGTTAAAACAAATACAGAGTTGTCTTTTTGTTGTAGTTAGTTGCTTGAAAAACTCTGTAACAAACTGAATCAATAAATAATTTTACTGCATTCACTAGTCAAATATTGTAACCATCACCAACATTGGGGAGTTGACCACACCATGGGGATATATTAAAAGACAACAAGCATAAATGAATTCTTTAGAAGGACAGAAATTATACATTATTTCGCTCTGAGTTGGTTATTTTTGTCTGAGTCCGGGTAGTTCTGCAGATTGATGGTGTAATTTCTCGGTTGAATATGTTCAGGTTTGTTAAAACTGTCTGCTGGGGACCGTGAGGTACTCTGACGATTAACTTATCGTCAAAATGTACTGAAAATCCTCTACCGGGTTACATTGAACTTTGCCCAAACCTTTTAAATTTCTCGGCCAAACAATACCGAGTCCGCTAAACTGTTTACCGGGGGTTGCATTTAACTTTGCCCAAACCTTTTAAATTTCTCGGTCAAACAATACCGAGGCCCCTAAAACTGTTTACTGGGGTATTTTTTCTTTAATAGAAACCTTAAGCTATAAAATACCTCCAAGTCCGCTGAAAACTGTCCACCAAGGACAAATATCTATCTCCGGTCAAATTTTTCCAAGTCAGATGTTCTCCTGCGGTCGGTGCTTCCAACCTCGATCCATTGAGTCTCCACAGCTACCATGTAAATCTCCGGGCATTCTGTGATAAACCCTCGGTAAGTGTATGTTTGCTTGAATGGGGTTTGAGACCATTCGTGCATGAGCACCCAGGTTAAACCTTTATGTCGTGCGTGAGCCAGTCCAGATTATCTGGTTGACGCCCAGTACAAAATAAAAGTCCTCTCCCTTTTAGCAAACGAAAGGATAGAGTTTTTATTTGCTTTATATTTATTTACTTTTTTACAAGTCCCACCGGCTTGTTCCAAGGAGTAGCCTGGGTATTGGCCAGGCTCCTCAATGTACAAATCCTTCATTCACACCGGCTCGTTCGAAGGAGTAGTCTGGGTGTTAGCCAGACGCCTCAATCTACTAGATCCTTCATCACACATTCACACCAGCTCGTTCAAAGGAGTAGTCTGGGTGTTAGCCAGACGCCTCAATCTACTAGATCTTTCATCACACATTCACACCGGCTCGTTCGAAGGAGTAGTCTGGGTGTTAGCCAGACGCCTCAATCTACTAGATCCTTCATCACACATACCCGTTCAAAAGAGTAGCCTGGGTGTTAGCCAGACACCTCAATCTACTAAGTATCCTCATTCAGGTTTACGGGGTTTTTAGTCACCCGCGCCAGGGACCTCCATTCACACACATTCATACAGTGGGAACTTGTGATTTTAAAACTAATATTTAAAGTGAACTTTCATCTTTCATATTTGTGTAAGTAAGGTAAAACTTCTCTGGCAACAGACTTCTTACTAACAGTCTTGCTTCGGGAGTAGTCGACTTTAACATTAAAGAACATAATCCGGCTTCGTTTATGAAAACTGTTGTTTTTTCAATCGGCCCAACGCCCTGTTTTTGGGCCTCAGAAAAACTTCCAACAGTTAATTTATCATTGTCATCTACATGTTTCCGAATTGCGCTTCAGCCATTAACATGCTTAAGAGCAGACGCTATATCTTTAGCTTTAAACCATGGCTTTCCTTCATTATCAAACAGAACCAATACCGGTTTGTTATTAAATGTATAGTATTTAGCAGCCATGTCACAATTACGTTTTTACAGACAAAAACAGCGCAGAAGCACGTCTGATCAGTACCACAACTTGGAGCAGAATGATGTAACTGTACTAGTGACAGGAAGTATGTACAAAAGTAACAATGCTCCGTAAGGAAAATGTCGTCTTTATCGACGGTAGCAACTAGGAATATAGACAAGTGATACTTCAAGATTTAAAACCCCAGATAGTTTCTCAACGTTACAAAACATTTCTTCAAAGTGATCATCAAAAACTGTCGGTGTTAGATTAGCTAATGGCATGTAAGGTATGTCTCCTGATGCATCTGTGTGCTTTATTGATACTCCGATGTAGGTGTTTGATGAGGAGTTCTCCGTTATTTTATCTGCTATATACTCCGAAAACACCAAAGGCCATTCCCGTGCATTTATTGAACCTGTAAGTAAGAACTTAAACTCTGAGCGTGTAATATTAAATTTTATATTTTCATTTAACCTCTTTTTGTGTATAAGCTGAAGAAACACCTGTTGGTTAGCGGATGTATTATGTTCAGCAGACATTCTACAAGAAGATAACAAAACAAGATACAGCTGAGTGTAATAGCACAGGCACGTCTGATCAGTACCGTGACTCAGAGTATAATGATGTAACTGTACTAGTGACAAGAAGTATGTACAAAAGTAACACTGCTCCGTAGGGAAAGGTGCTACCTTTATCGAAGGTAGCATTATGGCATAAGTAATACTTCGAAACTTAAACAGCCAGGCAGTTCCCTATTACTACAAAATACTTTTTTAATGTAATCATCAAAAAGCTTCGGTGTTAAATCAGGTAAGGGCATGAGCGATATATCTCTTGAAATACCACCGTGCATTATTGATACTTCAATGTAGGTGATTGATGAGGAGTCCTCCGTTATTTTATCTACTATATACTCCGAAAACACCAAAGGCCATTCCTGTGCATTTATTGAACCGTCAAGTAAGAACTCATACTCCAAATATATAATGCCACTTTCTGAATCTTCATTTAACCTACTTTTGTGTAAAAGGAAAAGAAACACCTCTTGGTTAGTGGGTGTAATATGTTCAACAGGCATTCTAAAAGAAGAGACAAACGGGGTAAGACACAGACACGTCCGTTCAGTACCGTGTCTCAGAACAGAATGAGGTAACAGAGCTGATGTTTAGAGGTATATACGCTTGGTACCCGTGTGATGGCTCCATTAGTTTTTGTTTTTTAAAGCCGAAAGGCAACGTGTCGTGATCATCATTAAATTTTCTCTTGGGCCCTGTAATTCTAAACTTTTTAATTTCGCTTACTGTAACGACTTCTCGTGTCTTTGTTCTCCTGATTCTATTCTCTTCAATTTCTAGTATTTCAGCAGCTTCGTTTAGTACCATCTTTTTTAATTGCTCAAAGTTTAGCGTTTCGGAAGTCTTCATATTGAGGGTCAGGCCCTTGATTTTACAAACTGATTCTAACTTTTGTTTTTTGGTTGACCAGACAAGGTAAGCGTAAGTCTTTGGTCCCCCAGAAACAAACTCTACTATATAAGATCCTGGCCCGTACTCTAACAACTCATTTGTCATTTCCCCGAGGTAATCTCCCGTAGGAACCTTATACAACCCACCGCGGTATAAATAAATACATGAATCCGTATCATAATACAAGACCTGTCCTCCAAGAGCATTTAGATGTTCATAAAGTTTAAGTCTCGCGTGAGCTGTAGTGTAGGCCGCAATTACAACTTTTACAGTTTTTAGAGCCTCACTAGCTTAATCAACATTCTGCCAATTAACTAGCAAAACCTCTTGATTAATTACTTCAGCATACTTTACATTTACTTTTGGTTGAGTTACCAACTTGAATAATTCTTTAGAGTTTCTGACGAGTGAAGTTTGTGTCATGTTTTCTCTTTGACCAAACTTGCCCCAGAATGAATTTAACATTAATTAGGCTACTGATCTAAGTCCCCCGTTTTTACAAATTTTATCTTTCTCCAATTGAATACCCTCACGCACAAAGAAATCATAAACATACTTTTCTTTATCCTTCTCTGTCATACACCAGGCGGGATACCCTGAGGCTTCCTGCTTTACTTTCAAGAATTTATTAATAAAATCTGTAAACAATCCCCCTTTCTCGTATGTGGCTACCTCGTACTCCCACAACTCATACATGTCCAAAATCATATAGCCTTTTTCTACAGCTTTCCTTATCTCATCCATAGTCCACGTTCCTACCATTGCCCTTTCCTCTATATCATGAAAACATTCCCCTTGGTTTAAAGTTTCCCCACAGGTTCTACACAAAACAAACATCAATTTATTATTCATTTTAGCTGGAAGTACGGGATGATACAGGTTGTAAGGAGGTAGAATTTTGCATTTTAACAAGCCCTCTACTTCAAGACCTCTCTCTCGGCACTCAATTCCAACGTAAATAGTAGGATGACCCACGGGATACTTACAATATTTATTTACATACGGATAAAGGGAACAGACATCAACATACTGGATTGTTTGTCCCTCTTCACATTTACAATACGTTTTAGTATTGCCCGTCCTACCTCCAAAGAAAGAATCTCTAGGATTAAGTGGAAGTGTGTTTAGAATGGATAGTTGGTTCAAGTGATTTAGTTTTTTGTCTTTCTTCAATTTATTAAACTCACACTCCCACATCTCTACAACTTCATAGCTATTAAATTTGGAAATTTTGGTCTTGGTTCTCTCGTAACGGAGATTTAAGCTGTCTGAGGGGTCCTCCTTCAAAGGAGCCTCTCTGTTATATGGGAAGCATTTTGGACACCCGTGCCAATAACACCCGTGAAACTCATAGATGTTTTCCCCGTCAAACCCATCAACTTTCATTCCTTTAATTTTAACTTCTTTACCCCGGCCCACATGTTGAATCTTTACTCCACGTTTCTCCTCCTCCCATGTTAACCACTGTAAAGCAATGGCTGACTGATTGTCTGCAAGTCGGTACCCTGATTTTGGTATAAGTCCAATAGTACTTTCTTTTAAGAAGTTACGGCGGAAGGCCAAGTTACATGCACTGGCGATTGTTATAGCTTCGAGGAAAGGATCTACGTTACACTCTTGAAGAAGCAAGGCTCTAAATTTTATTCACGCCTGAGATAAAATCTCCACGTCAGAGATACAATACTCCAATATTTCTTTTTTGAAATCAAACACGTAATCTTCAGCAAATCGTTCGTCGTACCAAATCTCGAAGGCTTCGTGAGGTTTCTCAAACATTGATTCCGGGCAGTAATACTTTTTTTTCGGGCATCGGGCCTACATAATTTTGATTCGCCAGAGTGTTAAAAAGATGCGGGAAATAACCTTTCTTTTTCTCGGGAGGCAGATCGAAGGCTTTAGGGAGTGCAGAGAGGGACATGGGCATCAAGGGCAAGTGTTCAAGTTTACAGGGCGGAGAGATAGAATAGCAGGACGGGCAGATGTTAGAGCATCGATGCTAACCCTTGTTATTGTAGGGAATATGACAGGCTTCACAGAAATAATGACATACGAAAGCAGCAGTTAAGTTTGTAATTACATTGTAATGCCCATCATGAAAGAGCAGGTTAATTTTAAATTTAGCGTCTTCATTACCTCCCTCAAAGTAAATATCCCGGCCTTTTCTATCGTAACTGTAGACTGTTATTCTGTATTTTTTAAGATGTGACTGGAATTTTTCAAGCTCGGGGATGCCGGAACCTTCCTCCGCTATTTCTACACGGGCTTTTGCTATGAGTTTATTAGCTCTGAAAGTTTGTCTTTTCCCCTTGTCCTGACGTATTGCTTTATACTGGGGATCATTTTTAGCAAGTGCTTTGCCTACCACCAGTGCTCTAGCCAGACATAAATTGTCTTTATTATTAATTACTACAATACCCTTCCTAGCTTTACATTCCTCGTCAAACGTGGTGTACATCTCTGGATGTACTCTCCCTTTACCTACCGGGACATTTACCCTCGTAACGTCAATTCTAAAAGTATCGCTATAGGTTAAAGATTCAGAGTTACTTTGAATTATGCCTCCAAAAATATCCCAGAGAACATCACCGCTAACTTCAGAAACAGGTCTCAAAGCTACGTACCCCGGTTCAGCACTTTTTAAACTTATAGACTGTAATTTAAACCCAAGATAATCAGTGGGTACAGCGTTGGCTTTAGCCTTTTCAACAATTTGATTAAAACCTTTACGAATCCAATCAAACTCAGAGATACCTCTTGGCGGTTTAGTGAATTTGAAAACAGTATTAGTCCCGTACAATCTGAAGTGTTTAACATAGGTTTCAGAGGTACCAATTACATTTACTGGGCTTTGAGAGCTCTTTTTAGAAACGTCCATCCTTTAACAGAAAATTAAATACTGAAAACAAGCTAAACTGTGCTAACGCTTAAAACGAGCAAACACACCGACCAGAGTCAAGCTCACGAGGATACAACTGAATTACGCAGAATCAATAATAATCTGTGAAAGAGAACACTTACGCAAGAGCAGCACAAAACACGTCTGATCAGCGTCACGACTGAAATCAGACTGAGGTAATGGAGCATGTCGTAAGAGGTATACAGTATGTAGGAGAGCACAGTACCTCTGTATTACTACGAAAGTCAGAAAAACACTAACACATAAACTACGCAAGTCAAACCAGTACTACAAGTTATCGAAGGTTAACTCTAATGAAGGTAGCAAACACTACTCTAACCAAAACTGCATTAAAGAACAAGAATATAAAGTGAGATTACTGTTACTCAACACATACAAACACAAAACTACTCTTGACACAAGAAAGTGAGGTTACGTTTGGCGCCAATTTTGTTTTTGGCGCGTAAAAGTTCTTCTTACTCTCTCCGAGACATTGAGCGAGAAAAGTGAGGTTATGTTAGTCAACACATACAAAAACTGTTCTAACCAAAACTGTTTTAAAGAACAAGAATAGAAGGTGAGGTTACTGAGGTGAATTTACAGTTCAAAGAACCAGGGCAAAAAAATAAGGTTACTGGAGGTTATGTTAGTCAACTCAACACTACTCTAGCCAAGTTACTAAACACGCAAGATTACTACAATACATGAGAATTCAAATTACTACAATCAGATCAAATGTTATATTTGCCAGGTGCAAAATCAACAAACAGAGTAGCGCAAGGACCTCTGACCAGTGCAGTTGCATGGGGCAGAGTGAAGTTAACGTTTGCGAATAAAGAGCGCTAAAAGTCTCGACCAGTCAGGGCACAGAACGCTAATTACAACCAGTAGAATGCATTTTTATTACAACCAATTACAGAGCAGTATTTTAAATGGTTACAGCGAGTTTGCTGACAGAGACTTGTTGCGGATGTTGTGGTTAGATACGCAGAAGGAAGTGAAGGATGTGGAGGTTAGATGTACAGAAGGCTAGATGATTAACAACAGAAGGACACGAGGGTTAAATATGTAGAAGTAAACGTAGGTCAAATAATTACCATAGAAGACTAGATGATTAAAAACAGAAGGACACGAGGGTTAAATAATTAACCATAAAGGCATGCAAGAAATAGATAGTTGCCAAAGAGGGTAGCAGAAGATAGATAGTTGCCACAGGGGGTAGCAGAAGAGCTGCAGAGGGTAGTAATTACACCCCAATTCTATCCTCCATAAGAGTACATGTTATTCTATTCTCCCATAAGAGTCCATGTTAATCTATTCTCCATAAAAGTACATGTTAATCTATTCTCCATAAGACTCCATGTTGGGGCCAAGGTGGCCGCCCTAACTACTGTTGTACTATAAGGAATTGCAGACGTCAAGGTAAGCTATGTTAACCTGTTTATATTGATAATCAATTCCGAAAGGCTTAAACATGAATACAAAAATATACATTCGTAAACAAATCTATATGTCGCATAACCCGCCACTTAATAAGTAAAACTCCTTAATTTCCAAAAGGCACTCCAGATACGAATCTTTCCGCGTTTCTACTTTCTTCCCCCTTTAAGGCCTTTAGGCCAATGTCATAACTTTGGAAGCCCGTCCCCAATCAACGGTTTATCCGATATCGTTGATTTATGGCTCATTTTAAAGAGCTAAAAAAATACCTAGCGATTTCAATGAACAAAATTTCGATATCATAAATAACGATCGTTAAAAAAAACGAAATATTCCACATTTACGAATTTGAATGGTTGAAAAATTTGTGACATCAAAATTCTGCTCACAGAAATCACGAGGTTTTATTTGTCTTTAATATGAACCATAAATCATCGATTACCCTTAATCCGTTGAGGATGTATGGTCTTTAAAAGTTAACATGTGTCTTATGGGAGAAGTAGGAAGACGCAGAGGTCTGGAGCAGTGTCATTTTGTGAGAAAAGCAGTGTAGATTAAAATTGGCAGTTGCCTCCCTGACCTCATATCAACGAATATCGACGTTCCCGCAGTGATTGCCTCCCCACATCCATCACGTCACTCAATACCGCAGGTGGTATGACTCACCCCACCCCCTATCTAATCTTTACTTATTGGAAGGAAATTTAGGGCACACAATTGTTTTAGTCACTCGTCAGCTCAAATGTATGCTCTAACAACGTTTTATTTTTCAGGAATAAAATGATGTTACGTTTCGGTGAAGCATTAGCACTATAGAAAATAATAATACAACTACTCCGTTATTTTATGATCCAACTTCAACGATTGGGGTATCAACAAGTTTCTCCTGTTTCGTAGTTGTGCAAAAACGGTTACATTTTTGATATTTTCATTTAATTCTGATGGTCACATTTCAAAATCACTCATTTCAAAATCAGTTTTTGCCCATAAGATGTACATGGCATGTATGGCAGCTGTTGATACAGTAATACAGGTTATTTCAATCACAGATCGTTCACGCAGAATATCAATAACAAACAAATCTTAAATAATAACACAATCTGTGCGATTCCGAGGTCGTAGGCTGAGGGTCAAAGATCCTTGGGGCAAAACCCTGGGTAACGAATAAACGAGGCGAATTTACTTTGCCAACTTAAAAAGTTATTTTATTGATTCCCAAGGCTGAGTTCAGAGTAAGTACTGTATGGGTAAATAATGTATAAACGTTCGTTATATGGTCTCTCACAACTTGCTCGGGGTTCGACAATATTCACTTACTAAATTATCATGTGGCTGAGAAGTCCAGTTGTAATATCGTGTTATTTTTGTTGTTTGGCAAAAACCTCACCTGACTTCAATACTAACATAGTATAAGCATCACAAAAACTATGTAATGTTATTCTTATGGAGAATAATTCAAATTTGATGTATCGCTTATTTGTGAATATATTTTTATGAAACTTGGTATTCAGCTTTATGTGGTATTAAGACATTTATTTTGCATTGGAAATTCGCTGAGTACGCAGGTTTGCTGCGACGGGGGTATTTGTATTTGTTAAAGACCTACACAAGGACTAGGTAAGCGGAAAATCTAAAATAAAATGAAATGTCAAACATCACATAAAATTAAACCTATTAAGACCACACTACCGCAAACATTACCTCAAACGGACCACTGAGTCAAAGATCGCTGCCGTTTGCTCAACAAACGGGAAGGAGTGGATTTATCTTTTAATTAATAAATAAAAATAAAAAACACGAACAATTGGAACATAACTGCAGTATTGTTAATAACTGTAAATAAAAACACCATCGATAATTTCCTCGATTTGTCAACACTCACTATTTTATATTTATTATGAAACAATATTGTTTTCATAACTCTGATTATTTATTACGCCATTACGCCTTGCCTATTCAATCAGAATAACCATTAACACAAACAACAGTTAACAACTTACTGTTTTCTTGAAGTCAATATTCAAAAATCGACCAATCAACGATTCCCAGTTGCAGTATGTGTTTTCTCAATTAAATTTACAGTAAATTTCAGATTGATAATTTGTTGATTGCGAATGTTAAAGAGTTTTTGCAATATATAGCCTACTGCGTTGTGGTGATTAACTTAATAGTCTAGAAGATATTCAATAAGCAGTTTGGGCCGAGGTAGATTCGATCGGTTTAATCAATCCTCGTCTAATTAGGGTTGAAGGGGAGTGAATTAATTTGTTGAAACGTGTGCTACCTTTGTTCCCAAGTAAAAACCAATTTTAAAGTTCAGGAACTCTTTAACATACTATAGTTCTGTCAGATGTGAATATTCATTGAATTTGGGATTACACTGTTAGAGTTTTTGTTTTTTTTCTGTCGGTGCGAACTATCATGAATTTTGTAAAATGGTTGTACTTTGCAAGATAATTATATTTGTTGCTTCTATAATCTAAAATTACTCAAAGCTTTTTCAAAATCCTCTATTTTATATGTGTTGAAATTATTTAACAATCGACCTAAAAGAATAAAAAATGTTAATAGTAGATAAATTGTATTAGAAATTACGAAACATAAATAAAAAGGGAATGTTTTGATTCGGATTTAGAGTTCATACATTTTAAATATGCTTAACTATCAGTGCAATTCACTGATAAAAAAGTAAATAAATAGGTAAATAAAATGTATTTTTGAAATATCATCATTATTAAGTTCAGATTTATTATTGTATAAATCTTTATATATAATTCTGTAAGCGACATTTTAGGTAAATATTGTGGGAGTTTTTCTTATCACACGATTATGGGAGACGGCTCAAATTAAAGGACTCGATCCCAGGGACTCGGGGTAAATAGCAGTATTCCCAGATAGTTACCAGCAAACGTGAAATAACGTAAAAAATCCCCCCGTAAAAAAGCGTGGGGATTTAAATACCACCGTAGCAGCAAATCTGCGTACTCAGCGAATTTCCAATGAATATATATGTATCTTAATACCACTTAAATCCACATACCAATTTTCATTTATGTATATTTATAAATAAATGATTTATGATATTTTAATTATTCTCCATAAGAATAATTCAGCGTCTGAGGATGCAGGTTTGCTGAAACAAGGTATACAAAAAGTGGGTTTTATGCAAATTATTTTATAACTCAACTAGGTGAAGCTACATACCAAATTTTATTAATTTGTGTTCATAATTAAGGGAGATAACATTTTACTAATTCTCCATAAGAATAACATAGGGGCTGAGAACGCAGGTTTGCTGCAACAAGGAACACAGAATAATCGGGAACTATCGGCAAAAAAATCGTTTTTCATGCAAATATCAATAGATTACAATGGCATGAAGTAATACCAAGTTTCGTCAGGATAAGTTGATAAATAAGCAAGATAAACAAGTTCTCTTATTCTCCATAAGGATATCATTGGACAACGTACTGTGTTTAGCACTTTCAATATCTCTGTAACCAATGGACGTAGAGCAATGATCAAAACACCAAATTGTCCGTTTTTTAAGTTGAATATAATGGTGAAAACTAAAATTGGATTCAATAAAATATTATCTGTGAAAAACCCCAAAAACCCATTTTTAGGGTACAAAACCCCCCAAAAATACCCCTTAGGATAGAGAGATCTGACTGGTTTTCGAACTTAATGTCATAAATGTTGCTTTACATGTTTGTACCAAATTTCATCAAAATCAGACCACTTTTACGAGAGTTATCGCACCCACGGACACACATACACACACACACACACACACACACACACACACACACACACACACACACACACACACACACACCATATATATATAAAACAATTTGAACGAATGGTGTTTTTGGCATCGAGGGACCTCAAAATTAAGTTACAATGGTCTCGGGCTTAAGTCTTACCATAAGACCTACGTTAATAGCTTCTTTCCTGTAAGGAAAATTCGCTAAAAACTATGACAGTTATGTGTGCTACATTCTGTGGTTAGTCTACTACGAATCAAAATCAGCTATTTGTATTTTCATTACTCAAACAAAAATGAATGTCCATAAGGAATACATGGGAACTTTCTCGGGATCTCTGGCGGAGCCCTAAGGTCAGATCAGGATGAAAACCATTTAGTTTTCCCATTTTATGTCTAAAGAATCAGAGTACAAAATTTCAGCTCTCTACCTAGATGGGAAGGTTATACATACATGCATGGGATGGTAAAGCAATATATAATTTGTATTTAAACAGTATAGATAGGTCTACTGGAAGTTTCTAAAACAACTTGGTTTCCGTTTGTAGAGACGGGAACTTACCTTCCTTATGCTTCGATGCCGGATGTTCGGCTCCGTTTTTAACACGGTGGACCGGAGAGACATACAAATCCTTAGCTTGGTCTGGTGTCGTCATCTGGCGCTGGCGTTCTCATCGCTGGATTATTAAAACTAGGTTTAGTTTTCATTAAATTGATTAAAATACCACCATTAAAACAAATACATAATACGTTCAACGATTAAAAAAACGTTAAAACACTTTCTAATATTTTACAAACCGTTGAAAAATATTATACTCATAATGCGTAACAGTTTGTCTAATTAAGTAGGTGCTGTCCTCGTTTATTAAAATCCGCGAGCATAAACAAAGTGTTTGATAAACAAATTTGTTAAATCCGGTACCAAAAATAAAATAGTTAAACTGCACTTGTTCAGTAATTCAATAAACGGGAATGTAGCAAATGTATTAAATCATTTTTACTATTATAACAGGAACATCATTTTGTTGTAGTTTAAATTTATTTATTTAAATAATACTGTAACCCAACCATAGTGTTAAAAAAAATATATTTTTTTTTTAATTTGTTATGATTTGATACCACTGATAAGGGGTACTGACGCACTGACTGGCCGCGAGAGTGATGCGACGTCACGCCAGCCGAAGCGAGTATTGCAGACTGCCGATACCGATAATCAAATCATACTGGCAGCGGCCCGGCCCCACCATCGCGTGCTTCCGCTCGCTTTTTTGTTGTTATTTCCGTTTCCGCCGAGCATAACCTACTCGGTAATAGCCTCCGATGGCAATAGCATTATTCCGTAGTTCCATCCGTCATTCTTTCCGTTACAGCCCATCGTCTGTTATCTTGGGTGGATCATAAATTATACTTTTCGTGACTCTCCGACTTCTACCGAACTTCGATTTCCCGATTAGGGTAGTAACTGCTTAATTTAGTACTCTTCTCGTTGTTTGTTTCTTAAACCCAACCGCCACGATTTGTTTAACTTTTTAAGTTCTTATTCCTAAGTATATCAAAGCTTTTATTAGACTTCAGTTAACTTAAACTCTCCGGGAACTTCATGGCTTCAAGTTGTTCCTAGAGTTTAAAAACCCAAGTTCCTAAATCCATATGTTGGTTGAACTCATTGCTGTAATAGTTGATGACGGCACGAAGTGAAGGAATGAATATCTATGTATTAGCAGAGACAATTATTCGTTGTCCGTCAGTGTGTGGGTGTGTCTGTTCGTAATACAATAATGTGAAAATGGCTGCACGAATCGCTTTCAAATTTTACACAAATATTTTCCAGTAGACTTTACGCTTCCTGTTTTATATGAGAATGTATCAAAATTATTTTAATTATTTTGGAAAAGGATTTAGGCTATTGAAGAACCAGTTACATATTAAATTGCATGGAACAAACTAGGAAAATGACATAAAAAAGGAATAAGGTATGACAATCATTATTTATTATTGTATTTTGTTGAAATATTGATTAGATTACGGACATAAAAAGTTATGAATCACAAAGACAGTTACATAAATACATTGAATTGAAAAGGAAATATTTGCGAACAAAAGGTTGGTTGCATTATGATACAAATATTAAATACAATAAACAAGTTATAAGGCTTTCTTCACAGTTTCTTGTCCCATTAATCACTAAACTGGAAGAACTCACTGACATTGTAGATTCCATTACCAAAATCCATATCTGACATATGGATCAGTAGTCTTTAGTCAAATTGGATTACTTAAATGCAGGTATATAAACCGCTTTTAAGTCTTTAGACGGTTGAAGTTCATAGAAGAATGTTTGATATATTATCATGTCTTACTGTAATTGATATATTTGACGCACTTTGTAAGTTCCTAGTCTCTCATGTACAAACATTATAAAAGAAACTTATTAAGTCCTAAAACCAACATTTAAAATTGTATTTTATTAATTTGAATAAATAGGGGAACGTGAAAGTATGATGGAAATAAAACTATGCTGTCATAACAGAAACTAACGAAGGGAACTAACTTTAATCTGACATCAAGGAAAAATTCTAGCTTAAGGGGGTGCAATGAGCTCTGTAGTAAACTAATTCCGCGCAGGGCACAGCACCGTCGCGCTAGGAGCGGTGCGGTGGACTGGGAAAGTGGAGGGGCGCGTTTGCCTGCTCCCCCTTCGCCGCTTCTTTCTTTGAGAGTTGCCTCCCCCTTACCCGCCAAACCCTCGACTGTCTTGCCCTGTATCTGCGGCTGCTCGACTCCCCGTCCGAGCCCATCACCCGCTGTTGGAGCGCCGCCGCCGCAGGTTCCCTGTGCCAATATTGATCAAGCCTGGCCATGTCCACTTGCAGAAACATTTTTTTTATACTTGTACAGAGAAGTTGGCTTGTAGTTTTAAGAGAGGAAACTGGATGTTTCGTACATTAACAATTAATTTTTGTATTTATTAAAAATTTGTAAAATAATTATTTAAAAATATTGCCGAACATGTAATTTGTTGGTCTTGTAAAAACTTCAAATTATTGTAAGTCACATATTAAAAATTCTATTAATAATAATTGTTTTCATTTTTCATAGTGTTATCTTTATACCCATATCTATCTATCTATATATAAGCTATCGTCTAAGTTAATGAAGTGAAACTTTTTTCTTCTGTGATTTTAAAACGCAAATAAATTTAAACAAATATCTGGATTCTAATTTATATAAGACAAAATGCTGTTTCTGGTTTTTAGCCTACACGCCACCAATTTGAAACTAAATATTAAACAACCTGTGTACCCTGTGAAAAATACAAAATTACATATTTACAGACAATACAGTTACAACAATATACAACAATATACAAATAATTGTGATTTCAATTTGTTGTGTAAGTCAATAGTTGTTATTACACAAATTAAACTTTTACCAGGCCTCCTTAAATTGATTATTATGTTACTACCGTCATTCTTATAATTTTGCATTTATAATTTCAAAGCTGCGGAGCAGCACGGGTCCTCTAGTTTCTTATGTTACTTTGGCATTTTTTTGCATGCAACTATGTATTGGTAGACTTAATTTTGTATGGAAGATTAAAGAGATATAACTTATCTGAACTTATGATTACGTTCATAAATATCAGAGCTATGAGCTGAATCAGACTACTGAGCGGAATGTAGTCTATATGTACCGAGTAGTGTCATAGGCCTATTGCCGTTTGTATCGGGTATCGATAATTTATTGGTTTCGATATTGTATCGATATCAAATAAAGGTCCAAGCCAGTATCGCAACGTCCCTAGTTCGGTCACCGGTTGCTTTGAACGCTAGTGGCACTTCCGACTTCCTCGGTTGCTCCAGCTGCCATCCCTATCGGCGGAGACCCGATTATCGCGCTGCCTTCCCGGTCACCACCGAGATCGTCATGTCCGAGTTCGTCACATCTATGAAAATCAATGAGCCGTACTACTTAGAGTCGGCTGTCTACCTGCCCCGCCGGGTATGTCATGCCTCCTCCGCCCGAACAGGAACAACTTATCCTAGTCACAGATCACAAGAGAACGGTCAAATACAGTTCTGAATCTTTACGCTCAAAGTTTACTGATCTTGCTTCTTCATGTAGCTAAAAATTATACAAACTAACTCGTGACAAAATTCATGACAAAATTGAAGTCATAAGACTACATATCGCACTGAAAGGATGAATTAGGCCGATTGATGTTTGTTCCTGAGTCCGAAAAACAGCCTTAGTACAAAAGGATTCGTGTTACAAAATTGAAAAGTGTCATAAAAAAGGATATTGCACTGAAAGGGGTGCATTCATTATATTATACTAGGATAACAAGATTATTTTAAGAAACTTATTCGTATTTTTAAGCCCAATTTTTCATTGTTACCAGTAAAAATCACACAACACATTCAAACAATTCAAAATTTTAAAAGAGATTTTAAAAAACGTCACCGCCCTCAGGACCACCTTGGATAAGGGTATATAGCCTTGCTGAGATAAACATTCATCTTTTGCAAAGCGTAACATTGCATTTTTATTTGTGTTAATTGTAATAATGTTCTCGCTTATTTTACATTTTCAGGATGTTTACTCTGTCAACTATTAAATCATGTGGGCTCTTCATTATTAGAGCAACTATCAATTGATAAAGCGGAATGTTAAAATTGTTAAAGAATATTGCTGTTTACATTTCAAAAAGAGTTAAAAAAAATGCAAATGTGCATGTTTGTTCATTAGCAAGGGCGTGGTATTAGTGCGGATAAAATAAATACAATAGTACAGCTGTCAGTTTTAATTTACCAAAGTTGTAGTAGTTTTGATATGATATTTTCGCAATTACTTACTTAAAAATATGTTAAATACATTCTTACAATTTAAGAATTTAATAAATATAACAACCAAATCCTATCATGGATAAAAGTTTAATTGAACTTATATCTAACACTTTTAATATTGCTCGGCGAAATGTACAGGCTAGTTGTAATTTTCAGCTACAAGAAGAACCAACATCAATAAACTCTGAGCGTAAAGATTCAGAACGGTATTTGACCGTTCTCTTGTGATCTGTGACTAGGATAAGTTGTTCCCGTTCGGGCGGAGGAGGCATGACATACCCGGCGGGGCAGGTAGACGGCCGACCCTAATTAGTACGGCTCATTGATTTTCGTAGATGTGACGAACTCGGACATGACGATCTCGGTGGACACGGCCTTCCCGACTCTTTGTCTCTTGTCGCTGCCACGACTGTATTTTTATAATTTTAAATAATTATTCCATTACTAACAACACTACACCACTATCTACACACAACTAAACACTACTACACTACTCACAACTTGCTACAATATCGTGTCACTAATATCGGAATGAACACTCAACGTACCGCACACGACATGCTTTGTAGCACTTCAACACACCAACTAAATCAAAGATGGGGTGAAAAATTTAAACGTTAAAGTGGGGAGTGGGGAAAATTCTGTATGGCGGCAACCTTCTAGGCGGGAAATCTCCCGGAAATCTTTAGGGAAGTTGAGCGCGCCGAATCATGCTATTGCTACAAACCCAGCTACAGTAGTATTTTTAGGACTTGTAGTATGCTTTGTTTTCATTGGAACACGTTAACATACATACTGATTCATAAGTTTCAATTTGTAATTGGTTTGCGGATAAACAAACAAGCTTTTTAGCAAATGGGCCTACATTCTTTATCAAAGTATGCTTTATAATTAAAGGTTAAAAAATGAGTAATGACAAAATACAAGAATCTTTGTGACGCCAGAATAAATAGTCGAGCATACACATGCAAGTTCAGAATTTAATTATGGCTTTTAAATCTGACATTAGTGCCGAGGAAGCAAAGATGCAGGTAGCGGGCAGCGGCGGCGCGCGGCAAAGCGAAAGCAGCTGGCGGCCGTGGTAAGAGCGGGGGCGGGGCTGCATCATCAGTGGAGGGGAAATGTGAGGAGGAGAGGGGCGATGGACACTGAGTTCTCCGATTACCCCCCACACCCAGTTTAAAATGACATAAGAAGAGACGAGAGCCAATGATAAAGATACCATTTCACTATGTCATCGTCGTAAATTTAATATGAAAATATGTAAAAACGTCTACAATATAACTGACATTTTACTAAATTTCCAAATATTTAAATATCTTTAGGAACATTTTGTGTGTGATAAAATGAAATGCATCCACGAAAAGAAAATTTTTTTAAAGTTTAAACTTGTACAGAGTTACCTTTGAATTAGCATTAAACCAGAGTGATTGAAAGCTTTAGCATCCTGCATATAGAAAATGATACTCTGCGTTGCCTTGACTTTGAGCATACATTTTGTCAGCCAAGAAATGCAGAAAGAAGGAGTTTTTACTGTCAATGCTGCATGAAATAATATATTTAATCAAACATATCAAGCAGTATGTTGATAAAAAAAAAACAAAGAGTTTCAACAATGTGTATCGAATTCAAACACATTTCTTTCATATATATTCTATGTTTTCTTTTTGTTCTAGCGAATTTCCCCTGTAGGGAAGAAGCTATTACCGTAGGTCTCATGGTAAGACTTAAGCCCGATACCATGATAACTTTTTATTTTGAGGTCCCCAGATGTCAAAAACACTATTCGTTCAAATTTATATATATATAATTCAACTCAGCTGACTTTAATTTAAATTTTATTTGTTTACCTGTACCTAATCATATGTTTTAGTTTTTAAAAGTCAGATGTAAAATATTTGTTTATTTTTATTTATTTACTGTTTAATTCCATTCTTTCTCCTTTATTGCTTGAAAACGTTTGTATTATAAACGAAAATTCGCAAAAAACTTCTTTTTCATCATTTATATCTATCTGTTTTAATGTGTTAGTATATATATATATATATATATATACATCATTTTGAACGACCCCCCAAAACGTGTTCAGGGGTCACGTTAGAATCTTCTATGGTGGTCCCGGGCTTAAGTTTCACTAAGCGGGTCATACTAATAGTTCACTTTCCGTAGGAAATTCACTAATAACCTTCGCGTGTCGTATCTACATATTCCTACATACATGCTTGTATTTATGCTAGGGGGCCCCATTTTCCTATACGCCCGGGGCCCCAGAGGTCCTTTATACGGGCCCTAGTCTTGGTTACTTATACTCTATGAAAATCTTCCATGGAGTTATGTATGGGATGATGGGATGGGACTGTCACCTTCATTGAATGTGTATTGTTCAAAATAACTTTACAGTTTATGTATTCCTTTCATCTAAACGGGATGTAATAAAAGACGTCTTACAACACTTAAGATATATTTACACTTATACTGATTCACATATAGACGGTAAACATATATAAAAGATGGTATTTAACCGTCTGTATGTGAATCAGTATAAGTGTAAATATATCTTAAGTGTTGTAAGACGTCTTTTATTACAACCCGTAAGTAATAACAACACGTAATATGCTAATAAAAATGTTGTTTCATCTAAACAATTATATATCATATTTTAAGAAAATTTTAAAATATAAAATTGTGTAATAATAAGGTAAACCCAATCTTTTGGAGTTACGTTTAAAAAATTACAATAATTGATATATGCCTAAATCTCTTGCTTAGATAAAACGTATAACTCAATATATTTGAGTATTTATTTTATACTAGTGGCTTGAAGGGGTCATTGCCCCTAACCTTGCTTCAGTACTCTGCCTCATCTAATTTACATACTGAGGAAAATTTTTTTTTTTATCTCTTTATTTCGGTAACAGGTTACAAAGACCATGGTAAGCCCATAACACAAATTATTATATATATTATGTAAAATTGTTCATTTTCATTTAAAAATGTAGGTGTAAAAACTCTTCCTTTATGCACATTTTCTTAATTAATAACTCATAATTGCTATCACACAATAGGATATTATAAGTTTTCACTGATAATAAAATGAAAGTTGCAATCCAAAACTTCAATTTTATCACTTGCAAGAATAGACACAACAGTAATTGGAAATTCAATTTTCAATTTAATCAGTTCTTTATACCTATTTTCTTCATTAAAAAACTGAAATAAAATAGTAAATGGTCAATTGAAGCTGTGTCCATTCCACATTCACACTCGGGGCTAGTTACTAGGTTAATTTTATATAAATGATCTTTTGAAAAAGTATGTCCGAATCTGATGCTGCAAAATGTTGAAATATATCTTCGTTGTCTTTGTATGGTGTAAACCAAGGCGAAGAGGGTACAAAAGGTTTTAAATTAAAAATTCTATTTCCTTTTGATTCACCAGAACAATACCAATCTTCTTGCCATCTTAGGTATGATCTTTTCTTAAAGATAAATATGTAGTCACTGAAGGATGGATTATAGTGGGTGTTAATCCGAGATGCACTTTTAGCCGCTGTGTCAGACCTTTCATTTCCTTGAATGCCAAGTGACCAGGGACTCAAACAAATATAATTTTATATCCATTTTTCACAAGTTCAAGAAATTTACTTTTAATTTTGATAATTACAGGTGAAGAATTAAAATTTATTTATATGTTATTTAGAGCCATAAGGACACTTTTTGAATCAGATAAAATAACTTAATTAGTTATAGTTTTATCTTCCATATAGTAAAAAGCGTGTAAAATAGCGAGAGCTTCGGCTGAAAATACGAAGAAGATAGGGTTTACTTTAAAGGATACAGTACAATTACTATGTACATCTACTAATACACAAGCTGTAAAATTTATCTCGGGATTTTTGGAAGCATCAGTGTATACGTGACTGAATCCGGGCCATTTATTGTTTATGTTCAGTATTATTTCCTCCTTTCTCTACAAACAATCTGAGTTTTGATGCTTGTTTTCACAAAAAATGGCCCAATATTTACTAGACAAGATTTGAAATCCACATAGAAATAGTTGTTATAAGATGTATACAATGCATTTCTGGAAATAATGTTACTTTCAATCATGAATTTGTAGCTCTTTATTATTAAGGGGAGTCCCCTATTTTCCCAATTTGTAAAATGAAGACACGACTGATAAAACTGATCAATAAGTTTTTGTAATGGGTGAAGTGGTAGAGAAAACACTTTTGATAAATATCTGTCACAAAGAAGCTGCCGTCTGACGTCCAAGGGGATAATGTTGCCTTTAACCTCCATAGCGTTACAGGGTGAAGATCTGATGAGCCCAAGACAACTTCTCAAAGCACTGAATTGCACTTTATCTAGTTTACGTATTATATTTGTTGATGCACTGCCAAATATGAAACAACAGAAACCTATAACTGATCTTATAAGAGACATATAAATTTAAAAGATTTTGTGGCCCCGGGCGTATAGGAAAATGGGGCCCCCTAGCATAAATACAAGCATGTATGTAGGAATATGTACATACAACACGCGACGGTTATTAGTGAATTTCCTATGGAAAGTGAACTATTAGTATGACCCGCACGGTGAAACTGAAGCCCGGGACCACCATAGAAATTTCTAACGTGACCCCCTGAACACGTTTTGGGGGGTCGTTCAAAATGATGTATATATATATATGTGTGTGTGTGTGTGTGTGTGTGTGTGTGTGTGTGTGTGTGTGTGTGTGTGTGTGTGTGCACTCTAACGGTCACATGTTTTGTCTGATTTACTTCAAATTTGGTAGGGGTTCCTTTCTATAATCAGTTGGACAAGTTCGTTAGGCAAAACAATCGGAAAACTCTAAACCCTTTTTTGGGCGATTATTCTTTCAAATTTTGAGTTTTTAGGCCCAAAAAGGGTCAGAAAAGCTATGGACGTAAAATTAATGCATGTATTAATATGGAAATTAGTGAAGCAAAAGTTTTAAGCCCTCTCTCGTTATTCTAGCATAAATATTTACCGAGTTATTAAAGAAAATGTATATCGGCTAAACACAGTATGTTTTCTAATGGAGTTTTTACATTAGAAAAGCATGTTTCTAACATTTGTTGGTGTATTTGTATCATCCCCAACAACCTCGCGCCTACTCTCAAGCCTGACTGGACCTTCTCCTAACCTTATAATGCGCAAAATTGCACATAAATAAATAATAAATAATAATTTACCTGCTAGCATTGCAGGTAAATGAAACTAGGAGCATCAGAACAGCCAAAAAATCAATGTTTTCAAATTTCAATAAAATTGGAATAAATGTATGTTTTTACTCTGGTTTTGAGTTTTAAAAGTTTTGGATGTGGAAATTCACTTCCCCCACGTCAGCGTGCTGCTTGCGAACTCGTTTAATATTCTAGTCTTTAATTAATACACCAAATATACAAATAAATAACAAATTTTAATTTATTATCAAAAACTCACAAAATAAAAATGTTGCATTGAATTTTCTTTACAAGATTTATTATGGTTTTAGCTCTCTTAACCCTATATCCAATAAGCTAATAATATATTCAGTTAATATACATTAAAAACATTATATCTAGTTAAAATATCAAGACAAATTTATAAATAAAAATATAATCTCGTGTAATTTCTTTATCACAAACATTATTGTACTAAGATAATTAAAAACAAACAAAACATAGAATATATGAAAGAAATGTCTTTGAAATTTATACATATTGTTGAAACTCTTTGATTTTTTTATCAACATACTGCTTGATATGTTTGATTAAATATAGTATTTCATGCAGCATTGACAGTAAAAACTCATTCTTTCTGCATTTCTTGGCTGTTTCGAAAAGGCGAGGTAGGCTTAGTGAACTCGCCCTTCGCGAACAAAACAATATGTACGACACGAATCTACTCCGTTCAGGTATAACAAACGGGTTAGTGTATACTCAATGGTATAAGCCAGTAAACGCCACACCGTGGAGTATTTGACACGTTATCATGGTCAAAATTATCAACTACGCTGTATGGTTGTATTGAGTTATAAATAATCTTTTCTAGGTCAAAACTTGTATTCAAAATGCAAAAAGAACTTGTATATTAAAATTGTTTTACCATCCAGACCCTCAATTATCCGATAAATTATTGTAAAATCAGATAATTGCTTATACATCATTACCAACAACTTGTTACTACAATACTTAATACATTAAACTGCCAATTGAAATCAAAATCTTCTTCAAATATACCTAAAAATATTCACAACAGTATCCTGCTCAGTCACCTGCAACCCCCCCCCAACTATTAATCACCGGTTTCCATACACTCAATCTTTTCGTCGATTGATTTTTCATTGACTTCCTTGAATCTATACCTATAAAAGGCAAAGCCCTCACTCACTGACTCACTCACTGACTCACTCACTAACCACAAATTCTCCTACTTCCTATTTACCCAGTAGCGGCCCGTCAGTTTTTCAGCGCCCGTACAAAGAACCAACCTTGCCGCCCCCCACCCCATCAACCAAAACCTTCCCCCATATCTCTTAAATAAGACTGACACATGTGCGCCTTGATCTCTCTCCCAGTGGTGCAATCGTGCAGGAACGCCGTTCCGGCACTGGTTTTGATATATGAACAAGTTTGAAAAATAATAAGGAGCTTTTTAACTGTTTGGCGTTTTTACTTTTCATGTAAGATGCCACAACATGTATCTTATGTGCTTACTGTTTTTTGGTAGAATATGTTAATCCAACATACTGAGCTGTGACTAATTTTGTGTGCACAGTATTTTCGGCTTGATGAGGGAGTGCAGTTAGTTAGCAATTTGGAATACGGATTGCATCGAATCATATTAAACATTAAATTACTTTCTTTTAGCAACATTTTTAATATGTTATTTTAAAGCAAAATGTATACAAACAAACAAGACTGTTTAGACAATATTGGCTAAAAGGTAACAGATTTAATTTATAACTAATATAATTACAAAACAACTAAAAAAAACTAAAGATGTGATGGGAGGCATTGCACAATTCAGTATCAAGTCATGATTTTAAACTCTAAAACAACACAAAACGTAGGTGTAAAGCAATACAGAACTTTCTGTACTCAAAAAAGTTATGTATTTTTTTGTTTAACTATTATTAAAATATTATGGCAGAAGTATTTGTTGTATAACTAACTGCAATCTTGATTTAGATGTCAGTTTGATTAATTTTGAAAGATTTATAACAGTATCAATAGATACGGGAGAGCACATAAGATACATATTGTGGCATCTTGCATGAAAAGAAAGAACGCCAAACAATTAAAAAGCTTATTATTATTTTTCATCCTTGTTAATGTCTCAAAACCAGTGCCGGAACGGCGTTCCGGTAAGATTGCACCACTGGGAGAGAAATCAAGGCGTGCACGTGTCAGTCTTATTTCAGAGATATGGGGGAAGGTTTTGGTTGATGGGGTGGGGGGCGGCAAGGTTGGTTCTTTGTACGGGCGCTGAAAAACTGACGGGCCGCCACTGGGTAAATAGGAAGTAGGAGAATTCGTGGTAAGTGAGTGAGTCAGTGAGGGTGAGCACTATTTCGCCTACAAAATTTAGAGGTTGTTTGGTCGATATCGAACAATTTTACCAACCGGTTGTTTTATCGATTGGGAAGGCGATAATGACGTCACGACAATATGAAACGGAACGACCAGAACCACCCAATCATCAACCGACCAACCGATTGTTTGTTTTATCGAATGAATCGTTGCTCACTGCCTGATGTATTGTAACTTTCGGCTATGGCGGCAGGCCTCGGTAGCCCAGTGAATACGGCGTCAGATCCACGATCGTGCGGTCCCGTGTTCAAATCTCACTTTTGATGTTTACTTTTTGAAATCTGAAATGTTTTTTAAAGATTACTTTAATTTGTTCGGGGTTAAATCTCACTTTTTTTGTTAACTTTTTTAGATTTGACTTTTATTTACTTATACTAATCTTTTTATTTGTAATTATGTTGCACAGCGAACAGCCACCATACAGCGCTCTGCGGAGTTAGGTTAAGTTAGGTTACTATAATTTTGTCGTGAACTGCAACCTAGTTGTATGTTCACGTACATCCATTTTTAGATCCAATTTAACACTGTATCCACAACTTTTGATTTAACTTATATCTGCTTGAGTTTTAATCGAATCACCATTTATGCTTTTCCACCACAAAACAATAAACAATCGTAATTGAAAATTCATTTGATAAAACAAACAAACAATCGGTTGATGATTGGGTGGTTCTGGTCGTTCCGTTTCATCTTGTCGTGATGTCATTATCACCTTCCCAATCGATAAAACAACCGGTTGGTAAAATTGTTCGATATCGACCAAACAACCTCTAAATTTTGTAGGCAAAAAAGTGCTCACCGTCAGAGAGTGAGGGCTTTGCCTTTTATAGATTCAAGGAAGTCAATGAAAAATCAATCGACGAAAAGATTGAGTGTATGGAAACCGGTGATTAATAGTTGGGGGGGGGGGGAGTTGCAGGTGACTGAGCAGGATACTGTTGTGAATATTTTTAGGTATATTTGAAGAAGATTTTTGATTTCAATTGGCAGTTTAATGTATTAAGTATTGTAGTAACAAGTTGTTGGTAATGATGTATAAGCAATTATCTGATTTTTCAATAATTTATCGGATAATTGAGGGTCTGGATGGTAAAACAATTTTAATATACAAGTTCTTTTTGCATTTTGAATACAAGTTTTGACCTAGAAAAGATTATTTATAACTCAATACAACCATACAGCGTAGTTGATAATTTTGACCATGATAACGTGTCAAATACTCCACCGTGTGGCGTTTACTGGCTTATACCATTGAGTATACACTAACCCGTTTGTTATACCTGAACGGAGTGGATTCGTGTCGTACATATTGTTTTGTTCGCGAAGGGCGAGTTCACTAAGCCTACCTCGCCTTTTCGAAGTGAAAACAAATTCAAATCTTCCTAATTTCATTGGTTGTATATGTCTGATAATTTTAAATAGATTAAAAACACACCTGAGCACCCTTTCAAAATTATTTAATTTTGTCAGCAAGTGTTCGGCTAAAATGCCATGTTCACAGCGTCTCAACTCTTGTACTTAACCAATAATTTGAAAAATACAAATTAAAACTTAAATGTAAATAAAAACATATGATTAAAACCACATAATATGTAGAATTTTTAATATATTGCTATATATATATATATATATATATATATATATATATATATATATATATATATATATGTATACACCTATGTGTCCGTGGGAGCAATCACTCTGGTAAAAAATATTTTGATGACACTTGGTACAAACATGTAAAGTACATAAATCTTTTAAGAAATCAAATGTTAGTTTTCACCATTGAATTCAGCTTAAAAAAAACAATTTGGAGTTTTGATTATTGCTCTACGTCAATTGGTTTCAGATACCCATTGAAAGTGCTAAACACAGTACGTTGTCCGATGTTATTCCTACGTAGAATGACACAAATTTGTAATCTTGCTTATTTTTGAACGTATCCTGAAGAAACTTAGTATATTGCTTCTTCTACATGAAAGAAATTCTAGTTTTCTTACAGGTGTTTGTCATAGAATTTTACTAACAGCTGTTTAAGTTATCATGTCTTATTTAGTTTTATATTTATTTGTATTTATATTTATTTATTTATATTTTTAATTATTTATTTATTTATTATTTATTTATTTATATTTATATTTATTTATTTATATTTATTTTTTTATATTTATTTGTTTATTATGCTTCAGTAATGTCTTGTTCTGCTCAATAAAACCTTGGTTTAAGGTATCATTCTTTTCTTTTATTCATATCAATTTATTGAGCAGAACAAATTCATGGAGAGATTATTAAGGCCTGAAATATTAAACATAGATCCAGAATCCACTTCAGCACTTCAAAATTATCAACACTGGTTTTGTACCTTTCCGAACTTTATTATCACAAGTCAGGCCAATGAGCAAGAAAAGCTACGTTTGCTTATTAATCACGTGTCACCATCCATATACGAATACATAAGCGAGGCAGAGGACTACAATGATGCAATAACAATACTGAAGAATGTTTTTGTCAAACCTGTCAACAAAGTTTTTGCGAGACATCAACTAGCAACAAGAAAACAGATCCAAGGAGAGTCAGTTAGCAAATACTTAGAATCACTGAAACTCTTGAGCAAGCAATGCAACTTCAAGTCAGTTTCAGCAGAAGTTAATCGAAATGATTGCATCCGCGATGCTTTCATTGCCGGTTTACTTGATTCAACTGTCCGACAACGACTACTAGAAAGTCCAAACCTCAACTTAAATGATGCATTTACCCAAGCAAGATCGTTGGAATTGGCTCAGCACCAGAGTAGATTCTTCCAAGATCCGCCATTGATTAACTTCATGAAAGAAACTGCAGCAGAAGTGACAGCAAATCGGTCAAGTGGGTCAGATGACATTGCAGCTGCCGTAAAAACTCCATGTTACTTCTGCGGGCAACGTAAGCATTTGAGGATCAACTGTCCAGCAAGGATGCGGTTTGTCATCAGTGTGGTAAGAAGGGTCACTTTAAAAATGTCTGCCAACAATCGTCATTGAAAGTAAAAGGTATATCATCTTCCACTAATCACGACTGTATAGCTAGTGTAGCATCTTGTCTATCAAAAGCTCTAGTAACTGTAGAACTTAATGGAGTAAACGTGCAAGCACTCATTGACACTGGCAGTTCATCTAGCTTTATTAGTAAGGCTTTATCACAAAGATTAAATCTTAATGTCAATAAAGCTAGAGGCATTCAAGTCTCAATGGCCAACACGTCCTTGCGCTCGTCAACTCAGGGTGAGTGTATTGTTAATATGAAGATAAAAGGACATTCATTTGATTCTGTCCGACTCAATGTACTTTCTGATCTCTGTTCAGATATCATTATTGGTCATGATATACTAGTTCGCCACTCCTCTCTTAACATTCAGTTTGGTGGAAACCAGGAACCACTTGAAGTTTGCTCTCTGGCAGTAGCAAACTTGGAACCTGCCATTCTCTTCCCTAACCTCCCTCCAGATATAAAGCCTATAGCAGTTAAGTCTCGTCGTCATTCGTACTCAGATTCTAAGTTCATTGATATCGAAATCGATAAGTTATTAAGAGAAGGGGTTATTGAAGAAAGCCTCTCACCCTGGAGAGCACAGGTCTTGGTAGTCGCTGATGAGAATCACAAAAGGCGAATGGTTGTTGATTATTCGCAAAGATTAATCGATACACCACTTTGTATGCCTTCCCATTACCAAGGATTGATGATATCATCAACAGAGTAGCTAATTATCAAGTATTTAGTACAATAATTGTACTTTTTAAATCAATTATTGATTTAAAAAGTGCATATCATCAGGTACCCATCCGCGAGGAAGATCGGCCGTTGACAGCGTTCGAAGCTTGTGGGAAGCTCTTTCATTTTAAGCGAATTCCTTTTGGGGTTACCAATGGCGTCCCTGCGTTCCAAAGGCAGATGAGAAAAATAATCGATGACCAAAAACTAGAAGGTACTGAGGTTTATCTAGATGACATAACAATCGGAGGAAACACCCAAGAAGAACATGACATAAATTTGAAGAGATTTATGACAGCAGCGTCTAAATACAACTTAACAATCAACATGGAAAAATCAAGATTCTCTTTACAAACAATTCACTTACTAGGATATGTCATTAGTAACAAATCAATTCAACCCGACCCTGAACGTTTGAAACCATTGCGAGATCTACCTATTCCGAAGGACACATCATCCCTCCGTCGAGCTCTTGGAATGTTTTCTCACTATGCAAATTTTATACCACGTTTCTCGGAGAAAATCCATGTCTTGACACACGGTAATCTTCCTCTTAGCCCCGATGCCATATCAGTATTTCAGTCTTTGAAAAAGGACATTGAAGATGCCGTGGTATCATCCATTGATCCTAAATCGCCATTTGTAGTAGAAACTGATGCATCCGAGCATGCTATTGCAGCTACATTACGACAAAATGGCCGTCCTGTCGCATTTTTCTCCAAAACGTTGACATCATCTGAGCAACGCCATTCCGCTGTGGAAAAAGAAGCGTACGCTATCATCGAGGCCGTCCGGAAGTGGAGGCATTATTTAATGGGACAGTACTTCAAGCTTATTACTGACCAAAAGTCAGTCTCGTTCATGTTCAATGCTTCTAATTTTGGTAAAGTTAAAAATGAAAAGATCCTACGTTGGAGACTCGAGCTATCTTGTTTCAACTACGAGATCATTTATAGACCGGGTAATCAAAATGAAGCAGCTGACGCCTTTTCTCGCTATTGTTCTGCCACATCCGAGATTTCTTTGAAGAAACTCACAGATATACACGAAAGTCTGTGCCATCCAGGCGAGACCCGTCTGTATCATTATGCTCGTAGCAAGAACTTGGCTTATTCACTCGAGGAAATACGCAGAGTGGTTTCATCATGTCGAGTTTGTACAGAGGTTAAACCTAGATTTTTCAAACACGAAGGCCGTCTAATCAAAGCCACACAACCTTTTGAACGTTTGAATATAGACTTCAAAGGACCTTTGCCTTAAAATACAAGAAACAAATACCTTTTGATAATAATTGACGAGTTTTCACGATTTCCCTTTGCATACCCTTGTCAAGACCTTTCGTCACAATCTGTTATTGTTTCTTTGAAAAATCTATTTTCCGTTTTTGGTACACCTGGTTACATTCATTCTGACCGTGGCTCGTCGTTTATGTCAAGAGAATTGAAAGAATTTCTTGATTCGTGTGGTGTAGCCTCAAGCCGCACAACACCTTACAATCCTCAAGGAAACGGGCAGGCGGAACGTTATGTTGGCACTATTTGGAAGACGATCGAGTTAGCATTGAAGTCCTTAAAAATTGATTCACGAAGTTGGGAACATGTTTTGGCTGAAGCTCTAAATTCAATTCGATCATTGCTATGCACCTCGACTAATACAACTCCTCATGAACGCATGTTTAGTCATGTGCGCCGATCAACCTATGGCACATCAACACCAACATGGTTACTGACACCTGGTCCTGTACTTTTAAAACGGCAAGTACGACACTCAAAGTATGAACCACTCATGCATGAAGTTACTTTAATGGAAGCTAATTCTGAGTATGCCCATGTAAAGCTGCCAGACGGAAGAGAGACTACAGTGTCTACAAGACACCTGGCACCAGTTGGACAAGAGACGACTGTTTCTTTGCCTGGTGAAAACGTTAGGCCTGAACAAGAAACCATCAGTCGCTACACAGAAACTCCGGTCCAAATCCATTCAAATTCTGAGCCCACAAAAGATCCACCAACACCTCACATCAAAGAAAGACCAGAAAACCGTTATCAAATGGAAAATGAAGAACCACAAACTCAGTCATTACATCGCAGCCAACGTATCCGTCACTTTCCTGCTTATCTTCGCGATTACGTTCCCAAACCCTAGAGAGGAAGAATGTCATAGAATTTTACTAACAGCTGTTTAAGTTATCATGTTTTATTTAGTTTTATAAACATATTTATTTGTTTATTATGCTTCAGTAATGTCTTGTTGTGCTCAATAAAACCTTGGTTTAAGGTATCATTCTTTTCTTTTATTCATATCAGTGTTTTTCCAACTTCCTTGAAAAAAAGTAATGTAGTGCCAGTTCCAAAAAAAACCCCAACAAAATTAACTACAATTAAATTAACCCAACTTAATAACCTACGACCTATTAGCTTTTAACTTTTTCAGTGAAAACCAGTATGGATTTTTGGAAGGCAAAAGTACAGAACAGGCGTTGTCTTCGTTTTAGTGAATTTCCCCTATAGGGAAGAAGCTATTACCGTAGGTGGTATGGTAAGACCTAAGCCCAAGACCATGATAACTTTTCATTTTGAGGTCCCCAGATGCCAAAAACACCAATTGTTAAAATGTTAATATATATATATATGTGTCCGTAAGCACGATAACTCTCGTAAAAAAAGGTCTGATTTTAATAAAATTTGGCAAAAATGTGTAAAGTACCATTTATTTGAACGAGTTTGAAAACCAGACAAATCACACCATTCGAAGGAGAGTTTTGGGGGGGTTTTGTGCCCCAAAAATGGTTTTTTTGTGGTTTTCACATGTAATTTTTATTTGAATCAAATTTTAATTTTCACCATTCAATTCGGCTTAAAAAAAAAAACAATTTAGAATTTTGTCATTGCTCTAAGTTAATTGATTATTAAGATATTGAAAGTGCCAAAGACAGTTCGTTGTCCAATGTTATTCGTATGGAGAAAAATAAAAATTTTATTATATAAGTACATAAACTGACAAAACTTGATATATGGCTTCATATGGTTGTTTATTGTTGTTTGCACAAAAAAAATCCTATATGGTTCCCGTAGCAGCAAATCTAGGTAATTAGTCCTTAAGGAGAATAATTAAAATGTTATAATCGCTTATTTATGAATGTATATGGACAAAACTTGGTATTTTACTTCACTTAGATGAGTTCTATTGATATCTGCATAAAAACCCATTATTTTGTGTTCCTTGTTGCAGCAAACCTGCGTATTCATCCCCAATGTTATTCTTATGGATAATAATTGATATTTTAAGTACCGGTATCACTTGTTTGTGAATATATTTCATACAAATCCTGGTAAGTGGCTTAATGTGTATATGTTCATTGGAAATTTGCTGAGTATGCAGGTTTGCTGCGGCGGGGGTATTTGAAAAATAGTCTACACAAAATTAAATTAAAATAATAAATGCACAGCAGTTTTTGAGGACTTTCGTAAAGTTTTTGATTTGGTTGATCATGAATGCTTACTGACTAAAATGGATAATATAGGAATCAGGGGCAATGCTTTAAATTGGTTTAGACAATTCTTAACAGATCGTGAACAAACTGTAAAATTAAGGAACTGCTTCAGCAAACCTGAAAAAATTATAAAAGGTGTACCTCAAGGTTCCATACTCTCGGCCACATTGTTTCTAACCTTTATGATCTTATTGATCTTCTAGAAGTCCAATATGAAGGGAAGGTAACTGTGTTTGCAGATGATGCGGCTTTTTTGTTTTGGAATAAAGATAACCAGCGACTAAGTAACAGTGTAAATGATACCCTTTATTTTTTTAACAGATGGTGTGTGGAAAATAAAATGTGTGTTGACGTTTCTAAAAACAAAAGTTTTAAATTTTAAAATGAACAGACCTTTTTTTCAAGAAAATCACTTTAAGTATCATTTATTATCATGTAAATGAACACTTATAACTGTAATTTCCAAATCATTAATAATGGGTCAGCCTTCAAAAATCTGGGGGTTACAATTAACAGGGAATTATCTTGGAAGGATCACATAAAGGAGTTAACAAGGGATTAAGAGGAAGTATACAACAATTTTATTTTCCGAGAAATATTTGTGATCAGAAACCTCTGAGAATACTTTATTTTGCTCTTATAAACTCAAAATTTCAATACGGTATCAACTGCTGGGGAGGAACTTTAAAAAATGTAATTACAAAAATAATGACACTGCAAAATAATTTTATTATAATTATATTATACATGAATAGAAGGGTCTATTCATGTATTCATGTAGCTGACACATGACTGAGAGTCATGGTCTTGTATTCTATTTAAACAACTCAATATTTTACCATTACAGCACTTATATATTTTCAAAGTTAAAATCTTCTTTATTCGTAGTGGTACTAATGCAACTGATATTATAATGCACAGTCATGGCATGCGCAGTAGATCAGCCAATTGAATACGAAAGCCAAAAATAATAAAATTGCAATTAGTACAAAATAATTGTTCAGGACTTATATATGTTCTGGATTTATATAATGTGGTTTTAAAAATAATGAATTCCCAACTATTCAACAAGAGCCTGGTTCATCATAATTTTACCCAACCAATTAAAATCATATGTTTTTATTTTAATTTGATTTTAAATACTTCTCTTTTCCTATACTTTTATTCTCACCTGATATCTTTTGTTTACATTTTCATTGTTACCTATTTTATAATAACAAACCCTCTTCTCAATTAATAGACCAGCAAATAACCACTCCCAGTTTAGTTTTTGTTAACATTTCATCCTCTTCCCATTTTATTTCCCCTTTTGTCAATCATCAACATGATAATTTATGTATTTCTATATCTCACTTCATGTTAATTGTTTTTCAACGACACGCTGGTTAAAACCCCAAACTATGTATATGTACCTGTAATAAAGTGAGTGACATCATCTATAACCCTGGACCCTTCAGATCTTCTAGACCTTCTAGATCCTCTAGAACTTCTGGAACGTCTAGAACGTCTAGATCTTCAAGGACTTCTCATCCCATCTCCTGACTCATTTGATCTCCACATGCCTCATCCAAAGTAGTGACTTAAAGGTCAGAACTTTCACCCAATTTGGTGAGTGGATAATTAATTAATATAAACTTCTTTTGAACATTTTATTTTCATTTTGTTTAATTATAAATATCCTAATATTGGTGATCAGTGCCTTAAAACAATTAGTACAAATTATGAACTACAATACATAACATGTTTCCCTTTTCTATGTCAATAAACAGCCTGTCAGTCCTTACTTATTTATTACTTTATGTAAAATAAATGTTTGTTATGTGTTATAATTTGTCCATTACTATCATTCATTTTTTGCTCTTCACATTGGTCCTTCGCCTATCTTATCTTTCCCAAAAACATCCAGCTCCAAACAATAATAAAATAATAATAATGACAAGATCTTTTATATTTTTAGGCCCAATATATTTTACTTTCTCCCTCTATACATAGTATATGGAGAAAGTATTGTTTTCGTCAAAATTTTCGAATTTGAGTTGTTAGTGGAAATATTCGTTTTGGTGCTCCCTGAACCCCAAAAAAGTGGTTTTTACGTGATGTGTGTGTGTGTATGTGTGTGTGTGTGTGTGTGTGTGTGTGTGTGTGTGTGTGTGTGTGTGTGTGTGTGTGTGTGTGTGTGGGTCTGTGTGGATGTGTACAGAGCTAGAGCCCTAACCAATGGGCCGATTTTTATGAAATTTGGTATGTAGGTACTAATCCACGATATCTCCAGGCATTTTTTTAATTTTTTGAATTTTTGATTTTAAGGGTAATTATCCCCCAAAAACCGCCAAAAAACATGAAAAAACCAAATTTCTCAAAAACGGCTCAAACGATTTTGATTAAACGTTAGTCGTTTGTAGAACTTTAGTTTTCCAACAAAATGACAACACCCGCATTCCTGTAAAAATTCGGGTTCAGAAATTACAGGACTTGAAACATCCAAAATTCAGTTTTTTGGATTTTTCATAAAAAGACATAAATATAAAAAAATATTACTATTCACCATTAAAAAGAGCTCAAAAAACTAAATAATTTAGTATTTTGAATTACTATTCTACGATTGATGGTTTCGAAGAAAATTGAAATTTTCATTTAGCGGTAAACGCAGTACGTTGTCCAATGTTATTCTTATGGGGAATAAAAAATTACTATTTCTCTCTTATTTACCGATCAATTTCATTCAAAATTGACATGCTTGTCAATTTAGCATTGACCAAAAGAGGTAATTCGAAATATTTTTCCCCTTAATAACCCTGGGGGGGAGTAGGGGGCATTTCCCCTCTTAAAACCACGAGTTTAGCAATGGATTCTGTAGTGCCTCCAAAGCAGGGATTTGGGTGGATGTTTTTAAAACAACTTGTTTACAAGATTTTCCGTACATTTGACCGTGCTTTTATTCTATTAAAAAGTAATTTATTCATTAAAGTTGGGCTAAAAGGGAAAAAGTATGTGTCAGTTTCCTGAAACCGTTTATTAATTTTATATATTATCAAGCTGAACAGGGCCGTACTCAGCTTTCACGGGCCCCTGGGCAGGCCTGGTGGTGTGGGCCGTTATTGCTGTCTGGACGGGCTCGGGCCCCGGGGCAGTTGTCCCCTGCCCAACCCTGAGTACGGCCCTGAAGCTGAAATTCAGGAGGAATAATCATGTTTTAATCACTTTATAAGACGCAGATTTACGTATCTACTAGGGCGTATTTAGTTGATAAACGTGTAGCTGGGTTTCAAAAATTAATTGGCTCTAAAAATTTCAATTTAATCTTTTATCGAATTTCCCCTAAAGGGAAGAAGCTATTACCGTAGTCGGCATGGTAAGACCTAGGCCCGGGACCATGATAACTTTTCGTTTTGAGGTCCCCAGACTCCAAAAACATAATGTATATATTTAAATATATAGGTATACATGTTATATGTGTCCGTGAGTGCGATAACACTAATAAAAAATGTACGATTTTGATGAAATTTGGTACAAACATTTAAAGCAACATTTATGACTTTAACCCTTGAAGTGGCCAATTGTATAAGTGGGAAATATTAGAGCAAATTTGCCGAATTTGAAGTTCGAAAACCAGACAGATCGACCCATTTCAAGTGGTACTTTGGACGGGTTTTGTACTCCAAAATTTTTTTAAAGTTTTTACATCTAATATTTTAAAAAGTCAAATTTTATTGGATTCAGCTTAAAAAAAACACACACACAATTTGGTGTTTAGTTCGTTTCTCTACATTAATTGGTTACAGATGTATTGAAAGTGCCTAACACAGTACGATGTCCAATGTTATTCTTATCTTAATCTTTAATATATAAACTCCAAAAACCACTGACTGACTCACTGACACACTCATCTCGAAATCTCAAAAACCACAGAACGGATTGCAATGAAATTTGGAACATACCTTCCTCTTGGGTCTTAGGTGCTCACTATGAAAGGGTTTTAAGAAATTCCGATAGGGCTCCACCTCTTGGGGAGTCAAAGTTCCAATCCTGTGTTATTCTTATGGACAGTCACTTTAAGTTTGAGCTGATGAAAATACAAACAGCTGATCTTGATTCGTAGTAGTTCCATGGGATAACCACAGAATATAGCACACACAGTGGCATAAGTGCCGGGCCCGCAGTGCGGGGGGCCCACGGGCCTTAAGGCTGTGCAGTCAACAAAATTTTAATTTTTTTCTCACTGTTTTTTGTTTATTACGATTATACAAACCGTAAACACACATTTTTTTGGAAAAATATTTCCGTTATGTTGGTTTTTTCATCCTTTGAAGTGCCATTTTAGAGGTATTTTGAATTATACACTAGTTGAAAACGGCCAATCACAAATGTTTCAAAATTGGTTTATGTATTTACAAAAAATATACTTAAGGGTCACCTAAATGGATTTTAGTAAAATTTTTATTATTTCAGGAAATAAAGTTTGTATCTCGGTTGTTTTTTATTCGAGTGGTTTTAAAACTTCAGCTAACCCAAGCCAAGGGTGTACAAAGACAGTTTTACACAAGAATATGTAAAAATTAGGTTTCATAAAAAAGTTGTGTACAATAAACTTTTTAATTTTAGCCCGCGCCAGATACCTATCTACCCCTGAGCCGCCCATATCGCCCCGACTCGCACGTGCAGGCACCCGCGCACCATATTTCTCTCTCACTCGCACATCCCTTTACTCTCTCACACATCTCGTCTCTCTCTCTCTCTCAATCTCGCTCTCACTACCCCGCATCGGCCCGCCGCATCGACTGCCGGCACCGTCACCCCGCGACAGAGGAGGTATCTTCCTTCCAAATAAAACAAAGTTCTAAAAGCCAGGATGTGTAAGTTGTATGTAGGCCTGAAGTCAGATTTCTTTATGCCCATCAAAGATGTTTAATATGTTTTTACAATTGTTAATTAGGCCCTACAAATTTATTCTTAAGACAAAACGCCACATTTTATTTCTGTTAGTGAAAAGGGGTTTTCTTAGCTAATAATCAAGTTGTTTATACACAGTTTTCTTTGCTTTTTTCTATGTAAGTCAAACATAATTTATGACTCTTCAATTTCACATTAAATAGTTGCCAACCATATTTTAAAATACAAACGCACTTATAAAGAGCACGTTTGATTATAAAGAGCAATGGATTACAATTTGTTCAGCTGTGTGATTCGATTTGACTATAAAACATAACTCAGATGAACAATAGAAGCTGTTGGGCAAAACTAGCCTTATATCAGGGCCGTAAGGGCGCACGGGGCGAGTGGCCAGGGCCCCGGGCCCGAGGGGGGCCCCCAGGCCACGGAAGTGGGACCCTTCAGACCACTAAGGAGGCAGTTTTAAAATTTGTTCTGAAAAAGTTGATTATTTCTTAACTGAAAACAATACAAATAATTTTAAGATGTAAAAGGTTCAAACTAAGTATCAAATCCAAAGTCATTCAATAATTTGTATTATTTTAATACCATGTGCGGACTTGATAAACTTGCCCAAATCCAGTAACTAAAATTGGCCAGGTAAGATTTTAAACATAACTACTGATGGCATTGTAGAGCACTTATTTTGCTGAGCATAGATTGTATGTATTGTATTGTTTAATATAAATTATAACAGCCATGCTTTGCCGTACTTGGAAGTTGCATATTCCGTTCAAGCCGATTTAAGTTTGTTGTTATTGTTGCACAAAACTAATTTTGATATATTATAAATTGTTAGGAACGAACAGCCAAATATAAAGTAATTAAATAATAGTATCAAAACTATAATTGGTTACGAAAGTCAGTTAACGTAGGACACTGAGTAGTCATAAGTGTTTGAGGTTATCCTAAATATGATTATAAAATTAATAATAAAGATGATAATAATAATGGTACGGTAGCTTTTAGCCTCTTTCTTGTTGTTATTTTGTTCGTATCGTCTTTACATATAATTCTGTAAACGAAATTTTTAAGTAAAAATTGTGGGAGTTTGGCTAATTGCAGGATAATGGGAGAGGTCTTGATCCCAGGGACTCGGGAAAAATAATAGTATTTCTAAATATTTACCAGCAAACGAACAACAACGCAAAACATCCCCCATAAGAAAAGCATGGGGATTTAAAAACGTCTGCTTTGTTTACTTTAATTATTACTCAATACGATCAGCACTGCCCCGGTATCAGTGAGTTTTACGGGATGTATGCTTATCATTGTTGTCAACACTGAATCCTCCGATTACCCCCCACATCAAGTTTAACGTAGGAAGAAACAAGGCCCAATGATAAAGATAATATTTCATTGTATCAAAATCACGTAAACTTATCTCGAAAATAATGTACAAACGTCTACAATATAACTGACTTTTTACTACATTTCCAAATATTTAAATCTCTTTAAGAATATTTTTATGTGCGATAATATCAAATGCATCCGGAATAAGAACATGTTTTAAAGTTTAAACTTGTAAAAAGTTACCTTTGAATTAGCATTAAACCAGAGTTTAGAAAATTATATTTTGCGTTGGCGTTGCTTATGTTACTTGAACATATAATTTATGATTTTTCAGCCAAGAAATGCCGAGAAAGGAGTTTTTACCGTCTATACTGCATGAAATACTATTTAATAAAGTCTATCTAGCAGTATGTTGTTCTACGTCCTTTTAAAGAGTTCCAAATCAATGTGTATTGAATTCAAACATATAATATAACATTTAATATAACAAAACATTTAATATGAGTAGGGGGCAATAGCCGATTCAACCCCAGCACAGAAGTGAGGATGCGAGGAATCACCCCCCCCCCTCCCCCCAGATGACCTTGACCTTGACCCCAAGGTCACCCCCGAGGGCACCCCCCAGGGCACCCCCCCCCCGTCACGTGACCCATTAACCTAACTTAAACCTGGCACCTGGCGTGAGGATGCGAGGAAGCCCCCCCCCCGTCACGTGACCCATTAACCTAACTTAAACCTGGCACCTGGCGTGAGGATGCGAGGAACCCCCCCCCCGTCACGTGACCCATTAACCTAACTTAAACCTGGCACCTGGCGTGAGGATGTGAGCAAGCCCCCCCCCCCGACATTACCTGGACTGAGGATATACCTGCCCCGCGACATAGCCTGGCGTGAGGATTCAACTGACCCCCCCCCCCCCGGTCGTCTGCAGCACTTTTCGTGATGAGGAAAAAACTTTCGAAAATTAATAACTAGCCTATTTACCCACCGATTCCCACGGGACTTTTTCCAGAGTGTAGGCCTATCCCAGAGGAAGCAAATGACGTAAGAACCCCATAGATCCGCCATTAAACAAGGCCGCTATTAATTTTTAAACGCGTTTTCCTTATGGGATCTCAGCTGTTTACCGGCCGATTTTGACGAAACTTCACCACATGTCGGGCGACGGCCTAAGTAAACCATCCCTTAAAGAAAATTGAAAATCAACCGTTTAACGGGCCCGCTATTAATTTTTAAACGCGTTTTCCTTATGGGATCTCAGCTGTTTACCGACCGATTTTGATGAAATTTCACCACATGTCAGGCGGCAGCCTAAGTAAACCATCCCTTAAAGAAAATTGAGAATCCACCGTTAAACAGGCCCACTATTAATTTTTAAACGCGTTTTCCTCATGGGATCTTGGCTGTTTTCCAGACCCCTCACAATGGTTCAAAACTAGCAAAGGCGTGATGAGGATGCAAGTCCCCCCCCCCCGGTGAGCGGCTCCGCGGAGTCACGTGTCGAGGCGCGTGCTAGAGCCTACGTGACCGCCCGGAGCTGTTTACTCATCAGCGGTTCCGGGAACTGTTTACCGCTTACTCCTCCCGACTGGAGTGCTATTTATGAGCGCGTCCTCAAGGGTTTCGTCAGTTTGTCTTTGGAGCTCTTACTGTGCGGACGAAGTATTGCTGTCTCTGCGATACACCTACACAACCTGCTGTTCATTGCCTTTGGATTCCCGTAAAAGTCAACGTAAGTAACAACATATTTATTAATTAGCGTTTCTATTTTAATTATTCGTTATTTTTAATTTTCGTTACTATCGCGGTGATTACTTATGCGACTGTTACGACTTTCTCTTTGAATATCTTAAAATGTAAGTAACATATAATTTACTTTTTCATCAGCAAGTTTACCAATGCTCTAAAATCTTATTAGCTAACATTAATAATTAATCTTTTACATATCCCAGTACACTGAGCCTTGTCGTTGTTTCTTTTTCCGATGGAGATGAGTGGAATTGTAATGACCTTGAAACAGTTGTGTTTTATAACGATTAAAATTAATGAATCAAACTTAAAAAGCAAAATAGATTCACTACCACTCTTTAAAAAAAAAAATGTTTAAGCGAAATTAAATTAGGTTTTGCTTTTCAATCAGATGGCTGTTCCTCGTATGTGTGAGGTCTGCGGTCGCGTCTTCGCGAACGCTGGAAACCTGACTCGTCACACGGCAGCCGCTCACAGGGACCGCCATTTCGACTGCGACGTCTGCGGGAGACGCTTCGGGCGAAGCGACAACCTGCGACGTCACCTCATAGCAGTTCATCCTCCCACTCCTCACGACCAAGCGCCAGGTACGGTTTTAAGTTAAATAGGAAACCGCCAGTAGATTTGTTAAGCACGCCTTCTTCTCCGATATCCTCATCCAAAGTTCCTCACCCTTGTATTACTGGACTCAAACTGGCGATCGAGATGAGGAAGAGGTCACCAGTCCTCTATACAGTTCCTCACGATCAAGCGTCAGGTACGGTTTTTATGTTAAACAAGAAAGGAGGCTGCCAGCCTCTGTGTGTTCCTCACCCTTGTATTTACTGGGCCCAAACTGGCGATTGAGATGAGGAAGAGGTCGCCAGTCCTCTGTGCAGTTCCTCACGATCAAGCGCCAGGCACGGTTTTTACGTTAAACAAGAAACCGTCAGTACTAATGACTTGTTTTCGAGAGAGTAAACGGATTTAGCCGAGTAAACAGATTCAAGTAGTAAACAAGGGGCTGCCAGCCTCTGTTCAGTTCCTCACCCTTGTATTACTGGGCTCAAACTGACGATCGAGATGAGGAAGAGGTCGCCAGGCCTCTGTGCAATTCCTCACCCTTGTATTTACTAGGCTCAAACTGGCGAACGAGATGAGGAACGTCAGGCACGGTTTTTACGTTAAACAAGAAACCGTCAGTACTAATGACTTGTTTTCGAGAGAGTAAACGGCTTTAGCCGAGTAAACAGATTCAAGTAGTAAACAAGGGGCTGCCAGCCTCTGTTCAGTTCCTCACCCTTGTATTACTGGGCTCAAACTGGCGATTGAGATGAGGAAGAGGTCGCCAGGCCTCTGTGCAATTCCTCACCCTTGTATTTACTGGGCTCAAACTGGCAAACGAGATGAGGAAGAGGCCGCCAGTTCCTCACCCTCGTGTTTATCGAGGTAACTAATAGGACTTGTTTTCCTGTTCGCAGGCCGTCCGTGCCCGTTGTGCTCCATCGCCCTGGCGAGCCCCGAGGATCTTCGCCACCACATGGAAGCGGTCCACGGTGCGATCCCGTCGGCTTCGACCTCCTCCTCCGCCGCAACGCTACCCGTCAGAGACCCACGGCCCGAGTGCGACGAGTGCGGGCGGCGATTCGCCCACGAGGACCTGCTCCAGCGCCACGTGCAGCTGGTGCACGCCAACGGGGTCCGCTGTCCCGAGTGCGGCGCCCTTTTCCGCAGGGCCGCTTATCTCCAGCAGCACGTGGCGAGCGCCCACCGCGGCATGAGGTTCGCGTGCGCCTACTGCGACCGAGGCTTCACCCGGCGCTACAACCGGGACCAGCACGAGGCTGAAAACTGCCCCGTCGTGAGGAACCTCGTTGTGGACGAGATGCCGCACCTGCCCGTCCTGTCACCCGAGCCCCGACCCGGCCGCGAGCCCAGGCCCGGACCCAGCCACGAGCCCCAGCCCGGACCCAGCCACGAGCCCCAGCCCGGACCCAGCCACGAGCCCCAGCCCGGACCCAGCCGCGAGCCTCGACCCAGCCACGAGCCCCAGCCCGGACCGAGCACGGCACCCGACGGGATGGTGGGTGGTGGACTGCCCGCGTTCCGCACCATCCAACGGGGGTTCCGCGGACGCCTCCTGACCTTCGGCCTGTCTCGACCCATGGAGGACTTCTTGTCCGTGGAGGACGCGCTGGTGCTGTTGTTTGACAGCGTCCTGAACCTGTTGACTGACGTCAGGTCCCGACACCCAAACACCAAGGTCAACATGTTCCTAGAGTGCGAATTCGCCAACGTCCACGGAGCCACCTGTCTGCGGGCCTTCAAGACGAAGAACGTGCCTCTCACCGCCGCGTCCAACTTGGAGGACTTCCTGTCAGCGTCCTTCCACAAGCTGGAGGAAGAGAAGGAGCAGTGCCTGCTAGTGGGCAGCGGGTGGAGCTATCTCCGGATACGCGACCTGGAGATCCGCGTCAATCTCTACACCCCGTTGGGAGAACGCGGAGCCCGGTTCGTCCAGCTTCCCAAGACCATCTGCGAGACGCGCGCTGTCATCAACGTGCACAACCTCGATGACATGTGCTTCGCGTATGCCGTCCTGACCAAGTTCGTCGCGCGACTCCCGGAGAGGCCCGCATCGTACACACCGGACGTCATGGCTCGCTACGATTGGACCGGCCTACGCTTCCCCGTGGCTGTGAAGGACATCAAGGTCTTTGAGAGGAAGAACGCCATCAGCATCAACGTGTATGGGATCGAGCGCGCCATAGTGGGGAGACGCCCCGACGGATCGCCAAAGTTCCAGGACCGCGTGTTCCCGCTGAAGATCTGCAAGCGGGAGTTGGAGGATCATCGGGACCTGCTGTACGTGACCACCGGCGGGAACAGTCACTACGTCTACATCGCAAACATGAGTAGGCTAGTGCGTCCTCAGCTGACGTCTCACGGCCACACCATCCACGTGTGTAAGCGATGCCTCGCTTACTTTGACAACCAGCCCAACAAGCTGCAACTGTCCGGTGCCGAGCGTCTGGAGGAGCACATGCGATACTGCACCGCCAAGGCTCCCCTCCGCTTGGACATGTCGAAGAAGCAGCAGATCCGCTTCACCCACCCCGAGTACACTAGGCGGGAGAGGTTCTGCATCTACGCGGACTTTGAGTGTGCTCTGCAGCCCGTCGCTGTTGACCCGGTGGAAGCGCCGCCCGGCACGAGGCCCCTGCAACTGCACGTCCCGTACGCCTTCGCCTACCAGATCGTGGACTCGCTCGGCCTGGAGGAGTTTGAGCCCCGCGTCTACTTCGGGGCTGACGCGTCTTCATGGAGAGGCTCAAGATGGACGTGCTGGCGCTGTGGGAGTTCCTGTTCAGCATGAGAGCTCTGTACCCTTCTCTGACCCGGCAGGAGATGGACGAGTACCTGGTGGCGACTCACTGCTACCTCTGCGGGAAGGAGTTCACGGACCAGGACGTCAAGGTGCGGGACCACAACCACGCCCCGCCTTACGAGTTCCGAGGAGCCGCCCACCGCTCGTGCAACCTCAGGTACCGGGAGCAGCGACACATCAACTGCTACTTCCACAACCTGTCCAACTACGACGCCCACTTCGTAGTGCGGGAGCTGGCCATCAACCCCGGCGATGTGGACGTGCTGGCGCACACCGAAGAGCGCTACATCGCCTTCACCAAGCGGTTTCACTTTGGTCAGCCCGGGGACAACCAACGTCAGAGCAGTTTCGCGGTGCGGTTCCTCGACACCTACAGGTTCTTGTCCATGAGCCTGGCCAGCTTGGCAGCGGGACTGCCCACTGACAAGATGCGCGAGACGAGGAAGCGCTTCCCCGACGACCGGCTGTTCGACCTGGTGCGCAGGAAGGGCGTGTTCCCCTACGACTTTGTCACGTCGTACGACACGTTGTACTCCACCAGGGAGCTGCCTCCCAAGGAGGCGTTCAGGAACTCCATGACCCTGGAGGATATCAAGGAGGAGGAGTACGAGCACGCCCTCAACGTGTGGCGAGCCTTTGACTGCAACCACTTCAAGGACTACGCGGACAAGTACCTGCGATGTGACATCGCCCTGCTCACCGATGTCTTTGAGCAGTTCCGTGATACGTCGCTAGCAAAGTACGGGCTGGATCCTGCCCACTACTACACCCTGCCGTCCTACGCCTGGGACGTGATGCTCAAGACCTGCGGTGTGGAGCTGGACACGCTGCAGGACTTTGACATGTACCTGTTCGTGGAGCAGGGGATCCGGGGAGGCATCTCTCAGGCCATCACCCGCTACGCCAAGGCCAACCACGACAGGTGCCCGGACTACCGCCCGGACGAGCCCACGCGCTTCCTCCTGTACCTGGACGCAAACAACTTGTACGGCTGGGCCATGTCCCAGTGCCTGCCGACCGGAGACTTCGAGTGGCTCAGCCGTGAGGAAATCCAGGCGTTGGACGTCGCGGCGCTGGACGCAGAGGCTGATCGAGGCTACATCTTGGAAGTGGACCTCCACTACCCCGCGCGCCTACACGACCTGCACAAGGACCTTCCCTACTGCTGCGAGACGAAGCGCCCGCCAACAGGGAAGTTCCCCAAACTGTTGACGACCCTGGACGACAAGACACACTACATCTGTCACTACAGGGTCTTACAGCAGGCGCTGCAAAACGGATTGGAGCTGGTCGCGGTGCATCGGGCGATCTCGTTTCACCAGTCGCGGTGGTTGGAACCGTACATCCTGATGAACACGGAGCTGCGGAAGAAGGCCAAAACGAAGTTTGAACAGGACTTCTTCAAGCTCATGAACAACGCGGTCTTTGGCAAGACCATCGAGAATGTACGGAAGCGCCTCAACGTGAAGCTGGTGTGCACCCCGGAGAAGTTTTCCAAGTACGTCGCCAGATCCAACTTCCTGGACCGGACGTACTACACGGAGGACGTGGCCCTGGTGCATCTGTCCAAGGTCAACATTGTGTTAGACAAGCCCGTCTACGTAGGCATGTCAGTCCTGGAGCTGAGCAAGTGGCTCATGTACGAGTTCCTGCGCAAGATGAAGGAGCGCTACGGTGACCGTCTCACCGTGGACTACATGGACACGGACAGCTTCGTCTTTGACATCGTGTCCCAGGACGTCTATGCTGAGATGAAGGAACACCTGGACGACTTCGACACCAGCGGCTATCCGAGGTCTCACCCCTGCTACAACCCCGTCAATGCCAAGGTCATCGGAAAGTTTAAGGACGAGTGCAACGGCCTGTCCTTATACGAGTACCTCGGCCTGCGGTCCAAGCTGTACTTCATGGACATCGAGGACGCGGCGACAGGCGGCAGCAAGGCTCTCAAGCGAGCCAAGGGGGTTGCGAAGGGCGTTGTCAAGAACGTCCTCACCCCCGACGACTACAGAGAGTGTCTGTTTGACGGGGTCCAGAAACACACCACCAACGTCCAGTTCCAGTCCCACTTGCACCGGGTGTACACCGTGCAGGTGGACAAGCTGAGCCTCAGTCCAGCTGACGACAAGCGGTGCGTCCTCCCCGACGGCATCCACACTCTGCCGTGGGGACACAAGGACGTCCCGCCGCTACCGTCAGCCAGGAGGAGAGGAGAACATCCGCAGCGGATGGGAGTGGATGGTGAGGAGGAGGAGGGACAGCGCCAGGACGAAGACGAGGAAGAAGAGGAATTCCCCGTCTAGTTGTATATATATATTAGTTATAAGAGAAAAAAAAATTGTAAATAGTATTTGTAAGAAAATATAATAGCTTTATGTACAGCATGAACCCGAGTTGTTTATTTCCTCCCTTTGCTCACTCAAAAGTCACAAGCCGTTAGGCTCAGAAAGGCGTTATGGGCCGTTTGGCCCGAGCCGTGCAGCTTAAAAAGCCCCCGCCAACCGGGAGCGGTTGGCGGCGCGTGTCGGGGACGACCCTGAAGGAGTTGCCCAGGAAGGAGTTGCTAAGTGGTTTGCTGATGTCCGAGGGGTCACCCTCGAATTACTCAGCGGTTTGCTGATGTTCGAGGGGTCTCGTGGCGCGCCCTCTTTGACGGCCTTCACTGCCGCTTGGCGGGGGCTCAGCCAGTGACACGTGCCGCTGGTATATAAACCTGAGGTCCAGCCCCGCTGCCTCAGTTTTGCTATTTTTTTTAATTTAGTAAGGAGAAAGGAGAAATGAAAACACAAGCTTTATCATTATGAGGCATGTATTGTACAGTAATAAGGTTACATACACATACTACAAAAACCTTACAAACTAGTTTTAAGCGAATATGGAGTGAAAGAGCCTGCGGACCAGAGCGTCGTTGGCGGCGGGAGCGGCAGGGTCGAAGAGCTGGACGTAGTCGTTGAGTGACGTGCGGAGAACAGCCCGGCAGTACAGGTAAGTGAGGCAGTAGTAGCCGCAAACAGAAGTATCATAGCCCTGGAGCCGATACCTATTGTAGACGTAGTGGCGGTGATGAGGATTGCGCCTCAGGAACATTTGAAAGTCGGCCTGGTATGGCGGCCTTCCGTAGCTGTCCAGGTACTCGAGTCTGTCCTCTTCCGAGCAGTAAAACGCCACCCAGTGTTCGCCTCCCTCGGTGTGTGCTACCGTGTTGGACACGATGGCGGTGAGAGGCTTGACCGGCACGTCCGGTAGTTGGTCAGAGGCGTAGACCGCAACGTTCCTCAGTCCGGGGATCCTCGCCAGGCATTCTCTGATCTGAACGGTATTCATCGTGGACGGAAGCAGCACAGGCAGCTTGAGACGGACGGGTCTGGACTGTCGTTAGACACGAGCCAGTCCCGCAATACTATGCAGTTATGAAGGGCGCAACGGTTGTGGGAGCTCTTATGGTGGCGACAGCGCAGGGTCCGGTAGGTGGACGGACCGTTGAGCGACCCGCAGCCCAGATCCTCCATGTCCTGAGCGGTGGTGGCGGCGGGCTCGGTTATGAGGTGGCGTTGTACAAAGTTCCTCTTCTGCGATCCTTTGACGTAGACCAAGGGGCGGTGGATGAGGCAGGAGCGCAGCTTGTCCAGCAGGGCGATGTATGCGATGTCCCCCTGGTCCCACTCCAAGCCGTGACAGTGGCGAGTGATCCAGACGCTCTCGCGCTGTTTCTCGGGAGTCAGGAGGTCCTTACTGAAGGGTGGGCGGGCGATGTGATGTAGGAGCAGCGTGCCGGTAGTCACGTCCACCACGCAAACCTCTTTCAGTAGAAAGTCATTATCACTGTCTTTAAAACACTGCATATCCATCACCACGCTTCCGTGATGACAGCGCGCTGGTGGCGGCTCGTTATAGATCGGTGGCGGCACGTCCATCCCGTACGGCTGACTGAACTCGACTGAGCGCTGGCGGGAGCGCGCCTAGCGGGATAACCTTGGGTGCGCGCGCCGCCATCACCTAACGGTCCGCGCGCGGTGACCTTGAGCGCGCGGCAACTCGTTTACCCGCCAAAGTCGACTGTGACGTTGTGATGACGGTCCACCTCCACGACGTTGTCCAACTCGGCGTACACTATGCAGTTGAACGCCTCCGCCAAGGCTTCGGAGAACCCAATCTCTATGCGCAGGTTACCGTTGCGTACCAGGTTCCAGTGGCTGGATTGAGAGGCTGCCATATCGGGCGTCAGATCAAACGCCATCAGGCAGTATCCGTAGGGGTATTCGTTGCGACTGACTTCATTACCACAGTCTGAGAAATTGATGCCGGTGCCAGTGTACAGCGTGTGGTAGGCGAGCACGCACAACTCATGACCGAACGTGTAATCCGGTTGAAGCGGCTTACATGGCACTTGCTCACCATCTATGTACAGCGCGAAGAAGTTCACGTGGCTGTGGGTGAAGTTGAACGGGTTCTTCTTGTAGTCCCCGTTGAACGCCTGATTGCTGACCAGGCCAACTATAATGCGTTTCGGCAGTTGACCCAGAAACACACTGTCCAGAGTCTTGCTGCTGATACCGGAGGGTAGCGTGAAGGATTTGACTTCCACGCGCGTAATGGGATATTTGGCTGTGCCCGACTCCAGCGTCCTGCTGTGAGCCAACAGCACGCTCGGGTTGATCTTACAGCGGCGCATAAACAGGTTGACTTCGGCGATGTCCACTTTGTAGTCTGTCACGGTTTTGGACATGATGGAGAATGAGTTCTTTGACCTGATCAGACGAAAGCGCATCTCCACACCGTTTAACATGAACTTCTCCTGGTTGCACAGGTCGACGTGCAGATGTCCGACCATGTCCACGTACCGGCTTCCCTTGATAAACTCTCTCCTTTTCTTGAGCCCGGTATAATTATCCTCCTCAGTATTGTCCATGTACCCGGCATAGTCCTCAAAGAACATCTCCGCGGTGAGGTGCGATGTCTTGGCATCACCACCATAGGACAACAGGTTCTCCAGGTAGGCGCGATAGGCGTACGTGTTGTTCTGAGGAGACACCAGTTTGTTGTTCAGGTACAGGTCCACTTGACTGAACAGCGAGTGCAGCCAGTTGTTAATCGGACCCACCTCTTTTATCGCTTGATCACCCGTTACAGTGCCTCCATTAGCCGTTCTAATGGTAGCCTTCACATGCAGTAGCGTCTGTGAAAAATCCGTGTACTCGTCCCCATGACCCGGAACTATGAACTCAACGGGTTAGTCGTCTGTCAGGGAGGAGATGGGCTGGTACTGCACCCATTTACCACTCTCTATACTGGTCTGCGTGGGCGGTAGCGAGAACAGGTCCAACTCGGTCTTGACACACTCGCACGACTTCTGATGTAGAAACGCCATTATCCAAAAATGTCCTTCACGGTACTCTCACTCTTCTTGCTTCTCCTCTTCTTAGCGACACGTTTTGCGGGCTTCCTTTTGGGCACAGCGCTCTTCTTCCTCGCTCCGAGGAGTTTCGCTAGAGACTGAGGAGTAACCTGCTGTACACGCCTCCTCTTATAGGCGCCACCACCGCCACTCAGCACGCGATCCAGTTTTTCATCGGCCTTACGTTTCAGCGACCCGGTAAATTGCCTGAGTCGGGCGTTGGCTGCGACTCGGGGGTTGGCTGTGCCCGCCGCCACGTCACCCAAGAAGCCCACACCGGACCTCAGCGCCTCCTTGCCCAGCGCCGATGCGCCGGATCTGATCAACGGGACCACTGTACGCATCAGCCCGCCTAGGAAACTGCCGATGCCCTGACCGCGTTGGAAAGCGGCTCCTCTGAATACCGTGGACACTCCATGCCCAGACTGCTGTTGGCGGTAGTACGCCAGATAGGGGTCGTTCGGGTTCATTGCTGCTGCTACTCTCTGCGCAGGTGAAGCTTCATGCACGTAGTCCCGAAGTGGAATGGCAGGTGGCGTCCGACGCTGTCCCTTAAATCGATTTCCACACTATCGAAGGAGCTCTTCATCAGCGGCACGTAGTGAGGGTCGGTGAAATGCACGGTGATACTCGCACCGTAGATGTAGTTTTTTGCGTCGATGTTCACAATCTTTAACAAGGGCGCAACAGTGTCACCTACTAGCTGAGGTTCCACCAGGTCACAGTACACATACATGTGCGAAGGGATCCCGGCCAGAAAGTTGGGCGGTCTTATAGCTTTTCTATGTTTGATCAAATCCACATTGTGCACGTCGTATCCCAACTGTAACGCTAGGGTGGGGCTAAATTCCAGTTGCTCCACAGTCTGGTCTATCGAGATCAATTCCACCTTCCCAATATCTTTGTCGTACTCAAACTGGCATTGGTATAAGTCCAATTTTGGAATGGCGTTGATGGCGTTGACCAGTTCATCGATGTCTTTATAGTTTCCAGCTTCCACCTTTACAGCGGTCAGTTCAGGCTTGCCGGTGTCATCCTTAGTGTAGAGATACACCCGCGCGTCCTCCCCCACTGTGACAAACGAGCATGGGTAATGGACCTCGACTAAAGCGACTTCCCATTCACCATCGCCACCCAATCGCACGACTGACGGTAGATGGGTGATGTAGTTAGCCACGGTGTTGTTTGGATAATAGTCCATTGAGCTGTTGCTGGGCAACGTCAGGTACAGCTGCCTGCGCTTTGTCGTCATAGCAGCTGTTGCACTTCAGATGCAGGTACCCACGAGTTGAAGTCCTCTCCGTAACCGACCCACTTGACCAAGTAGCGCTTACTGCGGCCTCGCCCCTCGGTGTCCAGTATTTTATCTATTTGGTACAGGCGGTCCGGGGCGATCGTCACCTTTTGCATCTCGTGCTCGTAGAAGCGCCCTTCCAGCGGCGTCCCGTTCAGGTCGCGCAGCACGTACAATGGCAGAGGATGCGACCCATATACGTGGTCTACCACAAACAGCTCCTTACTCCAGTTGGTCTCGTAACCTTTGGCGAACGTGCCCTTCTCCTTGGCTATGCGCACCGTGTCGCCCGGCTCGAACCTAGGCTTGTGTCGCCGGATCGCTTTTCCATACATGTGACGCCACACCTTGTACACCGTTTGACCATCGCCGCTGTCCGCGTCTACGGGTCGTAGGCCACCACCCAGGCTCCTGTGCGGACTGCGGTTGTAGGCGTCCACAAGCCTGTCCAACACGTCGATGTAGCGATACGTGTTTTTGTAGGTCAGGTAGCGCCACATGCGGGTCTTGAGCGTGCGGTTGACTCGCTCCACCACCGCCGCCTTCACGTCGGGGTTCTGCGTTGTTAAGTAGTTGACACCGTGACTCTTGAACACTCGCTTGGTCGCAGCCCCGGTGAACTCCGTCCCCTTGTCGGTCTGTAGACAGCGAGGAGTCGCCTCAGCGAATATTCCCTCGAACGCAGCAGCCACCTCAGGCCCGCTTTTCCTCTTCAGTGGTACCGCGAACAGCCGCTTACTGAATACGTCTATCACAGTCAGCAGATAGTTGACTCCGTCGTTGTACCGGCTCAGGCCGCGCATGTCGTTCAGGTCCGCCTGCCACAGCTCCCGGGGCCCGAACACGGCGTAGCGGTTGCGAGGAAACCGCTTGCGCGCTGGCTTGTGCAGCGTGTAGGTGTCCTGGGCGCGCAGCCAGTCGGCTACCCGACGTTTCGGTAGGCGCGCGGCTCTGGCCAGGGCGGCCACCCCGCCGAGGGAACCGGGCTGGCTCGGGTCGTAATACAACTTCTCCATTACGGTGAGAACGGCTCCCAGTTGTCCAATGACGATTCCCGGTCGGGTTCCTCGGTTATTATCCTTCTTCGGGCCGCTGGGGGTCGAGGTCTCAGGCGGTCCAGTATCGGATTCAACCTCGGTGAGAGGGGTGTCGACGAGGCTGTCGTGTCTCCCCAGGGGCTCGATGCCGAGTCCAGTCCCACGCCTAAGTAACGCAACGCCGTGGGATTGCTCACGTATTCTTTGGGCACGTTCATGTCCTTCAGGGCGGCCATCACTTGATGCCAGCCGGTAGGCAATCGGTCCGCCCTTCGCGCTCTCACTATGCTGTGCGCGATGTCCACTATATTGGAATCGGGGATCTTCACCTTGTTCACGTACACCGCCCCACTGGCGTCCCAGGCGATGGGGCTGCCTTGACGGGTCATGAATCGCAACAAGTTGCGCGCCACCGACCTGTAGATTTTTAAGAACGATTCCACAATGTCCTCCTCCGCCGAGGCGCTAGACTCGCGCTTCATCTGACTCGGACCCCTCGCCGCTTCATCCTCCCTCTCCTCACCCTCGATGATTGACAGACCTATGGGTTGACGTTTAGCCGCGGAAAAGTGCAGGAACCGCTGTAACACCTGCTGATATTGTTTCCATTTCTCCGTATCGTCCAGCCGCTTGTCGCTCAATATGCGATGCATCTCAGCGTCCAGGCTGGCTGGCTTATTGGCGCTACCTGCTCCTCCTCTTGGCTCGGGCCCTGGTCCCGGTCCTTCTCGCAATCTCTCGATGAGCTCCTGCGGTACAACCACCATTTTCCTAGCGTACTCCATGTCCGATTAGCTTCTGCGCTAGAACGGGCAGAACAGCGTTCAACAGCAGAGGTAGGAGGATCCCTCCGCCCCGTTGGACGAGGTAGTGTCGCTTCTTGGTCCAACCCTCGCCGCGTTTCACTAGCCGTCTGAGCGCCTGTTTGTGTTTGCTCAATTTTCGTTTGAGACAGGGGGAAAGCGGTACGTTTCCGCGTAGCACGTTATACGCGCACTCGCACAATGACTTGATGCGACTCTTGTCGCACGCTTTTAACAGGGCCTTGCGTTCTTTGGGCGTAGCGTGTATTAGGGCCCTCAGCAGCGCCGCGTCCTTCTTCACGTGGTGTGACATGATGACTGACGCTGGCACGCGCTCGGCCTATTTATCACTTCTTCTTGGGCAGGTACACGTAGTTCACCGGGTCGTCTGGGAAAATGGCCGAACGTACGCGCATCTCTTCGGGCGTGGACTGTTTCAAGTCTATGAGCAGGTAGGCGTGCGGATCACGCGTGGCGTCCGCGTAAGCCTCCTCCAGGAATTTGGGGTTCTCCGGGCATACTTGACGGGCCAGGTGTTTGATCTGAGCGCGGTCCCTGGGATTCTTGATGCACACTATGTAGTGGGCGTTCAGCGATATGTCGCGCTGGCCCCTGCCCTGGTGAAACAGGTTTTGCGTGATGAAGAACACGCTCATGTTGCGGTGGTGCGAGCCCTTGGTGAACAGGTCCGCCACGCCGGAGCCGGCCTCACGCATCATGTCATCGACGATAACCAGGGCGGGCTCGCTACCGTCGTAGTCGTCCAGGTCTGGCAGGCCGGCTACGTAGGGGGGGGGACTTGCATCCTCATCACGCCTTTGCTAGTTTTGAACCATCGTGAGGGGTCTGGAAAACAGCCAAGATCCCATGAGGAAAACGCGTTTAAAAATTAATAGCGGGCCTGTTTAACGGTGGATTCTCAATTTTCTTTAAGGGATGGTTTACTTGGGCTGACGCCTGACATGTGGTGAAATGTCATCAAAATCGGTCGGTAAACAGCTGAGATCCCATAAGGAAAACGCGTTTAAAAATTAATAGCGGGCCCGTTAAACGGTTGATTTTCAATTTTCTTTAAGGGATGGTTTACTTAAGCCGTCGCCCGACATGTGGTGAAGTTTCGTCAAAATCGGCCGGTAAACAGCTGAGATCCCATAAGGAAAACGCGTTTAAAAATTAATAGCGGCCTTGTTTAATGGCGGATCTATGGGGTTCTTACGTCATTCGCTTCCTCTGGGATAGGCCTACACTCTGGAAAAAGTCCCGTGGGAATCGGTGGGTAAATAGGCTAGTTATTAATTTTCGAAAGTTTTTTCCTCATCACGAAAAGTGCTGCAGACGACTGGGGTGGGGGGGGTCAGTTGAATCCTCACGCCAGGCTATGTCGCGGGGCAGGTATATCCTCAGTCCAGGTAATGTCGGGGGGGGGGGCTTGCTCACATCCTCACGCCAGGTGCCAGGTTTAAGTTAGGTTAATGGGTCACGTGACGGGGGGGGGTTCCTCGCATCCTCACGCCAGGTGCCAGGTTTAAGTTAGGTTAATGGGTCACGTGACGGGGGGGGGCTTCCTCGCATCCTCACGCCAGGTGCCAGGTTTAAGTTAGGTTAATGGGTCACGTGACGGGGGGGGGTGCCCTGGGGGGTGCCCTCGGGGGTGACCTTGGGGTCAAGGTCAAGGTCATCCGGGGGGGGGGGGTGATTCCTCGCATCCTCACTTCTGTGCTGGGGTTGAATCGGCTATTGCCCCCTACTAATATGTGCTATATTTGGATTGTTTTCATGTTAGTACGATGATTTTTGTGGTAAAGCAATTACTCGAGATATTTCTTTTTAAATTTATAAGTTGTTGGTTTAACTAGTCATAATGTTTTTATTGTATACTAGCTGTGTACCCGTCCTTCGTACGGGTTGTATATAAATGGTAGGTTAACTAAAAAAATTAACAACCCACATCATTTTACAATATTAAAATTACATTTTACACTTTTAAAGTAGAATTAAAGTTAACGAAATATACTATGGCAGATAGTTCGGGTACTGTAGTCGAGGAACCCTGTCGGGTAGTGAACGGTGTGGTTTATGCGACTCCAAATCGGTACACGTAACACTTTGGATTTGCTTTTAGAAATAAAAGAACTCAAGTACAAACCCTGTTTAATTTAACACTTTAAATACTTTGATAATTTAATCTTTACATTCCAATAAATTAATAGTAATGTAACGAAACATTAAGCTTTAAAAACATTGACAAACCACTTTTAAAATCACCATTTTTTCCAGGTCATGTTTTCATAATAATTGTAAATAAACAATTTAAACTTGGAAAGTAGTGGAGAAACCACAAAGAGAAGCCACTTCCGGCGCTTTTTCCCCATGTTATTCTTATGGGGATCAGTTTTTGGACCGACACCCGATCCCGCCTTACACAAGTTTCCTTGTTGGCCTATATTAATACCCAACCCTTGCCTATATTAAATATATTGTCCCCATCCCCATCCCTCCTCTATATTTTTTAAAATTAATTTTCAAATTCAGGCTAAAAAACTATCTTTAGTGTTTATGGTCCGATTTGTTTAAAACTTGGATATGTTATTGTCGTAGGCAAGTGTTTTAATAAATTACACTTACATTTCCCAAATTCACTATTACGGTCAAATTAAAAATTATTTTTGAAAAATACTGCCAATTGCCAACTTCTTTACTTACTGTCCGATTTGTCTGCAATTTGGATATGATATTGTCCTAGGCAAGTGTTTTAATAAATTCTACATATCCCAAATTCACAGTCAAACTGCCAATTTTGACCCTATTTTAAAATTCATTTTAATACATCCTTTGCAGAAATCCACGAGTTCTGGCTACTTGGGAACCCGAGCCATTTGACATATAATAAATCACCCCTCCTCCTAATTACCTTCTCTACCAAATACATGTCTTTATATTTAGTCTTTAACAATTCTTCTGTATAAAATCCTCCTTTGATTATATTGCCATTTTCATCTTTCAAAATATAAGTCACAGACTTTGTTTTCTTAACTTCTGCTATTGTAAAAAGCTCCCCCGTCCAGTTGGGGGTATATCCTTTACTAAATACATGTTTATATTTAGATATCCTTACACTATCCCCCACCTTATATCTTGGCTTTTTAACTTGTACTTTAGATGCTAACCTTTCATGTACATCTTTAGAGTTCTTAGCACTTACTTGGTTAGGCTTCATCCCTATGGATCTATGTACTTTATTATTATATATCCTTATTAACTTTGGAAGTAAATCCAACCACTTGTAACTCCCTTGTGCACTAAACTCTCTATACAACCAATTCTTTAAAGTTCTCTGGAACCTTTCCACAATAGCCGCCTTAGTTGTAGAGTAAGTGTGGTAGTGATTAATATTTAGAATTTTCATTAGTTTGGTAAAATGTTCATTAAAAAATTCTTTTCCGTTATCAGATTGAATATTTTTAACTCCCTTTGGGAGAATAGTTTTTATAGCTTCTGTGACTACTAATCCAGTTTTATTCTTTAGTGGAGCAGCATAAGCTTTTTTAGAAAATGTGTCTATTAAAGTTAAAATATATTTATTCCCAGAATTCTCTCTAGCATAATTCCGCATATCTATTAAATCTATTTGAACAGTTTCGTTTATACCCAACACCTTAAAAGACCTTCTAACAAAGTTCTTTCTCGCGGGCTTATGCAATTCGTAAGCAATTTTTTCCATTTTTTATTCTTTATTTTTAATGTTAACGTATCTGCCAGTCTCTGTCGTTTCAAAAACACCTCCATTGCTACCAATTAACATACCATCACTCATTCTTTGATATACATAGTTTTTTGGCAAATATGCCTCTCCATCTAAAGTCTTAAATCCGCTTAAAGATGTAGGGTCTGCAACCAACAATTTACGATTGTACATCATCAAATCGATTTGATTATTGTCTTGCATAAATTTATTAGTTTTATTGTTAAACCTTAATGCATGTGATTTTAAACAAATATCAAATTTAATATTGTCTTGTCTAAAAGTTTTAATATTATCGTCATACCTCAAAACCTGTGACATTAAACAAACATCACTCCTATCTTTGCCTTCAGGTACATTCTTTATTAATTTGTCCTCTGCATCCCACATATCGCTATCTAATGTTAATACATTATAATATTTATCCCCCTGTTTTATTATGCTTTTCTCACCCTTTGTTAATATTTGCTTAACAACAGCCACATCATTTGGCAATGTTCCAGGTAAAATGTTTGTTAATTGCTTATTTTTACCATCAAATTTAAGACCGTCTAAAGTCACAGTCTGATGTTTTGTAACACAATCGTTCTCATCAACAGCGGGTTTAACACGAACTAGCCTTTTATTATTAAAATCCCAAAAGTTTAGATCCATTTTTGGTACTTGAGAGACGTTTACAACATCATCGCTTTCTTTACCAGCCAACAAATTACTTATTTTTCGCTTTTTGGCATTCCAAATATTTCCATTTTTTCCATTCTCCGATTCCAAAAATTCATAATTATTTTTGTCTTGTACAAAGACACCATCTTTTCTTATTAAAGTTTGCTCTAATGTGGGTACATCGGTTGAGCTTTCACCTCGTTTAACATTAGTAATTTTACGTTTATTAGCGTTCCAATTATTACTCTTGGATTCTAAAAACTTATATTTAGTATTACCTTGTACAAAAGCATCACCTTTCCTAGTTAACGTCTGCCCCAAAGTCGATACATCATCAGTAAACTCCCCACCCCTAACATTACTAATTTTATAATTTAAAGCATTCCAACCATCATCTTTTAGATTTAAAGTAGTTTCTTTAAAACTTCTAGCTTCTGGTTTACTATATGGGTTATATACGCGATAAAATTTATCTATCATCTTTTTATTTAATAAACAATTCCGCTTTCCCTCAATTCTTCTATGATAGAATCTATCTCATTATCCACTCCAGAATTTCCCGCCAATCGGCTTAACCAAAGCAGTCTTAACCTATCTACAAGCTCATTAGGATCATCCCAATAAACATAGTCTATTTTATTACCAGTTACCTGCCTTAAACCTTCACCAACAGTCTTAAACAGGGGTTTAATTATATTAAGATATTTAGTGTGTTTATTACTTGACATCGCCGCACCTGTTTTATAACCCTTTAAATGTGCATTTGTAGCTTCCAAAATCTCTTTATAATTTTGCAAATCAGCCTGACTATAGTTTACGGGTTCTTTTAAAGTTAACAATTCCCACAATCCCTTTGTCCCTTTATAATTTTTTTCTCCAACTGTAACATCATCATTGGCAATTTGAACTTCCTGATTCCCAACAAAAAATTTATTTCCTTCTCGCCTAATACCATATGTAGTGTCTGTCATACTACTTCTACTAAGGTAATTTCCTAAATAGTCTGATGCTAAAAGACCAAAATCTAATTTGTGCGGTGTTATTTGTGTTATTCTTGGTATTCTAGACGGGGTCTTTTCTAAAATCATTGGGAGAACTGGCCTCTCTGTTTTTGTGGCTAAATTTTTTAATTCTTGCAAAGGCTCTATTAACGGTTGGAATGTTTGGAACCTCTCTTCAGCCTCTAGAAATTTACCACGTTTTAACGCCCTATATTTTTCTCTTATTTGTTTTGCAGACTCTACCAATTCTTGTTGAATATTTGTTTTCATTTTATTTACATTTTATTTATCTCATTTGTCAAAGGATTATACTCAAACACCTTATCGTGTATTATTAGGCAATATGCAGATGTGTTTGAAGGGACATTTTCTGCAGTTTCAATTTCTAATTTAATATCTACAACCCCCTCTTTGACTGATTCATTCTGCCTAGAACAATCTATTACAATTAGAGGATATTTCTTTATAAAGTCAGCTCTGTTAAACATAGGATCGGGGACGGCGTTGTAGTAACTCTCCCTAAACCTCACAAACATCTCATAAGCTTTAGAGGCATCTCCATTTTCAAAGTCGAGATTTAAATCACTATAAGGATAATATTCAGAGTTTAAAAACACTTTGATATTTTTCAATTTACAGTGATCAAATTCATCAGTTCTTTTTCGTGCACTGTTGTCCCTACCTGTTTGGAAACCAAATATAATATACCTGGGCTTCTCCAAACTCGAAGACGTCTTAACTGACCATGTATGTCTCTTGGTTTCGGGGTATGATGGGAGTTCGTGTAGCTCCAAACTTCTAAATGCAATTTGCAAATTTTTATTTTGCAATAACATCTTTTGTAATTGAAGCTTCTCCCCATCAGATGGTACCACGTGCGGCATCACCCACTGAATCGATTTAAGTGTAATTTTAGGAATAGGATCGACACCAGATGTTGTTAATATACAATTTAAGTCGTTTTTGGATCTTTTCAACACCAATTCTTGTTTAACATTTACTAAAACCTTATTAAAATCCTCAAACACACCCATTAACAGCTCTAACGGGACACAAGTACTAAACTTGCCGCTTTTATGGAACTCCTTTAAATTTTCATCAGAATCAAATGCTACATTTGACAATTTAGTTGTTTTATTGTAAGAGCACAATATTTTCATAAGACTGGAAATTCCCGGATTTCTTACAATATCTATTTCTTTACCAGCAACTTCATATCTAATTTCGTCAAATAAGAATGCAAATGCATTATTTATAAAATGTCCTTTATCATGATTCTCTATTTCTCCTTTAATATACAGATAACTCCTACATGGGAGTGTTAGTAAATCTTGATTATTTATTTCATCGGAATTATTTATTGCTAAAGTGTTGTGTGGAACATAGGAGTGATTTGTAATTTTAACCAAGCTATCGTCGTATTGGAATTTTCCTGTAACGTCTAGAAAATCTTCCATTTTTATTAATAGAAAATTTTAACTTCAACCCAATTGATCGCAGAAACCTGGCATTTTGTACACTCAGTCCGTTCTTGTAAATTCTCATATCTTTTTTATATGACAAGTAATTGTAGTTTCTTCTTTATTAAAGTCAATTGGCTTGTCGTGTTGATCTGCAAATGTAATGCTAACAACATCTAAACTTCTCTTATTTACAGGGAAGTATATAATATTTCTGGGGACCTCAATAATTTTGTAGCCGGGAGGAGCTTCTGGGTAAAAACTGTGTATGGTGTGTGATTTGTCACCATTTAAATAAGACCCATTCGCAATATTACATTTTACTCTAATCACATTTACATTATTTATGTTGATTTTATTTACGGATTTAAACGCAATATCTGGAGTAGAAAATCCTTTAAATCCCAATAATTCAGACCCTAAACACGGTTTTGTAAAATCAAACACATGGCTAGAATGTAATGTGGCTTTCATAGTTTTATTATCGGCTATAAGTACAAAATCTGGGAGTTGCTTTTGAATTTCCTTCGCAAGCTCAAACACTTCGTATGTACCTTCAGCAATTTCAATTACATTTGGAGCTTTGTGATCGTAATAATACACATCCTCACCCTCGTCTATAGTTAATTTTGTGTCTTTAAGTTTATTTAATTTTGGAACTAGGCCTTTGTAAAATATAAGTTTGACTTTTGTATTAATTAATGCTACTTTATTTTGTATAATAACTTCAACTTTACCATCTAATGCCCGGTTTAATTCGTCAATTGTGACCTCCCCTTTTGGGGTTGTAATTTTGTGCATTTTGTAATATGTCAAAGTATTTAGAGGTTTTTTAACATTAAATATAGAATTATAACTTTGAAAATCTACCAGTCCAATTACATAATCACCATTTAATTCTATAGGAGGAAAGAACACCGACTTCAACTCTGGCTCAGTGCCCGTGAATGTTATAGTAAATGAATCCATTTTTATAAACTAAAATTTTTCAGAAATGATAAACATAAAATTCCACAAATGGAACTGTTTAAATCTTGTATTTGATCAGTTGTATAGTAGATTTTAGATGGTACAAAATATTCAATTACCTCTTTTGGAGGCTGTATTCCGAAAGGGTCAAAATATATTACAATATCTTTATTTTTACGATACGCTGTCCAATGTGTGCCCCTGCCACTGTCTAAATTAATAATTCCACATTCTCTTACTTTTGGTCTCAGTTTTCTTAGCTCGTTTTTTAGGTACACTCCTCGAAAGTGAGGCACGTCTCTTGCTGCCTCTAACAGCTGAAAGTTGTCCATCTTTTTTATTAAATTTTAATCCCATTCCCATTTTTGCCTTAGCCTTCATCAAATTTGTCACTGCATAAGCTGCTGCTTTTTCGGCCAGACTGGCGTCCTTTGCCGAAACCCTAGTCCAAGCCTGGTCCGCTAATCTCATATCTGCCTTGTTCCGGGCGGCTGTATCAGGATTATTCATGTAGAATATGTCGTGCTCTTTACAATAAGAGTCTAGCTTATTTTTTGGAGGTACATTTCTGGCTAAATTTTCACGTATATTAGTTCCAGGACCACAATACATATACGACGGCAGGTGGAGAGGGAAAGGAAGGTTGTTTATAAGGGTATTTAACAAGCCACGGCCTCTATATGGCTTTAAGAATAATCCCTTACCCTTCTTACACTTTCTCTTTGCCATTTTTATTATATAACAAATTATTAAACAAAAGAACAAACTTAACACATAAAGAAAATACACCATTTTTATTATATGTCATTTATTCAACAAATTTAACACATAAAGAAAATACACCATTTTTATTATATAAAAAATGTCATTTATTCAACAAAAGAACAAATTTAAAATAGCACATAAAGAAAATACACCAAAGAAGTTGGGTCTATTTCCTAATAATATTCGCTGTCTTATAATAGGGCCCAGTGGTTCGGGGAAGACTGTTGTAATTTATAACTTAATTGTAAAAAAACAAGGATTAAAGTTTACAAATTTATATATAATATCCAAATCTTTAGAACAAGAAAAATATAAAAAAATAATTGAAATATTCCGTCTGTGTGATGAAGTTAAATTACACACATATTCAAACTGTGAAATCACACCAAATGATGTAGAATCACACTCAATAGTTGTATTTGACGACATAAATAGTCCAAATATCACACAATTTTTCTCAATGGGCAGACACAAAAATATTAACAGTTTTTACTTGTGTCAATCTTACAGTAAAGTAAACAAACATTTACGTGACAATGTTAATTTTCTAATATTATTTAAACAAGACGATTTAAATTTAAAACATGTGTATAACAATCATGTGGGAAATGATTTTTCATTTAACCAATTTAGAAATCTCTGCCATCAATGCTGGGATAGGTCTAAATATGGCTTTTTTGTAATAGACAAGGAAAGGCCAAAGAATAATGGCAAATACAGATTTATGTTTGACCAATTTTATAGTGACCAAGGGCAAGGGTGTTGATGCCATCCACAATAAACCTCTTGTCGTCATCAAAAGAGAGTACCTTTTTGTTCATCGTTAATGTTTGCAGATGGTGGTTTGTGGATTTAATTCTTGTAACATTCTCATAGTAATCTTCCCCGGTTGCAAGACAGTGTAAGTAATGTTGGTGTCTTAAGAGATGTTTAACTGTAGCGTTGTCAGCTCCTTTTGCCTTCTTAACCTCTAGCTCACTTTGATTTTCTTTTTCGTATAACCATTGTAAAGGAATGAAAGAGTATAATTTTGGCCTTAAACCACAATATTCATACATAATTTGACCATTTAATTCGTCTTTAAACTTGCCCGTAACTTTTTTGTTTTTATCAGAGTATAAGAAATGATCTTTACTATATGCAGAGGTGTCGAAACGGTCCAAGTCACATTGTATTTCCTTGTAAAGGTCCTCTGTTACTATAGAATAAAGAAGGCTGTCTGTGTCTGTCATTAAGAACCTTTTATTCTTAAATTTTGACATATAATTATAGTGGAAATCATACATTATTACTTTGCTGATATCCAAAATGGTCATTCCTAAATATATTGGTTTATCAAACTTTACAATTAATTTATTTAAATGCACAGCATGCAAGTTGTTATCGAACTTTTTGCTGCAGTCAAATCTTGGCTTTGTAACATACTTTGTTAACTTAGACTCGTCTACAAGATGTATATCACGAAACTTGCGTTGGTTTATAATTGTTCGACCAAAGAGACTGTTATTTAACAGTTTGTAAAAGTCTTTTTCAAAATCATATTCAGCTTTTTGTCGCTTTTCAATATTAAAATTAATATAGGGGGCGAGCCATTTTGATTGTCTGAATTTTAAGATTCTGTGGTATTTTGTAACTACCAAACCCAGTTCTTCGTATTTTTTTAGTGCTTTATAATGTAAAATATATTTAGTTTTGTCATTTAAATTTGGTATTAATTTTCCATTCATTTTTTCTGGTGCGAGCGGGTAGTCATTATGCAAATCGTGTAAACTTTTATCGTATTTTAAATCAACTTCCAAAATAAATCCAAAGTTTTCATTTTGATTGTATTTATAATCTTTCTCATTTGTCCATCTAAAGCCATCAACGGGCAACGACTCGCACATTGCTGTAGAGTATAGCGAGTTGCAGTCTAAGTATACAAGATAGGTGCTTTCTTGATTTGGGTCATAATGTTCGCCCATGTACTTATTATTGGCTTTAGCGTGGCGCGTGGAAATCATGCTTACGCCGCCTCTAATGGCATGTTCTATAAACAAATGCATGTCAACGTCTTGAAATAATTCTAATTTTATGCCGGTCATTCTAAGACACGCCTCCCATGTTAGTCCAGGCAGTGAGTACATGTGGACAGGGTCGAGTTTATAATCCTTTAAACACAAGTCCCTAAATGTCTCAAACACATCAGCCAATAACAACACATCTGTTTTAAGGTATAAATCGTGATATTCTTTTAAATTCTTTATATTAAAATGATTCCATACGTTTTTAGCATGTTCATATTGTGCAGGAGATATACATTCTTTAGTTAGACTGCTGTAAAATGCCTCTATGGGTGGGAGGGGCTCTAAAAACTTTTCTGGTCCTGTCATGTATTCGTACGGAAATTCGCCCTTATGTTGTAGTAGTGGAATGTCTATAAATCTAAACGTATTTAAATTGGAAGCTAATTTGCTTAAGGGAAGAGACAAAAAGTTGTATGAATCCAAAAATACCAAATCATCAACAGAGAACGAAATATATTTTTCCATGTCTTTGGCTATGCAATTCAATTTGCGATTGAATTTTCCCAAGTGTTGCATTATTAAATGACCGTCATAGTTTTTAAGATTGTGGAAGAATACTGGAATTTTCTTGGTTACTTTATAGTTTAAATTGCAAGAGTTGTGGGAGGGTCCTCGGAACTCGCCTGTTAGGTGGCAGTGGTCGCGCACTTTATCACACAGTAACAGTTGTTGGCATATGTGGCAGTGTGTAGATTTTTGGAATAACATCTCTTGCTCTGGAGTCATTACAAGGGGAACATATACTCCCATCTGACTTTTAATAAAGTCATAAGTTTTAAATAACTTTTCGAAAAACACATCCATCACATTTTCACCGCTGTACAACTCTTCGTAAATAATGTTAGAATCTCTCACCACAACATAAGCAAATCCAGAAGGCGTGTGTTTGCCACAGTTTATAAAACATTCGAAATCTGCATAAATCACAAAGGGAGCTTTAAGTTGATATTTGTAATTCGTAAATTGTAGTGTATCTTTTTTAGACATTTGTACTCTTTGGGCATCAAAGGTTTCACAATATGTTGTGTGACGTTCCAATATATCTTTGGTGCAAAAATGTTGCAAACAGAACTTGCAAAAATATTTCTTATGGTCATCTTTTGTAGACCGTAGCATTAACTTATCAAAATCACGAATTAAACAGTAATGTGATTTCCGACCTTGTTGTAAAAGCAGCAGGTTGACGTGCGTATTACTGTTTAGTTTAGTTATTCTCAGTGGATATATTAATTGTCCTTCAATTCCATATATGTTAACACTTATGTTATTTTGTTTTTCAAATTTATCAATGTCGGATATTTTTACGGGATATTTTATATTTGACATATTTAACTGGCCTTCATAGGGTTCGTAGTAAAATACTCGATTTGCATGTTCATTTATACAATTCCTTGGATTCAAGCTTGCTAAAACACTCCACACGAAACATTTATTATCACTGTTTTTAATATTTAAAACAGCGTGTTTTGATTTTATATTTTTTGGTGTAGGAATGTATGATTTGGGAGTTAGGGGCTTATATTTGTAAACATGTAGCTGCCAGTATTTAGTGTGGTCATATATCCATCCACTGCCTTGGGCTTGATACTTGTGCATGGAGGTATCAATTTTAAAAAGTGCTTCTTTAATTTGAGTCTTTAATTGTGCTTTCTCAATTGATAAAGTAGTTAAACTTCGAAAATCAGCAATACATTCTTTGTCAGTGATTAAATCACCATTATTGTCCACCGAGTGTTTGATGAACTTTACCCTCCTAATAAGAATCCATTTGATAGGTAGGGGACAAGATTGAAGAGTGTCTAATACTTCCACAGATTCACCGTTAAAAATATACAACTTGTAAGGTCGTTTGTCACATCGTAGGTGGTGGCGTTTCTTTTGACAGTTAATAGCCTTCTTACACACATTACAAGTATTGTGGTTCTCTAGCATGTGCATTTTAAAATGATTGTTATTATCAAATATTTGATGGCATTTTTTACAAATTTTAGGAATAACTTTGTGAATGTTACGATAGTGTCTGATTAAATTGCTTCTGTTGGAGCAGGGCACGGAGCATATTGCACAGGACAACATGTTGGATGTAAATAAATTTTGAGATGACATTACTCTGCTTTTTATAAACAAGAAATTACAATTTTTAAATTTTTTAAATTTTTAAATTTTTTTAAATTATTTAACAGCGGTTTTTAAATTATATTTTACAAGTTTACGAGAGTTCAAAAATTGCCATAGTGATGGATTAACTATTGTCCCTCCGTTAAAGACAGATTACAACTACCGTCGCTAACACTCACAGCTAACATAGAGTCCTGGGTGTGAGAGGTGGAGAGGTGGGCCGAGAGACGTGGAGAGGTGAGAGCCAGAGTGCGGCGTGGTGACGTCATCTGGTGCCGGTGGTCGCCTCAATGTCGCTGGTGGCGTGTGTGGTGGCGTCATCTAGTGCTGGTGCCTTGTGTCGCTGGTGGCGCGTCCGGTGTCTTCATCCGGTGCTGGTGGTGGAGGTCACTGTTGTTGTGTGTTGTTGGTGGCACCTTATATACACATCAGATTTTCAATTTAACCAGGAAATTACCTCACATTGGCTGGACTTTCTATGGTAAGTGGAAATTCTGGTCAATGTGACGCGTGCTTGCACATGACCGACTTTAGTGTGTTAGTATGTCAGTGTGTGAGCGGTGGATTGTTGCGTGTGCAGGCAGCGGATCGTTGCGCGTGCAAGCGGCGGATGTTTTAATCAGTTGGCAGTTCGACCGTAGTTGGGATATGTAGAATTTATTAAAACACTTGCCTAGGACAATATCATATCCAAATTGCAGACAAATCGGACAGTAAATAAAGAAGTTGGCAATTGGCAGTATTTTTCAAAAATATTTTTTAATTTGACCGTAATAGTGAATTTGGGATATGTAAGTGGAATTTATTAAAACACTTGCCTACGACAATAACACATCCAAGTTTTAAACAAATCGGACCATAAACACTAAAGATAGTTTTTTAGCCTGAATTTGAAAATTAATTTTAAAAAATATAGAGGAGGGATGGGGATGGGGACAACATATTTAATATAGGCGAGGGTTGGGTATTAATATAGGCCAACAAGGAAACTTGTGGCTTATTAGTATAGGCGGGATCGGGTGTCGGTCCAAAAACTGATCCCCATAAGAATAACATGGGGAAAAAGCGCCGGAAGTGGCTTCTCTTTGTGGTTTCTCCACTACTTTGGAAAAATCATATGTTTTAAAAACTACTTGATTTTATTTAAATAAATGTAAATCAATATATATGAAACTGTTCTAACAGTGGTCATGGTTAAATGAACGGTGTTAAATATTGTATATGTTCGTTCCTCCCTTTGGAGTAGACCTACATTTGCGTTGATCTCCGTAGCTTGTTCATTGGTGGACGTGAGGATGGCTCTATCACAGAGCCAGGCACTTTCCAGATTAAACTGTTTATGAACCTCGGTGTAACAAACTGTCAATCAGTAAATCCTGTGATTCATCGATTGTGCCGATTGAAGGATAGATGTTTCTGAGACCTGAGACTTAATTTGTTTTTCAATGTCCCAATCGCAACTTTTAAAAGAGCATAAGAAAACTACTCAACCCCTTAATCTTCTCCAAAATACATTTTCATATTTACTGTTAAGTTCAGACGCTCAGTGGTCGGCTACATAAAATATATTTTTAGAGAGGCGTAGACTCGTCCACTCATGTCTCACTTACGACAAAGGGTCTGTGTGAAATCTCCAGAGAACAACACCGTGACTCCCCATGATGTTATTTCTTATTCCCTTTAAGGCGTCAAATTTGAACTCTCCTGGTTGAGAAGTTGGTGTGTTATGACTAACACGCTTATATTAAAGGCCAGTGGGCCAGAGTCCTTGAGTATATTTGTATCTGGAGTGGGTAAATGTCTGCACTGAGCTATCAGCTACATTCCTACCGAATTTCAGATCCATCAGTCCAAGAGTATGTGCAAGATTGTTAAAATATTGTATTTTGAAATTCCGGGGGGTGAAGCCCTTAAACAGAAGCCCTTAAACATTTTCGTAACAGGAATAGGCTTGCGTTTTGTTCTGATGAATTAGTTATGTTCCTACCAAAATTTAACATACAAAGGTCCAGTAAATACTAATACTCATAAAACTGCCATAAAAGTAGATTAGCGAAGAGACCTATAGGACTTTTTTAAACGTATTCTTATTGTGAATCTGCAGCATAAGGGGAACCACCATCCAAAATTTTATCTTCAATAGACATTGTCGTTTCTTAGATAAAGTGATCACTATGTCAGTGAGTGCATGAGTCTGACAAATATAGATTTAGATCATATATCCACTCTGTATACTTATGTTATTTATTACCAATCTTCACTCAACGTTTTAAAAAATAACTAAAACACCTGTTTATAGAATAAATATGTCATCATATGGTTCAATATAAATAAATGCTTTGTCCATAAGAATAGCATAGGATCTTTAAAACCCTATGGGGCAGTGTCCTAAGGTAATTTAAACAATCCAATTAGCCTAAAACCTTCCAACGCACATATAGAACATAGGAAAAAGTTGCATAAAAATCGGTGACCCGTTTTCTTGTGAAAAGCGAACAAAACATGACCAAATCCGCACAAAATCACGTTTTTGAGCGGCCGCCATTATTTTGTGAAAAGGCATATGCCAGTTTAAAGTGCCTTAAAACCTTCTCGCATATATAGAACAAAGGAACAAAGTTTCATTAATGTCAGTGCACCCATTTTCCCGTGAAAACGGAACAAAAACCCGTCCTTGAGCGTTACCGACAGACAGACAGACATAAATTGAGATAAGACTTGTTTTGGTTTCCCTAGGGTATAAATGTGAAAATATGCAAAAATTTCATAATTCCAAGCAATTGTACAGACAAAACACTGATTTTATTTTTATAGATTAATTATACGATGTATTGAAATAAATATATATACTTGACGTACCCGTTCTTCACACAGGGTTTTCTCTACCCGATCTTTAGTCAATGCAATTTGCATTTTAGTTAGCTTGAAACAGCTGTTGTTCTTGCTTCTGCTCTTTAAGCTGTCAAATGTAAGTGCCCTCAGTAGGGTGTATTGGAGACTCCGAGGCCAGGAGGGACAGGAGGGACGCCCCCCCCCGAGCCTCCCCCCCGAGGTCTCGTCAGTGACACTTTGCGAATTTATTTTTGCGAACTTTTTTGCCAACTTTTTTTGCCAATTTTTTTTTTGCGAATTTTTTTTGCGAATTTTTTTTGCAATTTTTTTTGCGAATTTTTTTTTTTGCGAATTTTTTTTGCGAATTTTTTTTGCGAATTTTTGTTGTTGCGAATACTAACCTAACCTAACCTAACCTAACCTAACCTAACCTAACCTAACCTAACCTAACATAACCTAACCTAACCTAACCTAACCTAACCTAACCTAACCTAACCTAACCTAACCCATCCTAACCTAACCTAACCTCGGATCAGATTTCTGATTGCAGATTCTTGTTCGTCTAGTCGAGCCGAGTCATTTGAGTACCCACATCGTACACTTTGGATGATGTTTACAAAAAAGGGGCCCGCACCACACTTTTGACCTTTTTTTTGCATTTTTGGAATCTCCTCGTCAAGCCGAGTATTCTCAGTACCCACATGACATACTTTGGATAATTAATACAAGAGTTGATCAGGGTAACGCTACAACCAACAGAGCTAGCCCATCAGCGCTTGCGGTCAATTGAACTACCAGTGAATGCAAATTTTGAGGAGAATATAATTGCAATGCTTTGAACATATACTGCAAAGGGGGGTGTATCGATACACCCCCCTTCAAGTACTCTGCACCGAGGCAGACGTTCACACAAATAAGCGTCGTGTCCAGTCTCCTGTCTGGGAATGCGGATGTTGTAATTTGATACCTCGACTGGAGGGTGCAGGTGTTCACACAAAAAACCGACAAGTTGAGACCTGTCTGGGAATGCGGATGCTGTAATTTGATACCTCGACGGGAAGACGGCTGACCCTTCTAGGAACCCATAATAGACCGCTCATAACGAGTTCCATTAGAGCAGGGTGGTCTTTACCCAAGACAGCGGTTGAGAGTTTTTGCCCCGACCTTCTCCGAAATCCATTAGTGGGGAGAGTCACCCACATCACCAGCCCTCCTTCAGTTCAGTTCGAGAGTTCAGTGCGTGAAGACGTGTTAGTCCGATCCTGTTCCGTTCTACGCGATTTGTGTTAGTTGTTGATTGTCATCATTTGCGATTTGCGTAAAGCACCTTTGAACTATTTAAAACGTACGTGTTGTGCTGTATTGTTTGTGATTATCAAAACTTATAATCCATATTAAAGATGAACGCCACACACGTTTGTACCATTTGTGGTTGTATTTTCGTGCGTAGAAACAATTTTGTGCAACACCACATCAGATTCCACGGCTTGAGACCACAACTACTACCACCAACACCAACGCAGCAAGGTACGTTTTTTTGCGTTGCATTATTGTTTTAATCAGACCTAAATGTTAGTAATATAGGAATACGCTATGCAATATAACCGCAGAGTGATACAATTATAATTATTTAACTAGGTACCTGAAGAAGAATGAGACCGTGACAACTGGTGTACTATTGATTTAATTACTAGGGGGGAGATTTTCGCTCCCCCTAAAACATAATGCTTCTTTAGGGCTGGAGCAGCTCAATATTGCAGCTACATCCTTAGCTGTGAACCCAGGTTCATCAATGTAGACACACAGTACAGAAGATTACATTCCCTGTTTCAAAATTGATATTTTGATTTAACAAACTTAACTTTGAAATGTGATTCTCGAGAGAGGGGAATTTGTATCTTTAGTTATCCTAATTTGTTTTTATTTTTATTTTCAGATGAAGGTCCGGGTCCTGGCCACCACACCTGCCATGAATGCGGTCGCCGTTTCCGTCGTGAAATACACCTGCGTCGACATGTGGATTCGGTACACAGCAGAGTCCGCAGGTTCATATGCGGCACATGCGGCGCCGAATTCAAGAGGGAAGACAACCTGCGTCGACACACCATGCAATTTCACGGCGATGGTCAAGAACGAAGATTCCCTTGCGCATACTGCGGTCAGGAGTTCAACCAGCTGTTCAACAAGGACCATCATGAGCGGTTCTCTTGCCCGATCATGAAGGACCTGATCCTGAACCAAGTGGCTATTATACAGGACGAACCCCAGCCAGGTCCGAGCACGGAGCCACAACCTGGAACGAGCACACACCCACAACCCGATGATGTTGAGATGACTGGAGCAGGACAGTCAAGCCCCATATTCTCACTCATTCAACGGGGTTTCCGCAACCGCCTCCTAACCTACCGTCTGCAGCGACCGATGGAGAATCTCGTCACAATCGGAGAAGTGATGGCGTTGTTGATTGTGAGCCTTGCGGAGTTGCTTGAGATCACCTTGGCGAAACACCGCAGCATTAAGGTCAACTTGAAGCTGGAGTGTGAATTCCAAAATATTCACAACAACACCTGCCTGCGCAACTTCAAGACGAAGATGACTCCGCTGACGACGACCTCGGACCTGAACCATTACATTTCAACAGCTTTTGCGAAGCTTATCAGAGAGAAGGCTGAGTGTGATCATATCGGCTCCGGGTGGACATACCTTCGCGTTCGTGATTTGGAGGTCGGCATCAACGAATACACTCCTCTAGGTGAAGATGGTCGAGCTTGGCTCCCACTGCCTACGTCTCTGGAGAACACCCAAGCAGTCGTCAACGTATCGAACGCCGATGAGCGGTGTTTTATGTATGCAGTCCTGGGAAAGTTTGTTCAAGATCACCCTAAAAGACCGGCATCGTACACCGACGACATCATCGCCCGATACGATTGGACCGGCCTTCAATTCCCCGTTGCTCTGAAGAGTATCAAGACGTTTGAGCGGACAAACAACATCAGCATCAACGTCTATGGTATTGATCACACGTGCGTGGGTCAGAAACCTAACGGACAACCAAAGTATCAGGACACCGTCTTTCCCTTGAAGATTTGTAGGCAGGAGCGTGAAGACCATTGCGACCTTTTGTACGTGACAACGGACGGTGATAGTCACTACGCCTACATCAAAGACCTTGGCCGACTGATCCGTCCCCAACTCACAGCACATAAGGGCAGGATATTCATCTGTAAGCGGTGCTTCGCGCACTTTGACAACCGTCCGAACAAGCTCGGTCTGACGGGTGCACAGCGTCTGGAGGAGCACAGGCGATACTGCTCCGCTTCGGCCCCTATTCGCATGGATACGCCGAAAAAGACAGAAATCAAATTCAGCCATCCAGAGTTCACCCGACGCGAGCGTTTCACCATCTACGCGGACTTTGAGTGTGCTCTACTGACGACCGCGGAGATGGATGAACAAGTCGATGAACCGCACGGAGGAGTAGCCACCCACATCCACATCCCATACGCCTTTGCGTACCAGATCATCGACTCGTACGGACTTGAGGAGTTTGAGCCTCGAGTCTACTTCGGGGATGATGCGTCAAAGACATTTATGGAGATGTTGAAAACTGATGTTGAGCGATTGTTGAACTTCCTGTACGAAGCAAGAAATCTGCGCCCTGTCCTGACCCCAGCCGAAACGATGCAGTACAACTCGACAGCGAATTGCTACCTCTGCGGATCGGCATTTTCAAGCGAAGACCCAAAGGTTCGTGATCACAACCACGCGCCGCCCTACGAGTTCCGTGGCGCTGCGCATAGATCATGTAACCTACGCTACAGGGAGCAGCGAGTAGTCAACTGCTACTTCCACAACCTCTCCAACTACGACGCTCACTTCATAGTGCGGGAGTTGGCGGTCGACCCCGGTGATGTTGAGGTGTTGGCTCACACGGAAGAGCGTTACATCGCTTTCACGAAGCGGTTCCTGTTCGACCGAGCAGCGGCACCGGTTGGGATGCCAGGGCGTGGAAAAAGACAGCCAGGATTCAGAGTCAGGTTCCTCGACACCTACAGGTTCCTGGCTTTGAGCCTCGCCAGCCTCGCAGCCGCGCTTCCGCCAGCTCAACTCTTGGAGACGAGGAAGAGATTCCCCGAAGACCACCTCTTCGATCTAGTCCGTAGGAAAGGCGTGTTCCCGTACAACTTTGTAACGTCGAACGCCGTATTGGAAGATACTACGGAACTGCCTCTGCAGCGAGATTTCCACAACGTCCTTACCCTGGAGGACATAACGGATGCAGACTACGAGCATGCTCGCAACGTGTGGGAAACCTTCGGTTGTAGGAACCTCAAGGACTACGCCGAGAAGTACCTGCGCTGTGACATTGCGCTGTTGACTGACGTCTTTGAACGCTTCAGGGACACGTCGATGGCTGAATACGAACTAGACCCTGCGCACTACTACACCCTACCGTCATACGCCTGGGATGTTATGTTAAGGACCTGTCGAGTGGAGCTTGATACGATACAGGACTTTGATATGTACCTCTTCTTCGAGCAAGGCATCAGAGGAGGTATTTCCCAGGCGATCACCAGACACGCCAAGGCCAACCATGATGGATGTCGCCCTGAAGATCGACGACCTGAAGAGCCAACGAATCACCTGCTATACTTGGACGCCAACAACCTTTACGGTTGGGCCATGTCCCAGTGTCTTCCACAGGGAGACTTCCAATGGCTCAGCCGCGAGGAGATCGCGTCCCTGGACATTGCAGCGTTGGACCCCGAAGGACCCACCGGCTATGTCTTGGAAGTTGACCTTCGCTACCCCGCCCACCTGCACGACCTTCACAAGGATCTCCCCTACTGCTGCGAGACCAAACGTCCGCCAGGAGGGAAATTCAAGAAGCTCGTTACGACTCTGGATGACAAGAAGAACTACATCTGTCATTACAGAATCCTGCAACAGGCGCTGGAAAACGGAGTGGAGCTTGTGAACGTGCATCGCGTCATCTCGTTCCGTCAGTCTCGGTGGTTGGAAAGCTACATCTTAATGAACACCGAACTGAGGAAGAAGGCCAAGACCAAGTTTGAGCAAGACTTTTTTAAGCTTATGAACAATGCGGTCTTTGGCAAGATGTTCAGGAATACGCCGGAGATGTTCAGGAAGTACGTGGCCAAGTCAAACTTCCTGGACCGAACCTACTTCAACGATGACGTCGCCATTGTCCACATGTCGAAAGTCAATATCGTCCTGGACAAACCGCTCTACGTCGGAATGTGTGTCCTCGATCTGAGCAAGTGGCTAATGTACGACTTCCTTCGAAAGATGAAGAACCGCTACGGCGATCGTCTGAAGGTTGACTACATGGACACTGACAGCTTCGTGTTCGACATCCAGACTGAAGATGTTTATAAGGACATGTTGGAGCATCTGGATGATTTCGACACCAGTGCGTACCCCCAAAACCATCCCTGCTACAGCCCCATAAACGCCAAAGTCATCGGAAAGTTTAAGGATGAAGCGAACGGACTTCCGCTGCTCGAGTACCTCGGTCTTCGCTCGAAACTATACTTCATGGATATAGTCGAGTTCGAGGAGAGGACTGAAGATGACGAGTTGCAGGTCATGACGGTGAAGCGCGCCAAGGGAGTCGCTAGAGGTGTTGTAAAACACAATCTAACCTCTGACGACTATCGGGAATGCCTCTTCAACGGCGTGTTGAAGAGAACCATCAACACCAGGTTCCAGTCCCGAAACCACCGTGTCTTCACAGTTCAAGTCGACAAGCTATCCTTGAGCTGTAACGACGACAAACGTTACATCCTTCCGGACGGTGTAAATACACTGCCTTGGGGGCATATTGACGTTCCACCTCAGCCCGAAGACATCCCGCAAGACGATGAAGAGGCGGAGGATGAGGAGCGTTGAGTGGTTGTGTCATATTACCAAAGACCCTGACTTGACTTGTATATTATTTTGAAAAATCTAGTCAGTAGTTTGTATCGAGTCTCGTAAAACTTAGAAATGTGCTCCTTTTTCTAGTCATTAGTTTGTGTCGAGTCTCATTTTTGCTAGCCAAACACAAATGTTCAGGAGCACATACTCGATGTAAAATATCTATAAGGTGTGTAAATAAATAGCCAAATTGTTCGTATATACATTCGTCTTATTTTTTCTCCCCTCACATAGTCTTAAGATACTAAAGTAAAAAAAAAATTATTCAGGAATATGTTAATTCATATAAATCAGGTTCAGATATGAATGTTACTTTACAATCATTGTATGATAGGTCTGTCCCAATTTTGGGCAGACCTATAATTGTACGTTAGGTCTACCCCAAAAGTGGGATAGACCTATGAGACCTCAGGTGGTTGACAACTGTTGTTCAATTGATTTAATTACCAGGGGGGAGATTTTCGCTCCCCCTAACACATAATGGCTTAGGGGGGAGATTTTCGCTCCCCCATACTACAGGAATTGTTGAAGACTAGAATGCACCTGCTAATGTCATTGTATGATTGATCTGCCCCACTGTGGGGTAAAGGAGGCGAGGATGGTAAATAATAAGAATGTTTTTTTTTATTCTGAGTACACAACTAGTTTATTGATAAAAAACAAATGCAAAATTTCAAAACTCAATTGGTATACATTTGTGCAAAGAGTCTTCTGATCAGTGCGTCGTTGTGGCCGACAGAAGAGTGTTCAAAGAGCTGCACAAAGTCCTTCATCTTCATGCCGTAGTGGGTGCGACAGTACAGGAATACAAGGCAGTATTGACCGCAGACCAGAGTGTTGTTACTTTGAAGGCGATGCTCGTTGTACAGGTAGCGACGAGCGTTGCGTCTCAGGAATCCTTGGTAGAATTGAAGATGTGGCGGTTGACCGTAGCTGTCAAAGAATTCAATTATTCCTCCTCCTTTGTTAAGGTAGAATGCGACCCAGTGAGTGCCGTCTTCATTGTGTGGATCAGTGTTCACAATCATAGCAGTAGATGGTGAAATATAATGGGGCAATTGATCCGCAGCATAGACACCAACATTCTGTACGGGCAGTTTAGCCATACACTTTTGTATCTCTAAGGTATTCATTCTACTGTGTCGACGCCACAGTCAGTAGTAGGAGTAGTAGTACTAGTAGCAAAACAAAAGCAGGAACTGGTATCACTCTCACCATCGTCGGCGTAATCATCAGCGTCAGCGATATTTGTACTTAGATGTAACCAACTGCGTAATGTGATGCAATTGGCTAAAGCGCATCGTGTGTGAGCTGTTCTGTGGTGGCGACATCGCACTGCGTTTGTTGATAGTAGACTGTTGATTGACGATAGTGATCCGCAGCCAATATCGTTGATATCCATGACATTAGTAGTACAGTGATCCGTGATGAAATTGTATCGTACAAACTCTTTTTTCTCAGCACCTTTGACGTAGACAATCGGTCGTTTGGCGATACATGCGCGTAACTTTTCCTCTAGCACATGATACCAGATATCACCTTGGTCCCATTCCAATCCATAACAGTGTTTTGTGAGCCAATAGCTTTCACGCAGTTTCTCTTGTGATAGGAAATCTCGACTGAATGGTGGTTTGGCGATATGATGCATTAGCAGTGTTCCACTGACCAATTCCAAGACGCACACTTCCTTCAGAATGTAGTCATTTGCGTTGTCCTTGAAACATTGAAAATCCACAATAATTGGAGATGCGGAATTTTTACGCGGTACTCTGCATAAACGATCCATCTTGTGCGAATGTTGGTTGTAGACTGAGGAGGAAGACGATGACGCCACCGCCGACGATCTAACCGCCAAAGTCCACAGACACGTTGCGTTAGGTAACGATGGGTTAAGTCATGCTCTGTTAAGTTAGGTTTGTTGCTGATTATACACACAAAAAAATCTGTACCTTAATGTCGGCGTGCGCATTATGATTATACCATTTTTAAATTGCGCGCGCCGACATTAAGGTACAGATTTTTTTTGTGTATAATCAGCAACAAACCTAACTTAACAGAGCATGACTTAACCTATCGTTACCTAACGCAACGTGTCTGTGGACTTTGGCGGTTAGATCGTCGGCGGTGGCGTCATCGTCCTCCTCCTCAGTCTACAACCAACATTCGCACAAGATGGATCGTTTATGCAGAGTACCGCGTAAAAATTCCGCATCTCCAATTATTGTGGATTTTCAATGTTTCAAGGACAACGCAAATGACTACATTCTGAAGGAAGTGTGCGTCTTGGAATTGGTCAGTGGAACACTGCTAATGCATCATATCGCCAAACCACCATTCAGTCGAGATTTCCTATCACAAGAGAAACTGCGTGAAAGCTATTGGCTCACAAAACACTGTCATGGATTGGAATGGGACCAAGGTGATATCTGGTATCATGTGCTAGAGGAAAAGTTACGCGCATGTATCGCCAAACGACCGATTGTCTACGTCAAAGGTGCTGAGAAAAAAGAGTTTGTACGATACAATTTCATCACGGATCACTGTACTACTAATGTCATGGATATCAACGATATTGGCTGCGGATCACTATCGTCAATCAACAGTCTACTATCAACAAACGCAGTGCGATGTCGCCACCACAGAACAGCTCACACACGATGCGCTCTAGCCAATTGCATCACATTACGCAGTTGGTTACATCTAAGTACAAATATCGCTGACGTTGATGATTACGCCGACGATGGTGAGAGTGATACCAGTTCCTGCTTTTGTTTTGCTACTAGTACTACTACTCCTACTACTGACTGTGGCGTCGACACAGTAGAATGAATACCTTAGAGATACAAAAGTGTATGGCTAAACTGCCCGTACAGAATGTTGGTGTCTATGCTGCGGATCAATTGCCCCATTATATTTCACCATCTACTGCTATGATTGTGAACACTGATCCACACAATGAAGACGGCACTCACTGGGTCGCATTCTACCTTAACAAAGGAGGAGGAATAATTGAATTCTTTGACAGCTACGGTCAACCGCCACATCTTCAATTCTACCAAGGATTCCTGAGACGCAACGCTCGTCGCTACCTGTACAACGAGCATCGCCTTCAAAGTAACAACACTCTGGTCTGCGGTCAATACTGCCTTGTATTCCTGTACTGTCGCACCCACTACGGCATGAAGATGAAGGACTTTGTGCAGCTCTTTGAACACTCTTCTGTCGGCCACAACGACGCACTGATCAGAAGACTCTTTGCACAAATGTATACCAATTGAGTTTTGAAATTTTGCATTTGTTTTTTATCAATAAACTAGTTGTGTACTCAGAATAAAAAAAAACATTCTTATTATTTACCATCCTCGCCTCCTTTACCCCACAGTGGGGCAGATCAATCATACAATGACATTAGCAGGTGCATTCTAGTCTTCAACAATTCCTGTAGTATGGGGGAGCGAAAATCTCCCCCCTAAGCCATTATGTGTTAGGGGGAGCGAAAATCTCCCCCCTGGTAATTAAATCAATTGAACAACAGTTGTCAACCACCTGAGGTCTCATAGGTCTATCCCACTTTTGGGGTAGACCTAACGTACAATTATAGGTCTGCCCAAAATTGGGACAGACCTATCATACAATGATTGTAAAGTAACATTCATATCTGAACCTGATTTATATGAATTAACATATTCCTGAATAATTTTTTTTTTACTTTAGTATCTTAAGACTATGTGAGGGGAGAAAAAATAAGACGAATGTATATACGAACAATTTGGCTATTTATTTACACACCTTATAGATATTTTACATCGAGTATGTGCTCCTGAACATTTGTGTTTGGCTAGCAAAAATGAGACTCGACACAAACTAATGACTAGAAAAAGGAGCACATTTCTAAGTTTTACGAGACTCGATACAAACTACTGACTAGATTTTTCAAAATAATATACAAGTCAAGTCAGGGTCTTTGGTAATATGACACAACCACTCAACGCTCCTCATCCTCCGCCTCTTCATCGTCTTGCGGGATGTCTTCGGGCTGAGGTGGAACGTCAATATGCCCCCAAGGCAGTGTATTTACACCGTCCGGAAGGATGTAACGTTTGTCGTCGTTACAGCTCAAGGATAGCTTGTCGACTTGAACTGTGAAGACACGGTGGTTTCGGGACTGGAACCTGGTGTTGATGGTTCTCTTCAACACGCCGTTGAAGAGGCATTCCCGATAGTCGTCAGAGGTTAGATTGTGTTTTACAACACCTCTAGCGACTCCCTTGGCGCGCTTCACCGTCATGACCTGCAACTCGTCATCTTCAGTCCTCTCCTCGAACTCGACTATATCCATGAAGTATAGTTTCGAGCGAAGACCGAGGTACTCGAGCAGCGGAAGTCCGTTCGCTTCATCCTTAAACTTTCCGATGACTTTGGCGTTTATGGGGCTGTAGCAGGGATGGTTTTGGGGGTACGCACTGGTGTCGAAATCATCCAGATGCTCCAACATGTCCTTATAAACATCTTCAGTCTGGATGTCGAACACGAAGCTGTCAGTGTCCATGTAGTCAACCTTCAGACGATCGCCGTAGCGGTTCTTCATCTTTCGAAGGAAGTCGTACATTAGCCACTTGCTCAGATCGAGGACACACATTCCGACGTAGAGCGGTTTGTCCAGGACGATATTGACTTTCGACATGTGGACAATGGCGACGTCATCGTTGAAGTAGGTTCGGTCCAGGAAGTTTGACTTGGTCACGTACTTCCTGAACATCTCCGGCGTACACACCAGTTTAGAGTTCATTCGCTTGCGAACATTCTCGATCGTCTTGCCAAAGACCGCATTGTTCATAAGCTTAAAAAAGTCTTGCTCAAACTTGGTCTTGGCCTTCTTCCTCAGTTCGGTGTTCATTAAGATGTAGCTTTCCAACCACCGAGACTGACGGAACGAGATGACGCGATGCACGTTCACAAGCTCCACTCCGTTTTCCAGCGCCTGTTGCAGGATTCTGTAATGACAGATGTAGTTCTTCTTGTCATCCAGAGTCGTAACGAGCTTCTTGAATTTCCCTCCTGGCGGACGTTTGGTCTCGCAGCAGTAGGGGAGATCCTTGTGAAGGTCGTGCAGGTGGGCGGGGTAGCGAAGGTCAACTTCCAAGACATAGCCGGTGGGTCCTTCGGGGTCCAACGCTGCAATGTCCAGGGACGCGATCTCCTCGCGGCTGAGCCATTGGAAGTCTCCCTGTGGAAGACACTGGGACATGGCCCAACCGTAAAGGTTGTTGGCGTCCAAGTATAGCAGGTGATTCGTTGGCTCTTCAGGTCGTCGATCTTCAGGGCGACATCCATCATGGTTGGCCTTGGCGTGTCTGGTGATCGCCTGGGAAATACCTCCTCTGATGCCTTGCTCGAAGAAGAGGTACATATCAAAGTCCTGTATCGTATCAAGCTCCACTCGACAGGTCCTTAACATAACATCCCAGGCGTATGACGGTAGGGTGTAGTAGTGCGCAGGGTCTAGTTCGTATTCAGCCATCGACGTGTCCCTGAAGCGTTCAAAGACGTCAGTCAACAGCGCAATGTCACAGCGCAGGTACTTCTCGGCGTAGTCCTTGAGGTTCCTACAACCGAAGGTTTCCCACACGTTGCGAGCATGCTCGTAGTCTGCATCCGTTATGTCCTCCAGGGTAAGGACGTTGTGGAAATCTCGCTGCAGAGGCAGTTCCGTAGTATCTTCCAATACGGCGTTCGACGTTACAAAGTTGTACGGGAACACGCCTTTCCTACGGACTAGATCGAAGAGGTGGTCTTCGGGGAATCTCTTCCTCGTCTCCAAGAGTTGAGCTGGCGGAAGCGCGGCTGCGAGGCTGGCGAGGCTCAAAGCCAGGAACCTGTAGGTGTCGAGGAACCTGACTCTGAATCCTGGCTGTCTTTTTCCACGCCCTGGCATCCCAACCGGTGCCGCTGCTCGGTCGAACAGGAACCGCTTCGTGAAAGCGATGTAACGCTCTTCCGTGTGAGCCAACACCTCAACATCACCAGGGTCGACCGCCAACTCCCGCACTATGAAGTGAGCGTCGTAGTTGGAGAGGTTGTGGAAGTAGCAGTTGACTACTCGCTGCTCCCTGTAGCGTAGGTTACATGATCTATGCGCAGCGCCACGGAACTCGTAGGGCGGCGCGTGGTTGTGACCTTTGGGTCTTCGCTTGAAAATGCCGATCCGCAGAGGTAGCAATTCGCTGTCGAGTTGTACTGCATCGTTTCGGCTGGGGTCAGGACAGGGCGCAGATTTCTTGCTTCGTACAGGAAGTTCCACAATCGCTCAACATCAGTTTTCAACATCTCCATAAATGTCTTTGACGCATCATCCCCGAAGTAGACTCGAGGCTCAAACTCCTCAAGTCCGTACGAGTCGATGATCTGGTACGCAAAGGCGTATGGGATGTGGATGTGGGTGGCTACTCCTCCGTGCGGTTCATCGACTTGTTCATCCATCTCCGCGGTCGGCAGTAGAGCACACTCAAAGTCCGCGTAGATGGTGAAACGCTCGCGTCGGGTGAACTCTGGATGGCTGAATTTGATTTCTGTCTTTTTCGGCGTATCCATGCGAATAGGGGCCGAAGCGGAGCAGTATCGCCTGTGCTCCTCCAGACGCTGTGCACCCGTCAGACCGAGCTTGTTCGGACGGTTGTCAAAGTGCGCGAAGCACCGCTTACAGATGAATATCCTGCCCTTATGTGCTGTGAGTTGGGGACGGATCAGTCGGCCAAGGTCTTTGATGTAGGCGTAGTGACTATCACCGTCCGTTGTCACGTACAAAAGGTCGCAATGGTCTTCACGCTCCTGCCTACAAATCTTCAAGGGACAGACGGTGTCCTGATACTTTGGTTGTCCGTTAGGTTTCTGACCCACGCACGTGTGATCAATACCATAGACGTTGATGCTGATGTTGTTTGTCCGCTCAAACGTCTTGATACTCTTCAGAGCAACGGGGAATTGAAGGCCGGTCCAATCGTATCGGGCGATGATGTCGTCGGTGTACGATGCCGGTCTTTTAGGGTGATCTTGAACAAACTTTCCCAGGACTGCATACATAAAACACCGCTCATCGGCGTTCGATACGTTGACGACTGCTTGGGTGTTCTCCAGAAACGTAGGCAGTGGGAGCCAAGCTCGACCATCTTCACCTAGAGGAGTGTATTCGTTGATTCCGACCTCCAAATCACGAACGCGAAGGTATGTCCACCCGGAGCCGATATGATCACACTCAACCTTCTCTCTGATAAGCTTCGCAAACGCTGTTGAAATGTAATGGTTCAGGTCCGAGGTCGTCGTCAGCGGAGTCATCTTCGTCTTGAAGTTGCGCAGGCAGGTGTTGTTGTGAATATTTTGGAATTCACACTCCAGCTTCAAGTTGACCTTAATGCTGCGGTGTTTCGCCAAGGTGATCTCAAGCAACTCCGTAAGGCTCACAATCAACACCGCCATCACTTCTCCGATTGTGACGAGATTCTCCATCGGTCGCTGCAGACGGTAGGTTAGGAGGCGGTTGCGGAAACCCCGTTGAATGAGTGAGAATATGGGGCTTGACTGTCCTGCTCCAGTCATCTCAACATCATCGGGTTGTGGGTGTGTATTCGTTCCAGGTTGTGGCTCCGTGCTCGGACCTGGCTGGGGTTCGTCCTGTATCATAGCCACTTGGTTCAGGATCAGGTCCTTCATGATCGGGCAAGAGAACCGCTCATGATGGTCCTTGTTGAACAGCTGGTTGAACTCCTGACCGCAGTATGCGCAAGGGAATCTTCGTTCTTGACCATCGCCGTGAAATTGCATGGTGTGTCGACGCAGGTTGTCTTCCCTCTTGAATTCGGCGCCGCATGTGCCGCATATGAACCTGCGGACTCTGCTGTGTACCGAATCCACATGTCGACGCAGGTGTATTTCACGACGGAAACGGCGACCGCATTCATGGCAGGTGTGGTGGCCAGGACCCGGACCTTCATCTGAAAATAAAAATAAAAACAAATTAGGATAACTAAAGATACAAATTCCCCTCTCTCGAGAATCACATTTCAAAGTTAAGTTTGTTAAATCAAAATATCAATTTTGAAACAGGGAATGTAATCTCCTGTACTGTGTGTCTACATTGATGAACCTGGGTTCACAGCTAAGGATGTAGCTGCAATATTGAGCTGCTCCAGCCCTAAAGAAGCATTATGTTTTAGGGGGAGCGAAAATCTCCCCCCTAGTAATTAAATCAATAGTACACCAGTTGTCACGGTCTCATTCTTCTTCAGGTACCTAGTTAAATAATTATAATTGTATCACTCTGCGGTTATATTGCATAGCGTATTCCTATATTACTAACATTTAGGTCTGATTAAAACAATAATGCAACGCAAAAAAACGTACCTTGCTGCGTTGGTGTTGGTGGTAGTAGTTGTGGTCTCAAGCCGTGGAATCTGATGTGGTGTTGCACAAAATTGTTTCTACGCACGAAAATACAACCACAAATGGTACAAACGTGTGTGGCGTTCATCTTTAATATGGATTATAAGTTTTGATAATCACAAACAATACAGCACAACACGTACGTTTTAAATAGTTCAAAGGTGCTTTACGCAAATCGCAAATGATGACAATCAACAACTAACACAAATCGCGTAGAACGGAACTGGATCGGACTAACACGTCTTCACGCACTGAACTCTCGAACTGAACTGAAGGAGGGCTGGTGATGTGGGTGACTCTCCCCACTAATGGATTTCGGAGAAGGTCGGGGCAAAAACTCTCAACCGCTGTCTTGGGTAAAGACCACCCTGCTCTAATGGAACTCGTTATGAGCGGTCTATTATGGGTTCCTAGAAGGGTCAGCCGTCTTCCCGTCGAGGTATCAAATTACAGCATCCGCATTCCCAGACAGGTCTCAACTTGTCGGTTTTTTGTGTGAACACCTGCACCCTCCAGTCGAGGTATCAAATTACAACATCCGCATTCCCAGACAGGAGACTGGACACGACGCTTATTTGTGTGAACGTCTGCCTCGGTGCAGAGTACTTGAAGGGGGGTGTATCGATACACCCCCCTTTGCAGTATATGTTCAAAGCATTGCAATTATATTCTCCTCAAAATTTGCATTCACTGGTAGTTCAATTGACCGCAAGCGCTGATGGGCTAGCTCTGTTGGTTGTAGCGTTACCCTGATCAACTCTTGTATTAATTATCCAAAGTATGTCATGTGGGTACTGAGAATACTCGGCTTGACGAGGAGATTCCAAAAATGCAAAAAAAAGGTCAAAAGTGTGGTGCGGGCCCCTTTTTTGTAAACATCATCCAAAGTGTACGATGTGGGTACTCAAATGACTCGGCTCGACTAGACGAACAAGAATCTGCAATCAGAAATCTGATCCGAGGTTAGGTTAGGTTAGGATGGGTTAGGTTAGGTTAGGTTAGGTTAGGTTAGGTTAGGTTAGGTTAGGTTAGGTTAGGTTAGGTTAGGTTAGGTTAGTATTCGCAACAACAAAAATTCGCAAAAAAAAAATTCGCAAAAAAAATTCGCAAAAAAAATTCGCAAAAAAAAACGCAAAAAAAAAAATTCGCAAAAAAAGTTTGCAAAAAAGTTCGCAAAAAAGTTCGCAACAAAAAAATTCGCAAAGTGTCACAGACGAGACCTCGGGGGGGGGGGGGGGGCGTCCCTCCTGTCCCTCCTGGCCTTGGAGTCTCCAATACACCCTACTGCCCTCAGCTGTCCGCATTACAGTTTCTGAATGTTTACTTTCTTATGAAATGTAAACATTGAAACTTAGGACGTTCACGGGACGTAGCCCGAGGGGATTTTAAGGAAGTGAATAGGCCTATGTGTTGCATGGGTTCAAGATCTACGTTTGTGTAAAGTTTCAGCCCAGTCGGTTAAGTAGTTTTTGTGTTCACCCGGAACATCAGACAGACAGACAGACAGACAGACAGACAGACAGAAACCACCTCTTCTTTATAATATTATAGATTAACTTAATATATTAGTAACTTGTTGGATATAGGCTTGAGAGCTAAAACCAGACTAAATCCTGTAAAGAAAATTAAATAAAACATTTTTATTTTGAAAATGTTTAAAGTTTTCACAACAAATTAAAATTTGTTAATTATTTGTATATTTGGTGTATTTATTACAGACTAGACAATTAAAATTAATAAGGTTATATTACGGAATAGATAAATATCTATGGTATGTATACCTACATACATGCTTGTATTTATGTTAGGGGGCCCATTTTCGTATTCGCCCGGGGCCCCAGAGGTCCTAAATACGGCCCAGTCTTACATACTAAATCGCTAAGGAATTTCGTTTTTGGCTCGCTACGTCGTTATTTCTCAACCGATTTGGACAATCGATGTGTCATTTTAAATTTTTTACACTTGCACATTAATAGAAAAAAATACTCGTACTCTCACAGCCTGTTTTTGGGTAAAGACAGCCAGTCCTACTCTTAAACATGGGGTATTGTGGTTTCTACGGACTGTCTCGGACCGTGTCTATTGGTTTTATGTTAACTGTCCGCATGAGTCTCTAAATTTGCTGTAAAGGAATTCATGCAATACAAAATTCGGGACCTGACTGACATGGTTTACCAGGATATCTCTTGGTGGTAATGTATACTTTGGAAACCATTTGCCTCCTTCCCTATCTGGGTACTACCAAACTGCCACCCGTTTTTTGGGCACATCTGAAGTTTACAAACTTCACTATAGTAGAAAAATATTTAACCATTGCTAAAACAATGGCACTATAGAGCATAAGAAAACTACTCAACCCCTTAATCTTCTCCAAAATACATTTTCATATTTACTGTTAAGTTCAGACGCTCAGTGGTCGGCTACATAAAATATATTTTTAGAGAGGCGTAGACTCGTCCACTCCCCATATAGCACAAGTACATCAATTTGACGTAAAATTGATGTAAAAAATGTCAGTGTCATTGATATTGTTGATGTCATATTGACATCAAATGTCGTCAAAATGACGTCAATTTGACGTCAATTGGAAGTAAAAAGGGCACTCAATTTTACGTAAAAATGACGTAAAAAACAGATCAAACATGACATCATATTGCCATCAAATTGATATCAAACAAGCAGTATAGAAAAGAAAAAATTGATGTAAAATGTACGTCAATATGATGTCAAATGTACGTCAATATGATGTCAAATGTACGTCAATATGATGTCAAATGTATATCAATAGGATGTAAAAAATTTCTTAATATTGTGCTGTAAGTTATTTAAATAAAATGTTGTTTTCTACCAGGATATGCACAGAATTGTTTTGTTTCTCAAAATAGGTTGTTTTGAGAATTTCGTTCTGTCTTAAATATCAATATGTTTTGCGTTTAAGATCAAAATTAAAATTATCAGACATGTGAAGCCGACCTCAAAGAGACTAAATTTATTTTTATAAAAACTTCAGTATTAAAAATGGCAGTGTATCAAGGTGCCAATATCTGTGAATGTATACAAAGCATTTTGATTTATATAATTTAGTGACTCCAATTTTAACTAATTACCAAAACAATAAATCATACCTATTTAAATTTCATATAATATTTAAACAAATGTTTGCCATTCATGAGATAAATACTTTACAATAGGTTGCATATTTTTTGCTCCTTAGTTTTGTAATAGTTTTTTTTTTTTAAATTAGGTCTAAAGCATAAGTAGGAAAATAAATAGGCCTACAAAAATGTTTTTTCAGCAATTTTTATATTAGTACTTAATTACACTTTTTTAAACTTAATTTGAATCTTCTTGTTTTCCTCCTTGTGCTGCTTGCAATCTGCAACACACAATAAACAAGAATAACTTATAGGTAATAATGCCCACTTTAGTATTTTGGGCGCAAACATATTTAAGGCCTTTAGCCCAGGCTTAGCTTTTGATCTGGAAAAACTCGTTTATAAGTAGGCTAATTTTATATTCTTTTTAAAAAAGCTATTGTCTAATATGTACCGGTAGAGGATTATTTAAAATTATGGGAGCGCAGGATTGGAACAGTCAGGACATAGCGCAGTAAAAATGTTTGGCGGGGAACTGGCACTGCCCCCACCCCGCAGCCGCGAGTACTACACCAGGAAGCCATGCCCTTGTCCCCAGTCCATACATAAAAACAGCAGTTCTGCCAACTGACATAAACATTAGAATTGTTGTATACTCCTAAAATACAAAAATTTCAAACCACGAATCCTGTAATTTCCTGAATCTTATATATTAATACGCCAAAAAAGGCGCTTTTATGGTTAGGAAAACTTCTCCGTTGTTTCTTGACCAATTTTAATGTTTGACGTGTCAAAGAATTCGACTCAGTTCGTAGTTTTGCAATTAGGTTTTTAATTTTCAATTTCTTTATTCTCAAGGGTACGGGCTGCCCTCAAAGTTGGTTTTTTGCTCATAAGATTAATATGGGGAATACATTTATTTGAATTGCAGCTGTTAACACATTATGGACAGGTTATTAGCAATACCAGATGTTCCAGGTAAGGAATGTCTATCTATATAAATAAAATAGGTTTGATCTCACATCTCTTTGAGCAGTAAAATGTTGTATGCAGCGGAGATATTTAAATATGTGTTAACATTTGTTTTTCTGTCTATCTGTTTATAAGCCATATTTGTTCTGCGTTTCACAAAAAAAGACTGAATGAAATAAAAAATTTTCGTGTGGAGGAGGAAACGTTTTGGCTAAAAACTTAAACAGCGCGCTGCGGCGGTTAGGTTAGGTTACTATAATCTCCATACATAACACAGTTGTTTCTGAGGGTCCCATAATTTTACGCTGGATGCTGGAAGTTGACAGAACTGCTGATTTTATGTATGGAGTGGGAACGAGGGCATGGCTCCCTGTTGTAGTACTCGCGGCTGGGAGGTGGGGGGACAGCGCCAGTTCCCAGCCACACATTATTACTTTGCGAGGACGGCGCTGCGGGAGGTCCTGACTGTTCCATTTCTATCGTCTCAAAATTACTTGTTACTGGTATCTAAAGGTCAGCCACACAATAAGTTGATAAGATACCGGTAATATTATTCAGATTAACTACGGTATATAAAGCGAGCTTAGATTTGTGACCATTATCTTATATTAACCCATCCCACCAAATAAATTTAATATAGTTTAAGGTTTACCAAATTATATAGGCTACTTGCAGTCAATTTTCAAAAATAAAACGATTACAGCAGTTTTTCACTTTTGATTTATTGTTCCTTCAGTATTGTTGGGTAAAACAACCTAGAAAATCCAAAAACCACTAGCAAGTGAATTATTGCTCGTTGCAGGATTTTAAACCAGCCTATGTTCAAAATTGCTTTGCCATTTAAAATTTAGCCCCAAACTTCAGTTATAATTCTGCTTGCGGCCTCGGCATGTTCCATGTATAGCTTAAAATGTTATTCACTCACAATGTTAAATAAAAAATAAGTTACAAACCACACACAAAAGCCGGTCCAAAATAGTGATTTGAAAGTATAACTAAACAAATCCAGCAGTGACAAACCCTGATGTTCTTATATTAACATTGGTCTCAAGTCTTAATTAGGCTAATTTTACTTTAAATTTCATCAAGGACATGATTTGCGTACTGTTGGGATACAGCTTGGTATATTTATTGGAGCAAGTGACTTTGGTCCATGAGTCGAATCCCACTGATCAACAATGGCATTTATTTAACTGAAAATACCCCAGTGGTAATACAATCCAGAACCCGTGTTTTAAGCTGGTCCAACTTTCTAGAAAACAAAAATGGATAGGTCTCTGAAATGAGGGCGAGGACAATCACTGCAACTGAGATATCACTCCACTAAAAGTCATGCGATTTTTATAATTTATTTACATAACTTAAGCTAACTTTATAAAAAACGGTCTTATTGGTTACAGGGCCTAAAAAATAAACCAGTAACGATATTTTATTAACCACGGAGCACACAGTGTGAAAAGCCCAGTCAGGAAGCTAGGAAATTGCCACTAAACTACGGTAACATACATAAACTAACATATTCTTGTTAATGGCGGATTTCAAAAAAATCTTAGGTCGAATATGTTAAGTAGGCCCTAAATAACTTGTTCTTTGGTGGACCAGGAAGTTACCAGTTTAAAGTAACTATTATTTTAACCCTAGAACAGGCGCATGTTATTCCCCATGGTGGCGGCTGTTCTTTTCTACTTTTGAAGAGTTTTACTTTATATTATGAAAAATATACATAAACATGCCAAACTACCCATATGTTTTTTACTTTGTATATCAAATTAATTCCAATGAAGTTGCCTTTGGAGTTAAAAGTTAATTCTTTGACTGAAAGTTGCAATATAAAAAATCTTGTATTAAAGCCATTTACAGCCATTTTTTGTTGCAATTTGTATTAGGGCCTAAGTTACCTACCTAAGTTAGTACCGGTAATAGAAAATGTCGTATATAGTTATTGACTTATGTCTTACTATAATAACTCTACAGGATGTTTAATTTAGTTTTGCAAATCTGCTGACTAAAATAACTTAGTCCTAAATTTAAAAATTGGTTTAACTTATGTAAATACATATCAACAATCACAAGTTCCATGAATATGGTAGGCTATCAAATTAAAGCTCTAAAATCTCTAGTTCATTCTGGTAAGTTATCAATTTAACTTAAGTGATTATACTAAATTTTTGCTAGACGTAGAAAAGACTACGCTACCACAACAGACACATCACACCGGAACGTAACTTAGTTTGAACTAAGTTACGGTACGCTGCAACAGTTATAGGGTTAAGGCTGCCTGCAGATGCTAGAACTGGGTCATAATTTGGCAGGTGTGCCACATTTATTTCTCAATTTGCCCTAATTTGTATTACACATTTAGGTTAATGACACTTTCACATCCAATGGTAATCCTAAGCCAAATCGATATCGAAACAATTATCCACACCATTGAAATGTTGGATTGTATGAGACAGTGAGACTTAGCCAAATACCTAATTTTACATCCATGTAGGCTTAATTGTGTTGAAGCTAATATTGAACTAGTCCTAGGCCTGAACACACCAAATTTCAATAATCTATTGGTATATCAATTCACCTGTTTAGGCATTATACCAACATAGTTTGTCGGGTTTTGATTACAACATTTTTCATCATTTGCTACCCAGCAATAAGCTTAATTGAAATTATTTTAGTTGAAGGAAGCGAGGTGACTTCAAGTATTATAGGTTAGGTCTAACTGAAAAACATTGTCAAAATAATGCTAATATGTTTTGATTTTACTTACCCTGTTGCACTTCCTGTACTAAGCAGTGTGATGCTAAGACTAGATGAACTTATTAACTTTCGTCTCTTCTACTTTACCAAACTAAAGTCTAATATAAACATAATTTTGATAACCCCTCTAAGACCGATATGACAGAAAAACAATGCGCGGCGCGCCGCGCCAGCCAAGGAGAAGGAATAACCTCTTAACCAAATGCAAACATATATTTAATTGTAATTCTAAGGTTAATTTGTAATACCTATTTTGAGAACTCTAATTAAGTTTTTAAATCATAATTTTAAATAAATAGTTATCCGTTAAATTGTAAACTGCTTTTCGGAACATACAAAATGCTTGATTTGACTTTCTGTGCCAAATTGTATTGTGTCAATGGATGTTTAAATTATTTAGAAAAAAACCGTACTTATTCGTGAGTGAGTGTGATAATAAATTTAACTATAATTAATTAAATTTACATTCAAGCCATATTATTAATAACTAAACATTTAACTTTGTATTTTTTTGTGAACATGCGTTAATACTGTGCTGATCAAAAATTGCATGTAAATTTTACTTCAAATGATGTAAAACTTTTGATGGGGGCGGTTAAAAAAATAATTATTGTTAAATAAAACTGATTGAAACAAAAATAATACAGTTTTGGTATTATAATATTTTTATATCAAAAGTTATATATGTAAAAAATGTTACATCATTTTGACATCAACAATTTTACATCATTTTGACATCAAACATTTTACACCATTTTGACATCAAACATTTTACATCATTTTGACGTCAATATTTCATCAAATATTTTATTTTACATCAATTTGACGTCTTTGATCACTTTTTTACGTCAAATTGACATCCTGTGCTATATGGGTCATGTCTCACTTACGACAAAGGGTCTGTGTGAAATCTCCAGAGAACAACACCGTGACTCCCCATGATGTTATTTCTTATTCCCTTTAAGGCGTCAACGATCTTATCCTAATAAAACAAACTTTAACAATAGTGATGACGTGAACAAAGTATCTAACTGTTCCAGGCGTTCTCACTCACATAACGCCTCTTAAGGCCAATCATATATATATATAGTACATTAAAATCGCAAACAAACGGTTAGTTCTGATATTTTAATATGTTGTTAGGATTACTACCAGTAGTTTACTGATGCCTTAGACTTTGTTTCAAAGTTAATGTGTTTAATTGATATCAGATATTTTATCCGTGATTCAATCGTATTTTATACTGGATCTTGTTAAAAACCGTCATATGAACTGTATTAATTCGATTTTTGTAAACAAATATTTGATTAAAATTATCTGTTGTTTAATTCAAATAAAAAATACTCTTTCCAGTTTCTTTAAAGTGATCATATTTTAGCGAAACTTTGGTATGTGAATTGACCTAGTTCTGGCCTATTTATATGCTTTGCGTAAAAAACATTTTTTTATTTTTCCCGAAGCAGCAAACCTTCATACTCAGCCCTAGTGTTATTCTTATGAAGAATAGTTAATGTTTGATATGGCCTACCTCCCTTAGTTATGAACCTAAATTAAATAAATAAAGGTATGAAGCTTCACCTTCTTGAGTTATTTTGATAATTGTATAAAACAAGTTTCTTATCTTCCTTGTTTCAGCGAAAACCTGCGTACTCAACCCTAAAATAAAATGTTATACTGTATTTTTGAAACTCATAATAGCGATGGATTTGAATTTTATAATTGATTTATTTGGGCTTTACCTATCGCTTCTAGGGTTTAAAAACTATTGTTTCTAGTGTTTTAAACACTAGAAGTGATAGGTAAAGTCCAAATAAATCGATAATAAAAATAGTATATATCACTTATTTACGTATATGTATTGTTATGTAACTTGGTAAGTGGTTTTATGTGGTAGCGAGGCACATATTTATGCATTGGAAATTCGCTGAGCACGCAGGTTTGCTGCGACGGGGTTATTTGTACGTTAGTAGAGCGTTTGCAACTTGTTAAAATACGTTTTATAATTAGTTTTATCTACGATATCATAGATTTGAGAGACTTGACTGAATTCATTAAATATGACATTTTTAAATGGTATATTAACCGCTGAAAATTGTATAACAAATAAATATATGTTTATAACACATGCGGAGAGGCTGGTTGAGTTGAGTTCCCGCTGTGCTGCTTGCTATTTGCCACTTCAGAATCTTGGTGCCCGATGAAGGTTCAGGGCAGGGCGAGTAGAAAGCCCAGCTGAGTGAAAGTGGTTTGACCACTTGGGGAAGTTGGGGGTTGGGGGTATTTGAGGGGAGGGTTCTGCGTGTGTGTGAGTGAGCATCCGGGACTCTGCATGAGTGTGAGTGAGCAGCGACTGGCCTGACCTCTAGGCGGAATAGCTTGTCAATGTCAATAGAGTCGACTGCACCACCTTAAGGGGCCTGCGAGCCGAGGCGTCGGGGCCCGCAGGCCGAGTTAAAAGCTCTGGCGGGCCTGCATGGTGGGATTAAATTGTTATATTTAATGTTCTAAACAGGAATAATGTTGTTAGAAAACTTTAAAAATTCATTTATTTTTAGCCTAGTGATAATATTTTTCATTCACTGTGCTTAGGGGCCATTTTTGTTTATAAAAGACACACTTTAAAAATGCAATAAGTTTTATTATTTTAATTTTTCTCAATTGTAACTACTTTAAAAGTCAACTTTAAAGTGTTTTAACAAATATTTCACCATTTTGCATAACAATTTTGAAACAGTTGTTAGTATGTAGTGTCAGTAATGTTTTTGATCTGTGTAGTGAAAATTCTGTGTTGTAAATTCACTTTGAAGAGTGTGAATCATAGCATAGACTACTGTGTGAATCATAACAGTAGTAGTAGTACTACTACTACTAACTAGTAGTACTGAATTAGTCTATGGTATAAGTATAGGATAGAAGTGACAAATGATAAATCGGCGGCTCATGATAGGATCCGTTTCAAATCCTCAAAGTACAACTGTAAACGCTATAGCCCAATAGCCGCCGATCTCACCAATGGTTCTTTGTATAATCAGGAGTCACTACTCTTGATTTAAAAAGCGTGCCGTTGTGAAATCCAATTTTTCAGTCAAATGCCGTTGTGAAATCCGTTATATAGGCAGTAGATCTCGTGGGATGGTATCAAAATCTCCCATTTGGTTCAATGCAAAAACTGTGCAATTCAAAGTCTTTAAAATATTAATATCTTGTCACATTAGTTGAAACTTACTGTTAAACTAAACTTTATAATCTTGAGACACATTTTAGATGGAATTTGATTGTTTATCTCGAATCAAAGTTATTGTGGTGACTCTAAATAACTGTATGTTAGCAGATGACTATTTCAAAAGTTTATTCAATCATATGGTTATTGTTTACATTGTGTTTTCTTGTGATTATAGTTGTAGTTTTCAAATGTATTATGTTCTTCTGTTCAGTTAATTTACAGTTTTCAATTTATTAAACGATGTGTACATGCGAAATCAAATGCATGCTTTACTTATAACTTATATATATATATATATATATATATATATATATATATATATATATATATATATATATAATCAAAACCCACTCCAGGCCACCACTTCACAATAATTAATTGGCGACGATAACAAAACAAAATTATGCATGCTATACTTCAATACAACTTAAGTTCACAAGTTCACAGACAGCACTTCTAATAAAATTTACATTCAATTTACTTATTTTCCAGTTCATTGTATCTATATTATCAAGTTATCTTACATTGTTCAAACATGGATGAAGATCAGTTTAGGCAATTCATGCACATATTTCAAGAACTACAGAACCATCTTATTAAAGAAGTTGTTCAAGCTGTACGAACTCATGGTGAACAAACAATAGAAATGAAACCTGCAGTTAATTATTCAAGCATTGCCCCTTTCGAAAACTACAATCCTCGACGTGAAAAGTTTACGTCTTATCTAGAACGTTTTGAAAACTATTACACCATGAAAGGATTATCGGACACAACTAAAATCGGTCAACTTTTGTGCGTTTAGATCGGGAGTGATCATTACAACAGTTTAGCCTCATTCTTAGGCCCCGAAAAACAGTTGAAAAATCTCAACTATCGAGAACTTACCAATGCTTTCAAACAATTGTTGATATTCCAAAGAAGAACGTGGTCGTATCTCAGCATTATTTTTTGAATGTTTTTCAGAAAGAACGGCAGTCCATATCTGAATTTGTGGCTTCCCTACAACATAATCTTGCCGAATGTGAATTCTTAGTCAAATGTTCATGTGAACAATCAGTTTCGATCGCGGATGTTTTTCTGAGAGCACAGTTTAATCGAGGTTTGCGAGATGATTGGCTCCGAGAACAAATTCTACAGTCAAATGAAACTACTTTCGATGGAATCCTTACAAAGGCAATTGCCCTCGAAGCCTCAAAGATAGAATCTAGGGAGCTTGCTCAACGATCTTATCCTAATAAAACAAACTTTAACAATAGTGATGACGTGAACAAAGTATCTAACTGTTCCAGGCGTTCTCACTCACATAACCGCCCTGCTAGGCCGCAACGTCAACACTTCCCGTTCTCGTACTCGTCGTCCAGATTTAAAATCTCTCGGCATCGATAATCTTTGCTTCCGATGTGGAAAAGAGAACCATCAAGCATCTGAATGTCGGATTGATAAATCAAAACTCAAGTGCAATAAATGCAACAAACAAGGTCATCTATCCAAAGTATGTAGTTCAACGCTGATGACAGAACAGAAGAAAACAAACCCTCCTAGTTCAACAAACTTCGTCCAGAACTTCTCTCCTGTTGATTTTATAACAACTTCACCTGACTATGGCCTCAAGAAAATCTTAACTGTAAATCAACATCCAAATGAGGTTGAACTATTTGAAGTTAAACATGATTCTGACAAGTACATGATTACTGTAATGCTCAATGGAAAACCACAAAGTTTCGAAGTAGATACAGGCACAAAGTACTCCCTTCTTTCTAAAAACGACTTTGATTGCCTCAAATTAGGCATACCCATGGAAACCACAACCATTGCCTTCAGATCATATTCTGGCGATATAATAGTTATGATTTGAGTTTAATTCAAACTAAAACACCCTTGTAATGTGGCTTTGGAAATAGTGTTGATAACAAGCCGTCCTGTACGTCGAATGACAGTGTTCTACCAACAAGTTGACATCACAACAGAACAAAATACCAACTACGACGTACGACGGCACACTTTTTGAAGGTTATTTGTCAGAGAGTAGTGACTCCTGCATTATATTTTAACTAATTAGATTTTCTGAGTCTGAATCAACTCCAAATACCTTTTTCCACATTTGGATAGGAACAGAGAGAGTTACTGACTTGGGACCTGGACGTTACAACGCTTTATGTTTTGATACTTGTTGACTTAACTCTTAGGTATTTTATACTTCATTGATGAGACGAAGCTTAATTTAAAACATTATCTCTAATAAGAACATTTTTGTGTTATTAAATTACAATTGTGGCTAAAATTAAACAATGTTGGAACCAACGTTAATATGTAACTGGAGGTCATAAGGAAACGTCTGGCTCAAGCAACCTTATCCCAAGCTCTATAGGAAATGGATAGGGATAGGTAGGATAGGTACGAATATGTCAAATGGGGGGGGCTGAAAATAAGTTTGCGGGGGAGCCCAAAAAAAATCAGCTACGCCACTGAGCACACACAACTGTCATAGTTTTTATAAATTATTATTTGCAGGGGGAAGCCTGCGGGAACAGCTAGTGGAGAAAAAAAACGATTTGATATCTCGCTTATTTATCTAACTAAACTTTGTATACGGCTTTAATTAGTTGTGGTCTATTGTTATTTGCACAAAAAAGCAATTTTTACCGATGATTCCTGTAGCAGTAAACCTGTTTACTCAGCCCCCATGTTATTCTTATGGAGATTAAGTAAAATGTAATGTCTCCCTTAATTATGAACTTATAAATTAATAAAACTTGGTATGTAGCTTCACCTTGTTAAGTTATATTGATATTTGCATGAAAACCCATATTTCGTCTTCCTTGTTGCAGCAAACCTGCTTATACAGCCCACATGTTATTCTTATGGAGAATAATTAAAATGTGATATATTGCTTATTTATGAAAGAATATTGATGAAACTTGGTATTTACATAGTGGACTTTTGAACACATATTGGGCAACGGACACTGTCTAAGCACTTTTAATATCTCAGTAATCAACTGACGTGGAACTATAATTCAAAATACTAAATTATTGTTTGTTTTCAGTTGAATCATAGATTAAACATCCTATTTATTAATACGCTGGGGGATTTTTCTTCACATTCATAACCAGGCCCGCTCAGAGAAATTTCGGGCCCCTGGGCAAATGAGAGTATGGGCCCCCTACCTCTACCTTATACCCCTACCTCTATCTTATATTGGTATAAGGTTCAATATTTGGAATCACATAATATGTTGTTTGTGTGTGTTTGTGTTTATGTAGCATTTATTTTTTCAGCTTGTTTCAGGTATGTTGTATGTTCAGCTTGACTGGTCCTGTAGTTCACTTGTGTCCTTATGTGTGGTGGAGAAATGGAACCAAACACAAATTCAGATTCTGAATATAAGTAGGATTTTCCACCAAACAGCTGATGTTGGTAATCGATATTGTTTGATAATCTGAATATTCAACAATGTATACATAACTGAAAAAGTACGGACACACTTATGGAAAAACAATTTCTAGTGATAACTCCGCCCCCTCAAAGACAGATGAGTGCCACATTCGCATATTTGATTCTATTCCGACCGGATTTAAGTGTTTACGGATATGGTTAATTGTTAAAATTCTAACAGGTAGCTGAAATATATTGACATGAACCTGTTTGTTATTAGTTTGATTGCAAACAAACATACTCATTTTGACATTTTAAAGGTAAACAGTAGCACACGTGACGGGACCAACATGAATTAGCAGGGACAGTCAGCGCTAAACTCTCCCCTGAACTTTTGGGGGAAAAACTAAAATTAAATAACAGGAGGTGTCCCTACTTATAGGCAATGTATACATAACCATATATAAGTAGAGACACACTTATGGCAAAACAATTTATAGTGATAACTCCGCCCCCCAAACACAGATAGAGTCACAATCGCATATTTGACTCTATTCGGACCGGATTTAAGTGTTTACGAAAAAAGTGAATTGTTAAAATTCTAACAGCTGGCTGAAATATATTGATAGGAATCTGTTGTTTACTAGTTTGTTTACAAACAAACATACTTATTTTGACGTTTTAATGGTAAACAGTAGCACACAAGGTGAATTAGCAGGTACAGTCAGAGCTATATTCTTCTCTGAACTCGGGGGGCAAAACTAAAATAAAATAACATAGGGTGTCCCTACTTATAGGTTGTGTATACCAATATACCATACAATATACAATATAAGTGATATTGAACCTTATACCAATATAAGATAGAGATAGGGGTTTAAGGTAGAGGTAGGGGGGCCCATACTCTCATTTGCCCAGGGGCCCGAAATTTCTCTGAGCGGGTTATGTATACATTGTATTCAACGTAACGTAGTAATAGTTCCTTGGTCTCTCACGAGGGGGCGCGGTGAGCACTTTTTCGCCTACGCTGACGGTCCAATATTGGTTCGATATCGAAACATTTTACCAACTGGTTGCTTGTTCGTTTTATCGAATGAACATTCGACTACAATAGTTGTTTTGTGGTGGAAAAGCATATAAATGGTGTTTTGATTCAAAGTCAAGCAGATATAAGTTATATCAAAAGTTGTGGATACAATTTTAAATTGGATCTACAAATGGATTTGCGTGAACAAAATAACAAACAACTAGGTTGCAGTTCACGACAACATTATAGTAACCTAACCAGGGGCGGATGCAGACTATCATTTTAGGGGGGTCATGAGGTCGTGAGTGAAAATTATAGTATCTAGCAACGAGCTTAATACATCTAGTGCTATCATACAAATATTAATCTCCAAAAAAAGTGAAGCCTACATGGTGGCGCCATTTTCCCATCCGTTCCTACAGCAAAACAACTAACCACAGACCATTAAATAACGTAATCTGCAATTTATGACAACCGTTTTCCATCAAGCAATAAAAAGGTTTTCCTGAACACCATATTTAAAAATGTGTGTGTTTAAGATTAAATCATTTGAATTGTTAATGAATATGGAACACAAGGAGAAAACATTTGCTTTTCAAATACAACTTTTATATAAAACATATTTTCGATCAACTATTTGCTGGAGACAATTAATTGTTTTTCCGTGTTTTTTTTACAAACATATCTTCTAGTGAGGCTTCTCTTTTTCAACCCAGACGAGAACTCTAAGATGTATTAACCTCGTTGGTATTGAGTATGTGTTTTCTTAGGGGGTTTGGCAGTCAAGGAAAATTGGAAAATCCTTCTACAGGGACCGGAATAAATAGTTGTGAAAAACATTAGCCTTTACGTGATTTTTAGGCCGTAGAAGTTTAATCACGGCTTTATATTAAAAGAAGTTACGAATTGAGTTAATTGTATTACTTGTAATATATTTATGTAATTACTATTATTTCATATAATTAAATACCCCCGTAGCAGCAAACCTGCATACTTAGCGAATTTCCAATGCATATATATTTATCTTAATGCCACATAAAGCTACATACCAAGTTTCATCAATATACATTCATAAATAAACAATTTATGACATTTTGATTATTCTCCATAAGAATAACATGGCGGCTGAGTATGCAGGTTTGCTGAAGCAAGGAACACAAAAAAATGGGGTTTTATGCTTATATCAATATAACTCAACTAGGTGAAGTCACTTACCAAATTTCATTAATTTATTTTCATAATTAAGGGAGATAACACGTTACTTATTCTCCATAAGGATAACATGGGGCTGAGTACGCAGGTTTGCTGCTATGGGAGCCTTTGTCAAAAAATTGTTTTTTTGAGGAAATATCAATGGTCCACAACCAGATAAAGCCGTATACCAAGTTTCGTCAGTATATGTTCATAAATAAGCGAGATATAAAATTGTTATTTTCCTCCATAAGAATAACATTAGACAACGTACTGTGTTTAGCACTTTCAATATCTCGGTAACCAATTGACGTAGAGAAATGATCAAAATACCAAATTGTATGTTTTTTTAAGCTGAATCCAATGGGAAAAAATAAAATCTGACTATTTCCAAAATTATATGTAAAAACTTCAAAAAACCCATTTTTGGGGTACAAAACCCCCCCAAAATACCCCTTCGGATAGAGCGATCTGGCTGGTTTTCGAACTTAAAGTCATAAATGTTGCTTTACACGTTTATACCAAATTTCATCAAAATCGGATAATTTTTACGAGAGTTATCGTGCTCACGGACACATATATATATATATATATATATATATATATATATACAGTTTCGAACGAATGGTATTTTTGGGGTCTGGGGACCTCAAAACGAAAAGTTATCATGGTCCCGGGCCTAGGTCTTACCATGCCGACTACGGTAATAGCTTCTTCCCTATAGGGGAAATTCGCTAAAAGTAATAACTATTTATTAAAAAGTTAATAAATGACTAACCAATACAAATATTTTAGAACTAACTTGACTCATATAAACTCAGTTTAGTGGATGTAATATGTAATGACAACTTATAGATTTAATGAATATTAGAGTTAATTTTAGCGAATTTCCCCTTTAGGGAAGAAGCTATTACTGTAGGTGACATGGTAAGACTTAAGCCCGAGACCATGATAACTTTTTCGTTTTGAGGTCCCCAGATGCCAAAAACACTATTCGTTCAAATATGTATATATATATATATGTCCGTTACCGCGATAACTTTTGAAAGAAAGGCCCGATTTTAATGAAATTTGGCACAAATGTGGAGAGTAGCATTTATGACTTTAAGTTCGAAAACCAGATCGATCGGACTATGGTAAGAAGGTTTTATGGGGGTTTACAATTTTCAAAAATCAATATTTTGCAAATTTTACCCCAACATGTTAAAAACACTAAATTTTAGTTATAGCCATTTCGAAGAGTTAAAAAAACAAATAATTTAGTATTTTGAATCATTAACCTAGGTTAAGTGGCTACGGAGAAAATCCAAAAAAAGTGTCCCATGTTAATCTTATGGGATCTACGTTATGTTATAGAGCTTGAAAAACAAATAATATAGTTTTTTGAATTATTAACCTAGCTTAAGTGGTTTAGGAGATAATCCAAAAAACCTACTCATAAAATCTCCCATGTTAATCTTATAGGAAAAAGGTTTCTGGTTCTTCCTCAGTTCATTTCAATGTAAACTTCACATTTGCTTTTACCAATGTGTTTACTTCCACAAAACAATCATTTTGGTGTTTAAATTGTGATTCTACGTCCAACCGTTGCAGAGATATTCAAAGTGCTAAACACAGTACGTTGTCCAATGTTATCCTTATGGGGAATAAATAAAATTTGATATCTCGATTATTTATGAATGTATATTGATGAAACTTGGTATGTGGCTTCAAATAGTTGTGGTATATTGATATTAGCACAAAAAACAAGTTTTTGTGATAGTCCCTGTAGCAGCAAACCTGCATACTCGGCCCCCATGTTATTCATATAGAGAATAAGTAAAGTTGTATATCTCCCTTAATTATGAACCTAAATTAATAGAACTTGGTATGTAGCTTCACTTGGTTCAGTTATATTGATAATTGCAAAAAAACACATTACTTATCTTCCTTGTTGCAGCAAACCTGCGTCCTCAACCCTAATGTTATTCTTATGGAGAATAAATAAAATGTTATATATCACTTGTTTATGAATGTATTTTTGTGAAACTTGGTAATTGGCTTTATGTAGTAGTGAGACATATATATGCATTAGAAATTCGCTAAGTACACAGGTTTGCTGCGACAGGGGTATTTTCATATTTGATATAATTCACATATATATGTGGCTGTTACCGCGATAACTTTTGAAAGAAGCGCCCGATTTTGATGAAATTTGGCACAAATGTGGAGAGTAACATTTATGACTTTAAGTTCAAAAACCAGATTGATCGATCTATGGGAAGGGGGTTTTATGAGGGTTTAAAATTTTCCAAAAATCAGTTTTTTAAACTTTTTACCCTAAAATTGTAAAAACACTAGATTTTGGTTATAGCCATTTTATAAAGCTTAAAAAAAAATTTAGTATTTTTATTCATTAAGCTAATGAATAAAAATGGTTTAATGGTTTAATGGTTGTGGAGAAAAGTCAAAAAATGTTTCCATAAAATTTCCCATGTTAATCTTATGGGAATACGGTTTTTAGATTTTCCTGAGATAATTTCACTAAAAACTCCACATTTCTTTCTACCAATCAGTTTAGCTCTAAAAAACAATCATTTTGGCGTTTTAATTGTTGTTTTAGCGAATTTCCCCTATAGGGAAGAAGCTATTACCGTACTCGGCATGGTAAGACCTAGGCCCGGGACCATGATAACTTTTCGTTTTGAGGTCCCCAGACCCCAAAAACACCATTCGTTCGAAACTGTATATATACAGTTTCGAACGAATGGTGTTCGTTCGAGTGGTGTTCGTATATATATATATATATATATATATATATATATATATATATATATATATATATATATATATATATATATATATGTGTGTGTGTCCGTGAGCACGATAACTCTCGTAAAAATTATCAGATTTTGATGAAATTTTGTATAAACGTGTAAAGCAATATTTATGACTTTAAGTTTGAAAACCAGCCAGATCGCTCTATCCGAAGGGGTATTTTGGGGGGGTTTTGTACCCCAAAAATGGGTTTTTTGGATATTTTACATATAATTTTGGAAATAGTCAAATTTTAGTTTCTCCTATTGGATTCAGCTTAAAAAAACACACAATTTGGTATTTCGATCATTTCTCTAAGTCAATTGGTTACCGAGATATTGAAAGTGCTAAACACAGTACGTTGTTTAATGTTATTCTTATGGAGGAAAACAAAAATTTTATATCTCGCTTATTTATGAACGTATACTGATGAAACTTGGTATATTGCTTCATATCGTTGTGGTCTATTGATATTTGCACTAAAAACCATATTTTGGCTGATAGTTCCCGTAGCAGCAAACCTGCGTACTCAGCTCCCATGTTATTCTTATGGAGAATAAGTAACGTATTATCTGCCTTCATTATGAAAATAAATTAATGAAATTTGGTATGTGGCTTTACCTACATGAGTTATATTGATATTTGTATAAAACCCCATTTTTTGTATTCCTTGCTTCAGCAAACCTGCATACTCAGCCGCCATGTTATTCTTATGGAGAATAATCAAAATGTCATAAATCGTTTATTTATGAATGTATATTGATGAAACTTGGTATGTGGCTTTATGTGGTATTAAGATACATATATATGCATTGGAAATTCGCTGAGTACGCAGGTTTGCTGCTATGGGGGTATTATTATGTCTTACCGTTGCAGTGATATTCAAAGGTTATATTTTGATTATTTATGTATGTATATTGATGAAACTTGGTATGTGGCTTCAAATAGTTGTGGTATATTGATATTAGCACAAAAAAAGTTTTTGTTGATGTTTACCGGTAGCAGCAAACCTGTATACTCGGGCCCCATGTTATTCATATGGATAATAAGTAAAGTTTTATATCTCCCTTAGTTATGAACCTAAATTAATAAAACTTCATATGTAGCTTCACCTGGTTGAGTTATATTGACAAATGCAAAAAACAAATTTCTTATCCTCCTTGTTGCAGCAAACCTGCCTACTCAATTATAATATCATTCTTATAGAGAATAAATCAAATGCTATATATCACTTATTAATGAATGTATTTTTGTGAAACTTGGTAAGTGGCTCTAGGTAGTAGTGATACCCATATATATTGGAAATCGCTGAGTACGCAGGTTTGCTGCGACGGGGGTATTTCCATATATTATATAATACACATATAACATTTATTGTTCTATGAATTATTTATATTTCTATATAGAGAATCAAATTGGAAAGATTTTTATACTTATAATTTTTACCTAAACAAATTGGTTTGCTTACAATAAACTTTTGCTTTTCAAATTTAGGATTTTTTTAAATTTTCCTAGTTTTTCACTTTATCTTGAAAAATACTTTCTGAATTTCATGTATTTTATCATTTTCGAATTTCCCTGCCTATTCTGAACAAACAAATTATATAATAGTTTTTGTTATATTTTAAAAAAAACCCTCTTTGACCAAATCATTTTAAAAAGTGTATAGTCTCACTAAAAATAATTTTAACAATAATTATTAGAAAACATTTTTAAAATTTTTTCAAAAAATGTTATAAAGAATGTTAGGTTGATTATATAAATATTTAAAAAAATATATTACATAATTAATACTATTTAATATTTGTTATTTATGATTTTAATTTTTTATATTAATAATATATCGGAGTTGCTTGTATGTTGTAGAGTTGTATAGGCCTACCATGTATTTACAGTGCTTAACACGGTTAGGAAACAGTACAAACGCTGGTATTGTTAATCTCCAACATCGATATTTCTTTAAAAGCGTCATAAACTGCAATGATAAATCGCATATATGTGTCTATAAGCTTATACATACTTAGATATCTTGATTCGAATCGCCCTAATCATTTAGTATATACTTCAAAAACAGAATTACTGAAAATTTTCAAAAAGTAGTCTCCAATTTCAGAAAATCAAATCAAAATCAAATTTTCAAAAATTACCCTGCCATTACAGAAAACACTGCTAAAATTTGACCTGCCACTCGTAGGGTTAATGAAGAGAAAATCCTTCAACAAAGGGCCTAAAACCCCTCCTTAAGCCATGCCTCATAGAACAATAAATTTGAATTGTAAACCAATGCATTGACTATTGAAAGAGATTACATAGACCTATCCCAAGGTTCGTAGAGCTTTCAGACCAGGTGTGCTTATTAACATAATAAGAGCAATGTTTGTATCAAAGATGTCTTACGAGGTCGTCCAGCTGATTCATAAATCAACAACATACCATAAAGTGTTGCCAACCTTAAGGGTATAATAATGGTACAGTTATTTTTAAATTGTCAGTGGACATGCAGAAAGAAAATTTAAACCCTTAATCCATTAATCTAATAATACAAATAAATCAAAACAATAAATTAGTTTCATAAAATAACAGCTTATCATAGAATTTAAGCAGTTAAACAATGTTAATTCTAATTACACTGATTATGAAAATATGGTACTCGTACGATAAATTCCAGCAACATTGCAGATTGGATTGGTGATCACGTGACCTTCCAGCTGTTTTTACGAGGTCTCTTCCGGGTAAGTAGAAAACCTTAAATAGATTGACTGAGCACACCTTGTCTGAAAGCTCTACAAACCTTGGACCTAACCTAAGTGTGATTTGTTATGACGTTTATGGTTATTATAAAGGAGTTCTATTGGTATTATACTGGAGGTAACACTGATGAACAAAACTGCGAGCGTGCGAGCCATTCTTTCCAAATTTTGGTGAGGCAACTCGCTGAAATCGAACGAGTTGGCAAAGTGACTCAAACAAATACCTACTCATGGTTTTAACATTAATAAACTTGTATTTGTTTGTTTGCTCATAATTTATCATATTTCACTTTTTGTACATACTGAAAAGATACAATGTTTTGGATTTGAGTACTCGTTTTGTTAAGTAATTACCTCTTTTTTAGTTTAAATTTGTATTGTATTATACAGTATTTGTGTTGGCTTTTTCAGTGGATGAAGACCGACGAATGTTTTGTTATTTTATCAAATTTGCTTAGTGTTCAATAGTTTTTAGAACAGATTGTAAATAAAATAAAGTTAACAAAAATCAGTCTGTGATCTGGTTAGGTTAGTACATCTGTGAGAAATAAATTAAATAATCTCGTTATTTTAACTGCAGCAATGTCAGTAATGGTTTCTTCTAAACGAGTCTGGTCATTCAAATCAGTGTAATAAAAGTAATCAAAATTGAATCAAATTAATTTTGTTTGCTTGTTTCACGTATATAAACAATGAAATAGAACGTCACGTATGTCTTGCAATGAAATAGAATAAACTATGAACAAGTCAACAAATAAAATTTTAAGTACTAACCAATAGACCTCCTTGGTTATTGGTATATTTAATTTGTTATTTGGAGATTTTAGGTTAACACCTGAATTGCAAACAATGCGAGAGCTAGCGTCGCAGTGGCATGGTCATTCCGTGATCATGAGTGCTAAAATTAAAGTCTTTTTCTCTCATGAAGTAGTAAAAACGGTCATAAGTGTTCCAAAAACGACCAACTGATGAAATGTAATTACCTTTACGATGAACAATGGGTAAAATATGTGAAGGTCTGAGGCTTTTGGGGGGGGGGGTCATGCCCCCAGCATGACCCTCCCCCCATTGTATCCGCACCTGAACCTAACATAACTCGGCAGAGCGCTGTATGGTGGCTGTTCGTTGTGCCAACCATAATTACAAATAAATGGATTAGTATAATTAAATGAAAGTAATATTAAACAGGAATTTCAGGCCTGAAAAAGTAAATAACAAAAGTAAGATTTAACACGGAACAAATTAAAGTAAAATCATAAGAAAATTTAAGATCTCAAAAGTTAACATCAAAAGTTAGATATGAACCCGGGATCGCACGATCGTAGATCTGTCATCATATCCACTTGGCCACCAACGCTTGTGGGCTATCTTGAAAGTTACAATTCATCAAGCAGTGAGCAACGATTATAAATTCATTCTATAAAGCAAACAAACAATCGGTTGGTGAAATTATTTGATATCGTAACAACGATATTAGCGATATTGGACCGTCAGCGTAGGCGAAAAAGTGCTCATCAGGTGTGGGGCGCCTTCATGGTGAGCACTTTTTCGCCTACAAAATTTAAAGGTTGTTTGGTCGATATCGAACAATTTTACCAACCGGTTGTTTTATCGATTGAATGTTGACTACGATAGTAGATAGATGTTTTCTAAGTTGGAAGGAAAATGGTGGTTGTTGAAATACAAAATATGAGTAGCGCTAGTAGATTTTATGAAGCTGAAACGTTTGAAGATTTTATAGGAGTTTATAGGTTTATAGGAGTTTAAGAGTTTATATAGGTACTTTAAATTATGGATATGGAAAGTTAATATAACTCATAATAACTGAGCCTTTCAATTCCTTAGCTATAATTAAGCCTATTATACTTGGGCAAGGAATGGGTTTTATTTCATACTAGTTTAATTTATGAACAATTTTTCTCTTATCACAAGTAATTTAGAGAGACCGATTAATTATCTTAACCCTACCTACCTCGGGGTCTTTTTGTATTTATGTTTGCAACCAATTTGTAAATCTAAAGGCATCTTATCTGTTTAAGACCTTGTATACATTACTTAATTAACTTAATTAGCATTACAAAGATTATTTAAATTGGGTATATCTTTTGCCATATTAAGTGGATGTAAGGTATTTCAATTTCAAATTGTCCAATGGCCAAACTTATACTTCAACAGGCCCTAGTCGAGTCAGCTTAGAACTTCCACAGTGGTTTCCATTTCCAAGTTTAACTTCTCGATTGTCGGCAATCTCAAAGTAGAATGAACGAACAATCAGTTGATAAAACGTTGCGGTATCGTCTGTTCGATATCGACCAAACAACCTCTAAATTTTGTAGGCGAAAAAGTGCTCACCCGCCTTCATCATGTCGAAGACATAGAGTAAGGTACGATTAGTTGTACAGTGTTTTTATTAATAAACAAAATGAACTAATAATCAGCTGTGATTATCCACTTAGACAAAAAGTATATGTTAGGGGCTATAGCCACTAAGCTCTATGTTGTATCTGGAGTCACTACTCTGACTAAATATTTTCCAAAAACGTGCCGTCAACACAGACATTTTGCTCTATTGTGTTGCCACTTTGACGTTAACTGGACCAATCAGAATACATTGGGTGGACGATGTCAAAATTTCAACCAATAAGAAATAAAATAACTATACCACCAAAATGTCAAAACACATCTGGCCAACATAACGACCAAAAACACAGCAGCACGCTTTTTCACCACGGAGTGGTGACTCCAGATATAACATAGAGCTCAGTGGCTATAGCCCCTAACATATGCTTTTTGTCTAAGTGGATAATCACAGCTGATTATTAGTTCATTTTTTATTAATAAAAACACTGTAGTGATATTTCCATAAGAAAATCATTGGATCTTTGTCCCTTGGGGCGTAGCCCACGTAATTTTTGACATTTCTGATATTTTTCCCACCGTCCTTGGCCCTCAAGCTTTAAAATTAATCGTCATAACCTAACTTAACTTCTTCCCAGCTCGAGATATTTCGTGGGGACCGATTCGCTTACGGCATTAAATATATAGATACTGTTAATTATTTTCTTTGATAGCTCAAAAATTGTCAGTGAATCAGCTTTAGAAATCTCATTCAACATTAATTTGATCATATTGGGTTTTCTAATGTGTAATAAAGCAACGCTTGTTCAAAAATAAATAATAAATACTTTTATCTTAAATATAACGAAAAATAATCGAAAATTATCGATTTCAGAATGTTACATTTTTAACGTAATTAAAATAACAACAAATAGCAGATTAATACAAATAAACATATGTAATTTATTTTCGAGCTATAATGCAAGTTTATATACAAATTAAATTAAATTTCTGTTTCAACAATTATAATCCTAGCTAAAAGTATAATTGGGTGAAAACTATTATTTGAAATACGGTACGTCGGTACGTAAAACAGTGTGATGGAGTTTGGTGCGTTTTGTCGCTAAAATAGGTACTTGTAAATATAAAAATTAAAATACTAATACACCATCTTTACTAAAACAAAAACATTTTATAATATTTTTGACACTGCTTAAATCTTCTCAGATCCCAATTCAGTCAGATTGATTTCAGAAAGAAACAATAAAATGAAAAAATTCACTTTTCAACCTTCTCGCGGTGTTGCCAGCTCTGTTTAACACGTATTTCCCCCCGATAATTATTCACTTGATAAGGAAACAAAATGAGCCTTCTGTGCACTGTTCTTTCATATTTCGGTAAACAAATTATTTTAATTGTTTACAATTTACATTTAAATGTTGCTTGAAAAGATAAATCTATGAAAAGTACTATTGAACGAAGTGTTGCAACACTGCGCAAGGGGAAGTGGAATCAACTCAGATCGCCACCTTTGGGTCGCTGCTTCTTCGTATTTCAGTGAGAGCCGCTGTGTAGCAGAGATGCTCGGTTGTATTTTGTGTGTCACACATGGCTCCGGCTGTGTTCAGACGGTCGCTCGTTTCCTCATCAGATTAATTGAACATTTACAAGGTAAGCGTCGTTTTAATGTGCTGAAAGCAACGCAATTGAACTTTGGTTACCGAATATAACGATTGTGGATTTTAAAAGTTGTTATGTTTGCTTGATTCGACTAAAAAGCAAAATTTCATAAGTTTAGCTCATTTTGGCACGTACTGTAGTCCCCGTTGTAGATGTAATGGCTGCATGAAAACGAGACATCATGGAAAGAGATGTTACTGAATTTGTTAAAATCCACCGTGAAAGAACCTTTTCGTTTTCGAAATGGTTCAGAATATTAGTAGTTTTTATGATTTCTTGGAAAAATCTCTATCGAGGAAAACAGTTGTTGTAAACAACGTTTTAGAACAAACAAAAAAGAAAAATTATAATATTCATAAAACTTCAATAAACAAACAGTTGAGGATTATTTAGGATATTTGTTATTTATTGTTAAAAAAAGCTGTATAATAGTTAAGTGTTTGGGATTTTCAAATCAAAGTCTCGTCATAAATTGTGGGGGTTAAATAAATTATTAGGTTTAGAGGTATAGGCTATTTTATTTTTCTATGACATGAATTAGCCCTAGGTAAGTTATACATGATAAACTTGTTGGGACTTTGGAAAATATATATTTTGACTGGGAACGGTCCAATCCCCGATTAAATAATGCTATTCTATAAATCTAACATTTGGGAAACTTAGGGTAGGACAGGTGAGCCTATAAAGTTTTGGGGCGGAGTCTTTGAGTTTCTCATTAGTAACCTGTTTTAAGACAAGAAAAGGCACATCTAAAGGAATTTGTATCTAAAAATGTAGGCCTAAATTATAGCTTAATGAAAATTACCACAGACTCAAAAATCAAATAGTTCGGCATTGTTTGTATATTTAAAGAAGCCTTAGGATTGACTCTTAACAGTGTGTAGGCAACATCAGAATGTTTATAAGTTACTGTTATATTTGTAAAGGAAATTATATTAATAAGAGGATTAAATACCGGTATAATTTAAGTGGACATAAGATATATTAACTTACCTATTGCTGACCTTTTTGGAAGTAAGTAAAGATAACTTTGAAGTGTCTCATTATAAGCGTACTGGTAATGAATTAAATAAGTTATTTTTTAAATGGAACTTCTTGCTCTCTTTAAGTTAGCGCTTTTCACTCCGGCCAAAAATTGTTGGTCGTCACGGAAAACTCTGGCCACTTAACAGAAAGTACTGGCCCAAATTCCGGACCCTTTTAATCAATTTTGCAAGGGTTTAGAAGAAATGTTGCCTTCTTTGTTTACCAGTCAGATAAAGCATTATCAAGTTAAGTTACTTTTTGTTTTGTTAATCCTTATAAGGCTGTAGGGCTGTAGGTATATGATAAAAAAATATGTTAGGTAGTTTAATAGCCTATTGTTTAAAAAATTATTTTTTTACTTATGCTCAAAAGATTTTTAAGTACGGTACCGTAAATTAAATTTTAAAGTTGACTTTGAACTCTTGTAGCTAAAAAAATACATTGTATCTTAATTGATACGGTACTCTCAGTTTCCCCATTTAGTTATACTAAACATGCACACAAAATTTCATGCACTCATCCTAAAAAACAATCAAGTAAAAGGAAAATTGTATTAGTTTCATTTACAAACGGTCGTCCCAATTTCATCTTTATTATAACACAACAAATAAAAACCGTACACAATTTTTTTTGTCCAGAAAATCTACCGTAGATAACTTAACCAAGTTTGGCATCTTGGTATCTAGCCTACTTATTTTTTAACTGTCGTATAAGTTTTATCATTTTTAGTGCTTACTATGACAATAAACAGGTGTTAAGCTTATTTGTTTTTCCCCATTATGTTATGTTATTGCTGGATTAAGAAACCCCAGGATTAAGTTAGCTGCTAGGCACGTCTTCCACAAGCGGGAATTTTGCACAGGTTACCGGAAGGATAGGATATAGCAGAAAAGGATAGGGTGGGATGGACAGGCAGCCAAATTGACCTTTCAGAGGGTCAATTCCTGTGACAGCTGTGATCATGCTCAAACAGGCAGACCCGCCCTGCCCTCTTAACTGGCCAACTCAACTGACAGGGTATCCATGTACAACAGTCAGAGACCACATTCTCAGGTTGGGGACCAAGCCCGGAGTTGACGTTTCCAGCCACTGCAAATGGAGGGGCTAAGATGAAAGGGAAGCTTGTCATAATGAACAGCCAAAAGACTTACCATATGTAATGTCAACTTCATTTGCTGTACTTAATGTCAGCCTCAAAACTGGTATAGACCAGTTTGAAGGTTGTCCTGGGACTGATCCACCCTTTTAGTTATCCGAACAAGGGTTCGGTCCCATGGAGGGCTGTTAAGAAGGCATCTACTGTAAGTTACTACAGTAGGCTTTACGGTACCGTACTTTGGTATTATACGGATGCCACCCTTATACAGCGCGCTGCGGCAGTTATGTTAGGATGGGTTATCATAAAAATGATTGTAGGACTTTCCTTGTTTCGTTACGAATAGAATGATACCTGATGAGTTATACTTCCGGCCGCCAAACCCCCTCCAAATAGGCCAAGGTCTGGTCGTTGACCAGAGCGCGCGCATCACCTGTCACCGCCTGTATCTGGGTCAGTGTCATGAGTGATTTATTGCCGTGCACTACGTTACATTTGTTTTCATAATGAGTGACGTTCTTTTGGTGTGGAATTTACCTCGAAATGAAGAGGAAACCGTACGTTTTGGCGATCATACATGTGGTGATTGGGTGTGGCTGCTAGCGGCGGCGACGCATTCAACACGATCCTAGCGGACATCGCTGCCTTTTGGGAGGCACAACACAAAGACCGCTCATCAGAATGATATAAAATTTGTACAGTAAGTCAATAAAAATACGTTTTTTCAAATTATGTAGTTATCCTTTGTATCCGGTAAAAATTTAACCTCCAAAAATAGTGGCATCCGTATAATACCAAAGTACCGGCTTTACTAAAAATGGATTTCAAATTTACCGTACTGTATGAATGTAAAACGTACAATGATTTATTAGGCTTGAGTAAAATACATAAATAAAGCTTAAAAACGTAGAGTTATAAAATGTGATACCGGTAGGTACACTGTCTAAACGGTACCTATCAAAAAGTGAAAGATTTTAATGTGTACAGGGTACTTTGGTATTATACGGATGCCACCCTTATACAGCGCGCTGCGGCAGTTATGTTAGGATGGGTTATCATAAAAATGATTGTAGGACTTTCCTTGTTTCGTTAAAAATCGAATGATACCTGATGAGTCATACTTCCGGCCGCCAAACCCCCTCCAATAGGCCAAGGTCAGGTCGTTGACCGGAGCGCGCGCATCTCCTGTCACCGCATCTCCTGTATCTGGGTCAGTGTCACGAGTGATTTATTGCCGTGCACTACGTTACATTTGTTTTTATAATGAGTGACCTTCTTTTGGTGTGGGATTTACCTCGAAATGAAGAGGAAACCGTACGTATTTTTATGATAACCCATCCTAACATAACTGCCGCAGCGCGCTGTATGTTTGGCGGAGTACATGTGGCGATCGGGTGTGGCTGCTAGCGGCGGCGACGCATTCAACACGATCCTAGCGGACATCGCTGCCTTTTGGGAGGCACAACACAAAGACCGATCATCAGAATGATGTAACATTTTTACAGTAAGTCAATAAAAGTACGCTTTTTCGATTTATGTAGTTATCCTTTGTATCCGGTAAAAATTTAACCTCCAAAAATAGTGGCATCCGTATAATACCAAAGTACCGTGTACAGTACCACACGTGATAATATGTTTACTGTGTAAGATAATATAAGCTTTGCAGCAATACTGATTTATACTAATGTAAAGCTATTAGTATAAAATGATCGTGTTGCCATTTTTCACAATAGGCAACAAATTTTATCTCCAAAGAAGTGTATCAGTTGCTGATAATTAAGTGCATAAGAGTAAGTTATATTTAATCTATCTGAATTGACCAACCATTATATACATACATAAGAAACAATTAAAAGCTTTACAGTAAAGTAGGCTTATTCGTGTTAACCAATATAGGCTAAATTAAAGTAACTGAATCCTTCACAGAGTAGGCTATTGAACTACTCGTACAAGTTTTTATTTAATTTGAATGCTTTTACTGCAATAATCCTTAACAGCCATTTAGGTCCTAATCAATCTAAAATTGCCTACTTAACTTTTTTTTTAAATGTTGGTAAGTATTTTTATAATTCAACAAATATGTCAATTGAGTTTCAAACTAGATCTGTAATTCAGGTTGATTTGTTCCAGAACCAGGATGACGACATCTTCAGAAGAGATCCTCCTGCAGGTGGGTCAAGTGAGGTACAAGAAGGGAGACGGCACACTGTACGTCATGAGCGAGCGATTGGCCTGGATGTTAGACCACCGGGACACAGTCACAGTCAGTCATCGGTACACTGATATAAAAAGTAAGGAGAACCCTTGGTCACTCACTCTGACTTGGTCTGTAATAGGTACATCTATCTAGGCCTATGTTGTTGGTTTTAAGGATTTATTTGGACTTTGGAAGCGTTTTTGAAAGAAAAGTTATTCTTCTTCCTGACAGTCATGGTCGCTCTTTGGCACGAAAACTGGTAGAGAAGAGTCCTAGTACAGTGAATGTTGTGGGGATTGTGAAGCCAAATGGAAGATTTGTAGATGTCATAAAGGACATTGATAGTGTTTCAAAGGGGTTAAACAAAACTGATACTCTAATTGTCTTTGCAGGAACAAATGATATTTCTGTAAATTTTAATATTGATAATTTTGTTGAGTCTGTTAAAACATTGGTAGGGAAAACTGAACATACTAATATTGTTTTACTTGGTCTGCCTTACAGATATGATACGCCTCTTAAATGAAATTATCTCGAAAACTAATTGTACGATCTCTAAAGCTGTAGATAATATTGACCATGTCCGGTTTTTGTCTCTTAGCACTTTTTTTCTTAAACGTTTTTACACTAGGTTCGGATTGCATTTAAATGACCTAGGGAAAAGTGAAATTGTAAAACTAATCCATGCCTTCACCTGCTCCTCACCTGACGTCGTCCATAACAGGATTCCTGTAATACTAACCAACCATCGTCCTGTAGCTAGGAATAGGAGAAGCACCACCCTTACTGACACTGTCTCTAAAGTCTTCAACGACAAGTCAACTTTTTTAGAGAAAAACAGGAAGTTAGAGAGAGGCATGTAGAAAATGTATATGTCCCACCTCCCTTCCGTCTGATTCACCAGAACGTTCAAGGATTAATGGCTAAATTAGAACAGGTTGAAATTATGGTTGAATCTTTGCTTCCTGACGTTCTTTGTTTGGCTGAACACTTTCTGAGCCATTCTGACTTAAGTCAGTTCTGCATGCCTGGTTTCTCTCTTGCATCAGGATTTGGCCGCTCTTCTCTAAGGAGGGGAGGAGTGTGTATCTTAGCAAAACATTCTCTGTGCTATGAACCGCTTGACATTAGTGATTTCTGTCATGAGGGGATTTGTGAAATGGCAGGGATCAAACTTGATCTTCAAAACTTGCCTTCAAAACTTGTTTTAATTGTAGTGTATAGACCTCCGATATCTAAACTCCAGGAGATTGATATATTTTTTGATACGTTGACTGCTTGCCTTGAGTGTGTTGTCAAACCTACTGGTTTAATTTCTTTAGTAGGAGATTTTAACATCGACTTGCTTGATAGTCAACATTCAGAGAGGTTCAAAAATTTGATGCTTTCTTTTGGAATGAGGAATACTATTGTCACATACACGCGAGAATTTGGGAGTTCTAAGAGTCTTATTGATAACATTTTCACTAATATTGAATCGCATATGTTTGATTCGTCAGGAATTATCACAGCGGTCTCGGATCATCATGGGCAGGTAGCTGATGTTAAGTTAGGTGTTGAGGAACGGTGTTTTCCTCTTTATAGCCTCAGGAGAAAATTCTCTCAAGCTAATATACATATTTTCAAATACTTACTGCTTAAAGAAAGCTGGAATGACATATTCTCTTCAGATAACGTTTCTCAGAAATGGCAATGTTTTTTAAGTTGTAAGTTATTGATTATTACATTGAAATATCCTTTCCTGAATGCACAGTAAAGTGCAAGAGCAACCAGGTTCCTAGAAAAGTTCAACTCGATTCTTCAGTGCTAAAATTGCGCAATAGGATGTTACTGATGTACTCTTTGACTAGGAACCTTCGATCAACTCATTACCTCAGGAGAGAATACTTGGATTTAAAAAGGAATTCAGACATAGTGTTCAGTCATTCAAAGCGCAAAGTGTGCTTGACCAATTAAGTTCTTCCCAAAACTTACCTAAAACCATATGGAAAGTGATTAATGATTTCAATCCTAGTAAAGTACCTAAGCCTTTTAAACAAGTATCTTTGAAGGATGAAAATGGAGTTTTGCTTACAGATGCAAAGTCTGTTTCGGAGCTCTTTAATTCATACTTTGCTGGAATAGGGCGTGAATCTAAGGACGGTAATTCTCCAAACCATGGAACTTTAAATACCTTTCATGGATAAAACATTGTTCTTGTTGCCTACAACTGAAGGTGATTCAGGTTGTACGTTCTCTCCGTTCAAGTTGTTCTGCGGGTAGAGATGGCATATCTTCTAAGGTCCTGAAAGAGTATGTTGAGGTACTCGCCCCTCCTTTGTGTCATTTGATTAACTCATCCTTCCAATGTGGTGAGTTCCCGGCTCCTTTAAAAATGTCATTGGTTAAGCCTGTATTTAAAAAAGGGCTCACTGACGAGGCAGAAAATTATAGACCAATAGCAATCCAATCCACGTTTTCTAAATTATTGGAAAAAATCTTTCTAATCCGCTTAAACAATTTTTTGAATGCAAATAATGTTCTGTCTGACAAGCAGTTTGGTTTTCAGAAGGGTAAGTCTACCCTTGATGCTATGTTTGATTTTATTTTGAATATTGTCTCGTCCTTGATAGTCACGAACATGTAATGGGAATTTTTTTGGACCTAAAAAAGGCATTTGATGTCGTCAACCATAATCTATTGCTTTCAAAACTAGAGCGTATCGGTTTAAGAGGAGTCGCACAGGACTGGATATCGTCTTATTTAAAGGGAAGGATTCAGTCTGTAACAATGCCATACATTGACCCTTCTGGATGTCTTCGTTACCATGAATCAACTCAAACTTTGATAAGTTCTGGTGTTCCTCAAGGTTCGGTTCTTGGTCCGATGCTCTTCTTGATTTTTATGAATGATATAACTGATTCAGTTGGTAAAGGTAATATTTGCCTCTGCAGATGATACATCATTTTGTGTATCAAACAAAAGCAGAAATCAACTTGAAATTGAGATGTTTATTCAGGGTAGTTCCTTATTGCAGTGGTTGGACTCAAATAATCTTCTTGTTAACGGTGATAAAACTAAGTACATTGATTTTTGTATAAGATCTAAATCTTCTAATCAGTTAGTCTTAATAGGTGATATTGAACTTAATTCTTGCTGCGAAACTAATATTCTAGGTTTAATAATTGACTCAAATCTGAAATTTTCATCCCATATTGATAAAGTGTCTAAGAAACTGAGCTGTGGTATTTTTATACTGCGTAGGTTATCTACTTTCTCTATTCTAGATATTTTAATGGCAGCATATTATGGTTGTTTTTATCCACACCTTGCATATGCTGTTCCTATCTGGGGATATGAAAGAACGGCTTCTGCAAGCATATTCAAATTGCAAAAGAAGGCACTGAGAGTCATATTCGGGCTGAGATCGTCTAGGTCATGTCAAGGAATTTTTAGAAAGAATAAAATTCTGACTTTCCCTTGTCTATATATTTTGGAATCAACCTGTTTAATTATGAAAAATCGAGAATATTTTCAAAAAAGGTCCTCCTCATACAATTTTCGCCCTATCAACCGCCTGACAATCCTACCACATTCCACCACATTTTTTCAGAAGCAAGTTTTGTATTCAGCAATAAAGATGTACAATAGCCTTCCAAATAAGTTTAGATTGTTAAATGATTTTAAAATATTCAGGAATAGCGTGAAAGAATTTTTAGATGTTAAAGAATATTACAGTGTACATTTATTTTTAAACGATGACTCAATTGTTTAGTTATAAGTTTGACTTGTATTGTACATATCGTCAAACATTTTTATAATTCCATGTACATATTACTGGCTTTTGTCATCGCATTTTATTTTGCTTACGACAATAAAGAATTTTGACTTTGACTGACTTATTTATTTAAAAGAATTATACAAATAGAAGGTATTTTTTCTTATCCACAAAAGCAAGAATAATGACAAAAATTAAACATTTTCAAACAAACAAACACCAAAATGTCAAAATTAAACATATTAATCCCCTTCCAAAATTCTTCCTTTGAATAATAGGCCTTCTCCAGTAACTTCTCCTTTAGAAATGTTTTTTGAATTTAGAAAAAGAATCAGTATTTTTAATGGATAACGTATAATTGTAGCCTATGTGGTCTAAATTATTTAGTGACCATGTTCCAGAATCTCAGTATTGTTAGGCCTATTGTGTATGTGTTTGTATTTTAATTGTTCTTAAATTTAAGTTTTTCGCATGGTTTAGAATACAAATTGGGAATATTCCCTCATTAATGTTGGTGGCATGGCAAGACCTAACCCAAAGATCATAACTTTTTGTTTTGAGGCCTCCAGATGGGAAAACACCACTTGTTAAATTCATCTAATTTTATCATAAGCTTAATTTATTATTTATAATTTATATACTTATCACTTGTTAAATTCATCTAATTTTATCATAAGCTTAATTTATTATTTATAATTTATATACTTATAAGTAAGTTACTTCCCATTATTTTGCTGTCCCCATTGCAGCTAATCTGCGGTCTTAGCCAAATGTTTTCGTTATTGAGATTACCAGTATGTGTTATCTCACTTGTTTATGAATATATTTTTTTGAAACTTTGTAAGTTGTCTTTAGCGTTAGTGGTAAATATAAATTTGCATTGAAGTTTCACTGTCTGTTTCTATATCAAAATTTAGCCTTTGACCTCAAATAATTCTTAGTCACAGTTCAGCTCACTTCTCACTCATTAGCCACCATCATTTATGAAATTTAATATCGAATATCAACTATGTTAATCTTACAGGCAAAAAGTTGGTTTAGCCTGAGAACTTAGGGATACAAATGTTGAAATTTGAAAACGTTTATATATATATATGTGTGTGTGTGTATATATATACGAATTGGGACAAGTTTGTTTAGGTACATGTCAACTCATGAAATTGAATTGAATTGAATCATATAATTGCATAAGTTATTTAATTTTATTACTTTCTACAGTGCAGAAAATTTCGCCAGAAGGAAAACCAAAAATCCAGTTACAAGTAGTGCTACACGACAATACAACGTCAACGTTTCAATTTGTAAACCGCCAAGGCGCTGCAGTCGCCATCAAAGAGAGAGATCAAGTCAAAGATTTGCTGGTCCAGCTTCTACCAAAGTTTAAGAGAAAAGTTAATAAGGAATTGGAAGAAAAAAATAGGTACTCAAGTATAATTTACAAAATAATTTGAATTACTGGGTTTCTTAGTTATGTTGTAAAAAGTATGGTTTTTAGTATGGTGTATAGTTGCAATGTTTTCAAAGTCTACATGGTATTTGTATTATTTGCATCAATCTTCTCAAAATACTAAATTGTAAATTGAGGGCTTTTGCTAACCCAAGTTAAAAGAAAGAGAAGCCACCCCTTAAAAAGTTAACTTGTAAACGTTAAGAATTAAGGTCAGGTAAATTTCTGTGTAATTTATTTATATCAGGCTTACAGACAAATCTTGATTAACCATCACCGTTGGGGCCGGAACTGTAACGGTTAAGTGAGTAGATGGATATAAGAAAGTGTATTGTAAACTAGGCTTATCGCCATTGGAGGCTTCGCCCTCAAACCCCCGTTTGGAGTTCGCTTCGCTCACTTGCATTCCTCAGTCTACTCAAGTTTAAATCAAACTCAACTATTGTCGTTCATTAACCAAAGAAAAACTACACAACAATGACCTTTGGTGAGCACATTAACACCTACACAGGCGGTCCCATATCGCTTCGATATCGAAACATTTTACTAACCGGCTGCTTGTTCGTTTTATCCAAATGAACTCCCGACTACGATGGTTGTTTCGAGGTGTATAAAAGCAAAAAATAAAGTGCCTACTCAATCAAAGTCAATCAAATATAAATAAAAAGTTGTGGTTACAATGTTAAATTGGAGTTCTACAAATGGATTTACGTGTAAAAAATAACAACAAATTAGATTTCAGTTCACGACAAAATTATAGTAACCTAACCTATAACCTAACCTAACCCCGCAGAGCGCTGTATGGGCTGTTCGTTGTGCAACATAATTACAAATAAATGAATGTGTTAAAACAAAATAAAGTCAAATCAAACAGAAATTGCAGACCTCAAAAAGTAAGCATAAAAAGTAGGATTCAAACCCGTGACCACATGATCTTGAATCATCTGACAACATATCCACTGGGCTCCAGGGCTAAATCCATTCAACAATCGGTTGATTACATTTTCCAATATCGAAACAAACGACACACGAACAAACGATATTCGCGATATTGAACCTCCCGTGTAGGTGATAATGTGTTCACCTTGTTTTGTAACAGCTGATTTATTTAAACCTCATGTACGAGTAAATTAGTATCGACTACACAGGCGGTTTATTTAAATCAGCTGATACAAACATGTGGTATTGGCCAAAGATAGTGTGCTTTCATTAAACAGCTTTCCAAAACTGTACACATTTAAATGGGCCAAAATACTTAAAATTATTCCTTCTCCGAAGAATAGCAGCTAAACGAATGATCGGATCTTAAATCTGATGAAAAATCATTAGTTGGAAACACATTTTCTACAACTTTTGTATTTAACATTTTTTGCCATCTCTTACTGTTTCCGTACAAAATGCGCTCAAAGTGGAAAAATTGAAAAAGTGGATTTTTCTCCACCCCAAAAATGCCTCAGAAACTCAAAAATATTAACTTTTGGCAGTTTTTCTGCCAGTTTCTCGTCAAGAGCTTTAATTCAAGTAATGGGGTCAAGGGGGGTTATACTACGGGAAGTGCCTCATAGTTTATGTCAGTGAATCAGGGAGTGAACCCGTCTAGCTTTATATAAGTAGATGTGTAAAGTAATAAAATTTCCATACTAGGTTAGGGCAAAACCGAAAAATGAAAACTCATTTATATGTATAATATGTATACTTGTAGTTAAACAAATAGTCTACAATGACAGTGGTAGGCCTACACAATTAAAGACTATTTCAGGCTGATGTCTGATAGGTAATAATAAGGTTCCATTTATCATGTTAGTTGAAATAATCAGTTATTTTCTTTTGTTTCTTTGAAACTAAACCAAAAACTGGAAAGATCGAATGTTGCAAAACACCTCATGGAAAATAACCACACCTCAGAAAAAATTGATGAAAATTTAAATATTCTCCATATTTGTAAGAAAGGAAATGTAATGAATGCATGGGAAGAGTTGTTTATTTTAAAGGAAAAAATGTAAAGATAGGGATAAATAGATTAATGACCATGTCAACTTTGACTTGACAGTATATAAGCTGTTCGCCATTTTGTTTCTGTCATTCTCTGATTGGGCCTGATGATGACCGGTGTAACTGGTTGAAATTGATTCCCTTGTACCATCTTTTGTACATATTTTACTGTCTTGTATGTAAGTGTACAGTATAAATGTAAATATACTTTGTAGTGTAGTGAGACGTAGTTTATTTACCCTATTTTCTTTAAAACTCAAAATTTGTGTGGCTATGAGACTTATTTAAGAAGTAGGATCTGCTTTTCAATACCGGTAGCAGTTTCGACCTTCCTCAAACATTTAGTAATTTATTGTTTTCATTAGAGAATCCTAACACAACACGCTTTTCAGCATTTTTGAAACATGCAACACAGAAATAAATGCATTACAAAAACACTGATCCAACCACGCTCTCAGATTACTCGTCAGACACTACTGAGCCATTCAAACAAAAGAATTGTGGCGGTTAATTGTGGTGGAACAGGGAGGGTGTACAACTCATGGTGAATAATTTTGCTGCTGTTCCATTCTACTGTTCCAAATTCTACATTTACACCTTATTTCTGTGGTTCGGCCTGAGATTAATGGTGTTTTACAAATTCAACAAACATTTGTTATGACTGTTAACAGAGAGTGACAGTTGAGTGAGGTTCTACTCTATTTACTAACAGAGCTTTGAGAGGGCAGTTAAAAAATGTTCAAGTGTTAATGTCCAAATTGAAACTAAAAATTTTTGAGAAGCCATCATAATGTGACTTTTTTATTTAATTTGTACATGATTCTTTATGCTTATTGCAGTACCGGTAGTTAGTAATATTAAACGGAAAGTAAGTATTTAGTTTCTATTGTAATTTATTGTAAACTAGTATTGGCGGCCACTATCGCGACCGCAGTAAATAATCAGCTGTTTCAGGAATAAAGCTTGTACAAATATAAATCCACAGCTGAATACTCCCGGCTCCGCTAATATATGCTAAAATTGCCTAAACACGTAAAACTTAAGCTACCGTAACTCAAATAAGGTTGCTTTTCAAGAAAAACAAACGACACATGCAGCTTTCCCAACCTTGATTGCCCCTACAAAAATCCTTTTGTAGGGTGGGAGCCATTACAGCTCGAGAAACAGCCGCGGACGGACGGAGCCACAGACAAATGCAAATTATAGTATTGATAAAAAAGTTAATTAATTTTGTTGTTCATAAGGTATGTTACAACTTTATTATTAAGTTTGTCATTGTTATTTCATTACATTATATAACAATCTAAACGAATTAATGGCACAAATTTGCACCCTTAATGTTGGTTGAGGAATTACATCACTGGGCAAGTCGCAAACGTTTTTACGTCTTAAGCAACTGGTTAGTGTAAATCCTCCTTTATTCAAATTTGCATTTCCACATAAAGTAGCTTTTTTCAACAGTGTATATATATATTTCATTTTTGTCCTTTTTAATATGTTAAAGTTTTAAATTGTATTCAAACGTGTATCAATATTTTATAGGCTGTTGTCAGAAAACCCTGGATTACTCCAGTTGTATAGAGATCTGGTTATAACACAAGTCATTTCGCCGGAAGAGTTTTGGGCACAACATGCCTCTCAGTATACTCAAAAGCAGAACAATCAAAAACAAGAAGTTGGGGTCTCTGGTGCTTTTTTGGTAAGTCTTAAAAAAGCTCAGTCTAAAAATATGTTATTCTATAAATAAATGTTGTTTATTAATTAATTTATGTTTTTATTTATAAATTTTGATGTACATGTGATGATAAAAATACCCCCGTAGCAGCAAACCTGCATACTCAGCGAATTTCCAATGCATATTAATTTATCTTAATACCACATAAAGCCACATACCAAGTTTCATCAATATACATTCATAAATAAAGGATTTATGACATTTTAATTATTCTCCATAAGAATAACATGGTGGCTGAGTATGCAGGTTTGCTGAAATAAGGAATTCTAAAAATGGGCTTTTATACAAATATCATTATAAATCAACTAGGTAAAGCCACATACCAAGTTCTATTAATTTATGTTCATAATTAAAGGAGATAACACGTTAATTATTCTCCATAAGAATAACATGGGGCTGAGTATGCAGGTTTGCTGCTACGGGAACTATCGGGAAAAAAATGGATTTTTGTGCAAATATCAATAGACCACAATGAAATGAAGCAATATACCAAGTTTCATCAGGATAAGTTGATAAATAAGCGAGATATACAATTTTTCTTATCCTCCATAAGAATAACATTGGACAACATACTGTGTTTAGCACTTTCAATATCTCAGTAACCAATTGACGTAGAGCAATGATTAAAACATCAAATTGTGCGTCTTTTTAAGCTGATTCCAATGGGAAAAAATAAAATTGTAACTTTTCAAATATTGTATGTAAAAAACTCAAAAAACCCATTTTTTGGGTACAAAACCCCCCCAAAATACCCTTTCGGATGGATCGATCCGTCTGGTTTTCGAACTTAAAGTCATAAATACTGCTTTACACGTTTGTACCAAATTTCATCAAAATCGGACCTTTTTTACGAGAGTTATCACACCCACGGACACACACACATATATATATATATATATGTATATATATATATATATGTATATATATATATATATATATATATATATATATATACAGTTTCGAACGAATGGTGTTTTTGGGGTCTGGGGACCTCAAAACGAAAAGTCATCATGGTCCCGGGCCTAGGTCTTACCATGCCGACTACGGTAATAGCTTCTTCCCTATAGGGGAAATTCGCTAACATGGATATATAAAAAAGTTTTTTAGGGGATACTAATACAGTTTTGCTCACCCCAAGAGAAGTAGGGGTGGGTGAGTACTCAAGTGTTTTAGTAATGTTCAAGTATTAAAGATTAGTATAATAAACGGTATAAGGAAACTGACACATACTTTCTCCCTTTTAGCTCAACTTTAACGAATAAATTACTTTTTATTTACTAAATATAGAATACAAAGTACGGTAGAATGTACAGAAAATAGGGGTGTGCGAATAGTGATTTCTGGCTCAAGCCGAGCCGAGCTTTTTTCTTAATTCTCGAGCTTCAAGCTTTCTCGAGCCGAGCTGTTTTGATGGGGATTTTCTCTAGGGGTGTGCAATATACCAGTGTGATTTTCTGACTTGAGCTAAGCCAAGCTGAATTTTTCAAAGTTCTTGAGCTTTGATCATTTTTGATTAGGCCTATATGTATTCTTTATTTAAATTATGTTTAAAAGAACAAACAATATATCCCCTATGGTAATATAAAACAATTTATATCTTTCAGTACTTGTCATATTTTATTCGCTTCTTCTATATTCATTTGGTCTATGTTCAATAAATAAAGGCCTACAGTGGGAACATAAGTACTAAAAAGGAAAATTTATTGAGACCACTTGTAAACGAACAATTTTTCTTTCAATATAAAGTAGGTACGTAGGATATTAATAATAACAACGTAAAGGAAGAGAACTACAACATTTTAGCTAGACTGATAAGCCCACATGGTTAACTACCGCAGTTATTACCGTATTTATTAACAACCATAATAAACAAACTATGAGTCAATATGTACTCTCCACGTAACTTAGTAACTTTATGTAACCTTTAGTGATAATCCATCTTGGAAGCAATGTATTTAATTGTAAAAATGGTGTAACTGTTTCAATAAATAAATGTAACCAAACACTTAGGCCCTAGCCTAGGGAATTGCCCAAAGGCTTTCAGTAAACCCATCTCTCATTTTGTTTGTAAATAGTAAATTTTAGGTTATCTTTTTATAAATATATACCAGTCTTAATATCTTATTGTACTCGCAGAAATAAGTTATCCAATAATCATAGGCCTAGCTTATGTCGTATCTAACCTAATAGACCTAACCTATCATATCTGCTTCTGAAACAGAAGGTTTCAGAAGCAGAAGGTGGAAGAGTGTCGTCAATGCATTTTGCTTCCATCACTGGTTTAACAATTTTATATCATACAATTACAAAATGATATGTTTTCTACTGACGTTTCTTCATCATTTCAAACAATCCCATGGAGTTAACAATATGATTTTAATCGCACAGCTGTAGCGTAACAAAACACTGCGCCATTTTGATCGCGTCTTGGTTCAAAGGGAACCTCAAAATGAAAAGTTATCATGGTCTCGGGCTTAAGTCTTACCATGAGACCTACGGTAATAGCTTCTTTCCTATAGGGGAAATTCGCTAAAAAAAACCTAGAGATATTGTGGAATCTAATAACATAGTTTGACCTGAAGATTATATGGGACTAGTTTTTACCTAAATCCCAAATTTCATCAAAACCAGACCACGGGTGCGGGATCCAGCTCTGTACACATCTAGACAGACACACACCCCCACACACACAGATTTCACCTCGAAAACCATTATTTTTATAATCAGGGACCATTAAAATTAATACTTAAATACTGATACTTAAATTAAATACCCCCGTCGCAGCAAACCTGCGTACTCAGCAAATTTCCTATGCATGAATATATTTCTTACTACCACATAAAGCCACTACCAAGTTTCATAAAAATACTTAAATAAATAAGTGATGCATAGTATTTTATTTATTCTCCATAAGAATAACATAAGGCTGAGAACACAGGTTTGCTGCAACGAGGAAGATAAAAATGTGTTTTTTTTGCAATTATCAATATAACTCAAACCAGGTGAAGCTACATACCAAGTTTTAATGATTTATGTTCATAATTAAGGGAGATATAAAGCTTTACGTATTCTCCATAAGAATAACATTAGGGATGAGTATGCAGGTTTGCTGCTAAGAGGATAATCAACAAAAAATCAATTTTTTGTGCAAATATCAATATACCAGTACTAGGTGAAGCCACATACCAAGTTTGATCAATATACGTTCATAAATAATCGAGATATATTTTAAATATTCTCCATAAGGATAACATTGGACAACGTACTGTGTTTAGCACTTTGAATATCTCGGCAACGGTTAGACGTAGAATCACAATTTAAACACCAAAATGATTGTTTTGTAGAGCTAAACTGATTGGTAATAGCAAATGTGAAGTTTACAGTAAAATTAATTAAGGAAAAGCTAAAAACCATTTTCCCATAAGATTAACATGGGAGATTTTATGAACACGTTTTTTTTATTTTCTCCGCAACCACTTAATCTAGGTTAATGATTAAAAATACTATATTATTTTTTTTAAGCTCTATAAAATGGTTAAAACAATAATTGTGTGTTTTAACAATTTCAGGGTGAAAAATGCAAAAAACCGATTTTTGGAAAATTTTGAAACCCCATTCCCATGGTCCGATTTTTCTGGTTTTCGAACTTAGTCATGAATGTCAACTTACACATTTGAGCCAAATTTCATCAAAATCGTATGTTTTTTACTCAAGTTATCGCATTCACGGACACACATATATATACACACACACATATATATATACATATAGATATATATATACATATATATATAAATTTGAACGAATAGTGTTTTTGGCATCTGGGGACCTCAAAACAAAAAGTTATCATGGTCTCGGGCTTAAGTCTTACCATGAGACCTACGGTAATAGCTTCTTCCCTATAGGGGAAATTCGCTAAAAATGTTGACAAAAACAAAACTTTTTCCATATTATTATGTACAGGGGGGAGAAAGTAAAAATGAATTATAAAATCACAAAACATAGCCTTGTTCTGATTTGAAGTTCTTACTTGTTTTAAACTCAGCGTTAACCTGATATGCTACGTGACAGTATTTAAAACAAAATACCCCGTAGCAGCAAACCTGCGTACTCAGTGAATTTCCAATGCATATATATATATATAATAAAAGCAATATATATATATATATATATATATATATATATATATAATATATATATATATATATTGGGGTTTTCGTGTGATATTTTTTTTTTTTTTTTTTTACGTAGGAGGAACGCTTAATGCGCGAACCCAAAGGAACAGTGTGGGACTCCCTCTTACGAGGTATACCCACTAAACCTCCTACGGAGCCGCGGGGGAAAAACCAGGCCGGAACCCTTATCGGACAACTTCGGCACTGGCCCGCGTGTCTTGCGCCCAGACGGGTCACGTCACCGTTTCGGGAAACTTAGAGGTCACCTAAGCATCCCTCGTCTCGCTTTCCCCGAAGAACGGATTGCACGAAGAGCGCAACCGCTCTCCAGGAGTCTTCATCTCGAAGCATCGCCCCCACCACGACGTCCGGGGACAGATCGCCGACAGCAGAGACGAGCCGCCTCCTGTCTTCAGCGAAACGACTGCACCGGAAGAAAGTATGATGAGCATCATCCACCTCCTCCGGGCAGTACCTACACTGAGGTGACCTCACCTTCCCCATGCGGAAAAGGTATTCCCTGAAGTACCCGTGGCCCGTCAGGAATTGACACAAGAAAAAGTCAATTTCCCCAAATGCACGGCTCAACCACGGGCTTATGTCTCTGATGAGACGAAACGTCCATCGCCCTTCCAGTCCACCGTTCCAACGCTCTTGCCAAACTCGCAGAGTTTCGAGTCTGGCTTCCACAGCAGCTTGGTCTCTTCCGAGATCAGGAGCACGGCGAAAGATGTTCTGCCTCTCAGCGGCGAGCAGATCAAGGGGAAACACTCCAGCCACAACCATTACAGCCAGTCCAGACACAGTGCGATATGCACAGGCAACCCTAAGAGCCGCCCTGCGCTGAACGGAGAGAATTCTCTTGCTGTGTTTTTTGACTCTCATGGCACCCGCCCACACTTCTGCGCCGTACAGGAGAGTCGCGTTGACGGTGGACATGAGAAGTCGCCTCTTGCTGGACCTCGGGCCTCCCGACATTCCCCATCAATCTGCTGAGCGACAGAACAACCCTCGTCGCCTTGTTGCAAACCGCCTGGATGTGCTCCCACCATGTGAGGCGGCGGTCAAGCACCACTCCCAGATACTTCGCCGCAGTCTTCGTCTGGACCTCCACGTCACCAACAGTCATAGGGATTACTGTTTGGATCCTCCGTCGCGTGAGCATGACGATCTCGGTCTTGGCGACCGCCAGATCAAGTCCATGACCGCTCATCCATCTGTTGACCCGAAACATCACCTGGTTGAGGCGAAGCTGGGCTAACTCCGGATTCCGAGCCGTGATGACTGCGGCTACATCATCTGCGTAGCCCACGAGATAGGCTTGTGGTGGCATCTCGAGGCGAAGCACTCCGTCATATGCCACGTTCCAAAGGTCAGGGCCAAGGATCGACCCTTGCGCCGCGCCGGCGGTGACCACTTTGGAACGGACCCCTGCTTCTGTGCTATATAGCAGCCTGCGCTCCTTCAGGTAGTCCTGTACCACGACCAAGAGATAGTCACCCGACTATCTCTTGGTCGTGGTACAGGACTACCTGAAGGAGCGCAGGCTGCTATATCCAGGGTACCCACCCTGAAGTCCCGCTGCAACGCCTCGAGCATGTCCACCCAACGGGCCGAGTTAAAAGCGTTTTTAACGTCCAGGGTGACCAGCAGCACGATCGGCCTGGCCTGATGGCAGGCCGTGTCAGCCCGCTGGACGGCGCCCAGGACTTCAGCCACGGCATTCAAGGTTGAGTGGCCCTTCCGAAAGCCGTGCTGCCGGGGGGACAAGTCCCCAGCGGCTTCGACGGCCAACCTCAACCTGGGTTTCAGCAACCTCTCAAAGAGTTTACCCGCCGTGTCCAACATACAGAGTGGTCTGTATGCCGACGGGGACTCCGGGTCACCTTTGCCTTTGCTGATGAGCGCCAGTCTAGCTGTCTTCCAGCGTGACGGAAACACACCCGCCGCCAAACACGCGTTGAACATGCGCAGCAGCAGATGTGGGTGACTTCCCGCCACAACCTTCAGAGCCTCAACCGGAATGCCATCAGGGCCTGGAGCTCTGTTGTTGTGCATGGCAGACGACGCTGCCACGAGCTCCTGTTCCGTGAACAAAGGAACATCAGGCACCGGCCCCGTTACTCTTTCCTCTCGCCTCACAGGGTGACTTGGGAAGAGAGCATCGACGATGGCCGTGATCGTGCCTGCAGGCATAGAGGCACTGCTGGCCCCCATTCCCCCGAGCTTTCTCGTGACGAGCTTGTACCCTTTTCCCCATGGATCGGAGTCCACGTCCCGGCACAGTTCCTTCCAGCAGCGAGCCTTGCTCAGGCGAATTGCACTGGCAAGAGCTTTTTTCGCAGTCTTGTGCTCTGCCGACCTGGCCAAAGCCTCCGGTCGGTTTCGAGTTCTCTGCGCTCTTCTGCGAAGCATCAGTGCCGTTCTCCTGAGCTCCGCGATTTCGTCCGTCCACCAGTACACGTGGCGACGACCCCGGACAGGTTTTTTCCGAGGCATCGACGAGTCGCATGCACGCTCGATCAGCTGCATTGTGGAACCCACGAGAGCTTCGATCCGATCTCGATCAGCGGAGTCAAAGCGCTCCGTCAAACCGGCCTCGGGGCTACGACTGAGCCGCTCGACGAATTTTCCCCTGTCCAGTTTGGCCTGATTCCAGCCAATTGGGTTTCGGGTACTGCATCGACGAGACAACTCGTTTTATTCCAGATTGAAGGAGATGAATTCGTGGTCACTGGCCGTGTACACGTCCATCACCCCCCACCCCGCTACCAGAGGAAACAACCCTGCCGATACCAGCGTGACATCTGGTATGGAGTCACCAAAACCAGGTCTTCGGTATGTCGGCATGTCCCCTCTGTTCGCCACTTCCAGGTCGAGCCTCGAGGCCATCTCCAAGATTCGTCTCCCCCGGGCGTTAGTGACTGGCATGCCCCATTCAACGGCACGCGCGTTGAAGTCCCCAGCAACTATTACGCCCCCCGAGACACCCTGAAGACTGTCTTCCAGCGCCTCCAGCCTCTCCCGGTACTCCTCGGCGGAATAGTTTGGAGAGAGGTAGACACTGTATACGTTGACTCGCCGAAGTCTCACCCAGACGTAACCGTCACCGGATCCGTGACCCAACACCTGAATCCCCCGACTGTCCGAAATCCAGAGAGCCGCGGTGCCAAGCCGGTCATAAAACCAAGATGGACTGGTTTTGATCCGGTAGGGCTCGCTGACGATCACGATCTGGGCTTTGACCTCACAAGCAAGCTGCTCAAGAATGGCGTCAGCTGCTCGACTCCGCTGCAGGTTTGCCTGGACGAAACGGATCATTTCGTGGCAAATTGAGCCCTCTTAGCGTCTAGGGCTTTCCTGAAAGCCCTGCACGCCCCTGAGCCCGGAATGTGGTCCGCGGACGCTCCAGGTGTACCGGTGCAGAGAACGCAAGAAGCGGCCGCTGTGCAAGCAGCGGCCTTATGTTCGCCGCTACCGCACTTCCAACAATTGTTGCCGCGGTCGGGACCGGAGCAACTCCGACGCGTGTGGCCGTACCCGAGGCACCGAAAACAGCGTTCTACCTCAAGGCGCTGCCGAACTCGGCAGACGACCCAGCCAATCTTGATCTTCCCAGACCGAAGAAAGAGAAGACCGTCTTTCTCTTCCATCTCAACGACAGCCTTTCTCTGCTCCCGCTTGTTTGGCGAGAACAGGGTGACCTTAGGCACACCGGAGATTGTCGGAAGGTCTCTTGATTCTTGATTTGTGACATCGGCCTCCGAAGCCAGAGCGTCTAGATCCAAGATCTCTACCCTCAGCTTCGGGATGATGGAGCGGACCTCGCCCTTGTCCCCTATAGCTCTCTGAAGTGCTTCCTGGAGTTTCCCCCGGTCGTCACACTTCGAGAGCTCAAGGAGAACCCCCCCGGCCTCCGTCTTCCGGATCTGCCGAACCACAGTTCCGGAGTCCTCTGGCGTCACCTCACTCTTCAACAATCCGAGGATCTCCGAGTAGGTCTTGCCGGTGGACGGATTGATCAGGACCACCTGGTTCCTGGTCTTCCTAGGCCGAGTCTTCTTTGGCTTCTCCTTCTTTTGGCTGGGTGCTTGGGAAGGCGCGTTTTCCGCCTCTTCCCGATTCTTCTGGGCTTTCGCCTCCGCCCGAAGCTTCCTCCTCTGTTTCTTGGAGAGGACCTGATTAAAACCCTCCCTGTCCGCAGACGCAGTGGTGGCTTCTTCTCCGTTCCTCTCCACGTGGACGGTCCTGTTCTTGACGTCCGGTCTCTTCTCCGTTTGCTGTTCCGCAGGAGGGCTAGTCGCCGATCTCTTTGCACCACCACCAGGCGCCCCAGACTCCGAAGATGGAAGTGGAGCTTGCCCCTGCTTCTCCTCCAGAAGCCTGAGCCGCCTTAGCGATGCCTTCCAGAGACCGAGCATCGAGTCAAAGACATCAAGGGATGCATCCAGGGTCACTATCCCGTTCTTGATGCCCATCGACACGGTCTTCTGCTTCGCGACCGCGGCGGACATGTCGAGGAGAGTGTCCCGCATCCTCTGCAGTTCCTCCTCGACCTTTTCCTGAGCAATAGCCACGTTCCTTTCATCCGGCGAAACTACCGGAGACGGAGCTCGAACCGTTCTTGGCTTTGGGGTATTCCTCGAGCTGGCTGAATCCGTGGAAGCCAGCGCGACCACAGGAGAAGAGGCCGGTGGTGGGGACCTCGCTACTAAGCTACTCCTCCGAAAAATGGAGGCAATACTGGCGCTAGGAGGAGGGAGTTCTGGAAACTCCCTCATATCGTTGCCAATGTTGATGTTGTCGTTGTTTTTAGGGGTTGCCATACTTTAGTTTAACCAGCGCATCGCACGACGAGGGTGAACCCGGAATTGGCCAGGCGAGGGTATACCCAGGGGGACGATGCCCCCACCCCAGTTCCCCGGGGACCCGACCTCCGTTTGCCGGCACCGGATTCCAGACGTGCCGGGGTTCACCGTGGCAGTGCAGAGCCCGACCTCTGCACCCACGCCGCACTCCCTGACCAGGGCCCGAAGGGGCTGGCTCCTGACACCCACTGAAGAGAACCCATCGGCAGTGCAAGCACACATCAGCCCCTGCGACACCAGGGACCCCCCAGTGGACACCGGTCGAAAGAAGGCGGAAAGACACCCATGATGCGGGGTCGAAGAAAAGAAGAAGATGAGCAAGGCTTGCCCAGGAAAGAAGAAAGAAGGGGAGCCAAGGCCCAAAAGGTGAGAAGAAAGGCCTTGGCCCTGGAAGAAACTGTGAGAAGAAGAGTCTCACAGCCAAGTGGATTTTACCCGCGCTAGCCGTGACGCCACTGGCTTGTGACGCCCCGTTGCCCAGGGTGCGCGACAAGGACGCCGCGGGAGGGATCCACACCCTGCACCCCTTTCGTGTGATATTGCATTCATTTGTTAGGGCTACTAATATAATAATAATCAAATGAAACATTTTTCAACTGAGTACCCTTAAGGAATTTCTTTATTTTTATTTGAAATAAAAATAAAAATAAAGAAATTCCTTAACCCTTTCAGTGCTATGGTCCGATATATCGTCTTTTGAATCTGTTATCAATAAACACTGTTACTGCTTAATAAGCGATTGTACCGTTAGGCGCTCAGTCTGCAGTCTGAGTCTGACATGTGGTGAAACCTGGTAGACACGAATTGAACTACCTCGTCCAGCGCCTAGTCTCTATAATACCAACTGATCCACTGCAGCTGCTAGCCTGACCAGTGGCTGTGCGGTCTAAGGCGTTACCTTCCCGGCCGGGGGTAACACTTGGATCGAGGGTTCGAATCCCGTCACAGTCGGTGGTTTTTATGTGCAACTCATGGAGAGTTCACCTGTCTGTGGCAGAGTTGAAGGGGAGGGCGGACCTTAAGCAAACGGTGGACGGCTCGGGTCCAAGCTGACGGGATGGGTGGATTCTTTGTGAGTTGCACATCTGATCAGATGTTTTGCTACTTTTTACCTATCCTTTACTGTGTGTGTCCAGCGGAAGCACGTTTTTATTAATTTTAACTGTTCAGGCGTTCAATATATTAAAAAAATCAACAAAACATCACATATTCAACTACTCCTTTCAGAAGCTTAGCACTGAAAGGGTTAAGGGTACTCAGTTGAAAAAATGTTTCATTTGATTATTATTAATATATATATATATATATATATATCTTAATACCACATAAAGCCAAATACCAAGTTTCACCAATATACATTCATAAATAAACGATTTATGACATTTTAATTATTCTCCATAAGAATAACATGGCGGCTGAGTATGCAGGGTTGCTGAAGCAAGGAAAAACAAAAATGGGGTTTTATACAAATATCAATATAACTCATTTAGGTAAAGCCACATACCAAATTTCATTAATTTATTTTCATAATTAAGGGAGATAACACGTTACTTATTCTCCATAAGAATAACATGGGGCTGAGTACGCAGGTTTGCTGCTACGGGAGCCTTTGGCAAAACATTGTTTTTTTGAGCAAATATCAATGGTCCACAACCAGATGAAGCCGTATACCAAGTTTTGTCAGTATACGTTTATAAATAAGCGAGATATAAAATTTTTCTTTTCCTCCATAAGAATAACATTAGACAACGTACTGTGTTTAGCACTTTCAATATCTCGGTAACCAATTGACGTAGAGAAATGATCAAAATACCAAATTGTGTGTTTTTTTAAGCTGAAACCAATGGTAAAAACTAAAATTTGACTATTTCCAAAATTATATGTAAAAAATTCAAAAAACCCATTTTTGGGGTACAAAACCCCCCCAAAATACCCCTTCGGATAAAGCGATCTGGCTGGTTTTCGAACTTAGTCATAAATGTTGCTTTACACGTTTATACCAAATTTCATCAAAATCGAATAATTTTTACGAGAGTTATCGTGCTCACGGACACACATATATATACAGTTCCGAACGAATGGTGTTTTTGGGGTCTGGGGACCTCAAAACGAAAAGTTATCATGGTCCCGGGCCTAGTTCTTACCATGCCGACTACGGTAATAGTTTCTTCCCTATAGGGGAAATTCGCTAATAAAAAAAAACTATTTTTGAAAATTGTTATATGCCCAAAACTCCAAAAAGTTAAATAGTACTGTATGTCAAAAAGTATATCACCTTAAAGGTCTTGGAAATCCTAGCAACTTTCTAATTTACATCAACCTCGTAGCTCTTTTAGTTTTTTAGAAATCAACCAAGGTCATCATTTCCCCATATAAAATGCATGTTATTTATGTGAAACACTTGTAAGTACTCTGTGGGCTCTTTTATAAAAGGGGTTATTTATAACTTACTTACAACCTTACAACTATTTGCTACTTTAACCAATCTGCAGATAGGGATATCTACATTGAGTTTCCCCCTTGTGTGGTGCTACTGAACATTAAATCTCTTTAACAGATTGTCAGCGTTTCTCTTTACATCTAAAAGTACATAGAACACATATAGACTATACACAGTTAAAATATTCTCATTTATAAAGAGAGGCCTACAATGATCTCTGAAACCCGCTGAAGCAATAACTCTAACAGCCTTCTTTTGTACTAATAAGACATCTTTTACCCCCGGCAGAGTTACCCCACAAACAGATAACGTACAATAATAGAGCTTGGGAAAACTATTGTAAGCTAGTTTGAGAAATCACTTGGGCACACTTCTATTTAGTGATTTTAGCAGGGGTGCAGAAAATGTTTAGACCCCTGAAATTTCCGCCGATCCTACTATTACGAACCAAAAATTTCCCTTAATTTGTGATATATATCTTTACATTAAAATCTACCAGCTATTCATAAGGCAAATCAATAATAAATCAAGTAAATTGAATGTATTAAGGTTAAATTCTACATAAACATTTTGTCACGTACACACTTACAGTACCTCTAACATTGTGATAAAATTATGTTACTAATAAAATAAAATAAACTTGCAAATTATAAGTTAAACAATAAACAAATCTAAGTAGAATTAATGTTTTTATTAGTGAATTTCCTTTGGAAAGTGAACTATTAGCATGACCTGCACGGTGAAACTTAAGCCCGGGACCACCATAGAAGTTCCTAACGTGACCCCCTGAACACGTTTTGGGGGGTCGTTCAAAATTTTATATATATATATATGCACTCTAGCGGTCACATTTTTTGTCCGATTTACTTCAAATTTGGTAGGAACGTTCCTTTCTATAACCTGTTGGACAAGTTCGTTGGGCAAAACAATCGGAAAACTCTAAACCCATTTTTTGGGGATTAATATTTCAAATTTTGAGTTTTTGGGCCCAAAAAGGGTCACAAAAGCCCCAGATGTAAAATTAAGGCATGTTAAAACATGGGAATTAGAAAGGCGAAAGTTTTAAGCCCTCTCCCGTCATTCTAGCATAAATATTTACCGAGTTATTAAAGAAAATGTGTATCGGGTAAACACAGTACGTTGTCTTATGGGGGTTTTACACTAGAAAAGCTTGTTATTCCTTTTTTAAAGTACTTTTATTATCCCCAGCAACCTCACGCCTACTTTCAAGCCTGTCTGGACCTTCTCCTAACCTTATAATGCGTAAAATTGAATTCCCAGCTTTGCAAGTAAATGAAACCAGGAGTATCAGAACAGCCAAAAAAACAATGTTTTCAGATTTCAATAAAAATTGGACAAATGGATGTTTTTACACTGATTTTGAGTTTTAAAAGTTTTTATGTGGAAATTCACTTCCCTCACGTCAGCGTGCTGCGTGGGAACTCGTTTTAATTTTTTAAGGTTAAATTTCACACCAAAATTTTGTAAGCTATAAAATTACCTCTAACATTGTAATAAAATATTGTTACTAATAAAATAAATTTAAACAAATATTAAACAAAATCTAAGTTGAATTGCATGTTTGTTTTAGAAATTTCCCCTTTAGGGAAGAATCTATTACATGGTAAGAGTTAAGCCCGAGACCATGACAGATTTTTATTTTGAGGTCTCCAGATGCCAAAAACACTATTTGTTCAAATATATATATATGTGTGTGTGTGTGTGTGTGTGTGTGTGTGTGTGTGTGTGTGTGTGTGTGTGTGTGTGTGTGTGTGTGTGTGTGTCCGTTAACACAATAACATGAATAAAAAACATCTGATTTCGATGAAATTTGGCTCAAATGTGTAAAGTGACATTCATGACTTTCATGACATTCAAGTTCGAAAACCAGAAAAATCGGACCATGACAAGGGGGTTTACAATTTTCCAAAAATCATTTTTTTCACCATTAAATTTTTAAAATACTTAATTTTGGTTTTGACCATTTTATAGAGCTTAAAAACATATAATAATATGGTATTTTGAATCATTAACCTAGGTTAAGTGGCTGCGGAGAAAATCAAAAAACGTGTTCATAAAAACTCTCGTTCATCTTATGAGAAAAACGTTTTTAGCTTTTCCTGAGTTCATTTTAATGTAAACCTCACATTTGCTTTTACCAATCAGTTCAGCTCTACAAAACAATCATTTTGGTGTTTAAATTGTGATTCTATGTCCAACCACTGCAGAGATATTGAAAGTGCTAAACACAGTATGTTGTCCAATGTTATCCTTATGGAGGCTAATTAAAATTTGATATCTCGATTGTTTATGAATGAATGTTGATGAAACTTGGCATGTGACTTCACCTAGTACTCGTATATTGATATTTGCACACAACAAAATTTTTTGCTGATTTTCCCTGCAGCAGCAAACCTGCATACTCAGCCCCCATGTTATTCTTATGGAGAAAAAGTAAAATGTAGTATATCCCTTAATTATGAACATAAATTAATAAAACTTTGTATATGCAGCTTCGACTGGTTAAGTTATATTGACAATTGCATAAAAACACATATTTTGTGTTCCTTGTTGCAGCAAACTTGCGTACTCAGCTTTCAATGTTAATTTTTATGGAGAATAAATAAAATGCTATATCTCACTTATTTATTCGTGTATTTTTATGAAACTTGATGAGTGGCTTTATGTGGTAATGAGAAACATATAGATGAATTGGAAATTCGTTGAGTATGCAGGTTTGCTGCTGCGGGAGTATTTCATATAGGCCTAACTTCTGGAGGAATGTAGTCAGATTTATCACACAATCATCAGTAAAAGTGAGACACTGGTTTTAAAAGTCTGCTGAAAATATATTAATCAAAGAACCAAATTATATGTTATACATTATGAATTTGGATGTTAACTATTCTTGACCGATAAAAAATACTTTTATAATGTTAAATTTAGGGTTTTAAATTTTGTGTAAAAATTAGAAAACAAATTTGTTTTTATAATTATTAATTTTGATTGATTGTAGATTATCGTTTTTAAATATACTATAATATTAAATTTCTAATAAAGAAATTCAAATTTTATATATTGTCACATTTTACATTTTTTTACATAGCTAGGCTATAAAAACTGGTGACATGGTCAAATGGTACTACAACTAAAACTTATCAATAGTACAATATTCAAAAACCAAGACAAGCAAGTACCGTACAAAATCAAACCAATACAAGTTAGTAAAACAAAACAAATTTCAGTTAAAGGAGAGAAAAACCTACGTTTCTTATAAAAATATGTCAATTTTACAAAACAAACTCATTTATACTATAATAGCTTCTGCTAAGCAAATGCTCTTTGAGGGAAGGTTTAAAACTGTTTGAACCAATTTTAGATTTCAAACCAGGAGGAAGGCTGTTGAAAAATTTCATCCCAGCATAGGAAGGAGATATTTCATACAGGCACAAACGATGTATCTTAAATTGCAAGTCCCTCCTATGCCTCGTATCATAATCATGATCATGCTGCTCCTGGCTTATTTTTTCAAAAAATGTTTCTAGCAAAAGTAAACATTTATAGATGTAAAGGGATGGCAGTGTCATCAGCTTAAGTTTCCGAAAAAGGGGTCTACACGAAACTCGATAACTTGAAAAAGTAAGAATTCTTATAATCTTCTTTTGAGTTTTGAAAATATTTAATGCGTCAGCTGATGATCCCCACAATTCTATCCCATACTGCATAATGGAATAAAAATATGTATTAGCCTAGTTTCCAAATCGGTGGTACCCCTTAATATTAACATCTGAAAGCAAGCTGAGCTAAGCCTCGTTCCAACTACATGCAGATAAGTTTTCCAACTCAAATTTAGGTCCAATTCAACACCTAAGAATTTTGTTGAGAAGCTTGAAAGGACCCTGTGATTATCTATAGAAATGTCAAATTCTTTTGGGTCAGTACTTCTACTGGTTTGAAATTTAAGCAAACTAGTTTTACTATAATTTAGATTCAACCCGTTAACCTGAAACCAATTTTCCAAATTTTTTATGGTTTGTATTGTTAAGCTTTCAAGTTCCTTCATGCTAGTAGCTTTTAAAACTGCTGTAGTGACATCAGCATATAAAATTAGATCAGCACCTATATTCTTATCAAGGTCATTAATGTAAATCAAAAATAAAACAGGGCCTAGAATTGATCCTTGAGGAACACCAGCTGATATGTCCTGCCATTCAGATTTAAATTTTATGGAGTCCTTTGTAACAATTACTCTTTGTTTACGATTCAATACAATACAATAAAATCAATTTCAGGGTATCTAGCAGTTGGGAAAAGGCTGGAAAGTAGGGAATTTGAATAAAAACTAATAAAATGTCAGGAAAGGAGGAAATCAACATAGTAAATGTTGAATAGTTGGGAACATTGATAAAACTGATAAAACAGTGAGTGTATTATTCATATCTCTTGAATGGAACGTCACACAACTTTGATTGACATTTTATTTAATTTGTGACATTTAGGCGAATAAAATAAGCCATCATTTGTCTTTGTACGATAATTAGTTTCAGTTTTAGTATTTTGAAGTAGGACACCTCTTATCTCTTGATAAATTACTGCGACCCTCCACCGGATGTTGAATTGTCCAGCCCTTAATAATGAGACAAAAAATGTCGGGTCGCTTGTTGACTGAATTTCGAGGTAAACAAACACAGTTGGTAGTCTAATGTAGCCGTAAGACCATCAACATTATTTGGATTCTTAACACTGGATAATACGTAGTTTATTATGTGACTTCCAATGATGATGGAATTATACTTATTGTAAATTGCTTATGCAAACCGTTTTTGTTGTGTAGTGGTATCAAAGATTTTAAAATTTTCCAGGAAATTACTTTGCGACTTAGATATATTTGTTTGTTGGCCCAAAATTTCCCCCGAGCCTGACTCGCCAGTTCGGGCATATTCTGCACCCCTGGATCTTAGTAAATAAACAACCCTTGAAAGTAGAAAAAAGAAACTTGTCTAAATTTTTTTAGATTAAGCGATTTTTAATGTAATTTTTAGTCTGTAATAGTGTCTGTTCATGTTTTGACTAGTAGCCTAACAAATAAAACTGAGCTAGAACAAATATGAGGACTTGTTTCCCACTTCAAGCAGGGCTGTATTTAAGACCTCTGGGGCCCCGGGTGTATAGTCAAAAGGGGGCCTAACATAAATACAAGCATGTATAGTACACGAAACAGCATGTGCAGTATTTATGTATATGTACATACAAAATAAAGTTATTTTTCTATTCTGTAATATAACCTTATTATTTTTAATATTCTAGTCTTTAATAAATACACCAAATATATACAAATTTGTATATCAATATCAAAATTTTAAAAAACTCACAAAAGAAAAATGTTGTATTTAATTTTCCTATAAGATTTATTATGGGTTTAGCTCTCTTAAGACTATATCCATAGCATTGACTATATATACTGAAGGAGACATCCCAACTATATGGCCCAGCTGTCCCACTTTTAGTGTTAGAATTTGAAGTGACTAGTTTGATTAGACCACAGATAGATTCTGCTGCCGTCAACTATTTTTTTGTTGTTATTTATGTTAACTTTGAAAATACCTCCACCCCAGAAAGTAGGTGATAACTTATGTTTGCTTCCTGACACAGACACACCGACTGTTGTTTATCCCGTCCTTGAGAGGATAAGTAATAGTTGACAGCAGTATACTCTGTTGGTGATTAGTGAGAACCTACGTCCTCTTTGAATCCTGGCACACACAAAACTAGGGACAGATTTTACAATGACAATGAGAAGTTTACTTCAGTATTTGTATTTATAGTCAATGCAGTAAGTTAATAATGTATTCAGTTAATATAAAAAATAGCCCTATGACTAGTTAAAATAACAACACAAATTTACAACTAATAAAAAAAGTCTCGTGTAATTGCTTTACAACAAACATTATTGTACTAAGATAATTAAAACAAACAAAATACCCCCCGTCGCAGCAAACCTGCGTACTCAGCAAATTTCCAATGCATTGATATGTTTCTCACTAGTACATAAAGCCACTCACCAAGTTTGACAAAAATACATTCATAAATAAGTGATTTATTACATTTTATTTATTCCCCATAAGAATAACATTAGGACTGAGTACGCAGGTTTGCTGCAACGAGGAAGATAAGAAATGAGTTTTTATGCAATTATTAATATAACTGAACCAGGTGAAGCTACTTACCATGTTTTATTAATTTATGTTCATAATTAAGGGAGATATAAAACGTTACTTATTCTCCATAAGAATAACATTTGGGCTGAGTATGCAGGTTAGCTGCTACGGGGACAATCAACAAAACATTTATTTTTTGTGCAATTATCAATATACCAGCACAACATGAAGCCACATACCAAATTTCATCAATATACATTCATAAATAATCAAGATATCAAATTTTATTTATTCTCCATAAGGATAACATTGGACAACGTACTGTGTTTAGCACTTTGAATATCTCTGCAACGGTTTGACGTAGAATCACAATTTAAACACCAAAATGATTGTTTTGTGGAGCTGAAGTGATTGGTAAAAGAAAATGTGAAGTTTAAAGTAAAATTAATTGAGGAAAAGCCAAAAACCTTTTTCCCATAAGATTAACATGGGAGATTTTATGAGCATGTTTTTTGGATTTTTTCCGCAACCACTTAACCTAGGTTAATAATTCAAAATACCATATTATTTGGTTTTTTAAGCTCTATAACATGGTCTAAACCTAAATTAAGTGTTTAAAAAATTTAGGGTAAAAAATGCAAAAAACTGATTTTTGGAAAATTTAAAACCCCCATAAACCCCCCTTCCCATAGTCCGATTTTTCTGGTTTTCGAACTTAAAAGTCATAAATGTCAGTTTACACATTTGAGCCAAATTTCATCGAAATCGGACGTTTTTTACTCAAGTTATCGCATTCACGGACACATATATAGATATATATATATATATATATATATAGATATATATATATATAGATATATATATACATATATATAAATTTGAACGAATAGTGTTTTGGACATCTGGGGACCTCAAAACAAAAATTTATCATGGTCTCGGGCTTAAGTCTTACCATGAGACCTACGGTAATAGCTTCTACCCTATAGGGGAAATTCGCTAACATAATATATATAAAAAAATATGTTTCAATTTGATACAAATTGATTAGGAACTCTGAAAGTTAATTATCAACATACTGCTGGATGGTCTTTATTAAATAGTGTTTCATGCAGTATGGGCAGTAAAAAGTCCTTCTCTCTGCATTTCTTGGCTGACAAATCATTAATTAAATGTTCAAAGTCAAGGCAACGCAGAGTATCATTTTCTGTACGGTACTTAGGATGCTAAAGCTTTTAATCACTCTGGTTTAATGTTAATTCAAAGGTAAAGTTTAAACTTTAAAAAATCTCTTCCTTTTGCGGATGCATTTGATATTATTTCACAGAAATGTTCTTAAAGAGATTTAAGTATGTGGAAATGTTGTAAACAGTCAGTTATATTGAAGACGTTTGAACATTAATTTCATTTAAAGTTTACATGATGATGACACAATGACATTTTATCTTAATCATGGCTCTCGTCTCTTCCTACGTTATTTTAAACTGGGTTTGGGGTGTATCGGAGAATTCAGTGTTGGCAACAACAATGATAGCATGCATCCCGTAACCCTCACCGAGACCGGGGCAGTGCTGGTCGTATTGAGTATAAATTGATTCAAGACAAACATCTTTACCTTCAATCTATTATCAAATCCAGAAATATAATATGAAAAAATAAAATAACAAACAAAGAGGCTGCAAGCTATCCTATCGTTATTATTATCATCTTTATTATTAATTGTTTAACACATCGAGGATAACCTCAAACACTTAAGACTACTCAGTGTTCTACACGTTAACTAACTTTCGTAACCAATTATAATTTTGATACTAGGTATTATTTAATTACTTTGTCTTTGGCTGTTTGTTCCTAATATTTTATAATATATCATATTGAGTTATTCTGTGTAACGAGAACAAGGAAATTAATTTAAATCTTCTTCAACGGAATTTGCAACTTCCAAGTACGGCAAACCATGGCGGTTATTAAACAATACATGGGGTTAGGGGACAGGCTTAAAAATACCGTAAAATCTTACCTGGCCTATTCCTGTTATTGGATTAGGGCAAATTTATCAAATCCGCACATGGTATTCAAAATAATAATCATTAGTGGGTTTAGTGACTTTGGGTTTGAGACTTATTTTGAACGTACACCCTTTACAACTTAAAATTATTTGTATTATTGTCAGTTGAGAAATAAGCATCTTTTTTTCAGAAAAAAATTAAAACACTGCCTCGCGAGGTCCCCCATAGTGGCCCGTGGAGTCCGACTTTCGAGGCCTGGTGCCTTTCCTCGGGCCCGGGGCCCCGGGCACTCGCCCCGTTTGCCCTTAGTGAAATATGGCCCTGACTTCAAGTCCTAATAATAATAATCCTTGAGATAATAGGCCTGTAATATATAGTTGGTAAATGATGACTAGTCCTACCTTAGCAAATCAACATTGTTTTTTAGTTAATCTAAACTAAATGTAAAATGTAAATAAATAACAATTCAACATCTTCACCATTTTAGCGAATTTCCCCTATAGGGAAGAAGCTATTACCGTAGGTCTCATGGTAAGACTTAAGCCCGAGACCATGATAACTTTTTGTTTTGAGGTCCCCAGATGTCCAAAACACTATTCGTTCAAATTTATATATATGTATATATATATCTATATATATCTATATATATATATATATATATATATATATATATATATATATATATATATATATCTATATATATCTATATATGTGTCCGTGAATGCGATAACTTGAGTAAAAAACGTCCGATTTCGATGAAATTTGGCTCAAATGTGTAAACTGACATTTATGACTTTAAGTTCGAAAACCAGAAAAATCGGACTATGGGAAGGGGGGTTTATGGGGGTTTTAAATTTTCCAAAAATCAGTTTTTTGCATTTTTTACCCTAAAATTTTTAAAACACTTAATTTAGGTTTAGACCATGTTATAGAGCTTAAAAAAACAAATAATATGGTATTTTGAATTATTAACCTAGGTTAAGTGGTTGCGGAAAAAATCCATAAAACATGCTCATAAAATCTCCCATGTTAATCTTATGGGAAAAAGGTTTTTGGCTTTTCCTCAGTTAATTTTACTTTAAACTTCACATTTTCTTTTACCAATCACTTCAGCTCCACAAAACAATCATTTTGGTGTTTAAATTGTGATTCTACGTCAAACCGTTGCAGAGATATTCAAAGTGCTAAACACAGTACGTTGTCCAATGTTATCCTTATGAAGAATAAATAAAATTTGATATCTTGATTATTTATGAATGTATATTGATGAAATTTGGTATGTGGCTTCATGTTGTGCTGGTATATTGATAATTGCACAAAAAATAAATGTTTTGTTGATTGTCCCCGTAGCAGCTAACCTGCATACTCAGCCCAAATGTTATTCTTATGGAGAATAAGTAAAGTTTTATATCTCCCTTAATTATGAACATAAATTAATAAAACATGGTAAGTAGCTTCACCTGGTTCAGTTACATTGATAATTGCATAAAAACTCATTTCTTATCTTCCTCGTTGCAGCAAACCTGCGTACTCAGTCCTAATGTTATTCTTATGGGGAATAAATAAAATGTAATAAATCACTTATTTATGAATGTATTTTTCTCAAACTTGGTGAGTGGCTTTATGTACTAGTGAGAAACATATCAATGCATTGGAAATTCGCTGAGTACGCAGGTTTGCTGCGACGGGGGGTATTATTAAAATAGCCTATATTTATTTAGTGTATTTTTTTGGCAATTGCCTGTTTATTCGTATTAAAATAATTTCAATTATGACTTTAAATTATATAATTAATGGGGTTTGTTTTATTTTTATATCTTTATTATAAAAACCATAACCATTGTGTCTATGATTACTAGTACTTTTGATACATACACGAAATGCACACTATTCATCTTCTTCACTGATACATGATGTATGTTATTCGTAATTTATGAATAACAATAAATTCATTGCCATCAAAACTGAACAAAACAAAATTGTACTTGCCAAAATGTTCGTTTAGATATAAAATGTGTGAAAACCAGTTAAAAGGTGTGTTATCAAGGAACTAAGGTTAAAGCGAAATTTTGTTTTAGAATTTTCTGTAAATCTAAGTTTTTAAAATTAATATTTACAGTTTTTAAATGATACTGCTACTTAAATTATTTCCCGATCAATAACTCTGTTTATTGACAGAGTTAATATTCATATATGTTATGGTTTAGCATTCTTCCTAAATATTGTTCTTTTTTCCAGGCTGACATAAAACCTCAGACCGATGGATGTAATGGGCTGAAGTACAATCTGACAGCTGACGTCATTGATTGTATATTTAAGACGTACCCTGCTGTTCGCAAAAAACACATTGAGTACGTCCCACATAAAATGACAGAGGCAGATTTTTGGACCAAATTTTTTCAGTCACATTATTTTCACAGAGATAGAATAACTACTAGCTCTAAAGATTTGTTCACCGAATGTGCCAAATTAGATGACCAAGGTATTATTTTTGTTACTTACTTGTTACTTATTTTTGTCACGTATCGTTAAGAGCAGTTTTTTCTTTCTTTTTTTTTGTATAATCACATCTCAAAGTAAAACAATTTCACCTAATCTTCAAATTTTCTTAAATGCTCTTTCAAAGTGTCTATCTTATACATTAATTCAGTTTCATCACGATCCTTCTGCATTTGCATAAAATAAATTGGAAACTTCCTCAATAATTCTCTAATCATACTATGCCTTCCATTGAGTTGTTTAGGTTTCTGTGAGCTAATCAAAAGTAGGAATATTTTGTTTGATTAAATTTTTAACTTTTGTTTACAGAGATGAAAAAAGTCATGTCGAGTGGAGTTAGTGATCCTTTATTAGACATAACATCTTTTGATGACAAGTGCGGCGAGGAGCCATTGGAGAGACCACCTCAGACTCAGAACATTGTTCATCAAAATATGATTAAAAGGTAAATTTTGTTAGTTCTCTACGTTGTCCCCAATATGATGGATTGGGGAATAATTGATATGGAAAGTCGACAAGCTTTCCGCTTAAGTAGATATCTCGTACGGGATCTTACACTCAATGGTAAGCTTGTTGACTCTCCCTATTATTTCTCCCGCAATTAATTAATTGAATAGCCCCTGGGTGATCTTAACTCAAAAGTCAGTGCAGTGACAGATTTAAGCCAGTCCATTATCTGAGGATCCAGACTAGCAACTCTTTTCCAGCATGGGATTTAATGTAAAAATGTATGGGTTTAACCTGTGTAAATTTGTAGGTTCTCGGGCTTTTGCCTTCATCTGATATTAAATGTCTAAAATATACAAATTTACCATTTAAATTCAGTTGAAAACTTCTACAATTACCATATTTTAACATTCTAAACAAAAGTGAACACTAGGGATGGGTCGGTTGCATTTTTTATCGGTTCGGTTTTTTACAAAAAACGGTTGTCGGTAACTGTCTCGTCCATTCTTTAAATTTAAGTTTCTACCTAGATTCTGAAATTCTGCCTAAAAAGAAACTTTAATTGATTATATACCGGTACCTATAAATCCCTATTTCATACTTTGTTTCACTGGTTTACATAAATACTGCTGCAGAGACACCATGCAGGAGAGTTGGTTAAAAATTCACAAGTAATCAAAGACAAATCAAATGAATTTAAATTCAATATTATGGGCCATTACGAAATTAATTAATCACCTAGGCTTAAAACCTTGTTTAGCCAAATAATAACAAGTTAGCCTAGGGCAATAACGTAGTCTAAATAATCTTTAACTTAAACTTTGTTAAGATGTTAAGGTTTAAGTTAGGGATGAGTCGATTCCAATTTTTTTGATTCTGATTCCGGTTTCGTTTCTTACAAATCGATTCTCGATTCTGATTCCATCGATTCCTAATAACAGTTTAAATAGCAAAGTAATAAGTTATTTAAAGATAATAAGTTAGTCAGTAATTGGTTTTCATTCAATAAATTAGAGACAATCGGTTGGGGATTATTTTCCATTAATAAAATAAAATAAACTTATAATATCAAAAAAATAAGTTGAATTGCATGTTTATTTTTCATATAATTGATATGCTTTAAGTTACATAAATCTCCCTGATATTTTTTAAATTGGTTTGTTGTGTTATAAAACAATCACTTTGGATGTTTACTATACTTGATGTTTACTATACTTGACCAATAAAAATTAATTTGTAATGTTAAATTTAGGATTGTAAATTTTGTATACAAATTAGAAAGCAAGATTTGTAAAAAAAATTTAATGATTGTAGATCAACGTTTTTAAATATAGTGTAATTTTAAATTCCTACTTTAATTAAATTGAATAACAATACATTTTAAGATGTCTAGCAGTCGAAAAATGTGGGAAAGTGGAGAATTTGAATAGAAAGAAGAAAGAAATCAAATATCGGGAAAGAAGGAAATCAACATGAAAACGTTTGAATTGTCGGGAAAATAATAAAAATTATAAACAGCGATTGTACTATCCATATCTCTTGAACTGAAAGTCACCCAACTTTGATTGACATTTTATTTTATTTGTTGTAATCAGACGAAAAAATGAGCCGTCATTTGTCTTTGTACGACAATTAGTTTCGGTTTTAGCATTTTGGACTAGGAACTCTTATATCTTGAATAAATTACCGGGACCCTCGGCCGGAAACCGAACTAGCCATTAAGAATGGGACAACACTTGTAGGTTCGCTCGGCAACTCAGGCCACTAGCTTCGTTTACTTATCTGTTTTCCTCATTCTCGTACATCCATAAATAGAACTCCTGTCAATTCTACTTTCGTGTTAGTTGAGAGTTATTTTGGGACTGGAAAGGAAGTGACTGTCGGGATGAGTCTTATTTCAACCACTTATTTTGTTAAACGTTGTTTAGCTTTTCATTTGATATTTTGTACAACATTATAATGCTTATTTCCAATACGAGCACTTACTGTCAGTGAAAAACCGAAACCGACATTAGACCATTGGTTCTCGGTTTCGGTTGTTTTGTAAAAAACCGGTAAAACTGACAACCGACTTTAACAACCGACACATCCCTAGTAAAAACATAATATTGAAATGTGAATTGCTTATATAAGGAAAGCTTGATGGCACAACCGTTACTTTGCCTATGAAGGAGAAAAAACCTTTAGTTTTTCTTGCAGTAGTCGAAAAAAATATGAGTTGCCTTGACAAATACTGAAAATTCATAAAATGTTTGTAGGCCTAACTTTAGTTATTAAAGTCATTCACAGTGTCACAGCTTCTACGCCAAGTATCTTTCGATTTCCCTCTACCCCCCCCCCCTTGCCTTGAGATATTGCCGTGTGTGTATCCTTGCTGTTCATATTCAAATATTTTTAACGGGATTTGCTACTCCGACGTAAGTAAAAGAATTGGGAAAAATTAGTAACATAAGCGAAGAACCCAAGCTTGCATTTATATGTCGCTGACTATAGCCCACTAACATTTGAAGTTATTAAAAAGAATATTAACTCAATTGAATGATTTTGTACTTGGTCTGTGGTGAATGTCACGCATGCTATTCATACGTAGACTTTGAGTACAAATTATTTTATTTTTACAATAGACTGGAAGTGGCTTAAACAACGCAATATTTGCGCCAGTAAGCAAACAAGTTAACCTTGCATATCTCTACTAATAATGGTACTGTGTCAACCTATGGTACCTACTTACCAATTTCACTTGATGTGCAGGTTTAACCAGCACTCAATAATGGTGTTGAAGGCGTGCCAGCAGCCGACACCGTCTAAGCCTGAGGTGAACGGCACTAATGGCCAGCTACCGCCACAGGTCAACGGCGAGGTCCCCTGCACCAGCGCCGACCACCATCAGGAGATACAGGCCAAGAAGGTGAGGCAGAGTGGTTCGTAGGTGTTAGAAAACCCTGGTGTGTGTGCTGCACGGGCCACCAAGGGCATAAGGTTGGAAAGGTAACACAACTCTTTAAGACCGCCACACACTATCGGACTTTTGCCCATATAAGACATCATAATGGGTAGGGAGCAGGGTGTAACGGTAGCAAAATTCACTCAGAATTTCTTCCCGATCAGGACGTCGGATCGGACAGATTGAGCGTGATTTACGGCAGCGTTTGGAGGTACCAGACCCCGAACAAACATCGGATCGATCATTCTTTGATCTTTCTTGAAAAAACTGTCTCGAGAGCGCTCGGTGCTCGGTCCGCTATCTGGTTAGGAGGCTCCCCTATCACATTTTCTTCCTTTGACCTTCCTTTCCATCAAAACCTGCTCGGTCCGATGTCTTGTTCGAGGAAAAGTGTGATAGCGTGTGGCCGCCTTCATCATCATCATCATCAGAAGGGGCGGACATAGGTCCCAAGGCACATCAGCCACAATGGGCTTATTGCGCACCCCCGAAAAGAAATGAGAAGGTTTCAGTACTCCTCCAGGTTCAAGAGCCTGATGAACTGCATCATCCTATCGACGAGTTCCTCAGGAGGCAGGTATCCACCCCTGACCATAGATCCCAGAGTTTAAGCCCTTACCTCCCTAAGCTCATCACAATCAAAGAGCAGATGGTCTGCAGTCTCCTCGTACTTCCCACATTTCCTGCTTGCAGGGTCACCATTGAAGACGCCCATCCGAGAGAGGTGTTTCCTTAGGTGACCATGGCCCGTAATCATACCTGTGATTCGCTTAATGTCCAGCCTGCTGAGACCCAGGAGCTTCCTGGTGACCTGCTGGGATGGTCCCTGGATGTTGAGCTTGCTAACCCTGTGGAGACGGAGCTCTGCCTAGACCTGAACTCACAAGAGTCCAGCACCCTCAGAGCAGCCTGGCTATCAGAAAAGATGCTGATAGAGAGGCCCTCTTGTACCCTTCTCAGAATCTCCTCCGCACACTCCATGATGGTGGTAATCTCCGTCTGGAACACAGTGGGAAAAGAACCCATTGGCACCCCGAGACTGACACCATCCTGCACCCCGTGGATGCCAGCGCCTGACCCGCTCCTAGACTTTGAACCATCCATGAACCACTCTTGGTCTCCAGGAGGGAGCAGACAAACACCTTCGCTCCAGTCATCCCTGTTGGGAATGCACACCCGGAACGACCTGCTAAAGGAAAAAGTTGTGGGAAGATGATCAGAGGGCATGTCCAAAACCTCACTCTGAACCTCCTGAATGACCTTTGTGTGGCCAAGTGGTTCGCCCGGCAACACCCAGAGAATCTCACACTGGAGACGGTACGCATCCATTCTAGCCAACATCTTGATATGAATGTCTATGGGTGGAAGATCAAGGAGACACTCCAAAGTGGCAGCCGGGCTGCTACTGAGAGCTCCAGTGACAAGTAGGCCTGCGAGCCTTTGAACGCCCGCCAGCCTCCGCATCGCCACACCAGCTCTCAGTTTCGTCCACCAAACGATGGATCCGAACGTCATCGCCGGTCTTAGTACTGCAACATAAAGCCAATGCATTAGTTTGGGCTTGAGCCCCCAGGTAGATCCTACCATCCGCCTGCAGGCAAATAGGGACCACTTGCCTCGATCAATGACCCTTTGCAACTGCGGCCCCCATTGAAGGGTTCTGTCATACTTCACCTGGTCCTGAGAAACAATGGTGGACCCCTGCAACCTAAACGGCCCGATCCCCGCAATGTTCCTTCTCCTTGTAAATGGAACCACAACAACCTTTGAAGGGTTGACAGAGAGGCCAACCTCTCCTCACCAACAGCCTACCACCCTCAATGCAGAATTCATGAGGTCTGTGACCGTGTTATTGAACTTACCCTTGGGCAAAAACGCCGCTGTCATTGAGACTCCGGATGAGATCACCAACAACCAAGTTCCGCAAGAGGGGGGACAAGACTCCCCCCTGAGGACAGCCTCTGGTCGTCTTTACCTCGACCGTCTTACCGTGAAGCGAAAGCTTAGCCCTCCTTTGAAGGAGAGCCTCGATCCACCTACAGATCGCCTCACCCAGGCCCCGCGCCCTGACGGCACACAAAACTGCCTCTGCTGCTGTGTTGTCAAAGGCCCTCTGGATGTCAAGAAAAGCACCCACTGCGACCTCCTGACAGCCTATGGCCTTCTCTATCCTACCCAAGGTGATGCAAGGCGGAGTCTCATGACCTACCTTGAATGTAGGCATGCTGGTTGAAATGAATAGGCGATGTCCGCAAGGCTGTGTCTCAAGCGTGCCTTAACACTAATTTCTCCAGCGTCTTCAACAGGAAAGACGTCAGGGAGATGGGTCGGAAGGACTTGGGATCATACCTATCCTTACCGGGCTTTGGAATGAAAACAATTCTCGAGGAACACCAGGGAGAGGGAATGTGTCCGAGAGCAAGACTTGCTCTGAACAACCCAGAGAACTGGGAGTAGTATTTCAATACCCTGTTGAAGACACACCGGCCTGACATCATCCTGACCCGGCGCCTTATAGGGTCTCAAGAGAGTTGCCAGCCCACCTGATTTTGCTGAAGGTCACAACCTGACCGGTCGTAGCTCAACGCGTGGCATAGGCCCAGCCAGCCGCCCGAGAGTCCTCGCCGTTTTCAGGTTGCTGAAGCAAATAGCTACCAGGAAAGTGCACGCTGGCTATGAGTCTAACGCCTGCGGATAATGGACCATCACCCCATCAGGCCCCTCAAGAGGCCCAACTCAGGGGATCTATCCCTTACCATTAATCTGTAGAGCCTAGAGGTTCCCTCATGCTCTCCACATTGTTGCAAAAACTGTTCCAGGAATGCCTTTTAGCCCTCCTGACGGCGAGATTTTATTTGGTCAGCATCTCGTGATATCGATCCCGGTCCCAGTTGTTCCGGGATTTTGCCCTCCTGAAAAGAGCTCTTACCCTTCTCCGCAGGCTGGCGAGCTCAGAGTTCCACCAACTCGACCCCTTGCAGCGCCTCAACTCCGACAGCGGACAACACTCCTCAAAGGAGGAGACGATCGCCCCGCCAAGGAGAACCGCGGCTTGATCAAGCTCAGCAGTATTCCTGATCCGAGAGGTCTGAGGATCCAATCTTACCCTCAGTTTGTCATTGAAGGAGGCCCAGTCCGCCTTCCTGGTATTTTTGAATGAGAGGATTTCAGGAGAAAGTCACCTACCTTGAAGAGGATGTGCCTATGATCAGACAGAGAGGGCTCCAGGGATACCTGCCAACCCAGTATCCTCTCCTGTAGCCCCTCAGAGACCAGTGTGAGATAAATGACCGACTGACCAATGCGACTCTGAAAAGTTGGTTCAGAACCAACATTGGCAATCAACAACCCACTGGATGCAATGTAGTCTAGAAGTGTCTTACCTCTAGTATTTGTGTCCTTGCACCCCCACACAGAGTTGTGGGAGTTAGAGTCACACCCGACCAGCAGCTCAACCCCTGAGGAAACCGCATGGTCCACCAGCCCTCTCATCTCCACCGGCGGCTCCAATTTGGAGTCACCCGGCATGTAAACCGATGCCAGCAGGATTGGTCTTCCAGAAGATCCACACACTGTTCTCACTGTGGCGATATCCCTGGAACAGTATTCGAAAACCAAAGAGCAAGCAAGTCCATTTCTGACCCAAATGCAGGCTCTTGTATTTGAAGAACTGCCACAAATGGTTTGGCCACCATACGCACCCAAACCTGCAATTCTACCATTTCTGACCCACAGTTCTTGGATCAGTGCGAAATCCACGGCCCTGTGTGCCATGGTCACAGTAGAAATAGCCGTAACTGCCTTACTATGTTTTAGGTTCGTCTAGATGAGGCTGATCATCGCCAGGGGGAGCCTTGTTTGCCCATGAAAGCACTCTGAAAGATGCCCTCCATAACCCTAGGAAGATCTGCCATCCTCTATCCTTTAGAACCTGAGCACTTGGTTCATCTTTCTCTAGAACTAGAGTCTGGCTGAACTCCTCCTTCCTGCAACTGCTAACTGTCCACACAGAAGTGTCAACTCCAGAATTTTGTTCACCAATCAGGCGAAGGTTTTCCTTTGGGTTCACATCCAAACCGAGATCCAAGGCCTCCACCCGCAAGAGGACCTTGACCAGTACGCAGGAGATCCTTGTACTCCCCCACAACCACCTTAGCCCCCTCACGGTACTCCACCTCGTTGAAGACCTGTTTGACCCAAGCATTGCTATGTTGTTCCCACACACAACAACGAGAGCTCCTTGCTCCAAGAAGACCTTGTGAAATTGAAGAGGACCCACTGCGCCATCGTTGGACCTGATAGACATCAAGAACTTGCCCCTCAACAAACCGACAATCATCCTCTGTTAGTCTGATGTCGGGGAACTCCGAAGGAACAAACGCCAACTTGCTGGAGGTCAGTTGCTCCTTAAATGTCAGCCCCACAGTACCCGAACCGCCCGCAGGAGCAAGCTGGTCAGTGCCCCCGGTAGGGCGGATGTCCCAGCGACGAGGCCTCTTCGCAGGGCTCCTGCTCCTATGCTCAGAGCCCGTGTATCTACGCAAGGGCGAGACACCCTGAAAATTACCCTCGCCTGCCGGACTGGGGGTGCCGTCAGCCCTCTTTCTCTTAGGCCTGAGCTTCTGGTACTCACTCATTGGGAGCCAGTTCCCTTCCGCCATCTTTTTCGCCTTCCTGAGGCGCTGTCGCTCCGAGTTCAAGACGGTGTGGCCTACCTTGACTGCTATGCCCTACCTTGACTGCTGTTTATGCCCTTAAATAGGTGGATGGTGGCCTACCTTGACTCCTATGACTGCTGTTTATGCCCTTAAATAGGTGGATACCTCATTTAACTGACCCAAGTTACCAGGTGACCAGGTTTCCATGGTCAGCTAGAGACTATAGGAGCTTTAATGGGGTAACCAAGCTGAAAGGAAAGATAGTCAAAGTGAATTAAAAACAATGTATATCAAGAATTTATTTCAATTTGCAAGATAGCAAGTTTGTACATCTTGTACTTGAACAGTGTTACTCGACATTTGCACAATGATAATTTTCAGAATTGAATGTTGACAATATCAGGTAGGGGTCTGCGGTACCAACAATTTCAGATTGGTACGGTAAAAGATTTTGTACCTCGGTTCGAGGTACAAATTCGGTACGGTACAATGTACCGTCATATATACTAATTTAGTTATTAGTTTGTATGTATCATAAACAAATTATTGAGTAATAATTAAGGTCATATAAATTTTTTGTTATTAATTTGATTAAAAAAATAAATAACTATACTATGGATAACAATATTTTTAAAACCTGCATCTTTGGATTATTACATTTTAACATTGTTATTATTAGGTATTAATACAAGTTGTTGAAATAATCATGAGAAATAAATTCAAAAATTACTTGAAAATCAATCAATTGCATAAGTTGCTTAACTGATTAATTATTTTTATTTCAATATAAATAAAAACTGTTAGTTTAAATCATACAAACAACAACAAACAAAGTTTTATAAATACTATGCTTGTTTTATTGGGAGATTATTTTATCATTAATACAAAGTAAAATCAGGTAACTTAAATAAAACTGTGTATGATGTGAAACTAAAAGAAATTAGAAAATTAGACATTTAAGTACTGAAGATTAAAATCAAAATAACTTTAAAATTATTTAATTACACTATTAAATTCAAAATTGAAGTCCATAACAAATATTACAGTACATTTATTTAAACATAAGTACCATGTACAACTGGAAAATAAATAAAGAAAGTAAAAACAGTAGTACAGTGATATAATGTTAATTTGGCTATATCACATTTAAAATAATTAGCTATTAATCTCATCAAAAAATAAATTTAGGTTATTGTTAATAATAATTTTTAGTTGAATTTTCCAAAACCACACAAGATAATCTAACATATAACAGATATATGTATGTGAAAATTTCACAGCACAATAAAACGAGTTCGCACGCAGCACGCTGACGTGAAGGAAGTGAATTTCCACATAAAAACTTTTAAAACTCAAAATCAGTGTAAAGACATACATTTGTCCAATGTTTATTGAAATATGAAAACATTGATTTTTTGGCTGTTCTGATACTCCTGGTTTCATTTACTTGCAAAGCTGGGAATACAATTTTGTGAATTATAAGGTTAGGAGAAGGTCCAGACTGGCTTGAAAGTAGGCGTGAGGTTGCTGGGGATGATAAAAGTACTCTAACAAAGGAATAACAGGCTTTTCTAGTGTAAAACCCCCATAAGACAACGTACTGTGTTTAGTCGATACACATTTTCTTTAATAACTCGGTAAATATTTATGCTAGAATGACGAGAGAGGGCTTAATACTTTCGCCTCTCTAATTCCCATCTTTTTACATACATTGATTTTAGATCTGGGGCTTTTATGACCCTTTTTGGGCCCAAAAACTCGAAATTTGAAAGATTAGTCCCCAAAAAAGGGGTTTAGAGTTTTCCGATTGTTTTGCCCAACGAACTTGTCCAACTGATTACAGAAAGGAACGTCCCTACCAAATTTGAAGTAAATCGGACAAAAAATGTGACTGCTAGAGTGCAAACACACACACACACACACACACACACACACACATATATATATATATATATATGTATTATACATATACATATATATATAAAATTTTGAACGACCCCCCAAAACGTGTTCAGGGGGTCACGTTAGGAACTTCTATGGTGGTCCCGGGCTTAAGTTTCACCGTGCGGGTCATGCTAATAGTTCACTTTCCAAAGGAAATTCACTAATAACAAATTTAGGCTACCATTTGAAATTAATCAAGTTAGTGGCTATTTTTTAATTAGTTGTCAACCATTTTTGAAACCTTTTTTTATATAATTTAAAAATTTCACTAGTATATTTCAATACCTATACAGGGTGGTCTGGACCTAGCGTTAACAAATTTTTTGGGTGATAGAACTACATAAATGCAACTTAAATACACAATTTAAAAAAATTATACCCCACACATCCACTAAAAAAAAATAATTTTGTATTATATTTTTTAATCGTACTTTTACCCAAAAATGAATAATTTCTGGGATATTTTGAAAAAAAAAATAAATATTGAGGAGTCCTGTATACACATGATAAAACAAAAGAAAAATTATCAGCTTCTATTAATGTCAAACAACATTAAAACTCTTTGTCTACCACTAATTCCTGCACCTTTGGCAAACTTATTCTTTTAAATACAACATTTTTGTTGCATCAAATAATAACTCCTCCACCAACTGTGGTCTACGTGTATAGTAAGAACATAATTTAAAACCGTCTAAATTTAACCTCGGAAAATCAGATTCTAACATCTTATCACTCAAAGCAATAATATCAGGTTTTATTTCTTCTAAATTTATTTGTAATAAGTCTAATCAAGATGATAGGTGTTGGATGTTCTGATGAATTAAGGTCATTTCTTCTCTATCTTTTGTTAACTTCTTTGGATAATTTTTGTCATGGAGACTAAAAAATTATTGCTTCGATTTGCAAAGATTTTACTATATTTTTGTTAGTTACATTGTCTGTCTTTGAAGTAGTTGCACCACTCTCACTATATTGCCCATTCAACACTTCACTGACACTAACACTGCGGTCTGGCAGAGGAGAGAAGCTGTTCATGTCTGCTGGGAGATTGTGGAGGGAACCCCTCTTCCCATAGACCAATTTTTCTGGTTTTCGAACTTAGAGTCATAAATGTTACTTTATACATTTGAGCCAAATTTCATCGTAATCGGATGTTTTTTACTCAAGTTATCGCATTCACGGACACACACACATATATATATATATATAGATGTATATATATATATACATATACATATATATAAATTTGAACGAATAGTGTTTTTGACATCTGGGGACCTCAAAACAAAAAGTTATCATGGTCTCTTACCATGAGACCTACGGTAATAACTTCTTCCCTATAGGGGAAATTCGCTAAAAAGTAATGTTTGGGATTTGGAACTGGTGCTTGTTTGATGTGAGCTCTAGTTTTTGACATGTTATCTGATTTATTAGCGATTCAGTTGTTAATATCATGTATATGCCACAGTCTTTGTTGTTATTTTGCTGAGGGGTTTGCAAATTTCAATTTTTACGTCAGTTTGAACACCCAAATATTCACTTAAGGCTGTTGCAGTTTTCTCAGCTACAACAGATAACTGAGAAAACCTGTTGTTGATAGTTATATGATCCAACAGAGTCAAAATAATAATACTTGCTTAACCCTTTTACTGCCGACGTGCGCATTTGCGCACGTCGAGAATCGTGCGAAAAACGCCGACGTGCGCATATGCGTACGTCACTAATTGTGCGAGAATCGCCGACGTGCGCAATAAAGCACGTCTAATATTTCTAACTTATTGGCCTTAAATGTTTACCAAATGCCACGAAACTTGAGATACTCGATGTCAAGACTATGAGGAACATAGAAAACTACAATTTATACTCTATGACTTGTATAACCTATAAAGTTATACTCATTGATTCCCCCTACCGTCTGTGCATAGTTGACAGTTGCTCTGTGTAGTGAGTGTTGTCTGCCGTCTGTCTTTCAATAATTGTTGTTTATGTTTACTGGTGTTGGTTTGTTGGTTATGTTTGTGGATTTATCCGTGGTTTAGTGAGTAAAGTTTTGATGTCATTACGAAAATGGACAAGCGGAGTAGATCGCCAGTAAGTGAAAATACCATCGTAAATAGGTGTTCACCCTATCTGTTTCAGTGAGCACAGGTGTTGAAAGGGTTTTTTGTGAAATTTTCTCAAATATTCTAAATATTTTTGTCGTTGTTAGTTTAATTATTTTAGTATTTTTTTAGTGTTGTTTTATGTTCCTTTCAATTTAGAAGCCAAATGTACATGTTTTTATAAAAAAAATTGTCAATAGTATATGCAACTATGTTCAATTTTGAAAATATGAATAAATTTTGAAAAAAAACAGAATTCCTGCATTTATCAAGGTAATGGCATGAAAATTTGGGTATGTGTTTACTAATACCTGTTTTACAACATGTATAAATAAAATTGGTTGAGGTATAAGTTTTAGAGGTAGATTTTATAGTCCAAACTAAAAAATATATATATATTTTTTTATTTATTTATATGTATATATATATTTTAACTAAAAAACTATTACATACACCAAAGTATATATTTTATTTGAAACAAACAACTCAATACAAATAAAACAAGACCTAACTTATAAATTTCTGATAAAAAATAAAATACCCCCGTCGCAGCAAACCTGCGTACTCAGCGAATTTCCAATGCATAATATATGTCTTAATACCATATAAAGCCGCATACCAAGTTCCATAAAAATATATTCATATATAAGCGATATATACAATTTTAATTATTCTCCATAAGAATAGCATTGGTGATGAGTAAATAGGTTTGCTGAAACAAGGAACACAAACAATTGGTTTTTATGCAAATATAAATATAATTTAACTAGGTGAAGCCACATACCAAGTTTAATCAATATTCAATCATAAGTAAGCACTATATAACATTTTAATTATTCTCTATAAGAATAACATGGAAGATGAGTAAGCAGGTTTGCTGCAACAAGGAACTAAAAAAATGGGTTTTTGTGCAAATATCAATATAACTCAACAAGGTGAAGCCACATACCAAGTTTTATTAATTTATGTTCATAATTAAGGGAGTCATTACGTTTTACTTATTCTCCATAAGAATAACATGGGGGCTGAGTACGCAGGTTCGCTGCTACGGGGATAGTCAACAAAAAATCAATTTTTTGTGCAAATATCAATATACCAGTACTACGTGACCCCACGTGCCAAGTTTCATCAATATACATTCATTAATAATGGAGATATCAAATTTTATTTATTCTCCATAAGGATAACATTGGACAACGTACTGTGTTTAGCACTTTGAATATCTCTGCAACGGTTGGACGTAGAATCACAATTTAAAGGCCAAAATGATTGTTTTGTGGAGCTGAGTTGATTGGTAAAAGCAAATGTGAAGTTTACATTAAAATTAACTCAGGAAAAGCCAAAAACCTTTTTCCCATAAGATTAACATAGGAGATTTTATGAGCAGGTGTTTTTGGATTTTCTCCGCAACCACTTAACCTAGCTTAATAATTCAAAATACCATATTATTTGTTTTTTTAAGCTCTTTAACATGGTCTAAACCAAAATTAAGTGTTTTAAAAACTTTAGGGTAAAAAATGAAAAAAACTGATTTTTGGAAAATTTAAAACCCCCATAAACCCCCTTCCCATAGCCCGATTTTTCTGGTTTTCGAACTTAAAGTCATAAATGTCACTTTACACATTTGAGCCAAATTTCATCGAAATCGGACGTTTTTTACTCAAGTTATCGCATTCACGGACACATATATATATATTTGAACGAATAGTGTTTTAGTCATCTGGGGACCTAAAAAAATAAATTTGTCATGGTCTCGGGCTTAAGTCTTACCATGAGACCTACGGTAATAGCTTCTTCCCTATAGGGGAAATTCGCTAAAAGTTACAAATTTTTTAATGTGAGCGTGAAATTTGGTCTAATTGAACCTGGCAGTCTTGGCAAGTAAATCTTAATAGTGGTCTGACATTTTTGGTGACGTCAAAAAAAAAACGGTCGGCAGTAAAAGGGTTAAAGCTTTAGCAAAAAGAAGAAGACTCCAGTGAGTTCCACTGTTTCTCTCTGATATATTCATGGCATCATTAATAGGGACAAAAATGTACGATTTCCCATCTAGTTTAAGCGGAGACAAAAGGTCTTTTGTGTCACTAAGGCATGTTGCTGCCTAACTTATTGCAGGGTTCATGAAATGGATCCTAAATCTGTCATCAATAACTGATTTCTTAGGTTAATGATTCAAAATACTATATTATTTGTTTTTTTAAACTCTATAAAATGGTCAAAACCAAAATTGTGTGTTTTAAAAATAGGGTGAAAAATGCAAAAGACTGATTTTTGGAAAATTTTGAAACCGCATAACCCCCCTTTCCATGGTCCGATTTTTATGGATTTCGAACTTAAAAGTCAAGAATGACATTTAACACATTTGCTAAATTTAATCGAAATCGGACGTATTTCACTCAAGTTATCGAATTCACGGACATATATATCAATTTGAACGAATAGTGTTTTTGGCATCTGGGACCTCAAAACAAAATGTTGTCATGGTCTCGGTTGTCATTGTCTTACCATGAGACCAACAGTAATAGCTTCTTCCCTATAGGGGAAATGCTGGTATTTTAGTTTTGCAGACTTTGGAAACCCTAGAATATTTTTTTACAGGAAGGAAATAATCGTAAATACATGTAGGATTTATATTTACGGAGTCAGTAGGCTAGAAATAACCATGGGACCTCCGAGGTCGGGGTTATCAGCAATGTCAATTGGGCTAAATGGTAGATCGTCGAGTAAGTCTTCTTCTGGCATTCTCGACGATTTTAACAAACTTTCCTAATAAAAATGCCTGTTTTGATTAACCCCTTGAGTGCCACAGCATCGCTCACAGCGACGCGATGTATTTACGCATAAATTGCTGAGCGTCGCTGACAGCGACTCTCGGTATTTTACGTAGTACTTCATATCAAAACAAGGTACTGGCTTTCAAAGTATTTTGTTTTGATCCAGAAGCTTCCAGCTATCAGATCTATAGCAATTTCTTTGCCTTTGGTCTGTTAGCAGACCCTAATTTAGTCATCTCTGTCGCAGATGTCGTCTGTATTTGTTGTTGTTTAATGTTATATCGGCAAACGACATAAATATCACTTATATTATTGTTATTGAAGTTATATTTTAGTGTTTTTTACTTCCTATTTACGTATGAAATAAAAACAAGTTCGCACGCAGCACGCTGACGTGCGGGAAGTGAATTTCCACATAAAAACTTGTAAAACTCAAAATCAGTGTACAAACATACATTTGTCCAATTATTATTGAAATATGAAAACATTGATTTTTTGGCTGTTCTGATACTCTTGGTTTCATTTACTTGCAAAGCTGAGAATACAATGTTGCGCATTATAAGGTTAGGAGAAGGTCCAGACAGGCTTGAAAGTAGGCGTGAGGTTGCTGGGGATGATAAAAGTACTCTAACAAAGGAATAACAGGCTTTTCTAGTGTAAAACCCCCATAAGACAACGTACTGTGTTTAGTCGATATACATTTTCTTTTATAACTCGGTAAATATTTATGCTAGAATGACGAGTGAGGGCTTAAAACTTTCGCCTCTCTAATTCCCATCTCTTTACATGCATTGATTTTACATCTGGGGCTTTTATGACCCTTTTTGGGCCCAAAAACTCGAAATTTGAAATATTAATCCCCCCAAAAGGGGTTTAGAGTTTTCCGATTGTTTTGCCCAACGAACTTGTCCAACTGATTACAGAAAGGAACGTTCCTACCAAATTTGAAGTAAATTGGACATAAAATGTGACTGCTAGAGTGCAAACACACATATATATATATATATATACAATTTTGAACGACCCCCCAAAACGTGTTCAGGGGGTCACGTTTGGAACTTCTATGGTGGTCTCGGGCTTAAGTTTCACCGTGCAGGTCATGCTAATAGTTCACTTTCCAAAGGAAATTCACTAATAAGTAGCAGAATAGATAGAAACAACTTGAGTAACCTCCGGGAATTAGTTTACAATGATCTTGGAAGCAGTGTTATTGTCGTAGATACTAAGTTTTTGTGAAAGTAAAAGATACACATTCATCTTTTGTTTTATAGTTTATTGTGCATTTCATTTACTTTGGTAGGCCTAATGCTTATATACTAGTAATAATGAACATGTTTACTGACAACAAACTAAAAAATAATATTTGTTTATATTACAAAATTGTACTTCAACGTTGCTTAGTAACCACATAGCATAGGCCTGCAACAGTTCATAATTTATGTCAGTAAATATTAAATAATAATAGATAAATAGGCCTATATAAAAATATGTAATCATGTACAAACCCGGATTAGGCCCCCATAAAACATCAATGTGCCCTTATAAAAACCTATTAGGCCTATCCATATATATGTAATTAATTTGTATACAACAAAATTATATCTTAAGTGTTTCTAAGATAAATGTATGACCCACCCATGTAACTACCTTATATTAAAAATAGTACAAAACTACTTCAAACACAAATTTTGATTATCGCCTGACCTTAAATACATAGATTACTGATCAAATTTTATATAGTAATTACAGTTGAAATTCAAAGTGCAAGTGTCATGTGTACTGAAAGCCTCAAGAAAGAAATCATGTGTGACTACATTGTCGGTGGGAAAATTCAACTCTCCTCCTTCTAAATTGAACTGGCCTAGGTGTTAGATGCTGAAAAGTGAGCCTTGTCTCAAAATTAACTAAATTCCCTTTAAATAAGTGCATTGGACACTAAAAGTCCAATCTTTTAATAGGAGAAGAGCTAAAACCATATAGATTATACCCTTTGTTTATTATTAGGCCAAGAAGAAATGGTTTAGCGAAGAAATGATGCAGCTCTGGTAAACCAAACCCAAACTTATCTCGAACCTACAGACTAAATCACATCAGAGTTAGGGTAGATTGAGTAGCCTTAACTACTGATCCTGTCCAAAAACATTCATTAACAAGACAATTTTAGTCCAAAGTTAGTAGGAAGAAAACTTGTTTAGTCAAATTTAGTAGCATCAGTGAAATCGGAACAGAACCTTTTAAGCCTAAAAACAATTATTCAAAATCATGGCCGCCATCTCCGGGTGACGCCAAGCCAAAATTAACTTCTTAAACATTTTAACACGTTCACGACGGCGTGGGCCTTATTTGAGCCATGCCGTTTTTTCAAAATGACGTTGTGGTCCTCCTGAGGCCCATGCTCAGCTTTAGCACAGTGCGTCGTGGGCCTGAAGAGGCTCACGTTTGTATTGAGTTTCTATTGCTATTCTAGTGTTCCCGCTCATATGTTAACCGACAATAAATAGTCTACGGCAAATGAGAATATTTTTGATTGCCTGTCTTTGAAACTGTGTACCTCTATTGGCCCACGGCCGTACAAATTTGAAGGGTAAAAAAATATAACAACAGTTTATGTTATGAAATAAAATGAAAGTTGTATATTTATGTAAAACAGTGTCAAATGTTTCAAATTACATCAAATTAAACGTTACTATGGTAACCCATGTCCTTTTAGTGACTTTTATTGAAACATTCCAAACACAGTGCAGGTTCATTAGGACACGTTGCACAATATGTGTTCACTCTTGGGGTTCACTAATTATATGTTTATCCCGCAACACTGCCTACTGAACAAAAGAGGTTAGGCTACGAATGCAATTTGAGCGCGAAACAACATTCAAGTTGGTGCAAAAAAGCGTACAGCTGTAACTGGCGACAGACCTGGAGAAAAACAGCGTGGGCCACTAGAGAGCCACGACACGCTGGTGAAAGAAGTTATTCCTCCGGCGCGGCGTGGGCCAGCAGAGGCCCACAAAGTTATATATATATATAAAACATATAAGTGTTTATTTTGAAAATAAGTGTTAACACATTGCTTAGCTCATCATTAAAGATCATTTTAGGAAAAAAACACGATTCCGGTTTTTGTAAATATAACATGATATTTTTAACCTGTTTATTTAAAAAAGCTCAAAATTTTGGCAAAATAACGATCGTCGCGAACGTGTTAAATAATTCCGTATCTCATAATCAATAATCAGATTTAGAATCTTATTACAAAGAAAATCAAATTCAGAATTTAAAGGCAGAATCTAGAAAAGGAAGAGAGCCACCACTGCGAATCCATTATAACGCCCTGAGATTAAGACTTCAATACTCATACCCACAGAACGACGCCGAGGCTTATTTCATGATTGTATAAAATAAATCATATATATTTCCCCTACCTTTGTAACACCAATTGTCAACCCCTCACAATTTAAATATGTTGAAATGTCAATTTTGTAAATAAATAGTTTTGTTGTTAATTGTAATTTTGTCTGATTTTATTCATTTGATGCAGATATCGCCATCTTGTTTACGTTACCTAGCAACCTAAGTTTAGAACTAGGAGTCTATTTACCACATAGAGTAAACACAAACAAATAAATATATTTAGAGGAAGTGTGTTTTTTAATTGGCGACCACGAACATGGGGCTCTCTTTCCGAAACTGGATTCTTGCAATCGAAGTGTTTGAAGTAGTAGTATAAGGTAATATAAGAGATAACCTATATATAATATAAGTTGTGACATTATTATAAGTGTATACTGTATTTAATTCCCCCCCAATAATTGTATTCCCACTTGTTGTTAATAACCTATAACGAACAAAATGACTAGCCCGTACAACTTAAGACCGAACCCTAAACCATCTCAAAAAGTTATCGAAAATAGCGGGGATAATGATGAACATACCGAATTACACACACACACACACTAAGCTAAGAGAATAGTATCATCGACGATAACTCCCGAACACTAACAGCAAACAGCCCAACACCCTCACAAACACCTCTAACCGACACATCAGACGACGAACCGTCATTCCAAGGATTCGACCCGATCACGGATATCGAAGTCGGATGAAATAACCTATAACGATTCACCAACGCAAACGGCCTACACACAGCAGCTTACTCAAGGTCGTCTCCCGAGCCCGTCGCTATGCCAACGGAACGGCAGCCAATCGCAAGCCGCCTCTCACTACCGTTCGGTAACTCTTTGTCCACAACAAACACCCGACTTTCTGTCACAAATACAGTACATGCTACAATCCCTTGAAAATAATATGAATACGACAATCAACACTAAAGTAAATACCCTAGAAACCAACATTAAAACTGAGATCAAAACACACTATGAAATATTAGATAGTAAAATTGAGGCCTTAACAAACTCCCAAACTAAATTGCAAACTGAATTAAACATCATATAAGAAACACAACAGCAACAATCCGTTGAGATTAAACAAATTGAATCAAAATTAACTACACAAATAAACGAGAGTTCCTACAATCTTAAAATCAATTTAAAAGTAGATCTGAGCGCACATTATAGTATTACATGTCATCCATTCATTATTTAGTGATAATTTTCCCATTATGTGTTATTTTATATTTAAGTTTCCCTATCAATGTGTTAATTAATTTCCCCTAAATGTATTATTGTATTAATTGCCCTATGTTCATGCATAATAATAATCATCCTATCAACACTCCTCAGATAACCATTCCCCTCTATGTATTTAATGTTTATTTATCTGTGCAATTGTAAAATAATATGTATTTCATTAATTAATCACCAATAATTATTCACAGCCTATCCACATCTAATAGCCTACTCACTTAATTTAATATGTTGCTAATAATAATATTTTAGATATAATTTATGTGAGAGGATTGCAATAGAATTAAAATTTAATATAATATACTTTTCAAAAATAGTCCTTAAGGAATCTAAATTACAGTGACCAGTGTTAACAATTGTGTGACCATGTGCTTCTCAACAATGGACCATACTTCCAGACCTCATCTCTGCTAGATCTTCCTTCTTGTTCCAGATGCCATAGTGTTAAGACCTAAAATCTGTGCAGGACACAGTTCCTACTTAAATTCACCCAGTATGGCCTAAGTTTTGAATTGCTTAGTGCTAATTTTATTAGGGACTCACTGCTCAATATAATACCATTTTAAATTCACTCCCTTTTCTTTGTTTTATCCCCAAAAACTGGTATTGAGCGAAGAACATTGTAAGCTGCTTGGTAAACCACTTCCATTGTGTATTCTATTAGGGACTTGAAAGAATACAGACATTAAATAGAACAAGCCTAATGTTCTGAAAGTTAAATTAACATCAAGAGTATATTTTTACATTGAACTATCTTTTATAAATTTAATTTGAGTATTTTAATCATCAGTAAATTCAGTGAAAACCATTGGACTCTCCTTTTGGACGACACCAAAATTTTTCATTGTTGCAATTTGTAAACAGCATAAGCCTAATTGGACTAAATATTCTTTCACCTATCATTTCAACGTTATTCAAGTCAGCACGATACTTCCCCCCTGAGAAAAAGAGCCCTTATTTATAAAAGAACCCATTTAGAACCAAAATATGAACATTTTAGTCTTAGGCCTACATGTATTATTGTCATCCATCTTCTAGCCTAGGCCACTCATGGTAACTGTTTCCCCTGAATTGTAGATTATTTGTAAATCCCTTTGATTGATAACTTTTTAAAGCATAATTGTATTACTAGATAAATAAATATTATATTGTTCCTCTGTACTTTGTATTTCATTCAAATAGTTAAAAAACATTTTAGAAATTGTACACCTACCTTCTGTTGACATCCAGATTAAATACAAAACACATTCTACTCACTACAATAAACCAAAGAAGACCATAGGTAGAAATATATTTATTGATAAGTCAAATAAGAGCATTTGTGAGCTATATTTAAATAGCCTAGTGAATTTTGTAGGTAGCAACACTCATTATTGTGAAGACAAGCTAGGCTTAGCACATGGTAGCCATTGTCACCAATCAGATAGCGTCACTTTTTATATCCACATTTCCCGAGCACATCCGAGCAGATAATTAGTCAAGAGTTAATAATTTAGAAACATAAGTCATAAGTAATTAAGTAATAAGAGAGTGCATAAGAACATGAAATTGAGGTTAACGACACCATTCAATCCCAACACAAAGCCATCTCGGACGGACTGAATACTACATTAAATGCTATCCTAAACGGAATTAAAACCCAGTTAAAGGAATCCCACGAAACACAGCAAAAGCAAATAGAAAACACCCTAAAACAAAACACTCAACAACTACGAAGTACCTTAGAACCCATAATAATAGAAAACCAATCAAAGATCGAACACAACCGCGCCGTCGTAGAAGAGCTCAAACAAACCCTAAGCGATCACAGTAACAAAATAGAATCATTACAGGACGGAACACAAATTAAACCAAATACTTTAACACCAAACATCTATGTAACTTGCGGAAGCAGTACAAACCTCGATTCAAACATACCAAAGTTCACGGGTAGAGCACATAACCCTAGGGAATTTCTAGCTAAATTGCGGAAATATTATGACAAAAGCCTAATGCGACAGAATCCTCAAACCGACATCAAAGAACACTTAATCGATGTAATCGAGATGAGTCTCGAGGGCAGTGCGTCTCGGTGGTTTTCCCTAACAAAGGACGGCGTGAAAACGTGGGGAAATTTCGAAAGTATATTCTTGGCCTGATTTTGGAATCCTCAAGTACAACGCGACATTAAACAAAGCCTTGAAAACGAACGATACTGACCCGGCGGCAAGCTCAACCGATCCGAATACTTTATCGAGAGAGTAATCACACTAAAATCAATGACCCCTTCCCTTACGGATGATGAAATTGTCACGCTACTGAGTGAACATTTCAGCGAGTTAATCCAAGATGCGCGTGTAGTCCAAAACGCAAATACTATTGCAGCATTCGAATCACTACTCCAGCGTGAGGATATCAAAGATGGAAATCGCCGAATACGACAAAACAACTTCTCACCACCTCACACCAATACAACTCCGAACAAACCAAACGAGCCTAGGCGCTATCAGAACAATTACCAAAACAACAATAGGGACTATCGAGATAACGTCAACCCGAACGCTTATCAACCAAAATACGAGCGAAATTACCACAATAACAACAAAACGCATTTCACAAATCCGCCCTACAACAGACAAAATCCCCAAAACTGGCCACCTTTACAACCAAACCAATATCCACCAAATCAAAATTCCCCTCCAGCAAGATACATTGATAGGAACAAACCACGTTACCCTACCAACGAACAACGACAAATCTGCACAACGATAGTTGAGCGTACCGACATGCCTAACAAACCTTCTGCTCCACCGTCCCACGGTGATAAACATTTAACCGGCTAAGCACTGGGTATGAGAACGGCCTGCACACCACACCCATAAACATTTCCCCTAATATCTCCTCAGTGCTAAGTAAAAACCTCGGAAACGGTTGGCCATATGAAAACCAAAACAATTTATCAATTAACTTGTATGAAACCGATGTAATTTGTTGCGATAGAGAATTCTTGTTAAGCGAAGAACCAGAATTAAATAACCAGTCTAATCAAGTCAAGCAAATAGAATTTCCAGAAATTGATATTAATATAAAAAAATCAAAGTAAATGCATTAATCGATACATGCTCAAACGTGACATGTATGTCAGAACAATGGTTCCTTGAACATAAAAATAAGATAGGTCGATACGAAGAGTTGCCCATAGTAAATACACAAATAAAAATCGCAACCGGAGAAAAGTCGAAACGGATTACTCGAATAGTAATGTTGCCTATAGATATAAACGAGGTGCAAACCCAACTACAAGTACTACTCATACCCAATTTAGTTAGGAGCTTAATAATAGGAAACGACGTATTGAAATTATGGCAGTTTGAAATGAACTTAAAGGAGAAAATAATTAAATTATCCATAAATAATAATTATATAACTTTGAAGTTCGGAGAGGTAAACATTGAAGGTATAACTTGTAATTTTGTATTTGAGCAAAGCCTAAGGCGAAGCATTAATGATGGTAATAACTATGAATACTATGAAGATAATTATAATAACGATAATAATAATATATATATATAAATTGTAATGATCCTAACCCGAATATGAGTAACACTACTGAAGAAATGTCACCTAAAACAGTTTACAAATCCTTAGAAGATAACAAAATACTAGATGAACAACAACGGAGCGAGTTAAGCGACCTGTTAACAACATACCATGTGAACACGTTAGACGACACTAAGACGTTTGGCCCATACCATATTTCTGCTTTAAAGAAATACGTTTCCCCTCAACAAAAATAGTAGAAGAACATCAAATTAAATTTAATCACCAGTGAAGAGATATCAAGAAGTTTAATGTGTGTGTGCAGAGACCTAAACCCCTTGTATAGTTAGTTATAAAAAAGTGAACACTCATAAAGTGAAATATTAAACAACAATCAATGTTCAATGAAAAAAGGTGCATAATAAAGTCGCTTTGCAGTGCAACCAGATAATGTACCAAATAGTAAAATAATAGAGACGATTTACAGTATCATAGAAAATTGAACCCAACCTAGTGATAGTAAATAAATAGGAAAGAGTTTAATTAATCCCTTGGTACCCTTATGTAAATAGTAAATTTTCTCTTGAATACTTAGTGTTATGTATTTCTTATTGTTAATTGTTTATTTAATAACCATGTTTGTTCCCTTCCATACTAGTTGTTCTCATTAAAAACATAATTTATTAACTGTGTTTCGAAATTTCATATTGCATTTCATTCCATATTCAATTTCTGCGGGGATATTGCAACAGTTCATAATTTATGTCAGTAAATATTAAATAATAATAGATAAATAGGCCTATATAAAAATATGTAATCATGTACAAACCCGGATTAGGCCCCCATAAAACATCAATGTGCCCTTATAAAAACCTATTAGTCCTATCCATATATATGTAATTAATTTGTATAGAACAAAATTATATCTTAAGTGTTTCTAAGATAAATGTATGACCCACCCATGTAACTACCTTATATTAGAAATAGTACTAAACTACTTCAAACACAAATTTTGATTATCGCCTGACCTTAAATACATAGATTACTGATCAAATTTTATATAGTAATTACAGTGGAAATTCAAAGTGCAAGTGTCATGTGTACTGAAAGCCCCAAGAAAGAAATCATGTGTGACTGCATTGTTGGTGGGAAAATTCAACTCTCCTCCTTCTTCTAAATTGAACTGGCCTATGTGTTGGATGCTGAAAAGTGAGCCTTGTCTCAAAATTAACTAAATTCCCTTTAAATAAGTGCATTGGACACTAAAAGTCCAATCTTTTAATAGGAGAAGAGCTAAAACCATATAGATTATACCCTTTGATTATTATTAGGCCAAGAAGAAATGGTTTAGCGAAGAAATGATGCAGCTCTGGTAAACCAAACCCAAACTTATCTCGAACCTACAGACTAAATCACATCAGAGTTAGGGTGGATTGAGTAGCCTTAACTACTGATCCTGTCCAAAAACATTCATTAACAAGACAATTTTAGTCCAAAGTTAGTAGGAAGAAAACTTGTTTAGTCAAATTTAGTAGCATCAGTGAAATCGGAACAGAACCTTTTAAGCCTAAAAACAATTATTCAAAATCATGGCCACCATCTCCGGGTGACGCCAAGCCAAAATTAACTTCTTAACATTTCAAATAATTCCGTATCTTATAATCAATAATCAGATTTAGAATCTTATTACAAAGAAAATCAAATTCAAAATTTAAAGGCAGAATCTAGAAAAGGAAGAGAGCCACCACTGCGAATCCATTATAACGCCCTGAGATTAAGACTTAATACTCATACCCACAGAACGACGCTGAGGCTTATTTCATGATTGTATAAAATAAATCATATATATTTCCCCTACCTTTTTAACACCAATTGTCAACCCCTCACAATTTAAATATGTTGAAATGTCAATTTTGTAAATAAATAGTTTTTGTTGTTAATTGTAATTTTGTCCGATTTTATTCATTTGAGGCAGATATCGCCATCTTGTTTATGTTAACTAGCAACCTAAGTTTAGAACTAGGAGTCTATTTACCACATAGAGTAAACACAAACAAATAAATATATTTAGAGGAAGTGTGTTTTTCAGGCCTAGGGCCTTTTTTGAATCGTAACATATTTTCATTTATTTTTTTTTGCAAACATTAACTGATATTGATGATTTATACATCAGTTTTGATCAGCATTTTCTGCTCTTTCTGCCTTTTGGGTTGAAAAATATCAAATGAAATTTTTTAGCATAATTTATGTAAGTCAAAGTTGAACAAAAAATTTTTTAATTTGTTTTATATAAAATAAATTTTTAAGTCCCAATTTATTTTCTGATTATAGTTACTTTATACTATTTCATAGAGAATTTATTCATAAACAAAATAAATAAAAAATTATATGGATACCTCTAAAATTGTATTTTATATTATATTTTATGTAAACTACTTCATTGTCCATTGAAATTAGCCCGGCAATTTATGCATAAGAAATGGCCATGATGCCGCGGCACTCAAAGGGTTAAATACACAGTAAAATTGTCAGTTCCTCTTAGACGTCGCGCCGTTTGCTAGTGAGTGATATGCACTATGCACAATCTGATATAAACGAATACACGAAGGATATATGTGAGTTGTTACCCGAAAGACACCAACGATACTGGTGTCTGGAGTTGAAAACCATAGTAATCCTGGCAGTTTGAGTTCTAACCTCTTGCTTCTTGCATTGGTTGTAATTTGTATTCTCACCACGCTCATGTTCCTGACAATAAATTCAATGTAACTTGTGTTGTGCGTGTTCGATATGTAACATATTGAAATGTCGCGAGTCGCGATACAGCAGAGACGATACGATACATATAATAAGTCACTGTCACTAGAAGACAAGTCCGAACTACAGTCTATTATTATTAATTTCTCAAATCTGGCGTTCTTTTTCATTTATGTTAAGATTAACTCATCACATGTTCTTCTTTTTTAAGTAAAAACCGTTTGTTAACTTAGGAATTAATAATATGGAATACGATATTCCAAAGGCGAAACGATTTAATAACACAGGTGTTAACGATTCAATGCCTCGATATGATACGGCAATACTTATGATATTGAATACTTGTGTTCGATAAGCAGTAAACTCTGCCTTGACCACGGCACCAGTGTGGAAGTGTTACAGTGGAACCTCGATAACTCGACCTTAAATAAGTCAAATTCCTTGATAACTCAAATTTTTGTCATTCCCCTTGAACTTGCCTACCTAATGCTATGTTATTTTACCTCTATAAGTAGAAGGGTTAACAGGAAACACCTCGATAACTCAAATTTTTGCAGTATTCTTAGCATGTCGCCGCACCTCTATAAGTCAAAGTTTTAGCTGTAGTTCTACAACTCGAATATGTACAAATTGCCGTACCTCTATAAGTCGAAGTATTGACTAGAGAACCTATATAAGTCGAAGTTGTTCATTCACCAAACCTGCAGAGACTTTGCAGCCGGAAATTTCAACTCTTCCTCCTCGCTAAATCTCTTTCCCGGTGCTCCTGGTGTCAGTAAAACAACCGACAAATTTATGTTGATGAGCAACGCATATCAAACACACTCATCCTCACGCACAGGTTTCACCTATGTGAGGATTTTATAAATAAGAAACAGTCTCATATTGTTTATATATATATATTTTAAATAAAATGGTTTTAATTTGATTAGATTTGTGTTCCGAGTCGTTAGTTAGTGTGGGTTCAGAGGATCTGGATGTAGTACGTGAAACGTAGTTTTTAGGTTGTTTTTACGAAGTGTTAAGTCTTTGTGAGTCTTTGTCCAGACTGAAAGACCAGCTGACAAATTTGTTTACATATGTTTTATGTTGTAAACATTTACAATTAAGTTCACTTTTTGTCTTAAAGAATTACATAACAAATTTTACCAAAATGAATTCATTTATTTAATTTTCAACATAATTTACAACAACACCAAACACGAAGTGTTTGCAGTTTGGTAAAAAAATAATGTCGTACTGCTTCATCCTAATTCCAACAATGCTCTGCAATTTTATTTGTTGTCATGTTTTGTTCCCTTTTAGTTTTGAAAATTATTTTAATAGCCTACAGTACATTAATGTCCAGCTAAATAAAATTGATGCATAGTTGGTCAGAACTGACTTCCGTAAGGGAAAGGGGTTTGTTTGGGGCAGGTGATAAGAAGTGAGCAAAAAGTCTAGAAAATAGACAGGAAGTGGTCGAACGGGCAAAACATCACCAAAATACCAATCTGTAAGTCATTATTTGTTTACTTTCCTCCTCTACAATATTTTCACTGAAGGAAGTATTTTGTCCTCTACTACGTTAACCAAAGAAGCTTTACGATATATTGCCGGGCTTATTTTAGACATTTAAAATTGTTCAAATCTATTTTAATTTTAATAATTATTATTACACGGTATGATTATTTTTTATACATAGCTCGAACTTATGTAAGGATTATACACTTCCATGATCCATCTACTGTGTTACCATGACCCTCAATAAGTCGAAGTCTGTGGAAAATCACATTGATAAGTCGAACCTCGAGATTACGATATATTCGATAACTCGAATTTTTGCCGTTCCCCCTGAGGTTAGAAATATCGAGGTTCCACTGTACTACGCACTGATTGTTATACCAAAGCGAGATGACATTTAAGTATTGATCTCATAAACATTTGTAAAGTTATTTAACACCTTTATTTAGTTAACAATTGAAATTATCTGTAATATTCATATCTTTATTAACTTTAAAAGTATAAACTTAATCTTAGTGACAGTAAAAAACTGAAACTGACATTTGGCCACCGGTTGACCGGTCCTCGGTTTGGGTTTTTTTTCTTTTTTTGTAAAAGACCAGTAAAAGTGACAACCGACTTTAAGAACCGACATATCCCTACAAAGGACTACTAACATCCTGATTTTCCATGTGCCCAATGTTGACCTCCAGGCTGGCACAGCCAGTCCAACATCTGTCCTGAAAAGTCTGCATCACAGTTAAGATTCCTATCCTGGTAATTTAGCAAGGGAATTTCTTAGTTCCCTTGTTGTGAGTTGAAAGTAAATTTGTTGTTCTCGATCTAATTTGCTAAAAAGAATAGTGAGGTTAACCCTTCAACGTGTTTCGCCGTAGGTGATACGCCAGGATTTTTAACACCGCCGCCATGTTTTGACGTATAGCGTACGCTCAGGATCGTTCCGTCAGATGCTTCCATTAGCGGCTAAAGTCGGAACTATCTCGACGCGATCGATATTGCAGCACGTTGTAGACAAGATTTCTGATTGAAACAGACAAAAAACAACAACATACTATCCTTCTGTTGCCTTTGGTGACAAAATTAGTTCAACAGTGCAACAGCTGTTTGAGCAGACCAGGTTCTGATACTGTTGGCATGTTGTTTACTATGCATTTGTTTAGACGTGACCATTTATAGTGTGTTTTATGTAGGTTAGGTTATTGAATACTTTCTGAAATCGTGTTTTGAGTGTATAATATTAGTTTTATTAGTGTTTTTCATATGTTTTGTGATGTAAAAGTGCTTTAAAAAAAGTACCGCAAGAGGATGTCTTAGGAAGATCATTACCCTCCCTGATCTTGACATTACACACAGTTTATATAAAGTTGTACCATCTTTGTCGGTTGCAGATGAGAATAAGAGAAAAAATCAACTATGATGACCTGGATGCTAGGTGCTCGAATAAATCGTCAGTCTCTCATCTAAACCTGTCCAAGGTATTGTAGATTTTATTTTTAACTTTAAGTTAGCATATCCTCTATTAATTAATAATGGTTTCATTTATTTTTTTTAAATAGGGGCCTATCATGTGTCTACTAATAGTTTGTAAATCGTTGTCTGGCCTTATTTCTGAAATTTTCCAATTTTTGTCTAAACAAAAATATGTTTTTCTTATTTTACAAATTCTCAGCTTGTTTTATTTATTTTCTAATAGGTACCAGTAGTGAAGAAGTTTATTTAAAATTAAAACATAATGTTTAATAGTGAGTGTAATATCAACTGCCGTGTTCTCAACACAGACATAGAATTTATAATATCTACCTATGTCGGAGTCATTAATGAGACCTAGAGATTGCATTGGCTATTTTTAAAATTGACACTTGATTATTTCAAATTGAAGATAAGAATTGTTAGTAAATAACGGGGAAACTCCTAATAAAGTTATGAATAAAATCCTGAAAGTTTATTTTGTTAAAGTTTAATATAAATTTGAAATATACTGTTTGATGATACTCTCTTGGAGCTTCTCTTTTGACTGTGGGCACTTCCTTCAAGGAAGGGGGAGGAGTGATTGTTACCAAATAAATCACTCCATGTATATTATTACTTTTGTGTTAAATTCACAACCTGTACGCAGCGTGCAAGCGTGTTTATTTCATGTTTGCCTAGGCATTTACCATCAACTTTCATAACGGAATATACCAGGATGTGCAGTAGAATAAAACCTTATGTGCAGTAGAATAAAACCTTTCTTGTGATATTTTGTTTTGCATTGCGATTCTTGGCAGCCCTATTTTAGAATTTATCTTGTAACAGCCTTCTCTAATAGTTTATATGTTTGTTTTAAAGAACATCCTATATGAAATACTTTATACAATTTAATAAATAGAATATTGTGTTAACCAGAAAATTAATGAATGGACTTGGGTGATTTAGTTAATAATAACTGCAATAGGCCTGAGCTATATGAGCAGCCTAAAACCTAGGGCATTTTAGGGCCGTGGAAGGCAAAACTTGGGACCCAAAACAAATTAAATGGTTTTGAAATGGTGATTATTAATAGGCTATATTTTTGCCACTCCTAGCTATGCCCAAAAATCTCAACTTATTATACTTTTGATTGCAATTCTGCCTAAACCTTAACTTTCAGAACAAATTTATCTCCTCCTTTAAAATGCTCCAAAGCCACTTAGAAAAGTATAATTTCCTAAGTAAATCTGTAGGAGTATTCCATATTGTTTGCGTATTTCATATTATAAGACATTGTTTGTGTATTTCATATTATAAGAAAATATTTTTTTAGAAATATAGTTTGGTTTTTCATAAAAATGTTAGTAAAAGAGAAAGAATTTTAAAGTTTTTTTTAAAAAACTGTATTATATTTCAACGGCAAAACCATTTATATTTAATTTTGTACAACCAAGTTAATTCAGGGATATGAAATGTACAATTAATGAACCTACTGTTACTGTACAATACAGTCACTAGTTAATGCTCGACAATACAGATTGAAATGAAAGTGGGTGAAATGTTGTGTACGCTTAGTGATTTGCTCATTTGTGTGACCCTTTAAAGGTAGCACCTAGATAGGCACAGCACAACACTGGTCACAAGCGCTAATTGTGGTGGAATTCGTAGTTTTGATATGTTTAGGAAAGAATATACAACATTTAATAAAAATCACATGCAATGACAATAACAAGGCAACAGTATAACATCACCATGACAGTATACTAGCATCATGAAATTAACAGAATGGCAGACATTAATATACTACAAAATGAAAAAGTAATAACTTTTACAATAGTAATGAGCTATATATCAATCAATCAAATCTTTATTGCAATAAATATTTTAACACCTTCAATGCTGACAAACATGTTTAAACATGAAAATCACACAAGTGTCAATGTTAACTAGAGGACGAGAATTATCGTCCTCCGCATCCAAAGTGTTAACAAACATATAAGCTATTAAGTGCGGCAATACAATACCGTCAGGAAGAAAAATGACATCCAGGCACACTATGACAAAAGATTGTGCAAGGATTCAAAATAGGAGTTAGTTATTTAGATATATATATGGTGAATTTTAAGTTTTACTCATATGCTGGATTAGGACTTGGACGGATATTCTTAAGGAGTAGTATGGTAACTGTCTGCAGAGAAGTCGACATTCCCCGAAACAAGGTTGCACGTATGGATAAACCTTGTCATAGGATAATTGAAGTTGTACACTGAGTTCTTGCCAAATAGTTCTTATCAGCGGGTTGTGGCAGAAACTCTGATGTCAGCCTCAGCCAGGAGCTCAGGACAGAGAAGGTGGCCATTAAGGATCTTGAAAAGAATGCCAATATCTGCTACATCTTCCCTCAGGATAAGTGGACAAGCGGGCACCTGTCTAAGCTGTTAACCCATCCACACACCAACCAGTCTAAGAAGCCTTCTCTGGACACCCTCTAGACTCAGGACGTTTGATGTCGTATGAAAGACGGCGGAAGTCTTCTCTAAGCTCTGTTAAACAGAAGAGCAGAGGGTTCTCAAAGGCCTAACTTTATTAGACCGAACAATGTCTCCCAGTAGCTTGTTTGACTTTTAATTTTAAAAGTAATCAGGAACTCAATTGTTTTTAAATTAAAAACATAGGAGTATTTTCCCCATAGGTGGAGAGGTACCTGCATGGTCCCACGCCGTCAGCCAGTGACGACACTGTGGGGTGGGGCGGGGAGGAGGCTGTGCTGAGCTCCTGGGGGCGACTGCAGCACGAGGCTGTAGGCTGGGGGACGACCACTCGCCCCTCGGCCCCCCTGGTGCCCCCGGCGGCTGCTGTGTCCGCACTGGGAGAACTGACACCCGGCGGCGCACTCATGAAGTGTTACCACGACGAGTCATTAGCACGTGAGTGTCATGTCGATGTAGCATTTAGATGATGTCATTAAACCTCCATAAATATAGTTAGGTTGATAATGGTTTAAGTGGTGGAGGTGGGTTTTCTTAATCATCTTTTAAAAACAGCAGCAAGTAACAGTAAATTTTGCACCCAGCCTTGTTTTACATTAGTAGAAAAAAACCTCAAGTAACTAAATTCTCTAGCCTTGTTTTACATTAGTAGAAAAAACCTCAAGTAACTGAATTCTCTCTTGGCCTGAGTAATCCATGTTATTCTCAGTCCTCTGTGTAGAGGGAGGTAAATAAAAATCCTGTTTGTAACTTTAGACCAGAAGTACTAATTCAAATGGCTTCCGGCCATTGACCCTTGTTACGATTTTATTGTGTAAATATGCCACCATTAATCTACATTTTCAAATAGTCTCTTAACACTTTGACTGCATGTGGGACATGGGGCATGTTCCCGCCATGCGGCAACTGTTCCGATAGGCGCGGTCACATCTTCAATTCCCGGCTAACACTGAATGACAAAATCACTGTACGGTGCTGTAATGTGTTACAACATTACTGGACGTAGTTCTACAAAGCGCCAACTGGTTGCAGCACAATCCAGATAGCAGTAGTCAACCAGGGTCGCCATCAAGAGGGACTAAGTGGGACGAAAACGAATGCAGGGAAGTCCCGTGATGGCCGGGGTATTGGGGGAAATTTACTACCAACCTACACCAAAATGAAGCTCGTATCCTGAGCGTCACGCGCAAAAAATATTGTCTTCCTCTGGCCCAGCCTGAGCTCACACTGAGTCATTGTTTCTAATTAGACTTGGTGGGAAGCCGGTGTCCCACGCAAGTGCGCCGCGGGACCGCGATGGGATGCCAGCATCCCACGCGCAGTCAAATTGTTAAGGGGCTGTCCAAACAATGATTAAGAACAGGTATTTAACATTCTATAAAATATAAGATTAAATATAGGTGTACAGGTTGTGTATGTAAGTGAAACAAGTGAGAACACGTTAAATCAGTCGATTCCTTAAATTATGAGAGCATTTGAAACAATCCATCAATTAAGTCTCACACTTGGTTATCCATGTTACTCAGCACCCTTATTTTATAATTCAGGATGATAAGAGGTCAGGTTGAGGGGAGGGCCCTCGCTCAGTATTCTTTAACTGGATTTGTTGTTAGCCACCATATTTTTACATAAGAATATGTATAAACATGTGTCACATTGCAGAACTGGTGCCCGCCCCACTGGAAAAGGAGTTGCGCAACTTGTACCTGAGCGGCTGCGAGCTATTGCGCCACTTCTGGCTGTGCTTCCCCCCCACCACGCCACAGCTGCAGGAGAAGGCCGAGAAGATGCACGACGCACTGCACCGCTTCCACTCCGCCAAGCTCAAACCCTTCGAGGTAAGCAACCTGAATATGCCGGCGACACTTCCTGTTATAATTTTGATAGGGATCTGTCCAAACCATGCCCTTGCAACTATTTAAGGTGGGCCTGTTATTAACGTCATTCCCATTGGTTGGTTTTGTTGGTTTTGTCAACTGCCCAATGACAAATGGCAGCCGAGACGATACCCAAACTTTGACAAAATGTAATTCATGGTCAATCTGGCTAACCTCAGATTATGAAATGATGTACTCTAGTTATTATACTACCCAGCCAGTGAAGTAGTAGATGTTTTATCAAATTGAAAAATTTCTTTCCTCAGCATATTGGGCGATTCTTTCTTCACAAACACATAAAATTACTTAAAACAGTCATAATTCCAGCAAGATGCTGTTGTGCAAACAACACATATTAACGATTAAAACTGTTTTGATGTTTAAAAATGAAAGTGTGTTACTGTAAGGATAAACTATCTTGCAATAAACATTATATTGCCGAATAAAATGAATAGAACTTATTAGCAATAAATTAGCTCGGTTTGTAGCAAAAGGAGTCATTTTTTAATTAATTTTCCAGTAAACCGCCGATAAAATGCAAGCTAAACAGGTTAGAAGTAATAGCCTCTACTAGTGTTTTATATTCTTACTAGCAACAAAGTTCGTTGTAACAAAAAATACAACGGTCTCTAGAAAATAGATCACAAATTAAGTAAATGAAAATTTCTAAACTTGTCTATAATAGTGAAAAGTGATATTCTTAAAGCTTGTGCAATTTTCTTACGGGATGTAAAAGACGTCTTACAACATTTAAGAATATATTTACACCTTCTTTAAAAAAATGTCTTTAAATCGATATAAGGCGGTGGCTACAAAACTGATACTGCAAAGACAAATTTTGATCAGAGAAATTAATAAATGTTTAATGTATTTCTTATAACTTAATAGTTTTGCTATTAAATATTATCAGACATAAGATTTAGACGAAGTTGCAACATATTTGACCAGACTTCACACCAAACAGTCTTGACAAGAATTTTGGGTTTAGTCCCTTGTATGCGGGGCGTGCGAGAAGCCGCGAGTGACAGTGAACCCGTCATTCTAGGTGTTGTAAATCACACTAGACAATACCGATCGGTTGACTGAAGGCCGAGCCTTCGCACGCTGCCGGTCGGTAAGGAAGAATTATTTGAAAAACTGCTAGCTCTCTAGTGACCAAACTCCAAACCAAAAGGCGGAATTCTATCTGACTCCTGCCCCCTCTTAAGTATAAGTAGTAAGGAAATGCCGGTTCTGGAACAAACAAATTTTTCTGGAGGATGAAAATATACAGTTGCATGTGTAACTGACTCACTCACTCACTGATGTATACGAATTCTAGCTAGAAACCTGAAATTTTGCCTGCAGATAGCTGGTAAACCCCAGGAAAATCGCCAAAACTGACAATTTGTTATTTTTACCCCCCTAAAAAATATTTAAAACCCCCCAAAAAAGGCTTTTTAAAATTACAGTTTTTGAGCTCTAGCAGCCGAACGATTAACCTATCGAAAAATGGACATCACCATGACCCACAGATTTTGCAAGATCTACAACTTTGCTCCTATGACTTTTTGTCGTATCTCGCTCCCTTCACCCTTAGGTAGCGCTAGATTTTTCATATTTCAGGCAATTTCGATGGTTATTTTTGTGGTTTTTAGTTTCCTATCACTTTAATTTAGTATTTAAAGGCTTGATGTTTGTCACTCAATATGTTTTTACATTATCCTTCACGAATTAGTCAATAAACTAACCTGTTTTAATAAATAAACACCTCAAAAAAATTAAAACCCCTAATTGTTCCATAAATGACAAATTGCATTATCGACTTACTCAGGTAATTCTAGATAAACTATAAACGTGGAATTAGGCCTACATGTAGCTTGTCCATTAAAATCCCCATGAAAATTGCAAAAAGGTATAATTTTTAATCAGAACCACATAAAAAAATGAAAAATGGAGGAAATTTTGAATATGTCCAAAATAGTGCCTTTTTATTTTAGCTCTAGCGGACGAACCTATCGATAAACAGAATGCCTCCACTTGCCAAGGGTTTTAGGCGATCTAAAACTTTAATTTTGACTTTTTGTCGTATCTCTCCTCCTTCGCCCTTAGATAGCACTAGATTTATCAAATTTCATCATTTTTTCGAGGTTTTGCATTTTTTATCGCGTGAACAGATTTGATGATTTAACCCCGATCGATCTAGGGGCGAAGCCTCCCACAATGGTCTAGGGATCTAGGGGTTGGGGAAGTGGGGCGGTAGGGGAGGTCTAGGAGGAGAGAGGGATGCAGATTATTTGTTTGGGTATATGAGATATAGCATGCATGTGCCTAAACCCTCAAATATCCTTAAACATTCCCAAACTCTATTTCAATTTTTAACCCCCTCATATTTAAATAACTGTTGATTTGTCTATTTTTTTATATAATTAGTAGTATAATGTCGGTTCTGGGCCACTTAATGACACCACTTTCACTTGAGCTAGGTACCCGGGTCACCCAAGGGTACTACCCACACGATAGCGACCTGGGAGCGAGGCCCCCCACAGGGCGAAGCGAGTGTATATATATATATATATATATCCTTGCTAATCTTTAGGGGTATGCGAGTATTCGAACTTCGAGCTTTTTCGAGCCGAATATTGCAGTATTCGGCTCGGCTCGAGATTTTCATAAAGGTTCGAAGGTCGAGCCGAATATTTAAAACGCCGACTAGTGAAAAGAGTCATCTAAAAAAGTAAATTTAAAGCAAAAACTTTATCAGAATCCAGAATCAATGTTAGAATTCTCGTAGTTTGCGTCGGTAGAGCTCCATAACAAATATAATTCAACAATGCTAATGCTTTCGGTCCTTCATTTAAAAAAAACAAACAAATATTAAAGTACTGTAATGTTTTACACTTATCAACCAACGAAATGGAGCTACTTTCTCTACGATCAGTCACAACAAGTGGACCTATCGCACTATTCTGTTTGCAGTGCGCACTAGTGCAGTGTTGCCGTGCAATATTACAAGGTTAATATTGCATCAAAATTAATATTGCATTAATACAACAATCGTACTGCTCCAGAAAAAGTACCACACCAAAAACTAAAATCAATGAAAACACTTTTTCTGACTGTTGTACAGTCTTTTACACAACTTACAACTTCGTTCATTACAGAATAATTATATTCCCTGGAATCTGAAATTACGTCTGGCAACACTGTTGGCGTACCCACTTTGTGAACTGCCTTAAGACGCTGAGTGAAGATGGTTATAATGTAATAATGATTTAGCGTGACCAATAGCTAGGAACAACAAGGTTGAAGGTGATGAACCAATAGACTAATATCATGTGCAGCGTTTTAATGTGCAGCCGAAATAGTACTCTCAAAAAATTTGATTGTTAAAAAATCGACTAATTGCGAGGTTCCCAAAATATAAGAATTTTATTCAAATTCTGAATGGTTACATAACGCACGTTTATAATACCGGTGGTCATATTATTTAAAAGGTTGATTATATTCTATGTACTCTGAAGGCCCTAACCAAGAGCAAGACGTGATCAAAATGGCGCAGTGTTTTGTTACCCAAACGCTACAGCTGTGTGATTGAAATCATATTGTTAACTCCGCGGGATTGTTTGAATGTGTTAATAAATGTCAGTAGAAAGCATATCATTTTGTAATTGAATGCTATCAAATTGTTAAAGCAGTGATGGAAAAAGAATGCATTGACGATCATCTTCCACCTTCTGCTTCTGAAACCTTCTGTTTCAGAAGCAGATATAATAGGTTAAGTCTATTAGGTAGGCCTAATAGGTTAGATAAAATATAAGATAGGTCTACGATTGTTGGATAACTTATTTCTATGAGTACAATAAGACTTACAGACTGGTTTAACTAACTTATACAATAAGATATACAGACTGGTTTAACTAACTTATATTTATAAAAGGATAACCTAAAATTTACTATTTACAAACAGTTAAATGGGGTTTCGGCAATTCCCAAGGCTATGGCCTAAGTCTTTGGTTACTTGGAAAGTACAAATTGACATATAGTCAATTATTATTATTATGTCTATTAATAAATACGGTAATAACTGCATTAGTTAACCTGTGGGCTTATCAGTCAAGTTACAAATTTGTAGTTCTCTTCCTTTACGTTATTTTAGCAAATTTCCCCTATAGGGAAGAAGCTATTAACGTAGTCGGAATGGTAAGACCTATGCCCGGGACCATGATAACTTTTCGTTTTGAGGTCCCCAGACCCCAAAAACACCATTCGTTCGAAACTGAGCACGATAACTCTCGTAAAAATCGTCCGATTTTTATGAAATTTGGCATAAATGTTTAAAGCAACATTTATGACTTTAAGTTTGAAAACCAGCCAGATCGCTCTATCCAAAGGGGTATTTTGGGGGGGGGGGTTTGTACCCCAAAAATGTTTTTTTTTTAATTTGTTATATATAATTTTGGAAATAGCCAAATTTCAGTTTTTACCATTTGATTCAGCTTGAAAAAACACACAATTTGGTATTTTGATCATTCTTCTACGTCAATTGGTTACCGAGATACTGAAAGTGCTACACACAGTAGGTTGTCTAATGGGTGAGATGCCAAATGACCGAATCCCATCGCACCGAAACGTTATTTTGTTTGAAAACATCGAAAAGCAAATGTGTCCCAAACGACCGATTTAAAAAAATATTGAAACTGTAACTGTGCCAAATGTTCGAATATTGGAAGAGTCCTAAACCACCGAAAAGTTTTAATACTAGTGTTATCTGACCGAAAGTAATAAATGTTAAACTTATCGAAACTAGCTGTTGTTTTACTTGACCGAAAACCAAATGTGTAGCAACCGACCGAAAGTGAATACTGTCGCAATCGACCGAAAGAGCACGCCGTAGACTCCGCTGAATTGTCGGAGTGTCTACGAAATTATTGTATCTGGATACGATAGTTTGTAAAAGTACGATAATTTGATGATACACACCGTTGCCACTAATCCGTTCCACTGGTTGTTTCCGATTGATATTAGCATAATGACCACATTCTTGTGGTCCCTGTTGCAGCTAACCTGTAAACTCAGTCTAAGGGTTATTCATTTCTATATAGGCTTAATAAAATTATAGTTTAGTCTGTCCATTGTTTGGAATTCTTAAATTTTTGCATATTTTTATAGTTTTCACCCTAGGAAAGCCTTGTTTTGGTCTTATCTCAATTTCTGTCCATCTGTCTGTCTGTCTATCGGTTTGTTTGTCTGTCTGTCGGTAATGCTTAAGGACGGGTTTTTGTTCGCTTTTCACGGGAAAACGGGTGCACTGACTTTGACGACACTTTGTTTCTTTGTTCTATACATTTGTGGAAAGGTTTTAGGCCACTGTAAACTGGCATACGCCTTTTGGAAAAAGAATGGCGTCCGCTCAAAAACGTAATTTAGTGTGGTTTTGGTCATGTTTTGTTCGCTTTTCACAGAGAAAAGGGTTCACTGATTTCGATGAAACTTTTGTCTATATGTTCTATGTGTGCGTTAGAAGGTTTTAAGGTAGTTTAATATTTTGAAATCACCTCAGGACTTTGTGCCCCACGGGGTCTTGAAAATCCAATTTTATTTTTATGGACAAAGTTTTTCTTATGATGACTTAAGAATAATTATTCCATAAACAGCTGTTGCAGTTCTAATTTAAAACGCTGAGTGAGGATTTGTAATAAATAACATAAGAATACAGAGTGGATATATAATCTAAATCTACATTTGTTAGACTCCTGCACTCACTGACATATTGATCGCTTGATCTAAAAAACTACTATGTCTATGAATATGAAATTATGCATTGTGGTTCCCCTTATGCTGCAGATGTTCAGTAGGAATACGTTTAAAAAAATCCCATAGGCCTCTGCCCTAATTTGCTTTTAGTTAGTAAAGCTCGTGTTCCTCCATTCTGTAGTAAAAGGTAAATTAGCTGACTAAATGGTCATTAGAACAAATATGGTGCATTCTACAGTGAAAGGTTGAGTCACCGGTACCCATAGATCTTCTTTGTAGCAGTGACGGACCAATGGCATAACCCTAATGACGTACGTATGATTTGCAGAAGCCTAAAAGTTTCCTGACCCACACGAAAATGAACAAAATATGTTATTTCATTAGGTTCATTTTGTTTGTGAAAAGCGGGACAAACCTGGTTCATAAACAAACAAACAGATAAACAAAATTTGTATATCTCCCACTGCATACGACATTTCACCGCTCAAAGCTATATAGAAACAAAACTTATTTTATTTATATAGATAAATACTTTCCTTATTTGTAACATTTGGTATAGCTAATAAACTGTCCAGAATGTGTTAACAGCTGCAATACAAATAAAATGAACCCCTATGTTAATCTTATGAGAAAAAACTAACTTTGAGGGCAGCCCCTGCCCTTGAGAATATAAATCTCGAAAATTAAAAACCTTATTGCAAAACTACGAACTAAGACGAATATTTTGACACTTCAAACATTGTAATTGGTCAATAAATAAGGGAGGAGTTGTGTTTACAAAAAACGTCTTCACGTAATTTATAAGGATTGTATGTTTTTATATCAAAACAAAACTAATAGTCCATATCTTTAATATAACCAATCCTTTATAAATGTTTTTGGCGATAAAAACAGAGGGACATATCAAGGAACTAGAATACGAAGAATACTTAGTTGTTCATAAACCTTTCTACCGAAAATATAAATTAAATAATATAGAATCAATATTTTAACAGTATTACATAACTCAAAAGTAAGTCTCTCCAAGAGCCATTGAGTCGTAAATAATTTGTTTATGAATATCTAGGTTAAGTACGTGAACATTGATATTTTTATAGTAATATTGAAAATAAGCCTTGATTTTAAATAAATTTTAATTTAGCACCAAAAGATAAAGAATGTATTCAGTAACACCAATTCCGACAAGTTTACATTTTTTTAAATCCTCGCACTGTAAACCTCATTTAACTGAGCACGCGTCGCCCAAAACCCATAAAGAGGGTGTACTGAGCGATACGCTACGACGAGTCCTTCAGTTTGAGTTGTGACCTTGAGCCCGGCCGGACCGAATTTTGGTCTATCCCGACCATAAAACTCTATTAATACACCTGGAACGCTAGGGCTGTGTCTATAAATCAGTCTTTGCCCCCACCCCTTCAATGGCACTCACGGCCGCTCAGTTGATTTCAGCATTGTGCGCCCTATCGTTTACACGCTTTTGCGCCTCGCCAGATTCATGTAGTTACAATAAAGTTTATATATTATTGATATGCATGAACTACGGGATCTAACGGTATAAACTTCTTGTAGTTTGGTAATTTATTTTATTCGTATTAATGAAAACTAGTTAGTGTTTTAAAAGTGGTACACGAAAAAGTCACAAAGCCTACACCTTTTTGTTTTGGGGTTGAAAAGAAAATTCCAGCGGAAAAGGTGTAGATAATTATTTGATCCACAATTTTGACCCCAAAATTTGTTTCATAAGTTGATTTATTTGTTCTGTAAATATGGTAACAACGTTTCCCGCGCTCAAACAAATTTTTGCCGCACTCATTCCAGCTGGCTGACGCAACACTTTGCTATACAACACGAATTTGATTGTATTAACAAGCTGAACTATGACTTATTATTTTACAGGCAGTAAGTGGTCTATGTTAGCTATTTTTATTTTTATTTTATAAATAGATATATGTTTCATTGCCGCTGTTTTTTATTAAATAAACTGAATCACAAGTGGAACCAACATATACGGTACCATGTAAAATGTCACAGGGAACAGGTTAATATTCAAAATTAATTTGAATCCCAATTTTAAATGATATTTTATTATAATATAAGATTATAAAGTTGTTTTTAGACATCTTAAGTGTTATTAAATAAAATTAACTTATTTAATTTCTGCCTTAGGTTCATTGATGCTGTATTTTGTTCCATGGATTGAGTCCAGGTTAAATCATGTCATAATAGTTTCAAAGTAATAGCAAATCGTTTTTATAAGTTGTAACATATGCCGATCATCATAATGGGAGGTGATCGGATTTGATCAACATATGTTGCCACCAAAGTAATTTATTTCACTGTTTATAAAATGAGGAATGCCTCCCGCGAAAAATAAAAAAACTGTAGTCACTGCGTTGTTTTTAATCGTATTCTAAGGCTACCAATATAATTCATCTGGTTTGAAGTGCTGACTACAAAATCTACTTGAATCTGACGGAAAAAGTGTTTTATTTTCGTATAAATTGACCCATTTTTCTATAAGGCCCGGGTCTGAAGGTATACTGGAAATAAACCATGGGAAATAATGAGTAAGAAATTTGAGTGAGTTCGATTATTATTAGTTAAGTTTATTCCTTATACCCGGTTTCCCATAAATTATCTTTACAAATTGAATAGTGTGTAGAACGTAATGTAGTAGTATTTTAGTGGGGATAGATTTTTTTCTAACACGTGTTCTTAAGTTTGTTACTTTTTGCATAGTCTTTACTTATTTACTTCATCAAAACTATTTATTTTAAACATTTTAATTGAAATGAAGTTGAGGTTTTTTTATGTTAGTTAGTACAAATTCTGATATTCGAGTTCAAAATAATGTTTAAAACTTAATTTCAACAAAACTGTTTTTGCGTGAAATGGATCTGGTCGTACGCTCGCAGGCTATATTGCCAAAAATTCATATCTGGCTTATTTTTAGCCTATATTACTTTTTGACCAATGTTAGAACTGAAATAGTATTAGCAAAAAAATATCAACGCCTAACTGAATTACTAATTGCTAATTATTGATATATGGTTCTGGAATAACCAATGTTAGTTCTTTAAATTACACATAAGTTATAATTACTGAGCAAAACAACGGTCAGTTAGACATTTTATATATAAATATAGTAGTGTAATAGGTTATTTAAAACTAAAGGTAAAGGTATGAAATGTTAATAATTAAAACCGACGCGACAGTTCAGAAGACGGGGCACTGAAATCGCGTGATGTTGGTAGCGCTGACAACGCTTAGTAAGCGACAGTCAGGAAGCCAATGTAGGGACTAAATTAGACCCGCACGCCCCTGCTCGCCCCTGCCTGGCCTGTGCTAGTAACTCTCCAGCTTTAATGCAATGATAACATTACAGTTAACAGATTACCAAGACGATGAATGTGTTTAAAATAAACGACGGGCTTAAAAAACTAAAGAAATATTCTTCATTAGTTATGAAATAAATTGTGTGGCTTAAAAATTGCTCTTTAACAATTGTTATTTCACAATTTAATTTAGAATTTCATGGAATGAAATGGGAATTTGCCGTGCAAAATTAGAAGATGTTATTGTACTAAAGCCCCAACTCAACCCATTTATACTCAACCCCAACATTTATAAAAAATTCATTACAACGTGTAAAAATTTAAAAAGTGTTTTTTTTACGGAAAACTTTATTAAATTTCTTTGTTAGTTTGTTGTTATACAGGGTGTCAATAAATGCTTAGTGTGCAGAACCGGATTCTAAAAGGAATAATAAGTCGAAAATGTACAGTAAACATTTTTTGTTTTCGGCTTAGTTAAGCCGTAAACCGCCTTTTTTTATTTCATTTAAAATAATTAATAATTTAAAAACCCTTAGAGATAGTTTTATTAAAATTGTTATCAACTTTAATTTTTTTAATAAGATTAGCTAAAAATATATTTTTTTATTTTCTAATTTTAAAATGGCGGTTATTTACAATGTTGTGAGTCAAATCCCACGAAAACTATGAACTAAAATAAAATTTTACTAGATATGAAATTTAAAGCACTTTTTAATCCAAATCCAATGACACTTTGATTTTAAACATCGGTTAATGAATGATAATTTGTAATAATTATCGAAATAGTGGCTATTTTAAAATGTCAAAAGTCAAATTTCACGAAAACTACGAACTAAAACCAAGTTATACAAAATATTAAATTTAAAGTGCTTTAAATGTGATGTTTTGCAAACATTTGTTTTACTTGCCAGTTTGCATGAAATTAGACTTTGACATTTTAAAATGACCCCCATTTTTAAATTATTATTAAATAAACGGTATCAAGAAACTGACACATACTTTCTCCCTTTTAGCCCAACTTTAGTGAATAAATTACTTTTTATTTACTAAATATAGAATACAAAGCACGGTCGAATGTACAGAAAATCTTGTAAACAAGTTGTTTTAAAAAAACATCCACCCTAATCCCTGCTTTGTAGGCTCTACAGAATCCATTGCTACACTCGTGGTTTTAATAGGGGAAATTCCCCCTATTCCCCCCCCAGGGGTATTAAGGGGCAACATATTTTGAATTTCCTCTGTTGGTCAATGTTAACTTGACAAGCATATCAATTTTGAATGAAATTGATCAGTAAATAAGAGAGAAATAGTAATTTTTGTATTCCCCATAAGAATAACATTGGACAACGGACTGCGTTTACCGCAAAATGAAAATTTAAATTTTCTCCTAAACAGGCAATCGTAGAATAGTAATTCAAAGTACTAAATTACTTAGTTTTTTGAGCTCTTTTTAATGGTGAATAGTAATATTTTTTATATTTATGTCTTTTTATAAAAAATCCAAAAAAACTGAATTTTTGATGTTTTAAGTCCTGTAATTTGGGCGGATTACTGATAAACAAAGCCGAAATCGGAAAAAATGTTACAGTACATCATCGACTTATTTGTTTATGTAGAATCCGTTTCTGCATAGCACGCCAAGCAGTTTTGTGACTTCCTGTATTGAATCACATCCGTTTTGGTGTCAGTTCAAGACGAACTATGTTTCTTAAAAACTCTAGTTACATTTTGTCATTACATGTAGGTTTGACACAAACTATCTAAAGATAGCCAAACAAAAAGGCATAACTAGCTAAACTGTTTGAATAAATATGTACGTATTTCTTGGTAATAACATAGGTTCATAGTCCTTAGTTTTCTAATCCCTTGAAATACAATTGATTACTAGAGTTTCATCCAATTTTACCCAGATTCCAAATTTATTCCATACTAAAATTCATATCGTATACTTCAGTAAGAGGGATGTCTGTGGGTTTGTGCGTATGTTGGAATTTATCTCCCCCCTGTTACTAATGCTGATGCCACAAGATAACTGTAATGATTGTACAAGTTAACAATTAACAAATCCCAATACTTATAAACGAAATGAAACTAGAACATTTTATATTAATTTATTTTAAACTATTACGAATAGGGTAGAATACGAAACAAATAACGAGTTTGCACGCAGCACGCTGACGTGAGGGAAGTGAATTTCCACATAAAAACTTTTAAAACTAAAAATCAGTCTAAAAACATACATTTGTCCAATTTTTATTGAAATCTGACAACATTGATTTTTTGGCTGTTCTGATACTCCTGGTTTCATTTACTTGCAAAGCTGGGAATACAATTTTGCTGGGAATACATTATAAGGTAGGAGAAGGTCCAGACAGGCTTTAAAGTAGGCGTGAGGTTGCTGGGGTAATAAAAGTACTTAACAAAGGAATAACAGGCTTTTCTAATGTAAAACCCCCATAAGACAACGTACTGTGTTTAGCCGATACACATTTTCTTTAATAACTCGGTAAATATTTATGCTAGAATGACGAGAGAGGGCTTGAAACTTTCGCCTCTCTAATTCCCATCTTTTTACATGCATTAATTTTACACCTGGGGCTTTTCTGACCCTTTTTGGGTCCAAAAACTCGAAATTTGAAAGATCAATCCCCAAAAAATGGGTTTAGAGTTTTCCGATTGTTTTGCCCAACGAACTTGTCCAACAGATTATAGAAAGGAACGTCCCTACCAAATTTTAAGTAAATCGGACAAAAAATGCGACCGCTAGAGTGCATATATATATATATATATATATATAATTTTGAACGACCCCCCAAAACGTGTTCAGGGGGTCACGTTAGGAACTTCTATGGTGGTCCCGGGCTTAAGTTTCACCGTGCGGGTCATGCTAATAGTTCACTTTCCAAAGGAAATTCACTAATTACTAAAATTTGAATGAAAATGTCGCAAACCTAAACCTTGGGAAATTTTTCTTTCATTAGAGCAAATTTATTGGTGGTGACTCGCGTGTCACCATGTTCATTGAACACAGAAATGTAAACGTATCTTGTCTGTAAATAAAACATTATTTTACATTTAGCGAAATGGCGAAATGAGTGATTTTAACAATTCATAATGCACTGTTAAACCCTTTATTCCTTAATGGTTATTAAAAAATATAAACAATAACTCTGTGGCATAATAATAATGTTACTGTGAGTATTCACAAAGTATAGAGGGAGATGTAAAACAGGTGCAGGTGTGATCGACGGTAGCCAACGGTTCTCGGGATCACTCTACTGGTATACGGGATTACTTCGTCTTCAGGCTCACATGACCAATTAAGGTCTCATATTTCGCTCCACGCGCCTGGCCGGGCGGGGAGTGGGTGATCGCAACCTGACACCAGCATTGTTCTAGGAGTCAAGATTTTGCACCAACAAATCGAATTTCGTTCAAATTTTAACGGATTCTTGGTTGTTTTACTGAAGACTCAGTCTTCGCCTAACACTCGAAGAAGTCGGACGTGCTGTTGACCGTGGTTTATTTGTTTTCGTCAGTGTCTTTTCCAAGTTTCCTAGTTCGCTGTTTTTTTTTTAATCACATCTTTCTGTTATTGCCGTGATCGTTTAGCATTTTTCATATATTTTAGCTTACAAATTAATTTGTTTTCAATATATTATAATGGATACAATCCAGAGTGGAATCGGTGTGCTGTTTACTAAAGACGGTTTTTTATATAACTGCAACAAAACCGAAAACGGCGTTAAGTACTTGAAGTGCTTAACCAGCGGGTGCCCCAGCCGTGGACAGTTTCATGTTGGTAACGCAGGTATTCGTTTTGAACCGTCAGATCATGACCATCCCCGGACGATGTCGAAGTGGAATTGCGGCGACTGCGATGCGACTTAAAAAAAGAAGCGTTGTCGAGCAGAAGAAATCCAAGGGACATCTTCGACGAAGTCTGCCAAAGATATGATTATTGACAATCCATTTTTCCTATGCTGTGTTTTATTCCTGTAATGTTTTGCGATAATGATACATTGCGAGTTTTACATGTCCCCTCGTAAATTTGTTCAACTTGTCTTTTAGAAAATCAGACAAGGTCCAATCATTTATGTATATTAAGTGTTTTATTTACACTGAGTACCAAATTATTTTCGGTAGCCATTGTGTATCAGTCATATTTGATTAAATTTTGGTTGCTTTTAATTTGCAAAGTGTCATTGTTACCTTACATTTAAAAACAGTTTTTAACGCTCAATACAATGCCTCAATCAGGTTATTACAGTATTAAATCGGTATCAAAATTTTTTAAAATTTTTTTAAACAAATTGAAATATATTGTAAAATTTAACAACGTTTGAAAATGTCCGTCTTGTAATCATTTAGCCAGCTAATGACGCTATCGATCATTGTTAAGTCGTATTTACTTGTAATTGTTAAACATTACTTATTATATTTATAGGATTAGGTGGGCATCCTTTATCCGCCATATTGGATTGATATTATTTATATCTTTTATTGTGACCCCTCATGTTTCACTATTTTTTACGCCTAACCCAATGAATAAATCCGTTAAAAGATTTTATATTTGGTCCTCATGGTGTAATTTAGAAATTCTTGTGTCAGGTTAATAATATAAGAGCGTGAGGCAACCCACGTTTTACCAAATTTCCCCTATAGGGAAGAAGCTATTACCGTTGTCGGCATTTAATGGAGCATTCTAATGGAGATATAATGTCTTAATACTACATAAAGCCACTTACCAAGTTTGATAAAAATATAATCACAAATAAACGATATATGCAATTTTAATTATTCTCCGTAAGTATAACATTGGGGCTGAGTACGCAGGTTTGCTGTAAAAAGGAACACACAAAAATGGGTTTTTACGCTAATTTCAATAGAACTTAACTAGGAGAAGTCGTAAACCAGTTTTTAGCGAATTTCCCCTATAGGGAAGAAGCTATTACCGTAGTCGGCATGGTAAGACCTAGGCCCGGGACCATCATAACGTTTCGTTTTGAGGTCCCCAGGCCCCACAAACACCATTCGTTCGAAACTGTAGATAAATATCATATGTGTCCTTGAGCACGATAACTCTCGTAAAAATTATCCGATTTTGATGAAATTTGGTGTAAACGTGTAAAGCAGCATTTATGACTTTAAGTTCGTAAACCAGCCAGATCGCTTTATCCAAAGGGGTATTTTTGGGGGGTTTTATACCCCAAAAATGGGTTTTTTGAATTTTTTACAAATAATTTTGGAAATAGTCAAATTTTAGTTTTTACCATTGTATTCTGCTTAAAAAAACACACGATTTGGTATTTTGATCATTCCTCTACGTCAATTGGTTACCAAGATATCGAAAGTGCTAAACGCAGTACGTTGTCCAATGTTATTCTTATGAAGGAAAAGAACAATTTTATATCTCTCTTATTTATGAACGTACACTGATGAAACTTGGTACACGGCTTCATCTAGTTGTGGTGTATTGGTATTTGCTCAAAAAAGCAATTTTTGTCAAATGCTCTTGTAGCAGCAAACCTGCGTACTCAGCCCCATGTTATTGTTATGGATGATAATTAATTGCTATGTCTCCCTTTATTATGAACATAAATGGATAAAAACTGTTATACTACTTCACCTAGTTTAGTTATATTGATATTAGCATAAAAATCCATTTTTGTGTTCCTTGATGCAGCAAATCTGCGTACTCAGAACACAAAATATGTGTTTTTATTCAATTATCAATACAAGTTAACCAGTCAAAGTTGCATACCGAGTTTTATTAATTTATGTTCCTAACTAAGGGAGACATTACATTTTACCTCATAAGAATACCTTGTTCTCCATAAGAATAAAATGGAGACTGAGTTTGCAGGTTTGCTGCTGCGGGGAAAAACGGCCAAACATTTTTTTTTTGTGTAAATATCAATAGACCAGTACTAGGTGAAGCCAAATGCCAAGTTTCAACAACATAGATTCATAAATAATCGAGATATAATATTTTAATTATTCTCCATAAAGATAACATTGGACAACGTACTGTGTTTAGCACTTTGAATATCTCTGCAATGGTTGGACATAGAATCACAGTTTAAACACCAAAATGATTTTTTTGTAGAGCTGAACTGATTGGTAACAGTAAATGTGAGGTTTACATTAAAATGAACTGAGGAGAAGCTAAAAACCTTTTTCCCGTAAGATTAACATGGGAGATTTTATGAACACGTTTTTTGGATTTTCTCCGCAACCACTTAACCTAGGTTAGTAATTCAAATTACCATATTTTGTTTTAAGCTCTATAAAATGGTCCAAACCGAAATTCAGTTTTTTTTTATTGTAGAGTGAAAAATGCAAAAAACTGATTTTTGGAAAATTGTAAACCCCCATAAACCATCATCCAACAGTTATCAATACAACTTAACCGGTCAAAGTTGCATACCAAGTTTTATTAATTTATGTTTCGATTCCCATAGTCCGATTTTTCTGGTTTTCGAACTAAAAGTCATGAATGTCACTTTACACATTTGAGTCAAATTTCATCAAAATCAGACATTTTTTTCTCAAGTTATCGTGTTAATGGACACATAAAATATATTTTTAGATGCATATATATATATATATATATATATATATAAATTAATTTATTATATATAAATATATATAAATTTGAACGAATAGTGTTTTTGGCATCTGGGGACCTCAAAACAAAAAGTCACCATGATCTTGGGCTTAACTCTTACCATGCCACCTAAGGTAATAGCTTCTTCCCTATAGGGGAACTTTGCTAAAAGACATATATGCAAGGATGATAGCGATTTTAGCGAATTTCCCCTATAGGGAAGAAGCTATTACCGTAGGTGGCATGGTAAGACTTAAGCCCGAGACCATGATAACTTTTCGTTTTGAGATCCCCAGATGCCAAAAACACTATTCGTTCAAATTTATATATATGTGTGTGTGTGTGTGTGTGTGTGTGTGTGTGTGTGTGTGTGTGTGTGTGTGTGTGTGTGTGTGTGTGTGTGTGTGTGTGTGTGTGTGTGTGTGTGTGTCCGTTACCGCGATAACTTTTGAAAGAAACACCCGATTTTGATGAAATTTGGCACAAATGTGGAGAGTAGCATTTATGACTTTAAGTTCGAAAGCCAGATCGATCACACTATGGGAAGGGGGTTTTATGGGGGTTTACAATTTTCCAAAAATCGGTTTTTTGCAAATTTGACCCCAAAATGTTAAAAACACTCAATTTTGGTCGTAGAATTTTATACAGCATAAAAAAAAACAAATAATTTAGTACTTTGAATGATTAACCTAGGTTAAGTGGTTGCGGAGAAAATCCAAAAAAAACGTGTCCCATGTTAATCTTATGGGAAAAAGGTTTTTAGATTTTTCTCAGATAGTTTTACTAAAAACTTCACATTTCTGTTTATTAATTTGTGTTTAGCTCAACAAAACAAACATTTTAGTGTTTTAATCGTTGTTCTACGTCCAACCGTTGCAGAGATATTCAAAGTGCTAAACACAGTACGCTGTCCAATGTTATCCTTATGGAGAATAAATAAAATTCTATATCTCAATTATTTTTGAATGTATATTGATGAAACTTGGTATGTGGCTTCAACTAGTTGTGGTATATTGATATTAGCACAAAAAACAAGTTTTTTGTTGATAGTCCCCGTAGCAGCAAACCTGCATACTCGGCCCCATGTTATTCATATGGAGAATAAGTAAAGTTGTATATCTCCCTTAATTATGAACCTACTTTAATAAAACTTGGTATATAGCTTCACCTGGTTCAGTTATATTGATAATTGTAAAAAAATATTACTTATCTTCCTCGTTGCAGCAAACCTGCGTCCTCAACCCTAATGTTATTCTTATGGAGAATAAAGAAAATGCTCTATATTACTTATTTATGGATGTATTTTGGTGAAACTTGGTAAGTAGCTCTATGTAGTAGTGAGTCACATATATATGCATTGGAAATTTGCTGAGTACTCAGGTTTGCTGCGACGGGGGTATTTTAATAAAAGTAAAGATAGTTTACAAAAAGTGTGAAACATAAACACTAAGAACACTAAGATAACTTAAATAACTGAATAATAATTTGGTATATCTGTTCTTACAAATAATATGGTTTCATAGCAGAGAGAATTGACATTAAACAATCAGAGTAATAAACAAACAACCACACCAGTTTTGTGAAGGTTAAGACGATTGATATAATCAAAAAGGAGCCAATTTGACCCTGTATACCCGGTCTTCATGGCAACAAATATGTTAACCAATCAATCCCCTCTTCAAAACATGTGTTAGTCTTTATTATTCTTCATTAACTGTCAGCATTGTACACTGATGATAACAAGGGTATTTCTTGGTGGGCGAGGGATGAGCGATGACTCATTACTTCGCACCTTCGCCGCTGTAAACAGCACAAGAAACACTAGAGGCAGCAGTAGCTGCGCAATTCGCGCGCTTCCACTTCCACATTCACGTTTCCATAGCAACAACACGTTCGCACTGCACTATTGCGCCGTGCCCATCCAAATTGCGCCCTGGTTTTGTTTCCTTGGTTTTAGTTATGATTATTACGCCTACAACAGATCTGGACGATCAAAACTAGGATGTAAGGAATTCAACCTTGTTTTAACAAATATATGTCTAAATGAAAGTTAAAATATTGTTCAGCAAGGTTCAGGGTTGAGTACGATAATTTTAGTACGATAGTTTTTTGGTTACCAGAATTTAACTGGAACGGTACGATATTTTCGTTTGTGCCCCCCTCCCTACCTTCTGGCGATGTAAACTGACCAATTCACTAAATTATTAACTATCTTAAACGACCGAAAACATTAATAATTCCATTCAACCGAAAATATAAATTGTTTGACTTCATCGAAAACGTTGTTCGTCGCAATTGACCGAAAGTGGGACGAGTATCAAACGACCGAAAGATTCTCTAGTTTGTCGCAAATGACCGAAAGTAGAATTGTGCCATCGGTCCGATTGCACACATCCCGTTTTCGACATAGTTGAACTTATATACGTTTCGGTCAGATAGGATTCGGTCAGATGGGATCCCACGGTCTAATGTTATTCTTATAGAGGAAAATAAAAAAATCATATCTCGCTTATTTATGAACGTATAATGATGAAACTTGGTATATGGCTTCATCTGGTTGTGGTCCATTGATATTTGCTCAAAAAAATTTTTTGCTAAAGGCTCCCGTAGCAGCAAACCTGCGTACTCAGCCCCATGTTATTCTTATGGATAATAAATAAATGCGATGTCTCCCTTAATTATGAATAAAAACTGGTATATGACTTCACCTAGATGAGTTATATTGATATTAGCATAACAACCCATTTTTTGTGTTCCTTGATGCAGCAAACCTGCGTACTCAGCCCCAATGTTATTCTTATGGAGAATATTTAAAATTGCTTATTTGTGAATATATTTTTATGAGACTTGGTAAGTGGCTTTATGTAGTATTAAGACAGTTATAACTCCATTGGAAATTCGCTGAGTATGCAGGTTTGCTGTGACAGGGGTATTTTTCTATGTAGGCTACCTACTTTATATTGAAATCAAAATTGTTCGTTACTATCAACAAGTGGTCTCAATAAATCTTTCCTTTTTAGTAGCCTACTTATTTTCTCTCTGTAGGCCATTATTTATTGAACGTAGGAATAGAAGAAGGAAACGAAAGATGACAAATATTGAAATTTACAAATTATTTTATATTACCATAATGAATAAAATGTGTGTTATTTTAAACATAGGCCTAATATAAACGAGTTCGCACGCAGCACGCTGACGTGAGGGAACTGAATTTCCATTTAAAAACTTTTAAAACTCAAAATCAGTGTACAAACATACATTTATTCCAATTTTTATTAAAATCTGAAAACAGTGATTTTTTGGCTGTTCTGATGCTCCTGGTTTCATTTACCTGCAAAGCTGGGAATACAATTTTGCGCTTTATAATGTTAGGAGAAGGTCCAGACAGGCTTGAAAGTAGGCGTGAGGTTGCTGGGGATGATAAAAGTACTCTAACAAAGGAATAACAGGCTTTTCTAGTGTAAAACCCCCATAAAACAACGTACTGTGTTTAGTCGAAACACATTTTCTTTAATAACTCGGTAAATATGTATGCTAGAATGACGAGTAAGGGCTTAAATCTTTCGCTTCACTAATTCCCATCTTTTTTACATGCATTAATTTTACATACGAGGCTTTTGTGACCCTTTTTGGGCCCAAAAACTCGAAATTTGAAAGATTAATCCCCAAAAAAGGGGTTTAGAGTTTTCCAATTGTTTTGCCCAACAAACTTGTCCAATTGATTACAGAAAGGAACGTCCCTACCAAATTTGAAGTAAATCGGACAAAAAATGTGACCGCTAGAGTGCAAACACATATAAATATAAAATTTTGAACGACCCCCCAAAACGTGTTCAGGGTGTCACGTTAGGAACTTCTATGGTGGTCCCGGGCTTAAGTTTCACTGTGCGGGTCATGCTAATAGTTCACTTTCCAAAATAAATTCAATAATAAAGTATACATATAGTCCTAATCAAAACTGCTCAAAGCTCAAGATCTTTGACAAAATTCTGCTCGGCTTGGCTCGAGTCAGAAAATCACTACCAGTATATTCAGGGTGTCTAGCAAATTAGCTCAAAGAAATTCCCTGACTTTTCCCTGACTTTTCCATATTGCAAGAAATCTTTTACCTGGCCAAATCTCAGCGAAACTCGACAAAACAAAGACTAATAATAATTAATACAGTATACCAATAGATAAAAAATATAATAACTAATTATTTTACGATAGGATTCAACTATATCTACCCGACACCAGCTGAAATTGTAGTTGTTTAATTAAATTGACTTACCAATCAATTATGATGAACTTGGATACTGCTGTTAGTAATAATCAATATTTACAAATCTGACAAAAAATTTATTTACAAATTATTTACAAGCAATATATCTATATCAACTTTAAGAGCTTTTCTTTAACATTTGAATCTCTGCAGCCAAATCTTCAGCTTTCTGAAGAGCATCTTGGAGCAGTTTTGCTTTTTTTGCCTCCAATTCCTTCACCTGAAAGTTGACTTTTCTCTTCTCCGCAGCCCTCCTGTCCTTTTCACTCATATTCTAAAACAAATAGTTTTTTTTTTATTAACTGAAAGGAAATTCCTTTTATTAATCAAGGAGGATTTTACTGTAAATGTTAAGGCACTCATCAAACAGTGGTTAATCTATTATTAAAATCAAAATATGAATTAATTGAGTAATTAATAGTTATAATACAAATTCAAACAAACAAACTGACAAAAATTTAAAATTGTTGATTATTTTAGCTTGGTATTAACTCAATAAGCAGTAATAATTATTCCAAACAAAAAATTTGAATAGGCCTACCCATAAATTCTAAAAAATGTTTGGGCTAAAACTTTGAAAACATCATGGTTCCTCTATTCATAAAAGAAACAACAAAGTTAAAACTATTAACGATTTAAATTATTGCTCTTACCAAGAATTAGATACATTAATACAATTTTGTACCAACATGTAGACACTTGTCTTATAACGAGTTTGCTGAGTCATACTTTGAAGTACTTGAGACATTTTATTACTCTGACGTAGCCTAATTTGCAGGTACCAGGATGATGCCTAAAACCAAGTGAAGCTAATCCCTTTCCCAAAATGTTATAAAAGGAAAAATAGGACACCCAGGTAATTTTTCTTAGTTTTTATAAACTAAGAACTGTCATTCAATTCATCTTTAAGTGTTTTCACTTAAGTAGTTAGCTAATCCATAAACAATGCTATAAGACATTTTATTTTTATACAACTTCATATACGTTACAAAATTTTCATTTCTAAAATATATATATATACTTTCGGTTTAAGATTTATGAGCAAATGGCCATACATAGATTCAACACTCCAATGTTCGTCATTACTGTAAAACTGAAAAAATGATAACGGAAATAGAACAAATTAAATATTTAATTACCTCTTTTCTTTGCTTTTCTGATTCTTTGAATCTGTTGTAGGCATTCCTCATAGAATGTATCATCTTCTTCGGGATTGGCTGAGAGCTGAAGGCATCCATGCCTCCAGCATCGATCACCGCATCAAAAATTGTCCTTTGAGCAATGAGACTCTCTTCTCTTAAGTTCTCCACTAAAATGTCTTTGTTGACTGAGAAGCCCCTCTCAAGTGCAGCATTCCCATGGGATAGTAAAAGGACCTTTTTAATAATTTCTTTGATGTTTACGGCTGACCCAACCTCCTCTATCCAGAACTCATCAAGCCTCTTATCCTTCCTTCGGTAGTTTTCACACCTGAACTTAAATCCAGCCTTTGAGATGATTTCTCGGAATTCGCTGTCAGCTCTATCAGCATTGGCTGGCAAAATCACATTTGCTTGGATCAAGGTATCAAAGGTCTGAGACATTTTTTCCAATACCTTTTCTTCATTTGTGGTCAATTTTTCAGGGTTCAAAAACGATACAGTTTTGGTTAGAGGATACTTTAGTGGAGATCTTTCTTGCATTTTTAGGACAAAATGCTGGAAGCAGGTTCTGATGTTTTTGCGAAACTTCAAAATTTCCTTTTCCTTGACTTCAACGCATTGTCTGAGTGCAGATCTTGTGCCATAACCAACATCAATTTCCTTCACTTTAACAAGATTCTTAAAAAGCCCATCTTCTTTAACAAAAACATCTGTTAAGTAGAAATTTTCTTTCACCATGTGGTCTTTGGCTACAAATTTCTTCATAATCTGGGCCATCATTTCAAGGAGGCTGTCATACAAAAAGGGGACCATAGGTGCATCTGACTGAAACTCAGTTAAAAATGGCTCTAATTGGTCAGCAAATGACATAAAAAAAGCAAGTTTGGCTGGGAGAAGATGGTCCAATAAACACGACTGCACAATACAAAAACTATTGCAAGTAGGTTCCTTCTCAGTGCCCTGAACAGCTTCAACATACTTCTTCAATGCCGGTAATAAATCTAAGGCCCTTCTAGCCACTCTAGAATTTTCAACCCATCGAATTGTACAAAATGACAGAGGGAATATTTTACTTCCAGTGATCTGTGAGAAGTTTCCTCGCCTGGTTGGAGACATCTTAAACAGATTGAAAACAGCTCTTAAAAATTCGATGATTTTCCAATCTGTTTTCTTCATTCCCGTTTTAAATGCCCCATGGACAACATGGAGACCACATGAGCCTAGCTCAAGCAGTTTAGCAGAATCTTCATTGATTTCACTTTTCAGTGATTTGTAAAATGACCAGTTGACATTAGGCCCGTCCATAGATATTTGCAATATTTTTGAAAAATCAAGGCCTTGAATGCCGAGCTTGAAAGCTTCTAATAAATCTGTTGCCTTAGCTTGATTAATAAACACTGAGCCAAGATACCGGGCTTTCACAGTCTTTGATTTTTCATCCCAAAACCTTACGCTTAGATCCATTTGGGTCTTTTCTGCTATCTTGTTTAAGCTCTCATCAAACCCAATTACATAGCTTGAACTGTCATTCAATTCATCTTTAAGTTTTTCATTAAAGTAGTTGGCTAAGCCATAAACAATGCTATAAGAAATCTTATCTTTATGGAGCTTCATATCTTTTGCAATTTGGCTGTCGGGAAACATTTTAGCAAAAAGATTGACACTATTTTCTCCATTCCGCAAAGAGTTGTGTTGCATAACAGTGTTTACACACCACAGAATCTCTGCCTGAGTAACGTTTTCTCTTAATTTGAATTTGTCCAATGTTGTGCATTGTGTCTGAGAAGTAGGCCTCATGCTTAAGGTGTTATTGGTTTCTGTGGTCTTGATTTCGGGATTTTGCTTATCAACATTTGGTGACTGAAAAAATGACTGCATTGAAATACTTTTAAAACTAGCATCCTCAAGTTGTCTATGTTTACTGCTATTCTTATGGCTGCTGACTGCTCGGCGCCCCATATTACTTAAACTGAAGGTTTTCATACATAGTTTGCATTTAGCTGAATTTTTATCATTGGATGCGCTCTCAAGCCATTTTGCAAATTGTGGCTCTTGAAGCCAATTCACTTGAAAAACTGCTTTTTTCACTGATGTCATCTTGGATTCTGGAAAACCCCATTTTTATATTACAAAAAATGCAAACATTATTTAGGCTATATTTTATTGGTATTAAAATATTAAACTGATCAAAGCATGGAAAGCAATTTTGAATGATATTTATTTGGCCTTATATGGAAACAAAACATCATAAAACATAATTTAGCCTAAAATGTATTAAGTTTGGTTTAACTGTAAACCCTGGACATTTCCTGATTCCACCACGGAATAAATAATCCATGTAGCCTCGAGGACTGAGCTAAACAAGACAAGAAGACAGTTTCACAGAACATTTTATATTTTGTAATTAGCCTGAAAGATTCAGAAAGTTAATTAAAAAAACTTGTTTAATTTTAGAATTTAAAAATTATTTAACCCTATCTGTCAATGTTGAGTTTCCACAATGGCAGGTAGACTTGTGCATATTTTGGCGCCGTCTGTAGTGGTTACATTTAATTAGCTACAGAACAGCTTTTTGAAATTAAAAGTATATATCTATATATTATTTTTCAGTACAGACAGTAGAATATTTTGTTTTAGCTATTTTTTTAGGTGTAGCGACGAAAAGTTTGATTTTTGCAAATATGAACATTTTTGCAAATTTCGAAAGCGACCATGAATAATATATTGAAGCAATTTTTTTACACATTTCATGTAAAGCTATGAAATGTGTAGAAATCAATTCTTTACGTATAAATATAAAGATATTTGAAAGCTCAAAAAAATAAAAAAGTTAGGCCTATAAATAATTTTATAAAACAACAAGTCTTTTTCCAAAAATTTTTATTGTTACGTAGTAAAAGAAAAAATCTATCAGAATCAAATAAGAATCATATTTTATGAAAGAGAATAGTTATCATCTTACACTAGAGGGGTAGGCAACTGAGAAGGAGAAATAATTAACATAGGCCTATTCTCTGTTTCTTTCCTAGACAAAGGCCGAGTAACATAGCAGTGCAAGCGTCTGTTTGGTTCATTCTGATTCTAATTCTTGGAAATCTAATTCAAATTTTCAAAAAATTAAATGTAACTTATGGATAATTAATAAAAAAATTTGATCTGGAACATATGAAGTAATAATAAACAATTGAATACATGTATGTAACCAGCAAGAGATCCTTAATTTTTGTTTTCCAAAAGTAATTTCTTTAAATAAGCTCTACTATATAAATAGAAAACACTACTTAAGCTAGTATTAATAACAGAATTGAAATTTATTATTTATTACATCTTTTGAAAAAAAAAAATAGCCTACTCTAGCCTAAATGGTTAGATTCATAAGTATTTTGTTACATAGCTACAAACTAATTATAATGCATCAGTTCATGAGTAAATCAAGAGTTAACTTTCAAGTCATTTAAAATATATTATAATTTGGTAATTTGTTTACTTTGTTATGGCAAAACAATTTTTTTATTTGGCTTATATGAATAAAGGATTTAAATCGTCTACATCCTATAGTTGGGCATAAAAGACCAGAAATATTTAATTAAATTTTAATGATAATGGTTTGTGTTGCAAAAAAAATTATTATGAGATTAGATTATGATTTTAATATTGTAATTGTATTTCAGAATAATGAACATGATTTTGCAACCAAAGAGAATGTTTATACTGATTTACAAAATTATACTTTTCAAAACAAGGACCAAAAGAAAAAAATACATAAATAAATAAATATTGATCAACTAGGTTTATTTACCTAAGTCCACGGGACTATTTCATTTCCGGTGTTCTATTGTTCAGCATCGGTCGGAGTCGACCTGCCGCGCCCGCCGTTAATTTATTCATGAGATAAGGCTCCCTACTTCAAAATTCTAAATTCCAAAGTAATTGTCTTACAAAAACGAATGACGGCTCATTTTTTTCGTCTAATTGTCACAAATTAAATTAAATGACAATCAACGTTGTGCGACGTTCCGTTCGAGAGTTAGAAGATCATAATGGAAAATTATGAACTAAAAGTTCATTCGAGCCGCGCAGTAGTCGTCTGCTTATCTGTAGCCATAAATCAAAGGAATTTCTAAGGGATTATAGGATTGAAATAAAAAGAACATGTTGTCTTTATCTTTCATTCTGCTGTAAAATTTGTTGTTCACTATAGACCTATTATATTTGCCTATTATCCGAACAGTTTTATTTTTATTATTTGTCTAACGTCTATTGTTAATAATTGACGTTTGGGAAAAGTTTCTACTGATAATAACTCATTGTGAATGTTCAGTTACTAATTAGGCAATAAAAACGTGATCTCTTCTACTAAAAGTAAATATTAATCATAGACACTTACCTCGGATTTTGATTCAGAAGAAGTAACAAGAGAACATTTTGAGTTTTTCTAAACACCAACTCAATATTTAAATTAATTATCGCTGACGAGACACGCACTCGAAAACAACAAGGACGTAACAAACTATCCTCTTGCACCAACTCGTAACAAACATTCGGCGACGGCGTACTGCTACTGCCCGGCGCGGAGTAATAACTGCCCTAGCCAGGGCTAGGAGTAGTTTAAGACGCGTTGCCATGACAACGGCACGTTCGCCCGGCCCGTCTTCCAAGAATTAGGAGAAAGTTTATTCCCCGGTGACAGTTTGAAACTCGCTTTATGATATTTGCAACATCACCACAAGTGGGAGGAATATTGGAACTTTTGTCTGAGTGAATAAGGGGCGATATTACGTAGGGACCATTTTCCCTGACCAAAGTAAAAATTTCCTGACTTTTCCCTGACTTTTCCATATGTTTTTAAAATCCCTGACTTTTCCCGGTTTTCACGATTTTCCCTGTTGCTAGACACCCTGATATTGCACACCCCTAGAGAAAATTCCCATCAAAAAAGCTCGGCTCGAGAAAGCTCGAAGCTCGAGAACTTAGAAAAAAGCTCGGCTCGGCTCAGCTCGAGCCAGAAATCACTATTCGCACACACCTACTAATCTTTAAATATAATAACCTTTTTCTTTGAAAATAATATGTTAGCTTTAATTTCCTTTTATAAGGAAGTTAGATAATATTAAATATGATTCAATGAATTATATTGGACTCATGAACATATGGCTTTGACCTAGTTTCAACAATGCCTACTCTCCTTATAAATTTTACTAATACTCTTTATGTTTTTATGAATGGAGTTAAGGCTTTTCTTTAGAAATCAGCTGCTGAAGCTACTCGATACACTTCAGAAACTGATAGAAGAATTAGTCCAAGAAACCTAGGTAGGCTACAATAAATCAGAAGGAGATTACCAACTCAATTTCTTCTCTGAAACGATCTCTTCTATGCCTGCTATGCAAAAGGGATAATGTTAAATGGTTTCAGTTCTTCTCCTATCCCTAATTAGACTGGTTTCGTCTAATTTTACTTATAATTAGGATAATTATTAATATTGGGAATGGTACCCACAAAATATAGTCTTAACACTCAGGCAACCTCATGGTAAGAAGGCAGAATTATTCAATTGTCCACATGTGGTCCACGTGGTCCATGTGGTTTTGTAACAATGCACTCAGTTGTTCATGATCTTGATGTCACTATTTCACTTCTAATCACTCAGATGAATTTAGTACTGTATGAAATTATATTTATACAAACTTGTGTTCTGAGATTTATTTATTTTATATATATAAATTTTATTTAGCTTTGCGTTTGAAATAGCTTATACAGTACATATTATACATCTTAAGGTTGTGCATCCGCCAGGCTAGTCTGGCGGCGAGGAGCAGTAGTTCCGCATATTCCCGCGCACACCGCTAGGACGTCAATTCGGCTGATGCGGGCATGAGTGTGCTTGTGTGGGTTGGCTGGGGTAGGGAGAGAGGCACTGGCTCCTTCTGCTCCTTCTCTCTCTCTCTCTCCCCCTCTCACCGTGTTTGTCATCGAGGCATACCTTTTACCTTGCGTTGGCCGGGCGGCCGGCTGGGGCTGGGCTGGGCTGACTCGCTCATTGCAAGCTTTTCGCCTTTGATTTAAATATTTTACTAACGGTTACTAATATTGGTGCTATTATTATAAAGCCCTTTCATTGTTACCAATTGTATTACCAACACCAAACATAATGATTGATAAACGGTATGTGTGAACTACTTTAAAAATAAATAAAGAATTTGCTATACAAACTTATTTATGTGATTCTCATCTAAATAATTTCCAAATGTAAAAAGTTTTTTGACTAATCGTTTTATATATACAAATATTATTAATTAGAATAAATAAGAATATTCTTACAAATAATACTGATGATTCAATTTTATATTAAACTTGTTATAAACATTTAAGTTATACAATTTGTTAAATACTAGTATAATCAGATTTGTGTTGTTTACAATTGTTTAAATTTTTTTTGGATCTAATTTTAAAGTAAATAAAAACCGTTGATACAAAAAATGCTTGACATTTTGACCTTGGCAATTTGATCGCATTCCATGGTCGCCGTAATTTTTAGACCGAAAACGACAAGTGAACGTAGTTTATCGGCCAAAAATAACCGCATCAGTTTATACCCAAACAGCAATTTACAGTAAGGCCAACCATCAATATATAAACCATATGGATCGCTCGCCGAGTAGCCGTAGGTGAGTGATTTTCGGTCCGTTTCCCCCACCACAGAGGCGTATAGAGGGCCGCCGAGCAATTTTTAGCATTGGACGCGCTTTCAATTACAAGCTTCTGCACAGTACTAGGATTATTTAAACAGGACAAATTTTATATATTTGTGATCTGCGTAATATGTTGCAACTAACAGTATAAATATCTTCCAGTTTGGTAAACGTTCGGAATTTATACAATAACAAATACTTTGATTTTTTTAATCGGGACAAGAAAAAGTAGTAAAGCGTAAACTTTTTTATTTTTAGGGTAGAAAGAAACTTCCAGCGGCAAAGTTGTAGAGCATTAGTTGATCTACATATTTTATTTCAAACATTTTTCAGTCAGATGTTTGGTTTGTCCACAAATTGCTTGCAAATAAGCGCAGCAAATATTATCAGGTACGTCGCGTCGCGCCCACGGTCCCACCGGACGCACAACGCATTCGTCGCCGGAAAGACCACAAATTAGTAAGGTTGTCATCAGATGTAATTACAGGGTGTCTAGCAGTCGGGGAAGTCGGGAATTTGTATAGAAATTAATAAAATGTCGGGAAAGGCGGGAATTAATATATAAAATTGTTATTAAGTCGGGAAAATGGATAAATCTTATAAGCAGTGATATCAAGGTACTAGTATATATAATCAATGGCAATTGTAACAAGATGTACGTTGTGGAATAACCCAAGCAAGCGCTTGGCCCATAGTTTTTCGGAGAAATTAAGAAAGTCAGTCAAGTACATGCCGTTACTATGGCAACGCGAAAAGGAAGATGAGTCACAAGGGTGGAGGGGTGGAGAGCGGTGACCTTGAAGGTACCTCTACACTCCCGTCCGCCATCGCTCGGCTAGTGGACTCTGATAGACAAGTTCCGATACTTCCGATCCGAGTAGGGTCGAAACTTTGTTTTCGGAACTCTGGGCATCAGTTAACCGATATTATCGTGGTATCGAAAGAAAAGTTGGAGTATCGGTATCGGAAAAATACTACATTTTTACGTTGTTAAAACATAGATTAGTTTTTGTTTAATATACTTTTTAGCAAAATAAACACAAATAATAACTTCAAATATAGTTCTTGTAACTTATGATAGAGAGATTCGACTCCTAGCTATCTCCCGCGTTCCTCTTACAGTAACGGGTATACTTTGGTTTCGATTCGTAGCGATACCAAATATCGGGTCCAAGCCAGTAGCCAGTAGTATCGTATCGGAACGTCCCTAGACTCTGACTCTGATTCTCACACGCACACGTCGCGTCGTCGTAGTACCTGCGCAGTTGCGCTCATTGATGCATAGTGAAGCATTGAAACCTGTAGGATAAAGATTATATTGACGAGTGAAGTGAGTTTAAAACCGGGATTTGTCCGTAAATATTGAATAATATCTGCAAATTATTGGCTTGTACAGGTTAACAACTTATCTATGATCTATTATTATTTCCCTTTACATTCCAACAATGCTTCAAATTTTGTTCAACGGTGAGCGTGAGCAATACACACTTAAGTTAATATTTTACGTGTTAAAACTTTTAAGTTTACGTTGCAATCTACTTCGAACACGGCCGAATTTCGTCGTCTGCACCGCTTGCACTGTGGCCTGGTTTCCACGGAACGGGGCGAAGTAACTCGCCCGACAGTTAGTTGTTAAGTAGTATTAAGTTATACAATTTTATAGTTTTAATTACAGTTGTCAACTATTTCTCAGATCACCAGAAGACCATTAAACAGTGTCTTAGTGACATTTGAACAATGTCGTAAATAATACTACTCATCTAATGCACTAATGCATTAATTAATGCACTACTCATTAAACTAACATGAAGGTATTTGTAGCAATCGAAGCCCCTATAAAATGGGCATTTATATCTTGGAACACTTATATTTTCGCGTATAATAAGTTATGTTTTACCCTCTACTAATATTATTTCAAATTACAACATTTTTTAAATCTGTAAAATAGTTACCCAAGGCTCTGTAACTTATTAGGCCTATATTTTAACAAAATTTAGTGAACTTTCCCCAAGTTTGATAATAGGCCTATGCCCATGTTAGGCTGTTAAGCTGGACTAATTAAGTTACTTTACTTTTACCCTTGGAAATATTATACTGTGGTCTGAACATGTTTACTAATTAACTGTTTCTAACATTTAATAAAGTGGTTCTCCATACAGATAGGCTATATAGGCCTACATATCAAATAAGCCTAGTCAGTGTAATGTTTTAACTTACCTTTGAAAACATTTTAACCAGGCCAAAGCTTACAATCGTCTGGGTAATTTTAAACTTTGATTTAATTACCAAATTATGTCAACATGGGAGAAATTGTAAAAATTTCAGTTAGGCCTAGTTTTTTAAAACTGAACTTAATTAAAATTAATTTAGGTAGTGATATAAAAAAAATATAAGTTAGGTGACTTCTTAAATATTTTTTTTTAGCCAGTGATGAGATCGACAGGCCTAGATTTATGCCTAAATATGTTTTCAAAGTTATGAGTAAAAATCAGTTTTACTTTAGCCTTTTATTTTCATATGCCAACCTATTTGAAATTTTGTATTTGTTGCTGTACATGAACAGGCTACTAACTTAACCGGTACTGTATTTTATTTTAATCTTCATTGCTTTCCAGTATATAAAGAGGGTACACTTTCATAAGCGGAACGATGTAAAAAACCAAAAGTAATTGTTCATACGGATTATTTAGGTTACAGTTACGTTCGGTCTAAAGAGGTGGAAGATATCGTCTTGAGATTTGTCCAGATAACAAACTTTGTTAGGAATACGTTCCGAGCACATCGCCAACCATCTCTTTGTGAATACTTACATAGAATTACGGGTGAAAAACTCTGAAAAATATCCTTTTATGTTCTTTTAACATGCTGATATTTTATGCCCTTTTAAATTTGTTGATGTTTTTAGTTTTGTTTTTTAATTAAATTATTTTGTATATAGCTAACCGGTAACGTTAATTTCATTTGTATTTTAAGTTTAATTGAAAAAAAACATATATTTATATATAAATATTTATGATCATATATTATGCAGTATTTGAGTTTTTAATACAAATATTATAGGCTTACTGAGTTTTGTTTTTTTTTAGTGAGTTTTCTTCCAAGTGCCATTCTTTTTCACTATTTAAATTTTTTTCACTATTTTTTAATTTTTTTTCCTCTAAGAATAACATCGTACTGTGTTTACTTAAAAATGGAAATTTAAATTTTCTCCGCAACCAGTAATTGTAGAATAGTAATTCAAGATAACAAATTATTTAGTTTTTTGAGCTCTTTTTAATGGTGAATAGTAGGCTAATATTTTTCACATTTATGTTTTTTATGAAAAATCAAAAATAACTGAATTTTTGATATTTTAAGTCTTATAATTTCTGAACCCGAATTTTTACAGAAATGCGGGTGGTGTCATTTTGTTAGAAAATTAAAGTTCTATAAACGACTAAAGTTTAATCAAAATCTTTCGAGCTGTTTTTGATAAATCTAGATTTTTCATGTTTTTCGGTGGTTTTTGGGGGATAATTACCCTTAAAAATAAAAATTAAAAAAATTATAAAATACCTGGAGATATCGTGTATTAGTACCTACATACCAAATTTCATAAAAATCGAACCATTGGTTAGGGATCTAGCTCTGTACACATCCATACAGACAGACACACAGACATCACGTAAAAATCACTTTTTTGGGTTCAGGGAGCACCAAAACAAATATTTCCACTAACAACTAAAATTCAAAAATGTTGACGAAAACAATATTTTCTCCTCATACTATGTATAAGGGGGAGAAAGTAAAAATCCAAAAAATGGTAAAAACATGATATTTTTTACTCTTATGACGTTTGTAGTATATTTTTACTATCTTGCGAAAGTCTGGAAAATTTTGGAAAAAGTCTTAAAAAGTCTGGAAAAAGTCTTGAATTTTGAGATCAAATATCACTAGACACCCTGAATTAGAATAGTGAAATTTATTAACCACACGGTAAATAATTCTGATTCTCTTATTCAAACCGATAGGTTGATTATGTTAACTTACAGAGCATTTGTTGGTGAAGTATTTGTTCCTCACCATTCAAATGTTGAGTTTGGTGAAGACACTCATGAAATTAGATTAATTAGGTTAGTTGGAAAAATTATTTTTAAAGTTATGTGTCATAAAATCGCGAGGGAAAAAACATTGGCTCAAAATTGTAGAAAACTGGGAATTCGGCAAAAACTGAATAAGTTAGTGCTTTTCAGCAATGTCTAGTTATCTAACAATGTCTTGTCTGTATATCATAGACCTCGTTGCTGTATACTGAATAAATGACCTTGTATAATAAATATATTAGTATAGTATAAGGTAGACCTATAGTTTAAAATATTAAATATAATTTTTTTTTATACTTACATTGTCCTACAAATAAAATGTTTATTGTGCTTAGAGTACTGAAATAAAACACAAACTCAGAAAAGCCAATTCAAATCGTATTATTTAGTCCCCAACCGATTCGAAAGCTTTCTACACAATAAGTTTCATAATCAGAAAGTATTTTTAAATTAGTGGAAATTACTACTCTGTAATAAATACATTGCTGTCACAGTTCTTGTTTAGTTTGAATGACGAACATACAGAGCTACGCGGTGCGACTACAAGCGTAGCACCTACTGTTGCGTTTGTTTGAAAGACATTTTTGAACAAACCGAACGTCTGACTGAAAAATGTTTGAAATAAAACATGTAGATCAACTAATTTGCTACAACTTTGCCGCTGGAAGTTTCTTTCTACCCTAAAAATAAAAAAAGTTTGCGCTTTATTACTTTTTCTAGTCCCGATTTTATACGTAACAGCCCCCTTTTATAATAAATAAGGAGGTTATAAAGCGGCTAACATAAATGTAAAATAACGTTCAATAATAAAATTGAAACTAAATCAATATTTAAAATTTTAAAAACGTAATATTTTTTTTAACCTATAATTTTTCTTTAATATTATAATACAGTCTAAAAGGACTGATAAATTCTACAGAGTTGTAGCATATTTCAGGTTAGGAAAGAAACTAAAATTCAGGTTTCATAATAAAATGTAATTTTGCCGTTTATACAATATTGTGTTACAATTATTATATTATTTTATTCACTCTAATGTCTTTTTTCTTCCCTTCAAATTTTCTTCAAAAGTTTTTATGTTTGTTTCTCTGCCCTTTTATTATTTTCTTCTTTACTTCTACAATACTTTCTGGCAGGACTCATTCAAGGTAGAACTGAGTTACCTGAAATAATTTCATGTATACTTGAATAGTCTAACATAATAAACTGGTTTTAAGCTATTTGACTACAATATACCTTAAAACTGCAATTAATTAGAGTTAGAACTGCTAAACTTCATTATACGAAACTGTAAATGCATAAGGTTTAATTCTGTTAGAACCGTTACTAGTAAATTATTATGGAAGTGCAACCAAGTAATATTGTGTGAGAGCTACGATACGTGGAAGTAAAGTCGCTGTCCTTGCTTATCTCGGAGGCTGTGAAAAATTCAAAATTTAACTTTTACTTACCCACATCGTTTTCATTTGTCCGTGAAAAGTAGCTTCAATCTTTTATTTGTTGTTGGCTGTTTTGTAGTTGTTTTTGCTGTAATTTTCTGTCGCTTTTCAATTAGTTTTCTTTGTGCGTCAATTACAAAATCTGGATCTCTTATCTTCATTTGGCGGACTAAGCGGCTGTCTACTATTTCCGGTAAAATGCACTGCTTATAAAAGTCTGTTAGTTTTGGTTGAACCTTCTTCCAAAATCCCTCGTCCCTTTTTATTCTTTCAATGAAAAGTTCACCCCTCCTCGTATACACAACTAAATCACACCAATCTCGTTTACAAATATTTAATTGGCCTTGAATTTGATAAAAGTAGTCATGTGTTCTCTTTAATCTAATTTTGTTTTCGAATAACTGCAAACACGAGATTTTGTTCTTTTTTAAGTATTCTTCAATCGGGTCATCATTGATGGAATACAAACATTTTACTTCCACCAGGCCATGACTGCCTACCAGGCCATCGGGGCTTGCCCCTAAGAACGGATTCTCTTCGTCAACGAAAAGGCCACATTTCTCAACCTCCAGCGAGTTCTTTTCTTCAACATTTGTATGACATTATCCTCGTTGTCTCTTCCAAAGGCAACTGCATCGGTTTTGATTGGTCTTTGGATCAATATTGATTTTACCAAGTTGTGACAGGAGGTATGGGGTTTCCTTTTGGCTACGGAACCAAACCTTGAAGCTGTGAGGCGGTTTATTCTTTTTTCCCTCCATAAGGGATTGGTTTGTTGACCGACGGTGTTGCGCTCCAGATTTTTGTTTCCACCTTCGACGTCCTTCCAGAGTTCTTCGATGAATTTCACACTTTTCGAGGCCATTTCTGCATCATCAATATCGGCCTTCACCGCCAATGGACCGTAGTCCTCATCGTATCCACCACCTTCACGACGCTTCCTTTTAGGAGGATTTTTTTCTAGCTGGAGTTTTCTTCTAAAATTCCTTCTCTCTCTCTTTAAGATTTTTGTTTTGAAAATAGCTCCAGGGCTTCTGGATGCAAATTTCTTCCACGGACTGCAATGCCAGCTGGGCCCTGCTGAGTGAGCAAGTGCAGCTCCTGAACATCTACGTTGGTAGGAACCCCCAGTTGACAGGTTTACTCTTTTACCTCCTGTAAACTTGGATACATAGCCCATATACCTTTCAGCATGGTTTGTAGTTTGGTTGAACACCAAGCTATCAGCTTTACTTTCCACATTGCCGATTAATGATCAAAGTTTATTCAATAGATCAACATCCATGCTGGACATTACGTTTTCTTCTTGGGAATCTTTCCTCTTACAAAAACTTCCACGGCGTGTAAATGATTCCCAAATACATGGTCAATCGAATTCTTGATGTCTTGACGAAGATTCGCCACGTCCGTGACACTTTTAGTTGTTCCTGCTTCTTTTACAGCAGTGCAAACACCCTTCACTATCCGCTCTAGCCTTGTGATGGACTCACCATGAGCTGGTTTGCTTAGGAGTTGGCGTGAATGAAGAGGAAACTGGGTATTTTCAGCTAGCTTATGCAGGTTATCATTAAGGGTACGGGTCACATGGTTAGCGCATTCAATTTTTTGGGCATATCTTCCGTACTGACAACCTTCCTGTATTCTAGCGAATACGCTGGAGTCACCGTCACCGATATAATACTTGTATATCAGCCCATAGTCTTCTTCACTCCTCCTGAATCCCTCAACAATTACACTGGTTTCCATTCCTGTACTAGGGCCAGCGTAATTTCTAGAGCACAAGTGCTCTAATTTCCTTTTTCTAGGATTGCTGCAGGCGTAACAAAACTTGTTTTTTACTCCTAAATAGAGAAGTTTTTTTGTCTCTGCACCAATGATTACTCCCTAAAATAACACATTAAAATTAATTGTCAAACATTTTCAGGGGCAAATACAGGAAAGTATTTCGGGGAGGATGTTACAATTTTTATTCACGGTATCAAATTTATCCTATACTCTTATACGAGCAATGTTTGTATGTATGTATGTATGTATGTATGTATGTATGTATGCTTGCACAATTATCTCAAAAACGGCTCCGACGATTTCCTTCAAATGTTTGAAATAACTAATTCCTGGGTTTAAAAATAAGTTCTAGGCAAGCCTCATCCCCAGGGAAAATCAAATAATGTCAAAAAACTAAAATGAAAAGTTAAAAAATTTAACATTGGCCTTATGAGTTGCTATGTTAGCAACCAAAAAAACAAAATAAATAAACAAAGAAAGCAAAACCATATGATTGGTGAAATATTACTCCAAGTCATATTTAAACAAACTGACTGGCCTTCCCCGAGCAAAGCTCGGCCCCCAGGTACTATTTATAATACTGCCATCACAGTACAGACCTGCGTAGGGCCTACTCAGTGAATTTCCAATATAATTTGATTATTTATGATTTTTCAATAAAAATACCTTAAAAACCATGATGTAGAATTGTCCCTATGAGGATATTTTGTGCAAATACTAGCAAGTCCTGATGATATGAAAGCACATAGTAAGTTATATCCCAACAAGCAATAGGCCTATATAGCATTTGAAATTATTTCAAATTTTTTGACATTATTAAACTCTAATAACACGTAATAGTTTGTATATTTCCCAAACCCCCGTTTAAAATAGTTTGTATTTTTCAAAGCGTCGTTACCGTCACGGCAGCTGATGGTCCTCTCACACAACACATAAGTACGTGCAAGGGATACAGACCGGGCATATTTACTAAATTACTAAATATTTTAGGCCTATTGTTATTTTGTTAACATTATCTCACCACGCCACTGCTGGAATTCATCCCATGGCCGTAGGATCTTTTCGCCCAGCCACCGTCGCCAATGACAGTTATGAATGGCTTGCCTTGAAAAATGTTGCCCTTTTCTAGAGCAATTTTTTTTCTTCCTCTGCATTATCTTTCATTTTTTTAACCAGGGTATCTTCCCAAGCCTGAAAAATAGATTATGAATTTTGAGAAGACATTGAAGTTTTACATTATATTTCGTCTATAAATATTTTTTTCTGATATTTAGTCTTTTATAAAAATACTAAAATATTAGAGGCCTCTTTTTAAGTACTGTAGTTTTTTTATCACACAGATAAAAGAGCAAGAACAAGATAAAAGCATACTTTTTAACTAAACCAGATTACAGTATTGTAGTTGTTTTGTGAAATCGTTAGCTTGGTTGCAGTATGACGAAAAATGTAGTTCCTCACACGGCCCAAAAATGGCTTTTTGATCATCGCTCTAATTTTCCGAGAAAATATCAAAAAGCTTCATTTTTGGCCCTTGTGATAAAATATACCTACTATATTTACATAGCCTTATTAATTATCTTTCATCTTACCTTCCCGATTTTTCTTTCGTGAGATTGGTACTTGTTTTGACCCATGACAGGGGTATATTCATGATGCCAAACAACTCTTCTATTTGGGAATAACCAATACCAACAGATAGTGCACCCCAGACTAATGCATCATTACACTCGTTTTTCGTTGCCTTCGGTTCAGACGTCATCATATACTCCTTTTCACAATTGTCACAATAATAAACAAAGGTAGAGAATGTTCCATTTACAATTTCTCTCTGAAAAATAAACTTTCCCATTGTACATATTTTCGAGTGACCAACAATATGCTTCATCTGATCCAAAAGATGATTGATGTCAACTATTCGGCGTCCAGTTATCTTTGAATCCTCTTCATCTTTTGATTTTTCAAAGATAATCCTGATAATCCGGATCATCAGGATCTTCACAAGCTTCGTCACTGTTGCTGCTTAACTCTGACTGTTCATCTTTTCCCGCATCGGTGTTTGGTTTTATGTATGTTTTCCTGGAAAGTAGGTTTGGCATTACTATGAGGGAAATCAAATCAATAACAATCAACCAACCAGCGCTCTCGGATTAATTATAAATGGACCGCGCTCTAAATGAACGAAAACCGCGCCACCGAGACCGTCTGAAGGCATAAGAAACTCAATCCCAGAGGTATATTACTGAGGTTACATTTAATTAATATCAAATGCCCCCGTCACAGCAAAGCTGCGTACTCAGCAAATTTCCAATGCATAATATATGTCTTAATACTACATAAAGCCGCATAGCAAATTTCATAAAAATGTATTCACAAATATACAATTTTAATTATTTTCCATAAGAATAAAATTGGGGATAAGTACGTAGGTTTGCTGAAACTAGGAACGTAAACAATTGGTTTCTAAGCAAATATCAATATATCTCAACTAGGTGAAGCCACATACTAGTTTCATCAATATACATTCATAAATAAGCAATATATCCCATTTTGATTAATCTCCATAAGAATAACATGGGGGATGAGTACGCAGGTTTGCTGCAACAAGGAACGAAAAAAATGGGTGTTTAGGCAAATTTCAATATAACTCAACTAGGTGAAGTCATGTCTAAGGTTTAATTAATTTATGTTCATATTTAAGGGAGACATAGCATTTAAATCTTTCTCAATAAGAATAACATGGGGGCTGAGTCCACAGGTTTGCTGCTACGGGAACCTTTAGCAAGAAATTTTTTTTAGCTAATATCAATAGACCACAACCAGATAAAGCCGTATACCAAGTTTCGTCAGTATACGTTCATAAAGAAGCGAGATATAATTTTTTATAATTTTCCATAAGAATAACATTAGACAACGTACTGTGTTTAGCACTTTCAATATGTCGGTAACTGATTGATGTAGAGGAATGATCAAAATACCAAATTGTGTGTTTTTTAAGCTGAATCTAATGGTAAACATTAAAATTTGACTTAAAAAAAATATATATGTAAAAAGTTCAAAAAACCCATTTTTGGGGTACAAAACCCCCCCAAAATACCCCTTTGGATAAAGCAATATGGCTGGTTTTCGAACTTATAGTCATAAATGTTGCTTTACACGTTTATACCAAATTTCATGAAAATCGGACCTTTTTTACGAGAGTTATCGCACCCAAGGTCACGTATATAATACAATATATATATATATATATATATATGTGTACAGTTTCAAACGAATGGTTTTTTTGGGGTCTGGGGACCTCAAAACAAAAAGTTATCATGGTCCCGGGCCTAGGTCTTACCATGCCGACTACGGTAATAGCTTCTTCCCTATAGGGGAAATTCGCTAAAACAAAACTTTAAACTTTAAAAATGTAACTAGCAATTTACCTGTGTTCTTCAAGCAGCCTGTTGAATGTAACTTCACTTGAATCTTCTGTGTTGTCTGTGGCACTGTTTGTCTGAACTTGTGATTCGTTCTGTTTTTCTTCAAGCTTCTTTTTTATTACTAGTCTCCTAGCTCTAGAGCGTTTACAACGCTTTTGCGGACGAGGCCTTCTGGCCATTACAAATGTTATACTATTACCACCGAAAATATAAAACACCTTAATTAGGAAACCACACAACAGTCAATCGACAACAAAACTGAAAACAGGTGAATCTGTCAATTTGCCGCAGGGCCGCAGAATCCGTTTTGCCGGAATTTTACGCGCGAAACTGAAGAAGTGGTGGGAGTGCAGAGGAGAGAGAGTAACACAGAAAGCGCGCGGAGTACGGTATGACTTTAAGCGGCGACGCACCTCGCCCCTCGACGCGTGCGGGCACTGTAGGTGATCACCACTACACTTGCAGTGCAGCGTGCCGACCCTACATGGTGCTACTTTTACCAATAAGGAAGCAGAACTGTTATACATAGAAAAGATTTAAAAACGCCTATACAATAACAGATGAAACCCACATCTATTAAAACAAAACTCGTTTTTTATTGTTTAAATCTTAATTTTAAAATAAGGTGTAAAACAAAAAAAATAAAAATTGTTTTTCAGATTTTTATTATTTTTATTTTAACGCATAAAGGAAGCAATCAGAAAGCAAAAAATGTATTTTTATTTTAAAAAATATCAATGGGTTGCTTTGCTTATTGGTAACAAAACACCCAAAAATCGCCCCTTTAGTCCCTTGTAATATACCCCTGAATTTTTTAAAAATTTTTAAACCTCATTTTCGTGTTTAATATATTGTAACAAACACATTCATACATAAAAATCTGAAATTTATTTTTTGAACGAACAACCTTAAATAGGCTATTAGGCTTGATTAAACTGTGAATAGGCTACTTAAATACTATATGACTAGGCTGTTGGGGAAACTTACGTATGCTGAATCTATATATACATATATATATATATGTAGGCCTAATGAAAACTAATGAGAGGCAACTTTTATTTTATGTGGAGCATAAATGGGAAGTTATTTATTGACATTTATGATGATAGGCTATATTTATTATTTATTTATGAACAAATTTATGAACTGTTGCAGGGCTAAAATAGATACAAATTATAAATAATGAAGTTATTAAACTTTTTGTCTACAGTAATATAATTTAGTAGCCTACTTCGGCATGTTTGATCTTTCAGATTATATTTTTTTTAGTTTCGTTAGTTAATTTTTCTAGTGGCTCATTTAAGGTGCCCCAAATATCTTCTGGTGTCAATAAAAAGTAGTGTTTTTTCAAAAGTTAATGAAATTTTATAAATACTGTATCAAATTGTTTGTTTGTTACAGGACCGAGTGCTAGTAGAGTTTTCGCCGCTGAGCCAGCAGTTGACGAGTCACATGAACCAACTGTTGACCGCTGCCTACACCAAGTACGAGGTTTGGCAGACGCGGCGCAAGAACGCAGCCTTGAGATAGCCCTGCCTCTTCAGCCCGGCCACACAGTTACCAGACTAACTCACCTGTTATGAGTAGGGACCGGTAAATAACTTAATTAGCTGGATTTGATTATATTTTGTGGCGTGACGTACTAGTAAATTAGATCCAAAGAAAATTCAACTTCACATCAGCATTTTTGTGAATATAACATAAAATTCACTTCTTAAAAATGGCAAAGTGCATTATGAATTGCACTGTTCAAAGGCACTGATTTGTTTTGATTAACACTGCCGTCATTACTCGTATGAAATACAATTTTTTATTTCCTAAAATCCAAAAAGAAATAGCTTAAAATATTTTAGTATTAAAAATGTTTTTGAAATTTGTTTTTGTATGAATATTTTGAGTGTTTCTGTTCTGTATATGATTTTCTTGCCTACTATTTTCTTTCGAATGCAATACCATGTTTTTGTTGTCATTGTGTTTCGATATTGTCACCCCCCCTACACACAAAATCTTTACTATTAAACCGTAGGATTACTTTAGTGAATAAAAGAAGGTACTCGCTAGACAAATTTTATTATAGCAGCGGATTGAATAGTTAAAACTGGTGGGGAATGGGCGAATACTCGAGTTTCCAGTAATTTTAGAGGATAAAAACTACTCACAGTCGAGTCTATTAGTAAAACTACTCAAAAAGTTTGAGTTCAGTAGTTATAAAAAGTTAATTTATTCCGACATTATTAATATTTTTACAGATGTGTTAAAATATGTATGACTTTGTGGTTTGATTAAGTCCCTTTTCCTCAACAAGAATTACTTAAGTATATAATTTAACGTAGAATAACAAGATCTCAATCTTCCATCTTGTTTTGCAACTATAAAGATGGCGATACCATATCGCTCGGTTAACCAATAGTGCCTTGATACTGAAAGAAGAATTATCTGTATTGTAAAAAATATCATCAATAATTTTCAATTGTATACATTATTTAAAATAAAATGCACTTCTTTGGTAATGTAATCTCACATAAAAAAATCACTTCAAACTGTATTTAACACCTATGACACCGTGGGTGTTTATAAAAACTCAAAGAGGCAAAGATAAATGACAACTCATTTATTGCTTTCTATTTTTGAATGGAGATAAAAGGTACAGAGAGGCAGGGAGAAGTGTCTGGAAGTGAGCAAAATATTACCTTGAGCCCAACCTACCCCTACCAAGCAACTGTTTCTGTCTGTCTTCAAGTAGACAATTTGTGACAAATTTCTTGTTAAAATGTTTTGGTTTTGATAAGCAAAACTACAATTTTGGTATGGAATATATTTGTAAAATGTATATTCTGTTTGTTGACTGTTGTCGTTTAACTTGAAATGCAATCAAAACAGGTTACTAGAGAATAACTGCTAAAATCAAAATATTATTCAGTCTGATAAATTTATCTTGAAATTTATAGCCTTTAAACTTATTACAGTATATTAAATTTTTATTTCTAGTTTCTATCTTGGAATATTTTGTCTTTTTAGCTATTATTTTCAAGATCATCTCTGAATATTGCCTTTATGCCCTTAGGAAAAAACAAACAATTTAGTTTGATCCAGCTAATTAAACTATTTTCTGTCGTTACAGTTTTTAATTTAGTTTTTGTTTGTTAGTAATATTGTTGTTAATAGTTTTTTTTTTTTAATTACTATAATAAATCAAGGAAACGATTCCTGTGTGTAATCGAATACTTTCACTTCCTATAATTACTTAGGTTTTCTATTACATAGTGTGATTGTTTTTTTGTTGGTATTTTTGTATTAGTTAAGAAATTAGTGGATTAATTACTAAACTAAGCAATTAAGACTTTTTACACTGCAATCTTTACATAATCTGACAGCTACCATCAAAGTAGAATTGGGATGCTGGAATTTGAAAGTGTCAAGATAGTGGTGTGATATAAATCCCTTGAAGTGGTTTTATCTGCTTCATTCGTCATTATAACCTCCTGATGAAAAATACAACAGAGTCGGTTTAAAACATTGCAATGATTGAACTGCAGGATAACTCAGTCAAGCTAATGCATTTCCCAGTTTCCCCAATCAAAATATACAACGGCTGTGCCTTGAACAGTGCAATTAAACAGGAACACAAACTACCATATATTCAAGAAATAGTTTTTACTTTCTATATTATAGCACTAAAAGTATCAAGCAAACTTATTTTCTTCGAAGCTTCTATAATTGATCAAATATGGCTGGGTAAAATATCAGCCTTTTAATCAACCAACTACATCTTATTTTTTTCATATAGCGTTTAGTTTATAGTTTATTGCCGTGAAAACCAATTTTCCTTTATAGGCTTAACGGTTATTTTAACTTTGACACAAGATTAAACAGCATATAAGTGAAAACTTGGCTAGCAATGTCATTGTTCTTCACAAATCAGTTTGCAGTCAGATATTTATCTAATAATTTAATGATGATGATGGGTGCATAATAATAAAGAAGGAAATCGTTGTCCCAGTTTGAGTGCCTTAGAAATGATACTGCCCAGTGGAGAAGCAGGGTTAGAAATCCAAGTATTGTGACTCGATGATATAACTGTGTAGTCTAACAGTATCAGGTAATTTTCCTTGAGATCGGGCCCTTGATCTGATACACTCATTTCAAATAGTGGCATTGTAGTGTTTTTACATTGAATATTTATTAGCTTTTTAATGTATAGAAGAATTATTAGTGAAAATAGTCTACAATTTACATTCAAACTAGGGATGTGCGAGTAGTGATTTTTTGAATCAAGTCGAGTAGAGCCAATTATTTTCGAGCGAGTATTTGCTATCAGTTGCTAGTTTCAAATAGTAAAATAAAATGAGATTTGGATTTAGATTTGTTGGATACTACTCCAGGTTTGATCATCTAAACATGGTTTCTAACTAATACATGAGTAGCAATACACATCTTTGGCCAGTACAATCAAACTGGATTATGTATTGTATTGACAAAGAAAACACGGTCTGACATTTGTTTCCGGCCGATAAAACACGATCCAGTTGTCATTTGGCCAATATCATTTGGTCTGGACATCGCTTATAATCAATATTAGACGACGAAATCGTTATTACGGCCATTATTAAGTGGCCGGTCGCCACTTTTGCTGATATTATGTATACTGTCGTCATTTTCGGCCTTTATCACATGATCCAGTCATCATTTTTGGCCGATATTATGTTTTCTGTCGCAAGTTACAGCTGAAATTACACTGTCCGGTCGTCATTTACACACGTTCAATTGTTTTTTATGTCCAATCACGTTTCTAGTCGTCATTTTCGGCTGATTTTACATAATACGATCGCCTTTAGCAGCCGTTACTACGCTATTAGGCCGGTCGCAATCGTTAGTGAGCATCTGGAAATCGGCAGGAAATACTCGCTCAACTTTTGAGTAGTTTTCAAAACTTTGAGTCGAGTTGAAAACTCAGAGCACTCGCACACCCCTAATCCAAACTTTATTGAGGAAGTGTTTAACACTATGTTATTTTACCCATAACATGAAGTGTGAACATATTTAAATCATTTTTGTGAGTAAAATGTAACATTAAGAATTTGTAAACATTACCCCCCCAGGATAGCATTCCTTAAATTCTGTTTACCTTTTTTATTAATATATTTTTATAACTTTTACGAACCAAGAAAAATAGTTTGTGAAATAATAATTATACTATGGATAATATAGCTTGCCTTTAAATTTTACTTATTACTGTTTACAAGCTGTAAAATTAATTGCAGTATATTAATCTATAACATTATCCAGTAGCCTACTTGACATACAAGGGAAAAGCAATGTATTGTATCAATGGTGTCTGAAGCAATATTGAGTTAATACTTAGGCTCAGTAATCATTTTTAAATGTGAACTCTTTTGTGCATAATTTTAGTGTCAGCAACACTGCCAAAACAATTTATCTTTGGGCAACTATTAATAAGATTGGACTTATGGTAATTGTTTGTAATTTTTTACTTGTTTACGTTTCAAAGTTTCAAGATGTAGACCTTATTTTTAACTTCAGACAGCATTTAAAACTAGAGTCAAATAAGAAGAAAAATATAAAAAATCTGTCAGTAGGTACCTACGGTATTTTTTATCTGGTCATAAAAAGTGTCATTGTCTCAAATAATGTGTTAAATTAAACCTTTATATAATTATGTTCTATCAAAAATAATATATAAACCCCTAAGGTTGGACACCTGACCATTGAATGTTAGGTTCTTGTGTTTTGTACAGTTTTATGACAAGCGTAAATGGGAAAACAATGGGATAATCATTATATCCTTCAGTTCAGTCTCCTATTTTATAGGTATTTATTACCTTGTGATTTGATAACCATTAGCATGAATGTGATCATTTGTCATGTCAGCATTCGGTACGACTCACCAATATTCTCGATTACCAAAGAGTTTTCTTGTATATCTCCATTGACTTTTTGTTAGCAGTTGTACATAGATCTAGGAATATTTGTTGGGCTTAGCCAATTTAGCACTGATGTTTTTAGTCTATCTATGTTTTGAACTTAGATTGGTTCCTAATGAGTTGGAATTATTGTTCTTGTATTTTATTCCTGTATTATTGTTGTTGATTCCACATCTATGTATTTATACGTTTTGTTGTACAGACAATATCATTGTAATAAATTATTACTTGTAGTTACAGTGCCACATTCTACAACCTATGGTCCTTTAAACCTTTCCCATACTGACTAAAATAGCCTTCATAAACTTATAATACAGTAAACCTCAGATTACCCGGACTAATGTGGCGAAATATTGATCCGGATAGCAAAAATCCAGGTAATCTGGTACTATAACTACTATAATATACATCGCATAAATAACTATCGGGATACTAGCGCCTGCAATATTGATGCTGAAAACTGCGTGGAAAGTCTGTAAAAATACACACAGCAATAGACTCAGACACAGTGTGTGGGAATAGACACAGTGTTTGTTTGACTGTCGTGTCTCACAAAATCCAAACACAGCTACAAACGCAACATCACATCACAAGTTGTGGTTAGTAATGAACGTCAACCAATGAGGTTAAATATATCTACAGATCTCGTCTGGGGTAAAAAAGTGAAGCGTACATCGTCGACTGCCATTTTCCTCAGGTAACCAATCAAATCCTCTCTTCACAAGTTAAATTTTTGTCAGCTGAGTCATATAACTCGTGAAGAGAGGATTTGATGTTGGTTGCCATGGGAGCAGAGTTGACAGAGAGGGAAATGGCGGTCGACCATTTAGGCTGCACTTTTTAACAACAGACGAGGCCTCTAAATATATTTAACCTTGTTGGTACATTAATGTATTGCAGTTGCGTCTGAGACTAAGAAGCCACTAGCACGAGATAAATTTGCGATTTGACTAAGTTACATATATTTGTTATTTCGGGTTACCTCGTCCGGTTAATCGTGGATCTGGATGATTCGGGTCCGGATTACTGTATAACTCAACCCATTGGCTTAGAATGACATGTTTTGGTTTCGCTCCTAGAGTCATAGTGGCACACTACACAGTAAACATAAGTTAATACCCCCATCGCAGCAAACCTGCGTACTCGGCGAATTTCCAATGCAAATTCATATTCACGAAGATATGTAGAAACTTGGGGAGCTCATTCTACATGTAAAAGTAAAGAAAATAAGTTATATAAACATAGGTCCGGAAATTCTTTATTAGTGAGTTACGGCTAGCGAAATATTTTGCTTGTTATTTAGTACCCTGGGTGAAATGAAGGCTTGCTGGAATTCTGGGGAGGTGAATTAACTGTATGTCCCTTAGTTATTAGGATTATCCCACATGGAAACCTAAAACGAGAGGGATCGAGAAACAACTTTTTTATGCTTGACCTACAATATCTTAATTGGTATACTACCAAGTTGTACCAATATATATTAATAAGTAAATAAGCAAGATATAAAATTTAACTCATTTTCTATAACAACTGAACTACTTACTGTGTTTAGCACTTTCTATGTCTCAGCAAGTTAACCATTTGAAATAGAGCAATGACCAGTGTTTTTTTATTTTTTTTTTTTTTCAAGCTAAATCTGATGGAGCAAACTAAAGTTTTGTTTCAAATCAATATGTGAACAAAAATCATTTGGTGGGTACAAAACCCCCTTCAGATAGTGTGATCCATCTGGTTTTCAAACTCCTTCAAAGAAATGCTTTACACCCCCGTAACAAATTTCATAAAGATCAGACCTATTTTACGAGATTTATTGCGTTAACAGTGCACATTTACATTTTACACAAATTTGAACGAATGGTGCTTAGGCATCTGGGGGTCTCAAAACGAAAACTCAACATGGTCTCGGCCTTACTTAAGTCTTACCATGCCTCCAACGGTAATAGCTTCTTCTCTACATGGAAAAGTAGCTAAATCAGTTTTGATATAGGCCAGCACTATATATGGCCCGAGATTTTTAGTCCAGATTTTTGTCACTGTGCAACTTTTCTGTACAGCAATACAAGTGTCCGTATTTGACGTCTTTACGCACCCGACAAACCCAGACAGTTTCTAAAGTGTCCGGATTTGACGCTGTCCGACTTTACATGACGTTTCTGTACTGAAATATAAATGTTTGGATTTGGCGCGCCTTACGCACCGGACAGTTTTGCCCCACCCCGAATTTAGTCACTGACTGTACTGGTCGGGTCTACCAGTCCGCCATGCTAGGCCAAACAATTACCCTACCCAAAAAACATTAGTGCATGTGGTGACCTGTCGCGGGATAGAATGTCTTGGGGTATTTTCACTCGGTAGAAAACTTGGCCGGCTCGGTCGAAATATGGCCGACTGCCGCGTTGCGGCGGAATTACTCTGCTGCCTCCTGCCCCTCGAGGCTCTTCAATTACCCTCAGTTGCAGGGGAAATTGTGAACTGAATTGCTCTCTCAAAACCACTAGCGGTCCGCTAATAATAATGTTCTCTAGAAGATTTTAATTTGGTTTTTAACAGCTTACAGTTTATTTACACCCTAAAATGTGTACCGCATATAATAACTAAATTAAAAACTCAATTATTAACCTAAATACACAAGTCTGCTATTGTATTTCTGGGGGCTATGCTTCTGAACATGGGCTAAACGTTCAGGGTTGCCAATCACTTTCTGACAAATTACCCTCAGTCCTTGTCAAAATTACCCTCAGATTCCAAGTATGAGGCGGCAGCGTCGCAGTTTACCCTACTATGTAAAATAAAAATGTTGCCTAATGTATACAAAAAAACTGTAATTTCGATTATTTTATAAAATCAAGGTTCAATTATTAAGATTAAATGTTAAAAAGTGTTAAAACTTGAAATACACATGATAATGGAAACTGATTACAATAGACTAGAAACCAGCACACAAAGTAGGCCTAAAGTACCAACAAGCAATCCTAACCTACACTAATCAATCATGTCAGCCAGTTTTTTTTTTTTTTTTTTTATAAGTAGACAAAGATTCATCATAATTAGCTAAATCTAACTTAAGATCTAACTATTCCCATCACAAAAGTAATTAGAAAACATTTGAGCCTATATACCACGGTTAATGTTTAACATTCTACCAATTACCTTAAGTAAACTTAAGTTTAGGTTAACAACAGGATTAGGTACCGTAGGCCAACATTTATTCTACAATAATTAAGCCTACAACTGAGGAAACAAAAATGTTTTACTTACCATTTACTATCAAAAACAGTTTATCCCACCTCACTTCTTAAAGTTATTGTGGATATAGACAACATAAATAAGTCTTAAAAATTTATAAGTTCAAAAGTTAATTTATTTAGACCTTGTGGTATTTAACTTTTTTGTCTGCAAAGAAAACATGACATCATCATGTGTAAACTAAGATTAGTTCCAAAAACTCCAGTTAAAATAAATGTTAAAAATAAGCGTTTCAAAATATTAATTTATTGCGGTTTAAGAAAAAATACCCTAAATTACCCTCGAAAAGTAATTACCTTCCAAGGTTCAAATTACCCTCGAATTGGCAACCCTGTAAACGTTATAGCCTATAGCCTAGCCAAGTGTAGAACGACCGTCTACGCGCAGTCCATGCCGAAGCTGTTGCGCATGCGCACCAGCGTTGGATAGGTGTCACTGTTACATCTAGTATTTACCTGTTCCTTTGTGCGTTCCACAGTAGAATAAAGTAACAGTGTGTAATGTAGCAGCTTCTTGATCTAAATATACTTTTGTTGCAAAAATTGCCACCAGTGTCTCTTTAAATAATTTTGTAGACACATTTAGGCAAGTTAGCCGTTAAAAAACAACAATATTACCTAAACTGAGTTTTATATATAAAGTTGTTGTGTTTTATTTGAAGTTAAAATATAAAGCTTGTTTGTTCTATAATACTTTATGGTATCTATTCATTTTGAAACTGTGAAGTCCTACTCAAATTAAATATGAAGACAATTCAAACAAATAAGTGTTGCAGGCATATTTAAGTTTTTTACTCATAGTAGACATTTTCTATTGACAATTATTAAATAGGCTGTTGTAAATATCTATTATGGTTTGCTGTTGCAAGAGAATCCTGCACAATACACCTGGTAATACACTAAATAAAACCTGGAGCCTATTTTATAAACATATTTATAAAATAGTTTGTATTGTATAATATTCGATGCCAATGATCAAATATAAAAATAACCAAGGGCTAAGACGACTAGTGGCTCAGTGGCTGTCAAGTTCACAGGTACGTAAAATCGGTTACTTTCAACTATAACAGTAACTGTTACTCGGCATCCACGGAAGGAACGGTTACTTTAAAATATAGCAGTAACTGTTCCACGGCATGGACTGCGCGTAGACGGTCGTTGTTTACGAAGGTGTGCTATCAGTGTTGCCACTCTAATCGTAGCAAATTACTCCAACGCCGGACTAAAAATCCCCCATTTTATACCCATCCGGACATGAAAATCCGCCAAGGCAGATTTATGAAAAAATCCCCATTAATTTAAGCCCAGGCATCTTGAAAATCCGCCAATAATCCCCCAAAGTTGATTAATCTAAATTACCTATTCCATCCTCTAGCGTAGTTAAGAGCTGATTATAGTCAAAGTAGATTTAGTATAGCTGACAAAACAAATGTGCTTTTCAAACATTATTAATTGTTTATAAAAAACTGTTTTAGCTAATCTAACATCATAAGTCAGCAATTGTGTGTGCCTAAACTCTATGATCAACTGTATAAACAACTGAACATAAAATGGTATAACCCAGTGTGTGATGAAGTGAAAACTGGCGAAGGATAACATCAACGAAGCTACTTTATCTATAGAGCTCTCGTCTGGAGTAAAAAAGTACGGTAGAGCCTACATGAGGACCGTCATCTTGCCCTTTGCCCCCATGGTAACCACTCAAATCCTCCCTTCACTAGTTATATGTTTGTCAGCTGACTAACACATAGCTTGTTTATAGAGTATTTGTTTGGTTACCTGAGGAAAATTGCGGTCAGCTTGTAGGCTTCACTTTTTCATCCCAGACGAGAGCTCTAAATAGATTAACCTCGATGGATAACACCCAAAAATTCCAGCTATTTGTGTATTATTGTGTTGATTTTGAAACTACTGTATTGTCTCCATGAACATGATTGTTTAGCTTTTTAGCAAGCCCTCCTCCTACAAAGGCGATCACATAAGACCAACAAAATGAGTAAATGATAAAAACAGCAAAGGAACTAACTATTGCATAAACGAACAAAACAAACACACAAGCAATAATTGAAACGACACCCCAAGAGTAGACCTCGCGAGAGGATAAAACCTGCTTTTGATTGGTCGAGAGCCAGTCACGTAACCGATGACGTTATCAAGCCCCACCCCGTTTCCAAGATGGCGTTACCCACTTGGCCTACCACGTGTTCTAACCTCACTTTTGACCACATGTTTTTCCCGCGCACTTGGCAAGATGGTGGTGCCCATGTGTTGGAAACTACCTAACCTCACCCAAGATGGTGGCGCCCTCGTGGTGGGGAATTCAAATTTCTCCGTTGATCACGTGTTCAAACCTCACCTTCGGCTATGTGTTCTAGCCTAAGTTTTTTCTTTTTCAAGATAACACCCACTCAGTGATACAACCCTAACTTTTTTCACTTAAGTTATATATGTATATAACATTTCGCTGTTTTTCTGATCAGTGTTACTAGCCTTTTTAAAATGTGTGCATAAATCCACGTCACAATTTTAAGACTTTAGTTCTGTTTCGCAACATTTAAACCTCGTTTTAAATGTAAAAAGTTTCGCAGGGGTGCAGGGATTCAAACTCCGATTTTTTTGGTGATGCGCTGTCGCGCTAACCCCTCAACTGCCACACTGTTTACTTATACAAGAGATATAAAATGATAATAATGATACTACTCAATACTTAAGTGACTACCTTAAAACTGGATAGGGTCAATTATAAGAAGTGAAATAGTGAGTACTACAGTTTATTTTTGATTACTTAAAAATATGTACACTTGGTAAAGAACTTGAGGTTTCTTGCTTAACATCAATTTTGTAGCCATTCTTTGCAAGTAGTAGCAGATCCTCGCCACTCAGCATTTCATCGTAACGGTTAGGTAGGAAAACCGACGATGATGAATTTGAACCCAGGGCGATGTCGAGAACGACGGCCTGCCTCCCATAACGTGTCATCACCCGTCGAGCTATGGTACTGGTTTCCTTTCCAAATCTTTTAGTTTTACCGTAGTGTTGGATGGGTTGCTCAGGGACGCTAGCTTGCTGTTGAGATCCATAATCTTTAACCCACAGAAAATCGATTAACTACAAAATAAAATATTAAACACAATATAGGTCATGATATATTTAGGCAAAGCTACGAAATCTGTTAGTAATGTTGGTTTGGATTAGCAGATAATGCATTATTATGAAAAAAGGCCCACTTCCTGTTCTGTGATATGGAGATGTGTCTCGAAGTAGATCAGCGACGGAGCAGGTGGAGCAGTGAAGTTCTGTAGCTAGCTGACTCGATGAAGTCTTAGCTTGTACTGAAGTCTGATGTTGGCAACCGCAGCTATATCCCTACCTTCCCCCTCCACTGTTGTACTTTGTAAAGCAATATCTCATCTGGGGACAAGAGGTTGGTTACGTAATGAAGTGATTAAATATGCGGAACATGTTAACGGGTACCCACTATTGCTATCAAATTGGACCGTACTATCTATTTTAAAGTCACAATGTCGGTAATAACGAATGGAAGTTTTTGCAAAATTAAGTAGAGACAATCTAAAACAACTAAATACTGCAATCTATAAATATTACTTAAAAAATAACTAATGACGACCATGGATCGTAACCCTGCACACAGGACACAAGTGGACATATAAGACACATGATCTACAAAACACGTGACCACGCGGTCTAAGAACAACGGTTGGCCTCCTGTCCATGCACATTCTACATGGTTATTGGGATGAAAATTCATCCACTGGAGCAGTTGACATACAGGGAGCATTGAAATTACCAACCCCGTGGCTCTCAGCCAGTTAAATCATAGTTTCAGAGTCAACGCCTAGGGGATCAGTCAATCGGTGAAAAAGATCACAAAATATGCTCGGAGCTAAAGCAAGTCTTTCTTGGTCATTGCTTTCATTAAAAAAGTAAGTGAGAATTCCTAAAACCCCTGCCAACCTCATGAGCCACTCAAATGATAGGTCGACTGCTTCCTGCGACTGCCACGGTGGAAAAATTACATCTTCACTCTAAACAGAGAAACAACATACAAGTTAGGTTTTAAATTAACTTATATTTTTAGTAATCAGTCTTTAACTATTATTCAGGAAAGGATATAGGTTATCGGAAGTATTATGATCCAGCTGATAGAATCAAACTTACACGTAACAAGTTATCCACTCTTGAGTTTCCACATCGTAATGTCTCCCCCAATGTTGTCTCTCCAGTATAAACATCATCTATCTGACGCAGACAGAGTTGACAGAGACTCCATCTGCACAGTCGACTTCTAACCTCACGAGTGGCAACCACCCTAACTGCCCTTTGTAGAGAAACAAGTGCTGCTTCGTAAGCATCGTTAGTCTGAAAACACAAAACAGCATCTGTTACTACTGTAATGTTATTTATAAATATTAATATGCAACAGCTCTAGACACTAATGAGACAATAAGCTGCAGTTTTGGCGGGAAAGCTTTCCTTAGCTTCAAACTCCAACCTTACATCTACAAGTCCCGACTTCATTGTGTCATTTTGTTTTGAACAGTCAATAACGTATAGTGTTGTCCTGTCTTTAAACGTATCCAAATCCACACCAGGATACGTATCCCTACCATAATAGGATTTTTGAAATCATTCGCAAAAGTTTTAAACGACTGAGACGAAAGAAATCAGTGACCGAGACGTGAAGAAGCCGCCAGTACAAATTGCTTATCTCTATGGTGCAAGAGGTTGCGTCAGTGGATGTGATATCGTCGAGGTCAGATACTGACCTTAGCAAGATAAAGCTCTTGTTTGACGTTCACCAAAACCCGTTTGTAATCCTCAGCAAAACCGAGCAACATTCTCAACGGAACAGAAAATGAAAACTCTTTTCCCACTTTTAACGTTTTTCCCGCTCCTAGCCAACAGGCGTTTTTCAAACTATCCTTTTCAACATCACGCTCCGAAAGAAGCCCTTTTATGTTAGTAGTGATCCCTGAATTTTGTGTATGGTCCACCTCAATCCCCCCCAATCTCATACCTGATGTCGTCAAATAGATACGCTACTGCGTTATTGACAAATGAAATCTCGACATCGGTGCCTCCTGCTTTTTTACCAGTTATTTTCCCAGTTATTTGTAATGTACATTCAAAGGGAGCTGTTATAATATCCTGCTGACTAAATGCGATACTGATTTCATCGTTATTTGTATACGTACATGAGGCATACGGTTTGTAAGTTTTATACTCATATCCTGTAACGGTGTTTTCATACTCAGCGGCGCCTTCTATAGCAAACATTTTGCACTTTGAATCTAAGAGATTCTAAAAACTTTACACTAGACGATGTTAACCGTTCCGTTCCCTTTTGGGTAATGGGAGGTGTTAGGTCTGTCGAATTCCTAAATACCCGGTCTATTCTGACGCTTTTCGTGTAACCTTAACGATACTACATCGTTTCTAAAATTCACCGGTTCTCCGTCTTAATCCCTGAGCTGATCGGAAATTGTACTTACTCTTTGGACGTTCACAGGTAAATAAATGATAGGATTTGGAATTACGAGGATTTTATACCTCGGTTCAACGGTAGGGTAAAACTCGTGTTTAGTGTGTCCTTATACACCATTGAGAAACGATCATCGTGCAATATTACATTCGACCCTGATTGAATTGTCTTTTATTTTATATATATATATATATATATATATATATATATATATAGTGTTTGGTGAAACATGTAGTTGGTCCTTGGGGTACATCTTCTTATTAAACCCCAATAGCAAAGCTTGTGAATTTTTCTTCTCAAAGTTTACATCGTCCTCACATTTCATCTTAGCCCTCAAGTGTTGTTATTAGCGTTTAATCTAAAATGTACATGTTTTTTTATTTCATCCTGGAGGTTTTCAATTTCATACGATCCCTCGGGGATGGTTATTTCGTGATCGTCTCTATAGTAAAACTTGTCATTGATATCTTTCTCAGTGTTTGGTATCGAATTGTACGTGAATAGATCCACTAAATCTATTTCCCAATCACCTCCACTGAGCTCAAGAGGTGGGAAGACCTCACAGCTAATGGTAGAACCGGTGCCGCTAAGACAAAACATTGGTTAGGAATTCTAGACACAAATGTCCGCAAATAACTGAGTTGAAATTTTGACGTCTATCATAGTTATACTTAATATCGACTGACGTTCCAATGTATCTGGTGATTTCAATAGGTGGCCGGAGGTTGCCAAAACTGTCAAAATAAAACACCTTAACCCCACGCTTCATATAACATACCCAGTGCGTTCCGCTACCACTATTCGAGTCTAGATTAATTATAGCCGATTCGTATTTTCGCGGCGTATCAGGTAATGTGTCCCGCATAAATACTCCTCTAAAGTGAGGTACATCAAGCTGAGTGGCGTAATACTGCAGTTCATAGTTAGTAAGCGGTTTTAGTGGGATTGACGTTTTTTTAGTGATTCTCTTATTTTTCCTCTTTCCAGCGCCTCTCTTCGGATACGGTCTCAAGTAAAGACCTTTACCTTTGGCAGGTTTTACACGACGCCGCCTTCTACCACCTCCAAATTTTGTTTCCGCCTTCATCGCTGTTGCAACACTCCAGGCGGCTGCTTTCCCCCCAAAGATGCGTCTGATGCTTTGACTCTTTGCCAAGTCCTTTCTGCGAGCTCTTTGTCAGCTTGTTGTCTTCGCCCCGCGTCTTTAAAACTTGAGTACGCTATATCGAGAATTTTACACGCTTCGTCCAAGGGGTTTACACCTTTATCAACTCTCGGTAATCGCTTCTTCAACCTAGTTCCAGGCCCGCAGTAATTATAACCAGGTATGTGTAATTTAATAGGAAGCAAATCAATTGCTTTGTAAACAACTGATCCGATAATACCTCCTCCTGCAACAAGAGCTAACTTTCGACTGTTTGATGTTGCTTTACATTTAATCATTTTATAAGTGACTGATTTACCAACAGTATTCACCATTAAATAGATCATCCCAGGAGGACTCTAAGACTTTGCTTTTCCACTGTTCAGGAGGAACAGGTCTAATCCTCCCTTTATTGTTAATATTTTTGTAAATAGCATAGCCAATTTCACTTAAGGCCGTTTTGAGATACCTTTTAGCGAATTTCCCCTATAGGGAAGAAGCTATTACCGTAGGTCTCATGGTAAGACTTAAGCCCGAGACCATGATAACTTTTCATTTTGAGGTCCCCAGATGCCAAAAACACCATTCGTTCAAATTTTTATATGTGTATATATATATATATATATATATATATATATGTGTGTGTCCGTAAGCACGATAACTCTCGTAAAAAAGGTCCGATCTTAATGAAATTTGGTACAAATGTGTAAAGTACCATTTATTTGAACGAGTTCGAAAACCAGATGAATCGCACCATCCAAAGGGGGGTTTTGGGGGGTTTTGTACCCCATAAATGTGTTTTTTGGGGTTTTCACATGTAATTTTAATTTAAATCAAATTTTAATTTATAACATTGAATTAAGCTTAAAAAAAAAAAAACAATTTGGTATTTTGATCATTGCTCTACGTCAATTGGTTACCGAGATATTGAAAGGGTAAACACAGTACGTTGTCTAATGTTATTCTTATGGAGAAAAAGAAAAACTGTATATCTCGCTTATTTATGAACATAAACTGGCGAAATTTGGCATATGGCTTGATCTGGTTGTGGTTTATTGTTGTTTGCAAAAAAAATTTTTTGCCTATGGTTCCTGTAGCAGCAAACCTAGGTACTTGGTCCCCATGTTATTCTTATGGAAAATACTTAAAATGTTATATATCGCTTATTTATGAATGTATATGGATGAAACTTGGTATGTGACTTCACTAAGATGAGTTCTATTGATATTTGCATAAAACCCCATTATTTTGTATGCCTTGTTGCAGCAAACCTGCATACTCATCCCCAATGTTATTCTTATGGAGAATAATTAATATTTGAAATATCACTTGTTTGTGAATACATTTCTTATGAATCCTGTTAAGTGTTTTAATGTGTTATGTTATATATTCATTGGAAATTCGCTGAGTATGCAGGTTTGCTGCAACGGGGGTATTTACTTATTGCGTCATCTATGTCCTGCGGTTTAGCGAGATTAGATATTCTACGAGTGCCAGTATCGTATGTGCCGTCAGTTGATTTAGGATTGTCTTTGACATCTAAGTAACAGTGTGTAATGTAGCAGTTTCAATGCTCGGTTAGTTTCTAGGTGCTTTTTTATTAGTTGATTTTGAGATATTTTATGGCAGTTTACCTTAATAATAAAATAATAGATTATTTGGTGCGGTATAACTAAATTGAAGCGATGTTTTTTTATTGACACTTATATTTTATTTATCTGTTAGGTTAGATTTTCACTTTTACAAATGTGGATGTTTTAGTGATAGATGACCAGATTTGCCTTATAGCCAAATACTACAAGTTTTATGCACAGCCTATTATTTATTTTGTGTTATCACAGCTAAGTTGTTATTTGCATCAGCTTATAGTACCTATATAATTTGTTCAATTACAAATACATGTAAAACGTCAATGACAAATAAATGATTTTGTAATTTATTGCGAGAGAAATTACTAATGTATATCATAGAAAAGGTTTATCACAATAAAAATCTGCATCTGGTAAATATTTGTTCTTTATTTTTGATTAATAAATATGAGGGTGTTGAGTAAAAATACTACTGGAATTGCAAATATAGGATGTGAAGCAGACGATAAAACGGTTACTTTAAGAGGGGGCAGGAGTCAGATAGAATTCCGCCTTTTCGTTTGGAGTTTGGCCACTAGAGCGCTAGCAGTTTTTCAAATAATTCTTCCTTGCCGACCGGCAGCGTGCGAAGGCTCGGCCTTCAGTCAGCGGATCGGTATTGTCTAGTGTGATTTACAAAACCTAGAATGACGGGTTCACTGTCACTGGCGGCTTCTCGCACGCCCCGCATACAAGGGACTAAACCCAAAATTCTTGTCAAGACTGTTTGGTGTGAAGTCTTATCAAATATGTTGCGCTCAGGTCTGGTTAAATATGATCATAATGGTGTGCTCAGGCCTAAAAATCGGATGAGAAATAACAGAGGGATTTATCTAACTAAAATCGGCTTAGCGTAGTATTTTAATTATCTAATGAACAGTCAAAGCCAAAATTCGAAATTGTAAAAACATTTGAATAAGGTCACTTGAGGTTAATTGCGTCAAACCCTATTCCCATGATTTATTCTCGTTGGTTTTCGAATCCATGACAGTCAATTTTCTTTTACTTAATTAGATATTTCACCTCGAGAAGACCTGTCTATAAATTATTTTTAACCCAGAAATTACAACTTTTGAAGGTAATCGTTGCAGCCGTTCTTGAGATCAGAGTTGCAAGCAAGCAACCAACAAACTTAGCAAGTAAATCTTACTCATATTTAGAGTGTACGATTTAACAGCTGTTGAAACATTAACAAAAAACAAGCCTTGAAAATGTGTACAATGTTAATCGATTAAGTCTTTATTGGATAAAAAATAATACTCAATTGCTAATTTCCAGTTATACACACAACACGTGTAAATGGAAATTGATATTAAATATTTATATTTATGTCCATTTTGTTACATACGTTTTAATAGTTTATTTACAACTTTCCCAGTATATTTTTCGTATTTTCTAAGTCTTCTAAAAATGACAGATCCTTTTATGGTTATTTAAAAATTCTATCGAGTCTGAAATACGATCACAATGGTTTTATTACATCCAACTCTACACTAACGGCTCTAAAGCTGACGAACGAAGACTTGTAAGTTGTTGTATATGATAAAACCAACTATAAGCTTATATCATTCAGATTAAATAAACATTATTCGAGTTATTATGTTGAAGCTCTAGCTATTTTTACTGCCATGAAGTACATAGAAACGTTACCACCAAGTAAAATAATAATAATTCTATCTGATTCCAAAAGTATTATTCATGCCAAATCTGCGCACATCAAATTTGAAATCAGACTACAGTTTAAAAATTTATTAAATTTGAAGTACAAGTAATTTTGTTTAGGATACCTTCTCACATTGGCATAAAAGGGAACGAGTTACCGGATTCTTTTGATAAAGATGCTTTACATTTAAACAATATTAATAACTCGTTTCTACCTTGTTTCAATTACACAAATTCGTTCGTCACCAAGAAAGCTAATGTACAATGGGAAGAGGACTAGGAGGCTGCATCAGTTAGGCCTACAAAGCCTAAGTTTGAGTCAGCAGAGTTTTTGGTCTGAAACCTCAAATTACTACTCCGACTTAGTTTTCAAAATTCAAGACATCAAGATCAAAAATTCCAAATCATTTCACGTCTTAGAATCGGTCAGTGCATTGTTCCGGAACATTTACACGGACTCGAAATTATATATTACTCTCTTCTGGTGAAGTCTGGTGTCGGGGAAAAAGCGGCCAGCGAAATAAGCGGCCTCCCATATAGCACAAGTACATCAATTTGACGTAAAAATGATGTAAAAAATGTCAATGTCATTGATATTGTTGATGTCATATTGACATCAAATGTCGTCAAAATGACGTCAATTTGACGTCAATTGGAAGTAAAAAGGGCACTCAATTTTACGTAAAAATGACGTAAAAAACCGATCAAACATGACATCATATTGCCATCAAAGTAATATCAAACAAGCAGTATAGAAAAGAAAAAATTGATGTAAAATGTACGTCAATATGATGTCAAATGTACGTCAATATGATGTCAAATGTATATCAATAGGATGTAACAAAATTCTTAATATTGTGCTGTAAGTTATTTAAATAAAATGTTGTTTTCTACCAGGATATGCACAGAATTGTTTTGTTTCTCAAAATAGGTTGTTTTGAGAATTTCGTTCTGTCTTAAATATCAATATGTCTTGCATTTAAGATCAAAATTAAAATTATCAGACATGTGAAGCCGACCTCAAAGAGACTAGATTTATTTTTATAAAAACTTCAGTATTAAAAATGGCAGTGTATCAAGGTGCCAATATCTGTGAACGTATACAAAGCATTTTGATTTATATAATTTAGTGACTCCAATTTTAACTAATTACCAAAACAATAAATCATACCTATTTAAATTTCATATAATATTTAAACAAATGTTTGCCATTCATGAGATAAATACTTTACAATAGGTTGCATATTTTTTGCTCCTTAGTTTTGTAATAGTTTTTTTTTTGTTTAATTAGGCCTAAAGCATAAGTAGGAAAATAAATAGGCCTACAGAAATGTTTTTTCAGCAATTTTTATATTAGTACTTAATTACACTTTTTTAAACTTGATTTTAATCTTCTTGTTTTCCTCCTTGTGCTGCTTGCAATCTGCAACACACAATAAACAAGAATAACTTATAGGTAATAATGCCCACTTTAGTATTTTGGGCGCAAACATATTTAAGGCCTTTAGCCCAGACTTAGCTTTTGATCTGGAAAAACTCGTTTATAAGTCGGCTAATTTTATATTCTTTTTAAAAAAGCTATTGTCTAATATGTACCGGTAGGATTATTTAAAATTATGGGAGCGCAGGATTGGAACAGTCAGGACATAGCGCAGTAAAAATGTTTGGCGGGGAACTGGCACTGCCCCCACCCCGCAGCCGCGAGTACTACACCAGGAAGCCATGCCCTTGTCCCCAGTCCATACATAAAAACAGCAGTTCTGCCAACTGACATAAACATTAGAATTGTTGTATACTCATAAAATACAAAAATTTCAAACCACGAATCCTGTAATTTCCTGAATCTTATATATTAATACGCCAAAAAAGGCGCTTTTATGGTTAGGAAAACTTCTCCGTTGTTTCTTGACCAATTTTAATGTTTGAAGTGTCAAAGAATTCGACTCAGTTCGTAGTTTTGCAATTAGGTTTTTAATTTTCAATATCTTTATTCGCAAGGGTACGGGCTGCCCTCAAAGTTGGTTTTTTGCTCATAAAGATTAATATGGGGAATGCATTTATTTGAATTGCAGCTGTTAACACATTATGGACAGGTTATTAGCAATACCAGATGTTCCAGGTAAGGAATGTCTATCTATATAAATAAAATAGGTTTGATCTCACATCTCTTTGAGCAGTAAAATGTTGTATGCAGCGGAGATATTTCAATATGTGTTAACATTTGGTTTTCTGTCTATCTGTTTATAAGCCATATTTGTTCTGCGTTTCGCAAAAAAAGACTGAATGAAATAAAAAAATTTCGTGTGGAGGAGGAAACGTTTTGGCTAAAAACTTAAACAGCGCGCTGCGGCGGTTAGGTTAGGTTACTATAATTTCCATACACAACTCAGTTGTTTCTGAGGGTCCCATAATTTTACGCTGGATGCTGGAAGTTGACAGAACTGCTGTTTTTATGTATGGAGTGGGAACGAGGGCATGGCTCCCTGTTGTAGTACTCGCGGCTGGGAGGTGGGGGGACAGCGCCAGTAACTTAAGTGTGTGATTATACTAAATTTTTGCTAGACGTAGAAAAGACTACGCTACCACAACAGACACAGCACACCGGAACGTAACTTAGTTTGAACTAAGTTACGGTACGCTGCACCAGTTATAGGGTTAAGGCTGCCTGCAGATACTAGAACTGGGTCATAATTTGGCAGGTGTGCCACATTTATTTCTCAATTTGCCCTAATTTGTATTACACATTTAGGTTAATGACACTTTCACATCCAATGGTAATCCTAAGCCAAATCAATAACGAAACAATTATCCACACCTTTGAAATGTTGCATTGTATGAGACAGTGAGACTTAGCCAAATACCTAATTTTACATCCATGTTGGCTTAATTGTGTTGAAGATAATATTGAACTAGTCCTAGGCCTGAACACACCAAATTTCAATAATCTATTGGTATATCAATTCACCTGTTTAGGCATTATACCAACATAGTTTGTCGGGTTTTGATTACAACATTTTTCATCATTTGCTACCCAGCAATAAGCTTAATTGAAATTATTTTAGTTGAAGGAAGCGAGGTGACTTCAAGTATTATAGGTTAGGTCTAACTGAAAAACCTTATCAAAATAATGCTAATATGTTTTGATTTTACTTACCCTGTTGCACTTCCTGTACAAAGCAGTGTGATGCTAAGACTAGATGAACTTATTAACTTTCATCTCTTCTACTTTACCAAACTAAAGTCTAATATAAACATGATAACCCCTTCTAACCAGGTGATGTTTCGGGTCAACAGATGGATGAGCGGTCATGGACTTGAGCTGGCGGTCGCCAAGACCGAGATCGTCATGCTCACACGACGGAGGATCCAAACAGTAATCCCTATGACTGTTGGTGACGTGGAGGTCCAGACGAAGACTGCGGCGAAGTATCTGGGAGTGGTACTTGACCGCCGCCTCACATGGTGGGAGCACATCCAGGCGGTTTGCAACAAGGCGACGAGGGTTGTTCTGTCGCTCAGCAGATTGATGGGGAATGTCGGAGGCCCGAGGTCCAGCAAGAGGCGACTTCTCATGTCCACCGTCAACGCCACTCTCCTGTACGGCGCAGAAGTGTGGGCGGGTGCCATGAGAGTCAAAAAACACAGCAAGAGAATTCTCTCCGTTCAGCGCAGGGCGGCTCTTAGGGTTGCCTGTGCGTATCGCACTGTGTCTGGACTGGCTGTAATGGTTGTGGCTGGAGTGTTTCCCCTTGATCTGCTCGCCGCTGAGAGGCAGAACATCTTTCACCGTGCTCCTGATCTCGGAAGAGACCAAGCTGCTGTGGAAGCCAGACTCGAAACTCTGCGAGTTTGGCAAGAGCGTTGGAACGGTGGACTGGAAGGGCGATGGACGTTTCGTCTCATCAGAGACATAAGCCCGTGGTTGAGCCGTGCATTTGGGGAAATTGACTTTTTCTTGTGTCAATTCCTGACGGGCCACGGGTACTTCAGGGAATACCTTTTCCGCATGGGGAAGGTGAGGTCACCTCAGTGTAGTTACTGCCCGGAGGAGGTGGATGATGCTCATCATACTTTCTTCTGGTGCAGTCGTTTCGCTGAAGACAGGAGGAGGCTCGTCTCTGCTGTTGGCGATCTGTCCCCGGACGTCGTGGTGGGGGCGATGCTTCGAAATGAAGACTCCTGGAGAGCGGTTGCGCTCTTCGTGCAATCCGTTCTTCGGGGAAAGCGAGACGAGGGATGCTTAGGTGACCTCTAAGTTTCCCGAAACGGTGACGTGACACGTCTGGGCGCAAGACACGCGGGCCAGTGCCGAAGTTGTCCGATAAGGGTTCCGGCCTGTTTTTTTCCCCGCGGCTCCGTAGGAGGTTTAGTGGGTATACCTCGTAAGAGGGAGTCCCACACTGTTCCTTTGGGTTCGCGCATTAAGCGTTCCTCCTACGTAAAAAAAAAAAAAAAAAAAAAACCCCTTCTAAGACCGATATGACAGAAAAACAATGCGCGCCGCGCCAGCCAAGGAGAAGGAATAACCTCTTAACCAAATGCAAACATATATTTAATTGTAATTGTAAGGTTAATTTGTAATACCTATTTTGAGAACTCTAATTAAGTTTTTAAATCATAATTGTAAATAAATAGTTATCCGTTAAATTGTAAACTGCTTTTCGGAACATGCAAAATGCTTGATTTGACTTTCTGTGCCAAATTGGATTGTGTCAATGGATGTTTAAATTATTTAGAAAAAAACCGTACTTATTCGTGAGTGGGTGTGATAATAAATTTAACTATAATTAATTAAATTTACATTCAAGCCATATTATTAATAACTAAACATTTAACTTTGTATTTTTTTGTGAACATGCGTTAATACTGTGCTGATCAAAAATTGCATGTAAATTTTACTTCAAATGATGTAAAACTTTTGATGGGGGCGGTTCAAAAAATAATTATTGTTAAATAAAACTGATTGAAACAAAAATAATACAGTTTTGGTATTATAATATTTTTATATCAAAAGATATATATGTCAAAAATTTTACATCATTTTGACATCAACAATTTTACATCATTTTGACATCAAACATTTTACACCATTTTGACGTTAAAAATTTTACATCATTTTGACGTCAATATGTCATCAAATATTTTATTTGACATCAATTTGACGTCTTTGATCACTTTTTTACGTCAAATTGACATCCTGTGCTATATGGGCTGTGAGGTCAACACTTCAGTGAAGTTAGTGACCAGCGAAATAAGCGACCATCATGGAATTTTATCTGCACCTAAGAGGGCAACACTTCCTGTGACATCCTGATTTCCCACACTTTTCCCAGGTTTGGACTGGCTAAATGACTGACAGACATTTCTAATTGAACATTTTTTTATATTTTATGAATAGTAATACTAGGGGTTTCCGGCGCGTTGCTCAGTGAGCTGTATACAATCTGGAGTTTGTCATAATGCCTTGCAGTTTATGACAAAAACCATGCCGTGTTTGAAAAGCAGCTGGAAGCACAATATCTTCCCTCTACAGTACCAACATAGCAAAACGAACACCATGTACTAAGGTGTCATTATCGTTTTGTAAAACAAAACACAGCATAGCAGTAAGAACAGATGTTACAGACATTAAATAATAAGTGATTACTGAAATGACAGACAGTATGTCATGAGGAGCCATGTAAATTAAAAAATATGAGGAAAAATGTACTGGATTTCGAGCAGTAGGTGATAATGGTTTCAAGAGGAGAATCAAATCTGCCGCGCAAAATCGGTTGCGGAAACTGGATCTTTGGTCGGTAAGCGACGTTGCTGCCATCTATCGGGGTGACGGTGAACCAGTTGCAATCTGTGGGCCTACTCGTATTGTAAGACTTCAAAAAAGTCTTATTTTGGAACAGTTTCACATTTTAAAACCGAAAAAATACTCAGGCCAAACATTAACAATAACATGACTGCTATTATGACGTTTTAAAATTTAATTTATATAAAACGTGTCATTTTATAAATTGTTTCAAAAGTACACAACTCCTTATGGGAAAAAAGAAACTTAGTTAACATGTTTTAGGTGTTATTTTTAAAAAATAATACATTTTGATTCTAAGGTCATACGGCTAATAACTATCAGATTGTTTGGCCTGCGATCATTTTTGCATTTAAAGGCGGGCATTCAATAAAATAAAACATTTATAGTAGCGCCCCATGTCAAAAGACGACCGGAGCCGGCGGCTGGCGGAGCTAGGTCCGGCCCCCTCTTAAACTAAAGCAGTAACTGTTACAGTAACAGTTACCTGGCATTGGAGCCATTCCTCGAAGGAACAGTTACTCTAAAATATAGCAGTAACTGTTTCAGGGCACTTCCTGCGCATAGACGGTTGTCTCGGACCGTTGAAACAAAGTAGTTCCAGCTGCTAGTGGTGTGATAAACTGTTTTTGCGCTAAACAGTTTAGCTGAAAACAGTTGCCATCGCTAAACAGTTTAATTAAACTGTTTTCAAACAACAGTTTAGCTGAGATCTTATCAGCCAACTGCTTAAGCGTATCTCTTGTCCGTTTTATGTTGAATTTTGGCCACAACAACTGTTCAAAAGCTTTATAGAAGTTTTTATTGGTTAATGGGCGTGAAATACATTATGGAAACATTATGACTTATTTTGATGAATATAAAAATATTTTAGAGGAGTTAATTCTATAGAAACAATTAACTTATTGAGCTACAGTAGTAGAGTACTCCGCCTGACATAAACCATAGACTAACTACTGTAGTTAGTCTATGCATAAACTACTATTCAAATAACCTAAGCAGGACAAGTCAGCAACCGCAACCCAGTGCCAGCGGTTCTGTTCTGACCAAACAGTTGCGCTGGAGAAAAAAACTAAACAGCTTTGCTCTACTGTTTCCACTTGAACTGTTGTTCACTGTTGATGGAAAACAGGCGTTTTCCGAAAACAGTTTTCTGCTTAAACTGTTTAGCTCTGACAACTGTTGCCATTAAACTGTTTTTGTTTTTTCGGCACATCCCTACCAGCTGCAGCGACACACCTCTACTATTATCATTATACTTGTCAACTGCATGTTGACGGGCGACAGTCACCTAGTATAATAGAGGCTGAAAGGTTGATCTTAGGTGGAGGTACGTAAGAAGGATCGTCTTTTGTCGTTTGTAGGTATTGGAAGAGCATGGAGCATCAATAGTATGAGCTATCCCATTACACGATAAAAGAGCACTACTACTGAGAGCCGCTAGTTGGCTAAATCAATTAACCAAGATTATCAAGCCAATATATATATATATATATATATATATATATATATATATATATATATATTCTACGCTTTGATTGTTGTTTCTTATTTTATGATTTTCCATTGGTCTGTCTGTTAGTGTACCTACCATCCGGTGTTTATCCGGCAAGAAAAGCAAAAAGTAAAATCAAAAGAATATGAACCTGAACCTCAAGTCTCAAGTCAATTCTGAAGTTAATATGGCCGTCGCTAATTCTTATCTTATTGTTGGTGTTATTTATTTTATCCTGCATGCTACAATCGGTGGTTAGTATGTCAGACAATTTTTTGGAGTACTGAAGATTTCTTGAACATCGCAGAACAATTACATGTATGTATTTTTGCAACACCAACTAACCTATGTATCAGAAATGTTCATTCCAAAATATAGGCTATGCCAAGAAAATTAATTATAACTTACCTAGCCTTATTTTCCTTAAATGAAGACTTGAGTATTCTATTTTAAGAGTTGGTTTCCTAAAATATTGTAAGGAATTATATCCATAATTAGTGCTAATGGTAAACTTGGCAATGATAGTGTATTTACATGATAGCCTATTGAGAAAATGGGAGGGAAATCATTTTTGGGACAGTTGCCATAGGCTCAAATTATAATTATTGCCTTTAAACATGTATTAGTTTCTTCTGTAAGTTAATTTAATGTAGCCTATACATAATAATATTCATAAGGCTGAATAGGTACACATAAACCAACTTCTTCATATAGCCTAATTCAGGTATAACCATAAAAATCAACCATTCCTAAAGTTTCACAAGTTCCCAAACTAAACTAATACAAATCAGTTATATAGCTTATATTAACCCTAGGACTGCCCTGGGCTGATTTATGCTTAATTGTTCGGTGCCCTGGCAATTTTGGCCATTTTGCAGAGGTTTTTTTAACAATTCGCAGTGCCTAAACTACTGTTGATAACCTAGTCATATGTATACTCGTTTTGTTCATAAAAGGAAGGAGATTTTGAATAAAATAAAATAAAAGGAATCCCTGTTGGTAGTTTTTTTGCAAAATGTGAAAAACCAAAATTTTATAACAATTTTTGAAATAATTTTCAAAAATAGAGTCCTAGCATTTTTACACTAATTTTTTGACAGACAATCAAAGATATACACAATTTAGGCAATTTATTTCCCTACGTGGAAATGTGTTTGAATTATTTTAAAACATTTTTTTACACAAATTATGGAAAGAAATACGGAAACCGTGGAAAATCGACAAACTTACGCTGTACATTTGAAAAATTAAAATAAAATAAAAAGTATAGAACTAATATACTAATACTGTTATATTACTAAAGGTAACAATACAGTTATTGGAAATAATGCACTTTTGTACAAAGTAATAACTGTTTTTATGACTTTATATGAGTTGAAAAACATAATTTGAGTTTCGCCGAAAGCGAAAATTAGTTATTCAAAGCTAAATCTAATTTTTGTACTTTATTATAATATAATAAATGATACTTATGTTTATAGTAAACACAGTTCTGAACAAGAATATATATATATATATATATATATATACATATATATATATATATGTATATAGAAATATGAACAAATAAAGGTTCCATAAGCATATATTGATTTTTGAACAAATTTGTAGCATAGGCCTTGCCGTATTCAAGCAAAATCTGCAGAGGTTACTACAAACAATAAAAGATAACCCTATCATATGCATACTCTTTTTGGTCACAAAAGAACAGAGAATTTCAATAGAATAAAATAAATCCAACGCGATTAGGTAGAATTTGAGATAAAGTAAAAAAAGTGAAAATTTCCAAATTCATTCTAGGCCTAACCTAGAAAACACTCACATTTTCAATAACGCACATTTGAACATAAATAATAATATTTACCCATAGTAATATGGATAAATATTACTACTTGCTCACACACTAACCGACAATACACTTGATTTTTCACTAAAACACTCAGATTTGATAGTAAAATACGAATAATAACCTACCGGTACTAACAAACAGACATCGGCTCTGGCTAGCAGAAAGAATAAACAACTCGTATTTCCCGCTACCTAATAAGAGTCACTTGACACTCCATACACTTGGCACCGCTATAAAGAGGAAGAAGGTTTTCCTGGCTTCAAAGTGATATGATTTACATCACACTAAATCAATTTTATAAGTATTTATATCATGATTTATAATTCCGCGATTGTCGGGGAATAGGAATAATCAAGGGCCTGACTTAACAGCTGATTTCATAATTTATTTCTTAGACTTTCTGAAATCGTAAGCTAAATGTCACTTCACGAAAAGAAAGAATAACTCATGTTCTTTCTAATGGTACCAACGACTTTCTGTTTGGGCCAAAATAGAAACACTACGATTTTTTTGAAGAACAGCTGTTTTACGAGATTTCGCCGGTTGCGAGTCGAAAATGTTCCGTGCGCAAACTTTCGTTCAACTTAAAATAGCAATTGTATTGATCTGTTAGTGCTACAAGGTTCGTTTATATATGAAAATGAAAGTTTAGAATCTCTTCTTTAAAATGGTATCAATATTATTACGTTTCTCGGTCATCTTCAATGCATTTTAAGCAGTTCAAAAAAAAATGACCCCATTCCCCGAATGTCGGGGAAAGGACACTAGGCCACGACATGCATTCCCCGAATGTTCGGGGAAAGGCAGTCCTAGGGTTAATTTTGTCTCCACAGATCCAAGCAATAACAACACACTGTACTGCAGTGGAAATATCGGAAGTGCAGGTTTAACCTTAAATGTTGTTTCTATCCTAAATATAAAAGAAGTTTATGCTTAGTAACTTTTTCGGGTAGACTTTCATAAGCGGATCGATATAAAAATCCGAATGTAATTGTTTGATATGGTACATTATTAGGTTGATATTTTTATCGATTGCAAAATACCTATGTTATTGTCTGTAGCCTATGTTAGTTATTTATGTAATGTTTGTTTTTTTTCAATTAAACTTAACTTAAAATAAAAATGAAATAAACAAACATGACGATGACATGACATGATAATGTTGTTCCTGGCAATACATGTTTTAACACGTTCGCTGCGGCGAGCGCCATGTGGCGCTCGGCAGAACAACGCCGCGATCTGAGAGCGCCACAAGGCGCTCTGTCTACATGCAAGTTCCATTTGGTCTCGTGCTGGCAGCACTTTGGTGAGGACGGGTATTTTATGTCAGCGTTTTAGCTAGGAATGCGAGCTTTATTTTGGTGTAGGTTGGTAGTAAATTTCCCTGTAAATTTCCTGTTTATACGGGACAAAAAACCAGTTTTTGCCCCATATTTCTGGGATATTCTCCCTTTAATTGACATTTCAAGGGAAATGGCTAGTACCCAGGCAGTGCTGCTACCTGTGGGTGTTTCAGCGAACTACGTCCAGTCCCGTGGAAATGCAGCACATCACCGCACCGCTGTTTTGTGATTCGTCAGACCGAAATAATTGAATTCGTCTGTGCCAATCTGGTTCGCTGCCGCACTGGGCGCACGCCCGCCATTGGTGGGCCGCAGCGAACGTGTTAAGTTAAAGTGGAATCAACGTCTATTATCTCGACAAATTTTAAGACACCTAAACTCAAACATAACATAAACTGGATAAAACCGAATAACCTAAATAATCGTTTTACCGTATCAAATCATTTTATTCAGTTTTTTATATCGTTCCGTTTATGAAAGTCTACCCACTTTTTTTTGTTCCAGTTTTGTTAGCTGATTATATTTTGTATTATTATAAATCTGTTAATCTCTACCTGTCAGAGCATTTTGCTGCACAGGCCTATTGGTCTATGGCAACAGGCCATTGGTTTTAAAAACAAAAAGTAGCCTATAAGGCCTGTTTATATTTTGAAAAGGAAAACATTTAGGTACCTTTTTTTGTTAAGCTTATTTACAATTAAATAGGCCTAGGCCTAATAGAGAGGCCTAACTTACTGGACAGAAAATATTGTTCATTTTATACTCTTTAACATGATTTTTGTTTGAACTAAATACGGTGGAACTTGGATATAATTCGGTTCGCAAGGAACCGGTAAAAAAATTAAAATTATCAAAAAATTAGGTACTTTGGTATTATACGGATGCCACTATTTTTGGAGGTTAAATTTTTACCGGATGCAAAGGATAACTACATAATTCGAAAAAACGTACTTTTATTGACTTACTGTACAAATTTTACATCATTCTGATGAGCGGTCTTTGTGTTGTGCCTCCCAAAAGGCAGCGATGTCCGCTAGGATTGTGTTGAATGCATCGCCGCCGCTAGCAGCCACACCCGATCGCCACATGTACTCCGCCAAAAATACAGCGCGCTGCGGCAGTTATGTTAGGATGGGTTATCATAAAAATACGTACGGTTTCCTCTTCATTTTGAGGTAAATCCCACACCAAAAGAATGTCACTCATTATGAAAACAAATGTAATGTAGTGCACGGCAATAAATCACTCATGACACTGACCCAGATACAGGCGGTGACAGGTGATGCGCGCGCTCCGGTCAACGACCAGACCTTGGCCTATTTGGAGGGGGTTTGGCGGCCGGAAGTATGACTCATCAGGTATCATTCGATTCGTAACGAAACAAGGAAAGTCCTACAATCATTTTTATGATAACCCATCCTAACATAACTGCCGCAGCGCGCTGTATAAGGGTGGCATCCGTATAATACCAAAGTACCAAAAATTAGAACTAACCAAGTTTTTTGTTAGCATTGTTTATCCCTAGGACTGCCCTTGGCCAGATATCCGGCCATTGCATGTGAGCGGATGGCCTATGGCTGGAATGATCTGGCCAATTGGGTAATTTTTTAAAATGTTAATAACGCATTGAATATGATCCAGTTACGTAATAATATTGTTACCATTTAAAAGAGGAGATTCTAAACTTAATTTTCATTTATAAACGAACCTCATAGCATTAACAGATCAATATAAGCCTAATTGCTATTGTAATTTGAACAAAATTTAGTGTGTGAAACATTTTTGACTCGTGAGTGGTGAAACCTTGTAAAACACGTGTTCTTAAGAAATTGTAGTGTCTGTATTTTGGCCTAAACAGGAAGCGGTTGGTATCATTGGAAACAGCATTAGTTGTTCTTTTTTTTTTGTAAAGATAATTTTGTCATACGACTTCAGAAAGTCTGAGAAATAATTTTTGAAATTAGCTGTTATGTTAGGTCCGTCAGTTGCCTGATTTACTGGAAATATGGCCAGTTATAAATCACTAATAAAACGATCGATAATTGATTTAGCGTGACGTAAATCATACCATTTTGTAGCCAGTAAAAAGTTACCGTATTCATATTTGTAGCACTGCCTTCCTCTATGGAGCGTCACGTGACTCGTGGGAGGAGCCGAAAATATTGTTTCAGTGATTCTTTCTGCTCGGTTATAAAATCCGTATTTATTGTTTCATCTTTGTGTTTTAGTGATAAACAAATGTATTTTCTTGTAGTGTGTGAGTTATTAGTAATATTTACCCATATTACCATGTGTAATTATTATTTTTTATGTTAAAATGTGCATTATTGAAAATGTTGAGTTTTTTGAGATCACAATGAAAAGAAGCCACCTTGGGGATCGAAATATTCACGTTACTTTATCTACAAATCTACCCAATCGCGTTTGATTTAATTCAAATTCTCTGTTCTTTTGTGAACAAAAATCGTATGGTATCATTTGTTAGGGTTATCTTTAATGGTTTGTGTACTATTATTTAATCAAATGCTAGAAATAACTTTAAATGTGAAAGGCATAATTTATTTACACTCAAAACAATAAACAACATATTATTGTTTATCTTAAAATAAAACAGAACATATGATAATAACCAAACACCTGTTTGGAGAGAGACATTAATTGTAAACTGTTTTACAATTATTAAAATTTCATCAAAATTGGACCCCCCACTGGTGTCGTCTCTAGCTCTGTACACAGCCACAAAGACGTACACAATCACAGATAGACATCACTCCGAAAACCTTTTTTTTTTGTTTCAGGGAGCACCAAAGCAAATATTTTCAATAACAACTCAAATAATAAGTTTTGACGAAAAAAATACTTTCTCCGTAATATATTATAGGGGGGAAAAGTAGAATTAAATTAACAGTATTTCAATTTAGCTATACTACACTTTTACTTCAAACTGAATTTTAAGAGTTTAAAATCGTAGACCTATAAAAAGTGTTTGTTGTTTAGGCTAGGCCTATATGGAATGAGTAGATTTAAGTCAACTTTGGAACATGGTAATCTTAATTTAAAAATTTAATTAGGCTTTAGTTTAAATTATTTGGGATTAGGCTACATACAAAAATGAAATTGGTATAAAATAAAACCTTGGTTTCATGCTAAGTTGGATTCACTTTTGAGTGTAAAAATAACTTAATAGTAAAATAAAGACTCAAGACATCTAGTTTGACAATAGTAGGCCTATGCAACACCCGTTACTGCAATTTTACTAACTAAATGTAAATATTCTTAAATTTGTTATAGATAATACTGTTCCACTATAGATAACATAAGCTCACTTTTCCAGGAAGTCAGAAATCCCAGTTTAACTGTGAGATAAACTTTTCAACATTTTTAGTTACGGGTGTTACAAACACTGATAAAATCATCAATTTTTGCAAATTGATTAACAATTAAGTAACTTGAATTATGATGTTGAAGCAAAGAATTCTTCACTGCCAATACATTAACAGTATAACAACAATGAACAGTCGATTTTCAACAATGAAAAAGTATTGTCAACCTGACCATCTTTATTGGTCCTACAAATACAATGATGTGGAGTGCTATAAAAGTAGGTAATAAAAACTTAGAAAAAAGTAGAAATATTTAAGAAAACTATACATTTTTGTAAAGGTTTATGTATTTCTCTAACATCATTCATAATTTATACTATTAAATAAATCAAATAAGTTTTTCGCACTCAGGCTCATTTTTGTATAAAATATATGTAGTTCACTTTTCCATATAAAATTCACTAATAAGAGGCAACAGGGCGACAATGTCACAGAAAGTTAATGAGGGCTGCGGAAGATGAGGATATAGTAGAAATTCGTGGCTGCAGAAAGTTTGGAAATAACAAAAGCAACAATATTTATTGATCCAGAAAAAGTATGAATATTTAAAAGTACAATATATACTAATAAATGCCTATGCTTAAAATATGAATATTTTGTTCACTCTGAAAACAACAACAAATGAACATAGCCTATCATTTCATATTGTCATGCCTAGCAGGAGTCCCATTCTCCGCACGGCAATCTTTCAGGCATAGGGTCAGATGGTTTGAAATGTTCACATATTAATTAGCTGTTTTGAGTAGATAAAATATAACTCTATAAGATTAACATTTGAACTCTAAATGTCCATGGGGTAGAGGCCTGAAGGTGGATGTTTTTTAAACCTCAAAAAGGCACATCTTGAGGGTAAGGGCTCTTTCGTTAGAGAACAAACATGCAAGGAAATTAATACTTTAAGAGGCCTAAAATCGCCAAACAAAAATAAAGAAATTATTTTAATAATATAGGTAATATTTTTAAGGTACAGTAGAAATCCAATTATCCGAACCCCAATTATCCGAATATCCAATTATCCAAATCGATTTTGAGTGAAATAATAGAAATATAAAAATCAAGAAAATAACAGCACGAGCGTGTGTAGCGATAATGCGTCGTGAGCGCTAAAATAAAAGCCCGCGCTGTTACCTTCCGGACGATATTTTCGCGGGGAACAATGAGTCATACCCCCTTCTTGCCCTGCTCTTCATCAGTCGCTACTGTTCTTTCACCAAAATTATCGTTCGAAATGAGTACAAAACGTAAACGTGTTGTCCTTTCGCTAAGTGATAAACTCACTTTACTCGAGATATTCAAGTGAAATAACCAACATTGAACAGTGAAATACGTACATTATGTATTGAAAAGAGCAACTGTAAATAATGTATTAAATTTAACTCCTGTAATTTAATTTTTATGACGTATATTCTTGAAACAGTTCGGTCACTTTCTGTTCATTACATTTATAATAACTTTGTCAATAAAATTCTGATTTTTTATGTATGGTGATGTTTTTTGCTTAATTACCAAGGTATATTTGATTACCCGAATTTCTGCATATCCGAATCGGCCCGATCCCCAATTAATGCGGATAATTGGAGTTCTACTGTATATCCCTGAGGTGTCATCAACAACTTCCTGATACTGAATGCTGGAGGGGTGAAATTTGGCACACAGATTCTTCAGGTCCAAAATAGGAAAATTAAAGGGTTTTGATCCAAATTAACCTTAGAAGATGTGGCCCCATAGACCATCAAAGTTCCAATGTTATATCACAATAAAAGGTAGACCTTCCTAGCATAAACTGATGTTTATTTTACAGAATAGATCATAAGCTGGTAATCACAGAATGCAGCTTATACAAATGTTGTATTCCCATGAAACTGGGTAATTGTGCCAGCTAGAACCTATATATAAATGGAATACATTAAAATAAATATAATATTTATATCTTAAAAGTTGAACCATCCAATGTCTGATGTCAGTTCTGACAAGACAACAATTACTCACAGCCAACTGCAGGCTTACCACTACTTTGCCACGATGCCACGATCACCTGGAAGTCAGCTGATAGGCGTTTGCTAAACTGTGAAGGCACATTTTCCTACCTACCAAATAAAGTTGTGATTCAACTTTGCCGTTTTTGGCACTGACTTAATACTCAAGAATGGGTTCCATCAGTTTTCCTACCTGTTGAATTCCGCATCGATTGTACGTCATAGCGGGCTGTGAGAAAAGCTACTGCTCCTTAATCAATCCCACACCCCGCAGCAAGGTAGGCAAATAGTGAGTGATGATTGAGTGAGTTAATACTCATTTTCAACTCCTCTTCCACAAAACTCACTAACATGTAGAACTGATAAAGCGTGAACCAGAAATGTATTATTTAATTTTGTTTTGTCGTCCAACGAGCAACAGCTTGAGTGCACCTTCCCTCTCTTTAATACAAAATATATTGAATGTTTTTTGCTATAAGTGAATGTATGTCCAAGAACTGAAAGAGTTGTCTCAGCAAGTCTTTGACGAGCGAAGTCGGTCCAATCAGCACAAATCTGTCTTCTTTTCAACTTGATTAACAACAGTCTAGATGACTATGACCTGAGTTAATTTGCGCTTACACACCGTGTCATATTTGTATATCACAGTTTAGGAAAATGCTTTGGCTGAAAAACACAGATAGGTAATCAGCAAATTCTGCGAGATTTAAGAATCCGTGAGCAGCAGCTAGTAAAACCCGCCTTGACATGAACAAATGATTGCAAATGACTTGTTTGTTTAGTGTTTGTAAATGTTTGTTTGCTATTTTCATTATTGCTCTATGTCAGTTAGTTTCAGAGCTATTGAAAGTGCTAAACACAGAACGTTGTCAAATAGCCTATTACGGAGGATAAGAACAATTTTATATCTCGCTTATTTATTAACGTACACTGGCTTCATCTGATTGTGGTCTATTGTATTAGCAAAATACCCCCGTAGCAGCAACAAATAGTGTTTTTGGCATCTGGGGACCTCAAAACAAAAAGTTATCATGGTCTCGGGCTTAAGTCTTACCATCAGACCTACGGTAACAGCTTCTTCCCTATAGAGGAAATTCGCTAAAAAGTTTTTACCAAGGTACTCATGGTTATTTTCATGTTTTGATACTTTTATATATATATATATATATATATATAAATTTGAACGAATAGTGTTTTTGACATCTAAGGACCTCAAAATAAAAAGTTAACATGATCTCGGGCTTAACTCTTACCATGCCACCTACGGTAATAGCTTCTTCCCTATAGGGTAAATTTGCTAAAAAAAATAGTACCGATGATTCCCGAATCAGCAAACCTGCATACTTCAGACTCCATGTTATTCTTATGGAGAAACAGTAAAATGTTATGTCTCCCTTAATTTTTCAGTTTCTATTTTCAGTTTAATCACCAGACAGATTTTTCAGTAAACCGACCAAAGATAATTATGATGCTGCCTTCCATGACTTGACTGAAATCTTTAAAAGAAGGAGACTGAAACACCTAATCTGCCCTCCAATTGGCTGTGTACGTGATAGGATCAATTTGGAGTTTTTTATTGACAGCATATTTCAATTTCAGCACAATACTAAAGCTAGAATCACTATCGTAACACATGCACAAAAACCTGATCAGATCCTAAAAAATTGAATGACCCATGAAGCTTTCATGGCACAGTTAAATTACCTTATCTGTAAAAGATCACCATCCCTATTGCCCGGTGATGGTGGTTTTTCTCTGGCTATCGATGATTCGAAGATAGCCCGAGAATACACGGAAACCACAGGAGTCACGTCATTAACAACTGATATGTTACTGGATGGTGATTGACTCATGACCGAGGCAGCATCATCAAGAATGAATGGTGGTATTGCAGTGGTTTCGGGCGACCTCACATTTGGTGGTTGTGGGTTAAAGCAGAGCATTTGTGGTAGTGATACAAGTGTTGTTTCAATTTTTAATAATGTAAATAGTATTCATCAAGTTTCCCTCTCCAAAGAACAAGAAAATGAAAATAAACATTTAAATAGTGTAATTTGGTCAGCTTAGATTATATTGGAGACGGTTGTATGGAATCTCATTGTCAAGCTAACATAAGTAATCTGGGAACCAGTAGCCATGAATATCTTTCCCAGAGCATTGCAAAATCAGGTTTTTTAGACCTAAGGAAAAGTATAATACAAATCTCTTAGTTTCACATGCCTAGCCCAGATTTTGTATGTAACATGAGTAATTACAACTTAAAAATATTCTTCCTAAATATTCAAGGCCTTGTTAGTAAAACAACTTATAAAATAGCTATTTTGGAAAGTTTTATTTATAATTTAAAAAAAGCTAAAATAGTGTGTATTACGGAATATTGGCTTAGTAATGATGGTGTAATGTTTTCCTTCCCATCAGGACATCATTGTGCAAGCTCATATAGTAGAATCGATCATATTAGCGGGGGCTCACTTGTGTTTGTTCACAACTCACTGGAGACAAGAGCCTGTGACATTACTCGTTTCTGCTCTGAGTTTCATTTTGAAGTATCTGCGACTCTCATAAACATGTTGAGCATTATAGTAGTGTCCATCTATCACTCAACAGCAGGTGATCCCAAAATTTTCCTAGAGTCACTAGACAAGCTATTAAATTTCCTTACTACTACATGGAGAAACTGTAATATAGTGATGGGTAGAGACTTTAATTGCAAATTTGATGTAAAATAAACGGTATCAGGAAACTGACACATACTTTCTCCCTTTTAGCCAAACTTTAATGACAAAAATATTTGTTATTTACTAAATATAGAACATGAAGTATAGATAAATGTACAGAAAATTGTCTAAAATAGTTGTTATCAGAAATATCCACCCAAATCCCTTTTTCAGAGGCACTATAGAGTCCGTTGCTACACACAGTGGTTTTGAGAGGGGAAATGCCCCCTTGCCCCCCCAGGGTTAAATAGCAACACATTTCGAACATCATCTGTTGGTCAATGCTAACTTGACCTGCATATCAAATTTAAATGAAATTGATCAGTAAATAAGAGAGAAATAGTTATATTTGTATTCCCCATAAGAATAACATTGGACAACGTACTGTGTTTACCGCTAAATGAAAATTTCAATTTTCTCCGTAACTAGCAATCGTAGAATAGTAATTTAAAATACTAATTTATTTAGTTTTTTGAGCTCTTTTTAATGGTGAATAGTATAATCTTTTTTAACATTTATGTTTTTTTATAAAAATCCAAAAAATTGAATTTTGGATGTTTTAAGTCCTGTAATTTCTGAACCCGAATTTTTCCAGAAATGCGGGTGGTGTCATTTTGTTGCAAACCTAAAGTTCTACAAACCACGAAAGTTTAATCAAAATCGTTAGAGCCGTTTTTGAGAAATTTGGATTTTTCATGTTTTTTGGCGGTTTTTGGGGGATAATTACCCTTAAAAATCAAAAATCCAAAAAAATGAAAAAAAAAACGCCTGGAGATATCGTGGATTAGTACCTACATACCAAATTTCATAAAAATCGGCCCATAGGTTAGGGCTATAGCTCTGTAAACATCCACACAGACACACACGGACACACACACACACACACACACACACACACACACACACACACACACACACACACACACACACACACAGACACACAGACAGACATCACGTAAAAACCACTTTTTTGGGTTCAGGGAGCACCAAAACGAATATTTCCACTAACTACTCAAATTCGAAAATTTTTACGAAAACAATACTTTCTCCATATACTATGTATAGGGGGAGAAAGTAAAAAGAGAGTGGATCTGCTCTTGCTTTCCAAAACCTTTTAAACCAATACAATTTTATTGTTTGAACCGCAGTCCAACAAGAGGCAATAACTGTTTGGATAATCTATACCTATAAAAGGCAAAGCCCTCACTGACTCACTCATCAAGAATTCTCCACCTTCCTATGTAGGTAGAGAGCTGAAATTTTGTACACTGATTCTTTAGGTCTTAAATAAGACAACTAAGCAGTTTACACGCCGGTATCTCCATAGGGCTCCGCCCCACAGACCTTCAAAGTTACTATGTTATTCTTATGGAAGAAAGATTTGTTTTGATGATATCAGATGACTAATTTAAAATATTGTAAACAGCTGTTGCTATTCTACACAAACAGTAAAACCACGGTAGAACGTTGATTTATAATTCTTTTGAACTGGAGTAAGCCAATAATGTTAAAAATGGGCGAGTGTCTTGCAAACTCTACATTACCACCTGTTTCTTAAAAATTTTTTACAAACAGCTGTTATTATTCATTGGTTTGTTTATGTTTATGATCTTTATTTTGTGTTGTGGTGTGACAGGTTAAAAGCTAATTTTTGAATTTTATGATATTTTTGAATTTTTGTTTTTGTCATGAATACACAATTTTAGTAATATTTTTATTTTTATTGGTTTCTTTTATATATATATTTTTTTTTGAATTTTTGATATGGATACAAAATTAACACTATTTGGACAAACAGACTCACAGTACATTCAAACGGGGCGAAGCCCGCGGGTAACTACTAGTGTCTTTATAAATAGTATAAGTCATCAGGATCTTGTCTCTTGTGAAATCATAGATTTTACTTTCTCGGATCACGATGGTATTCTGGTTGATCTGGGGGAGGTCTCAAATTACAGAACCCGGGAGGGTCAGCCCAATAGTGCCCGTAACTTTAAAATTGTTTTTCCTAAAAAGTCATTATATGATCTCAGCACGACACTTGCCTCACAGGACTGGGACAATATAATCTATCAATATAATAATAGTAGTGCACCCATATTCTTCAACAAAATCTTGTCTATAATCATCAATACTATATCGTACTTTAAAATTTTAAAATATGTCAATTCACATGTACATCTAATAAAATAAAAATTGACTGGCATAATCAAGAATTGGCTAAAATGAAGGAAAATCTGTTATACTTTCATAAAATATCAAAAAAAGATGTGGGGTTGAGACAACACTTTCTAACCCTTAAAAAAGAATAATACAGGCAAGCTATTGCTTGAGCCAAGCTTTTACACAATGAAAATTACATAAATAACAGTAGTAATAAATTCAAAGCTGCCTGGAAAATTATTAACCATAACAAGTGTTCTTCTGACACTAAAAGTAATAAGACCAATATTAGCCCTGATGTTTTCAATAATTTTTTTATAACATCTGTCTGTAAAATAAAAGAAAGCCTTGGCAATCCATCCCGTACCCCCTGTTATTGGTCGGATAACCATAAATTAAATCTACCATCTGAAACCTTCCAGTGGTCAAGTGTCAAGGCTGAGGATATTCTTGAATCAATAAAAAATCTAAATAATTCGGACAGCTATGATATATACAGTATGTCTAATATTATGTCAAATCTGCTTATTTTGCCTTTTTTCAATCCATAATGAGATATGGGCTTGTTGTATGGGGCAATGCCAGTAAAATTAACAATATTCTAACCCTCCAAAAAAAAAACCATAAGAGTAATTACTAATTCACAACCACTAGAACACTGCAAACCTCTTTTTATTAGTTTAAAAATCCAAAAAACAATAAATCCGTATCTGTTTGATCTTATAAAGTATATTTTTCAAAATCCACACTTAATAGTGCTTAGCAGTAAAAACCACTCCCACAATACCAGAAATAAGAACTCCGCAAGTATAAATTTTTAGACTAAGTAAGACTCTTCATAGTCATTCTGTGATTGCACTGAGGGTCTACAATCACTTGATACATCTGGTGCAAAGGTATAACAATAGAATGTTTCTTAATAAGTATTATCAAGGCAGAGGCTACGTACACATCCGACGTGAGCCGCTACGGTTCACGTCCGTTCCAAATTATGCACCGTACGTTACTTTTCCTGTGATTTTTAAAAGAGATTGAGAGCCAGAAAATTGTTTTAGCCTAACCTAACCTAACGTAACGTAACCTAACCTAAGCGGTAGCGATGTGAATTTTCCCTTACATTGGACGTGTACGTAGTCACTTAGTATGATCAATGGCTATTGGATACTAACCCCTTTTATTCACTGGATGAATTTTTCCGTATGAGGTCTGTAGTGTTCTGATTTTCCTATTACTGCACAATACCCATACAAACCAATGTACTGTAAAATTGTTGTATTACCAATTCATCTTACCACTTGGAAATGTTATTATTATAGTAGTTTTAGTGTAATGACCAATTTATATAAGAGATAAGCTTTCTAAAAATATATTGTAATTTTTACCTGATATTGGACCTGGCTGTCAATGGAGCTGTGATGTGACTTTGTCAATGATCTGTGATTTGTATGACAATAAATGATTTGATTTGAATTATGGACCTAAATTAATAAAACTTCGTATGTGGATTCACACAGTTGAGTTCCATTGATATTTGCATAAAAACACACATATTTTGTGTTCCCTATTACAGATAACCTGCGTACTTAGCTCCCTTGTTATTATTATGGAGAAAAATTAAAATGGCTTACGTCGCTTATTTATGAATGTATATTGATGAAACTTGGTATGTGGCCTCACCTAGTTGAGTTATATTGATATTTGCATAAAAACACTCATTTTGTGTTTCTTGTTGAAGCAAACCTGCGTACTCAGCCCCCATGTTATTCTTATGGAGAATGATTACAATTTGATATATTGGTTATTTATGATTGTATATTAAAGAAACTTGGGAAGCGGCTTTATGCGCTATTAAGACATATACATATATATGCATTGGAAATTCGCTGAGTACGCAGGTTTGCTGCGACGGGGGTTTTAATGTTTATTGTTGTTCCGTTGTCTCTTCATAAAACTGGCCTCATTCGCAACTGTGCATTATTTGTGCGCGCATTATCTTTTTTGTGTGTAAATAACTGTTTTCAGCGAATTTCCCCTATAGAGAATAAGCTATTACTGTAGTCAGAATGGTAAGACCTAGGTCCGGGACCATGATAACTTTTCCCCAGACCCCAAAAACACCATTCGTTCGAAACTGTATAAATGTCTGTGTATGTGTGCGTGCGCGCGATAACTCTTGTAGAAAAGGTCCGATTTTTCATAAAATTTGGTACAAACGTGTAAAGCAATATTTATGACTTTAAGTTCGAAAACCAGACAGATCGACCCATCCGAAGTGGTATTTTGGGGGGGGGGTTTGTACCCCAAAAGTGGTTTTTTTGGAGTTTTGATATGTAATATTTTAAAAAGTCAAATTTTAGATTCACCATTGGATTCAGCTTTAAAAAACACACAATTTGGTGTTTTGATAATTTCTCTACATCATGTCGTTACAGAGATATTGAAAGTGCTAAACACAGTACGTTGTCTAATGCTATTTTTATGGAGAATAAGACAAATTTTATATCTCGCTTATTTATGAATGTATACTAATGAAACTTGGTATATGGTTTCATCTGGTTGTGGTATATTGTTATTTGCACAAAAAAAAGCAATTTTTATTGAAAATTCCCGTGGCAGCAAATCAGCGTACTTAGTCCCCATGTTATTCTTATAGAAAATAAGTAAAATGTAATGTCTCCCTTAATTAAGAACATAAATTAATAAAACTTGGTTTGTGACTTCACCTTGTTGAGTTATGTTGATATTTGCATAAAACCCATTTTTTTGTGTTCCTTGTTGCACCAAACCTGCATACTCATCCCCCATGTTATTCTTATGGAGAATAATCAAAATGGTATGTATCGCTTATTTATGAATGTATATTGATGAAACTTGGTGTGTGGCTTTACCTAGTTGAGTAATATTGATATTTACATGAAAACCCATATTTTAGCGAATTTCCCCCGTAGGGGCAGAAGCTATTACTGTAGATCTCATGGTAAGACTTAAGCCCGAGACCATGATAACTTTTTGTTTTGAGGTCCCCAGATGCCAAAAACACTATTCATTCAAATTTATATATATACGTGTATCCATGTGCAAATAACAATAGACCACAACCAGATGAAGCTGTATACCAAGTTTTGTTAGTATACGTTCATAAATAAGCGAGCTATAAATTTTTTCTTATTCTCCATAAGAATAGCATTGGACAACGTACTGTGTTTAGGACTTTTAATATCTCTGTAACCAATTGACGTAGAGAAATGACCAAAACACCAAATTGTGTTTTTTAAGCCGAATCCAATGGTGAAAACTAAAATTTGACTTTTTAAAATATTACATGTCAAAACTTCAAAAAAACCATTTTTGGTATACAAAACCCCCCCAAAATACCACTTCGGATGGGTCGATCGGTCTGGTTTTCGACTTAAGTCATAAATGTTGCTTTAGACTTTTGTACCAAATTTTATCATAATCTGAGCATTTTTACGAGAGTTATCGTACCCACGAACACATAAATATACAGTTTCGAACAAGTGGTGTTTTTGGGGTCTGGGGACCTCAAAACGAAAAGTTATCATGGTTCCGGGCCTAGGTCTTACCATGCCGACTACGGTAATATCTTTTTCCCTATTGGGTAAATTCGCTAAAACAAAGTAATAATGTTTATTTTAACTAACAGTGCTTTTAAATGACTTTAACTGTCAAAATCCAAGGTAATAAACTTCAATTTTTGTACGTAAATATATTTTTTTCTCTTTCAAATATCATACACTAAGCCTTGGCGAAATGAAACGTTTGTATCCTTATTTTGGCACCCTTGATAAAACAGCGTTGTTTCCTCCTGATTACATATTGTACTTCCTGTTAATCACATTATACCTAAATTACTAAATACACCATGTGGTTTGGCTATTTTTGCAACCATTCCGCTGAGAAAAATTTATAGAAGTTTAAAGCCGTCATGGTGTCCTGTACGGAGCCAAAAAAGTCTATTAGTTGATTTTTACAGGTAATAACAAAAATATATGACTTTAAAAATATTCTGAAGTTAGGTATATAGTATGATTTTAACACAAATAAATGCAATTAAGCCATAAGTAGTATATGTGGAGTGCCCAAGGGTCAATTCTTGGCTCTTTGCTTTTTATAATCTGCATAAATGATTTAAATACTCCAACTTGTATGTATGCAGATGACACGGTTTTATTATCTAAAACTCCAATTTTACTGAATTTAAAAAATCAGCTGCGTCCACACTTCATTTAAACATTATTATTATTATTATTATTATCATAGGTACTGGTTTCATTCTAATAACTTTTTTCTTAACAATGGAAAAACTCAGTCTATAGATTTCACTCTGAAAAATAAGGTTATGTTTTACTCAGCACTGCAGAATACAGGAGACAATTACTTAGGAATGATGCTAGAGGCAGTCAACTTAACTGGACTCCACATGTAGATCTAGTGGCTAAACAACTTTCTCATGTTGTCTTTTTATTTTAAAAAAGTCATAAATTTGTTCCTTTTCAGTATGCAATGACGTTCTATTTTTTTCCAATTAATAATATTGCTTGATTTTTTATGGAAATTCCTCAAAAGTTCTTTTAATTCAGAAAAAGGTTGTTGGACATCTTACAAATTCTTCACGTAATGCACATTGCAGACTCTAATACAAGAAAATACAGATTTTAACAGTTTATAGTTTAAGAGAACAAATTCACTAACCCCACTAGGAAACAAAAATTGAAGTGCTGTACATATTGTGGACTTATAAAAACTCAGTCTACCGGTAATCATTTTGTTGAAGGTGTGAAACTGTACAATAAACTTCCACAAACTATTATTTCCTTATCTTTTAATATTTTTATAAAGCGTTTGTATAATTGGCTAATGGAAAATCCGTTTTATTCAGTAGATGAGTTTTTTTAATTTGCCTAGTAAGAATATTGTAATATAGAAATACCTGTTTTGTAAAATGTTGTGTTCTGATTAACACATGCTACATTATTGTTTCTGATTTGTTTGTTATAAAACTCAATGTATTAACATTGTCCATAACCTGTATTTGTGTTGATCGACAATAAAATATTCTTTTTCTTATTCTTATTTTGAAAGTAAACTAGGTGCTGTATGAGACAGTTTGGTATGGGACATTCCTGTATCAATTTTTATGATGGTACATTCGTAAAGATCAGTAATATGTTTTGTCTAACACAGCAGTACCAAGCCAATGCTACTACCTAAGTCGTTTTCATAACATAAAATTATAGTATTTTTTATCATTATGTCTTAAAAAGTAGGTTGTTTGGTGTAACACTCAAAAGATTCTCTACGTGACAACAATAATTCAATTCAATTCAAATTAGCTTTATTCAATCAAGCATCTTATTCCAATAATTAAATGAGCAAATCCCCTTAAAGTATATACAAAGTTATTACAAATTATTTTCAGTAAATTCACCAAATGAATACAAAGCTTTTTCTACCAAAAGGTTTTAAAAATATTTTTAAAATTTCAAATTATTTTTTAGCAATAGGAGATCATTGGGTACATGCTTCATAAATCCGATACCAGCAGAACTTTGTTTTTCAAGATTAAATTCCGTTGAATGTAGCTGACTAGCCAGCAGATTCCTATTTCTTGTGTTATAATTATGATTTGACCCTTATCTCGGAAACCTGTCACCGTTATACCTAACAAACCTAACTGTTTCAAGAATATATAGCCCATAAATTGTTAATATTCCTAAACTGGAGAAAAATTCTTTAACTGAATCCCTGTTGTTCAAATTCATAATTATTCTAATGGCTCTTTTTTTGTAGTTTCAAAATACTTAATACATTCTTGTTATTAGTTGCTCCATACAAAACAATGCCGGAGGATACATGAGAATGAACATGAGCATGGTAAATAGTTTTTAGAGTTTCGATTGAGCAATATCTAGACATAGTTTTAAGAGCAAATATTCCAGAAGAAACTTTTTTCTGCAGTGTTACAATATGATCATTCCAAGTTAAATTTTCATCTAATAATAATCCGAGGAATTTTGTATCTCTGAATTGAGATATTTTAAAACTATCTAGTGTGCAATGTCTGGCGTAGGTTTGTTCCTATTTTGTTTAGTATGAAAAGATGAAAGATTTGTCTTATCAAAATTTATTAACAAATTTTTACTGTTAAAAGTAATTATTAATCAGCCCAAGGTCGTTGTTAGCAATAGTCTCCACTTCATTTACAGTTTTACCCGTAACTATCAAGTTGGAGTCATCTGCATAGAGACATAATTTGCTCTGATGACCAGATAAAATTGAAGGAAAACCTCTTAAATAACAAAGAAAAATAATGGGCCCCAAAATAGATCCTTGAGAATCTCCATACTTGGTTGTTTGTAGTAAAGATTTTGTATGAGATATTTGATTTGATTTTGTAACACGCTTCAATTCAACATATTGTTGCCTGTTAGACATTTACGACTTAAACCAATTTAATGTAACATCGCAAATGCCTAAGTTTGTTAAATTATTTAGTAATATTTCATGCAAAACACTATCAAAGGCTTTTGAAAGGTCCATAAAGATTCCTGTGGCATTATCTCCCCTATCAATAGCATCCACCATGGTCTCAACAAACTCAATTCCAGCTGTTATTACAGACCGACCTATTCTAAAGCCATGCATGCTGTTCATGATCGAAAAAGTTATTTTTCTCAAGAAAGTTAATTGCAAATACATTACACGTTCAATACTTTTCATTATGCTTCAAATAAATGTTATTTAATAAATACGAGGCATGTTTTTAAAGTAAGTACCGATTTGAATTCCGCCATTGTAGCGCTGCAGTTGGCATTCCTGCATGCTGCGCTGTGTACCAGCATCTATTGGCAAGCCTGAGACGCCACTTCGTCAAAAATCAACCGGATTTTTATTTGTTTGTGAGCATTCAAAATTGCTCTGACAATTTAGGTCCTGCCAACTTTGAAGTTGTGGTGCGATTCAATTTCTAAGTGTTAACGGTGTGAAAGCGGCATAAATTCATCAGGACATTAGCAAAGTGTATGGCAAAGTGTTCGACACCTCTAGCGTCAAGAAGTGATTCGACACCTGTGACAAATTGGCTTAAATAAACGGTATCAGGAAACTGACACATACTTTCTCCCTTTTAAGCCTAACTTTAATAAAAAAAAACTTTTAAGTACTAAATATAGAATATGAAGTATGGTTGATTAAACAGAAAATCTTCTAAATAAGTTGTTTTCAAAAATATCCATCCAAATCCCTTTTATGGAGGCACAACAGTATCCTTTCCTCCACACAGTGGTTAAAAAAGGGGAAATGCCCCCTCGTCCCCCCCCCCACAGGGTTAAGTGGCAACATATTTGGAACATCCTCTGTTTTTCAATGCTAACTTGACCTGCATATCAAGTTTTAATGATATTGATCAGTAAATAAGAGAGAAATCGTAATTTTTGTATTCTCCATAAGAATAACATTGGACACCGTACTGTGTTTACCGAAAAAATGAAAATTAAATTTTCTCCGCAACCAGCAATTCTAGAATAGTAATGATTTTATTTTAACAGCCTTGACACCTGATAATATTTACTCTAGTAAGTATGTTACTTACTGAATGCCTGAAGGTGTCAAATTTTCAAAATGTAGCGGGATGCATTTCGATCTAATTACAGATCATCTTCAGCCGCTGTTTTCTTACATTTATGTTTATTCCATCACTGATGGTCGTCACACGGGTGTCCCCAATACATAAAACGCACACACAAACTCATAGTACAAACATTTACATTAAAAACCCGGTACCGGTACAGCTTTTCGCACCGCACTTTACCGATCACTGAATGTAGGCCTACTGCGGGCTTGCTTCTAAGACAGGATTGGGAATGTCCTTATCAGCTGATTGATGCAATAGAGACAAAATCACGTTCAGGCTGTTAGAGGATATTGATAGCAAAACTCCAGTCCAGTACCACCCGCATCAATCAGCTGATAAGGACATTCCCAATCCTGTCTTAGAAGCAAGCCCGCAGTAGGCCTACGTTCACCGATCGATAAAGTGGGGTGCGCAAAGCTGTACCGGTACTGAGTTTTTTATGTAAATGTTTGTACTATGTGTTCGTGTGTGCATTTTATGTATTGGGGACACCCGTGTGACGACCATCAGTGATGGAATAAACATAAATGTAAGAAAACAGCGGCTGAAGATGATCTGTAATCAGATCGAAATGCATCCCGCTACGTTTTGAAAATTTGACACCTTCAGGCATTCAGTAAATAACATTCTTACTAGAGTAAACGTAGAATAGTAATTCAAAGTACTAATTTATTTAGTTTTTTTAGTTCTTTGTAATGGTGAATAGTAATCTTTTTTAACATATAAGGGTTTTTTATAAAAAAATCAAGAAAACTGAATTTTTGATGTTTTAAGTCCTGTAATTTCTGAACCCGGATTTTTCCAGAAATGCGGGTGGTGTCATTTTGTTGGGGAAACCTAAAGTTCTACAAACCACTAAAGTTTAATTAAAATCGTTAGAGCTGTTTTTGGAAAATTTGGATATTTCATGTTTTTTGGCGATTTTTGGGGGATAATTACCCTTAAAAATTATGAAAAAAACGCCTGGAGATATTGTGGATTAGTACCTACATACCAAATTTCTTAAATATTGGCCCATTGGTTAGGGCTCTAGCTCTGTACACATCCACAAGGACACACACACACACACACACACACACACACACACACACACACACACACAGACAGACATCACGTAAGAACCACTTTGTTGGGTTCAGGGAACACCAAAACGAATATTTCCACTAACAACTCAAATTAAAAAATTTGGACGAAAACAATGCTTTCTCCTTATACTACTACGTATAAGGAGGAGAAGGTAAAAATTAACACCTTCCTCCTCGTACCGCTCAAGAGAAGTTAACACACTTTCCAAACGCTTGCACCCCTGTCAACATTTTTAAAGCGTGAGCATAAATTTAAATAATTTAGTCATTTGATTGCAATTTTGTAAAAAACACTTCTTAACAATAAAGAAAACTCAGAAGATAGCGAAGATATCGTAAACTGTCTTCCCTGTTCTCTCTCACGTTTTGATCAACTTTATGGACATAATCTTAAGTAATGACAGAGTCTACTTCGTACCTCATCATGAACATTCATGTGGCCATCTTGAAATAGTCTTATCCGTTTGTGTGCCATTCTATTGCTTATTTTGTTTGTTTCCATAAACATTACTAATCTGCCGTTGAATTTCAGCCACTTTCATACCGTTAACACTTAGAAATTGAATCGTAGCGTGACTTCAAAGTTGAAGGGAACCTCAATTGTCAGCACCAGTTTGAATGCTCACAAACAAATGAAAATCCGGTAGATTTTTGTCAAAATGGCTTTGCCAATAGATGCAGGTACACAGCCCAGCATGCAGAAATCCCAACCGCAGCACTAAAACAGCGGAATTCAAAAACGTTACTTATTATAAAAACATGCCTCGTAATTAAGAACAAATAAATTTGTAAGAAACTAATTTAGTGATACATATTATTATTGGCAAAGTATTTATCTTTATTGCTATGACTATAAAGTCAGATATGATATGGCACAATATCTTCAAAAAAAACGTTCCCTCCTGTCATATAAAAAAATGTGTCAACAATTATGATGTGCTCAGAATTAAGAAAGTTAAGAATTAAGAGCACAAGATAACTTAGACTAGATTAATGTTGTTAAGTTGTTGGAGTAAGTGGGACTTTTGAATTTCACAATGTAGACCTGCTCTCTGTAAACAATCTTACTCTTGGATCTTTCATCGAAGTTGAGTTAATCAAGGGGCTTAAGTATTCATATATTGCAAGCTACAAAGGAAAAGTTGAAAATGAAAAAATTAAAATGTCTCACGCACGACAAAGGGTCTTTGTGAAATCTCCAGAGAACGATACCGTGACTCCCCATTATAGTCATGATATTGATTCTTATGTCTATTGGTTGATTGGTTGGTGTGTGATGATTAATATGCTTATATTAAAGACCAGTGGGCCAGAGCCCTTGAGTGTATTTGTATCTGAAGTAGGCAGTGGCGGATCCAGCTTTAGAGTCAGGGGGGCGAACTTAGCAGTGGAAACCCCCCCCCCCTGTTAGCGAATTTCCCCTATAGGGAAGAAGCTATTACCGTAGGTCTCATGGTAAGACTTAAGCCCGAGACCATGATAACTTTTTGTTTTGAGGTCCCCAGATGCCAAAAACACTATTCGTTCAAATTTATATATATGTATATATATATATATATATATGTGTCCGTTACCGCGATAACTTGAGTAAAAAACGTCCGATTTCGATGAAATTTGGCTCAAATGTGTAAAGTGACATTCATGACTTTAAGTTCGAAAACCAGAAATATCGGACCACGGGAAGGGGGGTTTATGGGGGTTTTAAATTTTCCAAAAATCAGTTTTTTGCATTTTTCACCAAAAATTTTAAAAAAACTTAATTTTGGTTTTGCCCATGTTATAGAGCTTAAAAAAACCAATAATATGGTATTTTGAATTATTAACCTAGGTTAAGTGGTTGCGGAGAAAATCCAAAAAAACCTGCTCATAAAATCTCCCATGTTAATCTTATGGGAAAAAGGTTTTTGGCTTTTCCTCAGTTCATTTCTATGTAAACTTCACATTTGCTTTTACCAATCAGTTTAGCTCTACAAAACAATCATTTTGGTGTTTAAATTGTGATTCTACGTCCAACCGTTGCCGTGATATTCAAAGTGCTAAACGCAGTATGTTGTCCAATGTTATCCTTATGGAGAATATTTAAAATTTGATATTTCGATTATTTATGAACGTATATTGATGAAACTTGGTAGGTGGCTTCACCTAGTACTGGTATATTGATATTTCCACAAAAAAATTATTTTTGGTTGATTATCCTCTTAGCAGCAAACCTGCATTCTCATCCCTGAGAAATTCGCTGAGTACGCAGGTTTGCTGCGATGGGGGTATATTTTTTATTGTTACGGATAATAATTGTAGTAGTAATCAAATACCAAAAATGACAGTTATCCCAACAGACACTAAAGTGAACTGAACTAAGACAGGAAAGGCAGAACAGCGTTCATGTGCAGTGTCAGGGTGTGATGACTATAAATCACTTGGACACAGTAGACGCGTGGTCATACTCCCTGTTGCCATGGTAACGTGATGTACGCACCACTCTGCCTGCACCTCGTCGCCCCGCTCACTCGAGCTACTGCTGTTGCAGGGATCTGAAATCTTCTGATAACTACACAACGTTAATCTTGACGTTTGCCAGAACTAGGGGTGTGCGAGTACTCGAAACTTTGAGTTTTCGGCTGAATATTTTAATACTCGAACTCGACTCGAAGTTTTGAAAACTACTCGAAAGTTCGAGTGAGTATTTCCCGCCGATTTCCGGACGATCGCTAACGATTGTGACCGGCCAAAACGTGTAGTGACGGCCGAAAAAGGCGATCGCATCACGCAAAATCGGCCGAAAATGACGATCGGACCGCGTAATTTCGGCCGTAATTAACGTCTTTTGTTTGACAATAAGTAATCCAGTTTGATTGTACTAACTAGCTAAACTTTGTATTGCTACTCATTTATTAGTTAGAAACCATGTTTAGATTATCAAACCTAGGGTGGTATTTTACCCCCCAAACCCATTACACTATTTTAAACTAATTACTGATGGCAAATACTCGCTCGAAAATACTCGAAACTCAAAAATAATTGGCACTACTCGACTCGATTAAAAAATCACTACTCACACACCCCTAGCCGGAACCCACACCCAGGTACGCGACGGTGCTTTCGCGGGTAAAAAAGGAGGCAGGGTGTAAGGGCAGTCGAGTTGTAGGTTCGTTGTGTCAGGCATCATCAGAATGAAATTATCACTCCCACTAACTGTTTATAGTAGTTCCACAACTTAAGTATGCATGCAGACCGTTTAGAAAAATAACCTATGGTAGACATTGCATAAATTGGATTGGCAATAAAGAATTAATCACAACACATTTAACCAGATGCAAATTACATAACTGCACTATTTGCATACAATATATAACAACATTTCTGAGCTTGAGGGGGGGCGGTCGCCCCCCTCGCCCCCCCCCTTGGATCCGCCACTGGGAGTAGGTATATGTCTGCATTGAGCCATCAGCTATATTCCTACCAAAATTTCAGCTTCATTAGTCCAGTAGTAGGTTCAAGATTGTTAAAAGATTGTATTTTTAAATTCCGGGGGGTGAAGTACTTAAACATTTTCGTAACGGGAATAGGTTTGCGTTTTGTTCTGATGAATTAGTTATTCCCTACTATTACTATTACCAATCCTCACTCAACGTTTTAAATAAGAAATGCAGCAGCTGATTATGGAATAAATATTCTTAAGTCATATCCGCTCTGTATCGTATGTTAATATTACAAGCTGTATGTTATTTATTACCAATCTTCACTTAACGTTTTAAATAAGAACTAAAACATCTGTTTGTAAAATAAATATTCTTAAGTCATTATCTGTTTCAATATAAATAAATGCTTTGTCCATAAGAATAATATAGGATCTTTAAATCCCCGTGGGGCAGAGTCCTTAGCTGATTTCAAAAATCCAATTAGCCTAAAACCTTATAACACACATATAGAACATATAAAAAAGGTTTCATCAAAATCATTGCTCCTGTTTCCCTGTGAAAAGCGAACAAAATACGACCAAAACCACATGAAATCACTTTTTTGAGCGGCCGCCATTCCTTTTTCCAAATGGCGTATGCCAGTTTAAAGTAGCCTAGAACCTTCTCAAGCATGTATAGAACAAATAAACAAAGTTTCATCAAAGTCAGTGTACCCGTTTTCCCATGAAAAGCGAACAAAAACCCGTCCTTGAGCGTTACTGACAGACAGAAATTGAGAAAAGACTTGATTTGGTTTCACTAGAGTGTAAAACGTGAAAATATGCAAAAACTTCATAATTCCAAGCAATGTACAGACAAAAGTCTAATTTTATATATCTAGATTACAAGTAGGTTTAATTATTTACTGAAAAATTGTACATTTTATGCTCTTTAAAATAATTTTTGTTTGAAGTAAAAATCTTAAAATTACAGTACAGAGTTTAACTCAAATATCTGTAAAGTTCAAAATTGGCTGGTGCCCCAGTTCAAAATCGTTGCTCACAAAACACTAACATCTGAAGAATTAATACCTGTTTAAAAGTTGGCTATGTTAACATAATCCAAGGGACCTTAATACTAGGTATACGCTCCTATATCTAATAGGATGAAGCGAGGATTTGTAATACCACCATAATAGGCAGTATAGGTGCCGGATTAATTAATTAAAAGTAACTTACCTAACCTCACCTAGGCCCACATTAATACTTCAACCAGCCTACCACAATCCAGTTTATTGTTGAATCTAGTAGGTCTGTATTAGATGAAGAACCAAAATTTATTCGCCCTGAAAAAGAACTACTTACCACATAAACATTCCTCTCAGAATAGTCATTGTGTAAACAATTTGTCTTTGAATTCTGTATTGTTAATTTGAAGTGGATATAAATAGGCTATAGCAATAGGCATATATTTGAACAAGTCTTTAAAGCCCACTTCTGGCCTACCACTGTACAACGTCAGTCAATGTCACTTTTGAGAATCAGGCAATAATTATGGGTCAAATTATTGCTAGGGAAAAAGCTAGTACAGTATCCGGTAAGACCTAGGCCAAATGTGAAAGTATTCTCGTTGGTTGAAATCTAAACAAACATTATCATATTTGTAATGTGTCGCAGGTTAATTGACTACAAGTAACTTACCAAACCTCACCTAGGCCTATATTTTTCAACTGGTCTATACATCCCAGTTTGTTGTAGAGTCTAGTAAATTAGGTGAATAACAAAAATATATACACCCTGAAAAAGAACTACTTACATGGCTACTCTGATAACCATTGTTTAAAATTTGTCTTTGAATAGAGTTAAGTTTAAGAGAATATAATAGGGGTAACCCCAGGGCTCTGAGGGGTGGGATATTTCTGGCTCAGAGCTCTCGGGTTACCATAGTAGGCTATGGGCAAAAATTTGTGTAAGTCTTTAAAGCCCACTTACTTCTAACCTACTAAGGCATAACTGTAGTCAATGTTACTTTCAAGAATCTGCCATTGCCTTCCTTATTATCAAACATTAATGTAATTTCAAAATCGCAAATTAACATAGCTATGAAACTATGTTAGGATAACACTAACCTGTGACTGTTTTATGACTCTATACGATATATGAGTTGAAAAACAAAATTTGAGTTTTGCCAAAAGCCAAAATGTTATTTGAACACATGTCATGACAGCTGATTTAAAACAAAAAATAATTGTTACAAAAAACAAGAGCATCTAATAGCGTTTTTCCAATGGCACCAAACACTTCCGATTTAACCAAAATTACCGACACTACAATTTTTTAAGACAATATATCAGCACTTAAAAGTTTCGTACACAAAATTGTGTTCAAATTACAACTACGATTAGGCTATATTGATCCGTTACTGCTATCGAGGTGATTTTTTATATAATAATGAAAGTTAAGAATCTCCTCTTTTAGTTTATTGTCAGAATCACAAATGAAGAAAAGTTAAATATGAAACTATGCTTACAATAACTAACCTATGAATAACCTACCTAGGCGCTTAACAAAATTGAAATGTAGTTGGGCCTAGGTTAGAAATCTATATCTCTTACTGAAATAGGCCCTATAAGGTTTTAAGTAACAATTTTAACCCACAACGAAGGCATAGAACAATGATACACTAGCCTCAGGCTGTTTGGTGACTTTAGTATTGTTGTTGGCTAGGATTGATGTTTTTTTATATTTCACAGTTTCTTTTAGTGTCAAAGTCATGACCTAAGTTATTCAAACAATAAGAAAGTCATAATAATTAGATATGTATAACATTAGACTACGCCTAGGCCTAACCAAATTTTTCATAAACAATAACCAACATGTAACAGGGGCGCATCCAGGGGGAAATATCCCCCTGAAATTTCAAAAATACATGTGAAAAACGGGAGAAAGAGTGAGATATAGGTAAGGCCAAATCCTATCCACTGCAAAAAAAGAATCCTAAATAAATACGCCACTGACAAGTAATCGAGCTAACACAAACTTACCATACTACTTACTGAAAATTATATCTTAAAAATTAACCCAATCTATTGTAAAAGGAGACAGTTAGGAATTTTTGTAGGCTATCAGAATTGTTCAAAGCTGTAGATCTATTGAATTATAGTTTACATCGTACCGAACCTTACATAGGTTAAAGTCGTAACCGAGTAGACACAGACTGTGTAGCCTTTCCATATGGCCTACAACTTCCATTACATCGTATAGGTACTTTCACTATAATACTGAATACATCATTTTGATTGTTTTAAAACGAATAAATGTGGAATGATTATATTAAAAATTTCTTGATTCAAAACTCATTTATTCACAAACGCCATTAACTGGACTACTGAACACTGAATGATTGGCCACTGCCGGCCAGGAGAGCACAGACTACAGACGACATATCAGTTGTTTTGTTTTGGTTAGCTGCTATTGTCAACATCCGACCCTAGTCTGTTTGACTGCAAAATCAGTTGAGCGACTGTTTGCTTACCACTTACTACCCAACCCAAGACACATCTGTTTGACTGCAAAATCAGTTGAGCGACCGTTTGCTTACCACCTACTACCCCACCCAAGACACATCTAAATATTTCCGGAAAATGAAAAAATATAAATATACCAAAATAATTATCCAATTATAGTTTATTACCATCCTTTTAGCGAATTTCCCCTATAGGGAAGAAGCTTTTACCGTAGGTCTCATGGTAAGACTTAAGCCCGAGACCATGATAACTTTTTGTTTTGAGGTCCCCAGATGCCAAAAACACTTTTCGTTCAAATTTATATATATGTTTATATACATATATACATATATACGTGTGTGTGTGTGTGTGTGTGTGTGTGTGTGTGTGTGTGTGTGTGTGCGCGCGTGCGTGCGTGCGTGCGAGTGTGCGTGCGTGCGTGCGTGCGAGTGTGTGTGTGTGTGTGTCCGTGAATGCGATAACTTGAGTCAAAAACGTCCGATTTCGATGAAATTTGGCTCAAATGTGTAAAGTGACATTCATGACTTTAAGTTCGAAAACCAGAAAAATCGGACCTTGGGAAAGGGGGTTTATGGGGTTTCAAAATTTTCCAAAAATCAGTTTTTTGCACTTTTCACCCTGAAATTTTTAAATCACACAATTTTTGTTCTAACCATTTTATAGAGCTTAAAAAAACAAATAATATAGTATTTTGAATCATTAACCTAGGTTAAGTGGTTGCGGAGAAAATCCAAAAAAAGTGTTCATAAAATCTCCAATGTTAATCTTATGGGAAAATGGTTTTTAGCTTTTCCTTAATTAATTTTACTGTAAACTTCACATTTGCTTTTACCATCAGTTTAGCTCTACAAAACAATCATTTTGGTGTTTAAATTGTGATTCTACGTCCAACCGTTGCCGAGATATTCAAACTGCTAAACACAGTACGTTGTCCAATGTTATCCCTATGGAGAATATTTAAAATTTGATATCTCGATTATTTATGAACATATACTAATGAAACTTAGTATGTGGCTTCACCTAGTACTGGTATATTGATATTTGCACAACAAATTGATTTTTTATTGATTATCCTCTTAGCAGCAAACCTGCATTCTCATCCCTAATGTTATTCTTATGGAGAATACGTAAAGCTTTATATCTCCCTTAATTATGAACATAAATCATTACAACTTTCACCTGATTGAGTTATATTGATAATTGCAACAAAAACCCACATTTTATCTTCCTCGTAGCAGCAAACCTGCGTACTCAGCGAATTTCCAATGCATATATATGTAATACCACATAAAGCCACATACCAAGTTTCATCAATATACGTTCATAAATAAACGATTTGTGACATTTGAATTATTCTCCATAAGAATAACATGGCGGCTGAGTATGCAGGTTTGCTGAAGGAAGGAAGACAAAAAATGGGGTTTTATACAAATATCAATATAACTCATTTAGGTAAAGCCACATACCAAATTTCATTAATTTATTTTCATAATTAAGGGAGATAACACGTTATTTATTCTCCATAAGAATAACATGGGGCTGAGTACGCAGGTTTGCTGCTACGGGAGCCTTTGGCAAAAAATTGTTTTTTTGAGCAAATATCAATGGTCCACAACCAGATGAAGCCGTATACCAAGTTTTGTCAGTATACGTTCATAAATAAGCGAGATATAAAATTTTTCTTTTCCTCCATAAGAATAACATTAGACAACGTACTGTGTTTAGCACTTTCAATATCTCGCTAACCAATTGACGTAGATAAATTATCAAAATACCAAATTGTGTGTTTTTTTAAGCTGAATCCAATGGTAAAAACTAAAATTTGACTATTTCCAAAATTATATGTAAAAAATTCAAAAAACCCATTTTTGGGGTACAAAACCCCCCCAAAATACCCCTTCGGATAAAGCGATCTGGCTGGTTTTCGAACTTAAAGTCATAAATGTTGCTTTACACGTTTATACCAAATTTCATCAAAATCGGATAATTTTTATGAGAGTTATCGTGCTCACGGACACACATATATATATATATATATACAGTTTCGAACGAATGGTGTTTTTGGGGTCTGGGGACCTCAAAATGAAAAGTTATCATGGTCCCGGGCCTAGGTCTTACCATGCCGACTACGGTAATAGCTTCTTCCCTATAGGGGAAATTCGCTAATAAACAGCAAACCTGCGTTCTCAGCCCTAATGTTATTCTTATAGAGAATAAATAAAATGCTATATATCACTTATTTATTTAAGTATTGTTATGAAACTTGGTAAGTGGCTTTATGTGGTAGTAAGAAATATATTTATGGATAGGAAATTCGCTGAGTACGCAGGTTTGCTGCGACGGGGGTATTTACGATTAAGAGCAACCCTGAAAATTTCTAAGCAATTCATTAAACCGTTAAAAAGGAGTTAGCGTAATAAGAGTTTGACTAAACTCGAGTACGAAGGATTCATTTTGCTTCGCTCGCTTCATCCAGTTACATACTGTGTATACAGGAAATTGTGGTGGTAAGGTTAGGTTACGACATTGGTTATTAGTCAATAACATCAACTCTTATACATTGTCTAAATTTATTAATAATTAGTACTAACATACTAACAATATATAGCCTATTCACTTGTTAACAAAATATTTTGTTTCCAGGTGTGAACTGTTTTATATGAGCATAAACATTTTTCAACATTTTCATTGACAATGAAAGTAATTGAAAGAAACAGGAGTAATGAGTGGAAAACAGTTGAACTCTAACTAAAAGTTTAAGTACTGTGTGAGTAATTACCAATGGATCCTGTGGGGTCATGGAGTGCCTACCACGCTGCGAGTTACAACCGTCTAGCAGGATCTGCAGCCAGTGGTGGAGACTACCCACACCACTTGGCTGCTACGAACACCTGCCCCTCCCCCTCCACTACCTCTCCCCTGCTGCTGCAAGCTGCACATGCAACCTCCTCTCCTGTGTTCACTCCTGGAAGTTTTATCTCTCCACCACCAGTAGGGTATGACCCTGTCTTTTCCCCTTTCTTACATCATGCCAACCAGAAAGCTCATTACACTCAGGCATTGACAGTGGCTCAGCATAGACAAGCAATTGCCTCTTCCAAACAAGGTGCTACAGAAACTGATCCTCTCAGGGAAAGTTATACACCAGTTCACCCTCAACCCTTGCCTCCACCAAATGCAGCATTCTTTGAGCAAGCTTCTGGCTCAGTCCAACCATCCACAATTGCTTGGACTCATCAAGGCAATTCTCATTCGCAGCTACCGAGTCCTTTTGGGATCTTGCCTCATGAAAGTGTTGTCGGGAGTAGCCCTACCGGACCGGCAACCAAACATCCCTATGAGAACTTTAATCCAGCTCACTTTGCAGCAGCACAGACTTTGAGCCACATTAATTCACAGTTAGTTGCTGTGAGTTATAGTGATGCTTCTAAAAGACTTACTCCTAGACCCATACAATCACCTCCCACAAAAATTATCACCCCTAGTGTCACAAGTTCTGGATACTATCAGCAAAGTTCTCCAAGTTCTTCTAACCAATTTCTTGTTTCTAAAACTCAAACATCAGCTACTAAAGTTTATTCAGGAGTTACTGGATCAGTTCAGCAGACACAAGCCCACAATATGATGTCAACATCAACTACTAGTTCCTCAAAAGATTACAGTGGACCACTGCCTCAGGTGCATTCTTCATCAGCTGCTTTTTCCTTAAGAATTCCAGAAAAACAATCTGGTGAATTTCAGTCACCCACCACAAAAAACAACCCTCCAGTGCCAAGTAAAATTGCTGAGAGAAGAGATAGTGGACATGAGTCTACTCAGTCGTCTCCAATTAGTTTTGCTGTAATGGAGTCAAATCAGAACAGGTCAACGACAAAAGTACCATCATCAAGAACAGGCATCCCTCAGCAATCACAGCTTCAACAACAGTTGTTAAATCATCAGAAGACAGGTTCATTTAGAGGTTTTTCTTCTAGCACAGGTTCAACTCCGGATTCGGAATACAACCAAGGATCTGGAGGACGCAACACTGCTTCTACTGATGCTGGGTACTCATCAGGTTCTAGTGTAGGTCACAGTGTTATGGATGCATCTTTGCAAAGAAGTCCTTTGGACTCCCATGTCACCAGTCCCACTGCATACCCAGCATATCACAGTCCAATGACTTCTATGTCCTCTCCGTCTCCTGTCCAGCAGCATATGGATCAAAATGGAAGCTACAAACAAAACCCCTCTCCACAAGTAACCCCGACGTCACCTTTAGATGCATCTTTATCAAGGCATCCCTCTGTGATAACAAGAGGTGACCCAAACTACCAAAATGATCATTTTACTCAGAAACAATGTTGGGAAGCTCCTGAACAATTAAGAAGTCAAAACTATCCCAGTTATTCTTCAGATGTCCCTCAGAATACAAGTAGTATGCAAATGCAGCATCAAAGAACATCGCACATGGCTGTAGAGAGACATCAAGGATATTTGGAGTCAACCAATCAAAGTGTAAAAGGTGATCCGATGACTATTGTTAAAAACTTGCAAAATCTGCAACAACAGTGTCAAGCTCCTCCAGTTTCTGCAGATATCAAACTAGATTTTGAAAACCCTAAACCTGTCTCAAAAATTTCAGGATCACTAGCCAAAAAGAAAAAGAGAATTGATAATAAAGTACCAGTTGCGCATCCAGATTCTCTAAGTAAAGTTCCTCCACCTGCTCATTTAAACCAACCCCAGCAGGGTAGTGGGTATGTGGAATATGACAAGTGGAATGTTCAGCATTCACAAAAATCAGTAAATGGTAACTCTACTTTTGTAGCTCAAAATACTTCTCATCCAAATATAAATCCAATGGACCCAGCTTTCGTTCCTCACTCCGTCAATTCACCCACAGGTCAGACTCATTACCTTCAATCTCATAAATTGCCCAACTCACATGATCCGAAATACCTTAATCCTGAGATGCATAAAGATTCAGGTGCAGGAACAGGCCCTGCCCAATATAATGTCAATGTAAGTTTACCTAAAGTTGAAGATATGCCAATAGCAAAAGTTATCGTGCCAGACGTGGAAGAAGAATTAGGATTTTTAGCCGAAGTTCCTAAAACTGACCCTAAATCAAGTGATAAAATTTTGATTTCTAATACTCCGTCAATAAAGCTATGTCCAAATCCAAGGAGTAGTTTCATGGAAAGCTTCATCAAGTTTATAGAGGGTAACGGTAAGAAAGAATCATCTCCTCCGCCAAGACAAAAACCTGTAAAACCTACTTATATACCTATGAACAAAAGAACCCAGGCAGAAAAACTTGAAGAAAATAAACAGAAGAAGAAATCTTTATCTCCACCACCATCACAGACTGAGCCTGTTGAAGATGATCCAAGGTACTTTCCTCTGCCAAAAGATCCATCAAGTAGAAAGCTGAATTCCAGTGATTCAGAAGAAACTGATTATGATAATCTAATCCCAACAATCACACATAGACCGAGTTCAAACAATGCTTCAAACAATGCTTCGGAAGATGCCACAGATAATGAGAAACAAAAAAGGAGTAGTAAAAGAAAAAACAAGCCTATACAATCTCGACAATCAAAGAAAAGGAAAAGAAGTGTATCAGGTAAGACACTCAAGAGATAATAAAATAATATTTGCAAATGTGTGTTGGTTTTAGATGGTTATAAATATTTCTATTTCAGATTCAGTATATTTTATCAACTACCACTGTTCATTCATTGAATAAAAATTACCCTTTGGCTGTATTAAGTCGATGATGAAATTAGCACACTTTCACTTTATAAAAATTGATATGGTTGTCTGTAAACATCCATTCATGTCCATAGTCACTGACTGTTAAGAAGCAATTTTTGTTTTTTACGAGTAGTTTTGAGAAAATTTTGACGATTCAGATATAAAGAGAATCTCTGATTTGTGGTTTTATAAAGTGATTTCCATTTTTTAATACTTTCTGAACCAGAAAGTTGTTGTTGTTGTGTGTTGTTTTAAAAAGTTCATTTTTGTCCTGATAAGGTCAGTATGTTGATATTATTTTTGCTAGACATCCAATATGAGTTATACGAAGAGCTTTTAGACTCATTCTAACAAGTAAAAGAAAAAAGATTTTACTAGTATTTTGGCTACTTTGACTATTTTAGCGTGTGATGTCTTATCTACAGCAATCAGAATGCATTTTTAACTTGTCAAGTTAGTACACACCTTTTTATGTTTTTCACAAAAGAATATCATTCACCTTTACTGAAAACAGAACAATATTTCTTTAAGTATTGATGTTAGTTAAATTTTTGTACATTCTTGAAGTTTTTGCAATTTGTTCTTGTTTCTAGAAGAATCACTAGATTTACCTAGGCGTAGAAGTTCAAGAAGAAAAGCAAAGGAAAAGATTTCCAGTTTTGAGGATAAAACTGATGATCTGTTCTCTGGCGTATCGGGATCAGACCAGGCTTGGAGTCCAGATGAGGTAAGATTAATGTTTTTGTTGAAAAATTTTTTAACTTATCTGAAGGGAAATGCTAAATACATGTTTTTGTAAGTACCATTGAAAACACATCTCATATTCATGATGACTGGTTCAGAATTAGCGGAACTTAGTCTCACCTTGATCCTTTCAGCTAAATTATTGATTTACTGATCCATATATATGAGTGTATGTCCTTAAAGTACACTTTAATTTTTTAGCTTTATACTCATTCAAATATCGTTATAGATAAACTCTATTTATTACTTGAAGGGCACTAATGAAATGATCAGATTTTTGATACAACTTTAAAAATATGCATTTGTTAAACAAAAAACCCACGACTTGGAAAACCAAATGCAAAAAAATGAGACAAACAGTGACTTGCATTGAAGCGATTAAGTAGTCTAATAATTTAATTTTGCTAGGAATTTTAGTGGTATCATTCATTCTCAATGCTTAGTGTAAAATACTCAAATATTTTGTGTAAAATTTTGTTGATTCTAGCAATAATGAATATTCATCTCATGAGAGAATTGAGAATTGTATACATAATTTAATATGTTCGTTACTAGTTAAAATTATATTTGATGTATTTTAAATTATTTAAAACCCTTATGTGAGATAAACATATTTAAAAATTCTGCAGGAAGAAGGGACCTTTTTGATATTTTACCTATTTTTCAGTCACTGTTTATATTCACAAATCAAATTATTTCCTAGGACTCTGATGATGATGATGGTTATGGCAAAGCCTTTGGTAGTGGAAAACGTAGAAAATCCAAAGGGCCACCACCGTCATCACGATTCCTAGAATCGTCTGACGAAGAAAAAAGTTCCAAGCGGAAAGGTGAAGTAGTTGATGCCTCTGGTGAGTGTGGCTTCATCAGTCAGAATTTGTTATCATAAAATATATTGTAGATGATTAATTTATAAAATGTGTTAATGTATAGTCATTTTTGTTATTTTAATGAGCTATTAATGTTATAGTTTGTGCACTTTGTAGTACTGCGTCCATTTGGATGAACTGTAAATTGACAAATCTAAAGGCCGGTATACATGTGAGAGTTTTTTACTCTCAGACAGTTTCGAACTCTCAGACGCTATTCGTTGAAGGGTTTACACTGTGGGTAATTTGTTTCGATGCAACAGCTGATCCCATATACACGACAAGAATCAACTCACAAGGCGACTCTCGGAGAGTTTCTGCCACTCTTGGACACTATCGGAGAGATGACTCTCGGCGCCGTTTATACGGCGCATTTTACTATCACAAACTCTCTAAGAGTAAAAAACTGTCACGTGTATACCCGCCTTAATCCTTTTGCCAATCATTTTAGGCTCACCTGTGAACCCCTCAGGCCACAGGTGTATGCATACATAGGCTGACATGGGATTCAATGGTGCCGGAATGCTCTGAGGAGCATATAAAATAATGCTGAATAACATATATCATGGCCCAAAATTATAGCAAAGCATCCTAATTGAATTTGAAAATGATTGTATGAAACTCCAGCCAGTTTTATAAAAAAATAGATTTAGGGCATGTGTTTGTTCTACTAAACTTAAGGTTTCCTTCCTGCTTTTTTCATATGAGAGTTGAACAAATATGCTTTTGTATACAAAATTGTGCTATGGTAAAGCTCATTATTTTATTGCAGAGTTCAAGGCTCAATGTAGGGAATTTTGGAAATTGTGAGCGAGAAAAAGTCGGGGATCTCACACGGAAAATTTGGTACATGCCCTGGTATTGCATCTGATTACTTTGATAAAAGTTATGTTAATAAGTTTTATGTTAATTTTCCCTCACAGGTATTTGTCCAGTGTGTGACAACAACTTTACAGACGACCCCACCGATGCAGTGAAGTGCACCAGCTGCAAGAAGCAGTTCCACTGCAGCTGCTGCAGTCTGCAGACTATGCAGCGACTGCAGAAGCTGGGCTCAAGGCGCGGCTCATGGAGGTGTGACAGCTGCAAATCAGAACCAGCTAAAAGTAAAGGACCTTAATTAACTATTTAATACTTAGTAAATGCACTATCTACATCTAAAAAAGTTAAAAACTTTCTTCATACTGCTATGCTATATGGTATGCTGATGGTCAGCAAATGTAGTCTACATTGCTTTCATAGTTGAAATGAAACAACCAATTAAGACATGCTCAGGGCTGCCAAGAGTTACATGTTGTGTTTGGGAGAAAAAGTAGCTTTGGGCCCCCTTTCCATAAATTCTGGCCTCTTGCTGTTTATGTAAAAAGTTGTAAATGTGTTACAGGGTGTACATGGACCAGTAATCCCGGCAATTATGTATTATTTTCACAAAAATTTCACAGAATAGAAATACAGAAATTATCTGACTGCTGATGTCAGTCAGTAAAACGCTATTCAATTGTGTTTTCAGTTTATAAAACGTATGTCAGGCGTAGTTTTTTACCAATAAAAAATGCTCCTGTTTTGGGCCTAGAAAAAAACCTTTATATTTTGTTCTACTCTGGTGGTTTTTTAAGGGAGAACTCCCCATCCTCATACCTGCAGAGTTTAGGTGGCAATATGTCTCCCGACTTCTCAAATGACCATTACTAGCATAACCTACTTACCGAGTTTGATTGAAGATGTAATGAAGAAATAAAGTAGTCAATTTATTGTTTTCTGCTTAAGAGGATCGTCAGCCAACACACTGTATTAATAAAAAATCAAAACTCCTACTTTCCCCATACAGCTAATTATCATAAAATAATAATAATAGATGATAACTTATTTAGTTTTTGGGGTCTCATGTGCTGCTGATTAGGCCTAAGTTGAGGTGAATTATTCGAATAACATGCTGCGGCGCCGAAGATGCTACACACTTCTATACTCAAAAAGTAGTGACGATTTAAACACGCTTGAATTTTTATCCTAAATTACTCACCAATAAACAAGAGTGTCTCAGCATGACTTCTAGAATAATGCATCTGAATAATATCTTTTTTTGATTTAAACTGAAGCGCCATCCAAGAAGTATGTATTCCTACGTCCTTAAAAGAGCGAAATACATGTTTTTGTAACAGGCCAACTGACAATTTCACTTGCGGTTTTTGTCTCAATACCTAAAAGTCATATTTCTTTGTTACTCTTTGACCAAAGGTTTAAAAAAATTGCTTGAAACTTTATACAATTTTTACTTTCTCCCCCTTATACATAGTATATGGAGAAAGTATTGTTTTCGTCAACATTTTTGAATTTGAGTTGTTAGTGGAAATATTTGTTTTGGTGCTCCCTGAACCCAAAAAAGTTATTATTACGTGATGTCTGTGTGTCTGTCTGTCTGTATGAATGTGTACAGAGCTAGAGCCCTAACCAATGGTCCAATTTTTATGAAATTTGGTGTGTAGGTACTAATCCACGATATCTCCGGGCGTTTTTTCATTTTTTTGAATTTTTTATTTTTAAGGGTAATTATCCCCCAAAAACCGCCAAAAAACATGAAAAATCAAGATTTCTCAAAAACGGCTTTAACGATTTATGTTAAACTGAAGTCATTTGCAGAACATTAGTTTTACAACAAAATGACACCACCCGCATTTCTGTAAAAATTCGGGTTCAGAAATTGCAAAACTTAAATATAAAAAATTCAGTCTTTTTAGATTTTTCATTAAAACAATAAATATAAAAAAATACTACTATTCTACGATTACTGGTTGGGGAGAAAATTTAAATTTTCATTTTGCGGTAAACGCAGTACGTTGTCCAATGTTATTCTTATGGGGAATACAAAAATTACTATTTCTATCTTATTTATTGATCAATTTCGTTCAAACTTGATATGCTTGTCAATTTAGCATTGACCAATGAGGAGATTCAAAATATGTTCCCCTTAATAACCCTGAGGGGGGGAATATGGGGCATTTCCCCTCTTAAAACCACGTGTGTAGTGCCACGTGGATTCTGTAGTACCTGCTAAATAGGGATTTGGGTGGATATTTTTGAAAACAACTTGTTAACAAGATTTTCTGTATATTCGACCGTGCTTTGAATTCTATATTTAATAAATAAAAAGTAATTTATTCATTAAAGTTGGGCTAAAAGGGAGAAAGTATGTGTCAGTTTCCTGATACCGTTTATTTATTTTGTTGGTGAAGTACTTCTTCCCATGTCTGGATTGAAAAACGCCAAAAATTAATACCAAGTTGTAATATTCCAAAATTTATTTATTTAATAACAATATCACTCAGTGTTCCTCTTTTAAAAGACATTGAGAAGAGTTCAAGACATCGTTGTGATTTTCTGATTATAAACCAACAAGATATTCACACTTTATCTTAAGCTGAATGCAAATCAATACTATTTAGATGTAAACAAATTATTGGCTAAATTGTGCTACAAATTTATTAAACTTTTCTAAGACCGTGTATTAGAATTTTCTACGATTGTGAATCAGTGTAAAGAATTTATGTTTCCTTGATCGGATACAAACGTTATATGCTTAGCAGATTTTCTTGGTCTGACACTCCAAAATAATATAAAATGGTACGGATCACACTGACAGACTGTTTGACAAGTTAAATAAAGCTTTGTTCAATCTCAAAATTATTAGAAAATTATGGGATGATCAAACAGTAATTTTGGTTTACTATGGATATTTCCTTTCGATTATGAGATATAGCTTACTTTTTTTGGCAAATTCACCTTCAGTAAAAAAGATTTTTAAACAGCAAAAAAAGGCTGTCAGAGTTATAGCAGATATTTGCCCTAGAGAATCTTGCAAACCCAGCTTTAAAAAATACAAATTTCTAACCCTTCCTGCATTATATATTTTAGACTTGGCACTATTTATTATAAACAACATGAATTTGTTTAAAGACTGTAAACCAGGCCTTAGTTATAATACACTACATAAAGCTCTTTTTCAAAACCCAAGCCATAGATTAACGTTATTTCACAAGGACCCTACTATCAATGTATACAGGTTTACAATAAACTATCACCGGCTCTTAGAAATGAAAATTTAAGTGTACCTGTATTTAAAAGGGAACTCTCTAAAGTTAATAGAACTACGTCCTTATAGCATTCAAGAATTTTTATCTCATGACTCTAGTTAAGCTTATTGTACAAATATTTATTACTATTTTTCAAAACATTTTAGAATTATTTAATAAACTTGACATGTCATATATTCACCGCTGAATTTCAGCCATTGTATGAATTTTTGTGATGAAAATCAATTGAATTGAATTGGTATTCAAAAGTCCCCCTTACGATGAGGCAATCTGTCTGGTTTTCAAACTTAGTCATAAATGTTGCTCTGGTTTATAGCAAACTTCATGATGACTTTTACAAAAGCTATCACACCCATGGATACAAGCACACATATCATATATTGTATACAAACTTGAACAAATGGTGATGATGGCATCTAGGGACATCAAAAAGTGATTATGGGGACGAGCCTAGGTCTCACGGTGCCAACTATGGTAATAGCTTCTGCTCTATTGGTTATAAATTCGCTAGGCCCTAAACAGAACTTTAATAGTAAAGACTAACTAAAAAACTGTTGAATAATTTTGATGTTAAACTTTTCTTTAAAATGTAATGCGTTTCTACAAATGGATGAAGTGGATAGTGAGTTCGAAATTAAGCTGGAGTATGTTTATGTTATTAGTTATTTTGTGCATTACGCGTTGGAAGGTTGTTATCTGTATAGGTAGGGATTCATCAGGATTCAGTAGCTTTCCACTCAGCCATTCCTCACTAACTGTTAAAATTGTGTGAATAGTGCTTATGGACACACACACACACACACACACACACACACACACACACACACACACACACACACACACACACACACACACACACACACACACATATATATATATATATATACAGATTTGAACGAATGTTGTTTTTGGCATCTGGGGACCTCAGAATGAAACGTTATCATGGTCTCGGGCTTAAGTCTTACCATGAGACCTACGGTAATAGTTTCTTCCCTATAGGGGAAATTTGCTAAAACAAGGAAACATTTTAATATGATGACAGCCTGGTTATTAAAATACCAGAATCACCGATGTTAAAAAGTAGCAGACATCACAATATACTATTAGGCCTAGCACGACTTTGGCAATGACAAAATGATTCAGTAGGCCTTCTCTGTATAAGTTAACCAAAAACATCCATGACCAAAGAATTTCCTTTGTTTCCTAAATTTACTAACTAGTTCGAATGTTTTTTCTTTACTAAAAAATATAAACTTTGTCACCGGAATATAAACATACAACATAACCTTAAAGCTTGCATTTCAAACATTCAGCGACTTCACTATCGGCTTCGTTCATTATAAATTATTTCCATGTAATGCTATTCTTTTTCGGTTCCATTTTAAAGAAATGAATTTTTCAAAATCAAATAATAACCGAACGATGAAACTTGTTTAAATAAATTATAGATAACTAAGCTATGCTTTCGCGAATCCGTCGTTACTGCTTCGCGTCATTGTAATACTCACACGACACACGAGTTTAAAAAGTGAAGGCTTTTCTTGGAGTATGAGAGCTCTAGATAGATTAAGCTCATTGATCATACCGGGCAACTTCCCCGTAGGGAAAGCTATGTGAATCGTTTTGCGCATGTCAGCAATATTTTACTCAGTGTTTTAAAGGTATTGAATGGAAAAAAATATCAGTAGCAGTAATTTTAAATTTCATACACTAAAATTTCTGATTGCGTCGTATTGCGACTTTGGAATTACGACTTCCTCTTTGAGAGCTTGCTCATTGAATCGTGAGATGTTATACAATCAAATATCAACTATCAACTTTAAATTATCGTCTTATTCGCCAGTACATAATCCATTACTGTTGTCTCGTCTGCGTCTATCCTGTGAATCTTGAATCAACATCGAGTAGCAATTATGTATACATTTGCGACTGTTTACATCAAAAACGTTTGCGTTTGCGTTTGCTTTCTCTGTATAGACCATATTTATTCTTTGTTGCTTCAGTGATGTACAATCCGGCCATGTATCGCGATACGTTACATCGCGAATCTACACAAATATCGTATCGAAGCATTGATCTGTACCGAAACCGAACAACAAAGCGATCGGCATTGCGTCACGTTATCTTGAACGACGTCGTCAGAGTCAAAGCGTTTAGTAATGGTCCAAACGTATTTAGTGTTTTGTTTCTGGCTTATTATCCACAGATATACAGTCTATCCGAATAAGTCGGATTTATACTGGACCTTATCGAATATCAAAAACACCTTCGGATCAGATTCGGATATCTGATCCAATCCGAAACCGAAACGGCTTTTCGGATATCCGCACACCTCTACTAACTGTGTCTACCAAAGCTGAACTCGACCATTCTATATTATACTCATATAAATTGCATTTTCTCACTGTCCGTTCCTGATTTCTCAATGTGGTCACTGCCCTTCGTATTTCTAAGGTACTTCTTAAAATTTGTGTTATTTTTTAGACAAACAAAATAATTCTTCAAGAAAGAACGGCCAGTCGAGAAGAGGCAGGAGAGTGGTAAGAAATTCAAAAGTAAATAGTCAAGAGAAGGATGAACTGGATTCCACCCTCGGAACTGAAGAATACTTCCCCTTTAAGGTAATTAGAATCAGATAGTTTGATTATATTCTTCTCAATTCGTTACGGTCAACATAAAGAATAACCCTCTTGTTTGTTGTCGGTTTTCCGAAGTATTACGTTTGTCACTGTATTTTTGTTGTTGGAAAAACGATGAATTTCGCAAGTGTTAAATAGCTAACTGCAGATCATTCAATTCCCAGCAGATTTAAATTATTTAAAATTCTGTGGAAAATAAGAGACTCTGGCTTTTTTTTACTGGCCACAGACAGTAGGTGTTGTGATTTTATACGGTCTGCTAGCATCATTGAAATGAGAAACAGCAGTTTTTACTACATTTCACCATTGTCCTCTATCGTACTGCAACATTTAGAAAATACTAAAACTACTGCATATATAGTTAGAGTTTATACTTGTATGTATTAATTTCTTTATATTTAACCTCAATATTTATTTTTCTTAATGTGCTTTAAATTTGGAGTAAAATGGCTATCTTGGAATTTATTTTTTCAATTTATGTGTGATTTATTATAGTAAAAACGATTAGACCCTGGCTGTATTCATCATAATCTCTATAATTGCCTGAATAAAATTAAATATAATAAAGCATGTGTATGTAATGATAAATATATATATTTTTTAGTTTGTGTACTAAACATGCAGTATTATAAAAATGGCGTATCTTTTAAGACATTTGTAATGAACAGAGGGAGGTGAACAATAAACTCTGTTGGCATGTTTATTTGACATGTATTGATTTTTCCTACACCAGCTAAAAGGAGTCATTACAGTTTTCAGTCTTAGTCTTACAGTCATACTTAGGTTTATTCCCTTTTTGGGAAAGCTGAGATTTTAATGAGAATGTAGACAGTATTTTAGTGTAGATTCATACATGGGTTCTAATAAGAGCTAATAAACTGTCCACTGATACGGTTAAAACTTTCATATATTTTTCTCTCCAGTGGCTAAAAAAATTGGTAGCGTATAGTAACTGTTACGAAGATGAAAACGTCTCAAGTACTGAGTAATTTTACTTACACACATGCTTCCAAACTCGTAAATGTCAAAATTTATTGAAGGGAGACAAGGCAGTTTCCTTTATCAGCCAACCTGGTGTACAGTGATAGTTATCGACTATGTTGTATTATTTGTAAGTTAATCAGGTTTAACGGAATCTGTGAATGAAAGGAAAGGTTTATATTACATGTATACCGTGATGTGATTTACAAGTATTTTTACGAAATTACTGCAGTTTCAATGTATGAAGCACTATTAGTGAATTTCCCCTGTAGGGAAGAAGCCATTACCATAGTCGGCATGGTAAGACCTAGGCTCGGGACCATGATAACTTTTTGTTTTGAGGTCCCCAGACCCCAAAAACACCATTCGTTCGAAACTGTATATAGATATATATATATGTGTGTGTGTCCATGGGTGCGATAACTCTCGTAAAAAGGTCCAGTTTAGATGAAATTTGGTATAACCGTGTAAAGCAACATTTACGACTAAGTTCGATTACCAGCTATATCGCTCTATCTAAAAGGGTATTTTGGGGGTGTTTTATTCACCAAAAATTTTTTTTACTTTTTACACATAATTTTTTAAATACAGTAGTGAAATTTTAGTTTTTACCATTGGATTCAGCTTAAAAAACACACAGATTGGTATTTTGATCATTCCTCTACGTCAATCAGTTACGGAGATATTGAAAGTGCTAAACACAGTACTTTGTCTAATGTTATTCTTATGGAAAATAAGAACAAAATTATATCTTGCTTCTTTATGAACATGTACTGACGAAACTCGGTATAAGGCTTTTTCTGGTTGTGGTTTATTGATATTTGCTCAAATAAACAATTTTTGCTAAAGGTTCCTGTAGCAACAAACCTGTGTACTCAGCCCCCATGTTATTCTTATGGAGAAAAATTAAAATGCATGTCTCCCTTAATTATGAACATAAATTAATAAACCTTGTATATGACGTCACCTATATTGATATTTGCCTAAACACCCATTTTTTCGTTCATTTTTGCAGCAAACCTACGTACTCATCCCCCATGTTATTCTTATGGAGATTAATCAAAATGGGATATATCGCTTATTTGAAACTATTATAATTATATATGAAACTAGGTATGTGGCTTCACCTAGTTGGGTTATATTGATATTTGCATAGAAACCAATTGTTAATGTTCCTTGTTTCAGCAAACCTATATACTCATTCCCATTGTTATTCTTATTGAGAATAATTAAAATTGTTTATATCGCTTATTTGGGAATATATTTGTATGAAAATTGGTATGCGGCTTTATGTGGTATTTAGACATACATTATGCATTGGGAATTCGCTGAGTACGCAGGTTTGCTGCGACGGGGGTATTTTCATATTCAGCGAGAACATGCTTTCATTCAAAAGTATTACATTCCAAAAATACCCCCGGCTCAGCAAACCTGCGTACTCAGTGAATTTCCAATGCATGATATATGTCTTAATACCACATAAAGCCGCATACCAAGTTTCATAAAAATATATTCCTAAATAAGCGATATAAACAATTTTAATTATTCTCTGTAAGAATAACACTTGGGATGAGCACATAGGTTTGCCGAAACAAGGAACATTAACAATTGGTTTCTATGCAAATATCAATATAACCCAACTAGGTGAAGCCACATACCTAGTTTCATCAATATACATTCATAAATAAGCGATATATCCCATTTTGATTAATCTCCATAAGAATAACATGGGGGATGAGTACGCAGGTTTGCTGCAAAAATGAACAAAAAAATGGATGTTTTTGCAAATATCAATATAGGTGACGTCATATACAAGGTTTATTAATTTATGTTCATAAATTAAGGGAGACATGCATTTTAATTTTTCTCCATCATCGTAATCTTGAGGTGTTTAAAAAGAGGTTAAAAATGTATTTGATAGATAATCCTTTATATGATTTTGCTGAATTGTAGCTAGATGTCTATTTTAGGATTATTGACATTGTAAACTGGTGTTAGTGATATTTAGTATAATGACGCCATTCGATTTATACCATTGTATACTTTGTGAATAAAGATATTTTCAATTCAATTCAACCTCAAAACAAAAAGTTATCATGGTCCCGGGCCTAGGTCTTACCATGACTATGCTAGGTCTTACCGACTATGGTAATAGCTTCTCCCCTATAGGGGAAATTCGCTAAAAAGTGTAGTTATATTCATTTGTCGTTATAGTAATTTGTTTGATTTTTGATAGTGATGGGTCGGTTGCATTTTTTATCGGTTCGGTTTTTTTTTTCAATGGTTGTCGGTTTCGGCTATTTTTTAACGAACTTGCGAAATTAATAACTGTCTCATCCATAATTTAACCCTAGAACTGCCCTTCCCCGAACATTCGGGGAATGCATGTCGTGGCCTAGTGTCCTTTCTCCGATATTCTGGGAATGGGGTCATTTTTTTAAACTGCTTATAATGCATTGAAGATGACCGAGAAACGTAATAATATTGATACCACTTTAAATAGGAGATTCTAAACTTTCATTTTCATATATAAACAAACCTTATAGCACTAACAGATCAATACAATTGCTATTTTAAGTTTAACGAAAGTTTGCGCACGGAACATTTTCGACTCGATATCAGCAAAATCTCGTAAAACAGCTGTTCTTCAAAAAAATCGTAGTTTTTCTATTTTGGCTTGAACAGAAAGTGGTTGGTACCATTAGAAAGAGCATGAGTTATTCTTTCTTTTCGTGAAATGACATTTAGCTTACGATTTCAGAAAGTCTAAGAAATAATTTATGAAATCAGCTGTTATGTCAGGCCCTTGATTATTCCTATTCCCCGACAATCGCGGAATTATAAATCATATAAATACTTATAAAATTGATTTAGTGTAATGTAAATCATATCACTTTGAAGCCAGGAAAACGTTCTTCCTCTTTGTAGCGGTGCCAAGTGTATGGAGTGTCAAGTGACTCTCATTACGTAGCAGGAAATACGAGTTGTTTATTCTTTCTGCTAGTCAGAGCCAGTGTGCGTTTGTTAGTGCCGATAGGTTATTATTCGTATTTTACTATCGAATCTGAGTGTTTTAGTGAAAAACAAGTGTATTGTCGGTTAGTGTGTGAGTTAGTAGTAATATTTATCCATATTACTACGGGTAAATATTATTATTTATGTTCAAATGTGCGTTATTGTGAGTGTTTTCTAGCCTACGCCTACAATGAATTCGGAAATTTTCACTTTTTTTACTTTATCTAAAATTCTACCTAATCGTGTTTGATTTATTTTATTCTATTGATATTCTCTGTTCTTTTGTGACCAAAAAGAGTATACATATGATAGGGTTATCTTTTATTGTTTGTAGTAACCTCTGCAGATTTTGCTTGAATCCGGCTAGGCCTGTGCTACAAATTTAGGTTCAAAAATCAATATGTGCTTATGGAACCTTTATTTGTTCATATTTCTATATACATATATATATATATATATATATATATATATATATATATATATATATATTCTTGTTCAGAAGTGTGTTTACTATAAACATAAGTATCATTTATTATATTATAATAAAGTACAAAAATTATATCTAGCTTTGAATAATTAATTTTGGCTTTCGGCGAAACTCAAATTTTGTTTTTCAACTCATAAAAAGTCATAAAAACAGTTATTACTTTGTACAAAAGTGCATTATTTCCAATAACTGTATTGTTACCTGTAGTAATATAACAGTTTTAGTATATTACTTTTATACTTTTTATTTTATTTTTATTTTTAAAATGTACATCGTAAGTTTGTCGATTTTCCACGGTTTCCGTATTTTTTTCCATAATTTGGGTAACAAAATGTTTTCAAATAAATCAAACACATTTCTACGTAGGAAAATAAATTGCCTAAATTTTGTATATCTTTGATTGTCTGTAAAAAAATAGTGTAAAAATGCAAGGGCTCTATTTTTTAAAATTATTTCAAAAATTGTTTTAAAATTTTGGATTTTCACATTTTGCAAAAAAACTACCAACAGGGATTCCTTTTATTTGATTTTATTCAAAATCTCCTTCCTTTTATGAACAAAACGAGTATACATATCAACAGTATTTTAGGCACTGCGAATTGTTAAAAAAACCTCTGCAAAATTGCCAGGGCACCGAGCAATTAAGCATAAATCAGCCCAGGGCAGTCCTAGGGTTAAATTTAAGTTTCTACCTAGTTTCTGAAATTTGGCCTATCTTATATCACAGGGTCATTATCAACTCACAAAAAAATTTTACCAAACTAATCTAATATATATACAGCCGCATGTGTAACTCACTGACTGACTGACTGACTGACTGACTGACTGAGGTATACGAATTCTAGACCACTTCTAGAAGAGCTAGAAACCTGAAATTTGGCATTTATGTAGCTTGTACCTTGTAACCCCCAGGAAAATTCCCAAAAGTTACAATTTTTTATTTTAACCTCCTCAAAAAAATTCAAAATGGAGGAAATTTTGAACATATCCAAAATAGTGACTTTTTATTTGAGCTGTAGCGGCCGAACGGTTGGTCCTATCGAGAAACGGAGACCACCACGTGCCACGGATTTTAGACGATCTACAACTTTGGTCCTATGGCTTTTTGTCGTATCTCGTCTCCTTCACCCTTAGGTAGCGCTAGATTTTTCAAACTTCGGCATATTTTCGAAATATTTTGGCCGTTTTTTATTTCCTTTGACGTTAATATACTTGATGGAGGACTAATATTGGGCACGCAGTATGTCTACATCACACTTAGTAAATAGCAGCAGAAATATGACCAGTTTTTATTAATTAAACCTGTCGAAAAATGAAAAAATCTAAATATCTTTAGATATGACCGTTTTCTTAGTATAAGTAGTGGTGTATTGGGGGTTCTGTCTCAATTTATATTATTGGATATACACGTGACACCAATAATACTTGAGCTAGAGACGTGAAATTTGGCATGCATGTGCCTTGCACCTTTTCTTTCCAAATCCTACTATTTTTAGTTTGAACTATCTCAATAAAATAAATAATTGTGAATACAAAAATCAAAATGTAGTATTTTTTTATTTAAGCTCTTGCAGCCGAACGGGTTGTCCTATTGAAAAACGAAGACCACCATGTGCCACGGATTTCAGACGAACTACAACTTTAGTCCTGTGACAGTTTGCCGTATCTCACCCCTTTCACCCTTAGATAGCGCTAGATTTTTTAAATTTAAACTTTTTTCACAAATCTTTTGTGGTTTTTAATGGTTTGTCGCTCTAATATAGAACATAGAGGCCTAATACTTATCACACAGTATTCCTAAATTACAATTAATACTAAGAAATACTCCCACGCCCAGATTAAGCATCATAAACACCCAAGAAAATCAAAGTTTTTGAGCTCTTGTAGACTTTTCGTGTTTTTCGGGTACATTTTCTATGTTGCGCACTGTCGAGGGTAAAATCCCTTATAAATCATGTCATATTCGTTGCAGAAAGCTTTTAGTTACCCAAAGTCATAGTATTTCAAGTTGTTAACGATGTTCGTATCACTTATAAGGCTCAAAATACGCCTTTTAAAGGCTACATTATACATCAGTTAAGGGTATAACTTTTTTCAAGCACTTAGGTAATACATGTAGGCTTAAAATTTAACACACTACCTCTCCATACAAAGTAGAATTCATCAACAGGTATATGGCCAAATTTTATAGGTTAAACCCTTAAAAATAATCAAAGCCTTGGAATAGTTGTAGAATTTAGGTCTTAAATAAAATTTGCACCAATTTACATTACACTGTGGCCAAACAGCAACCTGGGGGCGAAGCCCCCCACAGGGGCCTGGGGGCGGAGGTGGAGCGATTTTTAAATTGTTATATACTCTAATATTGTACTGATACAATATTAGAGTATCTCCTTCACCCTTAGATAACTCTAGATTTTTTAAAATTTTGAGAATTGGTGGAGGTTTTTTATTTCCTGTCACGTTAATATACTTGATGGAGGCCTAATATTGGGCACGCAGTATGTCTACATCACACTTAGTAAATAGCATCAGAAATATGACCAATTTTTATTACTTAAACCTGTCGCAAATTAAAAAACTCTTAAATTTCATTGATTTGACCGTTTTCTAAGTATAAGTAGTAAGGAAATGCCGGTTCAAGAACGATTGTTAGAATGCACGCATCACCATTTATACTTTAACTAGGATCGTGATATATGTCTTGCGTTTGCGTTGCACCTTTTCTTCCCAAATCCTACTATTTTTAATTTGAACTATCTCAAAAAGAAATTTGGGAATACAAAATCAAAATTTAGTATTTTTTATTTGAGCTCTAGCGGCCAAACGGGTTGTCCTATCGATAAACGAAGACCTCCGTGTGCCACGGATTTTAGACGAACTACAACTTCAGTCCTATGACATTTTGCCGTATCTCACCCCCTTCACCCTTAGGTAGCGCTAGATTTTTTAAATAGCCTAAATTTGTTCACTAATAAGTCTACTTTATATTTTGAGTATACATAGGACCTCGGGTTATTAGCGTAATTAAACCATGTGCCATAGGTAATACGACAGGGACCTGGGGGCGAAGCCCCCCACAGGGGTCTGGGGGCGGAGCCCCCAGCGAGCGAAGCGAGTCTATAATATATACAGCCGCATGTGTAACTCACTGACTGACTGAGGTATACGAATTCTAGACCACTTCTAGATGAGCTAGAAACCTGAAATTTTGCATGCAGGTAGCTTATAGTTTGTAACCCCCAGTAAAATTGCCAAAACCGACATTTTCTTATTTCAACCCCCCTTAAAAAATATTTAAAACCCCCCAAAAAAGGCTTATTTTAAAATTATAGTTTTTGAGCTCTAGCGCGCGAACGGATGGTTCTATCAAAAAACGGACACCACCACGTGCCACGGATTTTGCAAGATCTACAACTTTGGTCCTATGACTTTTTGTCGTATCTCGTCTCCTTCACCCTTAGATAACTCTAGATTTTTTCAAATTTTGAGAATTGGTGGAGGTTTTTTATTTCCTGTCACGTTAATATACTTGATGGAGGCCTAATATTGGGCACGCAGTATGTCTACATCACACTTAGTAAATAGCATCAGAAATATGACCAATTTTTATTACTTAAACCTGTCGCAAATTAAAAAACTCCTAAATTTCATTGATTTGACCGTTTTCTAAGTATAAGTAGTAAGGAAATGCCGGTTCAAGAACGATTGTTAGAATGCACGCATCACCATTTATACTTTAACTAGGATCGTGATATATGTCTTGCGTTTGCGTTGCACCTTTTCTTCCCAAATCCTACTATTTTTAATTTGAACTATCTCAAAAAGAAATTTGGGAATACAAAATCAAAATTTAGTATTTTTTATTTGAGCTCTAGCGGCCAAACGGGTTGTCCTATCGATAAACGAAGACCTCCGTGTGCCACGGATTTTAGACGAACTACAACTTCAGTCCTATGACATTTTGCCGTATCTCACCCCCTTCACCCTTAGGTAGCGCTAGATTTTTTAAATTTAAGCTTTTTTTAAGATTTTTGTGGTTTTTAATGGTTTTTCGCTCTAATATAGAACTTAGAGGCCTAATAATTATTACACAGTATTCCTACATTACAATTAGTACCAAGCAACACTCACACGCCCAGATAAAGTATCTAAAACACCCCAAGAAATCAACGTTTTTGAGCTTTTGTAGACATTTTCCGGTTTTTAGGGTACATTTTTTATGTTGCACTCTGTTGAGGGGAAATTCCCTTATAAATCATGTCATATTTCCTGCAGAAGGATTGTAGAAACCCAAAGTTATAGTATTTCAGGTTGTTAACGGTGGTCGTATTCCTTATAAGGTTCAAAAGACGCCTTATAAAAGCTACATTATACATCAGTTAAGGGTATTCATTTTTTTCGAGCACTTAGGTAATACATTGAGGCTTCAAATTTATCATACTACGTCTCCATGACAAGTCGTATTCAGCAACAGGCATATGACCGGATTTTATAGGTTAAACCCTTAAAATAATCAAAGCCTTGGAATAGTTGTAGAATTTTGGTCTTAAATAGAATTTGGACCAATTTACATTACACTGTGGCCAAACAGCGACCTGGGGGCAAAGCCCCCCACAGGGGTCTGGGGGCGGAGCCCCCAGCGAGCGAAGCGAGTCTATAATATATACAGCCGCATGTGTAACTCACTGACTGACTGACTGACTGACTGACTGAGGTATACGAATTCTAGACCACTTCTAGATGAGCTAGAAACCTGAAATTTTGCATGCAGGTAGCTTATAGCTTGTAACCCCCAGGAAAATCGCCAAAACCAACAATATTTTATTTTAACCCCCCTAAAAAAAATATTTAAAACCCCCAAAAAAGGCTTATTTTAAAATTCCAGTTTTAGAGCTCTAGCGTGCGAACGGATGGTCCTATCAAAAAACGGACACCATCACGTGCTACGGATTTTGCAAGATCTACAACTTTGGTCCTATGACTTTTTGTCGTATCTCGTCTCCTTCACCCTTAGATAGCTCTAGATTTTTTCAAATTTTGAGATTTTGTGGCGGTTTTTTATTTCCTATCACGTTAATATACTTGATGAAGGCCTAATATTGGGCACGCAGTATGTATACATCACACTTAGTAAATAACAGCAGAAATATGACCAGTTTTTATTACTTAAACCTGTCGGAAAATAAAAAAACTCTTAAATTTTATAGATTTGACCGTTTTCTAAGTATAAGTAGTAAGGAAATGCCGGTTCCGGAACAATTGTTATTAATTAGAATGCACTTATCAACATTTATACTTTAACTAGGATCGTGATATATGGCTTGCGTGTGCGTTGCTCCATTTCTTCCCAAATCCTACTATTTTTTGTTTGGCCTATCTCAAAAAGAAAATTTGGGAATACAAAATCAAAATGTAGTATTTTTTATTTGAGCTCTAGCGGCCAAACGGGTTGTCCTATCGAAAAACGAAGACCAATTTGTGCCACGGATTTTAGACGAACTACAACTTTAGTTCTGTGACATTTTACCGTATCTCACCCCCTTCACCTTTAGTTAGCGCTAGATTTTTTTAAATTTAAGATTTTTCTAAGATTTTGTATGGTTTTTAATGGTTTTTCGCTCTAATATAGAACTTAGAGGCTTAATATTTATCACACAGTATTCCTACATTACAATTAGTACCAAGCAATACTCACACGCCCAGATTATATATCTTATACACCAAAAAAATCAAAGTCTGAGCTTTTGTAGATTTATTCGTGTATTTTGGGTATATTTTCTATATTGCGCTTTGTCGAAGGTAAAATCTCATATAAATCATGTCATATTTGCTGCAGAAGGATTGTAGAAACCCAAAGTCATAGTATTTCAGGTTGTTAACGGTGGTAGTATTCTTTATAAAGTTCAAAAGAAGCCTTATAAAGGCTACATTATACATCAGTTAAGGGTATTCATTTTTTTTTCGAGCACTTAGGTAATACGTTGAGGGTTAAAATTTAACATACTACGTCTCCATGCCAAGTCGTACCCAGCAACAGGCACAGGACCGGATTTTGTAGGTTAAACCCTTAAAATAATCAAAGCCTTGGAATAGTTGTAGAATTTAGGTCTTAAATAGAATTTGGACCAGTTTACATTAAACTGTGGCCAAACAGCGACCTGGCGGCGAAGCCCCCCACAGGGGTCTGGGGGCGGAGCCCCCAGCGAGCGAAGCGAGTCTTATATATATACAGCCCGATGTGTAACTCAGGTATACGAATTCTACACCACTTCTAGACAAGCTAGAGACCTGAAATTTGGCACGCAAGTAGCTTTTACCTTGTAACCCCCAGGAAAAATTCCAAATTTGACAATTTTTAATTTTAACCCCCCTAAAAAAAATATTTAAATTCCCCCCAAAAAGGCTTATTTTAAAATTCCAGTTTTTGAGCTCTAGTGGATAAACGGATTATCCTATCAAAAAACGGACACCACCACGTGCCACGGATTTTGCAAGATCTACAACTTTGGTCCTATGACTTTTTGTAGTATCTCATCTCCTTCACCCTTAGATAGCTCTACATTTTTTTCAAATTTTGAGATTTTGTGGCGGTTTTTTATTTCCTATCACGTTAATATACTTGATGGAGGCCTAATATTGGGCACGCAGTATGTCTACGTCACACTTAGTAAATAGCAGCAGAAATATGACCAGTTTTTTTTAATTAAACCTGTTGAAAAATGAAAAACTATAAATATCTTTAGATATGACCGTTTTCTTAGTATAAGTAGTGCTGTATTGGGGGTTCTGGGCCAATTTATATTATTTGACATACACGTGACACCAATAATACTTGAGCTAAAGACGTGAGATTTGGCATGCATGTGCCTTGCACCTTGCACCTACTATTTTAAGTTTGAACTATTTCAACAAAATAAATAATTGTGAATACAAAAACCAAAATGTAGTATTTTTTATTTGAGCTCTAGCGGCCAAACGGGTTGTCCTATCGAAAAACGAAGACCGCCACGTGCCACGGATTTTTGACAAACTACAACTTTAGTCCTATGACATTTTGCCGTATCTCACCCCCTTCACCCTTAGATAGCGCTAGATGTTTTAAATTTAAAATATTTTCATAGATTTGTTCGTGTTTTTTAATGGTTTGTCACTCTAATATAGAACTTAGAGGCCTAATACTTATCTCACAGTATTCCTACATTACAGTTAGTACTAAGCAATACTCCCACCCCCAGATTAAGTATCTTAAACACCAAAAAAATCAAAGTTTTTGAGCTCTTGTAGACTTTTTGTGTTTTTCGGGTATATTTTTTATGTTGCGCTCTGTCGAGGGTAAAAGACCTTATAAATCATGTCATATTTGTTGCAGTAGGCTTGTAGTCACCCAAAGTCTTAGAATTTCAGGTTGTTAACGGTGGTCGTATCCCTTATAAGGTTCAAAATACGCCTTTTAAAGGCTACATTATACATCAGTTAAGGTTATAATTTTTTCCAAGCAATCAGTTATACATGGAAGCTTAAAATTGAACATACTACGTCTCGATTTCAAGTAGTATTCATCAGCAGGCATATGGCCAGATTTTATAGGTTAACCCCTCAAAAATAATCAAAGCCTTGGAATAGTTGTAGAATTTAGGTCTTAAATAGAATTTGGACCAATTTACATTAAACTGTGGCCAAACAGCGATCTGGGGGCGAAGCCCCCCACAGGGGAGCTGGGGGCGGAGGCGGAGTGATTTTTAAATTGTTATATACTCTAATATTGTACTGCTAGGCCTAAATGTGTTCACTCAATAAGTCTACTTTATATTTTGAGTATACATAGAACCTCGGATTATTAGCGTAATTAAACCATGTGCCATAGGTACTACGACAGGGACCTGGAGGCAAAGCCCCCCACAGGGGTCTGGGGGCGGAGCCCCCAGCGAGCGAAGCGAGTCTAATATATATATAGCCCGATGTGTAACTCAGGGATACGAATTCTAGACCACTTCTAGACGAGCTAGAAACTTGAAATTTGGCACGAAGGTAGCTTTTACCTTGTAACCCCCAGAAAAATTCCCAAATTTAACAATTTTTTATTTTAACCACCCTAAAAAAATTATTTAATTTCCCCCCAAAAAGGCTTATTTTAAAATTACAGTTTTTGAGCTCTAGCACGCGAACGGATGGTCATATCAAAAAACGGACAGCACCACGTGCCACGGATTTTGCAAGATCTACAACTTTGTTCCTATGACTTTGTGTCGTATCTCGTCTCCTTCACCCTTAGATAGCTCTAGATTTTTTCAAATTTTGAGATTTTGTGGCGGTTTTTTATTTCCTATCACGTTAACATACTTGATATTGTGCACGCAGTATGTCTACATCACACTTAGTAAATAGCATCAGAAATATGACCAGTTTTTATTAATTAAACCTGTCGAAAAATGAAAAACTCTAAATATCTTTAGATATGACCGTTTTCTTAGTATAAGTAGTGGTGTATTGGGGGTTCTGGGCCAATTTATATTATTGGACATACACGTGACACCAATAATACTTGAGCTAGAGACGTGAAATTTGGCATGCATGTGCCTTGTACCTTTTCCTCCCAAATCCTACTATTTTTAGGTTGAACTATCTCAACAAAGTAAATAATTGTGAATACAAAAATCAAAATCTAGTTTTTTTTATGTGAGCTCTAGCGGCCGAACGAGTTGTCCAATCGAAAAACGAAGACCACCATGTGCCACGGGTTTTAGACGAACTACAACTTTAGTCCTATGACATTTTGCCGTATCTCTCCCCCTTCACCCTTAGATAGCGCTAGATTTGTTAAATTTAAACTGTTTTCATAGATTTTTTTGTTTTTAATGGTTTGTCGCTCTAATATAGAACTTAGAGGCCTAATACTTATCACACAGTATTCCTACATTACAATTATTACAAAGCAATACTCCCACGCCCAGATGAAGTATCTTAAACACCCAAAAAATAATAGTTTTTGAGCTTTTGTAGACTTGTTGTGTTTTTCGGGTACATTTTTTATGTTGCGCTCTGTCGAGGGTAAAATCCCTTATAAATCATGTCATATTTGTTGCAGAAGGCTTGTAGTTACCCAAAGTCATAGTATTTCAGGTTGTTAACGGTGGTCATATCCCTTATAAGGTTCAAAATACGCCTTTTAAAGGCTACATTATATATCAGTTAAGGGTATAATTTTTTCAAGCACTTAGGTAATACATGGAGGTTTAAAATTGAACATACTACGTCTCCATACCAAGTAGTATTCATCAACAGGCATATGGCCAGAGTTTATAGGTTAAACCCTTAAAAATAATCAAAGCCTTGGAATAGTTGTAGAATTTAGGTCTTACGTAGAATTTGGACCAATTTACATTAAACTGTGGCCAAACAGCAACCTGGGGGCAAAGCCCCCCACAGGGGCCTAGGGGCGGAGGCGGAGCGATTTTTAAATTGTTATATACTCTAATATAGTACTGCTACGCCTACATTTGTTCACTCAATAAGTCTACTTTTTATTTTGAGTATACATAGGACCTCGGATTATTAGCGTAATTAAACCATGTGCCATAGGTACTACGACAGGGACCTGGGGGCGAAGCCCCCCACAGGGGTCTGGGGGCGGAGCCCCCAGCGAGCGAAGCGAGTTGATTATATATACCTATAAATATTAGGGGTCTGCGGTACCAGAAATTTGAGGTCGGTACGGTAAATATTTTTGTACCTCGGTTCTCGGTACAAAATCGGAACGGTTTGCGGTAATAAAATAGCCGCAATTTATCATAGCCTAAGTGTATTCAGAAACCAAACAGAGCAAATACAAACAACAGATTTAAATACTCCTGTCGTAGCAAACCTGCGTACTCAGCGAATTTCCAATGGAGATATAAATGTCTTAATACTACATAAAGCCACTTACCAAGTTTCATAAAAATATATTCACAAATAAGTGATATATACAATTTTAATTATTCTCCATAAGAATAACATTGGGGCTGAGTATGCAGATTTGCTGCAACAAGGAAGACTAAAAATGGGTTTTTATGTTAATATCAATATAACTCAACTAGGTGAAGTCGTATACCAGTTTTTATTCATTATGTTCATAATTAAGGGAGACAGAGCATTTAATTATTCTCCATAAGAATAACATGGGGGATGAGGTTTGCTGCTGCGGGGGGATTTGGCACAATTTTTTGTTATAAAATATCAATAGGCCACAACGAGATGAAGCTGTATACCAAGATTCGTCAGTATACGTTCATAAATAAGCGAGATATAAAAATTTTCTTTTCCTCCATAAGAAGAACATTAGACAACGAACTGTGTTTAGGACTTTCAATATCTCGGCAACCAATTGACCTAGAGGAATGATCGAAATACCATATTGTGTGTTTTTTTATGCTGAATCAAATGGTGAAAACTAAAATATGACTATTTCAAAAATTAGACTAAAAAATTCAAAATCCCATTTTTGGGGTACAAACCCCCCCCCCCCAAAATACCCCTTCAGATAGAGCGATCTGGCTGGTTTTCGAACTTAGTCATAAATGTTGCTTTACACGTTTATACCAAGTTTCATCAACATCGGATCATTTTTACAAGAGTTATCGTGCTCATGGACACACACATCTATATATATATAGAGATATACAGTTTCGAACAAATGGTGTTTTTGGGGTCTGGGGACCTCAAAACGAAAAGTTATCTTGGTCCCGGGCCTAGGTCTCGCCATGCCGACTACAGTAATAGCTTCTTCCCTATAGGGGAAATTCGCTAAAAAAGAAAACATACTGGCAGAAAAACAAAACGTAGGTATTTATGTAAGCTTTTGTTGATTATAATTAAATACAGGTGGTATGAATTGTAAATTATAGCCTCCAACAACTTTAAATCTTGTAACCAAGTAACACAACAGAATAAGAATTTTTATTTGCAATGAGATGACACATACTCAGCAGACGTCGATGTTGTAGCCTACTCGTCGTAACAGAAGTCGACGGTGATGGCGGTTCATCAAGAATCAAGAATCCATCACAATCACTCATTGTTTGTTTTAAATAGTTAAACTATAAAGGCTATCACAACATTTGTTCAAAACATTTTATCAACAAAGACGACGCACGTTCACTTTAAGTGGAGGTGGTGAGTACGTCCAAACGTCATCGTTACACAAAGAGTACACCTAGAAAGTGAATACCATAGAGAAAGAAGTACACAGTTTCCAAAATTATAAAATAGACATAAAATTAAGAACTAGTGTAGGCTAAACTTATTTATTTGTTACAACAGTAGTTTGTGTAAAACATTTGTTTTTTTATTAATCTACGTTTTAGCAATCAAACTAATATCTAACCTAATAAACACTCTTCTAAACCGTTCACGGCATATTTAATTTAAACATTTTCTTTTGTTTGGTTTAATTTCCATCCATAAAACTATAGGAAGCGTCATAATGCCTATTAGGAAAATGTTATGATAAGCCCAATTTGTGTTTTTCAATTGATGTACATGTTATTACATTTGCATATCAAGTGTCAACCTAGACTTTTTACATGTTATTACGCTTTGTAACACACGATCGTAGATCAGAATGTATTTGTCAAATGTTTGGCGATTTTAAGCAGTATCAAGTTTAACGGTTTTGAGGTTAGGGGGCCGTTAAACAATTGGCAATGTACAACACAAAACGGTGTTATAATTTTGTTGATATAAAAAACAGAGATTTATGTTTGATTTAAAAATTATTAAATTTCCTGCAAATTCGGTTGTAGGTTTTTGTTTATGTCTATACCCGCCTTCATACACTGGCCAAGTCTAGGCGAGCACGACAGTGTAAATGCATAGTAGTTTGTTATTACCCTCTGTTATTCTCATTATAAAATTACTCGCCGAGTCGTATGCAACTCGACGAAACATTCGGCCAGTGTGTGGAGGCGGCTGTAAAGGCATCTCCTCATCATTCGTGATCGTCAACCTATAAACTCGCCAATGCCGGTTGAAGTTGAAAGTTGCTGTCGTGAGTAAAGGAACGTCACGTCGTGTAAATGTAAATGGAATGTCAACGGACGAAAAAGATGTTAAAAATAAAACTAAAAGAAAATTTTGGTTGATAAACAGTGAAAACTGTTTTTCTTTTTTTTTAGGCTGTACCGTACCGACTTAGTACCGGCACCGTTAGTGGTACCGAACCGAATACGGTAATTCGTTTTGTACCGTACCGGTACCGATTTTTCGGTGCACCGCAGACCCCTTATAAATACCTATTTCAGACTTAAATCCTGCTATGAAGGAGAGTTCGTTAAAAAGTCACAAGTAATCAATCAAAGACAAATCAAATTAATTTAAATATTATGGGCCATTACTAAATTAATTAATTACCTAGGTTTAAAACATTTTTTAGCCAGATAATAACAAAGGTAGCCTAGGGCAACTACCGTAGTCTAAGTAATATTTTACTTAAACTTTGTTAAGGTAAAAGCTTAGGCTAAACATTACTATAGGCCTAAACTTGTAACAAAATAAGTCTACTGGTTTTTGCTGGTATTTTAGTTTTGCAGACTTTGGAAACCCTAGAATCTTTGCCTACAGGAAGCATATAATCATGAATACAGAAGAATTTATATTTAGGCTACGGAAACAGTAGGACTAGAACTACCTCCGGGGTCGGGGTTATTAGCAATGTCAAATGGGCTAAATGGTAGATCGTCGACTAATTGTTCTTCTGGCATTCTCGACACTTGCCTGTGCTCACACCATTTCAAATGACCTTAACCATGAACAAATAAAACATTACGTAATAACATGTAAAAAGTCTAGGTTGACACTTGATATGCAAACGTAATAACATGTACATCAATTGAAAAACACAAATTGGGCTTATCATAACATTTTCCTAATAGGCATTATGACGCTTCCTAGCGTTTTATGGATGGGTTATTGCATGACAGCAGGTGTTGCGGTCGTGTTTCGGAAAAAATTTGGCAGACCAAAAACTTCTGATTTGGTTGATACCAGACTGGCACATCAGGCACTGAATAATGGTTCAAAAATCTATAGCCTCATTACTAAAGATCATTATTATGAGAAACCAACCACAGAAGGGTATGATGAAGCTTTTGAACAGCTTAGTAAAGATTTCAAGAAGAAAAAGCTTAAAATATTAGTTTGCTCTCCTATGGGTTGTGTTCGGGACCATATAGAACTACAACATTTTGCAAGAAATATCATGAAACTGCAGCAGGAGACAGAGGCAATCATTTATGTAATAGCGCAAGACCAACCTTTTGCAAGAAGAAAACTGTGGAATGGTCTCTATTTTCCTGAATTTCTGAGACAACTCCGGACCACTATTGAGCATGCTGCTGTCAAGGTTTCTACAAACAACGACCATCATCCTACGCCTCCATCACTGGCCGAGAGTTCTAACAATCAATGCTCGGAAGAGAAACTGCGGGAGACCAGCTCTACAATCCCTGCTAGTACAGTGAGCCCCATGGTGGTTCCTGGTTGTCTCAGCTATAGTGGGGTGGTGAAATCAGTGCCAGTGGTGTTAGTGGAAAAGCAGAGCAAAGTGTCTAACCTCAAGAATAATGTAAATCTACCTATTGGTGAATTGAGTTCTTCTCTAGCTTATAGTCCATCTCTGTACATTTAAACTAGACCACTTTGACAAGGATCATGTATCTGCCAACCCTCAGTGTTTAGTTGATCAATTAAATTTTGTAGGAACCAAAAATAACAAAATAAAAAAATGTAGTATTTTTCACCAAAATATTCAAGATTTGAAAACTAGGCTTGACCCACTAATTATTACTTTGGAAGAATTAAGACCTGATCTTGTTGTTTTGACAGAACACAAGTTATTTAGCTATGAAATAGAAAAAATAAAAATTAATGGATATAGAGTTGTAGCTTATTATTGTAGAGAAAGTAGGCACCGAGGTGGTGGAGTACTAATTTTTGCTGCTGACAATATCATAAACATTAAGAATATTAATTTGAAAAATAATTTGAATGAAGAAAAAAATCTTTGAATCATGTATAATTGAAGTTAAAGTAGAGAGCACAAAATTTATTTTAGCTGGAGTTTATAGAACACCTTCATTAATTGCTAATGTTTTTATTCATAAGTTATCGCTTCTTACTGAGGAGTTGATTAGGTTGGGTGAAGATATCATCATAGGGGGGGATATTAATATAAATGTTTTGGATGAAGGTGGGAGAAATGAGCAAGAACCTAAGAATATGTTAAGTATGTACGGTATGTGTTATACGATAAAAATTCCAACTAGGGTCACAGCTTATTCAGAATCTGGAATTGACAATTTCCTAACTAACCTAGACCAAAATCGTTTCAGTGCATCAGGCCTAATAACAGCTCTTTCAGACCATGACGGTCAATTGTTTGAAATAACGTATAAAAGTAAACAAAAAAGTTCAAATTTGAATGGGCAATTAAATAAAATAGGTCGTAAATTTAACAAAAATAATACTGACAACTTTATAATAGATTTAAAAAATGAAACATGGGAAAATATGTATTTTGCTAAACCGGAAAATAAATTTAATGAATTTTACACAACATTACTATACTACTTTGATAAACATTTTCCTAGAGTACTGTCCCGTATTAGAACTGGGAAAACAAAGTGGGTAGATGATGAAATAAAATCTGAGAGGGAAAACTTAATATATTTAGTAAAACTTTTAAGGAAGACTGAATCAGGAAAAATAACAATTAATGAACACAAAAAGAGATATAAAAAACTGGTTTTTAATAAAAAGAAAAGATACTTTGATAACAAAATCAGAACCTCACAAAATGTTGTAAAAACGGTTTGGGATATTGTCAAATCAGAAACCACAAGTAGGCTTAGTTATAAGAACAATCAAATTTATTTAGCAACAGATAATATAATACAAAATGATCAAGTTACGGTGAGCAACATATTTAATAATTACTTCTCAGATATGGTTGAAGAAACAGTGTTACCAAACATTGCAAGGAGTGGTTATGTAACAGCCTCAAAACCTTCCACTAATTTACAAACTTCTTTTCGTCTTAAACAAATTACTGAAAATGAAGTCCTAAAACATATAACGTCTTGTAAATCAAAATTATCATCAGGTTGCGATGAAATCCCAATTAAGCTGGTTAAAGATGCAAAATATGCCCTTTTAAAGCCTTTAACCCATGTAATAAATGCTTCTTTTATAACCGGTATATACCCTAATGAGTTAAAAATATCTAAAATTGTTCCAATACATAAAAAGGGAGTTTTTCAGACGTATCGAACTACAGACCAGTTTCTGTCCAATCATCAATTTCAAAAATATTTGAAAAATGTTATCTTGAACAATTATTAACTTTTTTTGAAAACAATGAACTCCTTAGTGATCATCAACATGGGTTTAGATCAGGAAGATCCACCTTAACAGCATCCATTGAATTTATAGAATCTGTAATAGAAGCTTTAGATAAAGGAGAGACAACTGTCGGTGCTTTTTTGGACCTGAGCAAGGCCTTTGACAGTGTCTGCCACTCAACGCTTATTCAATCATTATCACAATATGGAATTAAGGATACAGCACTGAACTGGCTAAGCTCTTATTTGGTTGGGCGTCGACAGTATGTGTCCATAACAAACACAAATGATAAAACAAAGTTTATAGAAACTGCAAAATCTTCCTTTAGAACAGTTAAATACTCTGTTCCACAAGGTTCAGTTTTGGGTCCTTTCCTTTTTATTTGCTATCTGGGAGGACTGCCTGAGCCTCAAAATAACATCCATTATAGATCAAATTTTTGTACTTATGCTGATGACATCAGTTTTTCAGTTTCCAGCAAAGACCAAAATGTAATTAATCAATCAACAAATTTAATAATACAAAATATCAAAAAATTTTTGGCTGAGAATAATCTTTTGCTTAATTGTTCTAAAACAGTAATTATGGAGTTTTATAACCCACAGAATTGTCCAAAGTTTAATAGTATTAATATTATGGGTGAGGAACTCGAAATATCAAGTGAAACCAAGTTTTTAGGATTGCATCTAGATAACCATTTAAATTGGAATTTACATGTTAATAAAGTTTGTAACAAAATTTCTTCTGGCATTTTTTCTCTGAGAAAATTGCAACATTTTTTAGACATGGATGCAATGAAAATGATTTACTATTCAAACATCCATTCTCATTTAGCTTATGGAATTGCCATTTATGGTTCAACCACAAAAAATAACTTAGATAAAATCTTGAAACTACAGAAATCAGCAGTTCGTATTATGTTAAATTCAAGTCCTGAGGCTTCTTGCAGAGAGCATTTTGCTACTCTGGGAATAATTACAGTTTATGGTTTATATATACTTGAAACGGTTTCACATGTAAAGAAAAACATTTTTTAAACATAGTCAAATCCATAATTATAATACAAGGAACAAAAATGATTTATTGACAATGGCACACAGGACAAAACTTTTCACAAAAACTCCAACCTTCAATGGAATAAAATTCTTTAATTCACTACCTCAACAAATAAAAAACATAAATAAGTTTGAAATTTTTCGAAACAAAGTGAAACAATTGGTCACTGCTAAAGTTGTATACTCCCTTGATGAATTCTGATTATTCAGGAATTCTGAAATTGAAAGGGTTTTGAGGCTGGGAGATAAATGTTATTTTGAAGGTGTTATTATTATTTTAACATTACTGAGTAATTAAGATAAATTTGTTTTGTACCTTTGACACCATTCTTTGTACTAATTGTACTGGTTGAATAAAGAGTTTTTTGATTTGATTTGATTTGATAACAAACTTTCTTAATACAAATTCTTGACTTTATTAAATACACATTAAAATTGACAGTAATCCCATAGACCCCATTAGACGTCGCGGTCGCGTCGACGTCTGCTAGTGAAGAAAGTGAGTGATGCCGATATGTCGATGTGATATCGATATGCACAATCTGATATAAACAAATACACTCATACTTTATACGTTGTACGTGAGTTGTCGCCCGAAGATACTTCTGGTGTCTGGAGTCGAAAACACTAGTGATCCTGGCAGTTGGAGGTCGAATCTCGTGCTTCTTGTGTTTCTTGCATTGGTTGAAATTTGTATTCTCACCATTAGATTTAACGAGGCGCTATTGTTCCGGGTAGTAAATTCTTGAATGGAACTTTTAGTTATGATGTGTGTATTCGAGACGTAACGTATTGAAATATCGCAATAGAGATAATACGATACATATGATGCATCACTGTAAACTAGCAGACTAAGTCCGAACTGCAGTCGATTAGTATTTAATTTCTCAAATCTGGCGTTCTTTTTAATTTGTGTTGAGTTTAACTCATCACATATTTTCTTCTTTTTAAGTTTTAACTGTTTGTTAACTTATAAATCAATAATTTGTAGGGGTGTGCGAGTACTCGAAACTTCGAGTTTTCGGCCGAGTATTTTAATACTCGAACTCGACTCGAAGTTTTGAAAACTACTCGAAAGTTCGAGCGAGTATTTCCCGCCGATTTCCGGACGATCGCTAACGATTACGACCAGCCAAAATGCGTAGTAACGGCCGCAAAAGACAATCGTATCACGTAAAATCGGCCGAAAACAACGACCGCGAACGATTGCGGCCGGCTAAAAACGCTTAGTAACAGCCACAAAAGGCGAACGCATTACGTAAAATTGGCCGAAAATGACGATCGGACCGCGTAATTTCGGCCGTAACTAACGATTTCGTCATTTAATATTGATTATAAGTGATGTCTGGACCAGGTGAAATTGGCCAAATGACAACCGGGCCCTGTTTCATTGGCCGGAAACGAATGTCAAACCGTGTTTTGTTTGTCAATATGTAATCCAGTTTGATTGTATTGGTGAAAACTTTGTATTGCTACTCATGTATTAGTTAGAAACCATGTTTAGGTTATCAAATCTAGGGTGGTATCCAAATCCCATTACACTATTTTAAACTACCAACTGATGGCAAATACTCGCTCGAAAATACTCAAAACTCGAAAATAATTGGCACTTCTCGACTCGACTCGACTCGATTAAAAAAATCACTACTCGCACACCCCTAATAATTTGGAATACGATATTCCAAAGGCGAAACGTTTTTAACAACACGGGTATTGTAATTCAGTGCCTCGATATGATATGGATACTGTACTTATGATATCGAGTACATGTGATCGATAAGCAGTAAACTTTGCCTTGATCGTGGAAGTGTTACTATGCACCGATTGTTATACCAAAGCGAGATGACATTTAAGTATTGGGCTCATGTAACGCGATACATGTATCTCTTTCATTGTATCATTTTTTACTTTCATTGATATATCTCATTGACTGGGTTAGAAGTCTAAGCGAAAATTTTACAAAATATTAATGCTTATTTCCAATACGAACACTTACTGACGTGAAAAACCTAAACCGACTTTTGACCATCGGTTATCGGTTTCTTTTTTTTTTTAACTGATAAATCCGACATCCGACTTTAAGAACCGACACATCCCTAATTTCTGATTTCTCTCTGTCATTATCCAATTAGTATTGTTTAGTTAGATAAAACTCATATATAAGTTCTACTTGTTTGTAACTGATAATAATAATGTTACAGTCTGGGGAGTTCATCATTGTAAAGGAGGAATTAGCTGAGGAACACCCTGCTATTTGGAGAGTGGATGGGAAAACATTGCTGCAAAAGTATGAACCATTCGATCAGAATGGAGAAAAGTTATACCGGAATATTTCTACTGTGAGTAGAAAATTATAGTACAATTTTGAAGAGCATATTTTTCTATCCAAAATTAACAAATCAATTTGGATTGCTAGCATAACTCATTTTACACCCTTATAGATAAATACACCCTTATAAATACCTTATATGTTATAGTTTTTATTATGTTTCAGTACTCGGGTTGGACTCCCCAAAACAGAGACATTTACCAGAAGATTCCAGTGCAGTTCATTGTCCAAGGCCGCACGGAAACCATCGTAAGGTTCCTTAGATCGGAAATGGTGGATCCAGCTGTAGAACTGTAAGTGACCATCCTATCTCTATATATAATTCCGTAAGTCAAATTTTTGTAAAGAAATTGTGAGTGACTGGATGGCCGTAGAAGGATGGGAGGGGTATCATTTTAAAGGTCTTGACGTGAATTTTGAGGGAAAACTATTCATTTTTCTTATTTTTTTACCATAAATTCGCAACAGAATAAAACTTTTCCCATTAAAACAACATGGGGTTTAATTTGTTTACATCTTTTGAAATTAAAACAGCTGTGCCACAGAGTTAAATTAGCCTTTGATATTGATGCCAGCTGTACTTATTCAGTTTGTTTACTTTTAAACTACAGCAATGTATAGTTGTTTAGGAATGGACATTTTATTAAAAACATAAGACAGTATAATAATATTATATTATAATGCTAGAAAATCAGTGCTTATTTATAAATGACCAATGAAGGTTGATACAAAATTTATGTATTTTGGTTTTTTAGGGGCTTTTGCCCCTACAAGCCCCTAGTATTCTAATAAATCTGTATTTATAACTTTTGACTTCAGCCCCTTGATGCTAGTAGTCAACCAATTTTTGTATTAAGTAGTGTTGAAAAAAATGCAGTCTTGGGTAGGGGCGTACGAGTAGTGATTTTTTGGATTGAGTCCTGTAGTGCCAATTATCCTGGAGTTTAGAGTATTTTTGAGTGAGTATTTGCCATCAGCAATATAATGTTGTTGGAAGTCTCAAATAGTGTAATGGGATTTGGATAAATTCCAGATTTACATTTATTATCATTTGTATTTGTATTTTTTTATATTTGTCATTTGTGTATATACCACCTTACAGAGCTTGCAGCAGATAGTTCCAACAGTAAGTAAAACTGTTTCCAATAGCTCTCTTAAGGCTTGTTTACATTGGTTGAGTAAATTTGGCCGAGTTGGCTCGGCCCAGCTTACCATGTTTTAGAAAAGTGTGTCTACATTGGTAGAATTAACTCGGCCAAGTTGGCTACAGTTTTGATTATTAGATGTATAAATTATACAGAAAATGATTGGGTGTAAAACTGGGAACTAGTTATCTTAAGGTGTATAAATATCACAGGCCCTACCCCAGATTTGGTCGATTTTTTAAAATTTGCATTAGTTTTTGGTTGTATGTCTAGACCTCATGCTTTTATTTTCTGCATGGTTTCTTGTACACCAAACACCCTTCCTTCCCCATATATTTTTTCAAGTTTGTCAATTGCTGTTACAATGCGACTTTTTTTTATTATTGGAAGGAGGAAATGCTTTTCGTACACCCTTGCTCCTGCGGTGGTAGTGTGGGACTCCCCTAAGAGAAGACTAAACCACTAAAGCCACCTCCCCCCTCAATGGATAAGGTAGGTGGGCTAGAACACAGCTGACTGAGAGGGTGGAGGGGTAGGGCAAGTGCGAAAAATTGGTCGAGTGGTTGTCTCCTGGCCGAAACTACTTGACTAGCCCGCCAGCTGGGTCTGGTACTCGACTCGCCTGTCACTCGAATCGCCTAATTGTCTACACTGGTCGAGTTGACGGTAGAGCACTAACTCGCCCTCCTACTAGACACCAGGCTTTAGAGCACCAAGTGTTGGTTGGACCAGTTTATACCTGGAACAAAACTATTTAAGCAAATTTTACAGGTTTTTGATCCACCTCTAAAAGTATTAGGAATTGTACACAATGAGGTTTAATGACAATTTAACAAGAAATTCCTTGCATTAAACTGATTTATAGTGCAATTTTATTATTTAATATTAGGGGGGTGCGAATAGTGATTTCTGGCTCGTGCCGAGCTTTTTTCAAAGTTCTCAAGCCGAGCTATTTTAATGGGAATTTCTCTAGGGTTGTGCAATATACTGTTAGTAATTTTCTGACTCGAGCCACGTAGGCCTATATGTATTCTTATTTATATTAATATTTAAAAGAACAAACATTTTATTTATTATGGTAATGTATAGAGATGTGCGAGTACAGGTTTTATAAGTCGAGTCGAGTTCGAGTCGAGTAAATGGCAAAAGATTCTAATCTCAAGTTCCAAGTCGAGTATAAAAAAAAGAAAACAGGTTGAGCTGAATTGGATCAAAACAATGTATAGGGTTCCATTTATAAATGTTGTTATTAAAATATACTTTTCTAGTCACTATGACCTGAAAATAAAAATACCCCCGTCGCAGCAAACCTGCGTACTCAGCGAATTTCCAATGCAAAATATATGTCTTAATATCACATAAAGCCGCATACCAAGTTTCATTACAATATATTTACAAATAAGTGATATATCAAATTTGAATTATTCTCCATAAGAATAACATTGGGGAAGAGTACGCAGGTTTGCTGCAACAAGGAACAATAAATATGGGGATTCATGTAACTATCAATATTACTCAACTAGATGAAGCCACATACCAAGTTGCATCACTATAAATTCATAAATAAGCGATATATACCATTTTGATTATTCTTCATAAGAATAACATGGGGGATGAGTACGCAGGTTTGCTGCAACAAGGAACACAAAAAATGGGTTTTTATACAAAAATCAATAGAACTCAACTGGGTGAACCAACATACCAAGTTGTATTAATTTATGTTCATAATTAAGGGATACATTACATTTTTCTCTTTCTCCATAAGAATAACATGGGGGATGAGAATGCAGGTATGCTACAACAAGGAACAAAAAAAAGGGTATTTAGGCAAATATCAATATAACTCAACTTGGTGAAATCATATAAGAGGTTTTATTAATTTATGTTCATAATTAAGTGAGATATAGCATTTTAATTTTTCTCCATAAGAATAACATGGGGCTGAGTACGCAGGTTTGCTGCTACGGGAACCTTTAGCAAAAAATTGTCTTTTTGAGCAAATATCAATAGACCACAACCAAATAAAGCCACATACCAAGTTTCGTCAGTATTCGTTCATAAAGAAGTGAGATATAATATTTTTCTTATTCTCCATAAAAATAACATTAGACAACGTACTGTGTTTAGCACTTTCAATATCTCTGTAACCAATTGACGTAGAGAAATTATCAAAACACCAAATTGTGTGTTTTTTAAGCTGAATCCAATGGTGAAAACTAAAATTTGACTATTTCAAAAATTATATGTAAAAAGTTCAAAAAACCCATTTTTGGGGTACAAAACCCCCCCAAAATACCCTTTAAAGGTAGAGCGATATGGCTGGTTTTCGAACTTCAGTCATAAATGTTGCTTTACACGTTTATAACAAAATTTAATCAAAATCGGACCATTTTTACGACAGTTATCGCACACATATATATATATACAGTTTCGAACAAATTTTTTTTGGGGTCTGGGGACCTCAAAACAAAAAGTTATCATGGTCCCGGGCCTAGGTCTTACCATGCCAACTACGGTAATAGCTTCTTCCCTGTAGGGGAAATTCGCTAATAGTAAGTAAAATAAATGGATTCCTGCTTCATTGGAAAAAGGTAAGTACTGTACATTTATCTGAAACTAAATCATACCAAAGTAACTGCGTAACATTTTGCTATGAAGATAAAATACTTTTAATCTGTTAGTATTAAAGTTGTTGTAGCCTGTATGGTATCATTAAAAAATAATCTCAGTTTTAGCGAATTTCCCCTGTAGGGAAGAAGCTATTACCGTAGTCGGCTAATAAGACCTAGGTCCGGGACCATGATAACTTTTTGTTTTGAGGTCCCCAGACCCCGAAAACACCATTTGTTCGAAACTGTATACAGTAGACTCCCGATTATCCGCGGTAATCGATCGTGTATAATCAAAATCGCGGATAAACCAAACCTAACCTAAAACACACTTGAAATAGTTAAAAACGACTGTGAGAGCAAAATAATAACCTTTAGGCTACTGAATGTTAGGTTTAATAATGTGAAAGACTTCAAATACAAGATTAATGTATGTACCTTTTAATAAACACACAATTATTTACAAACAACATTTTCACATCGGTAAAAAAACAGTCCAATACGTGAGACAAGTGCACTATATTACAGGCCTAATGTCGAAGTTGCCGTCTTTATTGGCTTCGAGGAAAATAAACAATGAGATCGCACAACGAGGTGTCATGTTTCCCTTCCAAGAAGTCCAATTGTCCCTCTGCATAATGGCGGGCAGTTGCGTACGATATGGCGGTCAGGAGGGATGGCGCGAGATGACTAATGTTTTGGCGGGCGGGCGGGTGGGCTTCCGTTTGACCGCTAGTAACCCCTTTCTCTCGCCCAAGGCCAAGTGCGTCGCGCGCGGTAGCTATAATTTGCAGGCGCGAGGATAGACGTTTACGCGCTAAACTTCGCTTGCCGCAGTTGCGTTTTTTTTTTTTTTTTTGGCCGATTGCGGATAAGCCGCAACGCGGGTAATCCGGTCGTGGATAATCGGGAGTCTACTGTACATATATATATATATATATCTATGTGTCCGTGGGTGCGATAACTCTTGTAAAAAAGGTCCGATTTTGATTAAATTTTGTTATAAACGTGTAAAGCAACATTTATGACTGAAGTTCGAAAACCAGCCATATCGCTCTACCTTTAAAGGGTATTTTGGGGGGGTTTTGTACCCCAAAAATGGGTTTTTTGAACTTTTTACATATAATTTTTGAAATAGTCAAATTTTAGTTTTCACCATTGGATTCAGCTTTAAAAAACACACAATTTGGTATTCTGATCATTCCTCTACGTCAATCGGTTACCGAGATTGAAAGTGCTAAACACAGTACATTGTCTAATGTTATTCTTATGGAGAATAAGAAAAATATTATATCTCACTTCTTTATGAACGTATACTGACGAAACTTGGTATGTGGCTTTATTTGGTTGTGGTCTATTGATATTTGCTCAAAAAAACAATTTTTCGCTAAAGGTTCCCGTAGCAGCAAACCTGCGTACTCAGCCCCATGTTATTCTTATGGAGAAAAATTAAAATGCTATGTCTCACTTAATTATGAACATAAATTAATAAAACCTCTTATATCACTTCACCTAGTTGAGTTATATTGAAATTTGCCTAAATACCCTTTTTTTGTTCCTTGTTGTAGCATACCTGCGTTCTCATCCCCCATGTTATTTTTATGGAGATTAATCAAAATGGAATATATCGCTTATTTATGAAAGTATATTGTTAAAACTAGACATGTGGCTTCACCTAGTTGAGTTATATTGATATTTGCATAGAAACTAATTGTTTATGTTCCTTGTTTCAGCAAACCTATGTACTCATCCCCAATGTTATTCTTATGGAGAATAATTAAAATTGTATTTATCGCTTATCTGTGAATATATTTTTATGAAACTTTGTATGCGGCTTTATGTGGTATTAAGTCATATATTATGCATTGGAAATTCGCTGAGTACACACTTTTGCTGCAATGGGGGTATTTTATTTATCCTATGTATAGTATATTATGTTTAGGCCTAAGCTACATCTTTCTACGAATGGAGAAAATAAAATTACACCTAGGCCTATAAGTTAAAATAAACTTTATTTTAATATTTAAAAGGTTTATTACATGGTAAAACACCATGGCCTACTTACTTAGCACACAACATGTATTTACTAACATATCTTAGGACTAATTTTAACACTCATAGTCCTAATAAGAACAATCATGAAAGTGCCTGGCAAAGCAATTGATGAAATTGAAGCCATGTCTTAAATACAGTTTACAAATATTACAAATTATTTAGAAAATCGTTAATGAAACTGAAACAAGGCCAAAACAAATCACTTGTCTTTAAAAACAGCTCAATACCAAAGGACAGCTGAGCCTAAAATTAATGGATTGCCTCAATCTAAATTATTATGGAATAAAAAACAAGCACAACGTTCTTATGCTTACCTATTAGATTTCATTACAGATATGTTTTTGATATTTTATTTTAAAAAATGACCTGGTTAGGTTAACCTAAAAGTGAACTATACAGACAGTGTTCATACAACTCAATCTGAAGGTCCTGGTAAATCCTCCATTTTGGTGTAAAGAGTAACACAAATTTATAAGCCACAACTTATTTATTTATTAATAAAACACTAAAATCCACATCACAACTCTTTAACACCTCAAATGTGTTCACACTCAATTTGAATTTACAGACGACGCGCGGCCGTGGACGACCCTTGGAAGCGCGGGTAAACGGCGGGAGTAAACTCGCTCGAAACTTTTGAGTTTCAGTGCCAAACTCGACTCGAACTCGAAATTTCGAGTACTCGCACATCTCTAGTAATGTAAAATAATTAGGGGTGTGCAAGTACTCGAAACTTTGAGTTTTGGCCAAATATTTTAATACTCGAACTCGACTCGAAGTTTTGACAACTACTCGAAAGTTCGAGCGAGTATTTCCCGCCGATTTCCGAACGATCGCTAACGATTGCGACCGGCCAAAATGCGTAGTAACGGCCGCAAAAGGCGATCGCATCACGGAAAATAGGCCGAAAATGACGACCGCGAACGATTGCGACCGGCCAAAACACGAAGTAACGGCCGCAAAAGGCAATCGTATCACGTAAAATCAGCCGAAAATGTCGACCGCGAACGATTGCGACCGGCCAAAGCGCGTAGTTATGGCCGTAAAAGATGATCGCATCTCGTAAAATCGGCGGAAAATGCCGATTGGACCGCGCAATTTCGGCCGTGACTAACGATTTTAAGAATAAGATCTTCATTTCTCCAAAATATACAAAACAGTACATAGAGAATGGTCAATGGTCATTTATCAATTATCATTACAATGCCATCTCAGACTTAAACTAACTTAGAGCTAAAGTCAAAAAATTCATTCAACCCATAAAATGCTTTGTCATATAAAAATGTTTTAATTTTCTTTAAAAAACTTTTTATTAAAAACCGTGTCCCTATCCAGCATTAAAAATTTGTTCATAACTTTGCAGGCCATTTAGTCGGGAGTCTTTTCAAATTTAGAAGTTGAGTGTGAGGGATAAGTTATGACATTTTGCCTTGTGTTATAAGAATTTGTGTAATTTTGAAAAATGTTTCTATTTTTACTTTCTCCCCCTATACATAGTATATGGAGAAAGTATTGTTTTCGTAAAAATTTTCGAATTTGAGTTGTTAGTGGAAATATTCGTTTTGGTGCTCCCTGAACCCAAAAATTGGTTTTTACGTGATGTCTGTCTGTGTGTGTGTGTGTGTGTCCGTGTGTGTGTGTGTGTGTGTGTGTGTGTGTGTGTGTCTGTGTGGATGTGTACAGAGCTAGAGCCCTAACCAATGGGCCGATTTTTATGAAATTTGGTATGTAGGTACTAATCCACGATATCTCCAGGCGTTTTTTTTCATTTTTTGGAATTTTTGATTTTTAAGGGTAATTATCCCCCAAAAACCACCAAAAATCATGAAAAATCAAAATTTCTCAAAAACGGCTCTAACGATTTTGATTAAACTTTGGTCGTTTGTAGAACTTTAGTTTTCCAATAAAATGACACCACCCGCATGTCTGTAAAAATGCGGGTTCAGAAATTACAGGACTTAAAACATTAAAAATTAAGTTTTTTGGATTTTTCTTAAAAATACATAAGTATAAAAAAATATTACTATTCACCATTAAAAAGAGCTCAAAAAACTAAATAATTTAGTATTTTGAATTACTATTCTACAATTGCTGGTTGCGGAGAAAATTGGAATTTTAATTTTGCGGTAAACGCAGTACGTTGTCCAATGTTATTCTTATGGGGAATACAAAAATTACTATTTCTCTCTTATATACTGATAAATTGCATTCAAACTTGATATGCTTGTCAAGTTAGCATTGGCCAACAGTGGAAATTTGAAATATGTTGCCCCTTAATATCCCTGGGGGGGAATAGGGGGCATTTCCCCTCTTAAAACCACGAGTGTAGCAATGGATTATGTAGTGCCTCCAAAGCAGGGATTTGGGTGGATGTTTTTTAAAACAACTTGTTTACAAGATTTTCTGTACATTCGACCGTGCTTTGTATTCTATATTTGGTAAATAAAAAGTAATTTATTCATTAAAGTTGGACTAAAAGGGAGAAAGTATGTGTCAGTTTCCTGATACCGTTTATTAATGAAGTATTTACATAATTCATAAATATAAAGGCAGGGTAAGGTTAATAATTCTAACTCTCGGAATAATTGTTGACAGGGCTCGTCAACTGCAACATGATGCAAAATTCATATGGCCCTTTTTTGAATTCTAAATACTCTATTGAAATTTTCAGCTGATGTACTTCCCCAAATAACCAATCCATAAGTTAATCTAGATTGAATAGTTGCAAAGTAAACTGTCTTTAAAATACTTTGATTGACCGAATTTGACAATACCTTTAGAGCAAAGCAAGAAGAATTTAATTTTTTGCATAACGTTTCAATGTGGGCAGAAAAGATTAATTTAGCATCTATTGTTATTCCTAAAAATTTATAAGAAAAGTTTTTGTTTGAAATTGAATTTGGAAGTGGTTCACGAGTCTTAAATTTGATTATTTCAGTTTTCTTTTCATTTAATTTTAATCCATTTTCTTTAAACCAGGTACTTAAATTAAAGATACAGTCAGTTGTATTGTGATCAAGATCACCCTGACTCCCACCTTGGACTACCACGGTAGTATCATCTGCGTACTGAATGGTATTCGAAAATGTGGAATAAACATTTTTTGGCAAGTCTGTGACATAAATTAAAAAAAGAATCGGTCCTAATATTGACCCTTGTGGGCATCCTGTATGGCTGATTTCCCACTTTGAATCATACGATCCTCTTTGGTCATTAATTCGCACCAACTGAAAACGTTTTTCAAAATAGGATTTTATAATATTAATTTTGTCATTTAATATTGATTATAAGCGATGTCTGGACCAGGTGAAATTGGCCAAATGATAACAGGGCCCTGTTTCATCGGCCGAAACAAATATCAAACCTTGTTTGTTTGTCAATACATAATCCAGTTTGATTGTACTGGCCAAAACTTTGTATTGCTACTCATGTATTAGTTAGGAACCATGTTTAGATTATCAAATCTAGGGTGGTATCCAAATCCCATTAACACTATTTTATACTACCAACTGATGGCAAATACTCGCTCGAAAATACTCAAAACTCGAAAATAATTGGGACTACTCGACTCGATTAAAAAAATCACTACTCGCACACCTCTAAAAATAATTTATAACTTTCAATCCTTGTCATCTTTCATTCACTTCTTCTACATTCATTATTCCTACGTTAAATAAATAAAGACCTATAGTGAGAAAATAACGAAATAAGTAGGCTACTAAAAAGGAAGATTTATTGAGACCACTTGTTGAAAGTAACGAAAAATTTGTCTTTAAATATAAAGTAGGTAGGCTACATAGAGAAAAAATAACGTAAAGGAAGAGAACTAAAAATGTTTAACTAGACTGATAAGCCCACAGGTTAACTAATGCAGTTATTACCGTATTTATTAATAGCCATAATAATAATAACTGACTATATGTCAATATGTTCTCTCTATGTAACCAAAGACTACATGACCTAGCCTTGGGATCGCAAAAACCCAGCAGCCTATCTCTCATTCAACTATTTGTAAATAGTAAATTTTAGATTATCCTTTTATAAATATAAGTTAGTTAAACCAGTCTTTATATCTTATTGTACTCACAGGAATAAGTTATTCAATAGTCGTAGGCCTAGCTTATGTTCTATCTAATCTATTACCTAATAGACTTAACCTATTATATCAGCTTCTGAAACAGATGGTTTCAGAAGCAGAAGGTGGACGAGGATTGTCAATGCATTCTTCTTCCATCACAAATTTAACAATTTGATAGCATACAATTACAAAGTGATACGGTTTCTACGTCTACTGACATTTATTTACAAATTCAAACAATCCTGCGGGGTTAGCAATATGATTTTAATCGCACAGCTGTAGCGTAGCGTAATAAAACACTGCGCCATTTTAATCACGTCTTGCTCTTGGATAGGGCCTTTGGCGTGCATAGAATATAATCAACCTTTAAAATAATATGACCACCGGTATTATAAACATGCATTATGTAACCATTCAGAGTTGTTATAAAATCAAAATCCTTAGATTTTGTAAACCATGCAATTAGTCACTTTTTTTAAATCCAATTTTTATCCAAGTACTAATTTGTCTGCACATTATAAAGCCGTCATGATTATTAGGCGTTCATCATCTACATTCTTGTCCCTAGCTATTGGTAACGTTAAATCATTATTACATTATAACCATCTTTACTCAAAGTCTTAAGGCAGTTCGCCAAGTAGGTATGCCATCAGTGTTGCCAGAGATAATTTCTGACTCCAGGGAATATAATTATTGTGCAATGTACGAAGTTGTAAGTTGTATAAAAGACTGTACCAATACAACAGTTCAAAAAAGTGTTTCATGGATTTTAGTTTTTTGCTGTGGTACTTTTTCTGGAGCAGTACGGTTGTTGTATTAATTATTATTAATCGTGAAATATTGCACAACTTAACGGGGCAACGGCAACACTGCACTGCAAACGGAATAGTGTGATAGGTTCACTTGATGTGATTGAGCGGAGAGAAAGTAACTCCATTGCGTTGGTTGATCACTGATCAGGTCGGCAGTTTAAAATATTACAGTACTTTAATGTTTATTTATTTTACGAAGGACCGAAAGCATTAGCACTGCAGAATTATATTTGTTATGGAGCCCTACCGACGCAAACTACGAGAATTCTAACATTGATTCTGGAAAGTTTTTTGCTTTACATTAACTTTTGACTCTTTTTACTAGTCGGTGTTTTAAATATTCGGCTCGAACTTCAAACCTTTTTGCAAATCTCGAGCCGAGCCGAATACTGCAATATTCGGCTTGAAAAAGCTCGAAGTTTGAATACTTGCACACCCCTATTTAATGTCATTAGGGAAGGTTATTAAAAAAAAGTAAAAACAGGAACAGTCAATTACAGTTGATAATACACCTACTTATTTAAATGTTGCTCAATCATTCTTGTTGTTTGCAGTGCATACTTAGAACACTCATTGCTTGGGACTGCCAGATACCAGGATAACTTTGAGGTCTACATTCAGACTCTTATCTCTCAAGCACTTGACGCAAACTTCCTGGCTGAAATATTTTCTGAGAAAGGTATGTTTGGCTAGACTCATAATTTGTTTTTACACTAGTCTCCATCACGTCATCACAAAAATAACATGACCAGGAGACCAGGAGGATTTTTTTTGTACAGGGGTATAAAATTATGTAAAATGTAGTGTGTAAAACAAATCTTAACCCTTTTACTGCTGACCATTTTTTTATGACGTCAAAAAAAATGCCAGACCACTATTAAGATTAACTTTCCAAGACTGCCAGGTTCAATGCTCAAGACTGCAAATTTCACGCTCACTTTAAAAAATGTGCAACTTTTTTATTTTTTATAAGAAATTTATAGTTAAGGTCTTGTTTTATTTGTATTGAGTTGTTTGTTTCAAATAAAATATATATTTTGGTGTATGTAATAGTTTTTTAGTTTTCAAACAAATAAAAATATACAAATAAAAAAAAATATATTTTTTAGTTTGGACTGTAAAAATTACCTCTGAAACTTATACCTCAACCAATTTTAGACATATATATTGAAAACAGGCATTAGTAAACACAAACCCAAATTTTCATGCCATTACCTTGATAAATGCAGGAATTCATGTTTTCTTCAAAATTTATTAATATTTTCAAAATTGAACATAGTTGCATAATTGCATATACACTTGACACTATCAGTTTTTTTCATAAAATTATGTTGATTTGGCTTCTAAATTTAAAAATTTAAGGCACATAAAATAACACTACAAACAGACTAAAATAATGAAACTAACAATGACAAAAATATTTACAATAGAAAATATTTTACAAAAAAAAAAACACTTTCAACATCTGTGCTCACCAAAACAGGTAGGGTGAACACCTATTTACGATGGTATTTTCACTTACTGGCGATCTACTCCGCTTGTACATTTTCGTAATAACATCAAAACTTGACTCACTAAACCACGGATAAATCCACAAACATAACCAACAAACCAACACCAGTAAACATAAACGAGTTCGCACGCAGCACGCTGACGTGAGGGAAGTGAATTTCCACATAAAAACTATTAAAACTCAAAATCAATGTAAAAACATACATTTGTCCAATTTTTATTGAAATCTGAAAACACTGATTTTTTGGCTGTTCTGATACTCCTGGTTTCATTTACTTGCATATCTGGGAATAGAATTTTGCGCATTATAAGGTTAGGAGAAGGTCCAGCCAGACAAGCTTGAAAGTAGACGTGAGGTTGCTGGGGATGGTAAAAGTACTCTAACAAAGGAATAACAGGCTTTTCAAGTGTAAAACCCCCATAAGACAACGTACTGTGTTTGGTCTATACACATTTTCTTTAATAACTCGGTAAATATTTATGCTAGAATGACAAGAGAGGGCTTAAAACTTTTGCCTCTCTAATTCCCATATTTTTCCATGCTTTGATTTTACATCTGGGGCTTTCTGACCCTTTATGGGCCCAAAAACTTGAAATTTGAAAGATTGATCCCCCAAAAAAGGGGTTTAAAGTTTTCCGATTGTTTTGCCCAACAAACTTGTCCAACTGATTACAGAAAGGAACGTCCCCACCAAATTTGAAGTAAATCGGACAAAAAATGTGACCGCTAGAGTGCAAACACACACATATATATATATATATATGTCTATATATATATGTCTATATATATATATATATATATATAATTTTGAACGACCCCCCAAAACGTGTTCAGGGGGTCACGTTAGGAACTTCTGTGGTGGTCCCGGGCTTAAGTTTCACCGTGCGGGTCATGCTAATAGTTCACTTTCCAAAGGAAATTCACTAACAACAATCGAAAGACGGACGGCAGACAACACTCACTACACAGAGCAACTGTCGACTATGCACAGACGGTAGGGGAAATCACTGAGTATAACTTTATAGGATATACAAGTCAGCAAAGTATAAATTGTACTTTTCTATGTTCCTTACAGTCTTGACAACGAGTATCTCAAGTTTCGTGGCATTTGGTAAACATTAAAGACCAATAAGTTAGAAATATTAGACATGCTTTATTGCGCACGTCGGCGATTCTCGCACAATTAATGACATGCACACATCGGCGTTTTTCGCACAATTCTAGGCAGTAAAACGGTTAATAATAAAACTCAAATTGTTACATTTATTATTATAGGCTATTTAGTTAATTTTTATCCGTTACATAAATTTGTAATTATGATTGCATATACGTTTCAGTAGCATTTATATATTTTTCTACCTTTGTACCTATTTTTACCAAACAACATTTATTTTTGTTTCTAAAAATATTCTATAAATAGGCTACGATGAATGGTCTGATATATAATTATCTGTTTACGGCTTATGTAAATTAATATGCTAGCTAAATGCAACTTTTGTCACCAGCTGAAATTATTTCATATAGACTTATATATATATATATATATATATATATATATATATATATATATATATATATTTTTTTTTGTTTGTTTTAAATTTGTTAATGATTTTGTTCAATTACCTTGATATTTAGCCAATGGCAAGGGATTTTTGTTTAAGTGTTAACATGTGGGGGGGAAGGGGGGAATAATTCCTTAACTTAAACAAAAAATACCCTTTTCTATTATCATAATTTTATTATCTCTTTAAGTCGCCGACGCAACCTTATCATATTTTAAGGCGAATATGAATGAATGATGATGAGTGTAGAATGGGTGAGATGCCTTGTGTAGCCTTGTTACTGACTAAGACCGACTGATTCTTTAGCCAGGATCATTAATTAATAGCCCAATGACCAATGACAGCTGGATCCAGTATCAAACCTTCACAAAATTGTTTCAGGATTTTGCTCAGGATCAAACCAGCGAACTTCAGATTGTGGATCGAGCACGCTAGCCACTGTGCTACCCAATCCCCCCATTTCATAACTTTCACAGAGACCATAGTGGAGGCTAACTCCCCTCAATACAAATTCAAATCGTCCCTTTAAACCCATAATTTTAGATAGTGAAGAACCTAAAAGATAGGAACTTATATTACAGTTTGTTTTAAACATAGTTCCCCCAATTGCAATCAGTGAGTGTATGATGTTCGTCAGAGGCAAACATAACCTCACAATTAACCTGTATTTAAAATTGAATGAAAGGAAACATAAACAATTTGAGAACAACAATCTAAAATAGAAATCCGACATAGGCCTATTCAAATTGAGAAACCATGATACCACCTAAACACTTGATAAAATAAAAGCCTACATCAGAAGGTGTTTAAGAAAAAACGTTGACATAGGTACCTACAGGTTTTCATCTCACAATATTTAGCATTTGTACAAAATTTGGAACATTTTAACAATGAGTTAATTCGTATAGTTATATATAAATTTCCATTACTTGAAGTAAGTAGTTTAAAATATTTCCCCTTACATTTTCAGATTATGCCAGGAGAATATATATCCCTCCCCCCGGTTATGCCTCTGATTCCAGGAACTATTTTAAACATAACCTTCGTTTGATTGCAATGCGTTAGTTAAATTTAAAACTATAACGTAACTTTTTGAGTAGCCTTATGAGGGAAAAAATAAGAGTGATGGGTACTGCACAAAATAATTATGCAGGGAAGTACATATAAGATGTAGGGAAATGCAATAATGATGTTAAGTCATATATTAAACTACAGTTGTCATGAGTGAAACAATTCAGAGAGCTGCCTGCAAAATGAATATTAATACGCGATGCACGACAGTGTTGAAGAAAGAGAGACCTAACCAAGATCAAAATGCTGTTTTGTAATCCAAGTAAAGGTAGTTTGTCACCTTTTGTACAAAATCCATACTTTCTGATTGAAATTAAGGTATTTAAAAAATTCCCCCCAAAAATCTAATTTCCCCGTTAAATCGAAAAATTGTATAGCGCAATCCATGCTATCATCCCCCCCTGTGGGCACCCCTGCGTATGTAATTAGGGGTGACTGATTTTCAGACTTGGCTTAAATACTGTACAAGATTCCGACACAACTATGGTGTATTTTAACAATGAATTTAATGAATTATAATTATAGGTTGGGTGAGATGTTTTGTGTAGCCTTGTTACATCTAAGGCCGACTAAACTTAGCAATGCTTTTTTATGAGTTTTAAAGCTTAGAGATTTCCGAGCGAACATTTTTAAATTTTTTTTTTAAATAAGATATTATTATTGCATTTTGCAGATTATGGAACACTTTACAATGTTTTATGCAGGTAGCAGCAATTAGAGACAAAAGAAATATGATAAAAACAAGACATCATTAAACATAATCTGTGATGCCACACACAATGTGTTTTCCATCAGTAGCAGGGACATATTCAAGGTTGCCTGCAGGAAAGTAGGTTCAGCTCTATCCTGGAGTTGATTTTCCTGATCACAGTGGATATAGCCCTAGTGTATATCTTGAAATATTTTATTCTAAGTTTATATCAAAGGCATATAACAGGGTTGCCACCGACCGGGAAAACCGAGAATTAGGCATGAACTTTAGTGACCGGGAAAAAATACGTGGATTATGCGTGAATTTTCGGCTGAACCGGGAATTTAAGGTTGCGATGCGTTCCCGTTAGCGATACGTTCTCCATAGTTAGCGACATGATATCAATAGTCGGCGACGTTTGCGATGCGTTCTCGATAGTTGACAACGTTAGCGATGAGTTCTCGATAGCCAGCGTCATTAGTGATGCGTTCTTGATCGTTGGCGATATGTTCCCGATGATCGGCGACGTTAGCGATACGTTCCCGATGGTTGGTGACACTAGCGATACGTTCCCAATGGTTGGCATCGTTAGCAATGGGTTCTCGATGACCGGCGACGTTAGCGTTGCGTTCTCGATCGTCCGCGTCGTTGGCGATGTGTTCTCTATGATCGGCGATCTTAGCGATACGTTCCCGATGGCCCGTAACGTTAGCGATGCGTCCTTGAGGGTGGCGACGTTAGCGATGCGTTCTCGATTGACAGCGTCATTAACGATGCGTTCTCGATGATCGGCGACGTTAGCGATACATTCCCGATGGTTGGCATCGTAAGCGATGGGTTCTCGATGACCGGCGACGTTAGTGATACGTTCCTGATAGTCAGCGACGTTAGCGATGCGTTCTCGATTGCCAGCGCCATTAGGGATGTGTTTCCGATCGTCGGCGACGTTAGCGATGCGTTCCCAATGATCGGCAACGTTAGCGATGCGTTCCCGATAGTTGGCAACGTTAGCGATACGTTCTCGATGGTCGATGACGTTAGAATTGCGTTCCCGTTGGTCGGCGTCATTAGCTATAAGTTTTCAATGGTCGGTGACGTTAGCATTGCATTGCCATTGGTCGGTAGTGACGTTACTGACTGACATTAGCGATGGGTTCTCGATTGTTTGTTAAAGCATAATTGGCTGGGTATTGTATGAGTGGTCTGGGCGGTCACTTCATAATCTGATGTTTGTTGTCAGATTGATTCCTAGCAATAATCTTTAAAATGTGTAGAAACTTCAAAACTGGATCCAGCTGCCAAAATAATGCTTTATAAGAAAATGTTAAATTTAAATAGTAACGAGATCAGGGTTTTAGCCCACCCCCTATCAAAAACATTGAAATAAGCCTTTGTCGTTGCTAGACACTCAAAAAAAGATTGGTTCCTGTGTACTATTTTCATATTCTTATAATAGATAGTATATTGCCAAAGTACTCAGAAAGATACGGTTGTACTTAATAACCACTTGTTACTTAGCTATGGAATAAAATTACCTAGCTGAAATATAGTAGGCTATATCTTGCAATGGAAATGAAAATGTTAAGTTTCAACTGGAACATATGGTAATTCTTAGAGATCAATGTATCGTGCGATACTGGCAAAGTACATATTGAATCCGAAAATTATCCGATCCGAAACCAATTTGAACTAAAAATTCACTATCCGCACACCTCTAGTTAAAAGTGTTTCATACGAGTTATCTCACAAGTGAAGTGTCTATTGTAGGTTATATATGTTCCAGATGAGTACTTCCTGCAGAACGTGGAGGTGATAGACAGGGTTACGGAGGACCGGCGGGTGCGGCTGGTGGCGGCCGTGGATTGGCCGGTGGACACGGCGCTACAGCGCGGTGTGACTACATGGCCGTGCTACAATGTGCTGGCCGACCTCAAGGCGGGGCCCACACGGCTGTGCGAGGCGTGTGAGCGCAGCAAGGTGCATGCGCGGATACTGCTGTACGGCCAGCCTTACAACCCTAACACACTGGATGGCTCTAAGCCTGACCGCAGCCTCAAAGACAATAAGGTTGAGTTTTTGTATTTTATCCTTAAGTTTAAAATACTTGCTGTCCTAAATTACTTACTAAACAGTAATGTTTTGGACTGTCATTCTGTTTCATGATCTCCCTTTGCCACCTCTTCAATTGTATTTAAACTGATATCAAAATAGAACAAAAAAATCCGCTGAAAGTCTGTGTAGGTATAAATTGTAAACTCCCAGGATCCCAGTACAACCTAGTTGGTTCTTGCCTGTAAAGTCCCAATATTGGGGACAACATATAACGTATGCTGTCACAGTGAAAGACAGCATTGTGAACTTTAGTTCCCCACCAGTGGAGTTAGGGATTGATGGCAGGATAAACTGTGATGCACTGAAGTATGGTGTAAGGATAGGAAATAGCCTCCAGGTCACTGCCGAGGTTCATTTCCAGGCATTGACCTTTCTCTTTCACTACACCAAAGGTAGTTCAGCCGAAGGGGAGTGCTACCCTCTGCTTAGCCCTGTAGGGTGTTGCAGGGGAGCATCTTCCTCTCATCACAAAATGACAGGCAGAAGAGCCCTCACAAGACTCCCTGTGGTTGTGAGAGTGTTCATACTTAATTCTCTTACAACACCAACAAACCCCTAATAATAAAGCAATTTTGTGTCCTATTTTTTTGGGGAAAACCTTGTGAACTCTTTTAGTTAATTACATATGTTTAAGTAGTAAAATGATAACAAAATCTTTTCTATAATATAATTAACTTCTTTCCTTTTTCCCTTTAGAGGACATTTGCTGAAATGGAATTTTAAATGGGGCGAAGCCTTAAGGAAAAATATGGCCTGAATGCCTTAAACGTCAGGGCGTAAATAATTAATCTATAAAGCAATCAAGCAAACTGGCTGACTTCAGGATTAAATTGTTCTAAGAAAATAAAAAAGACTTTTATTTTGGTTTTCCATCAACCATCCTTTAGTATACAAATTTGTTTCTAATAGTTATAATCACCATTAAGAATTTCATGCCTTAGTTTTTAAACTGCACTACCCTAACTGACTAAATGAAGTGGTTGCTTGTCATAAGTAATTTATTCTATTTTGTTGCGCAGGACTTTATGATATGCCTGGAATGCATCAAATATGTGCAGCTGTACAATAAGCTGGTGCACCAGAAGTACATAATGTACATCGAGTGTGCTAAACGAGTGCAGGACAAGCGCAGGACGGAGCCTCAGAAGGACACAACTGTCATCCTCAACGAACTTTTAGCTGACGAGGAATGGCTTAATAAGGTGAGTCTATAGTGATTAGGAAAAACTGCAGTTTTTGTTTTTGAAGAGTTCTTGAGAACATAGTAGCATCAAGAGGTAATGGAAATTTCAACCGGACCGTGTTTTATCGGCCGGAAACAAATGTCAAACAGCATTTTATTTGTCAATACGTAATCTAGTTTGATTGTACTGGCTAAAACTTAGTATTGTTACTCATGTATTAGTTAGAAACCATGTTTATAGAAGTTTAAAAACTAAGAACTAGGGCGAGTATTCTAACTTCGAGCTTTTTCAAGCCGAATACTGCAATATTCTTGAGATAGGCTCGAGATTTGCAAAAAAGATTGAAGTTCGAGCCGAATATTTAAAACGCCGACTAGTGAAAAGAGTCGTGTACAAATGTAAATTTAAAGCAAAAACTTTTCAGAATCAATACGCGAATTCTCATAATTTGCATCGGTTGAGCTTTCTATAGCAAATATAATTCAGCAATGCTAATGCTTTTGGTCCTTTGTTAAAAACAATAACCAAAAATATTAAAGTACTGTAATATTATAAACTGCCGACCTGATCAACCAACACGATGGAGCTACTTTCTCTATGCTCAATCACATCAAGTGGACATATCACACTATTCTGTTTGTAGTGCAGTGTTGCCGATGCACAGTTGAGTTGTGCAATATTTCACGGTTAATAAAAGCACAAATGATGACGGAACAAAGTGATGGAATCTATGTAGTAGCAGAGACAATGGACAATGATTCGTTGTCCGTCAGTGTGTGGTCGTGTGTTGTCATTGTGTGTGTTCTTAATGCAATAATATGAAAACGGCTGCACGGATCGTTTTCAGATTTTACACAAATTTTTTCCAGTAGACTTCACGCTTCCAGTTCAAAAATGAATCATATTTGTTAAATAGGTTTTTATTAATTAGGTAACATTTAAAAGTTGTAACATTTCCATAAGGTGTAAAGTATTGGATAAAGAGAACTGGTTTTAAAGTAGTACGAGATACTAATACAATATTGTTTCGTAGTTACAAGAAACTACTAAAAATGTTTTTATTCATATGTTTTATGATTAAATAAATAAAGAATCTCCGCTTAACATGATTTAATTAAATTTATCAAAGGTTTTTAAAATTGTTATATTAAAAAACTAATACAAGTTTTTAAAAATAAAGGTAACGTTCTCCTATAATGTGAGCAATGTGAGTGAGTTAATAGTTTATCCGCTAGATTGCAGCAGCCATTTATTTTGTATTTACTTCTGCCAGCTGTGTTCTTTTGTCAGTTTATACCGCCATCATAGCAAACCTGCGTACCGTACTCAGCTAATTTCCAATGTACCTCACTGCATAGGCTACTTACCGTTTTATTTTTTGTTGAAGAATTTGTACCTCTAATCTAATCCTCTACTGTAATATGAGTAAGGTTTGCTTGCTTGCATGCTTTGTTGCAACTCTGATCTCAAAACGGCTCCAGTGATTCCCTTCAAATGTTGGAAATAACTATTTTCTGGGTTAAAAATAAATTATATGCGGGTCTCATCTTCAGATAAACCAAATAATGTAAAAATGTGAATTTAAAAAGTTGAAAAAATTAACATTGGGCTTATGGAATTTAAAATTAAAATAAAATAATTGTTTGTAACTGCTGTTCATAATCAACCAGGGAACTGTCAAAATAATACATGGGTTGTTTATAATTATAACTGCTAACATGTGGTTTCCTGAATGACTAAAGCTGTTGAGTGAAGATTTCATAAATATAGTGGTCATATCCGAAAAGATCAAAGGGACATTGAGCTATAAATAACAAGTGGAGTGACCTTAAAAATGCAGAACAGAGGCAAATGAGCTATACAAATCTGATAATCAGTTTAGGGAAGTGGTGAATTCTTACTCCAAGTCATCTAAAAAAACTGTCTTTCCTTCCCCGAGCAAATCTCGGCCCCCAGGTACTATAATTTAATATAATTAAGAACGTTTTATCTTATGACCTAAAATTAACCAAATAAGTTATCCAATAATGGTAGGCCTAGCTTATGTTGTATCTTAACCTATTACCTAATAATTAGGGGTGCGCGAGTATTCGAAACATTGAGTTTTCGGCTGAGTATTTTAATACTCGAACTCGACTCGAGGTTTAGAAAAATACTTGAAAGTTCAAGCGAGTATTTGCTGCCGATTTCTGGACGATCGCGAACTATTGCGACCGGCCAAAACACGTAGTAACGGTCGCAAAAAGCGATTGCATCACATGAAATCGGCCGAAAATGACGATTGCTAACGATTGCGACCGGCCAAAACGCGTAGTACCGGCCGCAAAGGCGATCGCTTCACGTGAAATCGGCCGAAAATGACAATCGGACCGCGTAATTTCTGTCGTTAATGACGACGGAAAACATAATATCGGCAAAAGTGGCGACTGGGCCACTAAATATCGGCCGGAAACGAATGTCAAACAGCGTTTTGTTTGTCAATGCGTAATCTAGTTTGATTGTAGTGGCTAAAACTTAGTATTGTTACTCATGTATTAGTTAGAAACCACGTTTAGATTATCAAATCTAGGGTGGTACTCAAATCACATTACTCTATTTTAAACTACCAACTGATGGCAAATACTCGAAACTCAAAAATAATTGGCACTACTCGACTCGATTAAAAAAATCACTACTCGCACACCTCTACTAATAATATACCTACTATTATATCTGCTTCTGAAACGGAAGGTTTCAGAACCAGAAGTTCCTGGTTGAAAAGGATTGTCAATGGATTCTTCTTCCATAACTGATTTAAAAATTAAAAAATGAAATGCTTTCTACTGGCGTTTATTCACAAATTCAAACAATCCTGCGGCATTTACATTATGTGGTTTTAATCGCACAGCTGTAGCGAAACTAAACCCTGCGCCACCTTGATCGTGATTTGCTCTTGGTTAGGCTTACAAAGAATATAATCAAGTATAACCTTGTAAATAATATGACCACCGGTATTATGACATGCGTGACGTAATCATTTAGAATTTTTTTTAATCCTTAGATTTTGTGAACCTCGCAATTAGTGATATTGAGAAAATGAGATTTTGAATCACACTACAACAGCGATGCGACAATAATTGTTAACTTTAACAGCTACAGTATAATTAGAGTTGTATTTCTGTTTGCTTTATCTCTTTAAGTACTTTAGATTCTACTACCAATTGACAATTTTTGGAGACTACTATGTAGGCTGCACACCAAAATGCCGTCATGATTTGGCGTTCAACACCCACAACCTTGTCCCTAACTATTGGTCATGTTAAATCATTATTACATTATAACTATCTTCACTCAACGTCTTAAGGCAGTTCGCAAAGTGAGTGGATACGCCAACACTTCCCTACCAAGCACAGATGTGGTAACTGCTTTTTACTCAAACTTGAAAAAATCACAGTAAAAGGTTTATAACTTAACCGTAGCCAAAGTTTTTAACTCAACAAAATAAAACATAATAAATAAAATACCCCCGTAGCAGCAAACCTGCGTACTCAGCGAATTTCCAATGCATATATCTACCACATAAAGCATTATCTTAATACCACATAAAGCCACATATCAAGTTTCATCAGTATACATATAAATAAACGATTTATGACATTTTAATTATTCTCCATAAGAATAACATGAAGGCTGAGTATGCAGGTTTGCTGAAGCAAGGAACACAACAAAATGGGGTTTTATACAAATATCAATATAACTCATGTAGGTAAAGTCATACCAAATTTCATTAATTTATTTTCATAATGAAGGGAGATAACACGTTACTTATTCTCCATAAGAATAACATGGGGCTAAGTACGCAGGTTTGCTGCTACGGGAGCCTTTGGTAAAAAATTGTTTTTTTGAGCAAATGTCAATGGTCCACAACCAAATGAAGCCGTATACCAAGTTTCGTTAGTATACGTTCATAAATAAGCGAGATATAAAATTTTTATTTTCCTCCATAAGAATAACATTAGACAACGTACTGTGTTTAGCACTTTCAATATCTCGGGAACCAATTGACGTAGAGAAATGAGCAAAATACCAAATTGTGTGTTTTTTTAAGCTGAATCCAATGGGAAAAACTAAAATTTGACTATTTCCAAAATTATATGTAAAAAATTCGAAAAACCCATTTTTGGGGTACAAAACCCCCCCAAAATCCCCTTTCGGATAGAGCGATCTGGCTGGTTTTCGAACTTAAAGTCATAAATGTTGCTTTACATGTTTATACCAAATTTCATCAAAATCGGATAGTTTTTACGAGAGTTATCGTGCTCACGGACACATATATATATATATACAGTTTCGAACGAATGGTGTTTTTGGGGTCTGGGGACCTCAAAACGAAAAGTTATCATGGTCCCGGGCCTAGGTCTTACCATGCCGACTACGGTAATAGCTTCTTCCCTATAGGGGAAATTCGCTAAAACTAGATTTTTTTGTATTTTTTTAGTTTATTTTAGGATGTGTGATGGTTTATAATTTTATTAAATCAGTTATCTACTATGCCTAGTGGTGTCGTTTCTTTAGTCAATCGCTAAGTTATTTATTTATCTATACTCCCTTTGCTAAAATGTGTGTATCTAAACACTAAAAACAAAACTGACCCATATGCAGGGGCGGATCCAGAGGTCATGTTTGGGGGGGTGGTCACTGAAAGTTACCCCTCCCCCTCCCCCTGGGTGGTCCCTGGCACCCCCATTATTTTTTTAACTATATGAAATTATACAAAGAATGAAAGTAAGCTAACATAATATATCAATAACCTTGTACTCAAGAAAAAAGGCAATCATAACTTTATAAACAAACTAAACAAAAATTAACTTTAGTTCTACTGCGCCCGACCGTAAATTAAAATAACAAATATTTAGGCATTACACTTTGTTCTACGTCATCTGTAGGCGTCTAAGAACAAGTAAGATTCCAAAATAAACAATTTATTTCAGTAGTTACTCACGCGAAAAACTATTTATAAAACATATTTGAAATCTGCAATACTGAACTGTGCTACGCGAAGATACAATGAGGAATGAGGCAGCCAATGTCAACAACTAGAAAAATTGAAATGTTGTACCACATTTTTACGAAATAAAATACTTGGCGTGTGAGCTTCCATTTGCACGCAATTAAATCTTTGTTTCCTCATATTTCATTACATATAATTCGAGCTAGCTGCTAATTCTAGCTTTTTGCTGCTAGCCTAGCCAGTGGATATTTATTACCTCGCTAGATTACGCAGATTACACAAAAATCAAACCTAACCTTTAAACAAAACACAGCAAACGGTGGTAGGTGGTCGAAATCCAGTAAAAATTAATCACTGAATACAATGGTAGCAACCTTTGCTGTGTGTGGCTAAAATATACCTCCAAGACCATGTTGAAAACACTGAATTTTCAGTCTGCCAACTGGCAAAACTGCAAAAACTTCACAATTTGGCCTGGGAATATCCATGTTTTTGTAAGATGCTTATAGGTGAAAGACGTATCTAAGTAATGTGTTATATACTAAAATGGAAGTTTAAAATTTCACCTATCTAATGATATTTATTTTATTCCATTTATCGAACGTTTAGGTGCATTAGCTTGTATTTTAATATAACAATGTAGACGGGAGCGCCCAAATTTGACTCTCGGAACCGGAAAACGGGGTTTCGGGAGGCTTTTTTGCTACTTACATTTTCATTCGGATTTATTCAAACTTTTATTGTATGCCTGAATAATAAAATAAACACAATAATTCGTAGGTTTTGCGGGGGGGGGGGGGCGACTGCCCCTACTGCCCCCCTTGGATCCGCCCCTACCTATATGTTTCAATCTGTCTTTTTCTAAGCCAGTTTTGTGGTATCAGAGTAATTTGCTGAAGCTAGTTCGTGGTAACTGTTGTATATTCGATAAAATTACTGTAACAATCAGTATTTACAACCTTAGTAATTGGAAAGAAAAGTGTAGATAACAAATTTTGAACTATCAATTTTTGTTTGGTAAAATATTTATTAAAATTGTTTGGTAAATGTTTATATGATTAGGAATTCACACAGATTCTAGAAATATAAAAAAGTATGTACCCCCAAAAATGTCAGTTGCCACATCTGTGCTTGGCAGGGCAGAACAGTGTTGCCAGACATAATTATTATTATTAACCCTAGCAGTGGCCAACCACCGGATTCCGATGGTTTGCTGTGTCACCTTACAGTGGCCACCATCGGAATCCGATGGTTTGTGACCAACAATTTTGTAACGTTAAAAAACACTAATAATACCTCAAAAGTGAACAATAGACATATCTTTCGAAAGATCATATTCTGAACTGTTATTTTATTACATAATTGAACCGTAAAGCAGCTCTATAAAGTTGTCACGACGATTATAAATCAAATTAATTCAAATTAATTTTTGGCGCTATGCGATTCCTAAAGCTGCTCTGACAACGTCAAAACACGACTTTTTTGAAATTACCCAGCTCGGGTAATTTTTGTCGCGGGAAGTTGTAGTTGATACCAATGCACTACTGTACAGTTGTGCTTCATTTTGGTATTGATTTTTAGAACAAAATATTGATGGGACAGATGGTATGATTTTATGAAAACAGGTGTATTTTGTTTGTGGAATGGCCAACCATCGGAACCAGATGGTTAGGAAAATCGAATTTATATAGTCAAATAATTCTGATTTAAATAGTCAAATAATATGTAATTTTGAAGAGGAAGAAATGTAGAGGAATTTAGCTTTGCCGTTGGCAGCACTGCTTGCAGTATAACGTCAGCCTGCACAAACATATTTCGTCATATTTTCCAGTCATTTCCGTTTGCGCTAGACCATCTTGGAATCTTACTTATATCTCTGCTCGTGTTTGCAATTTTTTATCCGTGAATTATTACTACATCCTTCATTATTAGTGAATTTCCTTTGGAAAGTGAACTATTAGCATGACCCGCACGGTGAAACTTAAGCCCGGGACCACCATAGAAGTTCATAACGTGACCCCCTGAACACGTTTTGGGGGGTCGTTAAAAATTTTATATATATATATATATGTGTATGCACTCTAGCGGTCGCATTTTTTGTCCGATTTACTTCAAATTTGGTAGGAACGTTCCTTTCTATAATCTGTTGGACAAGTTCGTTGGGCAAAACAATCGGAAAACTCTAAACCCATTTTTTGGGGATTAAGCTTTCAAATTTCGAGTTTTTGGGCCCAAAAAAGGTCATAAAAGCCCCAGATGTAAAATTAATTCATGTAAAAAGATGGGAATTAGTGAGGCGAAACTTTTAAGCCCTCTCTCATCATTCTAGCATAAATATTTACTGAGTTATTAAAGAAAATGTGTATCGGCTAAACACAGTACGTTGTCTTATGGGGGTTTTACACTAGAAAAGCCTGTTATTCCTTTGTTAGAGTACTTTTATTATCCCCAGCAACCTCACGCCTACTTTCAAGCCTGTCTGGACCCTCTCCCAACCTTATAATGCGCAAAATTGTATTCCCAGCTTTGCAAGTAAATAAAACCAGGAGTATCAGAACAGCCAAAAAATTAATGTTTCAGATTTCAATAAAAATTGGACAAATGTATGTTTTTACACTGATTTTGAGTTTTAAAAGTTTTTATGTGGAAATTCACTTCCCTCACGTCAGCGTGCTGCGTGCAAACTCGTTTCAGAGTTTTAGTGTTAGTGAAATGTTTGTGTGTATATAACAGTAATATTTATGCATTATACTATGCATAAATATTACTGAAGTGTAGGAAATAGTGTTTATAAAAAGTGTTGTGTTTTGTTTACATAACAATGTTTACATTGTTACATAACACATATACAAAAAATAATTTACCCTAGGTGTTATACATTTTTATTTAGGTAATTGGATATACTACAACATATTTATATTTGTTTGGGGGGGGGAAATGTGGTGAAAAGTTATATGCTGAATGAATACTGTGCAATTAATTTTTTCCAAATACGCAAAAATATCAACTCATTCTTTTATTTACAAATATTTATAAGTGATAATAATTTTTACCATCAACTTTATGCCTTTAAGATTTCTTACTTCATTAGCTGTACAAATATGTTTATATCATTATTAGTATATGCATATACAGTAGAACCTCGATAACACGACTCTCAAGGGGATCTCTAAAATAGTCTTCTTATCAAGGTGCACTTGTAATTGAGGGTCGTGCTATCAAGGTGGTTTTCACAACAAGACGTGCTATCGAGGTCACAGACTTTTTGCTATTCCAAGCACATGTTTTATGAAACATTTCTAATAAGTTGTACTTTAAGTAGAAAATTACTGTATGGATCAGTCATAAATAAAAGAACAAACGTACAAGTAAGACAAACTTCTTTATTATTGCCATATAACAATACAATTACAGTAATTAAAACAAGTATTCAAACTGATTGAAAAATAATAGGCCTAGTAAAGTTTATAATTAGGCTGTAATATTCATACAATATACATATTCATAATATACAAAATTCACGTTAACATAAATTGTTTATTGTAGGCCTACTACTGTGGTGAGTTTTCTTACTCAATAAAATACTATGCAGAACTTACGGCAGTAAGAAAAAAATCAACCGACTCAGTTCACTAAAGTATAGAGTTAATAAGCTCAAAATACAGTACCTTAACCTATTGTGAAATACACAATAAAATACTGGATAGCATGCGATGATGCCACTGATCTGACCCGTGATAGATAAGGAAATGCTGGAAGTGGAAGGGGGTAGGGAAGGGGTTTTCCTATTGAGACCTGAGCTCAAGATGTTGTTTACTTCAAAACATCCGTTCTAACCGTGGGAACTATGCGTGAGAAAGTTTGAGTCGTGCTATAAAGGTTCCGTAATGCAAAACGGTGCGCTATTGAGGTTAGAGTCATGAAATAAAGTTTCACTTACCCAAAGAAGCATGTTGTTGAGGTGGGAGTCGTGCTATAGAGGTTCAGTTATTTGAAAAGACGCGCTATAGAGGTTTATTTATTAGTAATAAGAAATTACAAAAAGACGTGCTATCGAGGTATTTATTTGAAAAGAGTCGTGTTATAGAGGTATAACATTGAGTGTTATAGGAGATTCACGGGGATTAGAAAATCATTATCGAGATTTTTGTCTTATCGAGGGTCGCCGTAGCGAGGTTCTACTGTATTACATAACTGTTTTACAACAAAAACTTACTGTTCAGTTTATATTTTTTTTGTTTTCCGTTTATTATATTATACCCCTAACACTCATAAAAAAAATTCTTTCCCCTACATGTTATATATTTCTATGTAAGGAGTTGAATTACTACAAAATGTGTATAATGAATTTTTCATAAAAAAATGTAGAAAATATTTTACTGAGGCTGCTTTTGAAATTTCAAAACAAATTTCTAATTTTGTTTATTCTTTTCACTTTACTGAAAAATTGCCTTTTTAAAATGATCTTTTTTATTATACCATTTCTAGATTCTCCTGTTCTTTCCGATCAAAATTAATATGAGGTTGGCTATGTTTACTTCTACGGTTGAATTTATACGAATTTTCAAAAAAAGTTCTGCAAATTTGCCAAATCTACTTGGCCATTTCCTACTTACACTATTGGCCACTGCTAGGGTTAATTATTGTCAGATTCCAGGAAATTATTATTGTGTAATGTACGAAATTGTAAGTTGCAGTAAAGACTGTACCACTGCAACAGTTAGAATATGTGTTTTCATGAATTTTATTTTTTTGCTGGGGTAATTATTCTGGAGCAGTACGATCGTTGTATTAATTATTGTTAATCGTGAAATATTGCACAGCTCAACTGGGCTGTGGTAACACTGCACTGCAAACAGAATTGTGTAGATGTCTACTTGATGTGATTGATGAGCTTAGAGGTAGAGAAAGTAGATCCATTGCATTGGTGATCAGGTCGGAAGTTTAAAATATTAAATTACTTTCATATTTTGTTATTAAACGAAGGACCGAAAGCATTAACATTGTTGAATTATATCTGTTATGGAGCTCTACCAATGAGAACTACGAGAATTCTAACATTGATTCTGACAAGTTTTTGCTATAAATTTTAATTTTGTAAATGACTCTTTTCACTAGTCGGCGTTATAAATATTCGGCTCGAACTTCAAGCTATTTTGCAGATCTAGAGCCGAGCCGAATACTGCAATATTCGGCTCGAAGCTCGAATACTCGCAAACCCCTTGACAAGATCAATCGACGCTTCCCTAGGTCAAGCGTTAATTATGTCATATGTAAAAATAATCATATGGTAGTGACGATTTTTAACCTGACTACTGTTTACAATTTATGTTTTGTTTAATTCGATGATTCATGTGATTTTTACTCTGTTTGTATAACAGGTTTTATTGATACATTTATTTATTGTTCTATTTCTTTTTTGAAAATATTTTTTACTAGTGGCTTGAAGGGGCCATAGCCCCTAACCTTGTTCTGAGACCACACATCATCTGATTCACAAAGTAGACATGCCACCACATATTTTAATGTAAACAAAGCTGACATTTTTAAATCCCCATGCATTTCTTTTGGCGGATGTTTTACGCTATTTCTCGTTTGCTGGCAACTTTTTAGAAATACTGCTGTTTTTCCCAAGTCCCTGGGATAAAGACCTTTAATTTGAGCCGTCTCCCAACATCCTGCGATTAGCCAAACTCCCACAATTTTGACTTAACAGTTTTGCTTACAGAATTATATATATATATATATATATATATATAAATTTCATTGAAATGGTTTTGTTTTTCTGGACATAATGAGTAGAAAAGACTTTCAAAAGCAATCGAAAAACATAACATTCAAAATAATAAACAAACAATGCGGACAGCAGAATGAATAATATGTTTAAATATAACTGAATGTCATGATTTTGCCCCTATTATAATAGCTTCTGGCCGTAAAACAATATTGAGTGAGCATCACCCTTTGTCAAGCTTGGAGAGATATTAGATGTATTTCTCAGGTCAGGGATGGAAATTAACAGTACTGCTAACCTTTCACTCTCAAGTTTTTTACAATTTATACTTTCTTACACGTACATACTTACTTACTATCATGGCCACGTATAGTTGGCAGTGGTAGTTGGCCTTGTCAACAAGCTGCCTCCATAGTTGCCGGTCTTCAGCGTCTACTTCAATGTTCTGCATCTTCCTCACATCTCTCAGCACCTGGTCCTTCCACCTCTTCTTTGGTCTTTATGTTACTTACACTATATAGACTAAACTAAAATAACTTTCACGTTTTTAGCTTTTCCGTCAAGTGAGAACGGTCTGGGCAGATGTTGAAAAAGCCGAGCGAGAAAAGAAGAAAAAACTTGGATTACCTGTTGAACCACCAGGTAGCACGCCTGCCCAGCTACAGGAGGAAAATAACAGTGCCAATGTTGATACGGTAGAACAGGGAAATGATGAGGACGATGTGATTGTGGAAAAAGAATTGTTAGTGAGGGAGATTAAGGTGGAAAAAGACTCTGATGTTGAGGAGGGTGAAAACTTTGAGGTGAAAGACAATGATGAAATGAATAATGTGACAGTGACAGTTGTGGAAGAGAGAAGCACACAACAAGCAGTCGATGTGGCGGAGCCGGACAAACCTGAGGCAGTTGACGAGGTCAGCATAGAGAGGGTTCCATGCGACTCTTAAAGAGTTTGATGACTGAATATTGGCTTTCTGTGATTTACTGATTGTTTACATAAGAGAAACTGTATTTAGGGTAAGAAGCCTTCACATACTGTTGAAATACCAACTTACAATTTTATCAGTATTTTCAATTGTTAGTTTTTGTCCTGCTTTAAATTCTTAATCTGGTAGGACATAGTAGGCTTATTATTTTTGGCTTTAGCTTCAGTAAATCTCCTTTACTGCTGAAATAGAGGTAGCAAAGATTAATTTGAGCAATCTTCTCCCCGATGAAAAATGTAGTGAAATTTCACAGAGGCAGTAAAATTTATCTAAACAATTGTTTTGAGTCCAACACTGCACATCTAAGCATAACAAATGTTAAATGTCGTGTTATAAAAATGGCATGTTAAGGTAAGTGCTATTTCATCTATTCACATTTTTTTTTAAGTTCATCCTTGAATTAAAATGTTTGCATTTTATATTAGTTCTTGCAAGAAGACACCAGTTACTGTTATAAGCATTACATGTACATTGAAGTTAAGGTGGTGATTGCCTTTCTGTCTGCTATTGTCGTTTGTTCTGGAATCACGTATTGTAGCTGATCAAACATTAGGTACTGGCATTTTCTTGTGGCTGTGGGTAATATGGTGGGTCATTAAAAGGTGGGAAATTTCGGGTATTTTTTCCTTGTAGTAATTAGTGTTGATATTGGTTGTCTGATGGGCGTTTATCTTTATCCTTATTTTCCTCACCTGTTTCAATGCCTTTCTTTCTATTATTTTAAAAATATGCCTGCTGTCTGTCCTACTTTTGGTTTATTCTTGATAATTGCATCCTAAATCGTTCAAAGTTGGTGATATCTAAATTACTAATTTTGTAAAAAAATTGTAAGAGAAATTATTTTAAATTACAGACAGTTCAAATTAAAAGTATTGTCACAAGGGATGAGGGGAAAATAGTAATTGATTTGAAAAAAATAATATCAGCCAGAAATAATGGCAAATTGTTGTTACCATAAGAAAAGTATGGGAATTGCTAAATTTATGTCTTGGTCGTCTATATTGGTTTAATTGTCTGCTCTGTATAAGTGACCCTTCAAAATAAATAATTTAAAAAATGTATGGAGAAACACTGTAGAATTGCACTAGTATTTTAACCCTTCAAGGCGGCTCTTATTCTAGGTCTCGCGACCCCCTAAAACGGGAGTATTTTTGTGTTTATCAATAAGATTTGTAAAATTTCGGTAAAAATCGCATATTTTATTTATTTATTAACCAATTTCCATGATTTTTTTCACCAAACTATTTATGAAATTATTGTGTTCTATTGTAAGTGCATAGAAACATTTAAAAAAATTATAATGCAAACTAACAAACCATTCAAACACTTATTTTGAAAAAAATATTACAGTATGAGTAAAAAGGTGACAACTTATTTTTCATACATTAATTCCAGTAACTTTTTTCAACACAATTCCCATGAAATTATATGTTACAACATAATCTATAAATTGTTATTACAAAAATAATAAAATACCAATCGAAGTCCAGTTTTGTGTGGTAGTTTCGGAAGCAGTCACCGATGCACAACCCGGCTTCGCAGTCCCGGCACCAGAATGTTGTGTCCTTCCTGACTCCATGCTTTGAACAAACCACGCAGTGTCTTTGGGCAGTTCCTTTCTTTCCAGTTGAAGGGATTTTGTCAGGGAAATGCTTTTCTGTGAGCCGCTTAGATCGAGGTTGGATAGAAGGACGGCCGTAAACTGGCCTACTAACTTCCGGGCCGTATTTGTGAATAAGGCCTTTTATTAGGTCTAGCCTACAATCAATGTGCTTAGCACCAGCATTTTGTGAGCTCCATATTATATAGGCATTCAGCATTGATATATTCAACAACCATTTGAATACCTTCAGGTGAACCACTTCATACCCCTTTTCCGTTCGAGAAGAAAATGATTCAACATTTGATCCCTCACATCTACACCCCCCATATGCTGATTGTAGTCTACTTCAAGAGTGTGGTATGACGAGACTAATGTAAGGACTCTTTTGTCGCGCCATTTCATGGCCATCACTTTATTGTTGTGATGCTGGGCAGTCAACTCACCTTTCTCAAGTTTTGCTGACTTCACCTCCTCTGGTACATTTTTTCTGCTGATTTTCATAGTACCACATGTGTCAGATTGTTTATCTTTCAGTAATAGTCAGGTTAGGTGAATTATACCAATTATCCATCCAGACTGAATGTCCCTGATGCAAAATTGGTTCTAGAAGTGTAAGCACAACCGCTGTGGATTTATTTGATTTAGGAGGAAAAACTGGGCTTGAAAAAACTGTACTTCGTTTTCCAGTATATATAAAATAGTGACCATGTAAAACCAGAGGAAGACTCACAAAGTTCAAACGACTTGATCCCAAATTTAGCAGCCTTCAGCGGGATGTACTGTCTAAATGACCTTTCCATAAGGTCAATGACTCGTCAATTGATATTTTCTGTGACAGTCCATAAGACAACTTAAACTTTTGATTTAGGTGTTCTAAAACAGAAAATTTTGAACAATGATTTTGGGCCTTGGTATTCATGTGCCCTACTGGTGTCAGAGAATTGTAGGTCAACTGAAATCAACTGAAATCTTTCAAATGGCATTGTGCTTGGGAAAATTGGGCTTTCAAGTAAAGGATTCTTTGAATAGTACGATTCCAGTGAGGATTTCTGTACAATACCCATTAGCATTACCAAAGATAAATATAAATATAGCTCACTTACTGTAACTGGTTTCCAGTCCCAGTCCCTTGATCTGCGGGCAAATATCATTCCCTTCTTGCCGTGTTCTTGTTCTGCATACAAATTAGTACTTTTTACTATTGACTCCATTATTTTTTCATCGAAGTAAAATTCAAAAATATTTACAATGTTATCAACAGGGATTTTAGGGCCTGGGACACCAATAAATGTTTCCCTGTTAGGGGCATGGTTCTCTATCGTCTCCCACACCATTCGTGGTTCTTTGTCTTTGGTTTTCTTGGGTCTTGGCAGTTCTTGGGTCTTGGAGGTTCTTTTATTATTTTTTTTCTTGGGCCTACCTCTTTTCTGGGTTGCATCGCCTCCTCCGTCAACTATAGGAACCTGCTCCTCATTAGCCACAATTACTGGTAATATGTGGTTACTGTGTTCATCCATAACAGGGCCTGGCCCATTACTAACATCTGCAGAAAAATCATAGCCTAGGTTAATTTCAAAACTATCAATATCCATAGGCTCCTGATTACCAATATTATCAGGTGCATCACCTCCCCCCCCTGCTAAAGATATCTGGTCCTCATTTTCCTCAGGTACAGTTGTGCTTTGTTCACCCAAAACAAGCCCAGGCCTAGGCCTATCACTATCACTTAGCTGCTTTAACAAATGTAAGTCTATGTTGTGTGCTTATATCTAAGTTTATCTCATCATTAGGCCCTTGATTACATGCCTGACTAGGCCTTACCAGAATAATGTCATCATCATGATCATCGTCTTTGTCGTAGTCGTCTTTATCATCCTCACCTCCTAACTGAGCATAGTCAATCTCCACATATTCACCACTTTCCTCTAACTACTCATCTATAAGTTTATCATACCTTGCCATTTCTAATAACCACCATATATAAATCAAATTATGCAAAAGAATCACAGTAAACACTTTACTCACTCACAAAACACAATTACAGCGATACAAAACAACTTTAGACATAACCACAAACATAAACAAGAACACCGGCGTTTCAATCCTGAGTCGAAGGTCAGGCCTGCCAAACAGCTGATTTCGACAACAAAATAATATCAGCCGAATTCCAGTTTTACGGCTGAAAGTAAATCAAACAAGTGGAGAAACTCATACAACGTACTGTTAGACCTTACCAGCTCGAAATAGTTCCTAATTTCGCCGTAGGATGCCAGCAGCTGTCGGGTTGTCAATGAACGTAGAATTACGTTGAACCGCCGCGGGACATGTTACCGCTACGACGTATATCTACGTCAAACCATCTCGAAGGGTTAATCAAAATATGACTGCCGGTGCAGTCTCAAGGTCTGTATATATTTTGAAATAAGACAGACAGGCATCACCACAAAACCATTTTTTTTTGTATTAGGTAGCATCAAAACCATTTTTTCCACCTTTAAACCCCCAAGTTGAAAATGTTGTGGTAAACAATACTTTATATATGTTTTTAGGGGAAGTAGTAAAAATGTAGCCTAGTTCCTAATAAGCTCAATTTAGGACATCCAGTGTTCCATCTCAAGCTGTGTACTAGCCCATTTTTAGTATTAATCTATTATCAGCTTGCAAGTTCAATGATTTTTTGTTGTTATTTTTGAAATATGATGTTAATGGCTTTATCTTGCTTCGTATCAGAAACAAAATTCTTTGGGCTCTTTTTGGACAATACTCTTGAGTTGGACAGAATATGTAAACAAAATTTATAAAAAATAACATCTGACATTTTTACTTTTAGAAGATTAGCTCCAATTTTTGATAAAAAAACATTAAAGACTGTATATTTTGCTACCCATTCACTGTCACATCATATGGTATTGAACTTTATGGAGGATCAAGTGTGATTAACTTAAGCAAAATTGTATTCTTGGAAAACAGGCTATTCTTAACTTAAAACAAGATGAATCATGGAAAATACTCTTTGAGGTGTTAAGAGTTTATGACCTACAATTTTAACAGTTAAAATATAGTTATTTATTTTGTAAACATGTATTAGATAAACATGCTGGTGTTAGGCATAAAGAAAATTATTATTGTGTTAATATCTATACTAGGGGTGGGCGAGTAGTGTTTTTTTTCAATCGAGTCGAGTCAAGTATTGAACCAACTAGGTACTCGAGTATCGTTTAAAAAGTTAAAAAAACTTGTTTTATTTTTTATCAAAACAATGTTTTTTAAGTATTAAACTTTAATTATAAATATATGACGATAACGGATAACGGATGATAACGGATAGTATTATGGATTAAAACTATAATCTGTTGAAATCAAAAATTAAAATATTAAATGAAAATGTTAATCCATTAAAAATAATAATTTACATTTGTTGAAGTATTCCATATAAAAGTAAAATATGAATAAAGAAAGTTATTAAAGTACAGAAATATCTTGTTAGTTTGGCTAACTCAAATTTAAAATAATTAAAAACTCCCCGTGCCCCTCTCTTTTACTTATCTTACTTCCACAGGTATCCATAAATAACTCACCTGTCATTGTCCATTGTCTCCTAAAATATAAATACAAATCCTTTTATACGAGATAAAAATAGATTTTATGCTTATTTTTATTTATTTCAGTCACTTATTTGGTTAACAATTAATTAGTGGCGTAAACTTTGATAATGGCGGGAGTATATATTCCATTTTCAACTACTCGACTCAAATTTTTGAGTAGTCTCTAAAAGGGATGAGCCGATTCCAATTTTTTTCGATTCCGGTTTTGATTTTTACAAATCGATTCTCGATTCCGATTCCATTGATTACTAATAATAAGTGAAATAGCAAAGTAATGTTTTAAAAATGATTAAAGACAATAAGTTAGTCAGTAATTGATTTTTATTTAATAAATTGAGACAATCGGTTGGTGATTATTTATTATTTTAGGCTTATTTTCCTTTATTTCAGTCATATATTTTGTTAAACATCAGTTAGCGGCGTAAATCTGGGTAAACGGTGGCCTGGAATCGATAAATCCCATCGATTCTTGATTCCAATTCTAAGCCTGAGAATCAGTGGAATCGTGAATCGACAATTGGAATCGACTCATACCTAGTCTCTAATACTCACTCGGCCTTTTGAGTATTAGAAAATACTCGACAGGTACTCAAAAACTCGAGTACTCACCCACCCCTAATCTATACCTATTATAGGCAATGCCCTCACTCATCACAAATTCTCCTACTTCTCATTTATCTAGACAGTTGACATTTTGTACACCGATTCTTTAGGCCGAAAGTAGGAAAACTAAATGGTTTTCTTCCTGATCTAACCTTAAGGCTCCGCCAGAGACCCCAACAAAGTTCCCATGTATTCCTTATGGACATTCATTTTTGTTTGTGCTGATGAAAAAACAACAGCTGATCTTGATTTGCAGTAGTTCCACGGGCTAATCACAGAATACAGCATACACAACTATCATAGTTTTTATAAATCATCTGCGGGGCAAAACCTGCGGGTAACAGCCAGTATATATATATAAAACAATGTCAAAATCAATTAAACAAAATCACAACAACAATGTGATGTCACAACGGCAATGTGATGTACACGCTATACTAGAAATAAAGAGGACTTCTTCATAAAAAAAACAACAAAGAAAAGTATAAAGAGAGCTGTCTGGGAGGATTAAGCTCAAGCCCGCCCAGAGGTGGGGGGGGGGCAATTGCCCAGGGGTCCGGGTAAAACCTGTTGTCTAAAAAAAGGTCACCAACTTGGACCCCGACGGCAACAAGGGCCCACCCCGGGGCCCGTAAAGAGTACGGCCCTGTTTGGAGGGGTAAGGGACCCATACTCTAATTTGCCCAGGGGCCTGGAATTTCTCCGGGCAGGCCTGATTAAGCTTATAAAAATACCTCCCAGATGGCAGAAATAAAAAAAAACTGTTTTCCAATATATATTATAACTGATTTTTACTGCTGTAATGTTTTAAACAGTTAAAATGTAGTAATATATTTTGTAAAAATGTATTGAACATGCTGGTGTTAGGCATAAAGAAAATTATTATTGTGTTGTTTAATATGTTTTAGCGAATTTCCCCTATAGGGAAGAAGCTATTACCGTAGGTGGCATGGTAAGACTTAAGCCTGAGACCATGATAACTTTTTGTTTTGAGGTCCCCAGATGCCAAAAACACTATTCGTTCAAATTTATATATATGTATATATATATATATATGTATATATATATATATGTATATATATATATATATATGTGTGTGTGTGTGTCCGTTACCGCGATACCTTTTGAAAGAAGCGCCCGATTTTTATGAAATTTGGCACAAATGTGGAGAGTAACATTTATGACTTTAAGTTCAAAAACCAGATCGATAGGTTTATGGGAAGGGGGTTTTATGGGGGTTTAAAATTTTTCAAAAATCAGTTTTTTGAACTTTTTACCCTAAAATTTTAAAAACACTAGATTTTGGTTATAGCCATTTTATAGAGCTTAAAAAAAATTTAGTATTTTGAATCATTAAGCTAGGTTTAGTGGTTGTGGAGAAAAGTCAAAAAAGTGTCTATAAAATTTCCCATGTTAATCTTATGGGAATACGGTTTTTAAATTTTCCTCAGATTATTTCACTAAAAACACCATATTTCTTTCTACCAATCAGTTTAGCTCTACAAAACAATCATTTTGACGTTTTAATTGTTGTTTTACGTCCAACCGTTGCAGTGATATTCAAAGTGCTAAACCCAGTACGTTGTCCAATGTTATCCTTATGGAGAATAAATAGAATGTTATATTTTGATTATTTATGTATGTATATTGATGAAACTTGGTATGTGGCTTCAACTAGTTGTGGTATATTGTAATAGCACAAAAAAGTTTTTAGTTGATTTTTCCCGGTAGCAGCAAACCTGCATTCTCGGCCCCCATGTTATTCATATGGAGAATAAGTAAAGTTTTATATCTCCCTTAGTTACGAACCTAAATTAATAAAACTTGGTATGTAGCTTTACTTGGTTGAATTATATTGATAATTGTAAAAAAACACATCTTATCTTCCTTGTTGCAGCAAACCTGCGTACTCATTTATAATGTTATTCTTATGGAGAATAAATAAAATGCTATATATCACTTATTAATTAATGTATTTTTGTGAAACTTGGTAAGTGGCTCTAGGTAGTAGTGATACCCATATATTTGCATTGGAAATTCGCTGAGTACGCAGGTTTGCTGTGACAGGGGTATTATAATTTAGCCTAAGACGCATTCATGTACGTTATCATTGACTATACACCTGTTGTACACTGTAAACCCAATTCTAGGATCCGTTAACATAGAAAGCAGCACAATTTAGTGAGTGCGGTCGGCAACAGGAGTTAAAGCATGTGCTTCTTCCTAGTAGACATTACGCAAACTTCTTGGAATTGCAGAGGCAGTCGAACAGACAGAGCTTGATTGACGCTGGTGAAAGACAGCTAAGACGTCGACAACAATTTTATTACAAGTTTTTAACAGTTATTACAAGTTAATTATTATTTCACACAACCTTCGTTATTACAGGCTTACAGCCTTTGTTAAAACGGACATTAAAACTTCCGAGTTGCAAGGAAAGCGAGACAGTTGTATTATTAGCAAAATGAGACTTTAAAACCTGCCACGGCCGAGCTTAGCGCGCCAAGCAGCATGAGCCAGAGTTACATCCGCTGTTGCGTGCGATGGTGGCAATTTCTATCCAGTGCTGACAGAACTACGTGAGAATCTCACTCTTATTGTTAACAGAACCACCTATTAGGTTTGCATTCTACTACAAGTGTATAGTCAATAGGGTGGGTCGAAAAATATGATTTTGTAATTTTTTATTTCCATTAGCACTGGAAAATGGCAGTATGATCTCCTGAATATGGGAAAAATATAAATAAAATCATCTTCTGACATCTTTTGACATCTTCTGTTCGCGCATAAAAGTTTAGAAAAAATGTAAAAAATCTGAATTTTTTTGAAAATATATAAAACAATTTTTAAATGTTATTTATAAATCACAAAAGTTATAAAATTGTAAAATGTAGTTTATAATATAGCAAAATTAATGTTTAATATTTTTAAGAGCTTTTTTACGTTATTTATCTTATCCCAAATGAGCCAAAATCGCCCAAAATAAGACTTTTATGTGATATTACTTGATAATTATATTACGTATATCTAAATGGTGTAGTGTAACGAAAGTGTAATAGAAGTATTATCAAACTTGTTTGTTATAATTCTTTTCCATTTATTTATAGCAATGGAAGCCTGAGATTCGAGCGCCAAGTGCTGAGTTGATGCCATGGCCAGCGCCTCTGCGCGCCGGCGCTTCAGAGAGTGACTTGATTTGCCGACTTGTTTGTTTTACCGCTGAAAAAGAAAACATTTACTGTAGAGCCTCTATACCTACTGTAAGTCATGAATGTATAGTCAAAATGATTAAGGATTGTCATACCAATTTGGTATTGTCATACACTTTGAGAAAGTAATTCAATCGTGATTTTGATCAAGAGAAAACTAACATCAATACAAAGCTCATCTCTTTTGTCAGTGAAGCAAAATCAAAACTTTTGATGTGGCTTTTTGCAAATGTGTAATGAACTTTACGTGCATATATCGTAAAAAGCCAAGCACATGTGATTATGGAGTGCACCTATGAAAAATATCGAAAGATTCCTATAATTGAGAGAGAGGGTTCATGCACTATCAGTGAACTCGGCAGCAATGAATGTAGGGTTTGTAATCTTTGTCGACACTTAAAATGTATCGGCAGTTTAGATAAAATGGAAACTAAAAGGATTATGAAAAGAGATTAAATCAAATAAATGTGTAAAAAACTAAGATTGTTCTACCAGATGTGACAGCTAGTGAAAAAGACACTCGAATAAATATATCCCAAGAAAACAGAATTGAGACCAATGCTATAAATAGTTTCAATTTAACATAAACATCTCAGACGGCTATTAAACTTCCTGCTATTGCAATAATGAGTGATAGATAAAGGATAGAGCCACAGCCGCTATTGCTTCCTGTGTTTTAAGGCATGGTAGATGAAGGAGATTGCTTTCATTAGTATTAGACAAGAGTAAGATTGGAAGAGAAAACATAAAGTTTGTGACTACTTACAGACAAGAAACACAAATACAAATATATATTGTGTTTATTTTGATGGACGAAAAGACAACATCTATCAGGAAAAATATGGTAAGAAAATATATTGAAGATTGAAGAAAGAAAATCGTATCGTTTGGTTAATGAACCTGGTGGACAGGGAATAGGGTATTTGACTCTGGAGAGTGGAACTGAAAATGAAATTGCTAAGAGCATTTTGTGCTATTTGGACGATAAAAACCATGTTTTGTTGCTATTAGTTGTGATGGAACAGTGATGAACACTGGATTAAAAAAACGGCGTTATTCATAGTATTGAGGGAAAAATTGGTCGTCCTTTGCAATAATTTATTTGCTTATTGCATTTTAACAAAAACCCGTTCAACCATTTGTTTCTGTGTGTGGATTGAGAACTACAGGACCTACATCTTTCTAAGATAACATTGGTAAGCAGTTTTTGGACTGCGAAAAAACCCCAGTTGCATAAATTTAATTGATTTATGCTGGATATCAATGTGACAAAACCTTATCTAAGCAAAGACCAACAGTACTTATTCGATATTTACCAAGGGAGATCGGGAGCACAATCTTCTGTCTTGACCGCTCGGTAAATATCGCGTAAGTACTGTTGGTCCTCTCAGTCATTCTAGACGACTGATGTGTGCAAACAGGATTTAACGGTATAGTTCGCTGATAGTGCATGAACTCTCTCTAAATTTTATAGGAATCTTTCTTTATGTTAGGGCTCTACATTCATGACTTAATGTAGGTATAAGAGGCTTTACAGTAAAGTTCTTATATTTCAGAGGTAAAACAAGTTGGCGGATCAATTCGCCGAGGCGCGGGTGTGGCATCAACTTGGCACTTGGCGCTCGAATCTCAGAGCATCTATTCATTGCAATAAATAGACGGAAAAGAATTATAACAAACAAGTTTGATAATACTTCTATCACACTTTCGTTATAACTACACCTTTTTTCATATGTAAAAGCATTCGTAATATAAAATATATAGTTAGCAGTTAATATCAAGAAAAGTCTTATTTTGGCTGAATTTGGGGTTAAATAAATAACAAAAAATACTTCCTAAAAATACTAAACATGAATTGTACTATATTATGAACTAAATTTTAACATTCTATAACTGATGACATTCATTAATTATATTTTAAAATTATTTATATATTTTTAAAAAGTTCAGATTTTAACCTTTTTATCTAAACTTTAGGCTTTATGTGCGAACAGAAGATATAAACATAAAATTGTATTTGTATTTTTCCCATATTTAGGAGATCATGCTGCAAATTTCCAGCACTAATTGAAATAAAAAATTCCAAAATCGTATCTTTCAACCCCCCCTATTTAGTCAATGACCTTATATATGTACTTATGAATAAAGATATTTTTATTTGTTTTGTTTAATTAGGACCCTCGACACTTCAGTTACTTTAACCAAATGAGAACTTTTTTATTTCACAGTGGTATTCAAATAATTTATTAGAAGAATAAAGATATTTTTATTTGTTTTGTTTAATTAGGACCCTCGACACTTCAGTTACTTTAACCAAATGAGAACTTTTTTATTTCACAGTGGTATTCAAATAATTTATTAGAAGTCAAACTTAACTTTAATTATATCAAATATCCCTGTCGCAGCAAACCTGTGTACTCAGCAAATAGCCAATACATAATTATTTTACTTATTCTCCATTGAGTATCACAAGTCAATTTACTGTATTTAGTTCTTTCAATATCCCAGTAACCAATAGACAAAACATAATTCAAAATAGGTACTAAATTGTTTGTAATTTGCAATGATACAAAATTTGATTTAAATTATGTGTAAAATAAAACCTATTTTTAAGTACAAAACTCACCTTCGGTTAGTGCAATCTTTCTGGTTTTCGAACCTATTCAAATAACTGCTAATTTGCACATTGTAGAAAATTTTCCCAAGATCAAACTTTTCTTACAAGTGTTATTGTGCATGGACATAATATAACAATTTGGACGAATGTCGTTTTTGTCATTTGGGTATCTCAAAACAAAATGTTATAATCCTAGACCTAAGTCTTACCATGCCGACTACGGTATTAGCTTCTTTTCTAGGCTACAGGGGAAAATCACGAAAAAATATCTAAAATATCTACTATTAGAACCACTATTAAGTACATTGCTAAACAAATTTATTATTGTTTATTAGTATGAAATATTAATTATTATAAAATATTATGATATAGTCTTAGTAATAGCTGTAAAAATATATAAAGATGTAAATACTGTTAAGGTTGTCTACATTGCTATTTTAAAATTTATTTGACATTAATTCTTTATGACAAATGTATTTAAAATGAATCTATAATGATTGTTCTTTGTATGTTATGTATATTACTGATTCTATTGTTATGTATGTTACCTATGTTAGTTTTTAATATTGTAGCTTAGACTGAAGACCTTGCTTATTCAACTTTTGTATGAAATATAATTGTCCCAAGTACAACACAAAATAAAAGTTCTCTTGGTATTAGTGTTTAGATTATAATACAATATTTTGGTAAATAATTTTCTACAAAATTGTGTGTATGGTAATTGCTATGTGTTGTAAATATGTATAATATCAGATATACTACATAATTTCTTAACTACTTTATACCAGCACATTGGGTGTGTTTTTATTTTTCATTAAAAAACTTGATTTTTGAGAGAAAAATATGTTTGCAGGATCTGTTTGTTGTTAGTTTACAACTAAGTTGAAATATCCTGAGCACATTGTACAAATAAAGACCATTGTCAATAAAAAAATTAAACTATACAAGTGTTGATTGTTACCCAAGTCAGTGGCTGATTTTATATTATGTTCCACATTATGAAGATGATTTTTCCAACTACAATCTTAATCTAACCTCCACCTTTTCCCACCTCCCTCCACATATTTACAATGAATATAATATGCAACATTCAGGTTGTAGTGGGTTAGATCAGTGGCTTAGTCAGAAATTATTCTTGGGAAGATATTATTGGGGGAATATGGAAACTGCCATACCCTGCTTTACCCATCGTACAGGGAACGTACGATGCTCATCATAGGCAAATGATGCAATGCTGCGTGTCGTGTCGGCCCTTCTGCTATATCCAACAATTAATTTTTGTAAGGAACAGTTCAAATTTTAATATAACATAAGTAAAATAAATTTAAATCTTTGTGTGTTCTGAAGCAGTTGTATCCCTGCACTTGTATGTAAGAAGCCCCAAGTGGAGTCAGCCGGTGAGGCCGAAGTTGTTAACCATAATTAAGAAATTTGATGTACAACTCGTCAGGTATAGCATGACCGGTGGCCTCGAGATGCGCAACAGCCACGGAGTGGAATCGAGTGGTGGGGGAAGCACGCGGCTCAGTCTGGTGCCGGTGTTGGAACTGTTTGTTTCGTTATGGCTGCCCATGTGTGCGCCGTCCTAAAAACATCTACATTTTAGCGAATTTCCCCTATAGGGAAGAAGCTATTACCGTAGGTCTCATGGTAAGACTTAAGCCCGAGACCATGATAACTTTTTGTTTTGAGGACCCCAGATGCCAAAAACACTATTCGTTCAAATTTATATATATATATATATATATATATATACTCGCTTCGCTCGCTGGGGGCTCCGCCCCCAGACCCCTGTGGGGGGGCTTTGCCCCCAGGTCGCTGTTTGGCCTCATTTTGAAGTGGCGTCAATCAAGTGGCCCAGAACCCCCTTAAGACTACTACTCATACTAAGAAAACAGACCAATCTTCAGGAATTTTAATATGAGAGAATCTGTATGGCCGTTGGAACTGTTTAAACAACACTAGATTTTGATTGTTTCTATCCGCCATTAGTTATTAGTTATTGAGGTAGTAAAACTGGAAAAAGTAAGGCTTAGGAATTTTCTCTTTGGTTAGAAAGTGCAAAGCACATGCATGACAAATCTGGAGTTCCTAACTTTAGGAGATGTAACCGAAATACTACTACTATTAATATAATACTACGTGGAAATAAAGCCGAAACCAGGTAAATAATTATTTTAGTGGTATAATCAGACTCCGGGTATAATTTAAGTTATTGAAATAATTGAATAACTTTGAAACATTTTTTAGTATGACATGTAAATAACGATTTTTAAATATTGTGGATGGATACACCGTCATAACATACCATAATAATAGTACATGTGGTGTCTATAGGACATGTCTAACTATTCAAATCCAATTTTTGCTGGTTTTTACCCACTATGTAACTCTGACATGCCCAAATCAATGAAAACACCGGAAAATCTCAAAAACTACAGGATTTTCTAAATTGTTTAGGGTTCTAACAATTCAAAATGGTCATGCGACTTCTGCCACATACTTCCTGTAATGTAGAGATATTCCGTGCCAAATATTAGGACTCTTTAAGTACTATTTTAGAGTGTCAAATAAATAAAAACCACTAAGTTTTGGTAGAAAATTGCTAAAGATTTAAGAAATCTAGCGCAACTGTTCAGTTTTAAATACAAGAAGAAAGGTCAAGATACAAAAATATTATATATTCCTTGTACTCACTAGACATGGGTACATCACGTTTTCCTTTTCCCTATTTTTTCTGTTTCTCACTTTATTAGCTGCATACAGTTCTAACATTTTATATATTTTCCAGTAACCATCTGTTAATAACATATTTTTAAATATCATATGTTTTAATTTCCTTTGTTTTTATTCTGTTTTCATTGTTCATTTAGCAACCCCAAAACTTATTGTTTTTCATCCTTTCACAAAACCTTTCCACATTATTTAAAAACTACATTTTCTTTTATCAATTCCTATAATTCTCTCAGTAATGTATTTAGTATTTCCCTTCAATCATCTCCCTTTAATATTAATATTTGAATATGCATTATTAACTTATACAATCTGTGATTATTGTGTGTGAAACTTTCCTTTACGAAATGAATGCAACAACCAACCATGGACCTACCTTGATGATCTACTGAGTGTCGAGTAAAAATGAACTTCATCCTTTCGTGAGTGACTTGAATTATCCATTAACAAACTTTTCAACCATAAACATTTTGTGACATTGAGACCTTTATGTAAAATTATTATTTCATACCTTTGTAAAATGCAATATTCAAATAATTGTTAACTCTAGTCTTTTCTTTTTTTTCAACTATTACTATTGGTTTCACAAGGTACCAAATCAACCTTGTGTGGTCCTTCAAACAGTCTAAGCTATAAACCCCCTCAATATACAATCTTAGCAAATTATAAGATCCCCTCATCCATTTGGTCGATTCGAACCGGATTAGGTGAATGGCCCATTGGACCATCATTCACTCTCTAATTCTGAGCTTTTATGTATCTCATATCACGTGTCTGGCCCATGTCTAGATTATGAACAACCCAGAGTTAATATCAATTGTTTTCTATGAATAATGGTATTATAAATTAATCAAGACTTGATTATGGCACCAACGCGAGGGACGGAATTGCGGTTTGAAACTTACGAGCGACTTAATGCTATTACAAAAGCAAGATTTTTGGTGATTAAGAAAACCGTGGATGAATTAACCGAACAGTTTGATCATTTGACTAAAATTCAAGAAAAATCATTATTTGCGTATCGTGCTGAATTAAATGCAAAAAAATAAGACTTTGATGGCAACTTTAACCGTGTACTTAATTCTTCTGATCAAAGCATTGATGTTAACGTATTAATCTCGGACCAGAATGACATCAACAAACTGCTCGTATACATTTCAAGTCGTATCGAGACGCTAATTGCTGACCCTATTGAAAGTGATAAACCTGGTTCGGATGAAATCTCCTCTCCTAGTCGTTTATCCGTGTTAAGTAGCGCTCAAGTACGGTTACCGAAAATTAACTTGCCTAAGTTCAATGGTGGCTTAGCTACGTGGTCGTCCTTCATAAACCTCTATGATACAACCATACATAACAATAGCTCCTTGTCTGATGTAGTGCGTTTCCAATATTTGTTAGGATTACTGGAAAAGGAACCTTTAAGTCTCATACACAGTCTTAATATCACACCCAAAAATTATCGCATCGCGTATCAGTTGTTACGTGATAGATATCATAACGATCGGCGTCTTCAACTGTTGCATATCAACCAACTCTTAGATCTTCCTAACATTTCGGCGTCCAACAGCAACGCAGTTAGACACTTCGTTAACCTATTCAACGAAAACACACAAGCTCTGTTAGCATTGAAATACGATGTCCAGAATATGAATCTACTTTTGTCTGTAGTTTTATTGCGAAAAATGGACCTCAATCTTCGTCATAAATTGGAATCAGTTCGCAACTCTTCTGATGTGTGTAATCAAACGTTGCCCACATCACAACAAATCATTGCTTTCCTTAATAATGAATGCACCCATTTAGAGGACGCAATGCTATCTCAAAAAATGCAAACCCATGACATCCAAACAACACAAGTCCGATCAAAATTCATTGGTCAACCAGTTCCGCTCAAGAAAAATGTTGCAATGTATGTCACTCAGTCCCCAGAGCATAAACTGACATCCGCGCCATCCATCTCATGTTTTGTATGTAACCAATCAAGTCATAAGGTGTATACATGCCCTTCATTCTTATCTCAATCACCCTCTGAACGATTTCAAGTAGTGAAGAAATCTCAAAAATGTGTTTCGTGTCTCGGCTCTCATGCTACCAAAGCATATAAATCACTATTGTCATGTAAGAAATGCAATAAACGACACCATACTCTGTTACATTTTCACCCAATTGAGGCTGGTAAGGTTGTACAAACATCAAATCAGCCAAACCATCAACCTGTACACGAAACCACTGTTTCGGGAAAACAGAACACAGCTGTGTCACTACATAATCAGCCTGTGTTACCTAGTATGAATACTACTGTATTACTCGCTACACTTTTAGTTCAAATCACATCTTCATGTGGCGAATGCCATACATTTCGTGCTCTCATTGATTCCGGCAGTATGTGTAACTTAATCCCTGAACGTGCTGCAATGCTTTTGAATTTGAAACGCTGTAAATCAACAGTTCAATTGTCAGGTATTGATCAACATGTCACCAGGAACAAAGGACAGATTTTTATTGATCTCAAAACAATGTCAGGGAAAACTGTAATTGAAGCATTACCTACCTTAGTTCTTGATAAACTAACAGTCGAATTGCCACGCACACCTATTTCTAATGACGTTTTACGTCTCACACAATCTCTTGAACTTGCTGACCCTTCATTCCATATACCAGGACGCATTGACATAGTCATTGGCAGTGCCATCTTTCCACATCTTCTGACCCAAACCCAGTTTTCACTTGGTCCTAATTTACCTTCTGCATTAGGAACAATCTTTGGTTTTGTACTCATGGGTACAGCTCCATGCATACCTCCCAGAGATGATTCTCACGAAAATAACTCTACATCCACCCTAAACGTATGTCTTCACACAACCAGTGAGGCTGATTTTCATTCTGCAATCCAGCGGTTCTGGACACAAGAAGAATTACCTTCAAAATCCATACGGTCACATGAAGAAACATTATGTGACAATCATTTTTCTGATACACATGCCCGTGATGAAAGTGGACGTTATGTTGTGAGACTTCCTCTCAAAGAGTCTCATACTTGTCTTGGTGAATCTAAGCGTGCCGCTGAAACACGTTTATATGCCATGGAACGTAAGTTTTGTTCCAATGGTAAATTCTCACAACTTTATCATGAGTTCGTGGATGAGTACCTGAGTCTAGGTCATATGTCCAAATTAACAAATGCGGATCTCACTCAACCACATTATTTTCTGCCGCACCATGGAGTGATTAAAGAGAATAGCAGTACCACGAAACTCCGCACAGTTTTCGACGCCAGCTGTAAAACAAGCTCTGGTTTATCACTCAATGATATTCTCTTGACTTGAATTATCCATTAACAAACTTTTCAACCATAAACATTTTGTGACATTGAGACCTTTATGTAAAATTATTATTTCATACCTTTGTAAAATGCAATATTCAAATAATTGTTAACTCTAGTCTTTTCTTTTTTTTTCAACTATTACTATTGGTTTCACAAGGTACCAAATCAACCTTGTGTGGTCCTTCAAACAGTCTAAGCTATAAACCCCCTCAATATACAATCTTAGCAAATTATAAGATCCCCTCATCCATTTGGTCGATTCGAACCGGATTAGGTGAATGGCCCATTGGACCATCATTCACTCTCTAATTCTGAGCTTTTATGTATCTCATATCACGTGTCTGGCCCATGTCTAGATTATGAACAACCCAGAGTTAATATCAATTGTTTTCTATGAATAATGGTATTATAAATTAATCAAGACTTGATTATGGCACCAACGCGAGGGACGGAATTGCGGTTTGAAACTTACGAGCGACTTAATGCTATTACAAAAGCAAGATTTTTGGTGATTAAGAAAACCGTGGATGAATTAACCGAACAGTTTGATCATTTGACTAAAATTCAAGAAAAATCATTATTTGCGTATCGTGCTGAATTAAATGCAAAAAAATAAGACTTTGATGGCAACTTTAACCGTGTACTTAATTCTTCTGATCAAAGCATTGATGTTAACGTATTAATCTCGGACCAGAATGACATCAACAAACTGCTCGTATACATTTCAAGTCGTATCGAGACGCTAATTGCTGACCCTATTGAAAGTGATAAACCTGGTTCGGATGAAATCTCCTCTCCTAGTCGTTTATCCGTGTTAAGTAGCGCTCAAGTACGGTTACCGAAAATTAACTTGCCTAAGTTCAATGGTGGCTTAGCTACGTGGTCGTCCTTCATAAACCTCTATGATACAACCATACATAACAATAGCTCCTTGTCTGATGTAGTGCGTTTCCAATATTTGTTAGGATTACTGGAAAAGGAACCTTTAAGTCTCATACACAGTCTTAATATCACACCCAAAAATTATCGCATCGCGTATCAGTTGTTACGTGATAGATATCATAACGATCGGCGTCTTCAACTGTTGCATATCAACCAACTCTTAGATCTTCCTAACATTTCGGCGTCCAACAGCAACGCAGTTAGACACTTCGTTAACCTATTCAACGAAAACACACAAGCTCTGTTAGCATTGAAATACGATGTCCAGAATATGAATCTACTTTTGTCTGTAGTTTTATTGCGAAAAATGGACCTCAATCTTCGTCATAAATTGGAATCAGTTCGCAACTCTTCTGATGTGTGTAATCAAACGTTGCCCACATCACAACAAATCATTGCTTTCCTTAATAATGAATGCACCCATTTAGAGGACGCAATGCTATCTCAAAAAATGCAAACCCATGACATCCAAACAACACAAGTCCGATCAAAATTCATTGGTCAACCAGTTCCGCTCAAGAAAAATGTTGCAATGTATGTCACTCAGTCCCCAGAGCATAAACTGACATCCGCGCCATCCATCTCATGTTTTGTATGTAACCAATCAAGTCATAAGGTGTATACATGCCCTTCATTCTTATCTCAATCACCCTCTGAACGATTTCAAGTAGTGAAGAAATCTCAAAAATGTGTTTCGTGTCTCGGCTCTCATGCTACCAAAGCATATAAATCACTATTGTCATGTAAGAAATGCAATAAACGACACCATACTCTGTTACATTTTCACCCAATTGAGGCTGGTAAGGTTGTACAAACATCAAATCAGCCAAACCATCAACCTGTACACGAAACCACTGTTTCGGGAAAACAGAACACAGCTGTGTCACTACATAATCAGCCTGTGTTACCTAGTATGAATACTACTGTATTACTCGCTACACTTTTAGTTCAAATCACATCTTCATGTGGCGAATGCCATACATTTCGTGCTCTCATTGATTCCGGCAGTATGTGTAACTTAATCCCTGAACGTGCTGCAATGCTTTTGAATTTGAAACGCTGTAAATCAACAGTTCAATTGTCAGGTATTGATCAACATGTCACCAGGAACAAAGGACAGATTTTTATTGATCTCAAAACAATGTCAGGGAAAACTGTAATTGAAGCATTACCTACCTTAGTTCTTGATAAACTAACAGTCGAATTGCCACGCACACCTATTTCTAATGACGTTTTACGTCTCACACAATCTCTTGAACTTGCTGACCCTTCATTCCATATACCAGGACGCATTGACATAGTCATTGGCAGTGCCATCTTTCCACATCTTCTGACCCAAACCCAGTTTTCACTTGGTCCTAATTTACCTTCTGCATTAGGAACAATCTTTGGTTTTGTACTCATGGGTACAGCTCCATGCATACCTCCCAGAGATGATTCTCACGAAAATAACTCTACATCCACCCTAAACGTATGTCTTCACACAACCAGTGAGGCTGATTTTCATTCTGCAATCCAGCGGTTCTGGACACAAGAAGAATTACCTTCAAAATCCATACGGTCACATGAAGAAACATTATGTGACAATCATTTTTCTGATACACATGCCCGTGATGAAAGTGGACGTTATGTTGTGAGACTTCCTCTCAAAGAGTCTCATACTTGTCTTGGTGAATCTAAGCGTGCCGCTGAAACACGTTTATATGCCATGGAACGTAAGTTTTGTTCCAATGGTAAATTCTCACAACTTTATCATGAGTTCGTGGATGAGTACCTGAGTCTAGGTCATATGTCCAAATTAACAAATGCGGATCTCACTCAACCACATTATTTTCTGCCGCACCATGGAGTGATTAAAGAGAATAGCAGTACCACGAAACTCCGCACAGTTTTCGACGCCAGCTGTAAAACAAGCTCTGGTTTATCACTCAATGATATTCTCTTGACTTGAATTATCCATTAACAAACTTTTCAACCATAAACATTTTGTGACATTGAGACCTTTATGTAAAATTATTATTTCATACCTTTGTAAAATGCAATATTCAAATAATTGTTAACTCTAGTCTTTTCTTTTTTTTTCAACTATTACTATTGGTTTCACAAGGTACCAAATCAACCTTGTGTGGTCCTTCAAACAGTCTAAGCTATAAACCCCCTCAATATACAATCTTAGCAAATTATAAGATCCCCTCATCCATTTGGTCGATTCGAACCGGATTAGGTGAATGGCCCATTGGACCATCATTCACTCTCTAATTCTGAGCTTTTATGTATCTCATATCACGTGTCTGGCCCATGTCTAGATTATGAACAACCCAGAGTTAATATCAATTGTTTTCTATGAATAATGGTATTATAAATTAATCAAGACTTGATTATGGCACCAACGCGAGGGACGGAATTGCGGTTTGAAACTTACGAGCGACTTAATGCTATTACAAAAGCAAGATTTTTGGTGATTAAGAAAACCGTGGATGAATTAACCGAACAGTTTGATCATTTGACTAAAATTCAAGAAAAATCATTATTTGCGTATCGTGCTGAATTAAATGCAAAAAAATAAGACTTTGATGGCAACTTTAACCGTGTACTTAATTCTTCTGATCAAAGCATTGATGTTAACGTATTAATCTCGGACCAGAATGACATCAACAAACTGCTCGTATACATTTCAAGTCGTATCGAGACGCTAATTGCTGACCCTATTGAAAGTGATAAACCTGGTTCGGATGAAATCTCCTCTCCTAGTCGTTTATCCGTGTTAAGTAGCGCTCAAGTACGGTTACCGAAAATTAACTTGCCTAAGTTCAATGGTGGCTTAGCTACGTGGTCGTCCTTCATAAACCTCTATGATACAACCATACATAACAATAGCTCCTTGTCTGATGTAGTGCGTTTCCAATATTTGTTAGGATTACTGGAAAAGGAACCTTTAAGTCTCATACACAGTCTTAATATCACACCCAAAAATTATCGCATCGCGTATCAGTTGTTACGTGATAGATATCATAACGATCGGCGTCTTCAACTGTTGCATATCAACCAACTCTTAGATCTTCCTAACATTTCGGCGTCCAACAGCAACGCAGTTAGACACTTCGTTAACCTATTCAACGAAAACACACAAGCTCTGTTAGCATTGAAATACGATGTCCAGAATATGAATCTACTTTTGTCTGTAGTTTTATTGCGAAAAATGGACCTCAATCTTCGTCATAAATTGGAATCAGTTCGCAACTCTTCTGATGTGTGTAATCAAACGTTGCCCACATCACAACAAATCATTGCTTTCCTTAATAATGAATGCACCCATTTAGAGGACGCAATGCTATCTCAAAAAATGCAAACCCATGACATCCAAACAACACAAGTCCGATCAAAATTCATTGGTCAACCAGTTCCGCTCAAGAAAAATGTTGCAATGTATGTCACTCAGTCCCCAGAGCATAAACTGACATCCGCGCCATCCATCTCATGTTTTGTATGTAACCAATCAAGTCATAAGGTGTATACATGCCCTTCATTCTTATCTCAATCACCCTCTGAACGATTTCAAGTAGTGAAGAAATCTCAAAAATGTGTTTCGTGTCTCGGCTCTCATGCTACCAAAGCATATAAATCACTATTGTCATGTAAGAAATGCAATAAACGACACCATACTCTGTTACATTTTCACCCAATTGAGGCTGGTAAGGTTGTACAAACATCAAATCAGCCAAACCATCAACCTGTACACGAAACCACTGTTTCGGGAAAACAGAACACAGCTGTGTCACTACATAATCAGCCTGTGTTACCTAGTATGAATACTACTGTATTACTCGCTACACTTTTAGTTCAAATCACATCTTCATGTGGCGAATGCCATACATTTCGTGCTCTCATTGATTCCGGCAGTATGTGTAACTTAATCCCTGAACGTGCTGCAATGCTTTTGAATTTGAAACGCTGTAAATCAACAGTTCAATTGTCAGGTATTGATCAACATGTCACCAGGAACAAAGGACAGATTTTTATTGATCTCAAAACAATGTCAGGGAAAACTGTAATTGAAGCATTACCTACCTTAGTTCTTGATAAACTAACAGTCGAATTGCCACGCACACCTATTTCTAATGACGTTTTACGTCTCACACAATCTCTTGAACTTGCTGACCCTTCATTCCATATACCAGGACGCATTGACATAGTCATTGGCAGTGCCATCTTTCCACATCTTCTGACCCAAACCCAGTTTTCACTTGGTCCTAATTTACCTTCTGCATTAGGAACAATCTTTGGTTTTGTACTCATGGGTACAGCTCCATGCATACCTCCCAGAGATGATTCTCACGAAAATAACTCTACATCCACCCTAAACGTATGTCTTCACACAACCAGTGAGGCTGATTTTCATTCTGCAATCCAGCGGTTCTGGACACAAGAAGAATTACCTTCAAAATCCATACGGTCACATGAAGAAACATTATGTGACAATCATTTTTCTGATACACATGCCCGTGATGAAAGTGGACGTTATGTTGTGAGACTTCCTCTCAAAGAGTCTCATACTTGTCTTGGTGAATCTAAGCGTGCCGCTGAAACACGTTTATATGCCATGGAACGTAAGTTTTGTTCCAATGGTAAATTCTCACAACTTTATCATGAGTTCGTGGATGAGTACCTGAGTCTAGGTCATATGTCCAAATTAACAAATGCGGATCTCACTCAACCACATTATTTTCTGCCGCACCATGGAGTGATTAAAGAGAATAGCAGTACCACGAAACTCCGCACAGTTTTCGACGCCAGCTGTAAAACAAGCTCTGGTTTATCACTCAATGATATTCTCTTGACTTGAATTATCCATTAACAAACTTTTCAACCATAAACATTTTGTGACATTGAGACCTTTATGTAAAATTATTATTTCATACCTTTGTAAAATGCAATATTCAAATAATTGTTAACTCTAGTCTTTTCTTTTTTTTCAACTATTACTATTGGTTTCACAAGGTACCAAATCAACCTTGTGTGGTCCTTCAAACAGTCTAAGCTATTAACCCCCTCAATATACAATCTTAGCAAATTATAAGATCCCCTCATCCATTTGGTCGATTCGAACCGGATTAGGTGAATGGCCCATTGGACCATCATTCACTCTCTAATTCTGAGCTTTTATGTATCTCATATCACGTGTCTGGCCCATGTCTAGATTATGAACAACCCAGAGTTAGTATCAATTGTTTTCTATGAATAATGGTATTATAAATTAATCAAGACTTGATTATGGCACCAACGCGATGGACGGAATTGCGGTTTGAAACTTACGAGCGACTTAATGCTATTACAAAAGCAAGATTTTTGGTGATTAAGAAAACCGTGGATGAATTAACCGATCAGTTTGATCATTTGACTAAAATTCAAGAAAAATCATTATTTGCGTATCGTGCTGAATTAAATGCAAAAAAAGAAGACTTTGATGGCAACTTTAACCGTGTACTTAATTCTTCTGATCAAAGCATTGATGTTAACGTATTAATCTCGGACCAGAATGACATCAACAAACTGCTCGTATACATTTCAAGTCGTATCGAGACGCTAACTGCTGACCCTATCGAAAGTGATAAACCTGGTTCGGATGAAATCTCCTCTCCTAGTCGTTTATCCGTGTTAAGTAGCGCTCAAGTACGGTTACCGAAAATTAACTTGCCTAAGTTCAATGGTGGCTTAGCTACGTGGTCGTCCTTCATAAACCTCTATGATACAACCATACATAACAATAGCTCCTTGTCTGATGTAGTGCGTTTCCAATATTTGTTAGGATTACTGGAAAAGGAACCTTTAAGTCTCATACACAGTCTTAATATCACACCCAAAAATTATCGCATCGCGTATCAGTTGTTACGTGATAGATATCATAACGATCGGCGTCTTCAACTGTTGCATATCAACCAACTCTTAGATCTTCCTAACATTTCGGCGTCCAACAGCAACGCAGTTAGACACTTCGTTAACCTATTCAACGAAAACACACAAGCTCTGTTAGCATTGAAATACGATGTCCAGAATATGAATCTACTTTTGTCTGTAGTTTTATTGCGAAAAATGGACCTCAATCTTCGTCATAAATTGGAATCAGTTCGCAACTCTTCTGATGTGTGTAATCAAACGTTGCCCACATCACAACAAATCATTGCTTTCCTTAATAATGAATGCACCCATTTAGAGGACGCAATGCTATCTCAAAAAATGCAAACCCATGACATCCAAACAACACAAGTCCGATCAAAATTCATTGGTCAACCAGTTCCGCTCAAGAAAAATGTTGCAATGTATGTCACTCAGTCCCCAGAGCATAAACTGACATCCGCGCCATCCATCTCATGTTTTGTATGTAACCAATCAAGTCATAAGGTGTATACATGCCCTTCATTCTTATCTCAATCACCCTCTGAACGATTTCAAGTAGTGAAGAAATCTCAAAAATGTGTTTCGTGTCTCGGCTCTCATGCTACCAAAGCATATAAATCACTATTGTCATGTAAGAAATGCAATAAACGACACCATACTCTGTTACATTTTCACCCAATTGAGGATGGTAAGGTTGTACAAACATCAAATCAGCCAAACCATCAACCTGTACACGAAACCACTGTTTCGGGAAAACAGAACACAGCTGTGTCACTACATAATCAGCCTGTGTTACCTAGTATGAATACTACTGTATTACTCGCTACACTTTTAGTTCAAATCACATCTTCATGTGGCGAATGCCATACATTTCGTGCTCTCATTGATTCCGGCAGTATGTGTAACTTAATCCCTGAACGTGCTGCAATGCTTTTGAATTTGAAACGCTGTAAGTCAACAGTTCAATTGTCAGGTATTGATCAAAATGTCGCCAGGAACAAAGGACAGATTTTTATTGATCTCAAAACAATGTCAGGGAAAACTGTAATTGAAGCATTACCTACCTTAGTTCTTGATAAACTAACAGTCGAATTGCCACGCACACCTATTTCTAATGACGTTTTACGTCTCACACAATCTCTTGAACTTGCTGACCCTTCATTCCATATACCAGGACGCATTGACATAGTCATTGGCAGTGCCATCTTTCCACATCTTCTGACCCAAACCCAGTTTTCACTTGGTCCTAATTTACCTTCTGCATTAGGAACAATCTTTGGTTTTGTACTCATGGGTACAGCTCCATGCATACCTCCCAGAGATGATTCTCACGAAAATAACTCTACATCCACCCTAAACGTATGTCTTCACACAACCAGTGAGGCTGATTTGCATTCTGCAATCCAGCGGTTCTGGACACAAGAAGAATTACCTTCAAAATCCATACGGTCACATGAAGAAACATTATGTGACAATCATTTTTCTGATACACAAGCCCGTGATGAAAGTGGACGTTATGTTGTGAGACTTCCTCTCAAAGAGTCTCATACTTGTCTTGGTGAATCTAAGCGTGCCGCTGAAACACGTTTATATGCCATGGAACGTAAGTTTTGTTCCAATGGTAAATTCTCACAACTTTATCATGAGTTCATGGATGAGTACCTGAGTCTAGGTCATATGTCCAAATTAACAAATGCGGATCTCACTCAACCACATTATTTTCTGCCGCACCATGGAGTGATTAAAGAGAATAGCAGTACCACGAAACTCCGCACAGTTTTCGACGCCAGCTGTAAAACAAGCTCTGGTTTATCACTCAATGATATTCTCTTGACAGGTCCCAAGTTGCAAAACAACATTTGCGATTTACTCTTACAGTTCCGTTGTCACAATGTCGTCTTTTGCTGCGACATTAGGCAAATGTATCGCCAGATAACAATTCACCCTGACGACCGTCATCTTCAATTAATTCTTTGGCGTCAAAATTCCAAGCAACCTGTTGATATATTTCAATTAAATACCGTTACATACGGTATGAACAGTTCTCCATACTTAGCTATCCGCACACTCCATCAGCTTGCCATTGATGAAGGATACAAATACCCTTCTGCCGCTCATGCATTGCTACATCATACCTATGTTGACGACATAATTACAGGTGCGGAAACTACAGAAGAAGCGCTCTTACTTCAATCTGAACTCATTAAACTACTAAAAGCAGGTTGTTTTGAATTAAGAAAATTGGTTTCAAACTGTCCAGATGTGTTGATTACTGTTCCCCAATCTCATCTTGAAACTCCTAAGTTTCTTCAAAACTCTGATGTCCCTCACTTTAATGTTTTAGGACTTCAGTGGTCATCCACTTCAAACACATTTTCCTATAACTTTCAAACCTCACAGTCCAACAAATTACCGACCAAGCAGACAGTTCTAAGCACTATTGCACAAATATTTGATCCTTGCGGTTTTCTAGTTCCATTTATCATGATGGCAAAATGTTTCATGCAGCTACTTTGGACAAAAGGCCTATCATGGGATTCCCCCCTACCTGCTGAACTTCACACCCAATGGAAATGGTTTTCGGATGACATGCAATACTTATCACAAATTTCTATACCTCGTTCTTTAAACTTATCATCAAATTGCAACTTTGAATTATATGGTTTTTGTGATGCATCCGAATTAGGATACGCAGCTATAACGTATGTAAGATGTGAATTCCCTGACAAATCTATATGTACGAAACTGTTGATGGCAAAGAGTCGTGTGGCATCATTGAAAAGGGTTACTATTCCAAGACTTGAACTATGTGCGGCATATTTACTGTCACAGCTGATTAACCACATTCAACTTTTATTTTCTGATATTTTTAATACACATAACATTCATTTATGGTGTGATTCAACGATAGGGTTGACATGGATACAGACTCCATCCTATCGATTGAAAACTTACGTTGCCAATCGTGTTTCACTGATTCAAGAACTAACACCAACAGAAGTCTGGAGACATATATCATCGGAACACAACCCTGCAGATTGTGCATCTTGCGGAATACGACTCTCATCTCTAATCAATCATAACTCTTGGTGGTTCGGCCCGAATTGGCTCTCTCTACCTGCTTCACAATGGCCGTCTTCTAAGTTTAGCCTCATTCCCTTAGATACTTCTCATGAGATTAAACCAAATCATCTACCTTCTTTTATGGTTGTTAAAAAACCTGAGTGGTCCATTTTAACTAAATTCTCTTCATGGACTACCATTGTACGTGTTATGTCATACGTTTTGAGATTTGTACATAACTGTCGTAATCCTGACTCTAACCGCCATTTTAACTATTTAAGTACTCAAGAGTTGAACACCGCACGTAGCAAGATTTTTTATCTTGTTCAACAATCTGTCATGTCTGATGAATTTAAACATTTGTCTCAAGAACAGGCTTGCTCTAAACGTCTCCAACGTTTAAAACCATTTATAGATTCGGACAAACTAATACAAGTTGGCGGTCGCATCAGTCAAGCACCACTCCCTCACGATATTCGGCATCCAATTGTGTTAACTAAACACCACCACATAGTCAATGTTCTCATAGATTATTATCATAATCTTTATTTACACGCTGGACCTCAACTGATCCAATCATTGCTGTCAAAATTTGTTTGGATAATTTGTGCTCGGAACGTGATCAGGTCGCGTATTTTTAAATGTATCACTTGTTTCAAACTTCGTCCGAAAACAATGTCACCTCTTATGGGAGATCTACCACCATGCCGTATCACACCAGCTAAACCTTTCTTATCTACGGGAATCGATTATGGAGGACCGTTTAACATCAAAGTCACAAACCTAAGATTTATCAAACAGATAAAGGTGTATATTTGTATTTTCATCTGCTTGGTAACCAAAGCCGTACACATCGAAGTCGTGCATGATCTTTCTACCTCTGCCTTCATTGCTGCTCTTGTCAGATCAGGGGCTCTTGTCTAGGGAGTCACGTTGGGGGGGAAATGCCGGGGATTTGGGGGGGTATGGAATACTCTTCAGGCTCAGGGGTGGGGGGTCCGGGAATCCATCCCCGGAAATTTGTTAAAAAATTCCATATCAATAATTTTATTGGCCGTTAAAAATAGCCGAACGCGTTTTATTGACCAAATTGTGTGTTATCGGCCTAAAAAGACGACTACATAGAATTCATGGACCAAAATCAGAAATGTTACCTGTTATTTCTGATAAAAATGGCAATTTGATCACATTTCATGGTCGCCGTAACTTTTAGACCAAAAACGACCAATGAACGTAGTTTATCGGCCAAAAATACCGCAATAGTTTATACTCAAACCGCAATTCAAAGGCCAACCGCCAGCGGAAGTATCAAAGTATGTTATCGTCGAAAATAAAGATTTTACCGAGACTAAGATCGAAACAAATTTTATCGGCCGAGATACGGCGATTTTAAAAGACACCCGAGATACATATTATTGGCCTAAAATAGCAATATATTCTCATTTTGCCGTCTAAAACGTCAATCGGACCAAATTTTTTGTCTGAAAACGGTCAAACTGTGTTATTAGATAAATTTACCGATCGGGTGTGTGTTATCAACCAAAATCGATAATGTTATCGGCAATTTTACAGCAAAATTACTAGCCAAAAACTACGACCGCAAAGTTTGTTATCGGCTGAAAATTGAGTACCAACCTTATTTAATGCCGGAAATGTACTTAATCACTCAAAAACGGCAATCGGACCGCATTTTCCCGGTAAAAAACAAAGCCGGGTCGTGTTTTATATACAAAAGCGAGGTCCGAAACGCATTTTACCGGGCAAAATCAGATATTTGGCCGTGTTTTATCGGTAAAAACATAAATTTTGCCACAACTTGGTGGTCAAAAACACCAAAATGAGTGAATTTTTAAAGTATAATGGAATGGACCACGTTTTATTGGCCTCAAGTGGCAAGCGAGCCGCATATTATCCACGGAAATAGCAATATGGCCTTGTTTTAGCGCCCGAAAAAGGCAATTAACCAACAAACCCCTTTTGCGATTTTTAGGGCAAAAACATTGATCTCAAAAAATTTAAGGGCTGCATTTTATCGGCCGAAAAAGTCTGCGTTTTACAGAAAAAAATTTGTTTAAACAAAATAGGCAATTTTCTATTTGCCGAAAACAACCGTTTTTCTAGCATTTTAAAGTCCGAAATCGACGGTCACAACTTGTTTATTGACCGAAAATGACGACCGAGCCTCAATATATGCCAAAAATCACAATCTAACCGTGATTTATCATAAAAATTGGCAATCGTACCACATTTCCCCGACGAAAAATAAAGCCGAATTCCGTTTTATAGGCCCGAACGACAACCGGAACGTATTTTTTACGAATACAGTCGGCGATTCGACCCCAATCTATCACCAAAGAACGCCTATTTTTCCACATCGGATGGATCAAAAACAGGAATTTACTTGCATTTAATGGCCCAAAATGACGATCGGCAACGTTTTTTACTGTCTGAAAATGACAACCAAAACTTGTCTTATTGACTGGGAACGACAGCGAGGTAGAAAACATGTCGGGATAGACCATGCTCGCGCCCATAGTCGGGATAGACCAAAATTCGGTCCGGCTGGGCTCAAGGTCACATCTCAAAGTGTAGGATTCGGCGGTCGCAGGGCTCAGTACAGCGTCTTATGGGTTATTGGCGACGCGTCCTCAGTTAAATGAGGTTTACGGCGCAAGGGATTTGTTTATAGTAAAATTGTTTTTGGAATCAAATTACTGAATAAATTCTTTATCTTTTGGTACTAAATTAAAATGTATTTAATCTCTAATTATGAGGTAAACACACGTGTAAGTTTCAATATTAGTATACAAATCTCGATGTTCACGTACTCACCTGGATTTTCATCGAAATTAATAAATTAACGACTCAATGACTCCCATATTTTATTTACTCGATACATGAGTCAACTCTTTTTGTGAAAATAACTATATAATAACAATTGTACGGCTTTTAAAGAGGCTTAGTTTTGAATTTTGACACAACAAATTTGATTCCATACTATCACATTTATAGCTTTGGTAGAAAAGTTTATTGAAAACTAAGTATCTTTCGTATTCGAGTTCCTTGACATGTTCCTCAACTTTTAACGCCAATATGATTTTTATAGGATTGGTTATTACAGTATTGGCTGATGTAGAGGCTTAGTTCTGAGTTTCGACGTAAAACCATAAGTTCATTCATAATTTTGATTAAATATTTAGCTACACATATTTACTTACGACTTTGTATTTCAGTTCCCCGATCTATTCCTTATTTATTCACACAAAATCAAATTATAAGTCTATTTGAATAGTTGCTAGGGAGGTATAACTTAAGTTTCTGTAAACAGATGTTGATTCTCTTCTATTTCAATGTTCACGATTAAAATCATAAAATGTGACCATAAAATTAAGGATTATAAACCTGAAAACATGTAAAATTTAAATACAATCTAATTTAACGATGTAATAAACAACTGCTAGAACTAGAAAGAAAATGTTTAAGTGATACAAATTTTAAAGGGAGAAGGGTTTAAATAAAAGGCAAAGTTATGTTTAAATAAAATCCAATACAAATCGAGGTTATGACTCCTGTATTTTAACTTAGAAAATGGACAAATAAAGTATTTAGTAAGGAATTTTTGCTTCACGACCACGTTATAACAAAACAAATATGTTTATTCTTGCATAACATTTTACTATGTACAACAAATAAGTCTCATATTATTTTTCATTTAATTTAATTACATATTCATTTATAATATTTAATATATAATTTTTAATCATGAGTCAGATTACATCTCGATAAATGTTTTTTTTATCATAATTGAAAGCTGTGTTAAGTAACAATAACCTCAATATAATATGGAGTCAAATATATATTTATATAATTACTTTTTATAAAAATCTAAGTATAATGAGAAGCGATTATCCTGATGGGGGGCGTGGGGCTGTGGTCCTCGACGACGACGGCGGCGCCCGTAGAACTGAACATAGCCGTGATTTATATTGGATTATTGAAGAAACTAGAAGCTTTATCGAAAATGTTTTCGAATAAATTTTGAAGATCAAATAATTAGCTACAGCTTTCTCGCTGGAAGTTTAATTTTACCTCAGGAATGAAAAACTTTCTCGCTTACTGACTTTTTTATGTCATCTTCTTACAACCTTCTAATATTTTAATTATTAAAAATTACACATAATTTTTAACTAAAATCTATTGATACCGATAGATGCGGACATTCGTGCAGAAAAGAAATATATAAGTTTCATTGTAGTTGTATTAGTATTAAGAGGTACAGGAGCGTGTAAACGACAAGGCGCTCACCGCTCGGGATTACTCAGATTTGCTGTGTTCTGCACTTTGGGTCTAGCCTGACAATGCGCAGACCGTTTTCTGTCCATTTGATGAGCTCTCCATGGTTTTTACCTCCCTGGGGAACGACGACCGAGCCCAGCGAGCACTAAAGACCAATAGAGAGGACATGCGAGGCTGGAGGTGAAGCCGGTCTAAGACTACCAGTGAAGGCGTTCATAGGCAACACACCGAGCCCCCAGCGTGAGTCATACTGATTTCGCGCGCCAAGTGTATGTTCTCTACCAAAAATAGCATAGTCCCGCCGTCCCTTCCGTGTCCCACAGTGAAACATTGCAGAAAACAAAGATCAGAAACTACCTGACTAAAACTGTAACTTTTATAGGTCAGTGAAATGTAAAAAATTTTTCATTTTAAATAATTGTCAAACACATTGTTAGTAAGTTTTCTAATTTTTATTTATCGTTTTATGTAATATTAAAACATTTACCTGACCAAGTTGTAAAAGAAAAAAATGTTGAGTTGTTTAGACTTGCATAAAAGGTTGTAAGCTATTATAAAAGTTTGCTTATCTATGGTTAAATTATAATTGGAAATATAAAGAGTATAAACACATATTCGTTCAGGTATTTTATGTACCTGAATTCACAAAAAGTAAACAGGTAAATAAAGTGAGGTAAGGTAAATAAGGTGAGTGAAGGTTCTTGAATAAAGTGATGTTCAATAAACCTTGGATTTCATGTCTTCTCTAGAAAAGAATAAAATTACCAGGGTTACAAATTTGAAATAATATTTTCCATACGATCTTAGAAATATGAAAACCACAATAGACCATAACATGATAGTGTTAGTTATATAAAAATAATAATTATTAACACAACACAAGGCAACACGAGGCATGGTAAGGGTATAGCATTGAGCGGACGCCAGGGCCCGGCAGCGGTGTGACGTGACGGTCGCGCTATCTGTACTTGAATTTCCAAAAAATATATAGGTCGGATATTTTTTTAAAAATCTGAAAAAAAATCTTCAACTATTTGACTCAAAATTTTACGCTTACATCACGTTTCTGACCAAAAAATAAGAATTTTGGCAGCCGACTAACTTTTTTAAGTCAAGATTTTAAAACCATATTAAAAATTAAAATTTAATTAATTATATTATATATAAGGAACTCATAATTAATATTTTTATTTACACTAATGTCTTTAAAAACTAACACTGAATGCACGTACCAAGTTTCAGAATTTTATCGAAATCCTATCTATGTCAAATCACGGTATATTTAAAAGCCGCACATTAAACATTTCTACATTTCCGAGCCCGGTATGCCGTTTCTGGACTACCAGATGCGGCGGCGGCGTGGCTTCACATCCCGCAATGCTTGTTAAATGGAAGTGTCCCCTCTATTGGTCTTTAGTGCTCGCTGACCGAGCCGCATGAACGAGAATTGCCGAAAAAGACGTTTTAAAACTAAATTAACGAATTTTCACCGAAATTCCTGAAAAATTATCCGATTTTCCAGGAATTTCCGGTCTGTGAACTCTCTGTAGTAGTATTACAGAAGGCATATGAATCTGACTGACGACGCATCAATCAGACGGCAAGTCGAGATGACGCTGCCGGGCAGACGTAGCACTGGCGCTGGTGCGGAGGTGCGCGCGCAACTGCAACCTTTTGCCTTGGGGGGGGAAATTTCCCCCATTTCCCCCCCCCGTGGATCCGCGCCTGTGTCAGATTTACAGCACGACGTGGCCAATGTAAGCACATTTATTCAGATTGTGGTACCAATTTGTTGGAGCTAATACAGAGCTAAGAAAAATTATAAAAGAACTTAAAGTCAAAGAAACACGTGATATCGTCAATCATTTCGCCACCGAGCATGGAATTACTTTCCATTATAATCCACCAGCTGCGCCCCACCATGGTGGCTTATGGGAATCAGCGATCAAGAGTGCCAAACATCACTTGTACAGAGTTATCGGTTCAACAATACTAACATATCCAGAATTCACGACACTTACTACTCGTGTTGAAGCGATGCTAAATTCTAGACCGTTAACACCACTTTCATCTGACCCTTCCGACTTGTTCCCACTTACTCCAGGACATTTTTTAACCGGAGCTCCTCTTGTTTCAATTCCGGAAACTGATTTGACTACTGTACCAACGAATCGGTTGAAACTTTGGAAACTTTCATCTGCATTTTTTCAACATATTTGGAAAAGATGGACTGCTGAATACTTTCACACACTACATCAACGATCGAAGTGGACAATCTCAACCAAGCATTTAAAAATCGGAGACTTGGTTTTAATCCAATATCCAACCCCATCGTTGTGCCAGAGTCACAGCTTTATTTCCTGGTCATGATGGTGTTGTTCGAGTAGCTGAAGTACGTACTGCAAACAGCTGTTTTCGTCGTCCCGTAACCAAACTGTGCATTCTACCTTTGGATTGACATTTATGTTGAAGTAAGATAGTTCAAGGCCGGGAGTATGTTCAGTTTTAAATACAAGAAGAAAGGTCAAGATACAAAAATATCCTTGTACTCACTAGACATGGGTACATCACGTTTTACTTTTCCCTATTTTTTCTGTTTCTTACTTTATTAGCTGCATACAGTTCTAACATTTTATATATTTTCCAGTAACCATCTGTTAATAACATATTTTTAAATATCATATGTTTTAATTTCCTTTGTTTTTATTCTGTTTTCATTGTTCATATAGCAACCCCAAAACTTATTGTTTTTCATCCTTTCACAAAACCTTTCCACATTATTTAAAAACTACATTTTCTTTTATCAGTTCCTATAATTCTCTCAGTAATGTATTTAGTATTTCCCTTCAATCATCTCCCTTTAATATTAATATTTGAATATGCAGTATTAACTTATACAATCTGTGATTATTGTGTGTGAAACTTTCCTTTACGAAATGAATGCAACAACCAACCATGGACCTACCTTGATGATCTACTGAGTGTGGAGTAAAAATGAACTTCATCCTTTCGTGAGTGACTTGAATTATCCATTAACAAACTTTTCAACCATAAACATTTTGTGACATTGAGACCTTTATGTAAAATTATTATTTCATACCTTTGTAAAATGCAATATTCAAATAATTGTTAACTCTAGTCTTTTCTTTTTTTTCAACTATTACTATTGGTTTCACAAGGTACCAAATTAACCTTGTGTGGTCCTTCAAACAGTCTAAGCTATAAACCCCCTCAATATACAATCTTAGCAAATTATAAGATCCCCTCATCCAGCAACCTAAGGGTGAAGGGGGTGAGATACGGCAAAATTTCATATGACTAAAGTTGTAGTTTCTCTATAATCCGTGGCATGTGGTGGGTCTTCGTTTTTTGATAGGACAACCCGTTCTGCCGCTAGAGCTCAAATACAAAAAATACTACATTTTGATTTTTTTATTCACAATTATTTATTTTTTGAGTTAGTTCAAACTAAAAATAGCAAACACAAAAGGGAACAAAAGGTGCAACGCACACACATGCCATATCTCACGATCCTAGTTAAAGTATAAATGGTGATACGTGCATTGTAATTGATAACAATTGTTCCAGAACCAGCATTTCCTTACTACTTAATACTTAGAAAACGGTAAAATCTATAGATTTTAAGAGTTTTTGATTTTCCGACAGGTTTAAGTAGTAAAAATGGTTATATTTCTGCTGCTATTTACTAAGTGTGATGTAGACATACTGCGTTCCCAATATTAGGCCTCCATCAAGTATATTAACGTGATAGGAAATAAAAAACGGCCACAAAATATAGAAAATATGCCGAAATTTGAGAAATCTAGCGCTATCTAAGGGTGAAGGAGACGAGATACGACAAAAAGTCATAGGACCAAAGTTATAGATCGTCTAAAGCCCATGTGTCGTGGTTGTCTCCGTTTCTCGATAGGACCAACCGTTCGGCCGCTGCAGCCCAAAAAATAATTCACTATTTTGGAGATGTTCAAAATTTCCTCCCTTTTGAATTTTTTTAAGAGGTTAAAATAAAAAATTATACCTTTTTGAAATTTTTCTGGGGGTTTCAATGGACAAGCTACATGTAGGCCTGATTCCATGTTTCTAGCTTTTCTAGAATTACCTGTGAGTAAGTCAATAATGCAGTTTGTCATTTATGGAATAATTAGGGTTTTTAATTTTTTGGGGATGTTTAATTATTAAAACATGTTAGTTTACCGAGTGTTTCGTGAAGGGTAATGTGTAAAAATACTGAGTGCCAAATATAAATCCTTTACATACTAAATTAAAGTGATAGGAAATTAAATACCCCCGTAGCAGCAAACCTGCATACTCAGCAAATTTCCAATGCATATATATGTATCTTAATACCACATAAAGCCACATACCAAGTTTCATCAATATACATTCATAAATAAACGATTTATGACATTTTAATTATTCTCCATAAGAATAACATGGCGGCTGAGTATGCAGGTTTGCTGAAGGAAGGAAAACAAAAAATGGGGTTTTAAACAGATATCAATATAACTCATTTAGGTAAAGCCAAGTACCAAATTTCATTAATTTATTTTCATAATTAAGGGAGATAACACGTTACTTATTCTCCATAAGAATAACATGGGGCTGAGTACGCAGGTTTGCTGCTACGGGAGCCTTTGGCAAAAAATTGTTTTTTTGAGCAAATATCAATGGTCCACAACCAGATGAAGCCGTATACCTAGTTTTGTCAGTATACGTTCATAAATAAGCGAGATATAAAATTTTTCTTTTCCTCCATAAGAATAACATTAGACAACGTACTGTGTTTAGCACTTTCAATATCTCGGTAACCAATTGACGTAGTGAAATGATCAAAATACCAAATTGTGTGTTTTTTTAAGCTGAATCCAATGGTAAAAACTAAAATTTGACTTTTTCCAAAATTATATGTAAAAAATTCAAAAAACCCATTTTTGGGGTACAAAACCCCCCCAAAATACCCCTTCGGATAAAGCGATCTGGCTGGTTTTCGAACTTAAAGTCATAAATGTTACTTTAAACGTTTATACCAAATTTCATCAAAATCGGATAATTTTTACGAGAGTTATCGTGCTCACGGACACACATATATATATATATATATATATGTATATATATACCCCCGTAGCAGCAAACCTGCGTACTCAGCGAATTTCCAATGCATATATATGTATCTTAATACCACATAAAGCCACATACCAAGTTTAATCAATATACATTCATAAATAAACGATTTATGACATTTTAATTATTCTCCATAAGAATAACATGGCAGCTGAGTATGCAGGTTTGCTGAAGCAAGGAACACAAAAAATGGGGTTTTATACAAATATCAATATAACTCATGTAGGTAAAGCCACATACCAAATTTCATTAATTTATTTTCATAACGAAGGCAGATAACACGTTACTTATTCTCCATAAGAATAACATGGGGCTGAGTACGCAGGTTTGCTGCTACGGGAGCCTTGGGTAAAAAAGTGTCTTTTTGAGCAAATATGAATGGTTCACAACCAGATGAAGCCGTATACCAAGTTTCGTCAGTATACGTTCATAAATAAGCGAGATATAAAATTTTTATTTTTCTCCATAAGAATAACATTAGACAACGTACTGTGTTTAGCACTTTCAATATCTCGGTAACTAATTGACGTAGAGAAATGATCAAAATACCAAATTGTGTGTTTTTTTAAGCTGAATCCAATGGGAAAAAATAAAATTTGACTATTTCCAAAATTAAATGTAAAAAATTTGAAAAACCCATTTTTGGGGTACAAAACCCCCCCAAAATACCCCTTCGGATAGAGCGATCTGGCTGGTTTTCGAACTTAAAGTCATAAATGTTGCTTTACACGTTTATAACAAATTTCATCAAAATCGGATAATTTTTACGAGAGTTATCGTGCTCACGGACACATATATATATATATATATACAGGGTGTCCCGGAACTCTCTGGAACATTTAATAAAAAATGGTTCCTCTGGTCGAGACAAACATATTTTACAATATAAACATGGGTCTCCGGTGACTGGTTTTTCGTCTGTCTGTCTGTATGTGTTTTTTACAAATTATTTTATAACTCAAGAATTATTTAAGATGGAAACTTCAAATTTGGTATAAACGTGTATCTTAATAGACAAAATAAGTTTATAAAATTTCGTTTCTGTAACTAGATCCATTTCAAGATGGCGGCTGTTTAAAATGTTTAATGTCAAATTCCACGAAAACCGTCATAGCTATTAAAGATGATTTGAAAAAGTAAAAGATGCAGAATTAAAAGGCAAATAAAATGACACCTTATTTACTAAAATCAAATAATAAATAACCAAGTTGTGACATTTTTTGCAAATCAATGTAATTTTCCTAATACCACAATGCATACATAAAACACTGTTTAACATCACATATGGGACGCTGTGTATTAGTAATCAGCTGTTTTCTGTACAATTCATGTTCAAAATGAATCAGCTGTTTATAAGTAATGAAGTATTTACAAAATTAAATTAACAAAAATATTAAATAACGACAAAAAATAAATTTATAAAAGTTGCTCAAAGTGACGGCCTTGAACACGATTGCACAGTCTACAACGTTCTATTAAAGAACGACGAACTCGTTCAAAAACATTTACATCCTCTTGAATTCGTGCTGCAGCTTCTGCAATTCTGCCAACCAAGTCCATTTCACTCTCCACTGGTGTGCTGTATACCAGTTCTTTCAATTGCCCCCACAGAAAAAAATCTAATGGTGTGAGATCAGGGGATCGGGCAGGCCAATGTACCGGTCCACCACGTCCCATCCACCTCCGCTCAAATGTCATATTTAGGTAACCTCGGACATCGTTACCAAAATGGGCTGGAGCCCCATCATGTTTAAACCACATATCATGTCTAATATGGAGTGGCACATCTTCTAGCAATTCAGGGAGAATGTCTCTGAGAAAGACAAGATACACAGGGGCGTTAAGTCTATTAGGAAAAATGTAGGGTCCTATTAGACGATCTCCAATAATACCTGCCCAAACATTTACTGCAAACCTTTCTTGATACCCTCTAATGACAGTAGCATTTGGGTTGTCTACAGCCCAAACATGTGACGTGCGATGATTGAAGATCCCCTCTCTGGAGAAACTTGATTCATCTGTAAATAAAATCTTCTCCAGAAAACTTGGGTCCTCAATATCCTTATTTAGAAACCAACGAGAACACTCCATGCGCCTAGGATAGTCTTGAGCATTTAAAATCTGAACTTTTTGTAGTTTGTAGGGGTGAAGCCCCTCACCATTTAAAACTCTCCACACTGTACTCTTACCACAGCCTAACTCGCGGCCTACTACTCTAGTGCTCGTTGACGGGTTTCCTTCAAACCACTGCAACACATTTTCTTCGAACTGGACACTACGAACTAGTCTGTCACGACCCGTATCAACCATGTTACACTTAAATGTCCCAGTTTCCTTTAACCTGTTGTGAACAGCTGTAAAAGTCTTGAAATTTGGGTGCTGCTTGTTTGGAAACATTTCACAGTACAATCTTCGAGCTTGTAATGGATTGCCGTTAGCCATGCCATAAAAGTAATGCATATCACAGTACTCTTCAATTGTATAGTTATTCATGTTTTTTAACTAATATTATTAGCTACACAATAAGAAAACAACTCTACCGATACTGTATTAACACAAACTGTTGACACCCAACAGCTAATGTTTACTTTTCCTTCTATCAACAATGCGTTACTTAAAACAGCTGATTCATTTTGAACATGAATTGTACAGAAAACAGCTGATTACTAATACACAGCGTCCCATATGTGATGTTAAACAGTGTTTTATGTATGCATTGTGGTATTAGGAAAATTACATTGATTTGCAAAAAATGTCACAACTTGGTTATTTATTATTTGATTTTAGTAAATAAGGTGTCATTTTATTTGCCTTTTAATTCTGCATCTTTTACTTTTTCAAATCATCTTTAATAGCTATGACGGTTTTCGTGGAATTTGACATTAAACATTTTAAACAGCCGCCATCTTGAAATGGATCTAGTTACAGAAACGAAATTTTATAAACTTATTTTGTCTATTAAGATACACGTTTATACCAAATTTGAAGTTTCCATCTTAAATAATCCTTGAGTTATAAAATAATTTGTAAAAAACACATACAGACCGACAGACGAAAAACCAGTCACCGGAGACCCATGTTTATATTGTAAAATATGTTTGTCTCGACCAGAGGAACCATTTTTTATTAAATGTTCCAGAGAGTTCCGGGACACCCTGTATATATATATATATATATATATATATATATAGATATATATATATATATATATATACAGTTTCGAACGAATGGTGTTTTTGGGGTCTGGGGACCTCAAAACGAAAAGTTATCATGGTCCCGGGCCTAGGTCTTACCATGCCGACTACGGTAATAGCTTCTTCCCTATAGGGGAAATTCGCTAAAACCACGAAAATAACCGTCGAAATTGCCTGAAGTTTGAAAAATCTAGCACTACCTAAGGGTGAAGGGAGCAAGATACGACAAAAAGTCATAGGAACAAAGTTGTAGATCTTGCAAAATCCGTGGCACATGGTGGTGTCCGTTTTTCGGTAGATCAATCCGTTCGGCCGCTAGAGCTCAAAAACTGTAATTTTAAAAGCCTTTTTTGGGGGGTTTTAAATATTTTTTCAGGGGGGTTAAAATAAAAAATTGTCAGTTTTGGCAATTTTTCTGGGGGTTACAAGCTATAAGCTACCTACATGCAAAATTTCAGGTTTCTAGCTCGTCTAAAAGTGGTCTAGAATTCGTATACCCCAGTGAGTGAGTGAGTTACACATGCGGCTGTGTATATTTTAGACTCGCTTCGCTCGCTGGGGGCTCCGCCCCCAGACCCCTGAGGGGGGCTTCGCCCCCAAGTTCCTGTCGTAGTACCTATGGCACATGATTTAATTACGCTAATAATCCGAGGTCCTAAGTAAACTCAAAATGTAAAGTAGACTTATTGAGTGAACAAATTTAGGCCTAGCAGTACAAAATTAGGGTATACAACAATTTAAAAATCGCTCCGCTTCCCCCCCAGGCCCCTGTTTGGGGCTTCTCCCCCAAGTCCCTGTCGTAGTACCTATGACACATGGTTTAATTACGCTAATAATCCAAGGTCCTAAGTAAACTCAAAATGTAAAGTAGACTTATTGAGTGAACAAATTTAGGTCTAGCAGTACAATATTAGAGTAAATAACAATTTAAAAATCGCTCCGCCTCCGCCCCCAGGTCGCTGTTTGGCCACAGTTTAATTTAAGTTGGTCCAAATTCTATTTAAGACCTAACTTCTACAACTATTCCAAGGCTTTGATTATTTTTAAGGGTTTAACCTATAAAATCTGGCCTGTTGATGAATTCTACTTGGTATGGAGACGTAGTATGTTCAATTTTAAGCCTCCATGTATTACCTAAGTGCTTGAAAAAAATTATACCCTTAACTGATATATAATGTAGCCTTTAAAAGGCGTATTTTGAACCTTATAAGGGATATGACCACCGTTAACAACCTGAAATACTATGACTTTGAGTAACTACAAGCCTTCTGCAACAAATATGACATGATTTATAAGGGATTTTACCCTCGACAGAGCGCAACATAAAAAATGTACCCAAAAAACACAAAAAGTCTACAAAAGCTCAAAAACTTGGGTTTTTTGGGTGTTTAAGATAGATCATCTGGGCGTGGGAGTATTGCTTTGTAATAATTGTAATGTAGGAATACTGTGTGATAAGTATTAGGCCTCTAAGTTTTATATTAGTGCGACAAACCATTAAAAACAAAAAAAATCTATGAAAAAAATTTAAATTTAAACAATTTAGCGCTATCTAAGGGTGAAGGGGGTGAGAAACGGCAAAATGTCATAGGACTAAAGTTGTAGTTCGTCTAAAATCCGTGGCACTTGGTGGTCTTGGTTTTTCCATAGGACAACCCGTTCGGCCGCTAGAGCTCAAATAAAAAATACTACATTTTGATTTTTGTATTCACAATTATTTATTTTGTTGAGATAGTTCGAACTGAAAATAGTAGGATTTGGGAAGAAAAGGTGCAAGGCACATGCATGCCAAATCTCACGTCTCTAGCTCAAGTATTATTGGTGTCACGTGTATGTCCAATAATATAAATTGGCATAGAACCCCCAATACACTACTACTTATACTAAGAAAACTGTCATATCTAAAGATATTTAGAGTTTTTCATTTTTCGACAGGTTTAATTAATAAAAACTGGTCATATTTCTGCTGCTATTTACTAAGTGCTATGTAGACATACTGCGTGACCAATATTAGGCCTCCATCAAGTATATTAACGTGATAGGAAATAAAAAACCGCCACAAAATCTCAAAAGTTGAAAAAATCTAGAGCTATCTAAGGGTGAAGAAGACGAGATACGACAAAAAGTCACAGGACCAAAGTTGTAGATCTTGCAAAATCCGTGGCACGTGGTGGTGTCCGTTTTTTGATAGGACCATCCCTTCGGCCGCTAGAGCTCAAAAACTGGAGTTTTAAAATAAGCCTTTTTTGAGGGAAATTAAATATTTTTTTTAGGGGGGTCAAAATGAAAAATTGTTAAATTTGGCAATTTTCCTGGGGGTTGCAAGGTAAAAGCTACCTGCGTGCCAAATTTCAGGTTTCTAGCTCGTCTAGAAGTGGTCTAGAATTCGTATACCTCAGTGAGTCAGTCAGTTACACAAGCGGCTGTATATATATTACTCGCTTCGGTCGCTGGGGGCTCCGCCCCCAGACCCCTGTGGGGGGCTTCGCCCCCAGGTCGCTGTTTGACCTCTTGTTGAAGTGGCGTCAAATCAAGTGGCCAAGAACCCCCATAAGACTACTACTCATACTAAGAAAACAGACCAATCTTCAGCAATTTAAATATGAGAGCATCTGTAAGGCCGTTGGAACTGTTTAAACATTACTAGATTTCGATTGTTTTTATCTGGCATTATTAAGTTATTGAGGTAGTAAAACTGGTAAAAGTAAGGCTTAGGAATTTTCTCTTTGGTTAGAAAGTGCAAAGCACAGGAATGCCAAATCTGGAGTTCCTAACTTTAGGAAATGTAACCGAAATACTACTACTATTAATATAATACTACGTGGAAATAAAACCGAAATCAGGTAAATAATAATATTTGTGGTATAATCAGACTCCGGGTATAATTTAAGTTATTCAAATAATTGAATAACTTTGAAACATTTTTAGTATGACCTGTAAATAACGATTTTTAAATGTTGTGGATGGATACACCGTCATAACGTACCATAATAATAATACATGTGGTGTCTATAGGACATGTCCAACTAATCAAAACAAATTTGTGCTGGTTTTTACCCACTATGTAAGTCTAACATGCCCAAATATCAATGAAAACACCGGAAAATCTAAAAAACTAGAGGATTTTCAAAATTGTTTAGGGTTCAAACAATTCAAATTGGTCATGCGACTTCTGCCACATACTTCCTGTAATGTAGAGATATTCCGTGCCAAATATTAGGACTCTAAGTACTATTATTGAGTGTCAAATAAATAAAAACCACTAAGTTTTGGTGGAAAATTGCTAAAGATTTAAGAAATCTAGCGCTACCTAAGGGTGAAGGGGGTGAGATACGGCAAAATGTCATATGAATATGACCATCCGTGGCACGTGGTGGTCTTCGTTTTTCGATAGGACAGCCCGTTCTGCCACTAGAGCCCAGATAAAAAAATATTGCATTTTGATTTTTTTATTGACAATTTTTTATTTATTTTGAGACAGTTCAAACTAAAAATAGTAGGATTTGGGAAGAAAATGTGCAATGCAAACGCATGCCATATCTCACGATCCTAGTTAAAGTATAAATGGCCTAGTTGGACGTGCATTCTATTTAATAACAATTGTTCCAGAACCGGCATTTCCTTACTACTTATACTTAGAAAACTGTAAAATATATAGATTTTAAGAGTTTTTGATTTTCCGGCAGGTTTAAGTAGTAAAAATGGTTATATTTCTGCTGCTATTTACTAAGTGTGATGTAGACATACTGCGTGCCCAATATTAGGCCTCCGACAAGTATATTAACGTGATAGGAAATAAAAAACGGCTACAAAATATAGAAAATATGCCGAAATTTGAGAAATCTAGCGCTATCTAAGGGTGAAGGAGACGAGATACGACAAAAAGTCATAGGACCAAAGTTATAGATCGTCTAAAGCCCGTGTGTCGTAGTAGTCCCCGTTTCTCGATTGGACCAACCGTTCGGCCGCTACAGCACAAAAGCATGCACTATTTTGGAGATGTTCAAAATTTCCTCCCTTTTGAATTTTTTTGAGGAGGTTAAAATAAAAAATCATACCTTTTTGCAATTTTCCTGGGGTTTTCAATAGACAAGCTACATATAGGCCAAATTCCATGTTTCTAGCTTATCTATAATTACCTGAGTAAGTCGATAATGCAGTTTGTCATTTATAAAATAATTAGGGTTTTTAATTTTTTTGTGATGTTTAATTATTAAAATATGTTAGTTTATCGAGTGTTTCGTGAAGGGTAATGTGTAAACATATTGAGTGCCAAATATCAAGCCTTTACATACTAAATTAAAGTGATAGGAAATTAAAGACCACAAAAATAACCGTCGAAATTGCCTGAAATTTGAAAAATCTAGCGCTACCTAAGGGTGAAGGAAGCAAGATACGACAAAAAGTCATAGGAACAAAGTTGTAGATCTTGTAAAATCCGTGGCACGTGGTGGTGTCCGTTTTTCGATAGGTCAATCCGTTCGGCCGCTAGAGCTCAAAAACTGTAATTTTAAAATAAGCCTTTTTGGGGGGGGTTTTAAATATTTTTTTAGGGGGGTTAAAATAAAAAATTGACAGTTTTGGCAATTTTTCTGGGGTTTACAAGCTATAAGCTACCTGCATGCAAAATTTCAGGTTTCTAGCTAGTCTAGAAGTGGTCTAGAATTCGTATACCTCAGTGAGTGAGTGAGTGAGTGAGTGAGTGAGTGAGTGAGTGAGTGAGTGAGTGAGTTACACATGCGGCTGTATATATTTTAGACTCGCTTCGGTCGCTGGGGGCTCCGCCCCCAGACCCCTGTGGGGGGCTTCGCCCCTAGGTAGTTTTCGGGTGCTTAGTTCCCGTGGCAGTGGCCCGGGTACCTAGCTCAAGTGAAAGTGGTGTCATATTAAGGACCCAGAACCGACATTATACTACTAATTATACAATCAAATAGACAAATCAGCAGTTATTTAAATATGAGGGGGTTAAAATTGAAATAGTAGAGTTTGGGAATGTTTAAGGATATTTGAGGTTTCAAGGCACATGCATGCTATATCTCATATACCCGAACAGATAATTTGCAACCCTCTCCCCTCCTAGACCTTCCCTACCAACCCACTTCCCCAACCCCTAGATCCCTAGACCATTGTGGGAGGCTTCGCCCCTAGATCGATTGGTGTCAATCATAAAATCTGTTCACGTGATAAAAAATGCAAAAACACCTCAAAACCTTTAAAAAATGTTGAAATTTGAAAAATCTAGCGCCATCCAAGGGTGAATGAGACGAGAAACAACAAAAGCCAAAAGTCAAAGTTTTAGACCGTCTAAATTCCTTGGCAAGTGGAGGTATTCCGTTTATCGATAGGACCATCCGTTCGTCCACTAGAGCTAAAATAAAAAAGCACTATTTTGGACATATTCAAATTTTCCTCCATTTTATTTTTTTTTATATGGTTCTGATTAAAAATTATACCTTTTTGCAATTTTTCTGGAGGTTTTAATGGAAAAGCTACATGTAGGCCTAATTCCACGTTTATAGCTTGCCTAGAATAACCTGAGTAAGTCGATAATACAGTTTGTCATTTATGGAACAATTAGGGTTTTTAATTTTTTTGAGGTGTTTACTTATTAAAACATGTAAGTTTATCGAGTGTTTCGTAAAGAGTAATGTATAAACATATTGAGTGCCAAATATCAAGCCTTTATGTACTAAATTAAAGTGATAGGAAATTAAAAACCACGAAAATAACCGTCGAAATTGCATAAAAATTGAAAAATCTAGCGCTACCTAAGGGTGAAGGGAGCGAGATACGACAAAATGTCATAGGAACAAAGTTGTAGATCTTGCAAAATCCGTAGCACGTGGTGGTGTCGGTTTTTCGATAGGTCAATCCGTTCGGCCGCTATAGCTCAAAAACTGTAATTTTAAAATAAGCCTTTTTTGGGGGGTTTTAAATATTTTTTTGGGGGGGTTAAGATACAAAACTGTCAGTTTTGGCGATTTTCCTGGGGGTTACAAGCTATAAGCTACCTGCATGCAAAATTTCAGGTTTCTAGCTCGTCTAGAAGTGGTCTAGAATTCGTATACCTCAGTGAGTGAGTGAGTGAGTGAGTGAGTGAGTGAGTCAGTTACACATGCGGCTGTATATATATTAGACTCGCTTCGCTCGCTGGGGGCTCCGCCCCCAGACCCCTGTGGGGGGCTTCGCCCCCAGGTCCCTGTCGTAGTACCTATAGCACATGGTTTAATTACGCTAATAATCCGAGGTCCTATGTATACTCAAAATGTAAAGTAGACTTATTGAGTGAACAAATTTAGGCCTAGCAGTACAATATTAGAGTATATAACAATTTCAAAATCGCTCCGCCTACGCCACCAGGCCCCTGTGGGGGGCTCCGCCCCAGGCCCCTGTGGGGGGCTTCGCCCCCAGGTCGCTGTTTGACCACAGTTTAATGTAAATTGGTCCAAATTCTATTTAAGACCTAAATTCTACAACTATTCCAAGGCTTTAAATATTTTTAAGGTTTTAACCCATAAAATCTGGCCATATGCCTGTTCATGAATACTACTTACTTGGCATGGAGACGTAGATTGTTAAATGTTAAGCCAAAATTAATACCCTTAACTGATGTATAATGTAGCCTATATAATGCGTCTCTTGAACCTTATAAGGAATACGACCACCGATAAAAACCTGAAATGCTATGATTTTGGGTAACTACAAGCCTTCTGCAGCTAATATAACATGATTTATAAGGGATTTTACCCTCGACAGAGCGTAACATAAAAAATATACCCAAAAAATGTGATTTCTGATTTTGTAGGGGAACCCCCGTTGTAGATCGTCTAGAATACGGTGGTGTTCGCGAGAAGCTTTTATTACAAGAATAATTCAATCACAATTATGAGCTTTGATGCGATGAACTGAGAAATAAATAGAATAAGGCAAAGTACAATCCTCTATGTATCATTTCATGGTAAATAAATAATTTACATCCGTACAACAAATATGTATTTTTTAAATGTGAAGTTTTCTAATTTGAAAATATTTAAATAATCACAACATAAACATAACAAATATTTTAGCTTAGTTCTGTTGTTTATGTTTCCTAAATAACAATGCTTTTAGTCCTTTAAGCGGGCCTAAAATACAATAACATTAAGCAACAAATAATAACATGTCATGTTTTTTTTTCAGGCGTTTAAATTCTTTTACAAAAGGACTGCTGTATCACATAATATTGCAGACCCCACCACACATCTGCATACAGCTTTTTCTCGTTTTTCCCTATGCTGTTGACTGTACCGTTTGTTAACTTGTATTTTTAAATGGATTAGACTTCCGTCAATAAAAGTTACAACAGTAACATATTATGTTTGTAGCGAATAAAAGTCATCTGTAACATATTTAACCTAATTTATTTAGGGTTTTTCCCACAAATTATGTAAAACAAAAACCAACCAATAGACCAACAAATCTACTTAATGTGCTAATTATTTGGTTTTAGCGTTTTAAATACTTCAAATTCATTAAATTTAAAATAAGTTTGTTTATCAACTGATTCGTGAAGATGATATTCGTGTAGACATGTTTTGTGCAAATAAAGCCTGTAAGTACGTTTAAATAGTAGGTTTAGGAAATGTTTATGGAGATTTGAGAGTACAAGGAACATGCATGCTAAACCTCTCATTCCTAGCTCTAGTAGAAGTGGCATCATCTTGAGGAATCAGATAAATCAGCAGACATATTACTACTACTCATCCTAAGAATACGTGGAAATAAAACCAGAAACCAGTAAATAATGCTCTTTAGAAATAATGTAATTCAATCTTCAACAGATGAAATATAGAGTCCCTCAAGGATCTATCTTGGGCCAAATTCAAGTTACGACCTAAATACCCGAAAAATTCGAAGGCTTTTATTATACTGTATTAAGGGGTTTAAATAATCAAAACTAGTCATATGCCTGATGCTGAATCTACGTGGCATGGAGACTGTATGTATAACGTTAGTGCTTGTAAAAAAGTAGAAACCTACCCTGATATTGTAATATAAACTTTATAAGACGTTTAATGTATTTGGGTAACTACAAGCCTTCTGCAACAAATAGAGCATAGTTTATGAGGGTTTTTACCCTTAGCAGAGCGCAAAATTCAAAATATACCCAAAAAACACGAACAAACATAGAAAAGTTCAAAGGCTTTAATTTGTTTGGCTGTTTAAATGGTAAGATATGGGATTCTGACTGCTGCTACTTTTTTAATGTAATTTAATGAGACTGTGTGCCAAATTTTAGGCCATTAAGTTCTCCATTAGAGTGACAAACTATAACCACGAGTAAATCTTGAAAAATAGCTGAAATTTGAAAAAAACTGGCGCTACCCAAGGGTGAAGGGGGCGAGATACTGCAAAAGGTCATAAGAACAAAGTTGTAGATCGTCTAAAATCCGTGGCACGTAGTGGTCTGCTTTGTTCGTTAGGACCATTCCTTTGGCTACTAGAGCTATATTAAAAATACATTACGTGAAGAAGTCGGTAAAGCAGATTGTTAAGTTATAAAACAATTAGGTTCTTTTAATTTGTTTGAGGGGATTGAATAGTAAAATATGATAGTTTAACTACCGCTTCTTGAAGATAAATGCGAATATATTGTGTGCCAAATATTAAGCCTCAAGTACTAAATGTAAGTGATAATAAAACCGTCATATAACCTTGAACGACATGAAATACAGAGTTCCTCAAGGGTACTTGCCTACAGAATTTTGAAAATATTATTACCCTCGAGACACAACCTTAGGTTATAACGTAGTTGGGTAACTTACCAATTCATTTAAAATGCGTTAAGAATATATTGATTTAATAGAAAAATAGTTAAATTTGTATTACAGCAAAAGCTGCTTATTACATTCACTATAGTCCCGATAAGATTTTGAAATCGAAATAATGCATGTCAACAACGTAGTTTACATAACTCATAGATTTGTTTTATAACTAATTAAAAATTGTGTTCAAATATTAATCAAAAAACGGGTAACGCATGAAACTGTCATGGCTACAAAAATTACGTAATCAATTTGACAATAATTCATCACCGTAAGATTCAAAATAGTTCGAATCATCAAAACCGTGGTTAAAACAATGAGTTTTCTTACCAGTGAGAACCTAAAATTATATTTTTCGATGTAAAGGAATAAATAACAGGTTTATTAGTCGATGCAATTATGAGATCATGAAAGAATATTTAATTAAGTTTAAAATTATATATATTTAATAAGGAAGACATTTATTGTGACTGGATTGCCACAAAACTCTTATACGCAAAAACCCATGTAGATTTTTGTATACTGCACCGAAAATTTGAAATACATAATAATGCATGTCGGTAACGTAGTACAACATACCAATTGTGCTGCATACTGAATTACCGACATCAGTTAACCTCAAAAAACGAGAACTAAATTATTTATATTTATTTTTACGGAGTTTCAAATATGAAATTGTAAGTTTTAAAGATTTTCCAGGGGGTTTCAAGGTAAAAGCTACCTGCATGCCAAATTTCAGGTTTCTAGCTCCTCTAGAAATGGTCTAGAATTCGTATACCTGAGTGAGTGAGTGAGTGAGTGAGTTACACATGCGGCTGTATTGTATATTAGATTATAGACTCGCTTCGCTCGCTGGGGGCTACGCCCCCAGACCCCTGTGGGGGGCTTCGCCCCCAGGTCGTATTTTATGTTAAATTTTAAGTCTCCATTTTACCTTGGAAAGAAAATTGAAACCCTACACTGGATTCTGTGATATAGCCTTTATAGGACGTCGCCCAAACCTTTTAAGGGGGAAAAAACAAAGTTAAAAACCTAAATTGCTGTGTATTTGGTCAACAATAAGCATTCTGCAACAAATATAACATTATTTATAAGGGTTTTTACCCTTGCTGGAGCGCTACATAAAAAATACACCTAAAAACACAAATAAATTTACAAAAGTTCAAAGTCTTTTTTTTTCTTTCGGGTGTTTAAGTGATATAATCTGGGGGTATGACTGGTTCTAAATACTAATTAATTGTAATATAGGAATACTTTGTGCTAAATACTAGGCCTCTAAGTTCTGTATTAGAACGGCAAACCATTGAAAACCACGTAAAAATCTTGAAATTAAACAAATATCTATCTAAGGGTCAAGGGGTCGAGATACGGCAAAAAGTCATAGGAAGAAAATTGTAGATCGCCTAAAATCCGTGGGACGTGGTAGTCTCCGTTTTTTATAGGACAATCTGTTTGGCCGCTAGAACTCAAATAAAACGACACTTTTTTAATTTAATTTGCCATTATTAATTTTTATTAAGGGAATTTAAACTGACAAAAGTAAAATTTGGAAATTTTCTCTGGGGTTAATAGGTGAAAAACACCACCATGCTAAATATCAAGTTCATAGCTCAAGTATAAATGGTGTCACGTGCATGTCAATTGGCATAGAACCATCATAGCATTACTACTTATACGAAGAAAATGGTCAAATTTACGTGCATGTCAATTGGCATAGAACCATCATAGCATTACTACTTATACGAAGAAAATGGTCAAGTAAAATCTACCTGCATGCCAAATTTCACGTCCCTAGCTCATCTAGAAGTGGGTTAGAATTCGTATACCTCAGTGAGTCAGTTACACATGCGGCTGCGTGTTTTTACAATTTTCCCGATGGTTTATAGTTACAAGCTACACTGTATGCCACAAGTCACATTCCTAGCTCAACCATAAGTGGCCAAGGAAAAAGTGTACAAAATATCACGTTCCTAGTTAGTTCATCTAGAAGTGAGATATAATTTGTATACCAGAGTCAGTTACACCATGAGCTCGTATACAACCGGTCGCAAGCTACGAGAATCTCGCCAATGGCACATACGCACAACCATAGATTAAGCATATCCCTAAGGAGTATGTTTAATTTATGGCACCACTCACCACCCCCTAGCACAAGCAGAATTCGCTATGCACTGCGCGTAGTTGTTAAAAGTAGCAAGCTGAGAATAACGCAAAGCCTAGTATAAACTGATCCACGAGCAACGCAAGAAAATGTTATTAATACCAAAAATATGTTAAAATTGGACAATACACCGAAGGATTCATGTGAAATAGTTAAACGAATCATCAAAAGGTGTGGTTGAAACAACAAGTTTTCTTACCAGCGAGAACCTAAAATTATGTGTTTAGATGCTTAGCTATAAGCAATCATGAGTTGATGTAAACCTATTTAGTTAAGTTAAAATTATTAATATTTAATAAGAAACACATTTTTGTGGGTGGATTACCGCATAACGCTTACACGAGAAAGCCTATTTAGATTTTTGTAAACTGCATTAGCAAAAAGTTTACAATATCGAAATAATGCATGTCGGTAACGTAGTCTACGTAACTAATAGATTTTAAAGTACTTTTTTAAAGGTTTTATAATTAAAAATTGTAAGTTTTGGTAATTTTTCTGGGGGTTAATAGGTAAAATCTACCTGCATGCCAAATTTCACGTCCCTAGCTCATCTAGAAGTGGGTTAGAATTCGTATACCTCAGTGAGTCAGTTACACATGCGGCTGTATATATATTAGATATATATATATATATATATATATATATATATATATGTCCGTTACCGCGATAACTTGAGTAAAAAACATCCGATTTCGATGAAATTTGGCTCAAATGTGTAAAGTGACATTCATGACTTTAAGTTTGAAAACCAGAGATATCGGACCACGGGAAGGGGGGTTTATGGGGGTTTTAAATTTTCCAAAAATTAGTTTTTTGCATTTTTCACCCTAAAATTTTAAAAAAACTTAATTTTGGTTTTGACCATGTTATAGAGCTTAAAAAAACAAATAATATGGTATTTTGAATTATTAACCTAGGTTAAGTGGTTGCGGAGAAAATCCAAAAAAACCTGCTCATAAAATCTCCCATGTTAATCTTATGGGAAAAAGGTTTTTGGCTTTTCCTCAGTTCATTTCTACGTAAACTTCACATTTGCTTTTACCAATCAGTTTAGCTCTACAAAACAATCATTTTGGTGTTTAAATTGTGATTCTACGTCCAACCGTTGCCATGATATTCAAAGTGCTAAACACAGTATGTTGTCCAATGTTATCCTTACGGAGAATATTTAAAATTTGATATCTCGATTATTTATGAACGTATATTGATGAAACTTGGTAGGTGGCTTCACCTAGTACTGGTATATTGATATTTCCACTAAAAATTGATTTTTTGTTGATTATCCTCTTAGCAGCAAACCTGCATTCTCATCCCTAATGTTATTCTTATGGAGAATACAGAAAGCTTTATATCTCCCTTAATTATGAACATAAATCATTAAAACTTGGTATATAGCTTCACCTGGTTGAGTTATATTGATAATTGCAAAAAACCCGCATTTTTATCTTCCTCGTTGCAGCAAACCTGCGTTCTCAGCCCTAATGTTATTCTTAAGCCGCGTCCACACTGGACAAACGTTCGGCGAACATGTTTGACCGAACAGTTCGTGGATAATTGTCCGAACATTTTGATGTTCGGCGTACAATGTTTGCCTTTCTGCAGTGTGGACGCGTCCCCGAACAAAATGTTTGGGGGTTGACAAACAAGTCGCCGCCATCTTTGTTCGGAGACAATGTTTGCTCTAAGAGCGAAAACTGGCGGATGTTCGTGGTAGTCTGAGGCGGTAGCGGGTGGAAGGCGCACGTATTCTAGTGCTTATTTGTGCTGGTTGTAGTGAGTTATTGTGCATTGACGATGAGTAAGGATTTTTGGAATCAGGACAAAGTTATTATGTTGATTCAACTGTACGAATCAAACAAGCTGTTGTGGGATACATCGGACAGTGATTATAAATACCCCCGTAGCAGCAAACCTGCGTACTCAGCGAATTTCCAATGCATAAATATGTATCTTAATACCACATAAAGCCACATACAAAGTTTCATCAATATACATTCATAAATAAACGATATATGACATTTTAATTATTCTCCATAAGAATAACATGGCGGCTGAGTATGCAGGTTTGCTGAAGCAAGGAGTACAAAAAATGGGGTTTTATACAAATATCAATACAACTCATGTAGGTAAAGCCACATACCAAATTTCATTAATTTATTTTCATAATGAAGGGAGATAACACGTTACTTATTCTCCATAAGAATAACATGGGGCTGAGTACGCAGGTTTGCTGCTACGGGAGCCATTGGTAAAAAATTGTTTTTTTGAGCAAATATCAATGGTCCACAACCAGATGAAGTCGTATACCAAGTTTCGTCAGTATACGTTCATAAATAAGCGAGATATAAAATTTTTCTTTTCCTCCATAAGAATAACATTAGACAACGTACTGTGTTTAGCACTTTCAATATCTCGGTAACCAATTGACGTAGAGAAATGATCAAAATACCAAATTGTGTGTTTTTTTAAGCTGAATCCAATGGGAAAAACTAAAATTTGACTATTTCCAAAATTATATGTAAAAAATTCGAAAAACCCATTTTTGGGGTACAAAACCCCCCCCAAAATACCCCTTCGGATAGAGCGATCTGGCTGGTTTTCGAACTTAAAGTCATAAATGTTGCTTTACACGTTTATACCAAATTTCATCAAAATCGGATAATATTTACGAGAGTTATCGTGCTCACGGACACATATATATATATATATATATATATATATATAGATATATATATATATATATACAGTTTCGAACGAATGGTGTTTTTGGGGTCTGGGGACCTCAAAACGAAAAGTTATCATGGTCCCGGGCCTAGGTCTTACCATGCCGACTACGGTAATAGCTTCTTCCCTATAGGGGAAATTCGCTAAAATAAGTATAAGAGGAAAGACGCGTATGCCGCCATTGCTACTGAGTTTGGTATCAACAATGCAGATGAAGTTAAGAAGAAAATAGAGAGTATCTTAGCTCAGTATAGGAGAGAGAAAAAAACAACTGTATTGAAATCAGGAATGGGTACAGCTGAGAAGAAAAAGCCTTGGTGGTGGTTAGCATATTTACAATTTCTAGTAGGAGACAAGAGTACTCCACGATCAACTGTCTCAAGCTTTACTCAGGCTAGTGACCCCGCAGTCGACACAGATTTCAGTGACAATGAGGACGACATTGACAATGACAACCAGGAAATAAGCAATAATTCTTCGCCTCAGCCACCTCCTTCTCTAAAAAGTTCAATATCCAGATCTAGTACACCCGGTAGTGGACTTGAAAGTTTGAGTGCAAGTGGCAGATTGAAATGTGTGAAAAAAATCAAGTTAACGAAGCCTATAACATCATGAAAAGTTGCTACAATGATGTGCAAAACCAACAACCACAATAATTAAGGGACGAATACTCGGTTTATGGTGAGAACATCGCCAACCGTATGAGGAAGATAAAAAACCCTGTGAGAGTATGCAGATTGCAAAATACCATAGACAATTTGATATTTCAGGCGGAAATGCAGGAGTTTGAAGAACGACACACCGTGAACACACAAACCAAGAAACAAGACCTGAACCTTCTCAACCACCGGAGCACGAAGTTAATGATGTCTCATTGCTGATGAACACTTCATTGTTGTCTTTGCCAAACAATTTCCCCGATTTTTAAACGTTGAGTGGTTTTTTATTTCTGAAATGTGTAGTTTTACATGTGTTTTTTTACATTAAATGACCATGCAGTAAAAGGTAAGAATTTATTATTTACTAAACAAAACAAAAATGGTATACATTACTGAGCTCAAGTAACAAGCAGTATCTATCTATGTTGTTATTTCTGATCTGGCCACACTACTAGAAAGCGTGGCCTGGGGCCAATATCATAAAGTTTTACAGGTAATTTAATTAAAATAATTTTTTGTAAATCATAAATGACAAATTTCAGAATAAAAAAAAATTGTCAGGGCAACGTACCCCTTATCGATTACAGATAAATGATCAAAATAGACAAAACTTCAAAAAATTATTTTTTATTTATAATTTACAATAAATTAGTCAACCATCACTGCAAACTAATGCGAGTTGACTGAGCCATTTAGAGCGAACACTAGTTTGTTCGTCCAAACACAGGAGTTTTTATTCGTCGAACAATATTTCTACAAACATTTAAAATGTTCGATGTCAATTCAATACAACAAACATGTTCGTCGAACATGTTCGCCGAACGTTCGCTAGGTGTGGACGCGGCTTTATAGAGAATAAATAAAATGCTATATATTACTTATTTATTTAAGTATTTTTATGAAACTTGATAAGTGGCTTTATGTGGTAGTAAGAAATATAATTCATTCATAGGAAATTCGCTGAGTACGCAGGTTTGCTGCGACGGGGGTATTTATTTTTACATTTCTTTTTTAATTTTTTTATAAAAAAGGAGTGATGGATGGTAATTTGAAAACTAAAATAAATTACGTCTCACAACACTACAAAGTATGTTAACAAAAGTATACTGTACTTACATACAAGACGGCAAATACACACAAAAGATGTATATAAGCTATTCGCCTATTTTTTAAGAGTTTAATTGTAGCATATTCGCCGTTTGTTATGGAAGTACAGTATAAGAGTAAATATACTTTGTAGTGTTGTGAGACGTAGTACATTTATCCTGTTTAATTGCAACAACACGTATCATGCTCCTAAAGAAATTACTTATGTTTTAAAATATTTATTGTATTATTTATTTACTTAAACCCACCACAATGCTACAAAGAATAAAAATGAGTGTCATCTGTCTAAACTAAAAAAATACTAAGATTTAATCTTAGAACTTAGTAGTACACACCAAATTACTTTCTACAGCAAAATTACTGATTTAGCTCCATCATAAATAATTGACATAAGCGACACGAACGGGGTGTCACCAGACGAGCAAGCACAGAGAACCAGGCAGTGCGGCGCCAGCGACTACGGCAAGCCGTATTGCGTCTGGCCGTCCCATAAGCATTCAGCAACGATAGTAACGCGGCATCCCTTCCCCTCCAGCGGGCAGCGGCCCCACTCTCACGCCTACTGCCCTCCCCCTAACGCATCCCACCGGTCATGCTATACCTGACGAGTTAGTTGTACAGCTCGACTTGTTATTTTTTTAGCAAATTTCCCCTGTAGGGAAGAAGTTATTACCGTAGGTCTTGTGGTAAGACTTAAGCCTGAGACCATGATAACTTTTTGTTTTGAGGTCCCCAGATGCCAAAAACACTATTCGTTCAAATTTAAATATATATGTATATATATGTGTGTGTGTCCGTGAATGCGATAACTTGAGTAAAAAACGTCCGATTTTGAAGAAAACTAGAAAAATCGGGCCATGGGAAAAGGGGGGTTTTAAATTTTCCAAAAATCAGTTTTTTACATTTTTCACCCTAAAATGTTTAAAAAAACTTAATTTTGGTTTTGACCATGTTATAGAGCTTAAAAAACAAATAATATTGTATTTTGAATTATTAACCTAGGTTAAGTGGTTGCGGAGAAAATCCAAAAAACCTACTCAAAATCTCCCATGTTAATCTTATGGGAAAAAGGCTGTTGGCTTTCCCTCAGTTTAGTTTAATGTAAACTTCATATTTGCTTTTACCAATCTGGTCAGTTCCACAAAACAATCATTTTGGTGTTTAAATTGTGATTCTACGCCCAACCGTTGCAAACATATTCAAAGTGCTAAACACAGTACGTTGTCCAATGTTATCCATATGGAGAATAAATAAAATTTGATATCTCGATTATTAATGAATGTATGTTGATGAACGTATGTTGTTGTGGCTTCACGAAGTACTAGTATATTGATATTTGCACAAAAAATTGATTTTTTGTTGATATTCCCGTAGCAGCAAACCTGCATACTCAACCCCCATGTTATGGAGAATAAGTAAAATGTAATGACTCCCTTAATTATGAACATAAATTAATTAAACTTGGCATGTAGTTCATTTTGTTGAGTTATAATGATCATTTCGTAAAAACAAATTTTTTTGTCCTTGTTGCAGCAAACCTGCTTACTCAGCCCCATTTTATTCTTATGGAAGATAACTAAAATGTTATATAGCGCTTATTTATAATTGAATATTGATGAAACTTGATATGTGGCTTCGCCTAGTTAAATTCTATTTATATTTGCATAAAAACCAATTGTTTGTGTTCCTTGTTTCAGCAAACCTACGTACTCATTACCAATGTTATTCTTATAGAGAATAATTAAAATCGCTTATATGTGAATATATTTTTATGAAAGTTGGTATGTGGCTTTATGTGGTATTAAGACATATATTATGCATTGGAAATTCGCTGAGTACACAGATTTGCTGCGACGGGGGTATTAAAGATTATCTTCTTATTCTTCTTGGTCCATAAAATAAATACCCCCGTAGCAGCAAACCTGCGTACTCAGCGAATTTCCAATGCACATATATATATGTATCTTAATACCACATAAAGCCACATACCAAGTTTCATCAATATACATTCATAAATAAATGATTTATTACATTTTAATTATTCTCCATAAGAATAACATGGCGGCTGAGTATGCAGGTTTGCTGAAGCAAGGAACACAAAAAATGGGGTTTTATACAAATATCTATATAACTCATGTAGGTAAAGCCACATACCAGATTTCATTAATTTATTTTCATAATGAAGGCAGACAACACGTTACTTATTCTCCATAAGAATAACATGGGGCTGAGTACGCAGGTTTGCTGCTACGGGAGCCTTGGGTAAAAAAATTGTTTTTGAGCAAATATCAATGGTCCACAACCAGATGAAGCCGTATACCAAGTTTCGTCAGAATACGTTCATAAATGAGCGAGACATAAAATTTTTATTTTCCTCCATAAGAATAACATTAGACAACGTACTGTGTTTAGCACTTTCAATATCTCGGTAACCAATTGACGTAGAGAAATGATCAAAATACCAAATTGTGTGTTTCTTTAAGCTGAATCCAATGAGAAAAACTAAAATTTGACTATTTCCAAAATTACATGTAAAAAATTCGAAAAACCCATTTTCGGGGTACAAAACCCCCAAAATACCCCTTCGGATAGAGCGATCTGGCTGGTTTTCGAACTTAAAGTCATAAATGTTACTTTACACGTTTATACCAAATTTCATCAAAATTGGATAATTTTTACGAGAGTTATCGTGCTCACGGACACACACACACATATATATATATATATATATAAAGTTTCGAACGAATGGTGTTTTTGGGGTCTGGGGACCTAAAAAAGAAAAGTTATGATGGTCCCGGGCCTAGGTCTTACCATGCCGACTACGGTAATAGCTTCTTCCCTATAGGGGAAATTCGCTAAAAGTGAAACGAAGCAAGTGAAGTGATTTTTATGGGTTAGTATTGAAATCTGGTGAGATTTTTACTTAAATGACAGAAACTTGTTTATGCTAAATGGGCCTACACTAATAGATCAAGATTATTATATTGTTTTAAATTACCTTTCTTCAGCAGTTCAAAAGGTAATTTAAAACCATATAATAGTCATTACAGTTCAGGGGCAATATTCACAAGTTGAATAAATTAGTAACTTTTGTTTAAACGACAAACAACTTCTGAAAAATACTTCTAAATTCTGATAGGGGTGGGTGAGTGGCATTTCAAATAGATTTTAGTATTTGATCATCTTACCAGTGGGCATGTATTTTCTGCTGTCTTAACTATCGAATCATTATATTAATAGCCAAGCAAAAATTTTGGTTTGCTAATCTCAGCATTTCTATTGTAGAACTTCAAACAAACCGACGGAGAGGTATTGTACGTGTAGATTCAGATTTGTATAAATCCCTTAATATGTATATATATATATATATATATATATATATATATATATATATATATATATATATATATATATATATCGGCCCTCATAGCAGGCCTTCAAAATTGCAACATAAATTTTATGGTAGACTAATTGACCTGAACACTTGACAGCTGTTGATATAATAACAAATGCTAGCACAAGAACATATATGTTTCAGTTATAATTTAAATAAAGACTACTGGAATGGCAATTAAAGCAGTATTTATAAATAGTAAATACCCCCATTGCAGAAAACCTGCGTACTCAGCGAATTTCCAATGCATGTAAATGTTTCTCACTACCACTTAAAGCCACTCACCAAGTTTCATAAAAATTCAATAATAAATTTAAGTGAATGGCTCCTGCCAGTAACGTTATAAGCGACAAATTTTACAAAATCAAGATATCTATGCAGTAAGGTTGCAAACGACATCCTAAACCAGTGCAAGGTATTTATTTGTTGATATCTTTAAAGTTGGCAGTACTAGGACCAGTGGGAAACCATGGGTTTTTGTCCCACCATGCAGTAACGTTGCATGTGTTCGGGATGGCAACACCACCGCGGCTGAGTCTTTCGCCCTTGAATATAAATCGGCTTAAACCGCAGTAAAAACCTTCAATTAACATTCAAAACTGGTCCAGAAATGTTTGAAAAGTAAGCAGGAACCCTACATCAGTGAAAATAAAAATACCCCGTTGCAGCAAACCTGCATACTTAGTGAATTTCAAATGTTACTTTACTAAATCATGAAGCCACTTACCAACTTTAATCAAAGCATATTAATAAATAAACGAGATATGACATTTGATTTATTCCCCATAAGAATATCATTAGGACTGAGGATGCAGGTTTGCTGCATCAAGGACCACAAAATCTGGTTTTTATGCAAATACCAATGGATCACCTCCAGATGAAGCAACATACCAAGTTTTATCAATTTTTGTTCATAATCAAGCAAGATACCACATGTTTATTATTTTCCATAAGAATAACATTATATAGCTGTTGAGTACGCAGGTTTGCTACCATGGTGACCACAAAAAATGAGTTTTGTATGCAAATGGCATTAAAACCCAACCACATAAAGCCACATACCAAGTTCCCAAGGGCGGTTCCAGAGAAGGGGCCATGCCCCACCCCCCCCCCGGATTTTGGAAAATATATTTTTTTCTAACTGAAATTAAGTGGACTAATACAACTTTTATGAACTAGCGATAATTTCCTATGAAAACAAACCATCAAAACATCATTTTGCAAACAACAAAGTATTTAGCCAGCTCCCAATGCCAGAACTCAATCGTTATCAGAACCACTACTGTAAATAATAGCTACGAATACAATATACAATACAATATATATAATATTGGATCATCAAACTCCAATATTATACCAAAAACCTGCGGTAAGGCGCATTGTTTGTATCATTGGTTAGGTTTTTTTTAGTTTCTTTCATTTTTGTTCTTTGACAAAGATGATTGGAAACACTGGCAGTATCTATTCCTCAATCTTGAAATTCTCCTCACTCTCTCGCCCGTCGCGACCCTTTCGTCACAGGAACACGGACTAGGGCTTTGCGCATGCGCCAAAAATGAACGACTCTTGTTCCTTTGATTCTGTTCTATAAGTCAGATTACTGATTCGTGAATGATTTGAGCTCAAACTGGACCCATAATAATGCAACAGCAACCAACACTCAACTCAATAGTACCATTCCTATGCATTTTAATAGAGGTGCACCACAGATGCATACAACAATTTAGGAAGTTATTAAACGAAAGTATAATTATTTTGTTCGTTTAGCCTCAATTTTAGCGAATTTCCCCTATGGGAAGAAGCTATTACCGTAGTCGGCATGGTAAGACCTAGGCCCGGGACCATGATAACTTTTCGTTTTGAGGTCCCCAGACCCCAAAAACACCATTCGTTCGAAACTGTATATATATATATATATATACACGAGGGTCATCCAGAAAGTAAAGAACGTTTGCTTGCTGCGTCTAGCACAGCTCCCCCATCACCGCCATTGCGTGTGCGGCAGTCCATTCACCTCCCCACCTAAGTCTGAGCCGAGTCTCGTTGCTGTGCGGTCACACGTCTTATTTCTACAGCGATTCAAAATGGCGGCGGCAATCGAAAATCTCGCCAAACCTAAGATAAGCAGTGTCAATCGGTCTCTGAGTAAAAAAATGTCCATACCAAAGAAATTTTTAGAAAAACACCAAAGAAAGTTAATGATGAAAGTGCAAAAAAAACAAATCTTAAAATTGATGTAATGTGCTAAGATTTTAGCAGCTGTTTTCCTCCAATCTTCCCTCAAGTCTTTCTTTCAAATCGTCTTTTGTGAGCAATGACCTGCCACTCCGATCCTCGTCGTGCATAATGGATTTTATTTCATTAAACCTATTGCACCATTTTTTCCCCTGAAAAATCGACTTGAAGATTTGTTTGCACTTTCACCACCAATTCTATTTGGTGTTTGTCTAAAAAATTTGTTGGTCTAGACATTTTTTAACTCATAAACCGAATAAAACTGCTTATCCCATATTTGGCGGGATTTTCGATTGCCGCCGCCATTTTGAATTGCTGTAGAAATAAGACGTCTGACCGCACAGCAACGAGACTCGGCTCAGACTTTGGTGGAGATGTGAGTGGACTGCCGCACACGCAATGGCGGTGATGGGTGAGCTGTGCTAGACGCAGCAAGCAAACGTTCTTTACTTTCTGGATGACCTTCGTATATGTGTCCGTGGGTGCGATAACTCTCTTAAAAAAGTCTGATTTTGATGAAATTTGGTACAAACGTGTAAAGCAGCATTTATGACTTTAAGTTCGAAAACCAGACAGATCGACTTATCCGAAAGGGTATTTTGGGGGGGTTTTGTACCCCAAAAATGGTTTTTTTGGGTTTTTTACATACCATTTTTGAAAAAGTAAAATTTTATTTTTCCCCATTGGAATCAGCTTAAAAAGACGCACAATTTGATGTTTTAATCATTGCTCTACGTCAATTGGTTACCGAGATATTGAAAGTGCTAAACACAGTACGTTGTCCAATGTTATTCTTATGGAGGATAAGAAAAATTGTATATCTCGCTTATTTATCAACTTATCCTGACGAAACTTGGTATATTGCCTCATTTCATTGTGGAATATTGATATTTGCACAAAAACCCATTTTTTGGCCGATAGTCCCCGTAGCAGTAAACCTGCATACTCAGCCCCATGTTATTATTATGGAGAATAATTAACGTGTTATCTCCATTAATTATGAACATAAATTAATAGAACTTGGTATGTGGCTTTACCTAGTTGAGTTATATTGATATTTGTATAAAAGCCCATTTTTAGTGTTCCTTATTTCAGCAAACCTGCATACTCATCCGCCATGTTATTCTTATGGAGAATAATTAAAATGTCATAAATCGTTTATTTATGAATGTATATTGATGAAACTTGGTATGTTGCTTTATGGTGTATTAAGATAAATTAATATGCATTGGAAATTCGCTGAGTATGCAGGTTTGCTGCTACGGGGGTATTTATTTTATAGAGAACATTGATTGATAACTTATTTTAAATTTCTTTGGCAGTAAATAGGCCTATGTCTTTCAAAACATGAATCTGTATAGCTATGCCATTTTAATAATAGTTATATTTTGATATTTTGTAACCTGTTTTCTGTTGATAAGCAAGAAATATTTATTAGTTGGCAAGCATTGCAACATGTACTGGACATTGTAAAATGAACTGCAGGTGAACGCTCATTCTTCACGTAAGAGGATGAACAAAGATTTGATTTACAAATAATATCCTACAACACATATTACTTGCAATATAATCCATATCAAAGTGATTACAAATGTTAATACATTCATTGCAATTACAATTTGTTATAACATGGTCAGAGTGGCATAAGAGTACTGATAACACCAATGTTTGATCACAATTAAAATGTTGTCAACGGTAACAGAGTCATATTCTGTAAGCAATTTCAAAGGACTGCCAAAGAGAATATGTAAAATGAATAAGCGCAAAACCGAACAAAATATTTAAATAATACAAAGAGATTTGTACCGAATCCCGCTGAAATGGAAACAAAATTTCCTACGTTAAACTACTTAGACAAACACTGGCAAAAATGAATTTTGTTATTTATGATGTAAACTCATCGTTCGTAAAATAAACCTAATAAAGAACCTAATAGTATATGCTCTCCTGATACTTGATAGACAACACCAAAATTTATATAAAGGACCAGAATTTATATTATTAATGATGATACAACGGAGGGTCGTAAAATGGTGGTTAAAATATTTTCTTAAGTAAAGTTTTGCGAGGATCCGATGGTTCAATCAGATTTTTAATCGGACATACAGTAAAGGAGTTATATTATTTTACAAATTTCAAAGGGCCACCATACGGAAACGGTGTAAGTTGATAGGCCAGTTAACTAATTTGACCTAAAAATCAAAGCAAAGAATTCGTGTGCCAAATTTATAACTGTAGTATACTAAAGCGTTCTTGAGTTATGCGACCAAAACACAAACAAATTGGAATGAAATTCGTTGTTGAGTATATGGACTCACTTCGTTCATCCAATTAATTTTAAGGCATAAACCACACAGCAATTATCATACCAGGTTTCACATGAATATAAAACAAGGTTTCGGAACGCTCATACATCGACACAATACAACCTAACCCTCCTCCTCCCAGGAAATCTGTCACGTGACTGTTTAAATTGCTTTTACAGCTTGTCCTATTTTCACAGATATGGCAAATAAACTTGTTATTTTCCATCTTTATGCTTCTCAGAACTTCAAACAACAATTTTTATTTACCACTTGTTTTGTACTGTACCAGCACTCTTTCTTTGCCTTCTAAGGAAGCGATTAGTGAGTGAGTGAGTAGGTAGAACTTGAACTGAACAAGTCGTTATTTTACTTGTAGAACACAAACAAAAGAACAAAAGCCGTTCATTTCTGGCGCATACGCATAGGCCTAGTGCTTGTTCCTGCATCGAAAGGGTCGCCTCCAGCCACTCGCCAGTCTATACTCCACTCACAGTATAGGCGCGAAATGGTTGTTAAAATGGTTTTTAGGCTTAACCTTCTCAACTTTAAAGAAGAGACTTCTTCTTCTTTGGAGACTTGGGTAAAGGCAAGAATGGGAGAACACGGCTCACGGGTCTTTGCTTGTTTCTCGTTCACAGAGCCCTTGAAGTGAACACAGATCAAATCATTTAAAGATTTGCGAAAAAGGGTGCCAGACGACTTGATTTTGTTTTATAAAGACGTATAGACACAATTTGGCAGTTCTTACAGTTTAACAGTTATTTTATCGTAATCTATATTAATAAAACTTGTTTCTTCAGCAATATTTTTTCTTTCAAGAATCTAGTTTACAATTAAGAACATTATAATATTACAATTTCTTAGTTTTATTTATTTCCTTACTGCTTAGGCCTCATGCAAACTTTATATTCGATTCATATAAATAGTAATATGCTATATTTTTTAAATAGTATATTATGATGTTTTATATTTGCTTCATAAAATATAAAATAATTCCCAGGGTAGGCCAATGGGCTTCTCCTTACTTTGGGTTCTGCTCTCAATAAAATTTGAATATCAATTACAGCAGTAATTATTGAATTTTCCAATGAGCTCATTTACACCATCCTTGCAGACTCTTACGACCGAAAGTAACTTTAACCTTAAGCAATATGCCCCCTCCCGAAAATCAGTCCTGGAACCGCCCTTGCAAGTTCCATTAATATATGTTCATTAATAAGCGAGATGGTATACAATTTTACTTAATCTCCATAAGATTAACATTGGACAACGTACTGTGTTTAGCACTCTCAATATCTCAGTAACCAATTGACGTAGAGCGATGATCAAAGTACCAAATTGTTTTTTTTTAAGCTGAATATAATGCTGTAAACCAAAATTTGGGTTTTAAAAAAAATTATATATAAAAAGTTTAAAAAACCCATTTTTGGGGTACAAAACCCCCCTTAAAGTAGAGCGACCTGTCTGGTTCTCCAACTCATGAAAATAGATCCTGCCTTACACGTTTATACCAAATTCATCAAGATCAGACCATTTTTACAAACGTTATCTTGCCTACGGACACACACATGAAATTATTATTCGATTCACTGGTAAGGGCTACTATTATATTAAAAATTAATAAAATAAAAACTGAGTACCCTTGTTTATGAGTTTTATATTTAAACCAACATGTTTCGGCATCTAAGGCCATTTTCAAGGTTGATAAATTTCACACAGTTTGGTTTAAGTTATACAATAAAAGAAATAATAGTAAAATGTAAACAAATAAAATCAGAGTAAAATTAAATTAAATTAAAAACAAATGCATAAATAACCATGGCATGGTTGGGAGTTTCTTGAATGTCTCTTCTATCTATTTATGTTCTTGTCTCATTTCCCATATTTTATTAAAAATTGGATTTGTAACGGGTACTTGTGAATTTAGTATACTTTGAGGATTTTCTTTGTATTTCATGAATATATGTAGTTCTTCTTTTGAATCCATTTTATTACCTTTTTTCACATATTCTAGTATTGTCATATTTGTGTCCATATTTTCATAGTTATGGTTTGAATCCAATAGATGCTCCGCATACATAGATTTCATGCTCGTTTTGTTGTTACTTTTGAGGGCTTGGATATGTTCTTTAAATCTTCACTTTAAATGGTCTTCCTGTTTGCCCTATGTAGCACTTTTCACAATCAGAACAATTAAGTTGATAGATACCGGATTTGTTGTATTTGTTTTGATTGTCTGTTGAATTCGTCTTTCTTTTGATAATTTCAAATGCATTGTTATTAGTTCTGTAGCTTATTTCAATATTTGTTTTGTCAAACGTTTTTCGTATTGCTTTGTTGATGCATCTGTTATATGGAACATTTATAAATTTCTTCGGTTCTATTATCTGATTCTGAATTGGTTGTTCTCTTTTCTTCTTAATTTTCTTAATCATTTTCTCAATTACAGTTGTTTTATATCCATTTTTTATTGCTAAGTATAATATTGAGTCTTTTTTTTTAATTCATGTTTGTTCATAGGTATGTTGATTAATCTAGTTATCATCAAACGGAAACCAGACATCTTATATTTCCAGGGATGGTTTGACGTTGAGGGAATGAGAAGTTCGCTTTGGGTTGGTTTCCTATAAATACTAAAACTGTGTTTATTTTCCTCCTTTTTGATTTTTAGATCTAAATAGTTAATAGTATTAGAGTGACTTTCTTTCGTGAATTGTATTTTCTCTGATATAGAGTTCAGATAGTTGAAAAATGCTTCACTTTCATTTAAGTTTCCATTGAAACGACAAATTATATCATCCACATATCGGAACCAGTATACAATTTGTTCTAGAAAGGGGTTTGTTTCATTCATTATTTTACTTAATTCCATGTTATGCATATAAATATCAGACAGAAGACCAGAGATTGGCGATTCCATTGCCATGTCTTTTATGTCAAAAGATTTATTTTATCAACTAGTTCTAAGGTGTTTTTTAAACTATAGTTCTTTTCCCATGCAATATTATTCTTTATTTTGTTATTTAAATATCTACAGAGTTTGTATGTGGGGGCAGTTCGATAATTCACCACTGGTCGTATTGGAACATTGTCTTTATGTGTTTTTGGCTGCCCCCTCATGTTTGGAGCTTTTGGGTTGATCATTTTTAGCTGGTGTTGAACTGGTTTAGATATTGACTTGCTATTTGTGATTGTATTGTTCGATCCACTTTTGAGTATTCTTGAGTGGGGTCTTTGGCAAGCTTTAAAAAGTTATTGTTATCAATGAATGCATTTACCTTATTGGTATAATCTGTATTATTCATAATAACAGTTGTGTTACCTTTATCTGCTTTTACTATCATAGCATTGTTCTCTTTAGTTTTGTTGAAACTGTTGTTATTAGTTTTAAGTCTTCTTCTGATGCTTTCTTTAAAGAAGGTTTTCTTATTTCAACATTTATTTTATTTAATTCGTGACTGAAATTCTGTTTTATTTGGTTTTGGTTATCTTTATCAATATTCTTGATAGCAACATCAATGTCTATTAGATTATCTTCAATTGATTTTATTTTATGATCTGTATTTATGCTGTATTTCAAAGATTTTTCTAACATTGAAATTTCTTTATCATTAAATTCAATATCTGTCAGGGGTTCTTCAAGGATGGATAAAATTAATGATGTTCTGAGTTATTTATGTGGATCTGATACTTATTAGTGAATTTCCTATGGAAAGTGAACTATTACCATGACCCGCACGGTGAAACTTAAGCTCGGAACCACCATAGAAGTTCCTAACGTGACCCCCTGAACACGTTTTGGGGGGTCGTTCAAAATTGTATATATATATATATAGACATATATATATATATATATATATATATATATATATATATATGTGTATGCACTCTAGCGGTCACATTTTTTTGTCCGATTTACTTCAAATTTGGTAGGGACGTTCCTTTCTATAAACTGTTGGACAAGTTCGTTGGGCAAAACAATCGCAAAACTCTAAACCCCTTTTTTGGGGATTAATCTTTCAAATTTCGAGTTTTTGGACCCAAAACGGGTCAGAAAAGCCCCGGATGTGAAATTAACGCATGTTAAAAGATGGGAATTAGTGTGACGAAACTTGTAAGCCCTATCTCGTTATTCTAGCATAAATATTTACCGAGTTATTAAAGAAAACACAGTACGTTGTCTTATGGGGGTTTACATTATAAAAGCCTATTATTCATTTGTTGGTGTACTTTAATCATCCCCAACAACCTCACGCCTACTTTAAAGCCTGACTGGACCTTCTCCTAGCCTTATAATGTGCAAAATTGTATTCCCACCATTGCAGGTAAATAGAACCAGGAGCATCAAAACAGCCAAAAAATCAATATTTTCAGATTTGAATAAAAATTGGAATAAATGTATGTTTATAACTGATTTTGAGTTTTTATAGTTTTTTATGTGGAAATTCACTTCCCTCACGTCAGCGTGCTGCGTGCGAACTCGTTTTGTCTATTGATTAGTTTAGATAGTTTCTTAGTATGGGTTGTTCTCTTCTTTAGAATAATAGGTGCAGTCCATTCTTTTACGTATTCTTCAATTTCATCTATTGTTTCTTGATGATATTCATATAGCAATAGATTATATGTTTCTTCTTTTAATAATTTTGTGCTATTCAGTTTGCAATATAGACTGTTTACTTATTCTTTCACCCATATCTTCTTTGCAACTTCCAGAGTTTTCATTGCTGCTCTTGTTGTAGATTTAGTACGGAGCTGGACATAATTTGGTGTGACGTTATTTGCTAAACATTTCTTATTGAATTTTATGTCTTCATGAACCGTTGCAATTTTCAGGGTCAAGTATTTGTATTTGTGAATCATTCTTTGGTTGTTAGCCATTATTATGAAATTATTATTTGATTCACTGGTAAGGGCTACTATTATATTAAAGAAGAACTACATATATTCATGAAATACAAAGAAAATCCTCAAAGTATACTAAATTCACAAGTACCCGTTACAAATCCAATTTTTAATAAAATATGGGAAATGAGACAAGAACATAAATAGGTAGAAGAGACATTCAAGAAACTTCCAACCATGCCATGGTTATTTATACATATGTTTTTAATTTAATTTAATTTTACTCTGATTTTATTTGTTTACATTTTTACTATTATTTCTTTTATTGTATAACTTAAACCAAACTATGTGAAATTTATCAACCTTGAAAATGGCCTTAGATGCCGAAACTTGTTGGTTTAAATATGAAACTCATAAACAAGGGTACTCAGTTTTTATTTTATTAATTTTTAATATATATATGAATTTGAACGAATGGTGTTTTTGGCATCTAGGGGCCTCAAAACGAAAAGTTATCATGGTCCCGGGCCTAGGTCTTACCATGCCGACTAAGGTAATAGCTTCTTCCCTATAGGGGAAATTCGCTAAAACCTGTACCCGAAAACTGCCACCACTTGAGGTACGTGCAGTAATATTTTAACAGCCAAGTGCCCAAAACTCTTGTTTATCATAAAACTAAACATTACCAGTTTTACAAGTCTTAAGGTTTGAAAGTTAAAGGGGTTAAAGCTGTTTACAAGAAATGTGTTTCATTTAGTTTTATGATATACATTAAGTCTTTTGTTTGGTTTACTTTTGCCATAAAATAAATTTAGTTTCAAGGTAATTTATAATTTTGTATTGATTATAACAGGTTTTAGCGAATTTCCCCTATAGGGAAGAAGCTATTACCGTAGTCGGCATGGTAAGACCTAGGCCCGGGACCATGATAACTTTTCGTTTTGAGGTCCCCAGACCCCAAAAACACCATTCGTTCGAAACTGTATATATATATATATATATATATATATATATATATATATGTGTCCGTGGGTGCGATAACTCTCGTAAAAAAGGTCCGATTTTGATGAAATTTGGTACAAACGTGTAAAGCAGCATTTATGACTTTAAGTTCGAAAACCAGACGGATCGATCTATCCGAAAGGGTATTTTGGGGGGGTTTTGTACCCCAAAAATGGGTTTTTTGAGTTTTTTACATACAATTTTTGAAAAAGTACAATTTTATTTTTTCCCATTGGAATCATCTTAAAAATACACACAATTTGATGTTTTAATCATTGCTCTATGTCAATTGGTTACTGAGATATTGAAAGTGCTAAACACAGTACGTTGTCCAATGTTATTCTTATGGAGGATAAGAAAAATTGTATATCTCGCTTATTTATCCACTTATCCTGATGAAACTTGGTATATTGCTTCATTTCAGTGTGGTCTATTGATATTTGCACAAAAATCCATTTTTTGCCCGATAGTTCCCGTAGCAGCAAACCTGCATACTCAGCCCCATGTTATTCTTATGGAGAATAATTAACGTGTTATCTCCTTTAATTATGAACATAAATTAATAGAACTTGGTATGTGGCTTTACCTAGTTGAGATAATGATATTTGTATAAAAGCCCATTTTTAGTGTTCCTTATTTCAGCAAACCTGCATACTCAGCCGCCATGTTATTCTTATGGAGAATAATTAAAATGTCATAAATCGTTTATTTATGAATGTATATTGATGAAACTTGGTATGTGGCTTTATGTGGTATTAAGATAAATTAATATGCATTGGAAATTCGCTGAGTATGCAGGTTTGCTGCTACGGGGGTATTATATTGTAACTTTAAGGCAAATATTTGACTTTTTCATTGTAGAACATGTACAATATGTAGTATTGTTTCTTAGTGTAATAATAAATTTTTCTATACATAGAAGCTTTTATCTATTTTTACACAATAACGTTGCAACCGCCATTTCACCTAAAGAGTCGCAAAAACGTTGTAAACGACCGTTGTTTATATTTTGTCGCTTACAACGTTACTGGCGGGAGCCATAAGTGATATACTGTATAGCATTTTATTTATTCTCCATAAGAATAACATTAAAAGCTGAGTACGCAGGTTTAATGCAACGAGGAAGATAAGAAATGTGTTTTATGAATTGTCAATTTAACTCAACCAGGTGAAGTTACATACCAAGTTGATTAACCCTAGGAATGCCCTGGCCTGATTTATGCTAAATTGCTCGGTGCCCCAGCAATTTTTGCCATTTTGCAGAGGTTTTTTTTAACAATTAGCAGTGCCTAAACTGCTGATAACCTATACTCATATGTATACTCGTTTTGTTTAGAAAAAGAAAGAGATTTTGAATAAAATGAATCCCTGTTGGGGGTTGTTTTGCAAAATGTGAAAAACCAAAATTTTATAAAGGGTTTTAAAATAATTTTCAACATTTTTTACCCGAATTACGGAAAGAAATATGGAAACCGAGGAAAATCAAATAACTTGCGCTGTACATTTGAAAAATAAAAATAAAATCAAAAGTATAAAAGTAATATTACTTAAACTGTTATATTACTAAAGTTAACAATAAAATTATTGGAAATAATGCAAGTTTGTACAAAGTAATAACTGTTTTTATAACTTTATATGAGTTGAAAAACAAAATTTGAGTTTTGCCGAAAGCCAAAATTAGTTATTCGAAGCTAGTTCTAATTTTTGTACTTTATTATAATAAATGGTACATATGTTTATAGTAAATACATTTCTGAACAAGAAAATATAAATATATATTATAAAGAAATATAAACAAATAAAGGTTCCATAAGCACTTATTGATTTTTTAACCTAAATTTACAGCATAGGCCTAGCCGTATTTGAGCAAAATCTGCAGAGGTTACTACAAACCATAAAAGATAACCCCCCATGCACCCCCCTATCATATGCATAAATGCATAATCATTTTGTTCACAAAACAACAAAAAATTTGAATAGAATAAAATAAATAAAACGCGATTGGGTAGATTTGTAGATCAAGTAAAAAGAAGTGAAAATTTACAAGTTTCAATAAAAACCCTTGACATTTTCATTAACGCACATTTGAACATAAAAATATTTACCTATCGTAATATGGATAAATATCACTACTAACTCACACTCTACACGACAATACACTTATTTTACACTAAAACACTAAGACTTGATAATAAAATACGGATAATAACCTAGCCACACTAAAAACCGCACATTGCCTCAGGCTAGCAGAAACATAAACAACTCGTATTTCCGGTTACATAAAATGACCATTGAACTCTATGAATTAAATTTATTCAAATAAAATATTAACGGCTTATATTTTTTTGCCATATCTGGAGTCACTACTCTCTGACTAAATATTTTCCAAAAACGTGCCGTCAACACTGACATTTGACTCTATTGTATTGTCACTTTGACGTTAACTGGACCAATCAGAATGCATTGGGTGGACGATGTCAAAATTTCAACCTATAGGAAATAAAATATCTGTACCACCAAAATGTCAAAACGACATCTGGCCAACATAATGACTATAAACACAGCTGCACGCTTTTTCACTACGGAGTGGTGACTCCACATATAACATAGAGCTCAGTGAAAATGAGTCACCTGACGCTCCATACAGGAAGGCACCGCTACAAAGAGGAAGAACTTTTTCTTGGCTTCAAAGAGGTATGACCTACATCACGCTACATCAGTTATCAATCTATTTACTAATGATTTATAATTCGCCGTATTTCCGACGAATGGGGCAAATAAACAGCGATTTCGAAAATTATTTCCCTGACTTTCTGAAGTCGTATGCCAAATTTCTCTTTACAAAAATAAAGAACAACTAATGCTGTTTCCAATAGTACCAACTGCTTCCTGTTTGGTCCAAAATACAGACACTACATTTTTTTTTTAAAGAAAATGTGTTCACGCGCTAAATTTTGTTCAAATTATAGTAGTAATTATATTGTTTATTGATATAGTATAATTATATCTGTTACTGCTACGAGGTTCGTTTATGTATGAAAATTAATGTTTAGAATCTCCACTTTTAAATGGTATCAATATTATTACGTTTCTGGATCAATTACGTATCAAGTTCACTGCGTTAAAAGCAGTTGAAAAAAATACCCAATTCGCCGGATTCCGGCGATTATCCATCTGGCGCACACATGCAATCGCCGTCAAAACGGCGGAAGGCTGTCCTAGGGTTAATTTATGTTTATAATTAAGGGATATATTATACAACTTTACTTATTCTCCATAGAATAACATTAGAGCTGAGTATGCAGGTTTGCTGCTACGGTGACAATCGACAAACAATTTGTTTGTGCAAATATCAATATACCAGTACTAGGTGAAGCCAAATGCCATGTTTCATCAATATACATTCATAAATCATCGAGATGTCAAATTTTAATTATCCTCCATTAGGATAGCATTGGACAACGTACTGTGTTTTTAGCACTTTGAATATCTCTGCAACTGTTGGACGTAGAATCACAATTTAAACACCAAAATGATTGTTTTGCAGAGCTGAAATGATTGGTAAAAGCAAATATGAAGTTTATTAAAATGAACTGAGGAAAAGCTAAAAACCTTTTTCCCATAAGATTAACATGGGAGATTTTATGAGCATGTTTTTTGGATTTTCTCCGCAACCACTTAACCTAGCTTAATGATTCAAAGTTCCATATTATTTGTTTTTTTTAAGCTCTATAAAATCGTAAAAACGAAAATTAAAAGTTTTAATAATTTAAGGGTTAAAAATGCAAAATACCCCCTCAGTAGCAGCAAACCTACGTACTCAGCGAATTTCCAATGCATATGTATGTATCTTAATACCACATAAAGCCACGTACCAAGTTTTATCAATATACACTCATAAATAAACGATTCATGACATTTTAATTATTCTCCATAAGAATAACATGGCGGCTGAGTATGCAGGTTTGCTGAAACAAGGAACACATAAAATGGGATTTTATACTAATATCAATTTAACTCAACTAGGTAAAGCCACGTACCAAGTTGTATTAATCTATGTTCATAGTTAACGGAGATAACATTTTACTTATTCTACATAAGAATAACATGTGGACTGAGTACGCAGGTTTGCTGCTAAGGGAACTATCGGCAAAAAATCATTTTTGTTAAAATATCAATAGACCACAACAATATGAAGCAATATACCAAGTTCCGTCGGGATAAGTTCATAAATAAGCGAGATATACAATTTTGCTTATTTTCCATATGAATTACATTGGACAATGTTTACTGTGTTTAGCACTTTCAATATCTCTTTAACCAATTGACATAGAGCAATGATCAAAACACCAAATTGTTTGTTTTTTAAGCTGAATTCAAAGGTGAAAAAGAAAATTTGGTTTACTAAAATATTATATGTAAAAAACTAGGGGTGTGCGTGTATTAAATTTTTGAATCGAGTCGAGCAGTGCCAATTATTTTCGAGTTTCGAGTATTTTCGAGCAAGTATTTGCCATCAGTTGGTATTTTGAAATAGTGTAATGGGATTTGGATACCACTCCATATTTGATAATCTAAACATAGTTTCTAACTAATATACAAGGTCTTGGCCAGTACAATCAAACTGGATTACGTATTGACAAACAAAACACGGTTTGACATTCGTTTCCAGCCGAAAAAAACACGTTCCAGTTGTCATTTGGCAAATATCACCTGGTCCAGACATAGCTTATAATCAATATTAGATGACGAAATCGTTAGTGGCCCGGTCGCCAATTTTGCCAATATTATAATAACGGTATCTGTTGTCATTTTCGGCCTTTATTACTTGATCCAATCGTCATTTTTGGCCGATATTGTGTCCTTCGTCATTTACGACCGAAATTACGCAGTCTAATCGTCATTTATGGCAGAAATTTCGCGGTCCGATCATCATTTTCGGCCGATTTTACATAATGCGATCGCCTTTTGCGGCCGTTACTATGCGATTTGGCCGGTCGCAATCGTTAGCGATCGTCCAGAAATCGGCGGGAAATACTCGCTCGAAGTTTCGAGTATTTTCCAAAACTTCGAGCCGAGTTAGAGTATTCAAATACTCGGCTGAAAATTTGAAGTTTCTAGTACTCACATACCCCTATAAAAAACTGAAAACCCCTATTTTTGGGAAAAAACCCCAAAATACCCCTTTGGATGGAGCAATCTGACTCGTTTTCGAACTTAAGAGTCATAAATGTTGCTTTACATAAGTATCAAATTCCATCAAAATCAGACCATATTTGCGAAAGTCATCTCATCCACACACACACACACATATATATATATATATATATATATATATATATATATATATATATATATATATATATATATACTATATACTGTATGTTTATATACATTTTAATGAGAAACTGAAAAAGTTAGTTAAACATCACACTATTTCAGTTTCCGCGTCTTCAGGTGTATAAAATAAAGTATATAAAATGTATGAATTAAAACTATTAACATTTAACAAAATAAAAAAATAAAAATTAAATATAATCAAAAATTATATGTAAATTGGTTTTGAAGAACAACTGTGGCATGATCTATATTAAGTTTAGACCATGAGGGAATTTTGTCTTCATTACCATTTGATGGGCCTGTTCCATGTATCTCAACGCTTGTACTGTGGGTTCTTTACTGAGTTGCCGGATTGGTGTTATATTATACAGGTCTTCAAATCTTTCTTTGTGGGAATCGGCGTGCTTTACTAATGGTTGTTCCATCTTTCCATGGTTGAATGCATTACCTGTGTCCTGTAACTCTCGTTCTAAGCAAATTCACAGTTGAGCCTATATAATCTTTCAGACGTTGCTTGCATTTTACCTGATAAACTATGTTAGATGAGTCACAGGACAGATTATTTTTTATAGGGTACGTTTTATTCGTATATATATATACAGTTTTGAACGGATGGTGTTTTTGGCATCTGAGTACCTCAAAACGAAAAGTTATCATGGTCCCGGGCCTAGGTCTTACCATGCCGACTGCGGTAATAGCATCTTCCTTATAGGGGAAATTCGCTAAAACTGATTTTGGAAAATTGTAAACCCCCATAAAACCCCTTCCCATAGTTTGATTTTTCTGGATTTAAAATTTAAATCATGAATGTTGTTTTACACGTTTGTGCCAAATTTTATCGAAATCGGATGTTTTTAGCGAATTTCCCCTATAGGGAAGAAGCTATTACCGTAGGTCTCATGGTAAGACTTAAGACCGAGACCATGATAACTTTTCATTTTGAGGTCCCCAGATGCCAAAAATACCATTCGTTCAAATTTGTATATATGTCTATATATATTTATATATATATGTGTGTCTGTAAGCACAATAACTCTTGTAAAAAAGGTCCGATCTTAATGAAATTTGGTACAAATATGTAGATTATTTGAACGAGTTGGAAAACCAGACGAATCACACCATCCAAAGGGGGGTTTTGTACAACGAGCACATAATATAATAGAGAAGCTACTCGGAGCGGCCAGCCAGGTAGTCAGATGTGACAATCCAACATGGCGGCGCCGCCCTAGTCCGAGCGTCTACCACGCACCGCCAATTTATCAGAGAGTCGCAGTGAGGGTAGACACGGCTGTTTGTTGTAGACCTAAGATGGTGATGTCGACTTAGTACAATAGTGTAAATTGTGTTGGATTTGGTTTTAATGGCCGGACACCTATTAAAAAAAATAAATAAAAAACCGGGTATCAACCACCCGCTGGGATTACTTTTCACAAGAGCGCATTGTTTTATCTATTTAAATACGCGTAAGTGGTTAAAAAATATCTTTGTTTAGCCATAAATTGTATTGAATGTTCCTATAATTCTCTGTAAATTCTAGTACCTCTAGATATAATAAAGATTATTTTTGTGTAGGCCACAAACAACGAAAATGAAATGACCAGTTGTTATTTAAATATAATAAACAATATGTTTTTATCCATGGATAATATGTTTTGAAATAAATAGTACAATATACATTTGTACTATTGTTTACATTTAAAAATCATTTTCATTCGTAAATTAAGGACTTGTACAACCTTCTAAAAGTGTGGTAAAAATCTGCCGACTTTTCGAGAGTTGTTTTAGAAGTACCTAACAAGTATAAAAGCATTGGGTTTATATCTATAAGTGAACAAAATATTGTTAGTGAAATGTAAACCATGAACTTGAGCATCTGTAAGTCAATGAATATTGATTAATGGTATACGATTATTTGGAATAAGTTATTTAATACCCATCAAAATCATCTATATAGTGAAACTTCGAGGATATTATAAACATATGAATTAGGTTTGCAAAGGAAAAGCACTTGGCTTGGGGGTTTCATTGAGAAAAGGTGGGATACACAGCTAACTCACCTGAAGAAACTGGTTCAGATGAGCACAGCAACAAAGAAAGTAAAGTACATGTGTGTAAAAATACTTTCTTTGTTGCTGTGCTCATCTGAACCAGTTTCTTCAGGTGAGTTAGCTGTGTATCCCAACTTTTCTCAATGAAACATATGAATAAGTATCATAACTGAAACTATTTATTACTAAGATTTTTTTACATTTACTATTCCTTAAATAAATACAATATCATTACTAATCCTAGCTAAAACCAATTAACAAACAACAACTAAGACGGAAAACAAACACACTGCACTTCTATGTAAATGGTCGGGCGCAGCGCGGCGGCAAAAGACAGTTTTGCAGTGTCTTCTGCAGTTTTTTGCAGTGATACCTGGATTTCTGAGAAAACCGACCACTTTAGAAAATAAAAGTTAGAATAAGAAATTAAATTTGTTTATTCATCTACAACTTTCCCGCTGACAAAATGTCTCTGACCAAAAAATAAAAAACTACCCCACAGAACAACTTTTTCATGTCTGGTTTTGGAAAACAAATCTACAAGTGTCAAATAAAATATTTATACACCAATTAATAAAATTATCTATAATTTTAAATTAATACCATCGTTATCCTCAGACTCTATACTATAAGCATGTAAGATTTCAACAATATACTTCAATTATTACTGTTGATAATGACCGTGTATTTGTTGTGAAAGTTTACCGCGAATTGAGCTCGTGGATCGTAGATTTCAGGCTGTAAGCCTGGCGGATCTTGCCACACTTTTAATACACGCGGTATAAGCACTTGTCTTCTCTATTCTATTATGTGCTCGCTGGGTTTTGTACCCCAAAATTTTTTTTGAGTTTCCACATGTAATTTTTATTTAACCCATTGGCGTAGACATACGAGCAGGTCTCGTTCCTTACTTGTAATTTTATTAACGTGTGAATTGGAGTATAAAATTGGTGTTTTTAAATGGATTAATGGCATATTTTAATTAAAATATTGTTTTATTTCAGTTTAGAGAGTCGCATTGGCACACACACAGTAGACATAAGTAAAAATTAGCAAAATCAGTGTTGACCATGTGCAAGTCTCAAAGAATTAACCGATCCCGTCAACTTCCAAGCAAGCCTGCCACCGTTTATTTTACTTGGGCCCTCCCACCAACGTTGCCACAGACCGGTTAACTCATTGAGAGTTGCACAACTGGTCAGTTTTGGTCGTGTGCGGGAATCGAACCTACGAACATCGTATCGCCACCTGGCCAAGGTGTTTCCACGACGTAGCCAACTCAGCTAACACGACCAAAGGCCTGGCGGCGATATTAAGGGTTTTCAGTCAGTCCGCGCCCCTAGCGGATAGAACCGTAGACGCCCGCGGTCATTAGTTACATATTTTGCTACTAGAGTGCAGCACCAATCAATTCCCGTTATAGGCTACTACAAATAGAATAAAATTACTACCTCAATGGGTTAAATCAAATTAAAATTTCTACCATTGAATTCAGAATTTAAGAAAAACAATTTGGTATTTTGATCATTGCTCTACATCAATTGGTTACTGAAATATTGAAAGTGCTAAACAAAGTACATTGTCTAATTTTATTGTTATGGAGAAAAAGAACAATGAGAAGTATTGTTATGGCAAATTAATTACAGAACCAATTCTGGTTGGTAATATTTTTAATAACTGTTTTACCAATGCAGTTGATGATGTGGTACCTCTTAATTTGCAATCAAGTACTGTAGGAAAAACAAACTTCTCAGAATTGCCTCAAGTTTCAAGTAGTTTCAAATTCAAAGAAGTCAATGAACCGATTATAGAAAAAATAGTAATGGCTTTTGAGAACAAGTTCTCTACAGGAATCGATGACATTCCTGTTACTTTGGTTAAACAGTGCTTTCCACTTATCTCAAAACCATTGACCTATATAATTAATTCATCATTAATATCAGGGTTTTTCCCATGCAAATTAAAAATTGCCAAAATAATACCTATCCACAAAAAAGGGGACATCAATGACCCCACAAACTACAGACCAATATCCTTGCTACCTATTTTTTCAAACATTTTTGAGAAAGTTGTTTATCATCAACTATTGGATTATCTAGAGGGGAATCAATTATTAGATGATGAGCAACATGGTTTCCGTCCAGGAAAATCTACAATAACTGCGGGTATTAATTTCATTGAATCAATAATTGACTCCATCAACAAAAATGAAAAAATAATCGGTATTTTCCTTGACTTCTCCAAAGCTTTTGACAGAGTGTCACATGAGAAATTGCTTAATGTTCTCAATGGTTTGAATATTACAAATAAAGAATACGAATGGTTCAAGTCATATCTAAAAAACAGACAAAAATGTGTACACATTCAACATAAACTTAGTTATCCCAACAATAAATATGAGTATATTCAAAATTTTTACTCAAATCTGCAAATAGTTAAACGAGGTGTCCCCCAGGGATCTATACTGGGTCCCTTACTTTTTCTTTGTTATCTGAAGGGGTTCCCTGGTGTGGTACAAGCAGGAGGCTCAGTGTGTCTCCACGCCGACGATGCTAATATTACTATTTCAGGCAAAAATCAAGACGATATTGAATTTAAAGCTTTTCTGAGTCTTTTGAGTGTTAAAGAGTTTTCAGACAGCAACAATCTTTCATTAAATTTTAATAAATCAAATTTTATATCATTTTGTACTAAACAAACAAGATCTAAATTAGAACCAGATGTCTATTTAGACAATTCAAAATTGAATCAAGTTGAAAACACAAAATTCCTTGGACTTGTACTAGACCAACATTTATGTTGGGATAAACATGTAGATCATGTGGTTAAAAAAATGTCATCAGGTTTATATGCTTTACGACAAATGTCAAGGGTTTGTAACCTTAACACCTTGAAAACAATTTATTTTTCATTAATAAACTCACATATGTCTTATGGTATAGCCATATATGGAGCTACAACAAAGAAAAATTTAGACCGAATTCTTCTTCAACAAAAAAAAGCATTAAGAATAATTTTTAATATTAAGAAAAAACAGTCTGTAAGACCATATTTTTCTCAGATGGGTATTTTAACAGTATACGATTTGTACATTTTTGAATCTATATTGTATGTAACAAAATTAAATATTGCAACTAAGAATCCAAATGTTCATGACCATAACACCAGAAATAATAGGTATGTGGAACAACATCGATTAAAATTCTTTGAAAAGAAGACTAGTTTCATAGGCACAAAGTTTTTATTTAATTTACCTAATAACATTTTAAAAGAAAAAAATTTTAAAACTTTCAGAAATTTACTTAAAAATTATTTATTAACCTTATCTTTATATTCACTTGATGATTTTTGGAACTTAAATATTACCACATAATAAAAATGTGTTTCTATTGTGGCTGGGATGGCTTTTATTTTTTACTTGATTGAAAGTGTAATAATATTATCTTTATTGTTCTTCATAGGAGAAATTAAATTTTGTAATTTTATACTTAATTTTAAGTTTTTCGCAATTATTATTTGTTTATGTACATATGTGAAGCTATTCTTGTAACAAACTTGCATGAATCAATAAAGAGAATTTGAATTTGAACTTGAAGAAAAATTGTATATCTCGCTTATTTATGAACATAAACTGACAAAATTTGGTATATGGCTTCATCTGGTTGTGGTTTATTGTTGTTTGTACAAAAAAAACAATTTTTCACCTATGGTTCCTGTTACAGCAAACCTAGTACTTGGTCCCCATGTTATTCTTATGGAAAATAATTAAAATGTTATATTTTGCTTATTTATGAATGTATTTGGATGAAACTTGGTATATGACTTCAGTTACATGAGATCTATTGATATTTGCATAAAAACCCATTATTTTGTGTTCCTTGTTGCAGCAAACCTGCGTACTCAACCCCAATGCTATTCTTATGGAGAATAATTAATATTTTAAATATCGCTTCTTTGGGAATATATTTCTTATGAATCCTGTTAAGTGTTTTAATGTGTTATGTTATATATTCATTGGAAATTCGCTGAGTATGCAGGTTTGCTGAGACGGGGGTATTTCAAAAGTTATCATGCTAACGGACATATATATTATTATATATATTTACATATATATAAATTTGAATGATTAGGGTTTCTGGCATCTGGGGACCTCAAAACAAAAAAAATATGGTCTCGGGCTTAACTCTTACCATGCCACATGTCTTACGGTAGTAGCTCCTTCCCTATAGGGGAAATTTTCTAAAGTTAAGAGATTTAGTTTATAAACAATATAAAATAGGGATTGTGTAGCTATTTTGGCCTTTTCTATAACCGTACAAAATGAATTCTGTGTAGGTAGGCCTAACGGTATATAAATATACAAGGGATGAATGTATATCGGTATTTAAAATTACCTTTTTGTATATTGGATATTTAATCTACGCAAACAACCAGTATTCGTAGAATAAATTTTGGTCAAATTTCGACCACTATGCGATAGATCTATTAAGAAAAAATAAGAAGTTTTGAACACTTAAAATCAATTAAATTAAAATTTGAAACTGGTAAAAACAATGTTGTAACATGTCTGATTCTTATTGAACAACATCACAGATTTATGTAGTAGACAAATCAGGTTTTTATCAAATTAGATTTGTATTTAGAAATATTATTTTTTCTGCTTTCCTTTTTACTCCTTATTTTGAATTATTTGCCACATTCATCTTCCCAACAGCCCATTATAAACAGTTTGTGTGACCCCGTCCATTTCTTTTAGGAGAATACTGAACTGTTTTTACATTGCAGTTATAGTTTACTGTGTGGTAGTAGTGGCAAAAGCTAGCTGCTCTTGGGACAACAACTTTTATTTATACATGAAAAGTCTTAACTCGCAGGGTGTGACTCTTGGAAAGCCTCCACACTCTCGGACAGTGTTGGCGAGCTGACTCTCTGCCCCGTCACGTCGTTAACGTGATGCCTATTCAGTGGCGGATCCAAGGGAGGGGGGCTATCGCCCACCCTCAAGCTCAGAAATGTTTGTAATATACTGTATAAAAATAGTGCAGTTATTTAATTTGCATCTGGTTAAATGTGTTGTGAATAATTCTTTATCGCAAATCCAATTTATGCATTGCCTACCATAAGTTATTTATTGAAACGGTATGTATGCATACTAAAGTTATAGAATCAAGCTTAAACAGTTAGTGGGAGTGATCATTTTGTTCTGATGACGCCTGACAGTTGGCTGCACTGACACAGCGACACGACTGCTCTTAACCTGCCTCAGCTGCCTCCTTTTTACCCACGAATCCACCGTCGTGTTACTTGGGTGTGGGAGCCGGCAAACGTCAAGATTAATGTTGTGTAGCGTTCATTCTGTTGCGAGTGTCAATATGTCAATCAGATCTCAGATACAACAGCGGTAGCTCGAGTGACGGGGCGGCGAGGTGCAGGCAGAGTACTGCGTACGTGACGTTACCATGGCAACGGGAGTTTCACTGCGCATCCACTGTGTCCATGTCATAGTTTTAGTAATCACACCCTTACATTGTGCATGAGCGCTGTTCTACCTTTTATTGGTTCAGTTTACTTTAGTACATGTTGGGTTTAACTGTTACTTTTAGTATTTGGTTATTTTTCCATTTTACAATTATTATCCGTAACAATAAAAATCGGTGGGTGGGGGGGAGGAGAATTCAACCACTAAGTTCGCCACCCCCTGACTCTAGTGCTGGATCCGTCACTGTGCCTATTACTCGCACAAACCCTTTGAGAGTAAACGTTCTTGACACAACCAACCGAGTCCATCAACAGTTGTAACCAAATAAACAACTGTTCCAGCATGGGTTTACCTATCACCAGCTTAACCCATTGAATACTTTTCACAGAACGGTACCGTGACAGCTGTTTTGGCCCAAAATCTTTATCACGGAGTGGTTCCGTGAGGATGTAATACCATTTTTTTTTTAATTTTTAACTTGTATTTACTTTACTTATATCTATGAATGGTTATATAGGTAAAATATTTTATTGGGATACATTGACTAGCAAACAGGTAAAAATCCAAATTATAAAAAAAGTGATTAAGCTAAAAAAATCATGAAAATTTGTTTTTTTGTTTGTTTAGATAAAGTAAATACCCCTGTCGCAGCAAACCTGCGCCCTCAGCGAATTTCAAATGCAAAATATTTGTCTTAATACCACATAAAGCCGCATACCAAGTTTTATATAAATATATTCACATATAAGCGATTTTAATTATTATCCATAAGAATAACATTGGTAATGAGTACGTAGGTTTGCTGAATCAAGGAACATAAACAATTGGTTTTTATGCAAATATAAATATAATTTAACTAGGCGAAGCCACATACCAAGTTTTATCAATATTCAATCATAAATAAGCGCCAAATAACATTTTAGTTATTCTCTATAAGAATAACATAGGGGCTGAGTAAGCAGGTTTGCTGCAACAAGGACCAAAAAAATGGGTTTTTATGCAATTATCAATATAACTCAACCAAGTGAAGCTACATACCAAGTTTTATTAATTTATATTCATAATTAAGGGAGTCATTACATTTTACTTATTCTCCATAAGAATAACATGGGGGCTGTGTATGCAGGTTTGCTGCTATGGGAATAATCAACAAAAAATCAATTTTTTGTGCAAATATCAATATACCAGTACTACGTGAAGCCACATACCAAGTTTCATCAACATACATTCATAAATAATCGAGATATCAAATTTTATTTATTCTCCATAAGGATAACATTGGACAACGTACTGCGTTTAGCACTTTGAATATCTCAGCAACGGTTGGGCGTAGAATCACAATTTAAACACCAAAATGATCGTTTTGTGGAACTGAACAGATTGGTAAAAGCAAATGTGAAGTTTACATTAAAATAAACTGAGGAAAAGCCAAAAACCTTTTTCTCATAAGATTAACATGGGCGATTTTATGAGCAGGTTTTTTTGGATTTTCTCCGCAACCACTTAACCTAGGTTAATAATTCAAAATACCATATTATTTTTTTAAGCTCTATAACATGGTCAAAACCAAAATTAAGTTGTTCAAAAATTTTAGGGTGAAAAATGCAAAAAACTGATTTTTGAAAAATTTAAAACCCCCATAAACTCCCCTTTCCTTGGTCCGATTTTTCTGGTTTTCGAACTTAAAAGTCATGAATGTCATTTTACACATTTGAGCCAAATTTCATCAAAATCGGACGTTTTTTACTCAAGTTATCGCATTCACGGACACATATATATATATATATATATATATATATATATATATATATATATCCGAGGTTGTGGTATATATATATATATATATATACGAGGGTCATCCAGAAAGTAAAGAACGTTTGCTTGCTGCGTCTAGCACAGCTCCCCCATCACCGCCATTGCGTGTGCGGCAGTCCTCTCACCTCTCCACCAAAGTCTGAACCGAGTCTCGTTGCTGTGCGGTCACGTCTTATTTCTACAGCGATTCAAAATGGCGGCGGCAATCGAAAATCTCGCCAAATCTAAGAAGCAGTGTCAATCGGTCTGAGTAAAAATATGTCCATACCGAAGAAATTTTTAGAAAAACACCAAAGAAAGTTAATGATGAAAGTGGAAAAAAATCTTAAAATTGATGTAATGTGCTAAGATTTTAGCAGCTGTTTTCCTCCAATCTTCCGTCAAGTCTTTCTTTCAAATCGTCTTTTGCGAGCAATGACCTGCCACTCCGATTCTCGTTGTGCATAATGGATTTTATTTCATTAAACCTATTGCACCATTTTTTCCCCTGAAAACTCGACTTGAAGACTTGTTTGCACTTTCACCACCAATTCTATTTGGTGTTTTTCTAAAAAATTTGATGGTCTAGACATTTTTTAACTCAGAAACCGAATAAAACTGCTTATCCCATATTTGGCGGGATTTTCGATTGCCGTCGCCATTTTGAATCGCTGTAGAAATAAGACGTGTGACCGCACAGCAACGAGACTCGGCTCAGACTTTGGTGGAGAGGTGAGTGGACTGCCGCACACGCAATGGCGGTGATGGAGGAGCTGTGCTAGACACAGCAAGCAACCGTTCTTTACTTTCTGGATGACCCTCGTATATAGATATATATATATATATATATATATATATATATATATATATATATATATATATAGATATAAAAACCCCAAACTTGTTGGTCCGCCTTCTATTTCTCTGCAGAACATTGCAGGTCCGATATAACATCCTGGTCCACTCTTAGAAGATGCTGATCGGACCAGCTTGATGTGAACAATTATATAAAACCGCCATCTTGGTTGCTCAAGTGGACCAGCATGATGTGAACGTTTTTACACTAGCCGCCATGACAGTGGACCTACAAATGATGCATCTGCGTATATTTTATAACCTGTAAAACCAGAAGATGCTGGTCTCTGATGAAAACTTTATTCAAAAATGAGGGGAAGTGTATGACGCCATCTTCAATACCCCCTCCAATCTGATTCAACTAGAATATTTTGTACACTGCTCAAATTAAAACTGATTATTCATGGTTACAATATGTTTAGTAAAAACACTATGTCGTCACTAGGTAATTGTTTTCAACTTTTAAGGTTATAGTAATGTAATTTATATACAATTCGTAAAAAATTATTAGGAAAAATATATTTAATATTACCTTGGACTTATAGTTATTAAATAATGTTAGAAATTAATCTGTAATGTTTTGTTAAATGTATAGTAAATTAAAAATACACTGATCATATATACATAAGTAAAATTATAATTTTGTCTGTACATTGCTTGGAATTAGAAAATTTGTGCATATTTTTATGTTTCATTCCATAGGAGAGCCGATACGCGTCTTATCTCAATTTCTGTCTGTCGTTGACGCTCAAGGGCGGGTTTTTGTTCGCTTTCATGGGAAAATGGGTGCACTGACATTCATGAAACTTTGTTTCTTTGTTATATACAAGCGTGAGAAGGTTTTAGGTCACTTTAAATCGACATATGCCATTTGGAAAATAATGGCGGCCGCTCAAAAACGTGATTTCGTGCGATTTTGGACACGTTTTGTTCGCTTTTCACAAGGAAACGAGTGCACTGATTTCGAAGAAACTTTTTTTCTACGTTCTATATGTGCGTTAGAAGGTTTTAGGTTAATTGGTTTTTTGGAAATCACCTTGGGACTCTTGCCCTACGGGGTTTTAAAAATCCTATGTTATTCTTATGGACAAAGTATTTATTTATATTTAACCAGATGATGACTAAATAGTTATATCTATAACTTAAAATATTGTAAACAGCTGTTTATCATTATGGAAATAAAAAACCTACTTGAATGGCAACTCAAACACTTTTTCCGATAGGTGATAATAGGGGGTATTGGGGAACTCTGCGCGCTACGCCCCATCTTAATGACAACCCCACCGATTTTAAATCCCCCCCTCTTCGATATTATATTTTTATTTTATGTCCCCCCATTTTATACTTTTCACCCCCTCCAATTTTATATATTTGTGCCCCCGAGTTTTATATTTTTTTTCCCCCCCGAATTTATATTTTTGCTCTCCCCCCCGATTTTATATTTTGCTCCCCCTCTTGGATTTTATATTTTAAAGTTATGCCCCCCATTTCATATTTTTGCCCTCCCCCCCGATTTGATATTTTTTCCCCCGGCCCGATTTTATAATTTTGACCCCCCCCGATTTTTATTTTTGCCCCCCCCCCCGATTTTATATTTTGCTCCCCCCCGATTTTATATTTAAGCCCTCCTCCCTGATTTTTTATTTTTTTGTACTTGAGTTTTTTTATTTCTGAAAACGAATCCAAAACGTTACGTGTACTGATTTGGAGTCGCAAACCACAAGCCGTTTACTACCCGACAGAGTTCCGCAACTTAGCAACAGTACTCGAACTATCTGCGAGTATATTTCGTTAAAATTTGATTTAATTGTACATTAAATGTGAAAAATGTTAATCTACCTACAATTTATATACAAACCGTTCGAAGGATGCAAACACAGCTAGTGTATTAATAAGAATACTCAGGAATATAGAATCTTTTAAGTGATTCCACTTATTGTTTAGTACCATCAGCAAAATTCTTGTTTTCTGTTGGTCTCCTGAAGTAATGGGCCAATAAATTTGCCTCCTTCAGTTTTTATAAATAGTTACAGGTTTTATGTGAAAGAAATTTGTAAACTAAAGTTGAACTTTATTTCTATTTTACTTATAACTAAATGACAGATTATTTAGACACCTTAAAACATTATTTACACAATTAGTTATTATAAAGATGGCAGTAAAATTCCTTGAAGGAATTTTATTCCGTCAAGTATATGTAAATGCCTTATTAGAAAACCAATCGCTCCTAATGGCCTATCCAAAAAGTAAAATATCATTAAAAGTAAAGGGTAATCACTTAATTAATGAAAGGGGAATAAGGAGACCGGACAAGTCCGTCTAAAATGTGTTTGCTATGTTGTTCAAACCTATAAACTGTGACAGGATAGTTCATTTTATAAATTAAAAATAAGGGGAAACATTTGCCAACGTAAATAAAATTGAGAAAAATATGTGAAAAAATATCTTTAAGTGGCATGAAAATATATGAACAAAAATCACATCGAATTTGTAAATGAGCTAGAAAATCAAATGCAGAAGTAACTTGTGGGACATGCATAACTCACGAACACCGTAAATAAGATTACTATATCGAAATGAAAATAACACATGTGAATTTTAATTAAATTATATAAATACCTGTTATGAGGCATGCACTGTTTCTCGTTGATGTGGCATGCAGACACATTCTTAAATTGTTTCAGTGATATTTCATATTCAAATACGTAGGGATATATGCTTCCCTCGAATTATAAATGTATTACTACTGTGATCATTTGCTATGACCATTAATTGGTCTATGGCTTTCTTGTGGACCTATACGTTAACCCTAGTTTGCATTGTACTAAAAGTTAATTTAACCATGTAAATAATATTTTTTATTTATCATAAACATTGTTTCCTCTAAACATTATGAAATTTACAGAAATTTAAATATTTCGTGAATGTTTCCCTTCACTTAAAAGTTAATGAAAATTTGGGATAATAACCAATACCTGTGGTATTTGTGAAATGACTTCTTATACAGCAATTATTTAAGTTGCTATTGCTAGTTTAAAAATCAATCTTGTTAATAAATAAGCAAAAATAAATGTAATTAAACAACTACATAAATATGGCTTTGCAGATAATGTAAAAATATCCTCAATTCAAAACAAACACAGCTTAGCCTCTGTGTGGCTAAAAATGAGCTCTCAATGAGGATATTACTTAGTTTATTTACTCCTTAAGACCAAAAATGGAACTCTGAATGGACCATTGGGCATAACTCTTCAGGGAAATGTTATTGAAATCCCTTTAGCCTTTTTCAGTAGGAAACGCATTTTTCCAGATAACATTTAAAATGATACATGTTCGGACAAACATAATGTCATAGTCTAAGATATTCTTATGTCAAAAATAGTATGTAACATGCAATAATTGAAACATTTGTAGCTTAGCACAATACATATTTAAGGTAATAGAAAAAAGACAAACTCATAAAAATATTTTATTTTTACTCAATTTGTACTCGTAAAACTAAATCATACCCAAAAACACAAAGTGTTGACGGGTTGCCAAGTCCTAAAATGATTTGATATCAAAATGTATTCCAAGTCAAAGATAGCACATTTGATCTGACATTGTTTATCATCAAAAATTACTTAAATATGTTAAAATAACAATGCTCGAAAGATTGTTGGTTATTTTTTATCTGTTCTTGACCAGTAGATAATGTATTATTATAATTGTTAACTATACTTTATTTAGATTTTTTAATTTCAAATTAAAGATTTTGCAACCGTGAAGCTGCTGTCCAAGAACAGATCAAAAATAACCAACAATCTTTCGAGCATTGTTATTTTAACATATTTAAGTAATTTGTGATGATAAACAATGTCAGATCAAAGGTGCTATCTTTGACTTGGAATACATTTTGATATCATATTATTTTAGGACATGGCAACCCGTCAACACTTTGTGTTTTTGGGTATGATATCATTTATTTTTATATAATTGTTTATTGCAAATTGTTATAAATGAGATTTCAAGTTGAAATACAACTAAATATATACCAATGTTAAAATGTAATAAAATATAATGAACATTAATTAAGGTTAATTCACCTTAAGTTTTCCTAGATAGTTTTTAGAATTTTCAGGCAGTTTTTTGAAATATTATAAAATATATATATATATGTGTTTGCACCATATGGCCATTTCTTGACGTTTACTTGCTCATCATTTGCTTCTATCCACTTATTTTTATTTTTAATATAAACTATGTAATGCCCTGATGCTATACTGTTCCTGGATGGAACACCACATTTTTTTATTTGCACAGAATTCTATTAATTTTGATATTTGTATTTTGTAGACCTGGTATTATTAGACTTGTAATTTTCTTATCATGTGTTTGCCAAAGTTGCAGTTAAAAAAATTATGAAGTTACTTGTAACGGTGATGGATGTTTTTAAATGTAGTTACCATTTTCACAAGTTGTGCAAGTAGAGTCAGCAATAGGGAACCAAGCATTAAATTGACTGTTGAGTAGTTCTTCGAAATTGGTTTTTCTTTAAGATGATTAGGAATGAAAATTTTTAATTTAAAATTACTGTCGTAGCTGTTTTTGCTGTGGTTTCAGTTTGAAAATTTTGTGGTTAGTTCTATTGAGTCCTTGAATTAAAATTCCAGGGGTTCATGGTTCGAAATAAGGCAATTAAAAATTCTGCACAGCATTGTTCATTTCCATTAAATGGTGTTCCCAGTTGATTTATAATATCTATAGAATTTAAAATCTGGTAATTTATGCGGTAGGATATTACCATTTCTTTTAGTAGAGAAGTGGTAAAGAATATTTGAGTGTCTAATTCATTCTTATTATAAAGACATGAGTGTGAATGAAGTAACTTTATCCTTAATTAAAATTTACGAATAAATATTTACTAGTCGACCCTTCCGGAATTCCGCACTGCGAACCAAATCTTGTCAGCTGATCAGATGTTCTTTTGTTTACATTTTTGCTCCAGTAAAAAAACTATCTGTATTATTAAAAGAATTTCTTGAATTTTGTTCGGCGATTTTAGACCCTTAAAACTATTATTATATAGAAATATTTGTTATCAATCGAAAGCTTTTACCGTCTAGATGTGCCTTTTAGAGTTTTGAAAACATCCAACTTCAGGGCTCCACCTCAATGGCTCTTAAAGTTCCCATGTTAATCTTATGGAGCTATATATTTTATTTAGTCAAACAGCTGATTATAATGTAAAAAGTTTAAAACATCTTACCCTGTGCCTGCAAGATTCCCGTGCGGAGAACGGGACCCTTGCTAGTTCCTTTTATTTATCTTTCATATTATTCATATTTCATAGAAGCGGTACATTTTCAGCGCGTGGGTCTGTTTTTCGTTATTAGCCGGCACGATAAGCTTTAAAATGAGGGGTAAATCATAGAATTTGATAAAGGAATAAGGAATATCTCGCGGACTGACAGAAAAACAGGCTAGAGAAGCAATATATAAGATTAGCCTATATATTTGTAGATTTAAATTACTGCTGACATTAAATTCTTAACTGATTTTCCCAGATTATAAATAAAATAATACCTATCTACCTTATTTACAACCAGAAAATCAAATATATTAAATAATTAGTACTTACACATTTTAGCAAATAATCCATGCTTTAATTAGACATTTGATGGAATTTTTGTTTTTAAAAGGACACAGCAGAATCAAGCAAAACAACAGATCATAACATCTGATTTTATCTCCAAATTGCATTCTCTACTGGAAATAGTACAGATAAACATCTTTACTAAAAATCTATTTATTAAAAACTAAACCAGTTTTGGTGACAAGTCTATAGGCGAAACTATTTGTGTGTTATTTGAAAATCCTTACCGACTAGACGTGACTTTTGTGGTTTTGGAAAACGTCTTCCTTCAGGTCTTAGGACCGTCATCCTTTAGATCTCGGTCTTAGACCGTCCTTTAGGTCTCGTCCTCCTTTAGCTCTCAAAGTTACAATGTTAAAATTATGGCAAAATTAAAATAAATTTAAATTGAACATTTAACAGCTGTTGTTACTGACAAAACACAGTAAAGAAACAGGAACACCGTTTTAAAGCTAAACTCGAGGTCGGGCTTTTAAATTTCAAATGTGCTTATGGAGTTATTTCATTTAGTGAGAATATTCTCGTTTGCTTCGCTAACTTGCCTCGAGGTTGAGCTCGTTCGCTACACTCATTCGCCTATTTATATGTATGGAACTAACTTTGGCATCGAAAAAAGAATTTGAAATGCCATTCAAGTAGAGTTTGTATTTCCATAATGAAACACAAGTTTCTAGAAGCGCTAAATACCGTGCAACAGGTTCCTCCTTTTTGTGGGCTCTAAGCAGATGTCTCCTAAAGTTTGATAAATATAAAAAAAAACTATTACTATTCACCATTAATAAGAGCTCAAAAAACTAAATAATTTAGTATTTTGAATTACCATTCTACAATTCCTGGTTGCGGGGAAAATTTAATTTTAATTTTTCTGTAAACGCAGTACGTCGTCCAATGTTTTTGTTATGGAGAACACAAAATTTACTATTTCCCTCTTATTTACTGATCAATTTCGTTCAAACTTGATATACTTATCAAGTTAGCATTGACCAACAGAGGACATTCCAAATTTGTTGCCCCTTAATAACCCTGGGGGGGAATAGGGGGCATTTCCCCTCTTAAAACCACGTGAGTAGCAACGGATTCTTTAGTGCCTCCAAAACAGGGATTTGGGTGAATGTTGTTGTAAACAACTGGTTTACAAGATTTTCTGTACATTCGACCGTTCTTTGTATTCTATATTTAGTAAATCAAAGGTAATTTATTCATTAAAGTTGGGCTAAAAGGGAGAAAGTATATGTCAGTTTCCTGATACCGTTTATTATATACATTTTGAACATTTCGGGGATGACCAGCTCCTGGATAATGCTTTACGCCCCTAGCACAATATACGTTTTTGGGAAAAATCTTTCGAACACCATAGGCGTGCACAGGGCACCCACGATAGCTCCAAAGAGTGATTTGGGGGGGGAGGGTGTAAAAAAATTACAAATGCAAATTCATTTAAAACTAGGAGCTCGTCACGGCTTCGCTCACGATCACAGTACAGTGTTAAGTTTGAGAAGTTAGTTATATTATTTGTTAAAGCACCTGGATGACCAAGCTTTTCTCGAAAAGCCAGTCGGTTTGTTAAAAATGGCTAGAGTACTTACATGGTTTCCTTCCGAGGCGAGCATAATTTCATTGCTTACACATTATATTATATGTACACATTGGTTCTAATCACTCTTCTCACAAAAATCACATGATACTTTTACCAAGTGAGATATTTTTACAATTATTGAATGGTTGCTTATGAACAGCTGTTATGATTCTTTAGTTTTTATTTATACATACAGCCTCATGTGTAACTCTCTCCCCCCAAAAAGGCTTATTTTATAATTATCGTTTTTGAACTCTAGCGGGCGAACGGATGGTTCTATCAAAAAACAGACACCATCACGATACGATGATTTTTCAAGATCTACAACTTTGTTCATATGACTTTTTGTCGTATCTTGCTCCCTTCACCCTTAGGTAGCGCCAGATTTTTCAAATTTCCGGCAATTTCAAAGTTTTTTCGTGGTTTTTCATTTCCTATAACTTTAATTTAGTAATAGGAGGCTTGATATTTGGTGCACAATATGTTTATCACATATTTATCTTCACGAAGCGGTGGTTGAACTAACATGTTTTACTATTTAAAACCCCTTAAAAAATATAAAACGTTATTGATTTATAATTAAAAACTGCTTTGCCGACCTACTCAGTTAAGGTATTTTAAAATAGCTCTAGCGGATGAACCAATCAAAAATCTGAGACAACTACGTGCCAAGGGTTTTAGACGATCTACAACTTTGATCTTATGACTTTTTGTCGTATCTCGTCTCCTTCACCCTTAGGTAACGCTAGATTTGTCAAATTTCGGCATATTTTCCAAATTTTGTGGTGGTTTTTAATAGCCAACATTGCAGGTGTTGCTGACTCAATTGGTCCGATAATCCTTTGTCTAAATTTTCAATATCACGGATTTTTGGCACCTACCACATTCTTTCAATGGCCCCAAAATATAAAAAGTCCAGTGAGGTTAAATCTGAGCTTCGAGGATCATCGGAGCATTCGCCAGGCATTCACCAACATTTGTGATTGACACAACTGCGTTCCAGAGGAAAACTGTTAGGCTGTTTTAAATCATAGTACATCATTAGGGTTATGCCCCTTAGTTCAGCACTGCTCCAAGATTACTCAACCTTTCATTACAGAATGCACCGTATTTATCTGTTCTAAAGATTTCCATGTTAATCATATTACTATTTACTAGACCGACTGAGCATTAGTTTTGTAGAGAAACAGCAGCACCATATACAGGACACAGAACTATACTTTCCTAACTATATGTCCTTTGGGCCTAATCTGCTTCATTGGCCTTTACAGTTTGAATTAAAACATCTCTGACGTGAGTAGTTAACTGGACCGCTTGGGCATACATTTGTTAGGAAGATAGTTTATACACCAGATAAAAATCTTTGCCTTCTCCTGCTCCAAAAATGCTTTAAGGATGTCTAAATGTTGGATCTACCGAATTTATGGGTAAATAAATGTGCTCTAGTTAGGCATCATCCCTGGAAAAATATAGTTTTGTACAGTAAAGTATTTTAAAAACTAACATTTGTGTTAGGCTTAACAACTGTAAATAAAAACAAAATAATCATAACAGCTGTTCAACAAAAAAAAAAAACTATTCATATGTAAAAATATATAACACTCACTTGGTAAACTATAATCTGATTTTTGTGAGAATCTACATATTTAATCCCGTAAGCGTATCGGTCCCCACGAAATATCTCGAGCTAGGAAGAAGTTAAGTTAGGTTATGACGATTCATTTTAAAGCTCGAGGGCCAAGAACAGTGGGAAAAATATCAGAAATTTAAAAAATTACGTGGGCTATGCCCCACTGGACTTCAAAGATCCAATGATTTTATTATGAAAATATCAGTGTAATCACTTCAGTGTTTTTATTAAGTACCTGGGGGACCGAGCTTTGCTCGGGAGAAGGCCAGTCAGTTTGTTTAGATGACTTGAAGTAATGTTTCACCACTTCCCCCTACTGATAATCGGATTTGTATAACTCATTTGCCTCTTTTCTACATTTGTAAGGTCACTCCAGTTGTTATTTATAGCTCAATGTCCCTTTGATTTATTTTACTACTCTATTTATGTAATAGTACCTGGGGGGCCGAGCTTTGCATGGGGGAAGGCCAGTCAGTTTGTTTAGATTACTTGGAGTAATATTCACCACTCCCCCCCTCTAGTGATAATCATATTTGTATTATTCATTTGCCTCTTTTCTACATTTTAAGGTCCCCCCAGTTGTTATTTATACCTCAATGTCCCTTTGATTTATTTTACTACTCTATATATGTAATCTTAACTCAAATATTTTAATCTCTGCTCTCAGGAAACCACATGTTAATAATCATAAACAACATGAGTATTACTTTGACAGTTCCCTGGTTTATTATGAACAGCTGTTACAATTCTTTTGTTTTGATTTGAAACTCCATAAGCCCAATGTTAATTTTTTTAACTTTTCATTTTAATTTTTTTACATTATTTGATTTTTCCTGGGGATGAGTCCTGTCTAGAACTTATTTTTATCCCAGAAATTATTTATTTCAAACATTTGAAGGAAATCGTTAGACCCGTTTTTGAGATCCGTGTCGCAAGCAAGCAAGCAAGCATACAAGCAAGCAAGCAGCAAGCAAACCTTACTTTTATTAGAGTATAGGATAAGCAAAATGAACTAATGACCAGCTGTGATTATCCACTTACACAAACACCATATGTTAGGGGCTATAGCCCCTGTAAGCCACTAGTACTGATTAAACCAATGTATACATAAATTTAATTTATAGATGATTAGGTTATGTACCATCCTATATGGTTTCTAAAACCATTGAAAACCATTAAACCGCCTTATAATATAAAGCAGACATGTCCAAAATTAAAAGAAACGAGCTAATAAGGAAAACAAATGTTCACGCCTTAGAAAGGAACCGTAAAGATAAGTACTGTAGGCATTTAGAACAAACTGATTGCCTATTCGAGCAAAGCTCGGTCCCCCAGGTGCTTTATAACTTCTCAAACATAACATTGTACTGTTGTCGTGGACGAAGCTGCTACGGGCTAGTTGTTTACTCTGAATAAGAATTATTATCTGTGGAACAAGTGAGAGTTCTGATAACAAACATCTGGCCACACTGTGGGATAAATCCGAGCAGAATGCAAGGTTTTGATTCCAAGAGCAGCTTTATCATAACAAATGTTGCTTTAGCAGACAATCATACTGCATCGGAAACAATCCAAAGATGATGAATACTCTTATAACCAAATTTTAAAATTATGTGTCTTTAAACTCATTTGTTGTTGACTCGGGGAGAAAGGACCAGAACTAGACCGATAAGCCGTGTAGCTTTTAATACAGCTACTGACTCACTGACCTACATTTTCTAGCAGTCAGTCATCACCAATGATCTCTATAGCCAGCCCCCACCCCTATCGCGAATGTTTACTAAAACACCTCCAACCAAAATTAGTACTCCCTTATGGAACTGAAAATTCAAATGACAACCAGTACATTTTATTGTTAGAGGTAGTATATTTGACAACGATAAGGCTAAAACTACAAATTATTTTACAGGGTGTAAAAATGAATAAATAAACTATACTTTATTAGATTGTAAACATGTTTACGATATCGATGTTTCCAAGTTAAAGCCATTATCTTAAATATCATTAAACAAAAATATTATTGATTATATTTCACATTTTTTTCATTGTTGGAAGAAAATATTAAATTCCAGTGTTTACACTTTTGTAGTTTATTTGACGCTTTTAATCACTGATGTTTGCAATATTTAATGCTGGACCAATTTAGACTTAAAGTTAGACAATTTAGACTAACATTAACTTTAAAAATCGCCAACAAACTTCTATAACCAAAACCAACCGGCTTCTTAATCAAAACTTCCAAAGTTCTCTTAATCTCAACCAGCTTACTCGCTGTAAATTAAATAAATAAGACGTACATAAATATGTAAATATAATGTGTTCGTAATTATGCGTTTTCCAGTATATTTATACAATGTCTCAAAAGTCGACAACCAAACTTCACAGGCTTGTAATGTGGACTATTCCCAACAAAAAATGGCATGTGTTTTTTTATCATATTCTGCATAATTTACGAGCTATTATTTCTAATATTTTTTTAAAATCATGAGAAAACCGAGTTTGGGTGTTCCCATGGCTTACTAGTATTATGCGTGTTCAGAAAAATAGTCTGTTTTATCACATCGACGGTTTTTCCGTTTTTACAGACACCCTGACAGCGCAGCCTTTTTTCCTAACTTGAGCTATCTTGATATATAATCCTGTAAGGAAGGGGCCATACACATATTACGTAACGCATTTTTTCGTCATTTCAGATCCCACCCCTCCCCATGTAACGTACCATAACCTTGACCATAACCCCCTCTCCCCAACGTGTTACGTAACTCAGTCGTAGTAGGCATTAAAACAGCTTAAGCCTTTTAAACGTCGTTTTACTAGAAATTTGGATTTCAATGAATCATTAAACTTTTAATGCATTTCTTTTAACAACATTTTTTAGTAACTTAATTTCAAAGCAAAATGTATACAAACAAACTAAACTGTTGCTGATAAAAAAAAACTATCTAAGCTAAAACTGAACTAATTTAATTTTTAACTAATATAAACAACCTAAAAGCTAAAGATGTGGGTGTCATTGCTGTCTCAAGTCGTGATTTTACACTCTAAAACAATTCAAAATATAAGTGTAAAGCAATACAGAACTTACTCAATACCCGTTATGTATTTATTTTGAGTTTAACTGTGATTAAAATAGTATGAGGGAATTAGTTTTATATAACCAACTGTAACCTTGATTTGGATAACAATTTTATTATTTTTTAATTTTGAAAGATATATAACTGTATCAAGGGATACGGGAGTGCGCCAGATCTTAGGGTTAATATGTGTGGGTTACGTAACGTTGATCCAAACTCCTCCCCCTCCCCCACATAACGCAGCAAAACGCTACGCCATACCACCTCCCCCCCTTAAGTGCGTTACGTAATATGTGTATGGCCATGGGGGTCATACTAAGCGAAATAATTAAGGGTGCGCCTTACCCTAGATTGAATGATTGTTGTTTAGTGCCACGCCGGCGCCGCCACCAAGCAGGGCCTTGCATATTTACGCTTGAAAACCATTTTTTTCTCCTCGATCGCACTGTTATTTTACAGATTTATACCAAACTATTTGTATTTAGATACTTTTCAGATTCCAATCTAGGTATTGTACGGTTTCTTTTTTGCAAAATAATTTGTCTCCTTACGTTAGGAAGCTTTAGAAAAACGCTTAATTTGAAAACTTCACTAATGGCCTACCACTTATTTTGAATTAAAATTACGTTTTTTAAATCGTATGATACATAGATGAACATTTAGTGAATGAAATAACAACAACATATATTTAATTGGTTAACAATTGAGCCTACAATGTGGGAGATGCAAAACCATGACTTTAGCGTGCGGAAGGCAGTTAGGGCGCACCCTTAAGTCAAAACTGTGGGAGTTTAGCAAATCGCAAGATGATGGAACAGGGCGTAAATTAAAGGTATTGATCTCAAGGACTGAGTATTTCTACCAGCACGTTATTTCTCGTTAGAAATAACGTAACACGCCCCACACAAAAAATGCTTGGGGATTTAAAAACGTCTTCTTTATTTACATTAAAACATGTGGTTACTTATTTGTTTACTAACTGTCGCAAGGACGTGTTCCTACTTGAAGCAAGGTTAGAGGCTGTCGCCCCTTCAAGCCACTATAGTTTAATAAATAATGTTAGTATAGTCATAATCCAATTTACCCAACAACTAAGTCATACAATTAGTTTCTATTAGTTCATAATATTGCATTTCAATTGTCCTCCATTAAATTTGTCCATACAATAAAAGTGAATTAAATAATAATGAATATAAGTGTCAGAAAATGATTAGCCAATTTATAAAATCAGCTACGGAACATTAAACACTTGAAATGTTTAGACTGACAATTTTTAATTTCAGCTTATTTCCATTTCACCTTAAATCGTTTACATTTTATGTAATTTTGACATCTTGTTATTTAAATGATGACATAGGATTTCAATAACTGAAACTTAGTTAAAAGGGGCAAAAATTGGAACACGTAAGATGCCCATGTTTTTAAGAGCCTTGAACTATCTAACTGCCCCACAGTGGGAAAAAATACAATATAGCCTGAGAGAAAATGTAAATATAGTTAAGTACCATCTGCTGTAAAAAATTCAGTTTGTTTCTTATTTTTTTTCTGACACAACCACCTTCATTTAATGTCCTATAACGCTTAGGCCATGTTGACGTATGGGCTGCTGATGCGGCCGGCAGCCCTGAAAAGAACACCCTGTAACTGTAAGCATGCAGTCGCTATTGCGACAAAGTTTATTTTATTTGGTTAGATATTTAGGGCTGTAAAACGTTGCTGTGATGGGGAGGGGGGCTTACTGATAACTCTGTACTGAACTCCATCGGGACTAACAGACAAGTCAATAAACAAACACGAACGCGTAGAAAGACAAACAAGTTGCGTCCGAGAAAATACACTATCTATGTATGTGTCACCAAGTGGTCAGTGGTTATAGACACCGCGGGCGGCGCCGACGCGACGGTGCGGGTCCGCCCAGGCCCGGGCGCGTGGAGTTGAAGACAACCACGTCTGTACCTGATATGCATACACGGCGCGAGGTGGTCGCTGGCGCATCGCCGTCGCCGCTGATCTCTTCTGATCGTAGAATCGATTGATGAATATATTGAATTGAGAGTTTGGCATTAAATATAAGTTAGGCTCGGCTATTTTTAATCCGATTCCATTGTTTAAGGTGTCGTTTGATTAGTTGAACTTAAAAACACTAATTAAAACAATAGTAAAAACACATACTTTCAGAAAAATAGGCACCGGAGACTCATAGTCATGTAGTAAAATATTGTTTTCTAGATCCATGGAACAATCACACATAGGATTTTATGAGAGTTCACAAACACCATGTATAATAATACTGTAACTCATTCAGGGACTTCAGAGTAAATGAAAATATGTACCAACTTTTTTGTTGGACTGTATAATCAACAAATCGACTTTTCTATTAATAAGTTATACATATTATTTGTTTGTTAAATATATATATATTTTAGTATTACTTAATATTTTAACAATAACGACGGTGTGATAGGGAACTCTTGGACATATAACATTGCTTAACTGGAGCATGAATTAGTCAAAAACATGACCAGACTTAACCTCTTCACCTACGCTTCTCATTCTCTACACCTGACCAATAACAATAAATGGCATTTTTTGTGGAATACGTATCAGAGTTAAGGTAACTCATAATATACTCTTTTAACACTAACATTATTGTTCCGCCTTCTGTTTCCCTGTGGAACTTTGCAAGTCCGTTATAACTTTCCTAGAAGATGCCGGTCCTTTCTTAAAAAATGCTGGTCGGACCAGCTTATTACAATCAATTATAAAACCGCCATCTTGTTAGCTCATATGGACCAGCATGATGAGATCATTTATACACTTTTGTCAGCTGGAATTTCCCCTCATCCCCTTCACAACCTCGTCGCGTGGTGGACCAGCAACATGAGAACCATTATACGTGGGATGTTATATAGGACCAGCATCTTCTGAAGTATGAAAAAGGACCATCAAATTCTGCAACATTTGTATTAATGAAATATAAACACTTTTCTGTGAATATAAAAGTTCAGAATCATTTATAGTTCCAGAAAAAAGTTATATACTCTGTGCACTATAATTAAAACTCTTTAAATAAGGTAGGTCCCATGGACCTTCATGATATAAGACGTTATACGGGACCATCATCTTCCGCACATTTATAAATATATATATATATACATATATATAAATTTGAACGAACAGTGTTTTTGTCATCTGGGGACCTCAATACAAAAAATTATCATGGTCTCGGGCTTAAGTCTTACTATGAGACCTACAGTAATAGCTTCTTCCCTATAGGGGAAATTCGCTAAAAACTAAAAAGTTGTATGCAAGGAAATGGTTTTTGCACTTTACTATATAACTGATTTGACATTTATTTTTATTCTTTATTTTTATTTTTACCATAAACTGACATGCTTTCAAAAGAAAATTTCAAATTTGCATTGTTATTTTTATAGAAATAAATTTAAAATATAATTTTTAGCGAATTTCCCCTATAGGGAAGAAGCTATTACCGTAGTCGGCATAGTAAGACCTAGGCCCATGACCATGATAACTTTTCGTTTTGAGGTCCCCAGACCCCAAAAACACCATTCGTTCGAAACTGTATATATGTATATATATATATATATATATATGTGTGTGTCCGTGAGCACGATAACTCTCGTAAAAATTATCTGATTTTGATGAAATTTTGTATAAACGTGTAAAGCAACATTTATGACTTTAAGTTCGAAAACCAGCCAGATCGCTCTATCCGAAGGGGTATTTTGGGGGGGGGTTTTGTACCCCAAAAATGGGTTTTTCGAATTTTTTACATATAATTTTGGAAATAATCAAATTTTAGTTTTTCCCATTGGATTCAGCTTAAAAAAAACACACAATTTGGTATTTTGATCATTTCTATACGTCAATTGGTTACCGAGATATTGAAAGTGCTAAACACAGTACGTTGTCTAATGTTATTCTTATGGAGGAAAATACAAATTTTATATCTCGCTTCTTTATGAACGTATACTGACGAAACTTGGTATACAGCTTCATCTGGTTGTGGACCATTGATATCTGCTCAAAATAACAATTTTTTACCAAAGGCTCCTGTAGCAGCAAACCTACGTACTCAGCCCCATGTTATTCTTATGGAGGATAAGTAACGTGTTATCTGCCTTCATTATGAAAATAAATTAATGAAATTTGGTATGTGGCTTTACCTACATGAGTTATATTGATATTTGTATAAAACCCCATTTTTTGTGATCCTTGCTTCAGCAAACCTGCATACTCAGCCGCCATGTTATTCTTATGGAGAATAATTAAAATGTCATAAATCGTTTATTTATGAATGTATATTGATTAAACTTGGTATGTGGCTTTACGTGGTATTAAGAAACATATACATGCATTGGGAATTCGCTGAGTACGCAGGTTTGCTGCTACGGGGGTATTTTATTTTTATTAACATATTGAAAAGGAAATGCATCCAGCTTGAATAAAAACACTATGTTTGCCCAATTAGTAGCAAAAGTGTTCATTTAATAAAACACTGCAAAATATTGGAATTTAATTGGGTTTCTGGGGCCGCAGAGTCATTAAAAAATTAAGTATCCAATGGATTAACAATAATGTAAAACTAAATATGTCTAGGCCATATGACCATTGTTGTGTGTTCAATTATAATTGTAATTATATTTAATTATTTTCATGTGAGGTTGAGCAAGAAAACAAAATAATTTAATAAATTTAAACTAAATTTATTAAAATTTGACAGTACAATTAATTTAAATAAAGAACTTACATAATATTTCCTACGTGAAATTGATTGTAATTGATGAAAGAGAATTATACAACAAATTATATGAAACTCAATTATAAATAAATTAATGTATCTAATTGCCATATCCGTAATTTCAAAATACAATTGGCAATCAAAATCAAAATTTACAAGTCTACTTGAAACCTGTAACTAAAAATGAACAATGAGGAACCTAATTCCTCAAAAAATGACCCTGTTAAATGTATACTTGAAAATTAAGATAAAAAATAAAACAGTAAAAATAATTTTCATAATATTTTTACCTCAGAAAGAGCTTCAGAACTAACATTATGTAGAAAAATGTTTCAGTTCAGTTTAGAGGTTCTTGCACATATGCAATGACAACAAAATTTGCGACGGCATGATTATAAATATTTACAAGGACAGAAACTGAAGGTTATGAAGCGGTGCTGATAAACATTATGTTAAATATGATATAATGTTTGAAACAAGCTATATCGGTGCTGCCAACCCAGTAACAAGAAACTTTAACTTCGCCATGCCTATTTACACTGCATGAAACAGCATTATGGCTTTGCTTACACTAATTTTTTACTATACAAGGTTTTGTGAACAATGCCGGTAACAGATTTTCAGTTCCCTCACAAAAATGTTGCATTCATTATCACTGCAGAGTGGCAAGGCGAAACAGGTTTGCAAAAACTCCGTACGATACACGTTACAAATACCAATATTAGTCGCAAACGAGTTTCTCATTTTAATTTTCAAACTAAATTAATTCAGACTCACACGGTCTAAACAGACTTTTCGGTAAGTCACACGGATTATAACCCTGTAGTACAAAACAGCAAAAAGGCCACTTAAATAATGCACTTGTAGTATTAAAACTTACAATAGGTAAAGAATTTCATGATTTAAACGCCTAAGAATCCCGTCGGGTCATTTTAGGAAATATAACATGAATTAAACCATGGCAATAAATAGTATTGAAATATTAATAATAAAGCTTTGACTATAACCTAAAACGAAATATGACATAAATATAACTACTTAAAAAAATAAACTTTGCAATGGAACGTCGTTCTGCAGTAATAACGAGCAACGCGGCGACGGCGACGTGACCCTCACTGTGATGTTAGTCCTCGCCCGACACCTCGATGGGGATGGAGGTGGTGAACGTCGGCGTCTCCAACTCCTCGTGCTTCTTCATCTTCATACCCTGCTGAAAAACCATCACATTATTATTTATCTTGCTCCACGCACAGATGGGAGATTCTTCGCTACTGTAACTGGGAATTTAACTGAACAAACCCGCAACAGTTACTAGCAAAGCGAGAAATCACAATTGTTGAATCATTTTAACTTTTTAGGTCATATTTATATAACCTGTTTGGCATTCTTTATATAAATATAAGAGACATAACACATTTTAAAATATGTATGTCTGTTCTTATCTTGTAGTGTTGAATATCTTGTATCCAAGTTTTGTATTATCAACATAATATGGCAACCAATTGGTTGTATTATTTCACAATATCGTTTTTATATTTTTACTCCCTTTATTAACCAGAAAACACATCTGAGCTTTAAAAATGATTGCCAGACTATATAAAAAATTAAACGACCTAGTGGCAAAAGTTCTACTACAATAAAAAACTTGCTCGATAGTAAACATTGCAACAAATGGACCTTAAAAACTCTCTTACAACTCTTCAAACAAGCAAACTTATACTGATAACGCCAAGTTCAGTTGGCAGTGTAGTGTACCTGCTGCAGCTTGTAGTGGTTGATGATATCCTGGTCCGCAGGACAGCTCTGGGTGAACGCGTCCAGCTGGTACATGTGATACATGTAGCGCCACAGGTGCTTCAGCAGCGACGGGATCTCAAAGTCACTGAAGTACTTGCCTGCAATACACAGCACAAGTCACAACTCATCTGTTGCAATAAATCCAGAAAAGGGAACATTATTAGTGAATGTGTGGGAATGTCTGTCTTAAAAAACGTCCAGGGGACAACATGTATTGTGAGAAAGAACTTTTGAGACCTTATGGAAAACTGAGCTATTAGCATGACCTGCAAGGTGAAACTTAGGCCTGGGACCACCATAGATGTTCTGATTGTGAACCCCTGAACACATTTTGGGAGCTCATTAAAAATTATTTGTGATTGCACTCTAGTGGTCACATTTTTTATCCAATTTACTTCAAATTTGGTGGGAACATTCCTTTCTATATATAATCAGTTGGACACGTTCGTTGGCAAAACCATTGAAAAACACCAACCCCTTTTTTGGTATTTTGATTTTCAACATTTTGAGTTTTTGGGTAAAAAAGTTAGATAATCCCCAGATTTATGCTTATAAAACAATAATCAATTAAAAAATGATAAGCCCTCCATCATTATTCTAGCACAAACCTTTATTGTTATTAAAGAAAATGTAAATTGACCAAAACACAGTACGTTTTCTTATAGGGATTTTATATTAGTGATGGGATAATGAATGAAAAATCATCGATTATTCGATTATTAGAACATGATCAAGTATTCGATTATTGTCTTAAAATAATCGGTACAAAATCTAACTGTGAAAATCCTGGAAAAATAAAAACCAAATGAACTTTTATGACTATTTATTGTTAAACATTTATGTTAGCAAAGTAAAAATCTAAGAAATACAATTTCAAAATTGGTCCATTCAATAAAACTATAAGAAAGAGAAGTACAAATTAAACCTATACATATTTTTTAACCGCTAGATAACCTTAAACGTTATCAAAAACTAAACTCTGATGAGAATGAGAATTGTTACCAGACTGTTAATGCTACCGGTATATCAAAACGTATGTATAATATAAACAAAAATCATAATATATGTCATATTAGGAAATATGAACTTATAAAAGGTATTTGGGGAGAAAAGTTTCAAAACGTTTTCCAAGAGTTATTACAACTTGTAATATTATTCGTTAATACAACTCGTCGTTTATTCGTTTTCTTATATAATGCAATGAGAAGTTGTAAATGTCATGAAAATGGGGAAAAAGTGTAATTGTGTAATAGTGCTTAAATACCAACTTTGAAAAGCATAATCTATACTGTAATACTATATGACAGCATACGTTTGATGTAGTTGGTATAAGGATAAAAAAAAAAATCATTTGCTTAAAATAAACCGAATGATCATTCGATTATTGGTACAATCGTCATCGGTTCATTCAATTATTTTTTTTAAATTTGATCTTCCCATCACTATTTTATATTGGAAATGGGCTGTTTTTCATATCTTGATATAGTTTATCACCCCTGGACTGGACTGGACCCCACCTAACCTTACTGCTGATCCCCCCCTCCTAAAAACATTGCTATCCCAACACTGAAGATAAATCTAATTTGAAAAGTTTTTAATTCGGTTATTTGCTTCCCTCAAGTCAGCGTAATGCGTGCAAACACGTTTTTTCTGAAATTCCATTCATGGTTAACTAAAATGCAAGTTTCTCTTTCAACCCCACACGTACCTGCCACCCTGATGTGCTGCAGCCTCGGCATCAGCTCGCAGTCGAAGCAGCACATCGTGTCCCCGGTCAGGAACCTCGTGCCCTTCTGTCCCAGGTGGTCGTTGATCTTCCGCAGGTGAGACAGCAGGCTGTTGGTGCTTGTGTCGTCTTTCTTCAGCAGCATCAGTTTCAATTTCTGTAAAAGCGAGCGGAATAAATCATTAAGATTTGCTTCAAGTTGAAAAGTTAATATTTCTGGTCATGCTATCTACTATCTACTAGCTATCTTGACAGTGGACTAGGTGAAAACATTTTGCCCATGTAGTGAAGGAAAAGGCAGAACCCCACAACACCGCATCATTGGTCACTTGAAATTAAAATAAGATTGAGGCGAAGTGTTACCGATTCCACTGTTAATACACAATTGCTGGTGAAAAAAACTTAACCTACTGATTTGGCTTTTACGTTATGTTTCGAAAGCAAAGATTCTACAGAGTTCCTGAGAATTTCTATCGACTCTTTAGTCATACGACAAATCACGGGAACAAAGTGATCCCTGGGATTTTTTAAAATGGGATGGTAAAATACTTCTGCGATTTTAACTGAAAAGCTATAGAACTCAAAGGGGACTTTATTATAGCACAACTTCCACCTTTACAATACACACATCAGGGAATGATAAGTTTTGTGAGAATCGCTGGCGTAGTGGTCAAGGCGTTGCATGCAACCACCATAAATACCGTACTCCAAAATGGCCTTGTCGTGGGTTTGAATCCCACTCCTGGCTAGAAATATTTATTAGTACTGTACCACTTTTACTGTATCGGCTCAACCCTTGCTTTGCTTGACATATTCCACACAGTGTTTGAGGACAGAAAAAGTAAAGTAAAAAGAGCTGCAAACCTCTTCAAAGAAAGAAAAAAAGTTAAATAAAATGTTCTTTTTTAACACTACAAGACTTAATTACAAATTTTGCAAAAATTGCTAATTAATAATAATTGTTCTTGTTCTTCACAAAAGATCTGAGAGTGAGTTTCAAATCACAATATTTAGAATCATAAGTGTTTGGTACTAAGCCATGGAACACAGCACTAACAATAAATCAAAACTGGTAGATAACTCAAATAACCTAAGGCAAGTTGATATACAATTAATCAACTCAGAGCTACTCTGAAACCAATAACATTTAACAAATGGTTCACTACTAGACGAGTGTTAAATTACATATAAGTCGACCATTACAGTGGCCAAGCCTACTCACACTGTAGAGATTCTCAATGAGCGTCGCGACCTCCTTGTCTTGCACGAACAGGTTGTGCCCGCCGGGGACGTTCTTCATGATGTGTCGCTCGATCTTCTCGTTCTCCAGAACCGCCAACCCATTGTCAATCAGGATAGGCGGCGGTGTCGCTTCAAAATTTGTTCTGTTACAAAATATATTCTGTATCAAAACCGAAACTACTGTTCTACACAGGCAAACAGACAGTGCTGAAAACAGGTAGCTGAAGTACTTTAAAACACACATCTTCTACATTTGCTGCATATAGAAGGAAAGCCACTTCATGTTAGTACCACCTTGATTAATAGACAGATTAATAGTTTATGAATTTAAGTTGGTATCCAACAACACAGACATCTAAAACTATATTTGACGTTCAAATTACTTTGTGGGAGAAAGAGGATTAGATTTAAACGCAGTCAATTCCAGTTACAACATTTGTTCATATAGAGTAATATTTAATTAATACCCTCAAAATGATTTAGTCTTAAAAATAAACTCCAGGCTAATACGTACAGTATTACAAAATTGGCAAATAAGATGAACATTTTAAAAATTTGATTATTAAACCAACTGCATATTTCTATTAATCTCAATTTTTAAATTATTTCTAACTAAAGGGACAACTAGACTGTCCTACTTATAAACTAAAAGCAAGTGAAAACAATAAATTTAAACACTTAAAACCCTTTCCTTCCCCTTTCCATTTGGATAAAGCCTTGTGGAGGGCGTAGTCTCAAAAATCCTAGAGGAAAGAAGTGATGACCAGTGATTCAGCAGTGAATGGTACAAAATGTCCATTGCATCCCTACTGTAATAATTTCAGGAGTCCCGTTCTAGGCGCTACATTCGCCCAAAAGAACCTCTCATCCTTTTCTCATGGTTTTTATCATACAGAGATTTCTTGTAAGACTACAATGATACTACTCTAGTTGATTTGGCTAAACAAAATGTTATTTTAAGATTCAACCATTTAATGGCACAGCACTTCAAGGAAATAAATATTATCTAATTTGTTTCAAAGAAGAACTTGAGATCAAAGCCCTCAAGTTATGCTTGCCTAAAGTCTGGTGGAGGTTTCTGCATGTCGACAGTGGTGACCTTGAGACTGATGGTCTTGAGCTCGGCCAGCAGGTAGAGGTCCATGAAATACTCCTGGCAGAACAAACATGCGCCCTTCCTGCGGCCGTCTATCGTACTGGCCTGCAACAAGACAAAAACCGCACACTGTGAGCAAACGTTGCATTAATTGGTAAGGCCATTCTATACGTACTGGTGCAACAAGATTGTGAATCTAGTCCACAATGGTTAGGTTTTTCCAAATGCTAGATGTACATCTTCACAGAACACTCTATAGAACATACATGTAAATTAATTTAATAAATGAGAGAATTATTACAAAGATTTTAATGAATTAATATTAGCATTTAAAATAATACCTCAAAATCATAAATTATATTAATTAAATATGGATCTTAACTTTTGGATTCCCACAATTATGTTTCAACACACCAAATTACGGCTTCCTGATGATCGGCATGATAGTAGTTCCCAGGGACATTAATAAAATAAATACAAATTTGAAACCCACATAGCGACATTAGGTACTAATGACAGTTGGTTGACATGATATTTGGTCGCAGCAAAAGCTGATCGACACCCCCTCTTTTTAGGCAAAACACAAAAAGAGACGCAAGAGGTAAATAAACAGAGCTTAGATTTCATTACAAATACGAAAGAATCAAACAAATACCAAAATAAAGATCTATATATTTGTTTCATACGTTGACACGTTCAAATGAATCATGTCATTGATCTGGAGATCCCAATGGCAGTGCAACTGCACCACTCACCCTTGCTTTCATGGCTGAAAGCGCCATCTTAATTACAATTCCGTATAAAATGAATTAAATTTGTTTATCTTTGAGAATTCCTCCTTTATCATTACTATTGCTAAGTATGCATTTGATTAAAAATGGTTGAAGTGTGAATATGCAAAATATTTAATGACTAAACATAGAGGTGTTAACAGCTAACATTTACAGTAATATAAAAATGTTTAGGTATTTTTTTTATAATATTACATGTTGGGTATGGGATTGTAGGTAACTAAAACGATTAGCACAAGTTACCTTCACTCATAAACCGGACTTCAATGTTAATATTTAAACAAGGATTACACCAAGTTTTTCTAATATAACGAAACGCAGATCATACCTATATTTAGGAATAACATTATGTAGTGGATTTTAACTTTTGTTAACAATTTTTTTACAATTAATCAGTGATCATTAACTTGTCAATGTGTCAGATGAGCATGTGAGTGAGTGAGTGAGTGAGTGAGGGAGGGAGGGAGGGAGGGAGTGAGTGAGTGAGTGAGGGAGCGAGAGAGCGAGAGAGCGAGAGAGAGCGAGAGAGAGAGAGAGAGAGCGAGAGAGAGAGAGAGAGAGAGGAGAGAGGAGAGAGGAGAGAGGAGAGAGGAGAGAGGGGGGAGGGGGAGAGGGTGGAGGGGGAGAGGGGGGGAGAGGGGGAGAGAGAGAGAGTTGTTCCAGTCAGTCTTGGTCTCGGTCCTACAATACAGCACCATGAATGTCAAACTGTTCATGACCCAGTAACCTACTGCCGCTGAATACACCAGCTAAACGTAACTGTATTTTTGTGAAAACTTCGTCACAACTGAATTAAACTGTTACCCCTGGACTTAGTACACATGCCATCATGTCATGTCCGATGATAAAGAATGTAGCTCACAAATGATGATGATGGAAATGGAAATGTAGGCTACACAACCGTACAAGATTATTATAAATGCCAAAATTTACCCTTATTGATAATTAAATTAATTATTTTAGCTTAGTAATGTTAATAGTTAACGTAAGTTACTCTTTTGCCCGCATCAACACCTTTGCCTGGGGTATATTCAAGCTGAATCTGATTCGTCAACTCCTTTGCTGTTGCTAAACAGATTGCTAGTGTAGTGAAGCACTAAAATATACCAAATACATAATTTGCAACCAAAAAAGGTTTAATCTTGCTCAACAATTCCGTTGCAAAAACATTTATTCTAACGGTCAATGGACAGGTTCGGGAGAGATAACGCTATCGTACGTAGCCCAGGCAATGAAGGAAAAATGTCGGAAGAAATTATTAACAGGCTGAAACCTATACCAGTCGATAGTACCCACCTAGAGGTACAAAAACCCAAAAGTCCCCTAAATTCCCCCCGGTGCTTATCTCGTGTTTCTATAAAATATAGTCGGATGAAGATACAACGTGTAAAATTTGGTACCAGTAACCAGAAGTGAAATATTTTTGACCTAACAATGCAGCCAGCGCAGGCGCTGCGCTGGTACGGTAGCTGCTGCATATCGAGCATCAAGGTGTGCGCATTGCATTTCAGTGTTGCAATCACTTTTATTTAAAACTTGTTGTTAAATGAACCTTTGGAATTTTTCTTTCAAAAGTTTAATCGTTTATTTACCACACAACTACACTGAACATACAATATACAATGGTTGTTACTGGTAAAATATTTTTATGTAAAAATCCGCTATCAACCATTACCCATATTCGACGTAATAAATTTGTTAAATAATAGCTTAAATAACATAGTCTTTTTACAATATCAATGAAGGGTACTTGATTATTGCTTGTGATATTTAGCCTTAAAACGTGAGTGGTGAATAAATTGCCGAAATTCCGCCGCCGCTGTGGCGCAGCGGCCCAAAGTGCACGCGCTGTGTTTGAGCTTCTTAAGTTACGTTGCCATTGTTGAAACTATAACAATGTATATATAATTCTACGCGGAATATAATTTACCACAACTTTTGTTTCAAGTATTTTCTGAAAAAATTGCGTAGTTGAATTTTAGAGAAGAAAAATGTTAAAAAGTATTTTAAAATTGTCAAATATTTATTATTATAATGCAAATATCTATTAAACCGTTGGTCTGAGCTATTTTAACGACTCGACCTTTTTTGTAGATAATTATTTAGGCAATACAACAAAAAAATAAATTTTAAGCTACAATAAATATTAATTGAGATATGAGCGTTTTTGTAAATGCTTGCAGGAAGGGGGGCTAGGGGGGTTTAAAGGGGGGCTACGATATAAGCACCGGGGGGAATTTAGGGGACTTTTGGGTTTTTGTACCTCTAGGTGGGTACTATCGACTGGTATAGGTTTCAGCCTGTTACTTATTTCTTCCGACATTTGCTCGTTTTTTACCTTCATTGCCTGGGCTAACGATGATACAAGGCGCTACTACGCTACGTTATCACGATCAGTGGGGGTTTCCCTCCGTTTTCCCACCTAAACTGGTATTATGATAACCATGATGTTACAGTGGCAACGGCACCTACTAACTGCCACCTTACGACTTGCGACGCGACGTTCCGTGATGTGTCGAATACATTTTTTTCAAGTTTACGTTTACCGAGTGTCTGACGTGTTTGGTACAGTCAGGTGACTGGTGTGATGTGTGGTGGCGGCAGGGACTGTATGGAGGAAGACCAGGATGCCAGGAATGATGAGTCACGGCGTGACGTCACGCGGTGTCCACTGGGTCAAGGCGTCTCTCCCTCCGTTGCGGTTGCAGCCGCCACCAGTGTCGTAAAGCCTCGTCCACACTGGCAGATTTGTATCCGGATACATTGTATGCAGACTGTATCCCAGTTGTATCTCATTGTATACAGTATGCATACAATCTGCATACAGTCTGTAGTCTGCAAACATTGTATCCCAGTGTGGATTAGGCTTGAGAATACAGCATCCGCATACTGCACACGTACTACATATGTCATACCCTTACTCCAGCCAACAAAGTTCGAAACTCTGCAACCATGAACACGATGAGTTTTAAACGCGAGAATTCATCTCGCTATGGCCTAACGGGGCGTATCGCAGTTGGTACGGTTAGTACGACGGGCAAGTCGAAGTGCAATCAAGCGAAAGGGAGTACAGTCAATTTAAAAACCGAAGCCTCCCAATTATTAGTACGGCGAGAACTAGCCATGTTTATAGCTCTATCGTCTGCCGTCGCAGTTCACCCCACTCGTGAAGAGTTTTGTATAATCTTCCACAGGGACAACATTATAGATACACACTGGTTTCAACAAGAGCACACTACTTTTGGGGTTTCGCCGTTGGTTCCTTACTACTTGCTTATCACTTGCTATACAAATTTTGTCAACCTTCTTAGTAACCTCAGTGGTATAATAATTACTACAACATTATCTTGCTCAAATATGCATGCATTATTATTACAATATTAATATTATTAGCTCAATATTTTTAATGAAAAGTTTATAAGTAACACTCAAAATGCTTTTATTATCTTATGTTGAATATATTCGGTAACACAAAAACACAGTAAGGATCATCACACAGTCATTGTATCTAATAAAGAATTAAACCAATTTAGCACCGACTCATATGATCATCATCAACGAAGCCTACACATACTATAGTAGACTTCTATGATGATGATGATGATGATGATGATAATGATAATACTAATCGGCGCAACATTAGTATAGAAATAATATTGGATTTTAGTCCCATTCAGGATGCATTATTATTTTAAACAGAACGTGTTTTTTATTTTTTTGTATGTTGTCAAATCCTAATGCTATGCTTGGTTAATGTATAATTTATTTATTCACAAATAAATATCGCCTAACCGCCCAATTACGTTTTGAGGTGGATCTGAACGTGACTGTACTCAACTCTAGGAGTGGCCAATGGGGAATTGATACGGCTTATTCGACACTTTCGTATGGGCGCAGAGAAATACTTTGTCTGGTGTGGGTGAACACTGATATAGTATCCGTGGGTTTGGAACGCAACTCCTGAAAGCGTCCTCCAATTACGAAACTTTTCGCGTTTCTACCTGCTTCGCCCATAAGGTCAATGTTAACTTTCAAAGCCCTTACCCCCTCAACGGATTATTCGATATCGTTGATTTATGGCTCATTTTAAAGAGCAAAAATATACCTAGCGATTTCAGTAAGCAGAATTTCGATATCGCAAATAATAATCGATCAATAAAATTCCAAAATATTCAATATTTACGATTTTTGTATGCGCGAACTATTTATGATAACGAAATTCTGCTTACTGAAATCGCTAGATATATTTTTGATCTTTAAAACGAACCATGAATATCAATTTCGGACAACCCTTTGAGGAAGCACGGACTTTGAAAGCTAACATTGGTCTTATGGGAGAAGCAGGTAGACGCAGAGGATTGGAGACCCCTCTTAAGAGGGGGCTCCAGTCGCGTAACATTTCGCGTTTCTACCTGTTTTTCCCAAGGCCAATGTTAACTTCCCTGTCCCTTCTCGACTGATTATTCAAAATCGTTGATTTATGGCTTATTATAAAGAGCACAAAAATACCTAACAAGTTCAATGAGCATAATTTTGATATCACAAGTAGTTAACCCGTAGCAAAAATCGAAAATATTGAATATTTTAGAATTCTATTGAACGATATTTTGTGTAATATCAAAATGATCGCTGAAATCGCTAGGTATTTTTTGTTCGATAAAATGAGCCATAAATAAACAATAATTTCGGATAATCCGTTGAGAAGGGACGGGATCGTCATCGTGAACACTATCGTGGTTGCTACACCGTTCGAAATGTAAAATAATTAATGTCATTGTACTTATTACATCACATTTTCGGTTTATGCAGCTCTCTAAAAGCGAGGCGATGCAGAGTTAGTGTTATCAGCTGTGCAGTGGCGCCGAGGCCACGAATTGGTGATAACACCGCACCTGTTAGCGGCCAATTTACCTGTCCCCGATAAGGCCACCGACATAACAGTGGCTCGAGGTCGACAAAAGCTTTGCAAAACACAATAATCACGAATAAAAAAAATCACAGTTCGGAATATAGACAATAGATGTAGGTATTGCGACTAAAAAGCAAAACATGATCGACATTTGCACCAATAACGAGTCAATCAGTTAGTTTACTTGTGAGCACTAAGTATCAAACTTTTACTTAATGTTTTGTCCAATATTTCTAGTAAGTGTCAACAGCAGCTTGAGTTATGGTTAATAAATATAAACATTTTATCATGTCTTAAGGTTTTCAAGATCTCGTTATCAATACACCAATTCTCCCGATATCAGTTAACTATGGATGTTATCTAATAAGCACTGTCAGTGATTGCTAAGCGATCAATAAATAAGGCTGTTTGAATAAAGCTTAGCAAATTTTTCTACGAATGCTAACCAAGTGATAAAATCAACTGCTATGTTTTTATTCACATAACAAAATGGAGAAATCTCAGGTAAAAAAACATATTTAATATATCTTTCTCGATAAACACTAACATCGAAGGGTTTTAGATAGGCTACACTAACATTATTCTTAAACCAAAGTTTCAGACGCACACAACTTGAACATATTTTATTTCTTTAAATTCTTTTACTCGTTCAAGTTTACGTCAAACACACTAAGTTTCCCACCTTGAGCCCATCTTGGGGGTGTTGGACTTTGGGGGTTTGACTGAGGGGAACCTATTATATGGCCGATGATATATCTCACGTAAGAGATTCTAAATCAGTATTAGGATGCAAGAGCTTCGCCCTGAGGGTAAGCTTAGGGTATTTTAATGACACAATGATAAAACAATTAACACCTTTCGTCTTCAAATTGTGATTAGTGCCTACGAAGAACAGAAATAACCAGTTTAGCGGACAGCCACCAATAACATACCACAACCACTAGTATACACCACAGTAAGCAACAAAATCCATGGTTAAAATTATAAACTTTGTGGCTTTTAGTACTCTGTATATCGAATGCTTTTAGTAGAGGGAGTTCTCCACACCAATAATGCCTTTCCTTTTTTATTTTCTAGATCGGTGGGCCTACAGCTTCAAATGGATTCCTAAATTCCGAACCACCACCGCGGATCACGGCATAATCAGGGCGTAGTGAAACTGCCCCGATATTTTGGGTAATTTTGAAACGATGAAACTGCCCCGCTCATTAAAGAGGATTAGGATGGGTCGCCTCGCAAGACTAGAATGACTAGAAATGCTGAAATTGCCCCGAAGCGCCCGGCCAGGTAGTCGCTACGGGACTGGGGGAAAAGGGAATTATTTTTGTCCCCGAGTCCTGGCAGTGACTGCAGTCTTCTAAAACTGCCGTCGACTGCTTTTCCTGTCACACCCATTAACATGAGGAAAATTATTTTCTAAAGTAAATAGCCGGTCACAGACATAATTTTTTTTCTCTTATTTGTTTAGTAAAATTATTATACAGTCTTGGCCCTTAATATTCAATGTTTTTTAAACTAGTTATATTAGATTTCGGAACAAAACCATTTAAATTTGATCTAAGTTTATTTCTGTAAGTGGAAATATGGTTTGGTTTGCGACTTTCTTTTTATTTGACAATTGCTCCTGAGTTCCTAAGTTTAAACACAGATTGTATCACTATATTGTTTTTAAAGCCCAACGAAGCGGTAGTTTATCAACTAGTAATATCTGATATTGGTGGCAGTTATTAGAAGACTGCAGTCACTGACAGGACGCAGGGACAAAAATAATTCCCTTTTTCCCCAGACCAGTAGCGGCTACCTTGCCGGGCGCTCGGTGCAATGTCAGTATTTCTGGTCTGGCGAGGCGACCCTTCTTGATTCTCTTTAATGAGTGGGGCAGTTTCATCATTTCAAACGTACCTAAAATATCGGGGCAGTTTCATCGTTCCCCATAATCAGATAGCTAAGCCACTGGCAACAGGCGGGGATCGAACCCAAGACCTTCCGGACCAAGGTATCCCGATCTAACTACTAAACCTGCAAGGACCACCGAGACAGTCGGTACCAAGGATAAAAGTAGCGAAACACTGTGCTCGATACTGTAAATACACACATCCATGCCTTATGTTCTAACTAGCGATTAAGAACTGGACTATGTCATACAAACGATAGATATATCGTTTGGCAATTAGCAATTCTGCATTGACTATAAATAGTCAATGCAGAAGGTAAACACATACAGAAGGTAAACATATATAAAAGATGGTAAAAGGCTAAGGATTTTGACCAGTCACACCGGTTATCATCAGGCCAATGAGAGAACTGACAGAACCAAAAATGTCATTTTTGATTCCACAAACCATTTTTGGTTCTGTCAGTTCTCTAATTGGCCTGATGATGACCGGTGTGACTGGTCGAAATCGATAGCCTTCTATCATATTTTATATATGTTTACCGTCTGTATGTGAATCACTCCTAAGTGTAAATATATTCTTAAGTGTTGTACGTCTTTTATTACATCTCGTAAGTAATAACAACACGTAATATGCTAATCAAAAAGTTGTTTACTGTACTATGTAATCGCTGAATAATTTAAGTTCCAAATCCCAGAGCACAGATTACCAAAGTATTATTGCCCCTGGGCGCCACAAGTGAACATTAGGATTTACGAACCGGCGATTTTTATGCGGAGAGTGCTGCGGCCCAGAAAGGCGGCCGCCTTCTAACGAAACGTGGCGAATCGTTAAGGGTGCGCCCTACCCAGATTGAATTCATTGTTGTTTAGCGCCGCGCCGGCGCCGCCAACAAGCAGGACCATGCATATTTACGCTTGAAGACCATTTTGTTCTCCTCGATCGCACTGTTATTTTACAGATTTCTACCAAACTATTTGCAGTTTCACACTTTTCAGATTCCAATCTAGGGATCATACGGTTCCTTTTCTCCAAAATAATTTTTCTCCATACGTTAGGAATCTTTAGAAAAACGCTTAATTTGAGAACATTACTAATGGCCTACCACTTATTTTGAATTAAAACCACGATTTTTAAATCGTATGATCTCTAGATGAACATTTATTGAATTAAATAACATCAAATTATTTTTAATTGGTTAACAATTTAGCCTATAATGAGGGAGATGCAAACCCCTTACTTGAGCGTGCGGAAGGGAGGTACGGCGCACCCTTAATGTTAAACTGTGCAAGTAGTTCGGCCGCGGCGGCCCTGTAGTAGCCTATAAACGTGCAGAGGTTTGTGTGCGCGACGGATTGAAACTACCAACCACGGAAGAAGCTATTTTTGCTCAATTAGACTAGTATTCTTACAGCTGTTCGAAACAATGTACTGCATAATTGAAGTGACAGTATTTTCCATCCAATGTGCGTTGGGTGTTGTTTTATTACATTTAAAATCCATTTTTCTAGCCCCTGAGCTGCTTCTATGACTAAATTAAAATATTAACATATTTTAATTTAGTTATTACATTTGTTTTACGCAGTTCTAGTACAATCCACATTTGATTGAAATACCATACACGTGTTGAAGAAAGAACCCTCTCGCTAACTCCTAACACCTTAGTTCTGCAGTTGGTTTGGCAACGGACGCAAAATCTTGGGCTGTCTGTACTTGCTGTTTGGTCTGCTGTAGTTATTGGGAGGAATTTGAATAATACAGGAGTTTTATAGGGGAATATGTTTGACAAAAACAATGACAAATGTTCGAAGAACATTTCCGCACCTCCTTAACTGGTAATCCGTAATCATTGTTTACAACTCGTTTAAACAAACTAGTAATTACAATGAGCAAAATTCGTTGAATATTTTGGATCTGACTTGACGATTATTATATTTGTCTGATGTTGAGAATGGTTTTTGCAAAAACTAATGATTTGTGTAACATGCCGAATAACCGGCGTTTCCGCTTCCGCGCAGTTCAGCGTGGATCGGAGATTCTATTCAAACTCGCTGAACTGACGAGTTAAGAAAATAAGATTTGTTAATTTTCTTCGTTAGAAGTTTGAGATTAGTGGCGTAGTCCTATAGTCCATCTAATACCTAATAACAGCAAGATGCCGGATCCAACGGTGCAGCCGCGTTGGCGAGGAGGTGGGAGGGTGTTTGCCTTCTCATGATCCGAAGTTTGTTCTTGACCAAGAGATTTGAACGCTCTGATCTCCGGTCAGTGAAGTGAGGAATGAGCTGATGGGTGACGAAAATGAATTTCCGGAAACTCAAAAACCAGATCCAAATCTCGACCATGATGTTTGAGCTTATAAATGCTATGATAGCCGGACCCGGGCATTGAGCTGGCCTAGGAACAACCGACATAGTAACAAGGCCACACAAGTATCTCACCCATCATACATTAGATTTATACACACGCAAATTTGAGTCGCCGTCACATAAAGCGGATTCATGAACACTTCCTTTTATTACAATTCTTCGGCTTCCAAACCCATCAATGTACGTACATATTACAATATTGGCACTTGTACTCTCCCACTGCGACAGGTCATCACGGGCGACGTGTATGGGGTCACTGTGCACTTGTGTAACTGGTGCAAAGTTACAGTGTGCCAATCGCAGGACTAAGGCCGGGCGGATGATGACCTTGCCGCCACATGGCGCGGTCTCCCGCCAACCCGCCCCGACACCCAGCAGCCTACTGCTCCACCAGCAAGACCTGATCTGATCTAGACACTGCTCCAAGTAGCATTATACGTTTACAGTGTATACTGAGAATTGGACACCAAGTATTCAAATACATTTCCCAATTGTTGTGTTATAACACCCCAACATCTTACAAACATTTAAGGGCTCTTCACACAGAACGTAGCTCAGGTATTAATACGTCTTTGGAATATTAATACCTGAGCGACGTCTTTCGTGCCACCGTTCAAACAGGAGGCTACGTGAAATACGTATTTCCCCCTCTACCTCACTGACCTTAGTTGTTTGATTTGAGTTCACTTCAGTTTGGTTAGTGATGGGCGTTTACAGAGCCGTGGTGTGAGGCTGGTTTTAACAGAAGTTTTATGCCCCGTATGCCCCACAAGTAAAAACTATTTGTGCCTAACCTCACAAATTTACAAGCACTACCTAAACTTTGCAAACTCCCGTTACAGCAAACATGCATCCTCAGCGAATTTCCAATGCATATTGTGACCTCACTTCCACATGAAGTCATTTACCAGGTTTCGTCAAATTTATATAAAATTAGTGGTATATAAAATTGTATTTATTCTCCATAAAGAATACCAGTGAGGCTGAGTGCACAGGTTGCAGCAACGAGAGCCGCTAAAAATAGCTTGTTGTATAAATATTAATAAACCACAACTTGATGAAGCCACATATACAAAGGCTACCAAGTGGCCCTACTTATATTAAATCAATCTAGTTTTACTAGTTGTATTAAATCAATCGCTTTGCCCAATTGCTTTAGCACTGAGGTGGGAAGGTGCAATTATTCAAAATTGAAATACCATATAGTTAATTACTGTCCCCTGAGCGCTTTTCCTGAAGGGTTGGCTGGCCTGCATGGAACAGTAAGGCTGGACGGGAGCGCAGAATTGAAACAGTCAGGACCTCTTGCAGCGCAGTCCTCGCGCAGTAAAAATGTTTGGCGGGAAACTGGCGCTGTCCCCCCACCCCGCAGCCGCGATTAATACACCAGGGAGCCACGCCCTCGTCCCCACTCCTTACATAACAACACCAGTTCTGCCAACTGACATAAATATCAGAATTGTCGTACAGGCCTACAGTACTCCTAAAATACGACAGTTTTAAACCACGAATCCTGCCATTTCCAGAATCTTATATATTAGAGTGCGTTGCATGAGTGAAAATCCAGGCCGTCCATAAGACTAATGTTAATTTTAACATTGGGCTTATGGACGGCCTGGTTTTTCACTCGTGCAACGCACTGTAATACGCTAAGGCAATTTTTGTTAGGAGCACTCCTCCATTATTTCTTGACCAATTTTATCTTTGAAATGTCAAAGAATTCGTCTCAGTTCGTATTTTTGCAATAAGGTTTTTAATTTCCAATATTTTTATTCTCAAGGGCACGAGCTGCCCTCAAAATTCGCTTTTTGCACATAATATTTAACATGGGGAGTAAATTTATTTGAATTGCAGCTGTTAACACATTATGGACAGGTTATTAGCAATACAAGATGTTCCAGGTAAGGAATGTTTTATCTACCTATATAAATAAAACAAGTTTTTTTTCTACATCTCTTTGAGCAGTAAAATTGTGTATGCAGCGGAGATATTTAAATATGTGTTAACATTTGTTTATTTGTCTGTTTGTTTATAAGCCAGATTTGTTCCGCGTTTCACAAAAAAGACTGTACGGTACTGAATGAAATAAAACATTTTCGTGTGGAGGAGGAAACGTTTAGGCTGAAACTATAAACCGCGCACCGCGGTGGTTAGGTTAGGTTACTATAATTTCCGTACACAACACGATTGTTTCTGAAGGTCTCAAAATTTTACGCTGGATTCTGGAAGTTGGCAAAACTGCTGTTGTTATGTATGGTTTAGTACTCGCGGCTGTGGGATGGGGAGACAGCGCCAGTTCCCCGCCAAACATTTTGACAGCGCGAGGACGGCGCTGCGGGAGGTACTGACTGTTCCATTTCTATCGTCTCGGCTGGACACCAGTGGCTTACTTAATTAACGCAGGTAAATCATAACGAAGTTTTTGTTTGTTGTGAACTCCAAAATAAAAGGCAGCTGTATAAGCCATACAATATATAAATATATATATATATATATATATATATATATATATATAAATAAAATCTATAAATTTGTCATAACTACGGGCTTTCACACACTGATCACCAACACAACAGAAAAAAGACGACGCAGGAAGGAGGGAACGACCCACGTGGTGACAACAGCTCAGGGCGCATGCGCGAGCCGGGATACGTGAGCGACGCGTAGCTAGCCGAGGTATTTTGCATTTCCGTATTAATACGCCGCTTACGTATTAATACTCTTGTGTGAACTGCCCCATTAGATATCATTGTGAGACACGTCTAAGACATCCATAAGACATCTTACCAAGACGTCGGCGAAGTATACGGGTGGTGTATTAATAGATTTCTATGACGTGCTGTGAAGAGACCTTTAGCTTGTAAAAGACGCATCCTTTTTTATAATATAATTTTATTTTTGTGATCAATGCTTAGTGCTTCGCAAAAGTTAAATAAAAGCGTCTTATCGAGCTTCCCCATCCTAATGGATTGATAGTATTAATGGGTCTAGCTCATATTATTACGTGTTAAATTAATTGAGTCCACAGTTTTTGTCTTCTTAATACTTTTCTAGTTAACTGTCGAAGTACAGGCACAAGAAGGTTACGTCTATACTTCGACGGATGGCGTCGTATGGATCTACAAAACAACAAATACTATAAATAGTATTTAATTTACTATACAACATGTTTAATCGTATTGATTATTGGCAAAGATAGTAAGAATAAGATCACTATGAATTACTTGCCTTCACATACACTTGTAAAGTGTTACGATACGAAAAGCTCTCGTGTTGAGTTGGAAAGAAAATTAAGACAAATTTTTTAGCTTATAAAAAAGCTTTCACCTGTAAAAACTATATTTGTAGTCACTGACACAACTACAAATAAATCTTGTTACTATAACCAACCAACAAGTAGGTCAATTCCCAAGTTAGAAATCATCAAAGGAAACCTCTTCCCTTGTCATAATAAGATAGCGTCTGAATTCCCTGCACTTGTCTGGCGCCACTAACTGTATCAAAAATAACCATCCGAAATTCGGAATGCGCGACTAACAAAACTCTAAAAGGTTTTATCACAAATAATGTCTGTGAAGCAAATATTTTAAACATTAACTCCGTAAAATCTCCCGGCTTCGACTGCAGGATAAAAATATTTCCAAATCTACACTGGAATATCTCTTTCTTTGAGAAACGTTTTCTTCTAGATACTGCATTCCGTTGGCTGGTGCGTCAGTTAGCACTGTAATTACCTTTCCTCGGCTGGCGTGACATGCCGCGGCGAGGCCCACTCATCCGACGCGGCCTTGATCAGCACCGCGATGTGAGAACCGCTCTACCCTTAGCAACTCTAGTGGATATCCTTGTTTAGCAACCGTGCATTGCGGGTCCATATGTAATCCATATGTACGCGGGTCGGTGACTCACCTGTGTAGCCATTACACGCCGCTGTGCAATGTCGCACACAATGCGGCATCTCCAGAGGGAGCGGCCGTGACGTCATCTCCATCTCCAGCCGTGGACCTGTCGTTATCTCCGTTGCGAGGCGGCGGCGAGATTTACCGTGTTTGTTCTGTGAAACAACGGGGTTATCTTTATTGCCAGATACGTTGGCCGCAATGATTACATTGGTTGGCCGCTAGAAACGTTATCGCGTTTTGTGCGGGATTAAGTGGTACTGTAATTCTACTTGTAGAGCGTGTTTTGCCCATGACTGCTGTACTGTTTTAAGGTGCGGCGCTGGCGTTTTATACTAGAAATGCGTGACTACTTCGTGATGAAACGCCTGAAGAATTCCAATGTGATGTTATTTTCTAAGAATAAGCACTAGACAAATACATACATATGTCTCTTGAAAAATTGCGTGTTGAACTAAATAACTGTTTAAAGTAGAAGTCTGCAGGTTTCACGATACGACTTCATCAATATATCAATTATTGAATATTGAACTGTTGTAAGGAGGTCAGATAGCATGTATTATTATTATTGTTATTATTCTTGCACTTTACTCCATTACCAATAGAAACTCGGATTGCTATCTCTTTACATGTAAATATGATTGTAGAGTTAGTTATGGTGCAATGTAATTGCTTGTAGCATGATTTATTTATTAGTAATCTAAGGATTTTGCATATTTTTTCTATGAATGTGACGTCTATTCAGTGGCGTAGATAGACCTTTGTCAAGGGGGGGATATCGCATTAGGAAATACAAAACAAAAACTGTGTTCGTGACTAACGCGGATATCGGTATACAAAGCTGAAGACATCATTGACGTGTCCCTTACATTCTTAATTATTGATATAGGCCTACACATCCAAGACATCAACCACTGATACAAAGTAATCAGTATTTGTAACAGGACTAAAAAGTACTTGTGTCAGTTGTAATCAGTACTGGAAAGCTGGAAAGTAATCGTTAAGCTAGAGTTGCCAAGTCACCAGATTTCCCAAGAGATTACCGGAGTTTTAAGATAAAAATATAGCTCCGTGGAATTTCCTTGAAAAATTAAAAATCTCCCCTTTTTGAAATTGTTCCCAAAAATGCGTCGAATAGCACACATTTTGTGTTGAAATCCTATCTGTGAACGAAAATGTATTTACGTCTGTAACTTCATCGTCATGCAACGATTGCCAAATAAGCTAAACCCTTATTTCCCTGTTTACTCTAACCTTTATTATTTGTTACTCTTTTTCTTTATTTCGTCGGGAAATATCGTTGACTTTTACATATATTTGCGGTTATAGAACGCTGAAAATCAGTTTGAAGATTTATGGCTCCCTGCAGTTAGTTAAATTACACATGCGCAGTTAAGCACATCACTAAGACCGCCTAGAAGTCAAGGTCAAGGTCAGGTGCGCTAGGTTACGAACTGGCTGCTAGGGGGTGAGGGTACTGTTCAGTGACTCACGTCCCAAATACCAATGACTACATACAAATACGCAATGCGCAAATACCGTGCCGTGTGCCGGTGCAGTTCATTTGCTACTATTTATTGTAGGCGAACAATATTTGTAATATATAAATAAGATATTTTGGAGATATTGCACACATATTTTTTTGTTTTTCAGTAACAGCATTTCTTTTTGATTTCAGGAGGATATAAATTTGTATTTTTCCAAGTTTCAAGAGGGGGGATATATTCCCCTGATCCCCCCCCGTACCCACGCCACTGCGTCTATTTCTTAATTAATGACAACTTGTTGTCCTGTTGCTCGAATCCGAGCAAGTTTGTACCCAACGAAAGGTTACTTCAGTTGTAAACGAACATAACCAAATATCTGATATTAAAACAGATGATAAACAACGTAATTTCAAGCAACACGTTGTTCAGGTTTCCGCCGTCAGAGCGCCACTGTTCCGAATATTCAGCCATTTACTATATTTGAATGATGCCCTTTCTTAAAATTCTGAGACGCATTGGCAAATCTACGTCAAAATGCCTTTAATTTGACACCTCAAACGTTAAAGTCCGTCCAGACGTTATCGAGTTATAACTGTGAAGAAAAAAACCCCTAGCGTATTAATATAGAGATAAAGCATTATTATTATTAGTGAATTTCCTATGGAGAAAGTCAACTATTAGCATGACCCACACGGTGAAACTTCAGCCCGGGACCACCACAGAAGTTCCTAACGTGTCCCCCTGAACACGTTTTTGGGGGTCGCCAACAACTTCTTATATATATATATATATATATAATATTATTTATATGTGTTCGCACTCTATCGGTCGCATTTTTTGTCAGATTTACTTAAAATTTAGTGGGAACCTTCCCTTGTGAAAAAAAGTTGGACAAGCTCGTTGGGCAAAACAATCGGACAGCTCTAACACCCTTTTTTTTGTATTTCAATTTTTAAAATTTTGTATCTTTGGGCCCAAAAAGGGTTAGAAAAGCCCCAAATGTAAGATTAATGCATATAAGAAGATGGAGATGAGTAACGCGAAAGTTGTAAGCCCTCTCTTATCAGTTTAGCATAAATATTTACCGAGTTATTAAAGAAAATGTTAATTGTCTTAACACAGTTCGTTGTCTTATGGGGATTTTTCACTGGAAAAGGCTGTTTTTCATATCTTGATGTAGTTTACACCCGAAATATCACTATAACCACTTGTTATCCTGACTATACCTCCTCCTAACCTTATAATTTACAACACTGCATCCTAATAGTGAATTTAAGTATAACCAGGAGCATCAGAGCCAAAAAATTACATTTTTCAATTTTCCAAAAAAATGTTACCAGTGTTGTCTTAAACCCTTTATTAGATTTTTTAAAGATGTTAATGCGGAAATTCACTTCCCTCATGTCAGCGTGCTGCGTGCGAACTCGTTTTTAATTATTTTAACTACAAAGAGACGGTTACATCAGGGAGGATCCATGCGCGGAGAGAAAAAAACATGTTTAGAAATATGTAGACACTAAAAACAAATGAAGATATTCATACCAACAGACATATTGAGTTGTATGAAGTTAGCATGCTCAAATTGTATACAGCGGATTTTCAATTTGACTGCACGTATTTCAAAATTAGCGTGATTACCTAGCAGAGGTTAATGCTAGAAGTAAACTAATTAAAAAACTAAATCTATATTCGGAAGTAAATATTTAAGTGTACAGTAGTTCGACAGAACAAAATTCCCAACAACCTGCGGGGTTACGGAGATCAACTAGTCTATGTCCTAGTTCAATGGAAGTTGTCCACGTACAAAAAGATCTCCAATATTGCAGCAGATCCGCTGGCCATGACCGTGGACCACTCCGCAGCGATGACGGAAATGAGTACACACCAATCACCATCACCGCGACAGAGCCACTTTTTGCGTGAAAAAGTTCACATTCGGGCGCTGCTAGCGGTATCGTCGTCGACATGACCGCGGATTCGGTTCTCGAAGGAGTATCACCAAAACATCTCTTTCTAGCTTCTAATGTGAAACGTTAATTTAAAATCTCCGTTCCTCAACAGTAGAATATCAGAATAAATTGGGGACTGAAGACTAACAAACTCTAGACCTATGCCAACGCATGTTGATGATATGAAGTGTTTCGAGGTTCCAAAGCACTATTACCCGAGAGTATAGTCTACTAGAGAACATTTAACCGTGTGCAGCATGAGGGGAAGTGCTTGACGTGCGTAGGAGGCTGGTAGAAGTGGGGAGCCAGCAGCCCCCTCCACCCAACTACTGACAATGAATCAATTCGGTTTCTTCCCCTCCCCATCGCACCGTGCTAGCTTAAATCATCTCTAGTATAAGCGAAAACATGAGATTGTGCCGCATCCATATGATTATGGTTATCCATGGCTGCATCCTCTGGTTACCCTACGACCAATGCGACGACTACATGTTAAAAGATTATCTCGAGAGCTGTCACACGACGGCCTATTTGTCTCATGTTGAAGTATTCTTCGAGTATTTTATTGCATTTTCAACCATGACCGGGTGGTGAGAGAGTGTGGAGAATGCCAATGCATGTTTACTTCAATTAACCTGCTTAATGCAATGTAGGCTAATATAATTTTCTTGGCAACAATTTTATCTTAAGTCATAGTAAAAATATGTTCTTGTTATCAGTCCTATAAGGTGGTGCCGGCGTTGTTAGATAAGAAACTAATCTGTAAATATACTGAATTTAATATTAGTTATCATAAATGCGAGTTAAACTACAAGAACCCTAAGCATTGTAATCCAGTAAAGTTTTAATGAAATTGTGAACTTTCAACTATGAAAAAGTGGCATAATACGGTGAAAATTAATCGTAAAGTATAATTCACATAATCCAAAATAGACTGGCCAAGTAAATACTGGCTAAAGAAAACCTGGTCTTAAATGGACGCAAAACTTATCGTACAAAACACAAAACCTATACCCATCACTAGCGTTTGGTTGAAATTCTTCGCGGGAAATTCAAACGGGCCAAAAATGGCTCCCCTCCATTCTTCAGTGACATCATGTAACATAAACCTGTTGCAAGAAGTTGATTGCCACAAGACTGAATCTAAAACCCCTGCGCCTATTAGTAAGCAGTTAATTCCGAACATAAAACGTGTACATTAAGTAGAAAGTAGCAAATAAAACCACCTAATGACAAGAGTGTCGACATACTATATAATATTGTGATTAAACATTGGCTTACATACATACTTATCACGTTAAAGGAGCTCCTCATCTGTGATCCAGTTATTTTAAGAGAGGGCATCCTTCTGATGAGGGTATTCAACAAATGAATATAGGTATAAGGGCAGCAATTTACACAGGGATCAATAATTCGTATTTTGTAGTTTTTTATAAATGGTTTTTTATAAAGGTATTTGCGCGACGCATGTTTATCGCATATTAAGCAAATTAGGGACTTAAAATCAAAAACACTTGAATGTAAAAACCACTGAAAAGTAACGATATCTAGTCAAAAATTAGTCAGTAGACAAGAACTAGCGGGGAGGGGCCTATTTTACCCCGTATTTCCCCATAAGAATAACATGGGGTTCAGTTTTTGCGCTGACACCCAAACCCGGCCTATACAAATTTCCTTTTTGGCCTATACTAGTGTCCGTCCCTTGCCTATATTAAATACATTTTTCCAATCCCAATCCGTCCCCTATATTTTTTTAAATTAATTTTCAATTTTAAATTAATTTTCAAAATCAGTCTAAAAAACTAACTTTAGTGTTTATGGTTAGATTTGTTTAAAATTTTGATATGTTATTGTTCTAGGCTAGTGTATATGTACACACCATCCACATAATAACATGGGGGCTGAGTACGCAGGTTTGCTGCTACGGGAATAATCAGCAAAAAATCAATTTTTTGTGTAACATCAATATACCAGTACTACTTGAAGTTTCATACCAAGTTTCATCAACATACATTCATAAATAATCGAGATATCAAATTTTATTAATTCTCCATAAGGATAACATTGGACAACGTACTGTGTTTAATATTTTGAATATCTCTGCAACGGTTGGGTGTATAATCACAATTTAAACACCAAAATGATTATTTTGTGTAGCTTAACTGATTGGTAAAAGCAAATGTGAAGTTTACATTAAAATAAACTGAGGAAAAGCCAAAAACCTTTTTCCCATAAGATTAACATGGGAGATTTTATGAGTAGGTTTTTTGGATTTTCTCCGCAACCACTTAACCTAGGTTAATAATTCAAAATACTATATTATTTGTTTTTTAAGCTCTATAACATGGTCAAAACCAAAATTAAGTGTTTTAAAAATGTTAGGGTAAAAAATGAAAAAAAAAACAGATTTTTGGAAAATTTAAAACCCCCATAAACCCCCCCTTCCCTTTGCTTGATTTTTCTGGTTTTCAAACTTAGTCATGAATATCATTTTACACATTTGAGCCAAATTTCATCGAAATTGGACGTCTTTTACTCAAGTTATCGCATTCACGGACACACACACACACACACACACACACACACACACACACACACATATATAAATTTGAACGAATAGTGTTTTTGTCATCTGGGGACCTCAAAACAGAAAATTATTATGATCTCGGGCTTAAGTCTTATCATGATACCTACGGTAATAGCTTCTTCCCTATAGGGGAAATACGCTAAAATGAGTTTTTATACAAATATCAATATAACCCAACTAGGTAAAGTCACATACCGAGTTTTATTATATTTAATATAGTTATATTTTATATATACACATATATACATGTATATAAATTTGAACGATAGTGTTTCTGGCATCTTGGGACCTCAAAACAAAAAGTTATCATGGTTTCGGGCTTAAGTCTTACCATGAGACCTACGGTAATAGCTTCTTCCCTATAGGGGAAATTCGCTAAAAAATATTTGAATAAACGGTATCAGGAAACTGACACATACTTTCTCCCTTTTAGCTCAACGCTAATGAATAAATTACTTTTTATTTACTAAATATAGAATACAAAGCACGGTCGAATGTACAGAAAATCTTGTAAACAAGTTGTTTTAAAATACATCCACCCAAATCCCTGCTTTGGAGGCACTACAGAATCCATTGCTACACTCGTGAACCATCATTTATACATGCACGAGATAGAACATCAGGTACAATCATTCTTTTACCAGGACAATACTTTATAACTAGGTCATACTTAATCAACTTATTTTAAGTCTTTGTAACCTTGGTGACATGATTTTGTGAATTGGTTTATTCATTAGAGACTCTAGTGGCTTAGAGTCATTATAGACAACAAATTTATTTCCATACAGCAAGTTATGGTACCGAGTGACAGCAAAAATAATGCTTAGCATTTATTTTTCCACTGAGCGTACTGTTGCTCAGTATCAGTTAAACTACGAGGAGCAAATGAAATTGGTTTCCCCTTTTGCATGACACAACATCCAAGCCCATCCTTACTAGCATCAGAATGAACTTCAACCTGCTTTGTGCTATCAAAAGTCCCTAGTACAGGAACTGAAGTTACTGCTTGTTTTAACTTTAGAACACACTCTGAATGCACAGGTAACCATGACCATTTTGTCTCTTTCCTAATTATTTTCACCTATTTAAAGACCTTTTGAGCTAAAACTGAGGCCTACAAAATTTACCTTATTCAGTTTATATTGAAACTTTTTGGAATTGAACCTAACATTATTAGCTCTAGCTCTATCTATAACCTCTTTTACAATCTGATCATGTTGTTCTGGGGTCTCCGCTGCGACAAGCAAGTCGTCAAAATACACTTTTACCCCATCTATGTCAGAAAAAATCTGTGAATTAGGCTTCTGAAACATTTGTGGTGCTACCTTTATGCCAAAAGGAAGCCTTAACAATTTGCAGAACCCATAAAGGGAACTAAAAGTACACCAGATCAAATGTTCAGGTCGAAAAACAGTTCACACAGTAAAGAAGTTGATTAAAAAATGTAGTGAAGACAATAAAGATATTGAAATTGCTCTCTTGGAGTTGCGCAACACGCCTGTTGTAGGCAATAATTCTCCAGCTCAAATACTTATGTCCAGGAGGTTACGGAGTAAGATACAGTGTCAGCTAGTTTATTAAGACCTCAAGTTTGTGACAGAGATACTGTTAACAAGTTACTGACAGAAAAGCAAGTGAAGGCAGCTATATATCATGATAGATCTTCCCACCCTAGGTGTAATTTTAAGTTATTTTATGAAGTAAATCCTATACTCTAATATGAGTAAGGTTTGCTTGCTTACGTGCTTGCTTGCTTGCGACACGGATCTCAAAAACGGCTCCAACGATTTCCTTCAAATGTTCAAAATAACTAATTTCTGGGATAAAAATAAGTTCTAGACAAGCCTCATCCCTAGGAAAAATCAAATAATGTAAAAAAACTAAAATGAAAAGTTAAAAAAATTAACATTGGGCTTATGGAGTTTCAAATCAAAACAAAAGAATTGTAACAGCTGTTCATAATCAACCAGGGAACTGTCAAAGTAATACTCATATTGTTTATGATTATTGACATGTGGTTTCCTGAGAGCAGAGATTAAAAGATTTGAGTTAAGATTACATAAGTTATATAGAGTACTAAAATAAATCAAAGGGACATTGAGCTATAAATAACAACTGGAGGGACCTTAAAAATGTAGAAAAGAGGCAAATGAGTTATAGAAATCAGATTATCAGTAGGGGGAAGTGGTGAAATATTACTACAAGTCATCTAAACAAACTGACTGGCCTTCCCCGAGCAAAGCTCGGCCCCCAGGTACTGTGTATAATGTGTGCTGTTGTGTATGGGAGCCAGGTAAAATAATAGGTTATGCAACCACTCCTAGCTCACATATATTGTTAACCTACGCTCCTTCTATCCGCCCCAAACAGCTTCCTTTCAAACTTCGAGGCCACTGAGAGACGCACCCTCCGCCTTGCCCCCCACCTCCCACCCTGGGCCCGTAACCACACGGCTTACGAAGCCCACTCCATCCCCAAACTCAGTGACTTCCTCCACCACCTCAACATCACCTACCTCGACAAAGCCCGCACCTCCGACATCCTCCAACCTTACTTCCAACCCTACTTCACAGACCGCCCCAGCCTCACGAACCTTGCCGACCTAGACCAGCAGCCCGCACCATTACCCCTACCACTAAACCCCATGTAAACCTCCCCTAGCTCCCACTCCTGACCACTGTGACAGGCACTCGTTATAAAACAAAAAAAGACCTGTCGCAGTGTGTTCATCTTTCCTCCCCCCAAACCACTCCCTGGCCACTGTAGCAGGCAAAAAAAGTCCTGTTGCAGTGTTCACCTTCCCAACCCCCAAACCATCCCCTGGCCACTGTAGCAGGCAAAAAAGGTCCTGTTGCAGTGTGTCAATCTCCCCCTCACCAACCAACCCTATCCGACGGCTGAAGAGGGCCCAAGCGTCATAAGCAGCCTCAGTGGGCCAGGGACTTTTCCGCCCACTGGAACCTCACGAAACAACAACAGCAACGACCTAGGCCTACCGTAAGTCCTAACCAATTCCAGAATCCTAGGCCTTCTGAGTATGGAACGCCAGTTAGGCAAGGTCAGTTAAAAACAAGGTTTGGAATAATAGTTAGGAAACCTATGTCTGATAAATATCATGAGTTTCTCTTCTCAATGACTTGTATGTAGTTAGCTTATAAATAACTTTGCATTCATTGTGTAATTTGTTTATATTCTGTAATTTTTGAATGAGTTAAAACCTTTGTTCATTTTATCATTTAAATTGGTTGGCCTAACTTTATCCAATTGTAAAAAATTGGCTCAATATAACCTCTTGTCACATTTTATTTTGCAATAGGCCACGATGATTGCTTCACTTCACATGTAAGATGAAGAGTAATGTAAACAAATTATATTTTGTAACAGGTCAACGAATGATATTTTGTAATATGCCATATTGTTTTGTTACAGTAATTGTACATGTAAGATTATAAGAAATGTAGTTAATACAAAATAAATAATCATACAAAAATAAAAAATATTAAAACTTATAGTTGTTAAAAACTTATAGTTGTTAAAGGCTATGTAGTATGCTTTGCTGTGGTTATAAGGGATAGGCTGATGTGATAATTTATCTAAATGATGTACTACTATATCTTACATGTAAGATGAGAGAAATTTAAAAAAATGTAGTTATGGCCAAAATAAGTTACCTATATGTTTTAGTAAAAAAAAAGATTTTTTCTCTTTGAAAGAGGAAGTGTCATAAGTTATAATTTATAAGTATGTAATAGATTTACAAAGTGTATGTTTTTAACGAATTTCCCCTATAGAGAAGAAGCTATTGCCGTAGTCGGCATGGTAAGACCTAGGCCCGGGACCACGATAACTTTTCGTTTTGAGGTCCCCAGACCCCAAAAACACCATTCGTTCGAAACTGTATATATATATATATGTCCGTGGGTGCGATAACTCTTGTAAAAAAGGTCAGATTTTGATGAAATTTAGTACTAACGTGTAAAGCAGCATTTATGACTAAGTTCGAAAACCAGACGGATCGAGCTATCCGAAGGGGTATTTTGGGGGGGTTTTGTACCCCAAAAATGGGTTTTAGTGAATTTCCCCTATAGGGAAGAAGCTATTACCGTAGGTCTCATGGTAAGACTTAAGCCCGAGACCATGATAACTTTTCATTTTGAGGTCCCCAGATGCCAAAAACACCATTCGTTCAAATTTTTATATATATATGTGTGTCCGTAAGCACGATAACTCTCGTAAAAAAGGTCCGATCTTAATGAAATTTGGTACAAATTTGTAAAGTACCATTTATTTGAACGAGTTCGAAAACCAGATGAATCGCACCACCCGAAGGGGGGTTTTTGGGGGGTTTTGTACCCCAAAAATGGGTTTTTTGGGGTTTTCACATGTAATTTTAATTTAAATAAAATTTTAATTTATACCATTGAATTCAGCTTAAAAAACAAACAATTTGGTATTTTGATCATTGCTCTACGTCAATTTGTTACCGAGATATTGCAAGTGCTAAACACAGTACGTTGTCTAATGTTATTCTTATGGAGATAAAGAAAAATTGTTTATCTCGCTTATTTATGAACATAAACTGGCGAAATTTGGTATATGGCTTGATCTGGTTGTGGTTTATTGTTGTTTGCACAAAAAAAAATTTCGCCTATGTTTCCTGTAGCAGCAAACCTAGGTACTTGGTCCCCATGTTATTCTTATGGAAAATACTTAAAATGTTATATATCGCTTATTTATGAATGTATATGGATGAAACTTGGTATGTGACTTCACTAAGATGAGTTCTATTGATATTTGCTTCAAAAACCATTATTCTGTGTGCCTTGTTGCAGCAAACCTGCGTACTCATCCCCAATGTTATTCTTATGGAGAATAATTAATATTTTAAATATCGCTTGTTTGTGAATACATTTCTTATGAATCCTGTTAAGTGTTTTAATGTGTTATGTTATATATTCATTGGAAATTCGCTGAGTATGCAGGTTTGCTGCGACGGGTGTATGAGTTTTTTACATACAATTTTTGAGAAAGTAAAATTTTATTTTTTCCCATTGGAATCAGCTTAAAAATACGCACAATTTGATTTTTTAATCATTGCTCTACGTCAATTGGTTACTGAGATATTGAAAGTGCTAGAAACAGTACGTTGTCCAATGTTATTCTTATGGAGGATAAGACAAATTTTATATCTCGCTTATTTATCAACTTATCCTGACGAAACTTCGTATATTGCTTCATTTCATTGTGGTCTATTGATATTTGCACAAAAACCCATTTTTTGGCCGATAGTTCCCGTAGCAGCAAACCTGCGTACTCAGCCACATGTTATTCTTATGGAGGATAATTAACGTGTTATCTCCTTTAATTATGAACATAAATTAATAGAACTTGGTATGTGGCTTTACCTAGTTGAGTTATATTGATATTTGTATAAAAGCCCATTTTAGCGAATTTCCCCTATAGGGAAGAAGCTATTACCGTAGGTCTCATGGTAAGACTTAAGCCCGAGACCATGATAACTTTTCATTTTGAGGTCCCCAGATGCCAAAAACACTATTCGTTCAAATGTTTATATATATATATATATATATATATATATATATATGTGTCCGTAAGCACGATAACTCTCGTAAAAAAGGTCCGATCTTAATGAAATTTGGTACAAATTTGTAAAGTACCATTTATTTGAACGAGTTCGAAAACCAGATGAATCGCACCACCCGAAGGGGGGTTTTTGGGGGGTTTTGTACCCCAAAAATGTGTTTTTGGGGTTTTAACATGTAATTTTAATTTAAATCAAGTTTTAATTTATACCATTGGATTCAGCTTAAAAAAACAAACAATTTGGTATTTTCATCATTGCTCTACGTCAATTGGTTACCGAGATATTGAAAGTGCTAAACACAGTACGTTGTCTAATGTTATTCTTATGGAGAAAAAGAAAAATTGTATATCTCGCTTATTTATGAACATAAACTGGCAAAATTTGGTATATGGTTTGATCTGGTTATGGTTTATTGATGTTTGCACAAAAACAAATTTTTCGCCTATGGTTCCTGTAGAAGCAAACCTAGGTACCTGGTCCCCATGTTATTCTTATGGAAAATACTTAAAATGTTATATATCGCTTATTTATGAATGTATATGGATGAAACTTAGTATGTGACTTCACTAAGATGAGTTCTATTGATATTTGCATAAAAACCCATTATTTTGTGCGCCTTGTTGCAGCAAACCTGCATACTCATCTCCAATGTTATTCTTATGGAGAATAATTAATATTTTTAATATTGCTTGTTTGTGAATACATTTCTTATGAATCCTGTTAAGTGTTTTAATGTGTTATGTTATCTTATGTGTTATTCATTGGAAATTCGCTGAGTATGCAGGTTTGCTGCTACGGGGGTATTTAGTGTTTCTTATTTCAGCAAACCTGCATACTCAGCCGCCATGTTATTCTTATGGAGAATAATTAAAATGTCATAAATCGTTTATTTATGAACGTATATTGATGAAACTTGGTATGTGGCTTTATGTGGTACTAAGATAAATTAATATGCATTGTAAATTCGCTGAGTATGCAGGTTTGCTGCTAGGGGGGATTATTTTGTATGGTGGTGGTCCTGGTTGTCAAAGGGACGCCTCCTGCTTCTTCTATCCAAGCAAGAGACATGTCAAACAAGTTGTTCTTATTAATACATACGATCTTTAATAACGTCAATGTGAGTCTCATTTAATGTACCAGAATTAATAAGAACCAGGAGAACTCTGCCGTAACATTTCTAGGCTGTTAACGATATATTGCACATTAATGTTCAGCCCCTATTTAGGGCTCCGTCTCCGTCCCGTGGATTTCTAAATGTTACTACAAACATAAACGTTATTCGATATGTTTAAATTATGTTCCAATGCTATTATTATATAATTCCAAAAGCAGACCCGATTTGTTCGATGGTTAAATTACAACAACAAACAGTAGATTATACAGGCTTCAAAAATTGATCCCAGAATTAAAAATGAATTGGTGTTCCGCGAGAAAAACGGAACACCAATTAATTTTACTTAGACATGTGCGCCGTAAGTCCGTACTCCAATATCCTCGAACCTCAACAAAATACAACTTTAAAGCTATTTAATTGTAACCGTCTCACCTGAAGACCTTGATGTGCCGCGGGACGGGCCGCCTACATCAGCAAGGCCCGAGGTACCGTACAATCAGCGTGACGGTGTCGGGGCTGACGGACGCAGGCCGGGGTCACTCGCCTGCCACCGGCTACTGGGCGACGAGGCGTCAGCAACTATTTTTATCGGGCGAAACTACGAATCAACGATTATGTCCGGTATTGAAACTGACGATTTTGAACCTGGGCTAAGTACAGCTATATAGTATTAGTGGAGTGGCCTGATCATTTATTGCATGGAATTTCTGTAGCATTATATTAATTAAAAGTCATGTTATCGCCATTAAAATTTTGTTTGTGTCGGTAGCAATGTCAAATTACAATAAAATAAATACACAAATTAGACCTCGTTTAACTTCTTTAAACTTGCATTGTTTTTGTGAAATTGTCAACTAAGATAAAATATTATATCACTAATTTTGACAATAGTTTTAAAACCATAAATATAATAAATAACATAAACAAGAAATAATGTTGATACAAAAGTCTCAACTTATTTTTACACGACACCTCAGAACAAACATTGCCGATACGATAGTTCCAAGCCAACCCTGAAAACACCAGACAGATAAAATTCTTGTCGAATTTCAAGCTCTCAGAGTTACCATTTGCTATACAAGTAAGTATTCGCGGTACAAGGAACATTAACGTGTAATAATCATTATCTCAACGATAATGCACAATGATAACGATATTAAAGTTCAATAATGATTCATCGTTGGAAACACTATATTTCCATAATGGATGGTGAAGTTAAAGGTCATGTGTACAAAAGTTTGAACAAGGCGATCTCTAAAATTTGCTCGTTTCAAGCAAATCACTTTCAATAACTAAAAATCTCAAGTTAAATAACTTTGATTAGACTATGAACAAATACAAGTTAACAAACTGAATACAAAAATATCAGTGATTCAGAAAAAATGTCTGTTTGAAGATGAATATATAGCCAGCAAAAAAAACGAACAGTTTCCAATGAGATAGATGCGTGATAACACTGGGGACCACGGGTCAACAGGCGGCATGGAAGGCGACCGATTGGGCGGCGAGAGGAAATGAAATGATAATGAGTATAACTGTAAACACGCCACCCACTGTCGCCCGTGGTGTTCAACGCGATACTATGTACAATGTAACACTGGCAAGTGACACGAGTACAACAGATGTCGGTTGTAGTAATGTGATTCCACTGCTGACAATGCAGAGCAGAGTAGTAGCACTGGATAAATCTATATTATAAAGAGGTGGTTGCTGTTTGTCTGTCTGTCTGATGTTCCGGGTGAACGCAAAAACTACTGAACCGACTGGGCTGAAACTTTACACATAGGTTGATCTTGAACCCATGCAACACATAAGCCTATTCACTTCCTTAAAATCCCCTCGGGCTACGCCCCGTGACCGTCCTCAATATTACACATTTCAGAATAAAGTATACGCCCCGTGAACGTCCTCAGAATTCACACATTTCAGAATAAAGTAAACATTCAGAAACTGTAATGCGAACGAAGTGACTCCGTACACGTCCAATGTAAAGGCAAATTCACATCGCTACCACTTAGATTAGGTTAGGTTAGGTTAGGATACGTTACGTTACTTTAGGTTATGTTAGGTTACATTACGTTACGTTAGGTTAGATTAGGAGGTTTTCTGTCTCTCAATCTGTTTTAAAAATCACAGGAAAAGTAACGTACGGTGCATAATTTGGAACGGGCGTGAACAGTAGCGGCTCACGTCGGACGTGTACGTAGCCTCTGCCTAATGCGAACAGCTGTGGATACTTTCATCTGAGAGCTTTAAGAGCAGAAGCAAGAACAACTGTTTCACGCTAACTAAAGCATTGACTAAAGAACGGGTAGAGAAAACCCCTGTGCGAAAAACGGGTACGTCAGCTAGTACTATATAAAGTAGTGGAGGGATATGGGGGGCCGAGCTTTACCCTGAGAATGACAATAAATTAATTAAGTAGACCTGAAGCGAATTTACTCCGATTGCTCACTTGCCTCACACAGGATGCGCTCCAGTTCTCAATTTATATATTTATGATATTCAATAATTAATATTTGTATAAATATAAATATTTTAAATTCCTCCTGAAAACAAAAATATATTCAATATTAAAAGTTCGAATGCTTACAATCTTCGAAATAAATTATTCCTGGTCATTCCACAGCATGAAACCTCTTTTTTCGAACATCAGACATGGTAATCTTCAATAGTCCTGTTTAACGCTCTTTCTTCAAACAATAGTCAGATGTGAGAATTTTTAGAAAATAATTAGATCGTTTCCGATAAAAAATGAGTTATACAGGGTCAAAGATTGTTTATGTTTCAAAAAGTAATGTTTAGTTACTATTTTCATTTTAGCATTACTATCCTTTATTTTAGGTTAAGCAACATGTGAGTTTGTCAATGCTATATTGTATAGTTTGTATTACAATAAATGAATTGAATTTGAATATTAAACTCGAGGTTTCGTCGAGTAGTATTTATACATGAAAAATATAATATGGATAGTTATACATGGTTAAAATATAACACAGATTTACATTTTTATAACAAATACTAATTTAACCTTTCGGCAATTACTATACCGTTTTAAAGCCACGGACAACTGTCAAATAAAGGACGAGCGAGAGAAAAATACGAACAATTACCGTAGTAACCGACATCCTTGGAGAGCGGAAGTCGTGGGTCTGGGCCACTCGGGTGACCCTAAAGTGACGAAAGCTTAGGCAAGGTCTAGGAACAATGACAAGCGGCGCTCGATGTGATGCGTGGTCGGGTGTGTCGAAACCGAACACAACATTCTCTGGGGGATGTCGAAACAACGAAGGTGTAGCTTCTTGAGGATACCTCGCCTCCTGAAGGAAGGACGCGCAGATGACAGATGGCAGATACAACATATCACACGCTGCGCCTCAGGAGTGACGCTGGATCGGTCACTGACATTTACAAATCATCTCCAAGATGGCAGAAAAGGTTAGGACCAGGACAAACATAGCCAAACGCCTGGTTGGGACAACCTGGGAATGTAAACGCAGAGGGTTTGTACTATAGGCTTTTCCTGCTGAGTGCCGCGTAAGCTATCCATATGGTTCCATAGCCTACAAATCGACGTACAGATAAACGAGTTCGCACGCGGCACGCTTATGTGAGGGAAGTGAATTTCCACATAAAAAACTATAACAACTCAAAATCACTTAAAAACATACATTTCTTCCAACTTTTATTCAAATCTGAAAACTTTTTTGGCTGTTCTGATGCTCCTGGTTAAAACAACTCATCTACTTCTGGCTTCCAGTTACTGTTCTGTTGTAATATTCCTCCCATATATGTAAAAGAGGTGTTACAGCATTACCTGCAACGCCGGGAATACAGTTTTGCGCATTATAAGGTTAGGAGAAGGTCCAGTCATGCTTTGAAGTAGGCGTGAGGTTGTTGGGGATGATAAAAGTACAAAAAAATGAATAACATGCTTTTCTAATGTAAAATCCCCATAAGACAACGTACTGTGTTTGGTCAATACCCATTTTCTTTAATAACTTGGTACATATTTATGTTAGAATGACGAGAGAGGGGTTAAAAGTTTCGCCACACTAATTCCCATCTTTGTGCATGTATTATTTTCACATCTGGGGCTTTTCTGACCCTTTTTGGGCCCAAAAACTCGAAATTTGAAAGATTAATCTCCACAAAAGGGGTTTAGAGTTTTCCGATTTTTTGCCCAACGAACTTGTCCAACTGATTACAGAAAGGAAGGTCCCTACCAAATTTGAAGTAAATCGGACAACAAATGCGACCGCTAGAAAGCGCGCGCACACACACGCACACACACACACACACACACACACACACACACAAAATTTTGAACGAACCCCCAAAACGTGTTCCGGGGGTCACGTTAGGAACTTCTATGGTGGTCCCGGGCTTAAGTTTCACCGTGCGGGTCATGCTAATAGTTCACTTTCCATAGGAAATTCACTGACAAATTAATTCGAAAAATTTGGTACTTTGCCCACAACTCATCTACTTCTGGCTTCCAGTTACTGTTCTGTTGTAATATTCCTCCCATATATGTAAAAGAGGTGTTACAGCATTAAGAGGTGCTTCTAAGCAAACGCTTCAGTTTAGACCTTTATTTTTGCCACAGTCAGCTGGAGGATGCGTACCTAAACAAGAAATGCCGTAGACAAATGGAAACAAGTATTTTGTTTTATGTCTGCAGACTTGAGTAGGTTAAGAATGGTAAACAAATATTTAAGGAGATTAATGTTTTGAAACCTTGTCCTTCCAATACATATTTGGGACTCCTGCAGTGGCAGAAAGCTAGACGACTCTGATGGTTTGCCAATGCTGGGCCAAACTCAATACAAAGGTCAAGTAGCATATTTACTTCTCTTTGGTTTTAAACATCATAAACGTGTAGACCTGAGTGAATAAAGGGTTTTAAATGGGGTTTGAGTGGCAGGTGTTATTTTTGCATGGTAATGTTTATGCCGATTCAAATATTAAATTAGCCTATACATTTGTTGGCAAAATAAAGAGTTTCTGTGAAAATAGCTGAAAATACAGGCCTTAAATAAACCTTATTAGACTGCAGATTTTTAGAGATCCAATTTTAAATAAATTCCCGTAGAGGCAGACGTCTACCTTTTCATTTGTGTTAGATGGAGCATGAAGGCATTTTGGTATTTTTGGCCTCTGGCAAAGAAATTATTTCTATATTAAAATACTAAATGGCTGCCTGTCATTATGCCATTTGATATCCGCTTCTGAATAAAGGCGCTTTTACATATATTGCTTTTGAAAAGCAGGCTAACTTATGCAAGTTATTTATATATAAAAATACCCTCCGTCGCAGCAAACCTGCACACTCAGCGAATTTCCAATGTATATAATAACACATTAAGCCTCTTATCAGGATTCATAAGAAATATATTCATAAACAATCGATATTTAAAATATTCATTGTTCTCCTTAAGAATAACATAAGGAATGAGTACGCAGGTTTGCTGCAACAACGAACATAAAATAACGGGTTTTTATGCAAATATCCATTGAACTCAACTAAATGAAGTCACATACCAAGTTGCATCCATAAATAAGCGATATATAACATTTTTATTACTCTCCATAAGAATAACATGGGGACCGAGTACCTAGGTTTGCTGCTACGGGAACCATAGGCGAAAAATTGATTTTTTCTACAAACAACAACAAATCACAACCAGATGAAGCGATAAAATCAAGTTTGGTCAGTTTATGTTCATAAATAACCGATATATAAAATTTTTCTTCTTCTCCATAATAATAACATTGGGCAACGTACTGTGTTTAGCATTTTCAATATCTCAGTAACCAATTGAGTAGAGCATTGATCAAAATACCAAATTTTTTTAGTTGAATTAAATGGTAAAAAATAAAATTTTATTTAAATAAAAATTACCTATGGAAACCCAAAAAAAGTTTGGGGTACTTAACCCCCCAAAATCCCATCTTTGGATGGTGCGATTTGTCTGGTTTTCGAACTCGTTCAAATAAATGGTACTTTACATATTTGTAACAAATTTCATAAAGATCGGACCTTTTTTACGAGAGTTATCGTGCTTACGTTCACACACACACACATATATACATATATAAAAATTTGATCGAATGGTGTTATTGGCATCTGGGGACCTCAAAACGAAAAGTTATCATGGTCTGGGGTTTAGGTCTTATCATAAGACCTACGGTAATAGCTTCTTCCCTAAAGGGGAAATTCGCTAAAATGCAAGGGGTTTCTCAAAATGATTTTCGATTATTTATTTTCCACATTCACTGACAATATTAAAATAAAATCTTGATTTTGACATAAAAACTCACAAAAACCACGTGTGCGAAAGCGGGAGTAGGGGGCATTGGCCGATACAAAACCAGCACAGGCGAGTGAGGAGGAATGAGGAATCACCCCCCCCCCGTGACGTCAGCCCCCCCCGTGACGTCAGCCCCACCCGTGACGTCAGCCCCCCCGTGACGTCAGCCCCCCCCATGACGTCAACATAGGCTAAAAAAAACAAACCTAACATAGGCTTCTTCCACCAGTTTTACCATATATTTGTTTTGCTTGTCTTTTCTTTTTGGGTTTGTTTAGAACAATACCCTTTATTTTATTCAGAAAAAGCAATACCCTAACCTACCCTCCGTTTACTACAACCCTCGCATATATCGGGGGATTAACCTCCCGAAGGAGCCAAACTATGGCGTTGTGGCATGAGACGTGTGTCGGTATCACATTAAAGTCTCCCAGGTCAGCCTTGAGTTGCCGACACTTGTGTGGGGCCAACGGTCTTTCTAGCCAAAATTCAACATGTAATTTTCCGAGGAAGCATCTCGTATAGTAGTATACCGTTTGCAGAAATACCTCCGCGTCTATCAAATCCACCTCTGATATCGTGGAATGTATATGGAAAGGCATTGTCGCTGGATAGGACCCTACCGGCTCCGAAACCATTGTGAATAAATGAAACATGGTGCACCGCTTGCCAGTACCGTTAGAAGGAGACTGACGGGTAGGACCGAAGGTGTAAACAACTCGGAGAAAACCGCTATGACGTCATCCTCATGCCTACGTGACCGCCACAGTCGGTTTACCCATTAGCGGTTCCAGTGGAAAGTTCCACGACCGATTTCTCCTCCCGACCGGAGTGCTATTTATGAGCGCGTCTTCAGAGGTTTCGCCAGTTTGTCTTTGGAGCTCTTACTGTGTGGACGAAGTAGTGCTGCCTCTGCGATACACCTACACAACTTGCTGTTCATTGCCTTTGGATTCCCGTAAAAGTTGCGACTTTCTCTTTGGATATCTTAAAATGTAAGTAACATGTAATTTACTTTTTCATCAGCAAGTTTACCAATGCTCTAAAATCTTATTAGCTAAAATTAATATTTAATGTTTTGCATATCTCGGTACACTGAGTCCTGTCCTTGTTTTTTTCAGATGGAGATGAGTGAAACCGTAATGACCTTGGAACAGTTGTGTTTTCTAACGATTTAAGTTAACGAACCAAATTTAAAAAGCAAAATAGACTCGCTTCCACTCCTTTTTAAAAACGTTTTGAGTGAAATGAAATTTGGTTTCGCTTTTAAATCGAAATTTCAAGTGCCTAGCGGAATTACAGACGAGGGCGAAATCGCTATGTGTGAGCGTAACAAAGACAAAGACGTGTACCAGTGTTGGGAATGTCATGGGAGCGATTCATGCCATCTATTTCTATCCAATATTATTAAAAGGGTTAGACTCGCCTCGTTCCCAGGGGTATCGCTACCAAAGTGTTTCTGCTGCGGCAACTGTGCCTTTGTAGCGGACGGGGAATACAGATACCCGATATTTTTGTAGATGGCTGGTCCCCGCATGTGTGTGGTCTGCGGCCGCGTGTTCGCAAACGCCGGAAAACTGACTCGCCACACGGCAGCCGCCCACAGCGACCGCCATCTCGACTGCGACGTCTGCGGCAGACGCTTCGGGCGAAGCGATAACCTGCGACGCCACCTCGCCACAGTTCATCCTCACGACCAAGCGCCAGGTACGGTTTTTATGTTAAACAAGAAAGGGGGGCTGCCAGCCTCTGTGTAATTCCTCACCCTTGTATTTACTGGATCCAGGTAAACTGGCGATTGAGATGAGGAAGAGGTCGCTAGTCCTCTGTACAGTTCCTCACCTATCCTCACGATTAAGCGCCAGGCATGGTTTTTATGTTAAACAAGAAATCGCCAGTATTAATGACCTGTTTTCGAGAGAGTAAACGGCTTTAGTCGAGTAAACAGATTCAAGTAGTAAACAAGGGGCTGCCAGCCTCTGTGCAATTCCTCACTCTTGTATTATCGGGCCCGGGTAAACTGGCGCTCGAGATGAGGAAGAGGTCGCCAGGCCTCTGTACAATTCCTCACCCTTGTATTTACAGGGCTCAAACTGACGATCGAGATGAAGAAGAGGTCGCCATCCCTCTGTGCAATTCCTCACTCTTGTACTTACTAGGCCCGGTTAAACTGACGATCGAGATGAGGAAGAGGTTGCCAGTCTATGTGCAATTCCTCACCCTCGTATTTACTGGGCTCAAACTGGCCATCGAGATGAGGAAGAGGTAGCCAGTTCCTCACCCTCGTGTTTATCGGGGTCACTAAAAAGGACTTGTTTTCCTGTTCGTAGGCCGTCCGTGCCCGTTGTGCTCCGTCGCCCTGGCGGGTCCCGAGGATCTTCGCCACCATATGGAAGCGGTCCACGGTGCGAGCCCGTCAGCTTCGACCTCCTCCTCTTCCTCCGCTGCAACGCCACCCGTCAGAGACCCACGGCCCGAGTGCGACGCGTGCGGGCGGCGATTCTCCCGCGAGGACCTGCTCCGGCGTCACGTGCAGCTGGTGCACGCCAACGAGGTCCGCTGTCCCGATTGCGGCGCCCTTTTCCGCAGGGCCGCTTATCTCCAGCGGTACATGGAGAGCGCCCACCGCGGTATGAGGTTCGCGTGCGCCTACTGCGACCGAGGCTTCACCCGGCGCTACAACCGGGACCGGCACGAGGCCCACAACTGCCCCGTCGTGAGGAACCTCGTTGTGGACGAGATGCCGCGCCTGCCCGTCCTGTCACCCGAGCCTCGGCCCAGCCGCGAGCCCCAGCCCGAACCCAGCACGGCACCCGACGGGATGGTGGGCGGCGGCGGCGGATTGCCCGAGTTCCGCACCGTCCAACGGGCGTTCCGCGGACGGCTCTTGACCTTCGGCCTGTCCCGGCCCATGGAGGACTTCTTGGCCGTGGAGGACGCGCTGGTGCTGCTGTTCGACAGCGTCCTGGAACTGCTGGCCGACGTCAGGACCCGAGACCCGAACATCAAGGTCAACATGTTCCTGGAATGCGAATTCACCAACGTCCACGGGGCCACCTGTCTGCGGGCCTTCAAGACGAAGAACGTGCCTCTCACCGTCACGTCCAACTTGGAGGACTTCCTGTCGGCGTCCTTCCACAAGCTGGAGGAAGAGAAGGAGCAGTGTCTGCTAGTGGGCAGCGGGTGGAGCTATCTCCGGATACGCGACCTGGAGATCCGCGTCAACCTCTACACCCCGTTGGGAGAACGCGGAGCCCGGTTCGTCCAGCTTCCCAGGACCATCTGCGAGACGCGCGCCGTTATCAACGTGCAAAACGTCGATGACATGTGCTTCGCGTACGCTGTCCTGGCCAAGTTCGTCGCGCAACACCCGGAGAGGCCCGCATCGTACACACCGGACGTCATGACACGCTACGACTGGGTCGGCCTACGCTTCCCCGTGGCGCTGAAGGACATCAAAGTCTTCGAGAGGAGGAACCCCATCAGCGTCAACGTGTACGGGATCGAGCGCGCCATGGTGGGGAGACGCCCCGACGGATCGCCAAAGTTCCAGGACCGCGTGTTCCCGCTGAAGATCTGTAAGCGGGAGTTGGAGGATCACCGGGACCTGCTGTACGTGACCACCGGCGGGGACAGTCACTACGCCTACATCACGAACGTCAGCAGGCTGGTGCGACCCCAGCTGACGTCTCACGGCCATGCCATCCACGTGTGTAAGCGATGCTTCGCTTACTTCGACAACCGGCCCAACAAGCTGCAACTGTCCGGTGCCGAGCGTCTGGAGGAGCACATGCGATACTGCACCGCCAAGGCCCCCCTCCGCTTGGACATGTCCCAGAAGCAGCGGATCCGCTTCGCCCACCCCGAGTACACTCGGCGCGAGCGCTTTTGCGTTTACGCCGACTTCGAGTGTGCTCTGCAGCCCGTCGCCAACGACCCTGCGGAAGCGCCGCCCGGCACGAGGCCCTTGCAACTGCACATCCCGTACGCCTTCGCCTACCAGATCGTGGACTCGCTCGGCCTGGAGGAGTTCGAGCCCCGCGTCTACTTCGGGGCTGACGCGTCCAAGGTCTTCATGGAAAGGTTGAAGATGGACGTGCTAGCGCTGTGGGAGTTCCTGTTCAGCATGAGAGCTCTGCACCCTTCTCTGACCCGGCAGGAGATGGACGAGTACCTGGTGGCGACTCACTGCTACCTCTGCGGGAGGGAGTTCACGGACCAGGACTTCAAGGTGCGGGACCACAACCACGCCCCGCCCTACGAGTTCCGAGGAGCCGCCCACCGCTCGTGCAACCTCAGGTACCGGGAGCAGCGACACATCAACTGCTACTTCCACAACCTGTCCAACTATGACGCTCACTTCGTAGTGCGGGAGCTGGCTATCGACCCCGGTGATGTGGACGTGCTGGCGCACACCGAAGAGCGCTACATCGCCTTTACCAAGCGGTTTCACTTTGGCCAGCCCGGAGACAACCAACGACGGAGCAGTTTCGCGGTGCGGTTCCTCGACACCTACAGGTTCTTTTCCATGAGCCTGGCCAGCCTGGCAGCGGGACTGCCCACTGACAAGATGCGCGAGACGAGGAAGCGCTTCCCCGACGACCGGCTGTTCGACCTGGTGCGCAGGAAGGGCGTGTTCCCCTACGACTTCGTGACGTCCTACGACACGCTGTACAGGACCAGGGAGCTGCCGCCCAAGGAGGCGTTCAGGCACTCCATGACCCTGGAGGAAATCAAGGACGAGGAGTACGAGCACGCCCTCAACGTGTGGCGAGCCTTCGAGTGTCGGCACCTCAAGGACTACGCGGACAAGTACCTGCGATGTGACATCGCCCTGCTCACCGATGTCTTTGAGCAGTTCCGCGACACCTCGCTGGAGTACGGGCTGGACCCCGCCCACTACTACACCCTGCCGCCCTACGCGTGGGACGTGATGCTCAAGACCTGCGACGTGGAGCTGGACACGCTGCAGGACTTCGACATATACCTGTTCGTGAAGCAGGGGATCAGGGGAGGGATTTCACAGGCCATCACCCACTACGCCAAGGCCAACCACGATCGGTGCCCGGACCACCGCCCGGATGAGCCCACGCGCTTCCTCCTGTACCTGGACGCCAACAACCTGTACGGCTGGACCATGTCCCAGTGCCTGCCAACCGGAGACTTCCAGTGGCTCAGCCGTGAGGAAATCCAGGCGTTGGACATAGCGGCGCTGGACGCGGAGGCCGATCGAGGCTACGTCTTGGAGGTGGACCTCCACTACCCCGCGCGCCTACACGACCTGCACAAAGACCTTCCCTACTGCTGCGAGACGAAGCGTCCGCCAACAGGGAAGTTCCCCAAACTGTTGACGACCCTGGACAACAAGACACACTACATCTGTCACTACAGGGTCTTACAGCAGGCGCTGCAAAACGGATTGGAGCTGGTCGCGGTGCATCGGGCGATCTCGTTTCACCAGTCGCGGTGGTTGGAACCGTACATCCTCATGAACACCGAGCTGCGGAAGAAGGCCAAATCGAAGTTTGAACAGGACTTCTTCAAGCTCATGAACAACGCGGTCTTCGGTAAGACCATCGAGAATGTACGGAAGCGCCTCAACTTGAAGCTAGTGTGCACCCCGGAGAAGTTTTCCAAGTACGTCGCCAGATCCAACTTCCTGGACCGGACGTACTACACGGAGGACGTGGCCCTGGTGCATCTGTCCAAGGTCAACATCGTGTTGGACAAGCCCGTCTACGTAGGCATGTCAGTCTTGGAGCTGAGCAAGTGGCTCATGTACGAGTTCCTGCGCAAGATGAAGGAGCGCTACGGTGACCGCCTCACCGTGGACTACATGGACACGGACAGCTTCGTCTTTGACATCGTGTCCCAGGACGTCTACGCCGAGATGAAGGAACACCTGGACGACTTTGACACCAGCGGCTATCCGAGGTCCCACCCCTGCTACAGCCCCGTCAACGCCAAGGTCATCGGAAAGTTTAAGGACGAGTGCAACGGCCTGTCCTTATACGAGTACCTCGGCCTGCGGTCCAAGCTGTACTTCATGGACATCGAGGACGCGGCAACAGGCGGCAGCAAGGCTCTCAAGCGGGCCAAGGGGGTGGCGAAGGGCGTTGTCAAGAACGTCCTCACCCCCGACGACTACAGAGAGTGCTTGTTTAACGGGGTCCAGAAGCACATCACCAACGTCCGGTTCCAGTCCCACTTGCACCGGGTGTACACCGTGGAAGTGGACAAGCTGAGCCTCAGTCCAGCTGACGACAAGCGGTGCGTCCTCCCCGACGGCATCCACACTCTGCCGTGGGGACACAAGGACGTCCCGCCGCTACCGCCAGCCAGGAGGAGAGGAGATCAACCACAGCGGGTGGAAGTGGACGGTGAGGAGGAGGGACAGCGCCAGGACGAAGAAGACGACGAAGAGGAATTCCCGGTCTGGTTATATTATTAATTTTAAGAAAAAAAATTGTAAATAGTATTTGTAAGAAAATATAATAGCTTTATGTACAGCATGAACCCGAGTTGTTTATTTCCTCCCTTTGCTCACTCAAAAGTCACAAGCCGTTAGGCTTGGAAAGGCGTTATGGGCCATTTGACCCGAGCCGTGCAGCTTAAAAAGCCCCCGCCAACCGGGAGCGGTTGGCGGCGCGTGTCGGGGGCGACCCTGAAGGAGTTGCTCAGCGGCTTGCTGATGTCCGAGGGGTCTCGCGCTCTCTTTGGCGGCCTTCACTGCCGCTTGGCGGGGGCTCAGCCAGTGACACGCGCCGCTGGTATATAAACCTGAGGTCCAGCCCCGCTGCCTCAGTTTTGCTAATTTTTTTAATTTAGTAAGGAGAAAGGAGAAATGAAAACACAAGCTTTATCATTATGAGGCATGTATTGTACAGTAATAAGGTTACATACACATACTACAAAAAAAACCTTACAAACTAGTTTTAAGCGAATATGGAGTGGAAGAGCCTGCGGACCAGAGCGTCGTTGGCGGCGGGAGCGGCAGGGTCGAAGAGCTGGACGTAGTCGCTGAGTGACGTGCGGAGAACAGCCCGGCAGTACAGGTAAGTGAGGCAGTAGTAGCCGCAAACAGAAGTATCGTAGCCCTGGAGTCGATACCTGTTGTAGACGTAGTGGCGGTGATGAGGATTGCGCCTCAGAAACCTTTGAAAGTCGGCCTGGTATGGCGGCCTTCCGTAGCTGTCCAGGTACTCGAGTCTGTCCTCTTCCGAGCAGTAAAACGCCACCCAGTGTTCGCCTCCCTCGGTGTGTGCTACCGTGTTGGACACGATGGCGGTGAGAGGCTTGACCGGCACGTCCGGTAGTTGGTCAGAGGCGTAGACCGCAACGTTCCTCAGTCCGGGGATCCTCACCAGGCATTCTCTGATCTGGACGGTATTCATCGTGGACGGAAGCAACACAGGCAGCTCGAGGCGGACGAGTCCAGTGTGTTGTTAGCCACGAGCCAGTCCCGTAAGACGATGCAGTTATGAAGGGCGCAACGGTTGTGGGAGCTCTTATGGTGGCGACAGCGTAGGGTCCGGTAGGTGGGTGGACCGTTGATCGACCCGCAGCCTAGAACCTCCATGTCCTGAGCGGTGGTGGCGGCGGGCTCGGTTATGAGGTGGCGTTGTACAAAGTCCCTCTTCTGCGATCCTTTGACGTAGACCAAGGGGCGGTGGATGAGGCAGGAGCGCAGCTTGTCCAGCAGGGCGACGTACGCGATGTCCCCCTGGTCCCACTCCAAGCCGTGGCAGTGGCGCGTAAGCCAGACGCTCTCGCGCTGTTTCTCGGAAGTCAGGAGGTCCTTGCTGAAGGGTGGGCGGGCGATGTGATGTAGGAGCAGCGTGCCGGTAGTCACGTCCACCACGCAAACCTCTTTCAGTAGAAAGTCATTATCACTGTCTTTAAAACACTGCATATCCATCACCACGCTTCCGTGATGACAGCGCGCTGGCGGTGGCTCGTTGTAGATTGGCGGCGGCACGTCCATCCCGTACGGCTGACAGAACTCGACTGAGCGCTGGCGGGAGCGCGCCTAGTGGGATAACCTTGGGTGCGCATGCGCGCCGCCGTCACCTAACGGTCCGCGCGCGGTGACCTTGAGCGCGCGCGGCAACTCGTTTACCCGCTCAAGTCCACAGTCACGTTGCGGTTGCGGTCCACTTCCACTACGTTGTCCAACTCGGCATACACTATGCAGTTGACTGTCTCCGTCAAGGCTTCCGCGAACCCGACTTCTATGCGCAGATTGCCGTTGCGCACCAGGTTCCAGTGGCTCGCTTGACCGGCTGACAGGTCGGGCGTCAAGTCGAACGCCATCAACGTACAGCCGTACATGTATTGGGAGCGGTCTATATCGTTACCGATGTTCGAGTAATGGATGCCGGTGCCGCTAAACAGCGTGTGATATTCAAGCACGCACAGCTCTCCGCCCACGGAGTAATCCGGTTGCAGCGGTTTGCCGGGTACTTGCTCGCCGTCCACGTACAGCGCGAAGAAATTCACCTTATAATGATGGAAATTGAACGGGTTCTTCTTGTAGTCTCCGTTGAACGCCTGGTTGTTCACCAGCCCGACTATGACTCGTTTCGGCAGTTGACCGAGGAACACGCTGTCCATAGTCTTGCCGCGAATACCGCTCGGCAGCGTGACGGTTTTCACTTCCACCCGGGTGATCGGGTATTTGGCTGTGCCGGTCTCCAGCGTCCTGCTGTGCGCCAACAGTACGCTGGGATTGATCCTGCAGCGGCGTATGAACAGGCTGACGTCGCTGATCGCCACCTTGTAGTCAGTGACGGTCTTGGACATGATGGCGAACGAGTCGCGCGATCTGATCAGACGGAACCGCATCTCGACACCGTTCAACATGAACTTGTCCTGGTTGCACAAATCGACGTGCAGATGTTCCACCATGTCCACCAAGCGACTGCTCACGATCCACGTCCGCCGCATTACGAGCCCCACGTTTCCCTCCTCGCAATCGTCCATCTTAGCGGTGGTGTCCTCCATGAACAGCTCCGCGGTGAGATGTGTGCTCTTGGCGTCCTTGCCATAGGTAAACAGGTTCTCCAGGTAGGCGCGATAGGCGTACGTGTTGTTTTGCGGCGACACCAGTTTGTTGTTGAGGTACAGGTCCACTTGACTGAACAGCGAGTGAAGCCAGTTGTTCACCGGGCCAACCTGCTTGATTGCATCTTCCCCCGTCACTGCGGCCCCAGCGGCCGTTTTGATGGTTGCCTTCACATACAGTAGCGTCTGCGACAGATCGGTGTATTCGTCTCCGTGACCGGGCACTACAAACTCTATGGGCGAGTCGTCCGTCAGCAACGAGATCGGCTTGTAGCAGACCCATTTGCTGCTCTCGATACTGGTCTGTGTTGGAGGCAGGGAGAACAGGTCCAACTCGGTCTTGACGCACTCGCAAGATTTCTGATGTATGAACGACATCGTGGCGGGGCGGTTTATGTGAAGATGTCTTTCACCGCCCTACTCGTCCTCTTCTTCTTATTCTTCACGGCCTGCTTCTTTTTGCCGCTGCTGCGTTTCACCGACTTACTCTTCACTGGCTTAACGTTTTTCTCAGAAGTCTGGCCAGAGACTGAGGGGTGACCCGCTGTACACACCTCCTCTTATAGGCGCCACCACCGCTCAGCACGCGATCCAGTTTTTCATCAGCCCTGCGTTTCAGCGACCCGGTAAACTCTCTGAGCCGGGTGTTGGCCGCGACTCGGGGGTCGGCTGTGCCCGCCGCCACGTCGCCCAAGAAGCCCACACCAGACCTCAGCGCCTCCTTGCCCAGCGCCGACGCGCCCGACTTGAGTAGCGGGGCCACCGCACGGATCAGACCGCCCAGGAAGCTGCCGATGCCGTGACCGCGTTGGAAAGCGGCCCCTCTGTACACGGAGGACACGCCATGGCCCGCCTGTTAAAGGCGGTAATAGGCCAGATAGGGATCGCTCGGATTCATTGCCGCTGCCTCTCTTTCCTTAAATGAAGCTTCATGCACGTGGTCCCGAAGTGGAATGGCAAGTATCGCCCTTGGTCGTCCCTTAAATCGATTTCCACGCTCTCGAACGAGGTTTTAATCACCGGCACGTAGTGCGGGTCTATTATATACACTGTCGTGTGGGCGCCGTACGTGTAATTCCTGATGTCGATGTTGAGGATCTTCAGTAGTGGCGCCACAGCGTCGCCCACCAGTTGGGGTTCCACCAGGTCGCAATACACGTACATGTGTGACGGCAGACCGGCGAAGAGGTTAGCCGGCCTCACGGACCTGTGACGCTTGACGATATCCGTATCCACCTCGTAGCCAAACTGTAGCGCCAAACTGGGGCTCAATTTGAGGCTCTGAACGGCCGAAGAAGTCGACAGCAATTCCACCCTGGAGGACCTCTCGTCATACGAAAAGGTGCACAGGTTACTCTTCATTTGAGGGTGGATATTGATCGCGTGCACGAGTTCCTTGGTACTACCGTAATTGCCCGGCTCCACTTTGATTGTCAACTTGTCCACCACGGCCAACTCGCCTTTCGAGTCCCTCATTCCCAGCACTAGTTTGATGTAGGTCCCCTCACCGACGGTCAGAAAAGAGAAGGGGTAGTGCGCCTCCGCCAGAGCGACCTCCCACTCGCCGTCCGACAGATCAACGGTCGAGGGTAGATGGGTCGTGTAGTTTGTCACCATGTTGTTGGGATAGTACTTCATTGAACTGTTGCTGGGCAACGTCAGGTAAAACTGGTCGTGCCTCGTCATCGCAGCTGTTGCACGTCCGCTGCGGGTACCCAAGAGTTGAAGTCCTCTCCGTAACCGGCCCACTTGACTAGGTAGCGCTTACTGGAGCCTCGCCCCTCGGTGTTCAGTATTTTATCTATTTGGTACAGGCGGTCCGGGGCGATCGTCACCTTTTGCATCTCGTGCTCGTAGAAGCGCCCTTCCAGCGGCGTCCCGTTCAGGTCGCGCAACACGTACAATGGCAGAGGATGCGACCCGTATACGTGGTCCACCACGAACAGCTCCTTACTCCAATTGGTCTCGTAACCTTTAGCAAACGTGCCCTTCTCCTTGGCTATACGCACCGTGTCGCCCGGCTCAAACCTGGGCTTGCGCCGCCGGATCGCCTTTCCGTACATGTGACGCCACGCCTTGTACACCGTTTGACCATTGCCGCTGTCCGCATCCACGGGTCGCAGGCCGCCACCCAGGCTCCTATGCGGACTGCGGTTGTAGGCGTCCACAAGCCTGTCGAACACGTCCACGTAGCGATACGTGTTTTTGTAGGTTAGGTAGCGCCACATGCGGGTCTTGAGCGTGCGGTTGACTCGCTCCACCACCGCCGCCTTCACGTCGGGGTTCTGCGTGGTGAAGTAGTTGACACCGTGACTCTTGAACACTCGCTTGGTCGCGGCCCCGGTGAACTCCGTCCCCTTGTCGGTCTGTAGACAGCGAGGAGTCGCCTCAGCGAATATTCCCTCGAACGCGGCAGCCACCTCGGGCCCGCTTTTCCTCTTCAGCGGTACCGCGAACAGCCGCTTGCTGAACACGTCTATCACAGTCAGCAGGTAGTTGACTCCGTCGTTGTACCGGCTCAGGCCGCGCATGTCGTTCAGGTCCGCCTGCCACAGCTCCCGGGGCCCGAACACGACGTAGCGGTTGCGGGGAAACCGCTTGCGCGCCGGCTTGTGCAGCGTGTAGGTGTCCTGGGCGCGCAGCCAGTCGGCTACCCGGCGTTTCGGTAGGCGCGCGGCTCTGGCCAGGGCGGCCACCCCGCCGAGGGAACCGGGCTGGCTCGGGTCGTAGTACAACTTCTCCATTACGGTGAGAACGGCTCCCAGTTGTCCAATGACGATTCCCGGTCGGGTTCCTCGGTTATTATCCTTCTCCTGGCCGCTGGAGGTCGCGGTCTCAGGCGGTCCAGTATCGGCGTAAACCTCGGTGAGAGGGGTGTCGACGAGGCTGTCGTCGTGTCTCCCCAGGGGCTCGATGCCGAGTCCAGCCCCACGCCTAAGTAACGCAACGCCGTGGGATTGCTCACGTATTCTTTGGGCACGTTCATGTCCTTCAAGGCGGCCATCACTTGATGCCAGCCGGTAGGCAATCGGTCCGCCCTTCGCGCTCTCACTATGCTGTGCGCGATGTCCACTATATTGGAATCGGGGATCTTCACCTTGTCCACGTACACCGCCCCACTGGCGTCCCAGGCGATGGGGCTGCCTTGCCGGGTCATGAATCGCAACAAGTTGCGCGCCACCGACCTGTAGATTTTTAAGAACGATTCCACAATGTCCTCCTCCGCCGAGGCGCTAGACTCACGCTTCATCTGACTTGGACCCTCCGCCGCTTCCTCCTCCCTCTCCTCGCCCTCGATGATTGACAGACCTATGGGTTGACGTTTAGCCGCGGAAAAGTGCAGGAACCGCTGTAACACCTGCTGATATTGTTTCCATTTCTCCGTATCGTCCAGCCGCTTGTCGCTCAATATGCGATGCATCTCAGCGTCCAGGCTGGCTGGCTTATTGGCGCTACCTGCTCCTCCTCTTGGTTCTGGTCCCGGTCCTGGTCCCGGTCCTTCTCGCAATCTCTCGATGAGCTCCTGCGGTACAACCACCATTTTCCTAGCGTACTCCATGTCCGATTAGCTTCTGCGCTAGAACGGGCAGAACAGCGTTCAACAGCAGAGGTAGGAAGATCCCTCCGCCCCGTTGGACGAGGTAGTGTCGCTTCTTGGCCCAACCCTCGCCGCGTTTCACCAGCCGTCTGAGCGCCTGTTTGTGTTTGCTCAATTTGCGTTTGAGGCAGGGAGAAAGCGGTACGTTTCCGCGTAGGACGTTATACGCGCACTCGCACAATGACTTGATGCGACTCTTGTCGCATGCTTTTAACAGGGCCTTGCGTTCTTTGGGCGTAGCGTGTATTAGGGCCCTCAGCAGCGCTGCGTCTTTCTTCACGCGGTGTGACATGATGACTGACTCTGGCGTGCGCTCGGCCTATTTATCACTTCTTCTTGGGCAGGTACACGTAGTTCACCGGGTCGTCTGGGAAAATGGCTGAACGTACGCGCATCTCCTCGGGCGTAGACTGTTTCAGGTCTATTAGCAGGTAAGCGTGCGGGTCGCGCGTGGCGTCCGCGTAAGCCTCCTCCACGAATTTGGGGTTCTCCGGGTATACTTGGCGAGCCAGGTGTTTGATCTGAGCGCGGTCTCTGGGATTCTTGAAGCACACTATGTAATGAGCGTTCAGCGATATGTCGCGCTGGCCCCTGCCCTGGTGAAACAGGTTTTGCGTGATGAAGAACACGCTCATGTTGCGGTGGTGCGAGCCCTTGGTGAACAGGTCCGCCACGCCGCACAGTGGTCAAATTCCTCTGTTTACATGCGAAAAAGGGGTATTTTTTTATTTCTGCAAAAATGTGTAATTTTTGAATGAAGAGTTTCCTAAAGGGTTGGGAAACCTGAAACCTGCTTTTGATTCTCCTACAGGTCGAAGGGTGGAGGGGAATTCTTGGGGAAACCCAAGAACAAAGTCACATTCCTTTATTACCAGTCCAGAATTCTTTGTTGGAAAATGTTGACGTACGATACAAATCTGCTCTTCCACTAAACTGAAAATCGTCCTAACGCAATGGAAAACATCCTGAAAGGTAATAAACGTAATTATAAGATTGAAACAATATTTTAACTGTATTTTTTAACCCTTAAAATGTTTTAGAAACAATAAAAATTCGGTTGTTCTACTTAAGTAGTGCATATTTTTTTGGGTTGGCGATCGTTGGTCATAATTTTATTACTGGTTGATAGGTCTTATTATACTTAACAACCCGTATAAATTACAGCTGCTACCTCTTGCAACCTTCAGAGATATATAATTGTTTGTAGAATCGTATCAAAAAAGTTTTAATTCAAGAAATATACGTATATTACAATTAATTAGGGAATAAACATTTGGATTGATGACATTGGATTGTTGCACAACATTTTATTACTGGTCGATAGGTTTTTTTACCCTACACAACCCATATTAATTTCAGACGTTGCAAACTTTTGCAATAAATAGTTTTTTGCAAACTGCTACCACTGAACGAGTAAGTTATTTTAAATCTGATAAATTTGTCGAATACAGTTTTAGTTTTTTATACCATATAGTTTTATACTGCTGATATAACTGGTGAAATTTTTGTTGTTTGAAAGGTCGTATTGTGCATTCAACCCCTAGAAAAATTTATCTAAAATGCTCGCGGAAGAAGACGATGGAGGACTTGTTCCACTTGCTGCTTGTGTCATCCAACCCATTAATTAGTAGCTATAGAATTAAACATCGAAAAAGGGCTAGCAAACAACCCTCAACTGTACTGAGTTTGCTACAGGTTCCAGAAGAACCCAAATCTGTAGAAGTAAGGTCAAAAGACTCAGAAACCGACATCAGTGATAGTGATTAACCTACTAAGTGTGTGCAAAACATCTCAATAATGTTCTTTTATCAATAAGTAATTTAGCGTTGTTTTTATTTTATTTTATGTAATAAAGTAGACGAAATATGTGCAATAGTTACGTAATCCACTCCCTAATACCCTTTTCATGCGTTATAAGGAGTTTAAAATAGTATGCAAAGTCTTTAGATTTTTTCGCGTCTATATCGCCAGCCGTGACCACTGTGCGCCGGGGCCGGCCTCGCGCATCATGTCATCGACTATGACCAGGGCGGGCTCGCTACCGTCGTAGTCGTCCAGGTCTGGCAGGCCGGCTACGTAGCGCACGGCAGAGTCCGCACGGCTCTTACCACCGCCGCCACCACTGCCATAGTGCCAAGTGATACGGGCGAACCGCGTATCGCACATGTGGTCGGCGTGCTCTATGAAGCGAGCCACGAAGTGCGACTTGCCGCTGTCCGAGGGCCCGGCCACGATGGCGGTGAACGGGTGTTTCCACCTCAAGTCCATGGCGTCTACTGACTGCCATGCACCGCCACCTTGGCTCTTAAAACTAAATTCTTTTCTTGCTTTTTTTTATTTGATTTCTTTTTAATTTTTTATATCGAAGGGAATATAAGGGAATAAGGAATACCATTTATTTATACAAATTCTAGGAGAGGACCTTTACTGCCTGGAGAGCTGCTCCTCTTCACAAGGCTCATCCTCGGCCTCACGCCAACGTTATACTGCGTGATGGTGTTATCGTCCAGGACTGCAAGGTACCGCCGAGGCATGTAAATGCGAATTGGATCATCGCCGACAAGACCCTCCAAGGTGGCCATCACCGCCTCGCCGTACGGTGTGTCCACTCGCTCAAACGAGCGAATGGGATACACCACGTTCTCCTGTAGGTCTACGATGCGGGTGTAACCCGCGGCCTTGCAGCTGTTGAGGGCTGTCCTGAGGTCCATCTTCTGGTCCGTGTTGAGCATGGCACAGCGGCTGGATGCAGAATGACCGGCTCTCGCCACCGAGTCGCCTTTTATTGGCGGTGTCTACGTGCCGACTCGCGCGTATCAACAACATGATGACATAGTTACTCGCTCAATTCCAGGAAGGGTGATGTAATGGAAAGCTTTACTGCGTAAACAAGTGGATTGTTCTAGAAGCGTCTCGGTTATCAACTGCTTAGTGGAAGTTTCCACGCTCAATTCCAGGAAGAGTGACGTAATGGAAAGCTTTACTGCGTAAACAAGTGGATTGTTCTAGAAGCATCTCGGTTATCAACTGCTTAGTGGAAGTTTCCACGCTCTCTCGTTTACTGGGTAGCGCGCTTGGAGTGTGCGCTCCTCTTGGTTTTCCCTGAGATGACGCAATCGGTCTTTCGCCAGGTGGGTAGAGGAGTAGCGGTCCTAGTGATCCCGTCGTATCTTGACTCTCCCGTCTCGCTATTTGCCAGCCATAGGTTTTACAATCTGGATAGCAGGTCCTCTAGACATATGCAGATTTCATCGTTTCGCTCCTCGTCCAAGTACAAGCCGCAACTGAACGTGGGGCGACCTCCTTTGAACACATTCATCTTCAACAGTACATTACCGCTGCTGGTAGGGTTCTTCACAGTGTACTGATATCCGCCAGCGGACCAGCACAGTGTCGGGGAATCGATAGGCACTTCCTTCCTCTTTACAGTCCACCCATCGAGCTTTTTCTTCTTTGACGCACATCCCTGCTGTACTGGCGGTGCGTTGGCGTTCTCATCGTTCATTGCGTTCAGCTCCTCTAGGAAGGAGCGGATCGTTTGGTCCACTTCAGCTGCACTGACTCCGTTTCCGTTCATGGTGACGTCTCGAACAACACTGAGGTCGCGCGCGCGGCTCTGCCTCGGTTTTATAGCCGAGTCGCGCGCTCCAGCGGACCTTCTAGAAGCTTCCGGAAACGTGAAGCTCCTCACCTGCATGCTGATTCCGGTGGGCCCTCACTCCACCCTTGCTAGTTTTATTGGGGTGGGATGGGAATAGGGTTATGGGTTGGGGTAGGACAGAGGGTTATGTGGTAGGACAGAGGGTCTTGGGTCTTTGGGTTGGGGTAACAGTAACCGGTTTAGGGTTTAACCGGTTACTGTCCAGGCCTTCTATAGTTTTCCTGGACGTCCAACACCGCCATGCCGCCTTGGTTCAGAGTTAACTGCAGCACTTGCAGAACCTCGTCCCACTGCGCCGGGTCCCCCGGGTCGTAACGACGAGAGGACATCACGGGACTGGCTGGACTCCACCACCCCGGCCTGAGGAAGACGTGGCCACCTCTCCTCATCGCCTCCTCAACCCGAGTTCTTGTGGGAGTAAGGTACTCCGGTCCGAGCAGGAGGTACCGGCTGATGTTGGGAACGTTGACAAAGACTTCCACAGTAAGGGCGTCCATTATGGAAGCGGCTCTGGTCAAGACTGACTCGAACACCGCTTTCACCCACTGTTGTTGACACCTCTGCTTGTTGACTATGCAGAAGGTCGGGGGGGCTGACGTCACGGGGGGGGGCTTGACGTCACGGGGGGGGTGACGTCACGGGGGGGGCTGACGTCACCGGGGGGGGCTTGGCTATGAGGAAGGTTGGGGGTCGAGCTTGGTCGTGAGGAAGGTCGAGGGTCGTGCTTGGCTGTACGAGTCACTTCGCTTTGGGGACCCACTCGTTGGAACTTTCCGAGACGGAGAACGTTCTACGATTCCACAGATTACCGCTTTCACCCCGGGGGTTGTTGACTACTCTGGAGTCTAAATATCGCCGCTTTCACCTGCTGTTGTGCACACCTCTGGGGTCGGGTCGTCATTCCTTCCCTGACCGCTGAACCACCACCACCATGTTCCCCTGCCCGCACTGCCCTTCCACTTTCAACCGAAAGGATCACCTGCTCCGCCACCTCCACTCCACGCATGGGGAAGGAGGTGAATCCTTCCATTGTCCCATCTGCGGAAAGGAATTCCGCAGGGGGGGCAAGTTGAGGATTCACCTCATTACCCATACCTCCTCCACCACCACCGACCCATCAACTATTCAATCCACCTCATCCGCCCCGCAACCACCCACCTCCACCTCCACCTCCACCTCCACCTCGACCCAAACCGCTATCGAAGATACATCGGTGGCCATCCGAGTCGAGGTGGAAACAGAAGACAAAACCACTCAGACGCCAGTCGTGGAGCGTCCTGTATGTAAGTATCGTAGGGACGGGTTAGGGCCTTAATGGTTCACGCTCTAGACGGTATTACTAATTACTGACTTCTCCCTTACAGGCATAGTCCGCCCTCATATACACGACAACCAGCGATGGCTGCAAGAAGAGGTGCGGCAGCTGCAGCGGGACCAGCAGCAGCGGGAGGCCAGAAGGCGGGAGCGAGAAGAGGCCCGTCAACGCCTCCTGCAGGAGCTGGAGGCAGAAGCGCAGCGGCGACGTCAGGAAGCTGAGGAGGCCGCTGCCAACGACGACTCCGGCTCCGACGTGCAGCTGCTATCTGATGACGACGATGGGTGGGATTAGTCCAATAAAGACTGAAAAAGAAAAACCCCTCTCCCTCCACATCCTTATCACACCTTTATATTTTGTAATATTAATGTAAATAAAGAAAAGAAAAAAAAACAAAAAAACAAACAAATATAATAAAACAGATAGGTGAAGCTTATGTTAGGTTTATGTCGGGTCACGTAACGGGGGGGGGGTCGAGCTTGGCTATGGGGCAGGTCGGGGGGGCTGACGTCACGGGGGGGTCGAGCTTGGCTATGGGGCAGGTCAGGAGGGGGCTGACGTCACGGGGGGGGGGTGATTCCTCATTCCTCCTCACTCGCCTGTGCTGGTTTTGTATCGGCCAATGCCCCCTACTAGCGGGCGTGCTGTATTATTTTATTTACAGAGAGTGTAATACTCATAGTAAATAAAACAGTAATAACGAAACATGTATAAGCAATAATATCTCAGTAAATCAACCAAACTGCGAATCAGCCTACCCTCTCCCAAATTATTTTCTATTTATCCGTCAATGGACTCTTGTGTGCTGTAAGTATAATTTAAATAGACTACCTACTATTTTTGCTTACAGGAGAAAACTACCAGCTTAATATACAGACTTGGATGATTCAATGAGCTCTTTAAAAATGCTTTAGGTACCTAAATATTGTAACCATGTTCTCTTAATTTTTACTTCGGTATAATGGTATAACTCATGTGCGATTTGGGTAATAGATAGGATTATAGTCAAAGTAATATTAACATTTAATCTGAAATACGAAAGTTCTTGGATATCAGTTAAGAGGTTTTAATTTATTTCTAGAGACTTCCATGACTAATTCTTGCAAATATTTAACTCTTTATTATTCTGTGTGAGGTGAAGGTGGTAAGGTTTACGATGACCAAAATGCAAGTGAGATAAATCTTCCAACAGTAAAGACGAATGTTACGCATAATTGTACAATAATGTATAGTTTACTTCACTGCTAAATGCAGTAATTAAATTTATTTTACAAATGAGGATTTGTACCAAGGCCAATAACCTCTGAGTCCTACAAAACATGTACCATCTATTAACAGGTGCAGCGCATAAATTGCAGACCCCAAGTATTGATTAATGAAACCGTTGAATATCGACTTTAAGACGATAATGAAGCGCTCATTACAAAGTCTAGTTGCTGTGCCAACCCTCGCCGTCACCGGCGACATATTTTCGCCTAGTGCGGCTGTATACACTTTTTGTAAACCGTGCGATGCCGTCACGTTACAGGTAAACAATGAAGGTAAAAAAGTTTCGGATGATGCGGCAACGACATGCCATATCCAGCTGTGCAACGCCATAACTAGCTCCGCATCTGCGACCACGGCAACCGCTGTACGCTACTCTACGTAACTCGTGTCGCGGGGACGTAATCGACCTACGCAGCTACGCAAGGAGTTGTGGGCGCAGGCAACATGTTGTGAGAACAAAACAACTGTTTCTACGAACCTTTAAGCGCATCAGTAACTTAGGTCTACGTGGTTACACTTTTTCTCTTCGTGCAACATTATTGTGGTCGTCAGTAATCAAGTTTATTTTTTCCAACAGGCGAGTGGTTGATAAGAATAATGATTATACTGTTGTAAAATTATATCAATTAATACCTTTATCTACTTTAATTATGCCATTAATTAACGTAAACACATCACTAACATATAAGATGACAATTTTTATAATGTTAAGGACAGTTCCAATCTTGACTGTTTTGCAATTTTCGAATTAGGACCTAATGGTACTATTAAATTACGTAGTACACAAAGGAAAATCACGCAAGAGTACCGCAACATATATACAAGGAGTGTGTTTACAAAATTCCTACACAGGTTGAAATGGTAAATTGGACTTAAAATAGGAACAATTATTAAGGTCACTCTGGACTGGCCTTAATGTGCCGACCATGGAGGAATCACTACCTCCATGGTGCCGACTCAAGGGTTGACATAATAGTACGAAAATGTCGCAGCGTGTAATAGCAGTAAACAGTGTAATCGATGGTGTTATAGTAGGGAAGTCCATGTTAACGAGCTTCTTTCCTGCCTATTTGTTTCGCTAGCATCAACACCACATAAGACTACCGATGTATTTCAAAATAAATTCAAGAGTACGCCTTATTCAAAAGATAAACAAACTAATACGCCACGGCAAATATCTTAGCTTATACTCTAATACGAGCAATCTCGGAATCCAGTGGAACGATTTGGTCAACACTTTGGAATTAGGTGCTTTTGGGCCTAAAAATATGATGACACATCAACCCCAGGAAAATCGAATTTGTTCAAAATCTCTTTTGAAGATTGGAAATTTTAATATTGGGCTTATTATGGAGTTTAAAATAAAAACAAAAGAATCATAATATAACTATGAATAAATTAACTAGTAATCTGTAAAAGTAGCACTTACACAAGGTAAAGAATCAACACATAATTTCTTGAAAACAGAAACTAGAACCATTGAATAAAGATTGTATATAGACATATTTTTCACCCATGAAACTAATCAAATATCAACGAGCTTGGCTCGGCCTCCCCGGTACTACTCTTTAATTCAATTTAACCACGTTGAACATCGTGCCGAAATTGCGTATCAACCCACAACAGAACATACTCTATTCTTCGCGATGTCACGCAGTTTCCTCCGATCAGTGACTGTCCACGTACGGAGTGATTTACGCCAATCAGAGCGACAAACACAGACAAGAGACTATGGTCACGTCCGTCGGTGGGTCCATGTAACGGTAACGGAAGCGTGGCTTTCCGAAACGTAGCTGATACTCAAAACAATAACAGTTGCATTTACTATAAGCTGATACAGTAACAGTATAGACGCCACAGCACACAGTTACTGCAAGATACATACAGTAGAGATCAGAGAAAGTTACAGATTAAGTGTGTTAGTTACTACTAAGCTTCTGACGTTAGAGGATTTTCAAGTATGAGTGTGGATATCTATCAGTTTACAAGTGCACAAGTGTGTCGGGGTAAGAGAAGCACGAATACGCAGTAGGTAAAGTAGTTGCGGGTACTTGTAACGGGTATTTTTTATCCGGCTACTTAATAGTACCTAAAACGATTGTAACAGGTACACAACAATAACGGGTCAGCACACCTGTGACGGCGGCGGCGGCGCGGTGGCGAATCAATCGGATTTCACGTGCGAGAAAGTCACGGATGACGGACGCTTTCTCGACGCCGCGGCTGCAGATGTGCTTGCGGCGATGACGAATTGCTCCGTCGCGACGTCAGAGCTCTGGGTTTGGAATTACCTAGAGTAGAGGTTTTGAGGGAAAACCATAAGAGGTTCTTATGTCCGGTGAATAAATAAATCGCATACTTATTCTCGGAGGTTACAAATTCCTAATCTTTCTTTATCTATCTATAACTGTTACTTTCTGTAATAGATACCAATGTGCTTGAAAATCCCTGAACTGACAGTACTTAGTTTCGTTACACTGATAAGAATTGTTCACGTGAAAATCGTAAATTGTAATCATCTGACGACAGTGTGAATTTAATTGTGACTGAATTCTACTTGAAGATGGAAGCGTCTTAGACTTTCGAAACCGCAGTTGTCCGTTTGAATTGCTTAAAGCTGAAGACGGGGGAGGTAAAGTGGTGTGGAGGCTATTCCATCATCATAAATAAATGCACTATATAATAGTAATTTAGTAAAACTTATTTGAATATAAGCTATACAGTTTATTCATGAACCAAAATAATATTGCGAGAGGTTTTACTGCCCAAATTAGGTAATATGTTATCCCGATAAGTGTTTTTTTATTCCACGTCTATTATCGCGAATTTTTAGTCTGTCTCTGAGGGTTTTGAGACCTGTTGTTTCCCAGTACTGCAAAAACTGCAAAATATACCTGATAATGTGAATGAAAACATACGAATTAAATTCTAATTTGTAGTGTTAAATGTTGTGTGTGCATATTGTATTTATGTTATAAATGTCGATGATAACATTTTGAGGCACATAAACACTTTGTTATGCGGTTTTTTTCACATTCGCACTTTGAATCTAAACATTTATTTATTTTTTAACCTAACCCCTTACGACCGCTAGGCACCATCACATTCGCCGTCGAGCTGTGTCGATGTTTCCTTCCGGAAAATCGAAAGTCCCGAACGAAGACGTTTTCCCGCCATAACCGCGCCGATAATTAGCGATTCCCAGCGCGAGCGGCCGCCTACACCCGCCACTCCCGCATATGTCGCTCCCCGGACAATCGTATCGCTATATCGCTATGATATGGCTGCGACGCGACGTGCAGAACGGGTCTCTATAGGCTCTATCTTTGAATTGCTACATTGTGCCTGCTAATCGCATGCAGTTAAACAGCGCGACGGCCACAAACTAAGAGGAACTCGACTACAGTATTGACAGTGCAGACCCGAGTAGACCAATTACCTCGCTAATTGCTGGAGGTATGCGGAGGACAGGATGGTTAGTGGAACAACCCGTGGAGCCGGAACCGCCGCCGCCGATGGTACGGTACAATACGGGACTTTCACGGCTGTCACCCACCGGCTAAAAACGACATGGTAATACCACTGAATAGGGGTTGTATTCATTGGCAATACAATATAGTTGTGTCTGATTTGTTTTTTCTTGGTTTTTATCAGTGACCCTGAAACACAAATTAATAGCTAGCTTCCAGTGTCTGAGCCTGAAATAAATTGTTGATACTGTACTATTGGAACGTAAATCACAATGCTTTTGTTACGATATGTTCACTAATTATTTTCTATGTCGAACGAAGGAAAATTACTTGTATTTTCGAACTTTGCGTTTTTTAATACGGTAATGAAATGCCAGTACCGTACTGGTAAACTATTTTAAATTTTACCAAGGCATTTCTGATAAGTAATTATAAGATACATTTTAAGTAAAATTATAAAAATAAAACTATAGTCTCATTCGCACTGGCTCTTGAGCCTGTTTTAGGGTTATTATTTTCAGTTTTAATCTCAATTATATTGAGGGACGTGTCTCGAACTATAGAGGACGTCTCTCGAACTATCTAACTGTTAGCTATCTCATCCTCATTTTAATATTATTCTTATAATAAAAATAAACTTGAATAAAACAAAATTATTGGACAAATAATAATTGCTAAGGTAACGTAATGAATAACTCATTCTAATTTTAATTCACATTAGTGTTGAGAAAATAATTCATTAATTGGTATTCGCTGATTCTCAGAGATCAGTCACAGCTAATAAAATACCCCCGTCGCAGCAAACCTGCATACTCAGCGAATTTCCAATGGAAATATAAATGTCTTAATACTACATAATGTCACTTGCCAAGTTTCATAAAAATATATTTATAAATAAGCGATATAAACAATTTTAATTATTCTCCATAAGAATAACATTGGGGCTGAGTATGCAGGTTTGCTGCAACAAGGAACACAAAAAATGGGTTTTTAAGCAAATATCAATATAACTGAACTAGGTGAAGTCTTATACCAGTTTTTATTCATTTATGTTCATAATTAAGGGAGACATAGCATTTAATTATTCTCCATAAGAATAACATGGGGGCTGAGTACACAGGTTTGCTGCTACGGGAGCCTTTGGCAAAAAATTGGTTTTTTGAGCAAATATCAATAGACCACAACGAGATGAAGCCGTATACCAAGTTTCGTACGTATACGTTCATAAATAAGCGAGATATAACATTTTTCTTTTCCTCCATAAGAATAACATGAGACAACGTACTGTGTTTAGCACTTTCAATATCTCGGTAACCAATTGACGTAGAGAAATGATCAAAATACCAAATTGTGTGTTTTTTAAGCTGAATCCAATGGAAAAACTAAAATTTTACTATTTCCAAAATTATATGGAAAAAAGTTCAAAAAACCCATTTTTGGGGTACAAAACCCCCCCAAAATACCCCTTTGGATAGAGCGATCTGGCTGGTTTTCGAACTTAGTCATAAATGTTGCTTTACACGTTTATATCAAATTTCATCAAAATCGGATAATTTTTACGAGAGTTATCGTTCTCACGGACACACACAAACACACACACATATATATATATATGCTCACGGACACACACACACACACATACACACACATATATATATATATATATATACACAGTTTCAAACGAATGGTGTTTTTGGGGTCTGGGGACCTCAAAACGAAAAGTTATCATGGTCCCGGGCCTAGGTCTTACCATGCCGACTACGGTAATAGCTTCTTCCCTATAGGGGAAATTCGCTAAAAAGCTAGAGAGGGTTATTTCGTTCTACGATATACTGGTTCCCATTTTCTCAGGCTTTACAACAGTCCTCCCAACGTGTGTGAGTAAATTATCATAAAAATATATATTTTCTCACAGAACGATACAAGGGCTATACCAATAACATATCACTTATTTTATCCAAAAGCTGTGTTAATAACTGCACTGAATAAGATATTTGCTAGCTTGAATGTGGAAAAATCGAACGCAATTCACCACTAAACACTCTTCAATTTCACGTGTTCTTTCATCGAATTTGTCGTTGTAGTTTTAGCTGAAGAAGCAGTAGTTGTACATAGTACGAAGGAGGTCGAGGAGGCTTATCACCTTATCTCAGTTTAGAGTTTACGAAGGCGACAGGCAGATAGCACACGAGCCGCTGCGACGCGACGGTGCCGCCGCTCCCACACCGCCCGCACCGCACGTACAAGCACACTGGCCCACACAAGCGCGTCTGCCTGCACACCGACAATACACATACACCATACACTCGTCCTTTTAGATGCGATTAACTAATATGGACGATATGTTTTATCTCAGATGATGATATAATTATCATACAGGAAGTAATTTCACGAGATTACTCCGACGCATCGACTTATTGTTTTACACACGACGATTTGGATAGTAGATTTCATATGAACTTTCCGTCTTCTTAAAAAGTTGCTAACTCATCTTTTCTCTATTTTTTACATTTGCTTATGGACTTAAAATAATAAAAACATGATTAAGGCTTAGCATAAGGATAAAACAACTCAAAACGCCAACAAAAATAAACGATTTGAAAGAAACCGTTCCAATTCCAAGTTTACGAACCACATCCCGTGGTAAAGGTTCAGAGGATGTTTTCTATCAAGATCGCCCGTTTGAAGTCTGACTACCGGCAATGTGTTTTACTGATAAACACATTTTAAATTAGGTGAAATACGATTCGTAGTCTTTGGTCAGCACTCTTAGTTGTCACAATTTGATGGGACTTCCCTTCATTACTTAAATTTTTTGAGCATCAAGGATCGTCTGAAAATCTTATTAATCACAGTTATGATTAGTGGTGTGCGAATAGTGATTTCTGGCTCGAGCCGAGCCGAGCCGAGCTTTTTTCTAAGTTCTCGAGCCGAGCTTTTTTGATAGAAATTTTCTCTAGGGGTGTGCAATATACCGGTAGTAATTTGCTGACTCGAGCCAAGCCGGGCAGAATTTTGTCAAAGTTCTCGAGCTTTGAGCAGTTTTGATTAGGGTTTTACTTGATGTATTCTTTATTTATATTAGGCCTACGTTTAAAATAACAAGCATTTTATTCATTATGGTAATGCAAAATAATTTATAACTTTCAATATTTGTCATCTTTCATTCACATCTTCTTGATTCATTATTCCTACGTTCAATAAATAAAGGCCTACAGTGGGAAAATAACAAAATAAGTAGGCTAATAAAAAGGAAAATTGATTGAGACCACTTGTTGATAGAAACGAACAATTTTGATTTCAATATAAATTAGGTAGCCTACATATAAAAAAATAACGAAAAAGAAAAGAAAACTCAAACCAGTCTTTATATCTTATCGTACTAACAGAAATAAGTTATCCAACAATCGTAGGCCTATCTTATGTTCTATCTAACCTATTAGGCCTACCTAAGTTAACATATTATATCTTAAATAAAGGTGGAAAAGGACTGTCAATGAATTCTTTTTCCAACACTGCTTTAACAATTTGTTAGCATACAATTACAACATTTTATGCTTTCTACTGACGTTTATTAACACATTCAAACAAACCCGCGGAGTTAAACAATATGATTTTAATCCACAGCTGTAGCTGCAGCGTATCAAAACACTGCGCCATTTTGATCGCGTCTTGCTCTTGGTTCAGAGTACATAGAATATAACCAACCTTTTAAATAATATGACCACCGGTATTAAAAACATGCGTTACGTAACCATTCAGAATTTGAATAAAATCCTTATATTTTGTGAACCTCGCAATTAGTCGATTTTTTAACAATACAATTTTTGGAGAGTGTTATTTTGGCTCCATATTAAAACGCCGTCATATTAGGTTATTGGTTCACCACCTACAACCTTGTACCTAGTTGTTGGTCACACTATATCATTATTACATAATAACCATCTTCACTCAACGTCTTAAGGCAGTTCGCAAAGTGGGGACGTCAACAGTGTTGCCAGACGTTATTTTAGACTCCAGGGAATATGATTATTGTGTAATGAACGAAGTTGTAGGTTGGATATATAAAAGACTATACCGATGCAACAGTTGGAAAAAAGTGTTTTCATGGATTTTAGTTTTTTGCTATGGTACTTTTTCTGGAGCAGTACGATTATGTTATTAATTATTATCAACCTTGAAATATTGCACAACTCAACTGGGCAACGGCAACACTGCACTAGTGCGCAAAGCAACCAGAATAGTGTGATGGTGTAAGTGTGATACTTGATGTGATTGAGCGTAGAGAAAGTAGCTCAATTTCGTTGGTTGATCAGTTGAAAATATTACAGTACTTTAATATTTGGTTATTTTTTAATGAAGGACCGAAAGCATTAGCATTGCTGAATTATATTTGTTATGGAGCTCTACCGACGCAAACTACGAGAATTCTAACATTGATTCTGGAAATTTTTTGCTTTAAATTTACTTTTGTAGACGAGTCTTTTCACTAGTCGGCGTTTTAAATATTCGGCTCGAACCTTTTTGCAAATCTCGAGCTCGAATACTCGCACACCCCTAGTTATAATAAAAGATTTATCAAACCGTAAGATACATTTTCTTAGTTATTTCGCTCTTCGATTTTTTACAATGACATGACCGCTAACTATGTTCAATTCTAACATGTTTACGACATTATAAATTGAAAATTACGACACCCTTATGCAAATGAAAGTTAACTGCACCAAACCAAACAAAATATCACTCAAGAATCCCCACCCTTAATCAAGACCCCGGATCACTGGTTATTTCTAGAAACCACCCCAACATAGTGTAATATTTGTCGAGGGATTCCGCCTCCCTTGTTAGTATCCGATAACGCCAGCGACCAGGACAGCAGGACAGAGAGATCAACACCCAGCGTGGCGTCGCAGTCACAGTCACAGTAGGTCACTCGCCCCGGGGTCTCCTCTCTCCTCATACATCAACACACTCAACTATTGTCCAGCATACTGACAAAGAGGGCACTATCCTGTCAGGAGAACCCTAGTATGTTGTTGCTAGCGCTTCAATCCACTACCCGGCCAAATATTTATATTTAAAATGTTTTCTCTTTGAAATAGCTAGCGAGTTTACAATTAGGGCAACTAATGATACTTGCAAAACGAATCGTTCACTCTGGGAAACCAAAAATATATTAATCTCATCTCAAGTTTGTAGGTAAACAGAGGTGTGTAAACAACAAAATATATACGGTGAATTTTACACATAAACTAAATTTTACATTTTGGCGATGAGATAAACCACTTTTAATTTTTCTAAATACATTTCATTGAATACATTACTATGATTTAAGTTATTTTTAACATTACATTTTAGTAACGCTTGAAGAAATATTTTAAGTGCAAACCTTTACACCGAGAATTCAAGTCACGTTCAGACGTTAGGGCAGCCTACTTATTTTTTACCATAGAGACCTTACAACTCACTATTTTAGTGCAAGGAACAATATACTATATACACTATTTATTGAATAATCTAATTGAGTCGATTACAACTCTTGAATATATTTATCCAAGTTGTCAACAAACGTAAAAACACTTACTGTGTCGAAATGTCCCCTCAAACAAAGAGCAACTACCTTCAGGGAAAATTACCTGCAATAAGAGAACACCATTAAAATAATTTGTTTTTCAAAATTAAGATCTTACAAGATTCAAGCTTTCTAACATTTACTATATACGTTACGTAACACAGGGTGGGGGTGGGGGGGGGTTAGCTCAAGTGTTAAGTTATCATGTGGGTGAGAGGAGGGTTTGAAGTGACATGCGTTACGTAATATGTATAGCCCCTTGACTATGTGTTGGGCGTCTACATTTAATGCAATGCTTCCAAATCGTCGTTAATAGTATTTGTTTGAGTTAAATGTGTTTAATATTTGTTTACTACAGTCTGTATACGGTAGGGTGGCGCACGGACCCGCCAGCTACCTGAGTCGGTCCCTTCCTCCGCCCGGCACTCGCGGCTGTTTCCTTAATGAGTCACCAACTAGCCCCTCTAATAGAATTATTAACTTTTTTTACTTTCTCATAATATCTCAATTTTAATAGAATATTTGTAAAGTACTAAAAAAACTAAGAAGAGTGATATAAAACACGATGTGCTTTGATTATAAATAACGAAATGGTCGAAAGTTATTTTTTAGCCGGAATACTGTATGATTTGTTAAATGTTTTATATTTCTCATAATACCCTTATCTTGATACAATATTATTTTAAGAGTACTTTGAAATAAGGTAGAATAATTTAAAACGATGTTATCGCATACTATTTAATCAGCCAAAATATCATTAAATAGGCAACACTACATACTTTACAGTTTATTTGATTAATAAATCAACATGGTTTTATATTACTCCCAGTAATCTTCTTCAAGCCAAAGTATATAGTGTCCAAAAGTTGAGCATTTTCCATTTATCTGCCATGTTGTTGCCGTGTGACTCTGAAATAAAACAAAATCGCGCTAAAACCAATCTACAATATTTTAAGATTGCAGTTAATTCTTTACCATTCGTTATATTTTATTACTAGTTCTAATGACATTAAAATGTTTTAAAGCATACATTGAAATGTTACAGTACCCGCTATTTATCAATCATCACAACCTTATTGTCATGACTAATAAAGAAGTAGTAATATCTTATTACTCTACGTATATTTGAAAAAATCGTTTAAAGTTTCTGTAAATTTTGATTGGAAATTCGCTGAGTTCGCAGGTTTGCTGCGACGGGGGTATTTATAAGTTAAACATAGTAACTCAAGATAATATGACAACTGGTATCTAACTCTAAAGAAAAAAAAAACTAACTAAAACTACAATAAAACTTGGTCTTATTAATGACCTATCCTGAGGTAACAAATAAAATTTCAACTGTCATAAGACATCATTACAATCTAAACATTCTTTCATGGAATAAAAGGCCTTTTCAATTAGGAAATTTTTAATTTTTTGAATCATTGAGTTAAGAGGGAGATCAAGAACTCTCTTAGGTATTTTGTTAAGTAGTTTTACTGCGCTGTATTGTGGAGAACTTTCAAAAAGTGTCAGTCTGTGTGCAGGTATTTGAAATCTGTCTTTATGTCTAGTATTATGATGGTGTTTTAATAAATTTTCTAGGTAAATAGATTTATTTTTTTTATTTTACCTGATTACTCTAGAGGTGACACTCCCAGATCGTCATCGTCATCGCTGGTATCCCAGTCACTGTCATTCGATTCACCAGGGGCCAGATTAATGACTAGTTCTTGGACACTGACGTCATCAAGTCCTTCGTTTGTCCAGTCTGTCTCGACTTCTTTCTTGACGTGTTCAACGCATTTGCGCCAATCTTCTGAGGTGAAGGAGTTTACAGCTTCCATAAACAAATCCTGAACATCGTTCAATTTAAATGTAGTATTCCTTGCTGCTACATACCGCTTCAAAGTTGACCAAACCAGCTCAATTGGATTGTTATTACAGTGGTACGGTGGCAGTCTGATTACTTTAAACCCACGCTTAGAGGCTTCTTTATCTATTACGTAATATTGTCTTTGTTCCTTATGCAGCTTTACAAGACTGTATAGTTCTGGCTTCCGCATGTCTGGTGAATATGCAATGCCGCGAGTTTTCAGCCATTCCTCCATTTCACACTTTCGTGAGCCAGATGTTGGCGCTTTGTTGGCTACTTGAGAGTGGTAAGGTGCGTTGTCCATTACTATTGTCGAACCAGCTGGAATAGACTTCAGGAGAACCTCAAAAAACCAACCCTCAAAGACTTCGGAATTCATTTCCTCGTGATATTCGACAGTTTTTTTTGACTGGAATATCAGAGGTGGCGACTTGATCCAGCCGTTAAAGCCTCCTGCATGGCAAATTATTAAACGTTTTCCTTTTCCTAAAGGGGCATTTACAGAACACTTTACACTGTCATTTGTCCATCCTGAGTCTTTCGAAGTGTTGGCGTTGATCCACGTTTCATCCAGAAAAATAACTTTTTTATAGTCAATTTCCCGAATTTTTCGCAAATATCGGCACCTAGCAAGAGCAACTGAGGGTTTCTCCATGAGAACTTTTCTATTGTCTAACTTTTTCCATTTAAATCTGATAGTTTTCAAAATTTTTGCCAGTGTTCGTATACAACCATCAAACAAACCCGCTGTTCGTAAACTTACTTTTAACTTTCGGAGGGTAGGGACTTCTCGGCGTCTGTAGTAGCTAAAAACGTGGTTTCTAATTGCAGTTTTCTCAAAATCGTCTAGCTGTGTAACTATTGACTTGTATGGTTTTCTTCTTCTTGGGGTGGTAAGCTTAGGGATGATAGGTCTAGGAGTATTTTGCCTGGATTCATTACTTACAGCTGATTCAGGTATTGGTGATTGATCCGTTTCTTCAAAACTTTGAGGGTTGACACTAGAGTTTCCTTCATTTTCCACTGCTTGTTTTAGTTGCGACTTGATCCGCACCAATGTTCTTCGTGAAATGTTACATGCGGCGACCACTCTTTCAGATACTTTTTTCACAACTAATAATGGACCTTTGTTGTCACGTTCCCGCTCAAAGTAATGTAACACCGATGCAATTATAGTTCTGGCTTGAGAGTTATAAGTAAACCCACGTTTTTCACTTGATGGCGGCATAATCGTGCACAAAAAATTAAAACATTCACAAAACAAAAAAATTTCACTTGGAAACAAATTTAAACTATTTTAAACACTTAAAAAAATAATAAATAAACCAACTATGCGTAATGTATTCGTTACGAGTTATCCCGGGAAGTATCCACATCTAACTGAAAACTACCCTGGCACCCTGGACAACCATTACTGCTAAGAGTGGTGAATCACCAACCCCTTCGCGGAAAAATATTAGCGCACATATTAGACTACGGTTAGTCATCAACAAGTTCAATGTCCTAACCAGTCTTGTTGTCCCATGTCCCATATCTGCACACTGCACGACTATGGGAGAAGGCAAGAGTACCGTACCTTATTTCCATAGGCGTAATTCGGGGGTGGCATGGGGGGGCAGTTGCCCCCCCCCAATAATTTGGAAAACATATTATTATAATATATATGAAAAGACACAATAATCACGATCATGACTATGTTTGCCCCCCCCAATCAAAATACTGAAGTTACGCTTATGCTTATTTCAAAGTACTCTTAAAATAATATTGTATCATGATAACGTTGTATGAGAAATATAAAACATTTAACAAATCATACAGTATTCCGGCTAAAAAATAACTTTCGACCATTTCGTTATTTATAATCAAAGCACATCGTGTTTTATATCACTCTTCTTAGTTTTTTTAGTACTTTACAAATATTCTATTAAAATTGAGATATTATGAGAAAGTAAAAAAAGTTAATAATTCTATTAGAGGGGCTAGTTGGTGACTCATTAAGGAAACAGCCGCGAGTGCCGGGCGGAGGAAGGGACCGACTCAGGTAGCTGGCGGGTCCGTGCGCCACCCTACCGTATACAGACTGTAGTAAACAAATATTAAACACATTTAACTCAAACAAATACTATTAACGACGATTTGGAAGCATTGCATTAAATGTAGACGCCCAACACATAGTCAAGGGGCTATACATATTACGTAACGCATGTCACTTCAAACCCTCCTCTCACCCACATGATAACTTAACACTTGAGCTAACCCCCCCCCCACCCCCACCCTGTGTTACGTAACGTATATAGTAAATGTTAGAAAGCTTGAATCTTGTAAGATCTTAATTTTGAAAAACAAATTAAATTAAATAAGTTGTAATGAGATACTGCTTTTATTTTACAAGACAAATCTCTTATACCACCCGTAGCATATTCAGTATAAATAATAATACAAAACCATGTTCTTTAAATTAACATATACAATTTTTTTATGAAAAACGCAAAGAGCAAAGCTCTAAAACAGTAAAACGATAATGATAACGTTTGAGATAAACCCTACAGTGCCCGGCAGCAAAGAAGTCCGTTGGGCTGCAGCCAATAGAGCGAGAGCGCGAGTAGCCTCGCACAGTCCCGGCACCCTGCTAAAAGCCGCTCGAGGCTACAGACACAACTAAGCTCTGTAGCAGCTCCGGTGCGGCATGAAATGTTAATACTGAGGGCGATTGAATTTATTCTCTTTAAATGATTAATGAGAATACATATAAATAATGAAAAATATATTAGTATAATTTGCAAATTGCTGTACTATTAAATGATATAAATATTGTTTATATATATATATATATATATATATATATATATATATATATATATATATATGAACAATGTACAAAAATACCTTAAAAGTTTCTGCTATCCTCCTGTGTGATTTATTGTAATAGTTTTGTTTTACACAAATAAAACAAACAATAAACATTGTACACAATTTTGCGCTCACGACTATGCTCCGTTTTCCTTTTTTACTTTCTCCCCCTATACATACATAGTATATGGAGAAAGTATTGTTTTCGTAAAAATTTCCGAATTTGAGTTGTTAGTGGAAATATTCATTTTGGTGCTCCCTGAACCCAAAAAAGTGTTTTTTACGTGATGTCTGTCTGTGTGTGTGTGTGTGTGTGTGTGTGTGTGTGTGTGTGTGTGTGTGTGTGTGTGTGTGTCTGTGTGGATGTGTACAGAGCTAGAGCCCTAACCAATGGGCCGATTTTTATGAAATTTGGTATGTAGGTACTAATCCACGATATCTCCAGGAGTTTTTTTTATTTTTTGGAATTTTTGATTTTTAAGGGTAATTATCCCCCAAAAACCACCAAAAATCATGAAAAATCAAAATTTCTCTTTAACAGCTCTAACGATTTTGATTAAACATTGGTCGTTTGTAGAACTTTAGTTTTCCAAGAAAATGACACCACCCGCATGTCTGTAAAAATGCGGGTTCAGAAATTACAGGACTTAAAACATTAAAAATTCAGTTTTTTGGATTTTTCTTAAAAATACATAATTATAAAAAATATTACTATTCACCATTAAAAAGAGCTCAAAAAACTAAATAATTTAGTATTTTGAATTACTATTCTACGATTGCTGGTTGCGGAGAAAATTGGAATTTTAATTTTGCGGTAATCACAGTACGTTGTCCAATGTTATTCTTATGGGGAATACAAAAATTACTATTTCTCTCTTATATACTGATAAATTTCATTCAAACTTGATATGCTTGTCAAGTTAGCATTGGCCAACAGTGGAAATTTGAAATATGTTGCCCCTTAATATCCCTGGGGGGGGAATAGGGGGCATTTCCGTTCTTAAAACCACGAGTGTAGCAATGGATTCTGTAGTGCCTTCAAAGCAGGGATTTGGGTGGATGTTTTTTAAAACAACTTGTTTACAAGATTTTCTGTACATTCGACCGTGCTTTGTATTCTATATTTGGTAAATAAAAAGTAATTTATTCATTAAGTTGGACTAAAAGGGAGAAAGTATGTGTCAGTTTCCTGATACCGTTTATTTACCGCTTGTAGACGGTTGTTCCATTGTAATAAACACATATACTAAGAAATAAAGAACAAAAACACAACTACCATATAACACTCAATATTAACTAAAACGTAGAACTGATCTTAAAGCATTATATTGACCATTGTAAGACAGTTTGTGCACACTGTTTACAAATGCAAATTAAATTAAAATCTACGTCCAAAACATGAACTGTCATCTGACTTATTCCCGTGACGATCGGCAGATTGCTTGGAAACCGAGTGCCGGATATAAGTGCAATACCCCTTCGCCCTACTTTTATTCATTGTTCAGAGATTTATAGGGAAAGTAATTGCCACAATGGTTTAAATTTGGATTATAACGAGAAATAGTACTTTGATATCGCTGTTTATTTGAACTTTACTTCTCACTTTGAATGTACCATAATCAATCGTAAAACAATTTAAAAATACTAATATAAATAATAATTCCATCACTATCATCAGTTAGGTACAATACAATCAAGTATATTTTTCTGAGAAACAATAAATTCTCTGATGATATATTCTTGGATCTAGCTTTTTAAAAAAGTGCTTGGTACCCTATTTCAGTTCACTGCTAATTGTTATATTTCCGTCTACTCGCTTCTTCGTCGGTCCGAGGCACACGGTACACGGCCCCGGCCCGCGGCTCGTCTGGTTGAGTAGTACGTTTGGGTTGCTTACTATTTCAGTTCACTGCTAATTGTTATATTTCCGTCTACTCGCTTCTTCGTCGGTCCGAGGCACACGGTACACGGCCCCGGCCCGCGGCTCGACTGGTTGAGTATTACGTTTGGGTTGCTTACTATTTCAGTTCACTGCTAATTGTTATATTTCCGTCTACTCGCTTCTTCGTCGGTCCGAGGCACACGGTACACGGCCCCGGCCCGCGGCTCGACTGGTTGAGTAGTACGTTTGGGTTGCTTACTATTTCAGTTCACTGCTAATTGTTATATTTCCGTCTACTCGCTTCTTCGTCGGTCCGAGGCACACGGTACACGGCCCCGGCCCGCGGCTCGACTGGTTGAGTAGTACGTTTGGGTTGCTTAGTATTTCAGTTCACTGCTAATTGTTATATTTCCGTCTACTCGCTTCTTCGTCGGTCCGAGGCACACGGTACACGGCCCCGGCCCGCGGCTCGACTGGTTGAGTAGTACGTTTGGGTTGCTTACTATTTCAGTTCACTGCTAATTGTTATATTTCCGTCTACTCGCTTCTTCGTCGGTCCGAGGCACACGGTACACGGCCCCGGCCCGCGGCTCGTCTGGTTGAGTAGTACGTTTGGGTTGCTTACTATTTCAGTTCACTGCTAATTGTTATATTTCCGTCTACTCGCTTCTTCGTCGGTCCGAGGCACACGGTACACGGCCCCGGCCCGCGGCTCGTCTGGTTGAGTAGTACGTTTGGGTTGCTTACTATTTCAGTTCACTGCTAATTGTTATATTTCCGTCTACTCGCTTCTTCGTCGGTCCGAGGCACACGGTACACGGCCCCGGCCCGCGGCTCGACTGGTTGAGTAGTACGTTTGGGTTGCTTACTATTTCAGTTCACTGCTAATTGTTATATTTCCGTCTACTCGCTTCTTCGTCGGTCCGAGGCACACGGTACACGGCCCCTGCCCGCGGCTCGTCTGGTTGAGTAGTACGTTTGGGTTGCTTACTATTTCAGTTCACTGCTAATTGTTATATTTCCGTCTACTCGCTTCTTCGTCTGTCCGAGGCACACGGTACACGGCCCCGGCCCGCGGCTCGACTGGTTGAGTAGTACGTTTGGGTTGCTTACTATTTCAGTTCACTGCTAATTGTTATATTTCCGTCTACTCGCTTCTTCGTCGGTCCGAGGCACACGGTACACGGCCCCGGCCCGCGGCTCGACTGGTTGAGTAGTACGTTTGGGTTGCTTACTATTTCAGTTCACTGCTAATTGTTATATTTCCGTCTACTCGCTTCTTCGTCGGTCCGAGGCACACGGTACACGGCCCGGGCCCGCGGCTCGACTGGTTGAGTAGTACGTTTGGGTTGCTTACTATTTCAGTTCACTGCTAATTGTTATATTTCCGTCTACTCGCTTCTTCGTCGGTCCGAGGCACACGGTACACGGCCCCGGCCCGCGGCTCGACTGGCTGAGTAGTACGTTTGGGTTGCTTACTATTTCAGTTCACTGCTAATTGTTATATTTCCGTCTACTCGCTTCTTCGTCGGTCCGAGGCACACGGTACACGGCCCCGGCCCGCGGCTCGTCTGGTTGAGTAGTACGTTTGAGTTGCTTACTATTTCAGTTCACTGCTAATTGTTATATTTCCGTCTACTCGCTTCTTCGTCGGTCCGAGGCACACGGTACACGGCCCCGGCCCGCGGCTCGTCTGGTTGAGTAGTACGTTTGGGTTGCTTACTATTTTCCACTGATGTGCCTTTCAATGTTGCCGACAACTAATTTTATATATATTTTTATTTTGAGCGTTCACTTTATAGTTTTGATGAGTACATTTCTTGTAGCCTGTACAGATTTTATCATTAAAAATGTTTGACAAAGTTGTGAGCACATTTAAATACAGTGGAACTCAGATCGTTCGAATCTCAAAGGACCGCAGTAATAAAATTCGAACTACCCAAAAAATTGAATTTGAATTATAGAGGTTCGAATGATCCTAGCTTTACTGTATTAAAAACAAATAACATTATTTATTATAATAAACATTAATTATAAATATAAAATGGTTTTTAATTATAAGAATTACAATTTTACAAATATATTTAATCATAATACATTGATCTTATTAATTTCTACAAATACTGTATTAAATAAATGTATAGGGTGTCCCGGAACTATTCCATAAACATTTTTCCATAAATATACAATTGTGGAATATTTTACTCCAATCACCAACATACTAACCTTTGTTGGATGTATTTTTTCCGCTATTGTTAGAATATAGTATCCGTTTGTTGTTAAAGCTAAAGAGGAATTTGTTATTTATTGTTACAAAGTAAAATTCAGGCACGATCAGGGGCGGATCCAGGGAGTCACATTGGGTGGGGGGAAATACCCGGGTTTTTTTGGGGGGGGTGTATAGAATACCTCTCAGGGGTGGGGGGTCCGGGAGTCCTCCCCCGGAAATTTGATAAACATTCCATATCAATAATAATTTGATCGGCTGTAAAGAATATCCAAACGCGTTTTATTGACCAACGTGTGTTATCGGCCTAAAAAGACGACTGTCTTGAATTCATGGACCAAAATCGTGGCCGCCGCAATTCATGGTCGCCGTAACTTTTAAACCGAAAACGACAAGTAGGCCTAAACGTAGTTAATCGGCCAAAGAAAACCGCAATAGTTTTCACTACCGGACTTTTGCCCGAACAAGATATCGGATCGAGCAGGGAGCAGGGCACGAAGGTAGCTAGATTCACTCTGAACTTCTTCCTGATCAAGACCCCGAATAAGACATCGGATCGGACAGATTGAGTGCGAAAACCACCGAGCGGGGTAAAAACTGTGGGGACGACTTTAGTTGCCGTTGTGCAAGTCGGCAGTGTACTTATGTGTAGATTTCACCCATTTCACCCACCTCCCCACGATTTTACCCACTTCTCTCCAAGCGTCATTCCTCTTCACTTTGTGGTAGTGAAGGATGGGACAAGTCCCATAAAACTGGCCGATTGTTGTACTCGAAAATAAACATAAAAATGTTTTTCTCAGACCATTCCATCGTGCAGACTACTTTACATAAACGAGTGAACTGGAAACTAAAATGACAACAGTCAAGACCGCAACCCTCACCGTCGTCGTATCGCTAGCGGCGGAGCTCGGGACGGTGGTCGGAGAAGCGTATGGAGGTACCACACACTACCAGACCCCGAACAAGAATTCGGACCAATCTTTCTTTGATCTTTCCTCAAAAAACAGCCTAGAGAGCGCTACCGGATGTTCTCCCTTCGACCCCAAATCCTGCTCGGGAAAAAGTCCGGTAGTGTGTGGCCGTCTTAACCCTTTCACTGCTACGAACCGATATATCATCTTTTGAATCTGTTATCGATAAACACTGTTACTGCTTCACAAGCGTTTGTACCGTTAGTCTGCAGTCTGAGTCTGACATGTGGTGAAACCTGGTAGACACAAACTGAACTACCTCGTCAAGCGCCTTGGCTCTAATACCATAGAATAAATCCACCTGGTCCACTACAGCTGCTAGTCTGATCAGTGGTCTAAAGCGATACCTTCCCGGCCGGGGGTAACACTTGAATTGAGGGTTCGAATCCCGTCACAGTCGGTGGTTTTTATGTGCAACACCTGTCTGTGGCAGAGTTGAAGCGGAGGGCGAATCTTAAGCAAACGGTGGACGGCTCGGGTCCTAGCTGACGGGATGGGTGGATTCTTTGTGAGTTGCACATCTGATCAGGTGTTTTGCTACATTTTACCTATCCTTTACTGTGTGTGTGTCCAGCAGAAGCACGTTTTTATTAACTTTAACTGTTCAGGCAATCAAGACATTGAAAAAATCAACAAAACATCACAGATTCAACTACTTTTTCAGAAGCCTAGCACTCAAAGGGTTAAAGGCTAACAGACACGCCAGCGGAAGTATCAAAGTATGTAATCTTCGAAATCGAAGATTTTACCAAAACTAAGATCGAAATTTTATCGGCCTAAAATAGCAATATATTCTCATTTCACTGTCTAAAACGTCAATCGAGCCGCATTTTAGCATGAAAACGGTCAAACTGGGTTTTTAGAGAAATTTACCGACCGGGCGTGTGTAGTTATCAGCCATAATCGGTAATTTTTGGCGATCATTTTACAGCATATTACCACTGACTATATACATGAGTCATAAATACGACCGCAAATTTTTTTATCGGCCGAAAATTGAGTACAAACCGTATTTTATGCCGGAAATGTACTTATTCGCTCAAAAACGGCAATCGGACCACATTTTCCCAGCGAAAAATGATAAATTGAAAAATGATAAACGGATTCCGTTTTATAGGCCTGAACGACTACCGGAACGTATATTTTATGAAAACAATCGGCGATTCGACCCCGTCCATCACAAATGAACGCCTATTTTTACTATTTACTGATTTATAAAACATATATACTCAAATAAAAAATATACACTGCTTGGAAAATAATTGGATTTTATGGCTCTCTTTATTTATTTATAAAAAATATTAAAAAGTTATTAGTAAGGCTTCAGGAAATCTGTTTCAATATGATATTAAAAATATCAGTAGTTAAAGCATTTACTATGTCTGTTCAAGTATTCTCTGTTATTTATTTGGTTGATTAATAGATTTGAATATATAGTACATTTTCAGTGAAAAATCCTCATATTTTATCTTTGTTTACTCCAAACTGAATTGAGATGGAATTGGAAATGCTTACTTGTTGCAATACAAAAAAACAAAAAACAAAAAAAAACAAGTGGTGGTGGGCTCGTGTAATCACTCTACTACCTGGCTACACAAGCAAATCTTTATTCACAAATTTAGAAGTCGAGTGTCAAAGCTGGACAATACACTCATAACTGAATAGAATTGGGCTTGTGTAATCACTCTACTACCTGGCTACACAAGCAAATCTTTATTCACAATTTAGAAGTCGAGTGTCAAAGCTGGACAATACACTCATAACTGAATAGAATTATGTATTAAATATCAGAATTTACACTTCAGCTGAATACCTTATCTGGCTATAAATATTTGTGCCAAAGTTATGGGAGAGGGTTTAGGCCTACATTTTCTGGCTTTTTATGTCATATAATGTAATAAGCATTAATTTTACATCCCGATCTCTTTTTACCGTTTTTGGGAGCCAAAAACACAACATTTGTAATTTTTATATCCTCCAAAAAAAGGAAGTTAGGGTCTTTCTGATTGCTTTGCAAAATGAACTTGTCCAACTGATTATAGAAAGGAATGTCTTCACGAAATATGAAGTAAATCATAAATTTACACTTTCCTATCTCTTAGTTAAATACATCTTCAGAAGAAGCTGGATCTTTAGTTACATGACAGGTAGCCTATAACTAGTTTCACACAACAATGTTTTACTGGCAATTGATTTTCTATTTTTTGTATGCCTATAATTCTTACAAGGCATTAATTGCTACGGTTGCAGTAATACCATAATACTCTGAAAACTGAAAAACGCGGACACGCGGTGCTCGTGTTGTGCGAGTGGCGAGATTCGTGGAAGGTGTGGCTGGAGGGAGTGTAGGGGGCGGCGCGACCTTGGACTACGCGCTCGTGCGAGGGGTGCTCGCGTGGTGGCGCTGTGCGTGTGAGTTTGTGTTAGTGAGGCGTAGTGCGGCTGGCCTACCCTGCCCCGGAAGGCAATTTCCAACCCTGCCCCGGAAGGCAATTTCCAAGAATCAAAGGAGCATCTTATTGATTTTCTAATTAGTGTCTTACTTAATTATAATTCTAAATTGATAACTTTTAATTAATAGTTTGCTCGGATGTGCTCAGTAAAAGTGGATATAAACAGTGATGCTATCGGGATCTGAGGGCAATGGCTGCCATGTGCTAAGCCTAGCTTCTCTTTACAAAATCAATGTTATTACTTACAAAATTCCCTAGGCTATTTAAATATAGCTCACAAATGATCTTCTTTGACTTGATAATAAATATACTTGTACTTGTGGTCTCCTTTACTTTATTGTAGTGAGTAGAATGTATTTGGTATTTATTCTGGATGTCAACAAAAGGTAGGTGTACAATTTCTAAGATTTCTTTAACTATTTGAATAAAATACAGAGTTACAGAGGAACAATACAATATTTATTTATCTATTAGTACAATTATGTTTCAAAAGGTTCTCAATTAAAGGGATTTACAATAATATACAACTCAGGGGGAACAGTTACAATGTGTGGCCTAGCCTAGAAGGTAAATGACAAAATATACTTGTAGGCCTAAAACTAAATGTTCATATTTTGGGTTCTAAATGGGGTTTCTTTAGAAATGAGGGCTCTTTTTCTCAGGGGGGAAGTATCGTGCTGACTTGAATAACGTTTGGGATGATATTTGAAAGAATATTAAGTCCAATTAAGCTGATGTGTTGAAAATTACAACAATGGAAATTTTGGTTGTTGTCCAAAAGGAGAGTCCAATGGTTTCACTGACTTTATGAATGGTTAAAATACTCAAAATTAAATTTGGAAAGATAGTTCAATATAAAAATACTCTCTTGAGGTTACTTTAACTTTCAGAACATTAGGCTTGTTCTATTTAAATGTCTGTATTCTTTCCAGTCCCTAAATAGAATACAATGGAAGGAGTTTACCAATCTGCTTACAAATGTTCTTCGCTCAAATACCAGTTTTTGGGGGAAATCAAATAAAAAGGAGTGAATTTAAAGATGGTATTAATTGAGCAGTAAGTCCCTAATAAAATGAGCACCAAGCAATGCAAAACTTAGGCCATACTGGGAAATTTAAAATAGGAACTGTGTCCTTCACAGATTCTAGGTCTTAACACTATGGCATCTGGAGCAAGAAGAAAGATCTAGTAGAGATGAGGTCTGGAAGCATGGTCCATTGTTGAGAAGCACATGTTCACACAATTGTTGACACTGGTCACTGTAATTTAGATTCCTTAAGGACTATTTTTGAAAAGTATATTATATTAAATTTTAATTTTATTGCAATCCTCTCACATAAATTATATCTAAAATATTATTATTAACAAACATATTAAATTAAGTGAGTAGGCTATTATATGGGGATAGGCTATGAATAATTATTGGTGATTAAATTGATGAAATACATAGAGGGGAATAGCTTTCTGAGGAGTGATGATAATGGTGATTATGGTTAGGCATGGACATAGGGCAATTAACACAAATAACACATTTAGGGGAATTAATTAATTAACACATTTATATGGAAACTTTAATATAAAATAACACATAATAAGAAAATTATTACTAAATGATGAATGAATGGACATGTAATACTATAAGCAGGTCACAGACCAAACGAAAAAATATATAAACTTCAAACAAATTCTAACATGTATATCATACTGACCCGCACAACTTAATCTATTATTTATACCAAACAATTTTATTATTATATTTGTAATAGTTTTTTAAAATGAAAAATTTATTTTTTATTTTTTATTTTGAAATGAAATTATATTAGTAATAATAACCTGAATTTATCCCACACAACTGCAAAATTTTCATTGAAATCGGACCAACGGTTTTCTTCCTGATCTCCCAAAATCTGACAAAATCTCTACTTTTAAGACCCATAACTTCCTTAATAGTAATCCGAATTATTTAATATATATCTATTTTGTTTCCTAATTTTCATCCTGATGTGAAAAAATAATATTTTACAAATTAATTTTTTGACCAAACACCCTTAACTGAAAATATCTATTAAAAAACTAGATTTGTAGATATTTTAGAGTTCAGACGTTTAGTACATCAAACAAAATCAAAATAGCATCCAAGAACTCCATTTGCTAGCCTTACAATCAAAGAATCTAATCAAATTAGTTTTTAATATAAAAGGAAAAAAGCTATCGCTCTAAACTTTTTTTAAAAATGTTCGTAGTTTATTGTTCTTTAACACAGTGTTTCCAGATGTGTTGCCGTTTTACATGTTTTACCCGAGCGCCTTGATTTAATGTAACTAGTACAATGATTCGGCGTCAAGCGCTGTTAGAGCGGGGAGACAGCTTGGCAACCACGCGTGATGCGTATTGGATTATTCAAGGTCACGTCGACTGCAGGCTCCGCCTTCAACGGACTTCTCTGCTGCCGGGAACTGTAAATAGAAGAAACATTCTCACTGCCATTTTGTTTTTCTTCATTAAGATTGTTCGCGTTTTCAAACAAGAAAATAAACTATGCTGATACAACGGAACAAATTAAACTAAAATTCAAAACAACTTTCTAGAAAAAATTACAATAAACTACAGCAGAACTGAAGTACTTGTTCCATTCCTTAGCATAATACTTAAAATGTGCGAGTTTCCAGAACGGCCCTCCCCCCAACAACAAAGGAGTAACGAACGCTACGCTGTACCGAAAGTCGCCTCTGTTGACAAGCTATTCCGCCTAGAGGTCAGGCCAGTCGCTGCTCACTCACAGACATGCGGACTGCGGAGCCCCGGATGCTCACTCACATACAACGCAGAACCCTCCCCTCAACTACCCCCAACCCACAACTTCCCCAAGTGGTCAAACCACTTTCACTCAGCTGGGCTTGCTACCCGCCTGCCGCCTGAACCAACCGTCGTCTGGCACCAAGATTCTGTAATGGCAAATCGCAAGCAGCACAGCGGCAACTCGACTCAACCAGCCTCTCCGCATGTTTTATAAACATATTTATTTGTTATTAAATTTTTAGCGGTTAATATAACAATTAAAAATGTCATATTTAATTAATTCAGTCTTAAAGATTATTTGTTTAAGTCTCTCAAATCTTAGATACCACTGATAAAATTAATTATGAAACTATTTTAACCAGATAGAAACGCTCTACTAACATACAAATAACTCCGACGCATCAAACCTGCGTGCTCAGCGAATTTCCAATGCATAAATATGTGCCTCGCTACCACATAAAGCCACTTACCAAGTTACATAACAATACATACATAAATAAGTGATATAAATACCATTGTTATTATCAATTTATTTGGACTTTAAATAAATAATAAATTCAAATCCATCGCTATTATGAGTTTCAAAAATACAGTATAACATTTTTTATTTTAGGGCTGAGTACAAAGGTTTACGCTGAAACAAGGAAGATAAGAAACTTTTTTATGCAATTATCAAAATAACTCAGGAAGGTGAAGCTTTATACCTTTATTAATTTAGGTTCATAACTAAGGGAGGTAGGCCCTATCAAACATTAACTATTCTCCATAAGAATAACACTATATAGGGCTGAGTATGCAGGTTTGCTGCTTCGAGGAAAATAACAAAAATTTTATGCAAAGCATATAAATAGGCCAGAACTAGGTCGTCACATACCAAAGTTTCGCTAAAATATGACCACTTTAAAGAACTGGAAAGAGTATTTTTTTTATTTGAATTAAACAACAGATAATTTTAATCAAATATTTGTTACAAAAATCGAATTAATACAGTTCATATGATAACGGTTTTTAACAAGATCCAGTATAAAATACGATTGAATCACGGATAAAATATCTGATAACAATTAAACATATTAACTTTGAAACAAAGTCTAAGGCATCAGTAAACTACTGGTAGTGATCCTAACAACATATTAAAATATCAGAACTAGTCGTTTGCGATTTAATGTACTATATATGATTGGCCTAGTACAGCAATGGATATATTTCTACTATAGTGAAGTTTGTAAACTTCAGATGGGCCCAAAAAACGGGTGGCAGTTTGGTAGTACCCAGATAGGGAGGGAGGCAAATGGTTTCCAAAAATATACATTACCACGAAGAGATATCCTGGTAAACCATGTCAGTCAGGTCCCGAATTTTGTATTGCTTGAATTACTTTACAGCAACTTTAGAGACTCGTGCGGACAGTTAACATAAAAACAATATTCACGGTCCGAGACAATCCGTAGAAACTACAATACACCATGTTTAAGAGTAGGACTGGCTGTCTTTACCCAAAAACAGGCTGTGAGGATAAGAGCAATGAATATGGAGTCTTATAAGAAGAACAGGTTCCGTGTTAAAAATTCTGCTGCTTATTTGAAGTTGGCGCGCTGGAAATCCGTAGTTTTGCGCCCCGCCGCTGTGAAGCGCCTCTAGCACTGCAGACCGGTACCGAAAACACGAGGTGTTGCCGTGACCTAGGTCCCTTCGCTCTTGGGCTCTTGTAGTAGGGCGGGGTTGGCTGTAGCGACGGTCGGGGGTGGAGGAGTGGCTGGGTAGACAACGCGCGCTGCCTCGTGGCCGAGCGCAAAACTAGCACGGCAAGTTTCAAATACAGGCCATGGCGGACATCATGACCATCGGACCATTGGACAATACAGACAGGGGACAAAGGGGAAAACAGCTAAGTGTATCGTATAACTGATCACCATTCATCAAACTTGTTCTGTGCCCATGTATATAATGTTTAGAATATAGTTTAATATTAATATAAATGTTGGTAATATTAAATTGAATTTCACTGCTTTTCATTTAATTTAAATTTGTAATAAAGAAATCATTGTTTGAACCTCAAGACTTTTTAATTAATCACTTTATTAAATTCATATTTTTATTATTAACGAACCTGAGATACATTTAAACTAAAAGAGCTCTGCTACAAAATTTACCATACTTGTGGATATATAAAAAGTGAAAAGCATTCTGCTCACACTGAGACCCAAGTAAAATTAAAATGCAATTAATTAAACTAGTAAAGAAAACCACAGAGCGCACCCTTGGTTTCTCTTAAACCATTTGCTTTTCTTGCTCTAACATGGTAAAAATAAAATATTCATAACAAATAAAATTAGGTATGAAATTGGAAGTAAATTTTCCGCTGAAAACGAATTAAATAGTCATAAACTTGTAATTTCACTAATTAATTATTTATAAGGAAAATAAAGATAAACCGCAACTTGGACCTTCCCCTCTCCAGGTCTAAAAACAACACAAATTTACTCAGCCGAGGTCTGCATTTTGGCTCCGAAACCGGAAAGTTTAAAATTTTAGACGAGGCTTATGTAATCCTCGACTCCGAAACTCAAGAGTCCAAGTCCGGGTTTATCCCTCCCCAATTTAGACTCGGTCTAACGTTAGTCCTGGACTAGCGCTAAACTCGAACTCCGAAATCCATTTTCTTAGTCCTAGTCTAAAAACCGGTTTTTAGACCGAGACTAGTGTTAAACCCGATCTCCGAAACCCGCTCTTAGACCTTTGTTTTTATTTGCAAGGAAGAGAGAAATCTGTACCTCTTCTGTCACGGGGTGACAGCGCCGGCAGCCGGCGCGGCGGGCCGATGCGGGGTAGTGTGTGAGAGAGAAAGGAGAGATGTGTGAGAGACTAAAGACGCGGCCACACACTACCGGACTTTTTCCCGAATAAGACATCGGACCGAGCAGGATTTGGGGCCGAAGGGAGAAAATCCGGTAGTTAGTGGGACCTCCGCACCATACATCGAACAAGACTTCGGACCAGACATCGGACCGAGCACCGAGCGCTCTCGAGGCGGTTTTTTGAGGAAAGATCAAAGAAAGATCGGTCCGAGCTCTTGTTCGGGGTCTGGTTCGGGGTTCGGTAGTGTGTGGTACCTCCATACGCAGCTCCGAGCGCCGTCACGAGCCCCTCGGCTAGCGCCACGATGGTGAGGGTTGCACTCTTGACTGTTGTCATTTTTGTTTCAGTTCACTAGTTATGTAACGAAGTCTGCACGATGGAGGGGTCTGACGAAAACACTTTGTTGTTTATTTCCGAGTACAAAAATCGGCAAGTTTTGTGGGACTTGTCCCATCCTCTTAACTACCACAAAGTGAAAAGGAATGACACTTGGAGAGAATTGGGTGAAATCGTAGGGAGGTCGGTGAAATGGGTGAAATCTACACCCAAGTACAGGGCCGACCTGCACAATGACACCTAAGATTGTCTCCACCGCTTTTACCCCGCTCGGTGGTTTTCGCGCTCAATCTGTCCGATCCGATGTCTTGTTCGGGGTCTTGATCGGGAAGAAGTTAGGAGTGAGTTTCTTCGTGCCCTGCTCCCTGCTCGATCCAATGTCTTGTTCGAGCAAAAGTCCGGTAGTGTGTGCCAGTGTGTGGCCGCCTTAAGAGGGGGCAGGAGTCAGATAGAATTCCGCCTTTTCGTTTGGAGTTTGGCCACTAGAGCGCTAGCAGTTTTTCAAATAATTCTTCCTTACCGACCGGCAGCGTGCGAAGGCTCGGCCTTCAGTCAACGGATCGGTATTGTCTAGTGTGATTTACAACACCTAGAATGACGGGTTCACTGTCACTGGCGGCTTCTCGCACGCCCCGCATACAAGGGACTAAACCAAAAATTCTTGTCAAGACTATTTGGTGTGAAGTCTGATCAAATATGTTGCAACTTCGTCTAAATCTTATGTCTGATAATAATTACTAGTAACAATATTAAGTTATAAGAAATAAATTAGACATTTATTTATTAATTTCTCTGGTTCAAATTTGTTTTTGTAGTATCAGTTTTGTAGCCACCGCCTTATATCGATGTAAAGAAAATTTTTTAAAGAAAGTGTAAATATATTCATAAGTGTTGTAAGACGTCTTTTATTATATCCCGTAAGAAAATTTCATAAGCTTTAAGAATATCACTTTTCACTATTATAGTCGAGTTTAGCAATTTTCATGAACACAATTTGTGATCTATTTTCTATAGACCGTTGTATTTTTTGTTCCAACGGACGTTGTTGCTATAGTCAGGATAAAAACACTAGTAACTTGTAGAGGTTATAACTTCTAACCTTCTATTTAGCCTGCATTTTATCTACGGTTTACTGGAAAATTAATTAATAATTAATAATGTGATGTGCGAGAGAGAGAGAGAGAAATATGGTGCGCGGGTGCCTGCACGTGCGAGTCGGGGCGCTATGGGCGGCTCAGGGATAGGTAGGTGTCTGGCGTGTGCTAAAATTAAAGAAGTTTATTGTACACACCTTTTTTATGAAGCTTTATTTTTACATATTCTTGTGTAAAACTGCCTTTGTACACCCTTGACTTGGGTTAGCTGAAGTTTTAAACCACTTGAATAAAAACAACTGAGATACATAATAACAATTTTACTAAAATTTATTTAGGTAACCCTTAAGTATATTTTTTGAACGTATATAAACCAATTTTGAAACATTTGTTATTGGCCGTTTTCAACTCGTGTATAATTCAAAATACCTTTAAAACGGCACTTCAAAGGGTGAAAAAAACAATATACAGTATCGGAAATATTTTTCCAAAAAATGTGTTAACGATTTGTATAATCTTAATAAACAAAAAAAGTGAGAAAAAAATTAAAAATTGTTTGACAGCACAGCCTTAATAAGTGCGTAACGTACCATGTGCATGAGACCAGTTTTTCGCACGGGGCTACCCATCACCGACAGCATCCGTGGAGATTGTAGGGGATCGGTCCACCGCTAGACCTGTTATTTACCTAATGGCCAATAATTTGAACCATCATTGGTACACAGACCTCACCATCCCGCTGCTACTTAGGTGTTATGATTTCAACAACTTGTTTGCACTTCTCCGCTGTCATTGTGGCGAGAGGGCCAACTGTGCTGCAGCGGAGAGAAAGAACCACCACGGACAGCTTTCTCAAAGGACAACGTTGCGCGTAGATTGGGAACTGCTGTCGATTGAAAAAGGATTTCTAAGTGTCTTACACTAATTTAAATCCCTGTAAATTACGGTAGGTTCGTTACTGGACCAATCTAATTATTTCTAATTGGTTTTATTAACTTCGCGTAATTATTCTCTTTGTGCTACGTTCAATAATAAGCACTAACATGCTATATCTATGTATTATAACAAAATCTTGCTTTTTATTCATTCACTTCTTAAAGTTAAACCGATTTTGATGATTTTTTTAGCGAATTTCCCCTATAGAGAAGAAGCTAAAAGAGGTGGCATTGTAAAAGTTAAGCCATGATAACTTTTTGTTTTGAGGTCCCCAGATTCCAAAAACACTATTCATTCAAATTTATATATATTTATTATTTATTATTATTATTATCTATTATTATTTTATTCTATTATTATTATTTATTATATATAAATGTGTGTGTGTGTGTGTGTGTGTGTGTGTGTGTGCGCGTGCGTGCGCGCGCGCGTGTGCGTGCGTGTGTGTCCGTTAACACGATAACTTGAGTACAAAGTATTATTTCGATGAAATTTGGCTCAAACGTGTAAAGTGACATTCATAACTAAGTTCGAAAACCAGAAAGATCGGACCATGGGAAGCGGGTTTTATGGGGTTTACAATATTCAAAAAAATTTTTTTGCATTTTTCACCCTAAAAATTTTAAAACACTTAATTTTGTTTTCGACCATTTTATAGAGCTTAAAAAAACAATATAGTATTTTAAATCATTAACCTATGTTAAGTGGTTGCGGAGAAAATCCAAAAAAACGTGCTCATAAAATCTCCCATGTTAATCTTATGGGAAAAAGGGTTTTTGCTTTTCCTCAGTTCATTTTATGTAAACCTTACATTTTCTTTTACCAATCAGTTCAGCTCTACAAAGCAATCATTTTGGTGTTTAAATTGTGATTCTAAGTACAACCGTTGAAAACACAGTAAACACAGTACGTTGTCTAATGTTATCCTTATGGAGAATAATTAATATTTGATCTATCGATTAATTATGAATGTATATTGATGAAACTTAACATGTGGCTTCAACTAGTTGTGGTATATTGATATTTGTACAAAAACAAAGTTTTTTGTTGATTTTACCCATAGCAGCAAACCTGCATACTCGGCCCCATGTTATTGATATGGAGAATAAGTAACGTTATACATCTCCCTTAGTTATGAACCTAAATTAATAATCGCACCATCCAAAGGGGGGTTTTTGGAGGGTTTTGTTCCCCAAAAATGTTTTTTTTTGGGTTTTCACATGTAATTGTTATTTAAATCAAATTTTAATTTATACCATTGAATTCAGCTTAAAAAAACAAACAATTTGGTATTTTGATCATTGCTCTACGTCAATTGGTTACGGAGATATTACAAGTGCTAAACACAGTACGTTGTCCAATGTTATTCTTATGGAGAAAAAGACAAATTTTATATCTCGGTTATTTATGAACATAAACTGACGAAACTTGGTATATCGCTTCATCTGGTTGTGGTTTGTTGTTTGAACAAAAAACCAATTTTTCGCCTATCGTTCCCGAAGCAGCAAACCTAAGTACTCGGCCCCCATGTTCCGCCTCTTATGCCTCATGTTATAATAAAAATGTTATATATCGCTTATTTATGAATGTATATGGAAGAAACTTGGTATGTGACTTTACTTAGATGAGTTCTATTGATATTTGTATAAAAATCCATTATTTTGTGTTCCTTGTTGCAGCAAACCTGCGTACTCATCCCTAATGTTATTCATATGGAGAATAATAAATATTTTAAGTATCCCTTATTTATGAATATATTTCTTACGAATTCTGGTAGGAGGCTTAATGTAATATTAAGACATATATATTCATTGGAAATTCGCTGAGTACGCAGGTTTGCTGCGAAGGGGGTATTATTTATTCTCCATAAGAATAACATTAGGGTTGAGGACGCAGGTTTGCTGCAACGAGGAAGATAAGTAATGTGTTTTTTTGCAATTATCAATACAACTGAACCAGGTGAAGCTACATACCAAGTTCTCTTAATGTAGGTTCATAATTAAGGGAGATATAAAAATTTACTTATTCTCCATATGAATAACATGGGGGCCGAGTATGCAGGTTTGCTGCTACGGGGACTATCAACAAAAAACTTGTTTTTTTGTGCTAATATCAATATACCACAACTAGTTGAAGCAAATTACCAAGTTTCATCAATATACATTCATAAATAATCGAGATATAGAATTTTATTTATTCTCCAAAAGGATAACATTGGACAACGTACTGTGTTTAGCACTTTGAATATCTCTGCAACGGTTGGACGTAGAACAACGATTAAAACACCAAAATGTTTGTTTTGTTGAGCTAAACACATTAATAAACTGAAATGTGAAGTTTTTAGTAAAACTATCTGAGAAAAATCTAAAAACCTTTTTCCCATAAGATTAACATGGGACACGTTTTTTTGGATTTTCTCCGCAACCACTTAACCTAGGTTAATGATTCAAAATACTAAATTAGTTGTTTTTTAAGCTCTATAAAATGGCTATAACCAAAATTGAGTGTTTTTAACATTTTGGGGTCAAATTTGCAAAAAACAGATTTTTGGAAAATTGTAAACCCCCATAAAACCCCCTTCCCATAGTGCGATCGATCTGGTTTTCGATCTTAAAGTCATAAATGCTACTCTCCACATTTGTGCCAAATTTTATCAAATTCGGGTGTTTCTTTCAAAAGTTATCGCGGTAACGCGCGCGCGCGCGCGCGCGCACACACACACACACACACACACACACACACACACACACACACACACACACACATATTTGAACGAATAGTGTTTTTGGCATCTGGAGACCTCAAAACGAAAAGTTATCATGGTCTCGGGCTTAAGTCTTACTATGCCACCTACGGTAATAGCTTCTTCCCTATAGGGGGGTAAAACTTGGTATGTAGCTTCACCTGGTTGAGTTATATTGATAATTTCATAAAAACACATATTTTTGTGTTCCTTGTTGCAGCAAACCATCGTATTCAGCTTTCAATGTTATGCTTATCGAGAATAAGTAAAATGCTATAATATCACTTATCTATTCGTGTATTTTTTATGAAACTTGGTGGCTTTATGTGGTAGTGAGAAATATATGCTATGCAGGTTTTCTGCTACGGGGGTATTTTTATTTAAAAGATCATTTCATGTTTTAAGTCCCTGTGAAGCAACAAATTTGATTTACACTTTTATTAGCGAATTTCCCCTACAGGGAAGACGCTATTACCGTAGGTCTCATGGCAAGACTTAAGCCCGAGACCATGATAACTTTTTGTTTTGAGGTCCCCAGATGCCAAAAAAACTATTCGTTCAAATTTATATATATGTTCGGACGTTATGTGTGTGTCCGTTACCGCGATAACTTTTGAAAGAAGCGCCCGATTTTGATGAAATTTGGCACAAATGTGGAGAGTAACATTTATGACTTTAAGTTCGAAAACCAGATCGATCGGTCTATGGGAAGAGGGTTTTATGGAGGTTTAAAATTTTCCAAAAATCAGTTTTTTGAACTTTTTACACCTAATATTTTAAAAACACTATATTTTGGTTATAGCCATTTTATAGAGCTTTAAAAAACAAATAATTTAGTATTTTGAATCATTAAGCTAGGTTTAGTGGTTGTGGAGAAAATTCGAAAAATGTGTCCATAAAATTTCCCATGTCACTCTTATGGGAATACGGTTTTTAGATTTTCTTCAGATAATTTCACTAAAAACTCCACATTTCTTTCTACCAATCACTTTAGCTCAACAAAACAATCATTTTGGCGTTTTAATTGTTGTTTTCCATCCAACCGTTGCTGTGATATTAAAAGTGATAAACACAGTACGTTGTCCAATGTTATCCTTATGGAGAATGAATAAAATGTTATATTTTGATTATTTATGTATGTATATTGATGAAACTTGGTATGTGGCTTCAACTAGTTGTGGTATATTGATATTAGCACAAAAAAAGGTTTTGATGATTTTTCCCGGTAGCAGCAAACCTGCATACTCGGCCCCCATGTTATTCATATGGAGAATAAGTAAAGTTTTATATCTCCCTTAGTTATGAACCTAAATTAATAAAACTTGGTATGTAGCTTCACCTGGTTGAGTTACATTGATAATTACAAAAAAGCACATATCTTATCTTCCTTGTTGCAGCGTACCTGCGTACTCAATTATAATGTTATTCTTATAGAGAATAAATCAAATGCTATATATCACTTATTGATTAATGTATTTTTGTGAAACTTGGTAAGTGGCTCCAGGTAGTAGTGATACACATATATATGCATTGGAAATTCGCTGAGTACGCAGGTTTGCTGCGACGGGGGTATTTTTAGTTACATTTCGAGTTTTCAAATCGCATCAGTATGTTTTATCTTGATTCAAAAAACAGCTGTCATAAGGATCATATCTGCAAAATATTGCGGGGGAGCAGCTCGTTACTATATCATTTTATTTCTCGAATAACATAGAAGTATTTCCCCTGGCCATGATGGGTTTGCTATTCTAGATAAATTTTTTAAATACTGTCCAATCCAATCCGATCTAAAATAGATGCGTAAAGTTAATCCAATTCACAATAATCGGCATGATATTTACATGGATGCCATGACGGCATGATCGCGGCAACGGCCGGCTGGTCAGGGAATGTGGGGAGAGCCTGCGTGCAGGCAGCCTGCATACTTGGATACTAATTGCCGCATCGTATCTATATCTATATCTATATCTACACTGTTCACAAACACACATATAAAGAGAGAGGAGGACGTAAAGAATTACTTTATGTTATTCTGACTCATACCTAACTATACAAGGAATTTCTTTAAACTAAACCCGGCTTACAAGGACCAAAAGTAACTGTTTAAAATCAATACCCACTTCCTTTACTTCAATCTCCTTCAGCTAGTAAGCATTGTTGCAGTTATGTTTATGTGCTGTTTTAGCGAATTTCCCCTATAGGGAGTAAGCTATTATCGTAGTCGGCATGGTAAGACCTAGGCCCGGGACCATTATAACTTTTCGTTTTGAGGTCCCCAGATGCCAAAAACACCACAAGTTCAAAACTGTATATATATATATATATATATATAATATGTGTGTCCGTGAACACGAACTCTCGTAAAAATAATCCGATTTTGATGAAATTTGGTATAAACGTGTAAAGCAGCATTTATGACTTTAAGTTCGAAAACCAGACAGATCGACCTATCGGAATGGGTATTTTGCGGGGGTTTTGTGGCCCAAAAATGGGTTTTGAGTTTTTTACATATAATGTTTGAAAAAGTCAAATTTTAGTTTTTTCCATTGGACAGCTTAAAACGACGCAAAATTTAGTGTTTTGATCATTGCTCTACGTCAAATTGTTGCAGAGATATTGAAAGTGCTAAACATAGTACGTTGCCCAATGTTGTTCTTATGGAGAAAAAGACAAATTGTATATCTCGCTTATTTATCAACTTATCCTGATGAAACTTGGTATATTGCTTCATATCATTATGGTCTATTGATATTGGCACTAAAAACATTTGTTGGTCGATAGTTCTCGTAGCAGCAAACCTGCGTACTCAGCCCTATGTTATTCTTATGGAGAATAAGTAACGTGTTATCTCCCTTAATTATGAACACAAATTAGTAAAATTTGGCATGTGGCTTTACCTACTTGAGATATATTGATATTTTTATAAAACCCATTTTTTGTGTTTATTGCTTCAGCAAACCTGCATACTCAGCCGCCATGTTATTCTTATGGAGAATAATACAAATGTCATAAATCGTTTATTTATGAAACTTGGTATGTGGCTTTATGTGGTATTAAGATACATATATATGCATTGGAAATTCGCTGAGTACGCAGGTTTGCTGCTACGGGGGTATTTAGTATTAGATTAAAATTACAAACACGGGGAGCGGCCTGTTCCATAAATGTTTTTAAAAGATGGTCTGTTTGGGCACATATTTAAAACTAATTTTGTATTTTCAATGATAATTAAAAGCTATCCCAACATTAAATAATATTTAATGTTTTGATCCTATGCAACAAAATAAGTTTGGGATCCTATGGAATTGGATCTTTATGCAACGAAGAAAATAAAGAAGTGAAAGAGAAATTATATAGCAGAGATGGTAAAAATGGTCATAGACCCGAAAATACTTGCAGGAAGTGCCAATAGTAACAAACCATATTTTAGTTAGAGCAAACATGTGTCGTTTGTATTTCCAAGAAATAAAAATTAACACCCTGTAGTTTTCTTAACAGTTATCGACCGTTTGATTTTAAAAGACATTATAAAATCAAATAATTAACTGGAAGACCTTAATTTCAAGGAATTTCTAAACACGAAAAATCAATATGGAAAACATATAAATAATCTAAAACTAAAGTAACTATTCTTCAAATGTTACATGATGTAGTGGGGAAATTCTTAAATGGGTAAGAATGACTTTTTACAGGGTTAATTCATCGTACACACAACAAGAAACCTGTTAACAATAACGAACTTGTTGTGTTTATCGAGAGGATGTTCAACCCCTCGTTGTTTCCATTATCACAAGCGACCTGACTCAATATGAGTGCTTGTTGCTATTTAGGTTAGGTAAACACGGATCAGCTGGCGGTAACAGACGAGCCACGTGACGTCACAGACACGCCCGACCTCCCCGTGGCTGGCTGCCAACGTTATACCACGTTATACACTGTACTGAACATCTGCTCCACTGCTGGTTAATTAGGTGTTCTATGTGATGTAGTAGCACGACAAAAGTATCGTTGACATTGATCAAGCAGTTGTTATAAAAATGATTGTCCATCCAGCCAGTTATTCGTAACCATTTAGAAAAAAACGAATTTTCTTAGAAATTCCTCAACTGCGTAACAAATATGAGTTTAAAAATTTCCAAAGGCTGATACAATTTTGTTTTACAGGCATAACTAATAACAGAACTAACACTGCTTATCCTCAGCCTATCGCACAATCAGGATTAGGTCGGCTGAGATCTAAGTCGGCATTAGGTCGACATTAGGTCGGCATTGATAGGTTACAACAATTCCATTATGATGCTACTTATACAGTATTTATGTTTTATTAATATGTATCAACGCACTGAGAAGGGCAGAAACAACTGTCCTCTGTAATTATTCTCTGTAACTCACGTCAAGCTAACTTTAGTGAATTATGATAAAACATATGTTGTAGAAAACTAAAAGGCCGAAACAAATGGTTTATATACTCGGAGATGTTTGACTGTCTTCTACAGAGCTCCAGTCACAAGTTCCTTATCAACGGTGTAATGTATTGTATTATTTGATTTAGTTTTGGTATGTTGGCAATACCTGAAGTAACTTAGTTATCTATGTGCTCTGATAGTTTATCTGGTCTGCTAAGATGTGGTTTCTACAATAAACACATCGAATTTTGGTTGTTGACACTTATACGATATGGTTAAGCAAGCAAATCCAATTATACATTAGTAACTGTGTATCGATCTAACAAAATTATGTCAGTTATATAATAAACTAGGCTTATCGCCGTTGGGGGCTTCGCCCCCAAACCCCCTTTTGGAGTTCGCTTCGCTCACTTCCCTTCCTCAGTCAACTCAAGTTTAAATCAAACTCAACTATTGTAGTTCATTAACCAAAGAAAAACTACACAATGACCTTTGTTGAGCACATTAACACCTATATACAGAGGCGGTCCCATATCGGTTCGATATCGAAACATTTGACCAACCGGCTGCTTGTTAGTTTTATCGAATGAACTCTCGACTACGATGGTTGTTTCGATGTGAATAAAAGCAAAAAATGAAGTGTTCACTCAATCAAAGTCAATCAGATATAAATACAAAGTTGTGGTTACAATGTTAAATTGGAGTTCTACAAATGGATTTACGTGTAAAAAAAACAAACAAAACAAATTAGACTTCAGTTCACGACAGAATTATAGTATCCTAACCTAACCTAACTCCGCAGAGCGATGTATGGTGGCTGTTCCGTTGTGCAAATTACAAATAAATGAATTTGTAGAAACAAAATAAAGTCAAATTAAACAGAAATAAATTGCAGACCTCAAAAAGTAAGCAACAAAAGTAGGATTCAAACCCGTGACCACATGATCTTGAATCATCTGACAACATATCCACTGGGCTACTGGGCTAAATTCATTCGATAGAACAAACAATCTGTTGATTACATTTTCCAATATAGAAACAAACGATATTCGCGATATTGGACCACCCGTGCAGGCGATAATGTGCTCACCTTGTTTTGTAACAGCTGATTTATATAAACCTCATGTGAGCAAATTAGTATCGCCTACACGGGCGGTTTTTTTTAAAATCAGCTGATACAAACATGTGGTATTAGCCAAAGATAGTGTGCTTTCATTAAACGGCTTTCCAAAACTGTACACATTTAAATGGGCCAAAATACTCAAAATTACTTCTCCGATGAATAGCGGCTAAACGGATGATCGGATCTTAAATCTGATGAAAAATCGTTAGTTGGAAATTAAATTTTCTACAACTTTTGTATTTAACATTTTTTGCCATCTCTTACTGTTTCCGCACAAAACGCGCTCAAAGTGGAAAAATTGAAAAAGTGGAATTTTCCCCGCCCCAAAAATGCTCCCAAAACTCAAAAATGTTATCTTTTGGTAATTTGACTGTGAGTTTCTCGGCAAGAGCTTTAATTCAAGTATGGGGTCGAAAGGGGTTCGATTACGGGAAGTGCCTCATAGTTTGTCAGTGAGTGAGTGAGTGAACCCGTCTAGCTTTATATAAGTAGATGTACAAAACAATTACTGTGTTTATTTCTGGGTACCACCCAAAGGATTATCCGAAATCACAGATTCATGATCAACTGTAACGAACAAATCACAGTGATTCCATTTAGTTATCAAACAGTGCATTTCAATCGAAGTATATATAGCCCTGTGGACTCATGGTATATGAAGGTCCCTCCCACCATTAAGTCGTTATCAACAGTTGGTTGAGTTGTGCAAGTCTGCCTTGCTACTACACTGCCGCCGCCGCGCACATACAAACGGCATCTCTACAAGTGGTTATCGATTTCACCTCACACTTAACTTGTCTTAATTCATCCAATTTTTGACATCCAAACACCAGCGCGTAATATGTGTTGGAAAAAAATCAAACACGGCCGTATTTCAAAAGTATTGATTTGCAATATTTTATACAACTATACAACGCATGCCAATCTGACAAATTAATTTAAGGTACCAATAACTCCGCACGGTGAGCTAATCTCTCAGGTAACTCCGAGCTTTTAAGGCTTAATTTTAAATGTTATACAATAAACTCAAAACAATTAAAATTGCTGATTCACAAGCAAGGAATTACTTAAAAGCTATTACTTAAAATATTTCTTTAGAAAATTTAAACGTTAACACCCTCTAGGGACTCCTTGAAAGCATTTACATTAGAGAAAGAAAAAGCTACATCTTCAACGACCGCCTCAAGTGCCCGGTGACTCATACGTTCTGCTTGGCACTTCTCAACAGCCGCACATAAATCAAAATGTAAGTGGTGATAAATGTGAACTGCTTGGTGGACGAGCTTGACGACGATTTTTACTAGACATCGTAAATATTATCGTAGAGATGAGTACATATCAAATAAGCAGAATAGTTTGTCCTTGACGAAATCAAGTTTTAGGTTTTGCATTATCCATTGACTCAGAAACAACAAATGCTGAGAAACTTCATAGGTATTAACATAAACGTACTGTAGTCGTCGGCTTTTGTACGGTTAAGAACCAAATCCGAAGGCAAATGTTGTAAATGTATGACCCCCACGTTCGGAATGTCATGTGAAGCATGAAGGGGCTTAGTACAAATAATAGAAAAAATATAGTTTTCTCTTCTGTGCGACCGCATCGCCGCACGCCGCTGTGCTGATATGCTAATGCTGGTATGAATATTGACATCTCACCGACCATTGGATGCGGCTCGGTATAAAATGTCAGAAAGGAGAAGGTCCCGCAGAAAGTGAGTGTGGTGGAGAAATTCTGAGTCACAGAACCGGTTCTCGGCCGGATTAATCTTCAGATTTCGTGCGAATCTATTAAAAGAAAGCCGCAACCGCATACACTCTACCGCATTACAGCAGTCCGTGGCACTGGCAGCACCCTCAGATACTCCACACACTTTTAGGACAAATGTGTAAGAAAAAGTTAATTAAGTAACCGCGTGCTAGTTATGTAAAACGTAGTCAATGAATAGACCCAAATTTGTTAATTTGATGGGTATACGACTATTTTGTTCCCAAAATACGCATCCAAATAAATTGAATTCTTGTAGGGGAACTGCATTAGTTTCATACACAACACAAATACAGCCCCAAACGGGGTCGATGAAACTTCCCCGATATTTTAGGTACGTTTGAAATTATGAAACTGCCCCGCTCATTAAAGAGGATCAAGAAGGGTCGCCTCGCCTGACCAGAAATGCTGAAATTGCCCCGAGCGGGCTACGGGTTGCATAGCCGCTACGGGACTGGGGAAAAAGGGAATTATTTGTGTCCCTGCGTCCTGTCAGTGACTGCAGTCTTATAATAACTGCCACCAATATCAGGAATTACTAGCTGATAAACTACCGCTTCGCTAGGCTTTAAAAACAATATACTGTGGTGATACAATCTGTGTTTAAACTTAGGAACTCAAGAGCAATTGTCAAATAAAAAAGAAAGTCACAAACCGAACCATATTTCCACTTACAGAAATAAATTTAGATACAATTTAAATGTTTTTGTTTCGAAACCTAATATAACTCGATTCGTTTAAAAAAACCGAATATAAAGGGCCAAGACTGTATAATAATTCTACTAAACAAATAGGAGAAGAAAAATGATGTCTATGACTGGCTATTTACTTTAAAAAATAATTTTGAAAACATGTTAAGGATGTTACCGCATGTTAATGGGTGTGACATATCGTTCAACTATAGAGACGTTATTTTGTTGTACTATATATGTATTTTTTCAATGGAGACGGGAGAAATTTAAACACATTTTATTCAATGTGGTATTTTATTTCAATTTCTCTACCAGATTATTTTATTTCGGTAGTATGTGTTTAAATTTAACCTCAATCAAGCATATAAGCCTGTAAGGTTTTGTTTCTACCATTTAGTGTAATACAATCGGTTGTTTTATTAGGGGTTAAATATTGTTTATGTATTCCTAAGGATCATGTATAGGCCTGTTTAAATTAGTATTACAGATACTATATTTTTATTGAGTATTTGTTTACATGCTGTGCTATATGATTTTTTTATTTGTTGATTAAAAATTAATTATTAGGTTACAAATTTGTATCATGTTAATTGATTATTTAGATAGTTTATGAAATTGTTGCATATAAGGAACTTCTCTTTAATTGTGTTTTTTTGTTCCGTAACGTACCCAGTTTAATTCATATAGCTAATTATTGTTTGATTGTATCGGGAAAAATTAGAACGGTCATGCCACTCCAAAGTAATTACTGGTAAAAATTTACGTATAATTTTTGTTTATTTTTGTATTAAAAATTAATTATTAAGTAACAAAGTTGCATTTTTACTAATTTATTATTAGGTCATTAATGACATTTTCGTATAAAAGGAACACCTGTTTTTATGTCTATGTCTATGTTTCATACTCCATATTATATTATTGTGAATTGTATATATGTAATGCAATATATAAATACTGTATATTTGTATGTATATTTTATAAGTATTTGTAATAATCTTTGCATATTTATATCCACAAATGTGATTATAATTGGATTGAGAGAAACGAAATCCTTATACTCAGTTTGGAATTCGAAGTAGTGTGACGCTATCTACATTTTAACGGTTTGATGGATTGTCATGAAATTTTTAGGATAACGTTTTTACGGTTTAATGCTTTAAATAAACTATAATTGGCGAATTATTATTACATTTTAATAATTATCTGTTTTTTTATTGAACCTTTCTTTCAGTACATATTTTGAGCTTTGTGGTACCGTGTTGTTGGAGAACTGTCAAAATACATCAGCTCAGCTGCTGTCATTTTGTTTTGTTCGCAATCGCCGCGCCGCTTGATGTTTGCGTTTAGGTTAGAGGAGCCCAGATAAGAAACTGCACCCATAATAATTTCATTAATGTTATAGCAATAATCAAATTTAAACCTTCTGTAAGTTAAGGATGTTACCTTGTGACTTCCATACACATAACTTATGTGAAGCACTGTGGTTCAAGTTGGATTCAATACGATAAAAAGTGTCATCAGCGAGAATGCCAACATTATTCAGCACTACTAAAAAACAACCATAAATACCTGTGTTCTTTTGCAGATAGTTTGTGTTCGAATAATACTCAGGTTTTGTATATTAGCCTATAGTTGTAGCCATAACATGGATGATTATAACACAAGGTGGGACTAAAAACTAACTTTTTATGTTATTAATAAACTTGAAATATTGTCTACAAAGTTTTAATCACCATAACAAACAGTATCCTTTGACTATTTACCTTTCATTAGGCTAATTTAGGTAGGCCATCGCTTTTGTTGTTTCTCAACCATCCCAAGTTGGTCAATCATCATATTTTAATTTTAGCCTTTCTGTAAATGTATTCTAACCATAAGTCGGTCTTGGTAGTCTATACAGGGGGAATTTTATGATAGTCCTAGCTTATATTTATATTTGCGAGTTACTAAATGTCCACTTGTTTTCCGTGAGAAACTTAAGTTCGCTGAGGCAAACTGTAAGCCTACTTGGAATGGCCAAACATACTACAATGAATCCAACAGACCAAACCGTTAATAAGCCTTACCTAACTCAAGGTATCTACTTAATGTGATAAGGGGTAGACTTTCATAAGCGGAACGATATGACAACCGAATGAAATTGTTCGATACGGTATTTCGATTAGGGGCCTATGTAGGTTATTCGGTTCTTTAGGTTTCGGTTATGTTATGTTTCAGTTTAGGTATCTTGGAATTTGTCTGGATAGCAAATGTTAGTTGAAAAACAAACCAAACATGATGTGTAATAACCAAGATACAAACGATAAAATATTTTGCAATCGATAAAAATATCAAACTAATCCATATACTGTATCAAACAATTTCATTTGGTTATTTATATTGTTCCGCTTATGAAAGTCTACCCGTGATAAGCACCCAGTGCCGTCTTTAGGGTGGTGCGACAGGTGGAGACGCACAAAGGCCTCGCGCTTACGAAGGCCTCGCACTTGAGGGTTTTTTTTTTGTGGAAGGTAGAGGCGTCGTGGCCATGAATGGGATCAGAAATGTGAACTTCTGATGATTAACAATTGAACAGCTGAATACAAGTACTTTAAGCAGTTAGTGGTACGTACATATTTTGCCTATATTGCCAACATGTTTTAATTTAATGGCAAGTTCTGAAGAACATGAATTAGCCGTTGTATTTAGCCAATAGCGAGTGTATTTCTCAACGTAGCAAGCAAGTCTGTGTCGGGACTATACTGTGGCTGTAATTTTATTTTAATATTACAATGGAATGAGTTTCAGGTATTTTTCGGTTTATCCTAGCTGTTTTGTCTATATTTTATAAGTTGTTGATTTTTTTTGCCGGACACTTTTATTTATTTTTTGCGAATTTACCCTTTAGGGATTAGCAAATTTCTCCTATAGGGAAGAAGCTATTACTGTAGTCGGCATGGTAAGACCTAGGCCCAGGACCATGATTAACTTTTCATTTTGAGGTCCCCAGATGCCAAAAAACACCATTCGTTCAAAACTGTAAATACCATAAATACTGTAAATATATTTGTCCATGAGCACGATAACTCTCGTAAAAATAGTACGATTTTTGACAAAATTTGGTATAATTGTTTAAAGCAACATTTATGACTTTAAGTTCAAAAACCAGACAGATCGACCTATCCGAAGGGGTATTTTTTTTTTTTTTGGGGGGGGGGTTGGAACCTAAAAATAAGTTTTTTTAGTTTTTTACAAATAATCATTGAAAAAGTCAAATTTTAGTTTTTCCCATTTGAATCAGCTTAAAAATACGCACAATTTGGTGTTTTTATCATTGCTCTACGTCTAATGGTTACAGAGATATTGAAAGTGCTAAATACAGTACGTTATCCGATTTTATTCTTATGGAGAATAAGAAAAATTGTATTTCTCGCTTATTTATTAACTTTCCTGATGAAACTTGGTATATTGCTTCATATCGTTGTGGTATATTGATATTTGCACTAAGAAACATTTTTCGGCTGATAGTTCCCGTAGCAGCAAACCTACATACTCAGCTTCCATGTTATTCTTATGGAGAATAAGTAACGTGTTATCTCCCTTAATTATGAACATAAATTAATAAAATTTGGTATGTGGCTTTACCTTCTTGAGTTATAATGACATTTGTATAAAACCTCGTTTTTTGTGTTACTTGCTTCAGCAACCCTGCATACTCAGCCGCCATGTTATTCTTATGGAGAATAATTAAAATGTCATAAATCGTTTATTTAAAAATGTATATTGCTGAAACTTGGTATTAAGGGCTTTATGTGGTATTAAGGTACATATATATATATATATATATATATATATATATATATATATATATATATGCATTGGAAATTCTCTGAGTACGCAGGTTGGCTGCTACAGGGGTATTTATTTTTGTTATAATAACATCCAACATAATAATATATAAGTTAGGCTAAAGGTAAATGGATATTGTAAATAGTACACACACTTTAAAATGGTCTGGTTTTTATGCTGACATGTTAATGGGAAGGCACTATAACCTAAAAATAGTAAAAAAATGTCCGGGTCAAGCCTGTTTTACGGTAGGCCTAACTGAAACTAAATAACCAAAACCTTAATAGGCCTAACTGTAACCATAACCGAATAACCTAAATAATCGCTATACCCTATGGAACAATTTCATTCGGTTTTTTATATCGTTCCACTTATGAAAGTCTACCCTGGTTTCGGTTTTTTAGATTTCAGTTATAATTCGATCTCAAAAGATATTGTCTTATAATTTGTCCAGCTAACAAATGTTGATTCCACTAATCATGTTTTTCATCTTAAACATGTTTTGCCGGGAACAACCATTGTAAGGGATTTATGGAAATCACACTAAGCACTGATAAGAATATCCAGTCTTTTAGTCCCTCCAACAATGTGTTACGGTTTGAGCAAGTTTGAGGAGCCGTTAGAACAAAACATTTTCTCAATAAGAATAACATGGCGGCTTTTTATGCCACTGGGGCAGAGTCCTGAGGTCTTGAGGAAAAACCAAAAAGTTCCTATCTGCAATTTGTTGATCATCTACAACATTATGGTCCGGAGCAGTTTTGAGTTGGCGTTTTCAAAATCCCCTGGGACATACACGCAAATGCACAACCATTACATTATAAGTATAGATTTTTCTCAATACAAAATACTTTTAGCTCCCGAAACAGCCCGATTAACATTTCTTTTTTAAATTCTTTACGTAAATCTATTAGCAAAAACTACTGTGCTAATTTTAACTGTTTTAGTATTAAATTAAAGGTTTTGGCCTGCAGTTTGTCATAATTACATTTCTTTTTTTTAGGTGTTTTTAACGCACAATGTTTGCGTTTATTATTCCCATAACAAATATTGTTCAACTTTCAATAAATCTCTTACGGTACATTACTAGCAAAATCTATTAAATATAATACTTATATAGGTTATAATAGCTTAACCTATATAACTTATAATAGGTTTTGACATACACTAATGTCATCAATATCTTTGTTTAGTTTAGATGTGTTGTTTCTAATGATAAATTTATTTTTATTTTAGTTCTCATAAGAGCACATGTTCAAATATCAACAACTCCTTTTGTAAATACACTAACAAAAACTAAAGGACCGATTTAAACAGTTTTGATCTGAAATTGAAGCTCCTGTCCTACAGAGGTTTCCAGAAAACATGTTTTTCTCTGTGAAAAATTACTTTTAATGTTTAACAAGTAAAAGAGATGCTCCTGTTTAACATTTTGATCAAATTTAGTTGAACTATTTACCAGAAATTGGAATTATATATATGTTAATGGACTGTGCAGGACTTGTCCTTCCAGGCTGATTCAGAAATTTGTTTACTAAGTTTTCCCTTACTTTTGGCGTATGTGTGAACTAATACAATACATTTTAAAAATGGAAGGAAACGTCGTTCCTATCTTGTATAATAAATTTTGTTTCCCCCACCTACTTAGTAAAGTCAAATTTTACTCCTTGTATTGAAGGAGTATAGTGCTACTTTGTCTCCCGGAACAGAATCAGCTGACATTTCGCTGCAATCATTAATGCTTCAGCTATAAGGGAATCGGATCAGCTGATTGATATTTTGCTCCAGCTGCAATTAACGTTCCGAGTTTAGTTATTACGCATTACGCAACCAAAATGGAAAGCGATTGTGAATGTGAATACTTATCAATACTTGTGGCTTTTGAGGTTTGGGAAAAATGTTGTGTGTAAATTTTATCGCCCTGGCCTACGGCGTCGGGCGCCAACAATTTCCCTTTGGGAACAAAATTGTACTTTACTCCCTTAATACACAAATAATTATTGTTTCAAGCAGAAGTCCCCGTATTATTTTGTACTGCAAAGAAATTTTGCATAACTTAAACTTGAGATAGTCGATGGTCAATAATATAAAACCATAAGTGGGATTATAATACACCGTTACTTAAAAAGGATGTGATCATAATGTTTTTGGATACTTAAATGCTACACAGCGTCTATAATCATTAATATATATAACTAGCTGGCCCAACAGTCCTGTCCTAATGTCATTGGATTTGTTTTATTTCAAATACTCGTTCATTTTCAAGATAAGCATGTTCGCTCCGCTCACTCGCTTCCCGGATTAGCTCATGCGCTATGCTCACTTGAATATAAAAAAAGAGTTTGAGTTGCCATTCAAGTACTCTTTTTATTTCCAAAATGAGAGTTTCCATTCAAGTAGCTTTTTATTTCTGTAATCAACATATGTGTATGCCTTTCAAGTATGTTTTCAGCTGCTTGGTGTAACTAACTAACTTAGATCAAATCAATAGGAACTTTGAAGGCCTGTGGGGCAGAGCTCTTAGGTCGGATGAAAAATTGTCTTTTATAAGAACCTTGTCCTGACATAAACAAACTCAACAAGAAATAATTATTCAATTTGGTCCACTAATTCTCAAGTAATGGCGTGACCAAGGGAAATAGGGATCCATTTGAGCGAATTTCCCATATAGGGAAGAAGCTATTACCGTAGTCGGCATGGCAAGACCTAGGCCCATGACCATGATAACTTTTCATTTTGAGGTCCCCAGATGCCAAAAACACCATTCGTTCAAAAACTTTATATATATAATATATATATATATTATATATATATATATATATATATATATATATATGTATATATGTGTGTGTGTGTGTCCGTGAGCACGATGACTGTCGTAAAATTTATCCGATTTTGACAAAATTTGGTATAAACGTGTAAAGCAGCATTTATGACTTTAAGTTCGAAAACCGGACGGATCGACCTATCCAAAGAGGTATTTTGGGGGGGATTTTTTATCCCAAAAGTGGGTTTTTTGAGCTTTTTACATATAATTGGTGAAAAAGTCAAATTTTAGTTTTTCCCATTGGTATCAGCTTAGAAAGACGCACAATTTAGTTTTTTTTATCATTGCTCTACGTCAAATGGTTACAGAGATACCAAAAGTGCTAAACCCAATATGTTGTTCAATGTTATTCTTACGGAGAATAAGATAAATTGTATATCTCGCTTATTTATATACTTTTGCTGATGAAACTTGGTATATTACTTCATATCGTTGTGGTCTATTGATATTTGCACTAAAAACCATTTTTCGGCCGATAGTTCCCGTAGCAGCAAACCTGTGTACTCAGTCCCATGTTATTCTTATGGAGAATAAGTAAAATGTTATCTCCCTTAATTACATAAATTATTCACATTTGGTACCGGTATGTGGCTTTACCTACTTGAGTTATATTGATATTTGTATAAAACCCCATTTTTGGAGTTCCTTGCTTCAGCAAACCTGCACACTCAGCCGCCATGTTATTCTTATGGAGAATAATTAAAATGTCATAAATCGTTTATTTTTGAATGTATATTGATGAAACTTGATATGTGGCTTCATGTGGCATTAAGATACATATATATGCATTGGAAATTTGCTGAGTACGCAGGTTTGCTGCTACGGGGGTATTTATATATTAAGATGTATAAAAAATCTTGGACCTTGACACAATGACTCGTGGATTCTAAGAAGTGGGTCAAAGAGTTTTAATTTCTTCCTAGATTATATTTAACATAAGATAATACTTTTCCTTTATTTTTGAAATGAGGCAATTTATTCTTCTTAAAGACAAATTGAATGATTTAAGCCTTATTGTTTTTTAAGTTCTGCATTTATAGGTTACCTATGTATTTGAACAACCGTATCAAGCTACAATAACAATGAGAGGCCTGGGGGCACAGCCCCCCTCCCCCCAGTAAGGTTAATGTGTTACATTAAAACCTCTGGGTTAGATTTTAAAATATTTAGGCATTCAAAACCAATCGACTGATTTTAAAAAGTATTGCTCATCAAGGTCTGCATTTATACTTATAGATTTTTACAGCAACATTAAGCTACAATAAAATAAATATCCTGATGGGTCCTCCAGTGGAACCAAAGTGTAAATAAACTTAACTACTTTTAAACCACGTGCTCTCACTGATTGGGGACCTTTATTGCCGCCAACATATTATATTTTATCAAAATCTTCAGCTAATATTTTGAGGGCCTACATGATACAGCCCTCAGTGAGACTGAGGGGTGAATAACTACTTCATATGCACTTTGTCTGACTGATTGACAGATTTCAGGCCTCATTGTTTGTCATGTTCTGGATTTGTATGTCAAGCTGCAGTTATAATGGAGGGCCCATGAAGTATATTGTCAATTGAAACTTTTTTTTTTTTTAACTGTGAGCTCAATCCTTATACGCGATATAAGAGCGTACTCCTAGTGTATAATATAATGAAAATATATTCACTAATTTTGTGAACTTAGCTGAATCATTTATAACTCCTAAATGTTCGTCAGTACATGAAGTAAAATAGTGATTAATAATCATCGAACTTTCTTCAACGCATGTTTTAAATTTGCTTCTCTTTTTGTTTAGTTAAATTATTATACGATTTTTGCCTTAAATGTTCAGTTTTTTAATGAGTTACCTATATAAGATTTTGGAACAAGACATTTAAATTTGATCGAAGTTTAATTCTGTAAGTATATTCATCTGGAATGCTACTTATGTAAACAATGTACAGTAATTTAAAGACGTATAAATATCGAAGCGGCGTTATTCTTATATCCTTATATAATGGCCAAGATTGTTTTAAGTTCCAAGTTCAAACAAAGATTATATCACTATATTATTTGTTAAGCCCAACAAAGCGGTAGTTTATAAGCTACAAACCTAACAACAACAACAACAACAAACAATTATCAATTTATAATTGCTAACCGCTGTTCATCGGTACGTGGAGTGAAAAGATTAATCATATCTACTACTTCAACTGCTTGTGATATTGGTACAGAAACAATTGTGACTTGACAGGAAAAGCAGTCGACGGCAGTTTTAGAAGACTGCAGTCACTGACAGGCGCAGGGACAAAAATATAATTCCCTTTTTCCCAGTCCCGTAGCGACTACCTGGCCGGGCGCTCGGGGCAATTTCAGCATTTCTAGTCTTGCGAGGCGGCCCTTCCTAATCCTCTTTAATGAATGGGGCAGTTTCACTATGCCCCTTCAAACACACTATATAGTGCTATACAGTACACATTAAAATCCCAAATAACACTCGTATGTCTTTTGGAAGTCTTGATATTAAATTCCAGGGCACTGGTTAATGTTGAGACGGTCAAGAGTCTGTAAAGGTCATCAGATCCGCAACGGTTACCCGAAGAAAATTGATGACTTCCAAACGAATATTTGTTCTTCAATGAGCAAATCTTATTTGTTCGCCGCGTAAGAAACTCGAGGCTATAAAAAGTTAAAACTTAAGATAGATACAGACAAGTTAATCGAAGAAAGCTCAACCGAATCTTATTAACACGAAATTCTTACGACTTGCGAGCGAAAATAAGAACGAAGCAATGGAACAATTAGGCTAAACACCAGACCTAATTAGCGCACAGCAGTTATTGAATTACAACCGATGACGGAGCCATGCCGCCACAGAAAATATGGTCATCATCTGTTCAGTGGCTAATTGACAGCGTAATTGATGCTGCGATACAGCCTCACTCTTCTCATTAGTCCGTGTCTTTGTTAACACGAACATGAACACACTATCTCAGTATTTCGCAGTTGCCGCTGCCCTCTCACTCAACGCAGTCAACCGCTCTTTATCAAGCGAACATAAATAAAAATGTATTATATTCTTATTTCTTAATTCCCAAGGGAAAATTGTGTTCAGTGCTTGTGGGGTATTTAAAAGGGCTCATGATTTGTTTCAATAAAGAAATATAAAACGTTAACAAAACAAGGAAATTATTGCCGCCCAACACCAAAAATATCAATATGCTTAACATATTTGTAAGCAATCCAAAGAAATTTAAACGCTTTATACAGTACTAAACAACAACACAAACAAGCTTTAAGACACTCAGTTTTTCTTTTACCAACATACTTATCAAATTATATTTTACTTTTAGGGATCCTACAACGAATACACACTAGTACTATAAATGACATCAACGAGAATTTATCTACTGTTATTAAGTACTGTGATGACTTTTTACTTTAGCATCATTGCGGAAATTTGTCCACGCTGATCGAGGGAAAATAGCTAATCCCGTCTTCAGTGTGGTTTCACCTACTTAACTGATGCAAGAGATAACCGTTGTATACTTTTTATAACTAGACAACTAAAATAAAATGTCAACCATATTGCAACGACAAAGTTTGCGCACTAACAAAGGGCAGGTCCCAGGAATTTCCCACGTACAAGACTATACGGTCTCTAATCTATTTGTCATTCTACTACCAACCCGCCGTTACAGTACCACTGGGTTACCACACGCGTTACCGCAGCTGTCGGTCGTCAGTAGTCGAGGAGTCAGCGCCAAGTCTGGAGGACCGGTCCAGCTAGAGGAAAGCGAGAACAGCGATTTGACATTTTGATCCCGCGGAGAGAGTAGTGAAAGTTGCGTGTGTGTGACCCGCAATGTGACTGTGTTTACATATCCTGTGTGTCAACTGCTTCCTACGTTCTCGTCTTGCCCGACAAGGAAAACGCTTTTATGGATTAAGAAAAGAAAACTCATTTCACTATGAACTCAACTTCTAAAAGACAGTTCACCAGGATTTCGGCCTTTAAAGTTTAACCGCAAAGTTAATTTATTTAACTGACTTCTTCCTCTCTCAAAGTTGCATTTACTATAAACTGAAACCATACCATAGGCTTAATAATGTTCCTAAGATAGAGAGCTGATTTACTACAATATAGGCGCTTTTGTTCAATTTATGTGGCTATTGTGGCTAAATGGTGTCTCTTCGTATTTTTGGGTCGGTCTGCCTAAAAATTGTTAATAATTACTACTTAGTTACAACCGACATTCATCCACGTTTTCACTTGGAAATAATGTTGATTCTCGAGTCGCTCAAAATCACAACCAATTCTGATGGATGAAGCAAATTAAGTCCCGAACTTGCTAGGAATGAGATTTATCGTGACTAATTCTTAACTCCAGAGAATAAAACGCAACCTACAAATAAATAAACACATATAAAATAAAATGTATGTATAAATTGGCATAAACACTGAAATTTATAGAACACTAAGCACGCGTAAGGCCAGCGTTTTATCTACGTTGATTTAAAATAGCCCCGTCGCAGCAAACCTGCATACTCAGCGAATTTACAATGGAGATATAAATGTATTAATACTACATAAAGCCATTTACCAAGTTTCATAAAAATATATTAACAAATAAGCGATATAAACAATTTTAATTATTCTCCGTAAGATTAACATTGAGCTGAGTACGCAGATTTGCTGCAACAAGGAACACAAAAATGGGTTTTTATGCTATTATCAATATAACTCAACTAGGTGAAGTCGTATACCAGTTTTTATTCATTTATGTTCATAATTAAGGGAGACAGAGCATCTAATTATTATCCATAAGAATAACATGGGGGCTGAGTACGCAGGTTTGCTGCTACGGAAGCCTTTGGCAAAACAGATTTTTTTGAGCAAATATCAATAGACCACAACGAGATTAAGCTGTAAACCAAGTTTCGTCAGTATACGTTCATAAATAAGCGAGATATAAACATTTTATTTTCCTCCGTAAGAATAACATTAGACAACGTACTGTGTTTAGCACTTTCAATATCTCGGTAACCAATTGACGTAGAGGAATGATCAAAAAACCAAATTGTGTTTTTTCAGCTGAATCCAATCGTGAAAATAAACTTTGACTATTTCAAAAATTATACATACAAAATTCAAACAACCCATTTTTGGGGTACAAACCCCCCCCCCCAAATACCCCTTCGGATAGAGCGATCTGGCTGGTTTTCGAAATTAAAGTCATAAATGTTGCTTTACACGTTTATACCAAGTTTCATCAAAATCGGATCATTTTTACGAGAGTTATCGTGCTCACGGACACGCACACGCACGCGCACGCGCACACGCACACACACACACAGTTTCGAACGAATGGTGTTTTTAGGGTCTGGGGACCTCAAAACGAAAAGTTATCATGGTCCCGGGCCTGTGTCTTACCATGCCGACTACGGTAATAGCTTCTTCCCCATAGGGAAAATTCGCTAAGACTCCGGCCACTTTCTTTAATTTTCTGGTAATACAGTATTCCTATTTGTATCCACTTCGTCCAGTATAACAGAGCCTCCTTCGCCATGAAAAGTCTCCTGAGGAACGCCGTGTTTCACCCGCCTAACGAAGCGCACTTTGCCCAGTCATCTCAGCGGGGAAAGGTCGGAGCGATATTTTACAGCCGAGCCGAGCCGGAGCCACTGGACCGAGGACGATGGCAATTACAAGTTACATGACTGTACCACCGGGGGCCCGCTGCCGCGGCTTCCCGTAAAAATAGACCGACCGGTTCACCTTGAACTTAACAAGGCTAAGCCTGCCATCTAGTGTCATCGTGCAAAACCATTCAACCCAACCCTAAACCCATTAGCCAGCCCCGCAGATAACATACCATTCGGGAAGCTGCGATACGTAAAACCATTCAACCCAACCCTAAACCCATTAGCCGGCCCCGCAGATAACATCCCATTCGGGAAGCTGCGATACGTCGAGTGGTGACACAACATACGATAGCTCTTTAAGTAGTCCGCACGACGAAAAGTTATTTCGGGGCATTCAAAAAAAAGAAGAGATTTTATCCTGTACAGTGTAAAAGTTTTATTTATTATTAGTCTTCACGTATAAATATCAAATGATTTAGGATTATTAAACGCGTTATATCGAGGCGCACGCGAATCGGGTGCACTATCTAAAGGTGCGCGCAGGGCCGGATTTAGGCATGTGCAGCTGCACAGGGCGGTAAATGTTGGGGGGGCGGCAAATAAAAAAAATATACTTAGTGATAGAACCAGTGGTGATATTTCGATATCGCTATGAGTGAAAATAAATAGGCGGCGTCTTTGTTCCGAAAGTGCAAAAAAGGCACAGTGTTTCTGTGCTAATCTCCACTGTTCGCTTATAACAGTGCAAACAAAGTATAAGTCGAGCTTAACAATGGTATCCCTGCTCTGCCGATTCATAAGTCCATCACTGTCATCGCGATGAGTCATTGCGGCGCATGCCTCAGTCCATAGTCTACACTACTTATGTCTCGGCCCTATTGGGCACCGCGCTTCGAATAGGGACGGAAATACACGAGTAGCCCCAAAGTCTGACTCGTTTCTCTTCGGCCATCTCCGAATGTGCAGCGCGGCAGAACTATCGTTCGGAATGGCAGCGCGGTATTCGGAATCATTCGTTTATCTCCCGCCATTTGTAAGCGCGGTGCCTGACAGGGCCTAGACTTAAGTCAATCACCTCGCTCTCTTTGTCCTTCTGTTTAGTTGCCTACGAGCTCAATGAGTTAAAGTATAAACAGGAGTCACTACTCTCTGCCCTCTGGCAAATAACCTTCAAAAAGCGTGCCGTAGTATTTCGTATTTTGGTCTGTTGGTGCTGTTGTGGTGTCATCTTGTTGGTGGGGCGCTGCCATTCGACATTGTTTACAACAATGTTTCCGAAGCCACATTACAAGGGTGTTTTCATTTAACTTAAATAATAACGTTGCTTCGAAATAAAGATCCAATTCCATCTAAAATATGTGTCAAGATTATAAAGTTAAGTTTAACACCAAGTTTCACTTAAAATGCGTCAACATATTAATATTTAAAGACTTTGAATATCACAGTTTTTACATTAAATCAAATGGGAGGTTTTGACACCGTCCCACCACAATTACAGGCAACATTAAGGAGCAAAAATTGGCTTTCACAACGGCACGCTTTTTTAACCAAGAGTAGTAGTGTCTCAAGATTACTTAGAGCTCATTGTACTAGCAGTGGCTGTGAAAACATTGAGTTGCTCGGCCATCTGTTTGCCGCTTGAAGTTGTTATTGTCGACTACAGCTATTATTAACTACTGGTACAGTGTCTACTGGTATAGTGTTTGTTTTAACATTATCTAGTGTGAAACGTAAAACAAGTGGTGGGTGGGGGGGGGGTGGGTGTGTGTGTGTGTGTGTGTGTGTGTGTGTGTGTGTGTGTGTGTGTGTGTGTGTGTGTGTGTGTGTGTGTGTGTGTGTGTGTGTGTGGTGGGTGGGGGGGCGGTAGTGTTAATTTTGCACAGGGCGGCAAACATCTAAATCCGGCCCTGGGTGCGCGACATTACTATATGACCTCATGACGTAAAGCATTTACATGTCCATGCTTACGCGTCTTCCCAACACAGAGAGGTTAAGTCATAACTCGACTTACCAGTAAAAGTATTCTTCCTTGGTTATATGCACCACCAGTAAATGTACAGAAACAGTCAATTAGACAATAAATTAGGTACTATAATGAAATGGATCCTCAACGAGCCGTACTTCTCTACTAGGCTATATATCCTGAAATCCTCCAAGACACTTCGGGAGAAACGACATGCATATCCCCATATTAGTTATAACGAGTTCGCACGCAGCACGCTGACGTGAGGGAAGTGAATTTCCACATAAAAACTTTTAAAACTCAAAATTAGTGTAAAAATATACATTTATTCCAATTTTTATTAAAATCTGAAAACAGTGATTTTTGGCTGTTCTGATGCTCCTGGTTTCATTTACCTGCCAAGCTGGGAATACAATTTTGCGCATTATAATGTTAGGAGAAGGTCCAAACAGACTTGAAAGTAGGCGTGAGGGTGCTGGGGATGATAAAAGTACTCTAACCAAGGAAAAACAGGCTTTTCTAGTGTAAAACCCCCATAAGACAACGTACTGTGTTTATTCGAAACACATTTTCTTTAATAACTCGGTAAATATGTATGCTAGAATGACAAGAGAGGGCTTAAAACTTTTGCCTCAGAAATTCACATTTTTTTACATACATTAATTTGACATACGGGGCTTTTCTGACCCTTTTTGGGCCCAAAAATCCAAATTTTGAAAGATTAATCTCCAAAAAAAGGGGTTTAGAGTTTTCCGATTGTTTTGCCCAACGAACTTGTCCAACTGATTACATAAAGGAACGTCCCTACCAAATTTGAAGTCAATCGGACAAAAAATGCGACCACTAGAGTGCAAACACATATATATATATATAATTTTGAAAAACGTGTTCAGGGGGTTACGTTAGGAACTTCCATGGTGGTTCCCGGGCTTAAGTTTCACCGTGCGGGTCATGCTAATAGTTCACTTTCCAAAATAAATTCACTAATAAGCTTTTCCATAGAACGAATGCACGTGTTAAAAGAGTGATTTTACAAATCCATTGCACTTCGAAAGAAATTATTTGAAGATAATTGAAAAAATGTTTTCGAGCTTTAAAGGACAGTATTAAATGTAATATTAAATTAGAGAATTAACTTCTGATGCATCAACTCGTCCGGCAGTCCCGCCGAAGACAATGTGTTGTAAGTGATGGGAGCGGATTGTGGGAATACTTTCTCCGGTCCGCTGACAGCGATACTGCGGGAGGTTGGGTTTCACCCGCCAACGCTCACTGGCGCGCCGCGCCGGCGCAGTGCTCGCCGTGCCATACGCATGCACCGTGCGAACAACAGAATACGCGCCCATCATTATTGCAAACAATTAAATGTCTCTAAATGACTGGTTAGGACGTCCGACACTAATTTGAGGGCGACTACAAGAGTTTAAGATGCGTTATCTAGACATTTTTTGAACATCTAGGTATTATCATCAATAAACAATCCAATGCTAATAGAAATGAACTAAATTACTGATTAAGACACAGACTCAAACTCACGCGCTCTAATGCGAATTATGTTTTAGGTGAGAGCTAGTCTCATTCAGACTACAAACTTCCCTTGTTACAAACTACATGATTACATTATCATGAAGTCATGAATTAACAGCAAAAACAACTTATAATCAAGGTATTTGTATATTAATGTGAAATCCGAACCACTCCACAACTAAATTTCAGGGCCCGGATCGTATTTGAAATTCACATTTCAACCATGACATGGACTCTGTAGACACATCTGTCAAGAACTATGTCATGTGTCTGTCTGTTGGCAGATGAACAGCCAACCAAATCAGCACAAACCATCAATTTCAAAAACGCTTCCATTCAGCCGGACCGTACGGATTGTTCATAGCAATCATAGATGTATTCTACAGAATCAAACATCTGCGGTTGGACTATCAGCCCACGTCACCAATTCCAGACAAATTTACAGTATAAATTGTTATAAATACGCTTTAAAATGCTTGTAAGCATATTTGGTAAATGTCTGCATTAACACGGACGGCGCTTAATTCAGAGATTTACCAAATATGCTTACAAGCATTTTAAAGGGTATTTATAACAATTCTAGCCTATTAAAAAGCATAACTATTTGTTCATTAAATGACTATGTATCGAGGTTAATAGGAGAAAATATAACGCCAAGTATGTTTTACTCTGGCGTAATGTTTCCTGCTGATTGGAAGTCAAGATGAATGGGAGGTCTGAGGTTAAACACTTTCGCGTTGACTATTCTCGTGAGATATCCGACAAGCTCCCAAAGGAATTTCTTTAAATAATCCCTTTCTCTCTGGCACTTTCCTACTTATATTAAATTATTTAGACGACTTTGCTTTCTATGTTATCTAAATATTTATTTGGAACCCAGCCACTGAGGATCTCTATCAAGAAATTAAGAGAGCAATTAATTATTATCCTCGTAAACATAATCGGCTCATTCGTAATTTAGCAGAGGCAAATGAACGACAACACATCTATCCAAGATTTTGAGGAATCTTCTCTAATAAAATAATGTGAGAAAACAGAGTAGGCCTAACTGAATTCCTCGCAGAGATAGATGGGCTTACAAGAACAAGAACACCAGGGGCTAATATCCGAATAGGTATATATATGTACATGTCAGATTATCATTAGTCGTGCATCCTATACTCTAATATGAGAAAGGTTTGCTTGTATGTTCGCTTGCTTGCGACACTGATCTCAAAAACGGCTCCAACGATTTCCTTCAAATGTTCGAAATAACTAATTTCTGGGATAAAAAGTTCTAGACAGCCCTCATCCCCAGGAAAAATCAAATAATGTAAAAAACCTAAAATGGAAAGTTATAAAAATTAACATTGAGTTTCAAATCAAAACCAAATAATTGTAACAGCTGTTCATAATCAACCAGGGAACTGTCAAAGTAATACTCATGTTGTTTATGATTATTAACATGTGGTTTTTCTGAGGGCAGAGGTTAAAATATTTTAGTGTAGATTACATATATAGAGTAGTAAAATAAATCAAAGGGACACTGAGCTATAAATAACAAATGGAGTGACCTTAAAAATGTAGAAAAGAGGCAAATGAGTTGAACAAATCTGATTATCAGTAGGGGGGAAGTGGTGATTACTCCAAGTCATCTAAACAAACTGACTGGCCTTCCCCCGAGCAAAGCTCAGCCCCAAGGTACTTCTTTATTACACCTTAAAAGCAGGAGCTACAAGTAATCCAAATTCGTCTGAAGTACAAGACCTTGAATCGGGAGTACTATTTTGTAACAACCCGTATAAACAGCTCAGATTTGTTTGCAAGAAGAATAGCGTATACGAGACACTCGACCCGATGTGGCCGAGACGGCATTCACCATTATGCCTCAGGTTACTCATTCTTGTATTATGTGTGGAGACGCTCCGCCTCTCTTTTGGCCCACCGACAATGGCAACAATAAACAAAACACCCGAATACGACCACGGGCGGTTCCTCGATAACCACTGCTTCTGTCACAACAGCAATACGCCTGTACGACTATAAAATAGTACGGTATGTTTAACAAATACTACCCACGATAGATATCAGAAAAACTGATAAAATTACAACTTTCAGATATTGATAACTAACATTCAAGAATCCTCCCTAGCTCATGATTTCATGGCCTTTTTTAATAAAAATGCTTGAAATTAAATACAAAAGCCAAACAACAAACTCGCGAGCATTTTGATTTAAGTAACTAGTTAATTGGGTTTAAAGCCTACATTCGAGAAAAAAACTCCAAACTATATTAACTTCAGGCTTTATAAAAAACTATCTACATTTAGAACTAAAAGTACAAATGAATACAACCGAAAAATAAAAATATACAATACTGTGGCCGTGGAAGATATACAAACAGGTCCCTATCTGGGGTCAAAACTTTTCTCGAAACAACTGGCGAAACCTGCTTCTCTTCATGGTTTTAAATGCTATAATCATTTCACCGTCATAAATAGCTGTTGTTTACCAACCGGAGCCCCTGATTTCTCCGCTGGCGCTTGTTCGATTGTAGATCCGAGTGGAAAATATAACGAAACCGTGATGAACCCAAAACATGGCGTTTGAAGGGCTCAAAACTGATGATAAAGTAGGTCGTTGACTTAGTTGTTGCACTTCCCGCAACCCCACTTAGTTTACAACCCCGCCCACACCTTCCGCCGTCCGCCGTACACGCGCTGACGGTGGTGGTACTCTTTTCGTGTCCCCTACGACCAGCCTTGTCTCCCGCCCGAAATGTGAAGCCGCACCTCTCGCTCGGCGCTACAATTCGTTACACGTTCGCTACAAAAGCACCTTAGAGTTAAATACGTCTACAATTGTACACAGAAATTCCTCAATGCACCGACTGTCGTCAGGGCATTAACATGATCGTAAAACTTGAAGTGGCCAAAGTCAGATTACACTAAACTAAGTTAGTGCAACAAAATTTAGAGATGTGTCGAAAATTGAATTATGAGGTATTTTAAACAATAAATTATGACAATATGATGAATAAATTCGTTAAAGCAGAGACTTACAGTAAAAAATATACTAACAAAATATATAGTATATTGTTTTTATCTTTAGGAACAAAACATAATACACAATAAAATGACAAAGAAAAAGCATAGTTGATGACGGAACGAAGAGACGGATTCTATGTATTAGCAGAGACAATGATTCGGTGTCCGTCAGTGTGTCGTCGTGTGTTCGTAATGCACGGATCGTTTTCAGATTTTACACAAATGTTTTCCAGTACACTTCACGCTTCCAGTTAAAAATGGAACCCATTCGTAAAATATGTTTTCATTAATTAACATTTAAAATTTGTAATATTTCCATAAGCATTGGATAGAAATTCCTGCTTTTAATGTAAGAGAAACTACGGCAATATTGTTTCGTAATTACAAGAAACTACTAAAAAATGGTTTTAAGATTAAATAAATAAAGTACTCCTCGTTTAGCATGATTTACTTAAATTTATTAGAGGTTTTTAAAATTTGAATATAAAAAAACTAATACAAGTTTTTACAAATAAAGGTAAGATTCTCCTATAACCGTAACCGCTAACCGTAATAATGTGGGTGAGTTAATAGTTTACCCACTAGATTGCTGCAGAAGCCATTTATTTTGTATTTACTTCTGCCTTCTGCCAGCTGAATTATTTTCTCAGTTTATGATATTAAATACCCCCGTCATAGCAAACCTGCGTACTCAGCTAATTTCCAATATACCTCACTGCATGGGCAACTGACTGTGTTATTTTTTGTTGAAGAATTGTCATCTCATATAATATAATGTTAATATGTAATAAACGGTATCAGGAAACTGACACATACTTTCTCCCTTTTAGCCAAACTTTAATGACAAAAATATGTGCTATTTAGTAAATACAGAATATGAAGTACAGATAAATGTACAGAAAATTGTCTAAAATAGTTGTTTTCAGAAATATCCACCCAAATCCGTTGCTACACACAGTGGTTTTGAGAGGGGAAATGCCCCCTTGCACCCTCCCCCCGGGTTAAATAGCAAGATATTTCGAACATCCTCTGTTGGTCAATGCTAACTTGACCTGCATATCAAGTTTAAATGAAATTGATCAGTAAATAAGAAAAAAATAGTTATTTTAGCGAATTTCCCCTATAGGGAAGAAGCTATTACCGTAGTCGGCATGGTAAGACCTAGGCCCGGGAACATGATAACTTTTAGTTTTGAGGTCCCCAGACCCCAAAAACACCATTCGTTCGAAACTGTGTATATATATATATATATATATATATATATATGTGTGTATGTGTGTGTGTGTGTGTGTCCGTGAGCACGATAACTCTCGTAAAAATGATCCGATTTTGATGAAATTTGATATAAACGTTTAAAGCAGCATTTATGACTTTAAGTTCGAAAACCAGCCATATCGCTCTATCCGAAGGGGTATTTTGGGGGGGTTTTGTACCCCAAAAATGGGTTTTTAGCGAATTTCCCCTATAGGGAAGAAGCTATTACCGTAGTCGGCATGGTAAGACCTAGGCCCGGGACCATGATAACTTTTCGTTTTGAGGTCCCCAGACCCCAAAAACACCATTAGTTCGAAACTGTATATATATATATATATATATATATCTATATATATATATATATATATATATATATATATATATATATATATATATATATATATATATGTGTCCGTGAGCACGATAACTCTCGTAAAAATTATCCGATTTTGATGAAATTTGGTATAAACATGTAAAGCAACATTTATGACTTTAAGTTCGAAAACCAGCCAGATCGCTCTATCCGAAGGGGTATTTTGGGGGGGTTTTGTACCCCAAAAATGGGTTTTTTGAACTTTTTACATATAATTTTGGAAATAGTCAAATTTTATTTTTTCCCATTGGATTCAGCTTAAAAAAACACACAATTTGGTATTTTGATCATTTCTCTACGTCAATTGGTTACCGAGATATTGAAAATGCTAAACACAGTACGTTGTCTTATGTTATTCTTATGGAGGAAAATAAAAATTTTATATCTCGCTTATTTATGAACATATACTGATGAAACTTGGTATACGGCTTTATCTGGATGTGGACCATTGATATTTCCTCAAAAAAACAATTTTTTGACAAAGGCTCCCATAGCAGCAAACCTGCGTACTCAGCCCCATGTTATTCTTATGGAGAATAAGTAACGTGTTATCTCCCTTAATTATGAAAATAAATTAATGAAATTTGGAAAGTGACTTCACCTAGTTGAGTTATATTGATATTAGCTTAAAACCCCATTTTTTTGTGTTCCTTGCTTCAGCAAACCTGCATACTCAGCCGCCATGTTATTCTAATGGAGAATAATTAAAATGTCATAAATTGTTTATTTATGAATGTATATTGATGAAACTTGGTATGTAGCTTTATGTGGCATTAAGATAAATATATATGCATTGGAAATTCGCTAAGTACGCAGGTTTGCTGCTACGGGGGTATTTGAATTTTTTACATATAATTTTTGAAAAAGTCAAATATTTGTTTTTACCATTGGATTCAGCTTAAAAAAACACACAATTTGGTATTTTGAACATTCCTCTACGTCAAATGGTTACAGAGATATTGAAAGTGCTAAACACAGGACGTTGCCCAATGTTATTCTTAAGGAGAATAAGAAAAATTTTATATCTCACTTATTTATAAACTTTTCCTGATGAAACTTGGTATATTGCTTCATATCGTTGTGGTCTATTAATATTTGCACTAAAAAACATTTTTTGGCCGATAGTTCCCGTAGCAGCAAACCTGCGTACTCAGCCCCATGTTATTCTTATGGAGAATAAGTAACCTATTATCTCCCTTAATTATGAACATAAATTAATAATACCCCCGTCGCAGCAAACCTGCATACTCAGCGAATTTCCAATAAATATATAACATAACACATTAAAACACTTAACAGGATTCATAAGAAATGTATTCACAAACAAGCGATATTTAAAATATTAATTATTCTCCATAAGAATAACATTGGGGATGAGTACGCAGGTTTGCTGCAACAAGGCACAGAAAATAATGGGTTTTTATGCAAATATCAATAGAACTAATCTTAGTGAAGTCACATACCAAGTTTCATCCATATACATTCATTAATAAGCGATATACAACATTTTAAGTATTTTCCATAAGAATAACATGGAGACCAAGTACCTAGGTTTGCTGCTACAGGAACCATAGGCGAAAAATTGTTTTTTTGTGCAAACAACAATAAACCACAACCAGATCAAGCCATACACCAAATTTTGTCAGTTTATGTTTATAAATAAGCGAGATAAACAATTTTTCTTTTTCTCCATAAGAATAACATTAGACAACGTACTGTGTTTAGCACTTTCAATATCTCGTTAACCAATTGACGTAGAGCAATGATCAAAATACCAAATTTTTTGTTTTTTTAAGCTGAATTCAATGGTATAAATTAAAAATTGATTTAAATTAAAATTACATGTGAAAACCCCAAAAAACACATTTTTGGGGTACATAACCCCCCAAAAACCCCCTTCGGATGGTGCGATTCATCTGGTTTTCGAACTCGTTCAAGTAAATCGTACTTTACACATTTGTACCAAATTTCATTAAGATTGGACCTTTTTTACGAGAGTTATCGTGCTTACGGACACACACACATATATATATATATATACATATACAAAAATTTGAACGAATGGTGTTTTTGCCATCTGGGGACCTCAAAATGAAAAGTTATCATGGTCTCGGGCTTAAGTCTTACCATGAGACCTACGGTAATAGCTTCTTCCCTATAGGGGAAATTCGCTAAAACTTGGTAGGTATGTAGCTTTACCTACTTGAGTTATATTGATGTTTGTATAAAACCTGATTTTTTGTGTTCCTTGCTTCAGCAAGCCTGCATACTTAGCCGCCATGTTATTCTTATGGAGAATAATAAAAATGTCATAAATCGTTTATTTATGAATGTATATTGATGAAACTTGGTTTGTGGATTTATGTGGTATTAAGATACATATATATGCATTGGAAATTCGCTGAGTACGCAGGTTTGCTGCTACGGGGGTATTTTGTATTCCCCGTAAGAATAACATTGGACAGTGTACTGCGTTTACCGCTAAATAAAAATTTAAATTTTCTCTGCAACCAGTAATCGTAGAATAATAATTCAGAATACTAAATTGTTTAGTTTTTTGAGCTCTTTTTAACGGTGAATAGTAATCTTTTTCAGCATTTATATTTATTTATGAAAAATTAAAAAAAATTTTGTATGTTTTAAGTTCTGTAATTTCTGAACCCGAATTTTTCAGAAATTCGGGTGGTATCATTTTGTTGGAAACCTAAAGTTCTACAAACCACTAAAGTTTAATCAAAATCGTTAGAGCCGTTTTTGAGAAATTTGGATTTTACATGTTTTTTGGCGATTTTTGGAGGATAATTACCCTTACAAATCAAAAATTAAAAAAACGCCTGGAGATATTGAGAATTAGTACCTACATACCAAATTTCATAAAAATCGGTCCATAAGTTAGGGCTCTAGCTCTGTACACATACAGATACAGACACACACACACACACACTCACACAGATACAGACACACACACACTCACACACACACACACACACACACACACACACACACACACACACACACACACACACACACACACACACACACACACACACGGACACACACACGGACACACACACGGACACACACATACAGACATCACGTAAAAACCACTTTTTTGGGTTCAAGGAGCACCAAAACAAATATTTCCACTAACAACTCAAATTCAAAATTTTTTATGAAAACAATACTTTCTCCATATACTATGTATAAGTGGAGAAAGTAAAAATGAATCCCTATTTTTCTTGGTCACGCCATAACTTGAGAATGAGTGCACCAAATTGAATAATTATTTTTTTGTTGTGTTCGTTAATGTCATGACAAGGATTTTATAAAAGAAAATTTGTAATCCGACCTAAGGGCTCTGTCCCACTGGCCTTCAAAGTTCCGATTGAAAGTTCAGTTAGTTACACCAAACAGCTGTTCAAGAATTATATCTAAACATACTTAAAAGGCATAAACATATGTTCATTACGGAAATAACAAATCTACTTGAATGGCAACTCATACTCTTTTTTCGATGCCGAAGTTAGCACTAGGCCTACTATATAAAAGAGGTGAGCAGCAAACGAGCTCATCTTGAAAACGAGATCGCACACAGCACGCTGACGTGAGGGAAGTGAATTTCCGATTAAAACCTTTACAAAATCTAACAAAGGGTTTAAAACAACACTGGTAACATTTTTTTAATTGAAAAATGTTATTTTTTGGCTGTTCTGATGCTTCTTGGTTATATTTAAATTCACTATTAGGGTGGCAATGTTGTACATTATAAGGTTAGGAAGAGGCATAGTCAGGATAACAAGTTGGTATAGGAGTATTGGGGGTGATAAAACCATATTAAGATAGGGAAAACAGCCTTTTCCAGTGTAAAATCCCCATAAAACAACTTACTGGGTGAATACAATAACATTTTCTTTAATAACTCGGTAAATACTGGGCTAGAATTATGAGGGAGGGCTTAAAATTATTGGCATTTTCCGGACAATAACTTAATATGCATTAATTTAACACTCGGGACTTTTCCAACCCTTTTTGGGCCCAATAACCCAAAATTTGAAAATTAAAATCCCCAAAAAAGGGAATTAGAGTTTTCCGATTGTTTTGCCCAACGAACTTGTCCAACTGTTTACAGAAGGGAAGGTTCCTGCCAAATTTCAAGTAAATCGGACAAAAATTGCGACCGCTAGAGTGTGAATATATAAATATATATATATAAATATATATATATATATATATATATATATATATATATATATATATAAAGTTGTTAGCGACCACCCAAAACGCGTTCAGGGGGTCACGTTAGGAACTTCTATGGTAGTCCCGGGCTTAAGTTTTACCGTGCGGGTCATGCTAACAGTTCACTTTTCCACAGGAAATTCACTAATGAACGAGTATTTGACATAAAAACAAATTCAATGACATTAGACAGGGCAACGTCTGTCGGGCCAGCTAGGATATTTATAAATAACCAAGCTATAATAAATTATGAAAAAAAAAACATCAATAAGAGTCTTAAAAAAATCGTCCTTATGAAGTTATTCTTGATTAGATTAACATGGGAAATTGTAAAACACGTTTTATTAAATCTTTCTCTACACAACTAGTATAATTGTAAAAGTTTACACTCCCTACAGTTTGGCCATTATGATAACAAGACATTTAGATTTTGATTTTACTGAAGAATTTTATTGATGCAGTCCTTTTTGAGATATTGTAGAAAGAGATGGCAACAATGGAAAACAAAAATGGCTAACTTCTCTCCAGCACCAAAGAAGAAGTTAACCAAACACAGTCCTTGCATACTATAATGCCATTGGCTGAAATAATTTGTTTAGGTTTTGTTTTTCTCTTAATTTCATTTATATTACAGCAGCTGATTACAATCAATATAACGTTTTTATTTGTTCGGTAAGAGCGTTGTTTCTCTACCTCTGTTGCCTCTGTTAGCTAAACTGAATCTGTCACTGAAACAAATCTATCGAATTTCGACCACTTAAAAGAGAATTGGACTGAGAGTTGGAATAGTTTGAGTTGCAGTAACAGTTATTAATGTTATCATATTCATACATCATATTATTGGTACAAAAAATATAACCAGTTCACATGCTGCACACTAACGTGAGGGGGACGATTTTCCACATTAAAAACTTTAAAAATTCAACTATCGGTATAGGATTAATCAAACACTTATTACAAGTAATGACAGTAATTTGTGTTCAAGTTATATCATTACTTGCTTTAAAACTGTAGTATTTTTATTGCAAGTCCACTATTAGGCTACTCCCCTCCATCGTAATCAGCGAACATTGGAATTGTCCACCTTATCTAGCCTAAATTATTGTAGAACATTTTTAATTTTTTGTTTTCCCATCAAAACGATGTTTCTGAGAAAAAACAAGGATTATCTAAGGCATTTGCAGGTAAAAATGTGTAATTTTATAGAATGTTTAGGTAAAAATAGACAACAGTTACGGTATATTATATTTTTCCGGATTTATATAAGTGAGATTTATAAGAGTGAGATCTTAGAACTTATCAACGTTATTTGTGCCATGGAGGAGGAACTGTTAATATTTAACCAGGAATAACATTTTTTGAAGAAGAGTAAAACAAAATTAGGTCACTGATTTGTATATATTATATCACAGATACAGTAAATTAATATATATACCGTACCTATATAATCTATACCTCCTAGCCTTATAAACAAAAATAAAATCACCTAAGAGTAGGTTTGAACAAGTAGTCACCTCTAACTTATACAATTTAAATTGTTTCGTAAAACAGTAACTTATCTTCTTTTCTTAGAGTTTAGGATGGCTTCATGTCTCAGCCATCACTGGACTAAGTTTGTCGGTTTCAACAACTGCAAACCATAGGCTATTTAATTGTACTAGCACATATAAAAACAAGCTAATTGTAAAATGGCATTCAAAGTAACAATGATAACCTCATTGATTTACAATACCAAAAGACTACTAAATGAAGTTAGGTATTTTCCGTATAATTACTGTGAGTATTCCAATGGCAGCAAGCCTAAAAAGGTTATCAGAGACACTTAGAAAACACTATTCAGTATACAGTACAACAATTTGACTATTGTAAACTTTTTAGGTGGAGCATTTCATTCAAAGCCAACTCGTCTATAGGCCAAACCAGAACCCAGACAGAATAAATCCAGTAAACCGAGGTTTAAGTTACCGTTACTCAATTATAATCTGTGGTTAATAGTTAACCCTACGACTGCCCTTGCCTGATTAATGCTAAATTGCTCAGTACCCTAGCAATTTTTGCCATTGTGCAGAGGTTTTTTAACAATTCGTGGCAGTGCCTAAACTACTTTTGATAACCTAGTCATATTCATACTTGTTTTGTTCATAAAAAGAAGAAGACTTTGAATAAAATAAAAGGAATCCCTGTTGGTGGTTTTTTGCAAAATTTGAAAAACCATAATTTTATAAACATATTTCAAAAAAATAATTTTCATAAGTAGTCCTGGCATGTATGCATTTTAGCAAATTTCCCCTATAGGGAAGAAGCTATTAAGTACCGTAGGTCTCATGGTAAGACTTAAGCCCAAGACCATGATAACTTTTTGTTTTGAGGTCCCGAGATGCCAAAAACACTATTCGTACAAATTTATATATTTACATTTATATATCATATGTGTCCCGTGAATGCGATAACTTTTAAACGTCTGATTTTGATGAAATTTGGCTCAAATGTGTAAAGTGACATTCATGACTTTAATACCTAACATTTGCTTTTACCAATCAGTTCAGCTCCACTAAACAATTATTTTGGTGTTTAAATTGTGATTCTACGTCCATCTGTTACAGAGATTTCCAAAGTGCTAAACACAGCACTTTGTCCAATGTTATCCTTTTGGAGAATAGGTAGGTTAAATAAAATTTGATGCCTCGATTATTTATGAATGTATATTGATTAAACTTGGTATGTGGCTTCACCTAGTACTGGCATATTGATATCTCTGCACAAAAACTCGATTTTTTGTTGATTATCCCCGTAGCAGCAAACCTGCGTACTCAGCCATGTTATTATTATGGAGAATAAATAAAGTTTTATATCTTCCTTAATTATGAACAAAATTAATAAAACTTAACTTAGTGTACGTACTTTAACCTGGTTGAGTTAATCCTATGGAGGATAAATAAAATGCCATAGATGACTTATTTATTTATGTATTTTTATGAAACTTGGTAAGTGGCTTTATGTGATAAAGAGAAAAATATGCAAGCATATAGGAATACATTTGGAACTATTATAATAAGTATAATAAATGGTAGGGTGGAGTGGGGTAAGTGGAGCCGGGTTTTGGCATAGGTCAACTTTGACCTCATTTTGCTCGAAGTTACTATTATGAATACTTACAATTATACTTACAATTATGAAAATTTGTATATATAAACTGCAACTAATTAGCTTTTGAAAGATAGTAATTGTTTTTAGTTTGAAAATGTCCTTCATCAAAATAAAAAATACATACAAATGTTTGTTTTGCGGTTACAGTTGCCCCACCCTGGGGGCAAGTGGGCCCGCCCCCCCCCCCCCCCCATATTTGTATAAAGTACGTTGAGAGGAATGTGGGGCAAGTCTCTCAATAAAGAAAATTGTTTTGATTCTGAGACTTATTGAACCGTAAAAATTAATCTATCTGTTACCAAGTTACGAACTTTTTCGTAGACTTCTGCGAGCAATAGGCTATCTTAAATTGGCAAAAAATAATAAATTGTAAAATGTAATAAAATTTGAAAATTATAACAAATAAAAATACTTACATTGGTTTTTTTTAATAAGTAGAACACTGGGCACATGATTCATTTGAAAAAAAGGTTTTTGTAAATGCTGAATTTTTCTAGGCTTAATATAGACAACCGCGCTTGGTCAAAAGAAGAAAATCGAAAAATCAGCACCTTAGTTTGATAAAAAATAGTCCTAAAGTGTTAACTATACACTAGGCTAACTAAATTATTTACACTATTATTTACAGAATTGTTTCCCAATGTTTATTGGACGAAGTATGAGTCAAATATTACGCCAAAGGTAAGTTCTCCCCTACGTCCTAGAGACAGTAAAGCGTTTTTTATATCGGTCCTTATGAAAGTCTACCCAATGGCATATGAATTGCATTACAAATGATAAAACTAATAAAGCATCTTCAATATAAATGTTAATGCAAGTAAGTTAATGCTTTTATGATTTTTAAGCAAAGGCCTATGATGTGGGGCTCTGTAAAATCCTGTTAACTAGGTTATTTGATTGGTACCGATTACATCAGGCATTAAAATTACGCTTGGCTTTAATTAACCTATAATTGCTAGAAACATTCTTGAACAAGCCTCAGCTGACATTTCTGGTTAGATGTTGTATGCCTAACAAAAATACTGACCAGCACATGACTTGGTTCTAAACCGACACCGACTGAAACGCCTTTAGTTATTCTTTTATTACTTAACTTACCTTTATAATGAGTTCAATTTCTGGAACATCTCCATTTTCTTCGTTGCCGTTTTGATTGTGATCCTCAGACATCTTGAATAACAGAATTACAATTAAATGAAAGCACTAAATACACAACGTCACCGACAATAACCGTTTCTAAGTCTGAATTTGACGTAAACTCCCGAAACACAGAACGACAGAACACAGACAGAAGTAAGAACAAGAACTACACAGTGAAAAGAGAAATAAAAAACATCATACATCACAACAAATTCTGTTGGAGAGGGGATTACTTCAAAGACCTCTAAACTTTCAGCATATGTATTATAAACGAAAATTATTTTCCTTTATTTATTTATTGACGACTATTGTAATGTAAAGGAGTTCGCACGCAGCGCGCTGACGTGAGGGAGGTGAATTTCCGCATTAAAACCTTTAAAAAATCTGTTAAAGGGTTTAAAACAACACTGGTAACATTTTTTTCGAAAATTGGAAAATGTAATTTGTTGGCTGTTCTGAGGCTCCTGGTTATACTTAAATTCACTTTTAGGATGTCAATATGTTGTGCATTATACGGTTAGGAGGAGGTATAGTCAGGATAACAAGTTGTTATAGTGATATTGGGGGTGATAAACTACATCAAGATATGAAAAACAGCCTTTTCCAGTGTAAAATCCTCATAATACTGTGTTAAGACAATTAATTAACATTTTCTTTAAAAACTCGGTAAATATTTGTGCTAGAATGATGAGAGAGGGCTTAAAACTTTCGCCTTACTAATTTCCATCTTTATACTTGAATTAATTTGACGTTCGGGGCCTTTATTCTGACCCGTTTTGGGCCCAAAAACTCAAAATTTGAAAAATTAATATCCCTAAAAAAGGGGGTTTGAGTTATCCGATTGTTTTGCCCAACGAACTTGTCCTACAGATTACATAAAGGAACGTCCCTACCAAATTTGAAACATGTTCAAAATTTTAGGGTGGTTTTCGGGGGATTGAAGTTTTAGGAAAAATAGGACTGTACTTCCTGTACACTATTGCCTCTAGCGCCTAAACAAGTGAACCTACCTTCAATCTGATTGAAAAACGTTAGTGTGGAAATCAATTTTAAACAATTTTTGTCCTATAAATTTTTTGTCTATCTCTTATGGTTTCCGAGTTATTTAGCAAAACGTGCCAACGTGAGCGTGCGATGGCGGCCGGAATTGAAAACAGTGTCGATAATGTAGTCCATATAAGTTTAATCGCTGTCCACATTGCAGTGTGCAGACTTTTAGCTATTAAAATTAAATTAATTGCTAATTTTGATATTATTTTCTGACAAAAAATCTCTGTGTTTGGTCATAATTTGATTCATAACTAAAAATATACTTTTAATTCGTTTCGAAAAGTAAAATTTGTAATATTTATATTTAGTTCTCACCAGCGAGTAAATTACAACAATCATACATGTTTGCCCAAGGATTGCCGCACATTATTGGCTCTTTTCCCTCATCTAGCGTTTGTCTGTGCGTTTGTTTGTAGCGCTTTACACCCTCATAGGGTTAATATTATACCTGGTGATGGCGCCAAGGCGAAACTGTATTCATACCCCGAATTCCTCTTATTCCATCAGACTACCCTTTTCAGTTTAAACGGCTGAAATTCCCTGTGAGGGTCTGTTATGCTATGACAATCAACAAGGCTCAGGGGCAGAGTTTGAAAGTAGCTGGTGTGGATCTGAGAAGTGATTGTTTCGCTCATGGCCAACTGTATGTGGCGTGTTCAAGGGTGAGCTCTCCTGGCAGCTTGGTTATTTTGCAACCAGAAAGAAGAACAAAGAATGTAGTGTACAGAGAGGTTCTTAGCACCTAAGAGCTTTTTCTGTCGAGCATAAGCCCTGTACAGTACTGAAAAATAGTTTTGATTGCATGTAAATAGAGTGTGAATAATCTGTAAATATCTGCTAAAATCTGTTAAGTTAATGAGGCAAGGGTGCCTGAAAAAAAACTTTCTATGGGAAACGAGCATCGTTACCAGCACACCGGTTTCTTGGGAATTTCGTTTCCTGAAATAAATATATTGATAATGAAAAATTAAAGTGCTATGTAAGTACCACAAATCGTCCGTTGCGAAGCACGGGTACACAGCTAGTTACTGATATTTATGGAAGAAATAATTCAAAGTCTGGTGTCCCAGACGTTGGAAAAATTAAACATATTACATATAATTTAATACAAATATTAAATAATTAAACAGAAATAAAATGATTATTTATCTTAAAATATAAATGAAATTTATAATACAAATTTATAATTTTAATCATGAAACTGATAAAATAATGTGTTTTATTTTGTTATTTAATTATTTTTTATATCTTTATGTCCCCATGGTAATGTATCAGTTCTATATTCACAAACATATCTCTTGTCGTCTTTATTATACTTAATGCTAATTTATTAATTTTTATTGTATATAACCATAGATTAAACATACTTGTGGTGTTCTTAATCTATGATATAACTCATGTTTAAAACTTCTAATGCATGTCATTACCCGATATTGTTCTGTGTCTTCAAATAAACATTTCTTAAAATCTTTTATATTAATTGTTTTATTTACAACAATTTTCTTAATTCCTTTACATTTTACAGAATTTTTATTAGCAATTTCATAACTGTACAATTTCGATCTCAAACCACAATATTCTTCTAATATTTCACCATTTAACTCATCTTTAAATTTTCCAATTACTTTTTTATTCTTTTCAACATTTATGATTTTTATTATAATCACTTTTGTATCGAATTCATCCATATTTTCATTAATAATTTTGTATGGATCTTTCTTAAATTCTATAAAATAACTATCTCTATCCATCTATAATAATTTTAAATTCGGGTCATATTTTTTCAATTTATCGTAATACAATTCATACATTAATAATTTTGATAATTCTTTTATTGAAAATCCTATATAAATCAGTTTATCAAATTTAACTTTTTCTTTAATCATATGAGATGCAATACAATCTTTATCAAAAATAATAAATGTTTTAAAATTTGTTTTTTTAGCTTGTTTTGATGAATATTCTTCATTTCCCAATTTTATATCACATATATTTCTAACATTTTCATTGTTTTACCAAACATGGAATTATTCATTAATTTGAAGAAATCTTTTTCAAATTCTGTGTTTGATTTAGCTCTTAGTTTTGTATTAAGGTCGATATATTTTTCGATAAAACCGTATTGATCGAATGCAATTATCTTTTGACTTTTTCCAATTTTAATCATTCTTTTAAATAATATTTTTAATTTCTGGAATGTATAATGTAAGTAGTCCACGCAGTGTTTCAGTCTTAACATGGGTTTCTTATGAGAAAACGTGTAGCCAACCTAAAAGGATTGCAAAACAAAAAACATGACCTACATACCAGTGGTACCAACCGTAGTTATATATATATATATATAAAGATGTATAATAACGTAGTTATATATATAATGATGTATAATAAGGTTATATATATATAAAGATGTAGTAACGTAGTTATGTCACGCTTATAATGTAAGAGACAAAATACCTGCAGTATTATAATGTAAGAGAGAATATATAAATATATATATATATATATATATATATATATATATATTATACTACGTAGTTTTAAATATATATATATATATATATATATATATATATATATATATATAAAGATGTATATCACCGTAAACCCGCCACCGTCTATCCATACCTTTGCCAGCCACTGCCTCCTCCTCCCGACCTGTCCCCAGCCACGCTGCCACTGCCCTGTCGCTACCTCCTGTAACAAATAAACATATTGCATCAGCCACCTCCCCACCACTTTCTATTATCCCGCGCGCTTTCTCTCTCTCTTTGCTCCCTGCTCCCGTTGCGATCGGACGTGTTTTTGCGCTGCTCCGTTCGTTGCGTTTTGCAAAGATTAAACTTGAGCGTTTGCTCCCCATAGCGGCTTCACTTTTCCTAACCTCACTTTTTGCTTTGCATTTTACATAACCTCACTTTTAATTTGTTTTATTCTGCGTAGCATAACCTCACTTTTATTTTAAAAATGGCTGTAAATCCTGTCGAGGTTCTCAGTTCGGACGAAACCTATGTTAGACACTTTCGAATTTATGGAACACGAACAATTTTTAAATGTACTAATCCTCCTCCTGAAACTACTGAAATTGATTGGCTAAGACAAGGGTTTGCCAAAATTGTTAATGAAATGAAAGAGCGGGCCCATGAAAATGATCAGCTTGGTTTCACCTTGCACAGCTTAAACTTAAAAAGTAAAGAACCCGGTTTTGTAGCTTTCCGGCCCGTTGGTGAAATTGATGAGGACATCCTTTGGCAAATTTTCGGGGGTATTGTTCAATCCAATTCTGAATCAATTAAATCTACTGACACATTTAAAGTTGAATGTACCCGAGTTAATCTCCCTGTGGGTTCCGGCCGTCCTGGGAGAGTAAGACCTGGCTTTTATAATACCTTTGATGAAGAATGTAAATCGAGACGGGGTATTGTAGTAATTAACAACAAAGATAACTTGTGTCTCCCCCGGGCTTTGGTGGTGGCCATAGCAAACGTGACTAAAGACCCCCAGTACAAAGCAATCCGAAAAGACCTGGGTAAAAGGCAAGCGTTTAGGGCCAAGGAACTTATTCGGTGGGCTAGGGTAGAGATCTCTGAGGAAGGTGCCGGTATCCCCGAATTGGAAAAGTTTCAGGACTTGCTAAAAGACTACAAAATCACAGTCTACAACTATGGCAAAAAAGGCCGGGATGTTTACTTTGAAGGAGGTAATGAAAATCCTAAATTCAAAATTAACTTGCTCTTTCACAACGGTCATTATAATGTAATCAACAGTTTGACCGCTGCTTTTGCCTGTAACTATTTTTGCGAAACTTGCCACGTTCCCTATGACCACAAAGCACATCACAGATGCTCAACCATCTGCCCTTACTGCCAAACCATCTCGCCTCCCTGTAAAGAGGAGCATGGGGGAATAGTTTGCCCAGACTGTAACGTTACTATGAGAAACCAGCATTGTTTTATTGCCCATAAGGTTGACAGACGCAAAACAGTAAAAAAGTGTCTTGAATGTGGGAAACTGATTAATTTAAAAGAGAGATCCGGACCTCACAAGTGCGGGGAAGTTTTCTGTAAACCCTGCAAATCATTCAAAGATCCGAATCACAAATGCTACATGCAACCCAATGATGGAAAGCCTAAAACTAAAGACTATCTTTTCATTTTCTTTGATTTGGAAACAAGGCAAGACGAGTCTCTCCCCTCTGACCCTGATAAAAAAGTACATCAAGTTAACTTGTGCGTCTCACAACAGTTTTGCTTTAATTGTATCGAGTCTAGATTTTGCACGGCATGTAGAAACAGAACTAAAGTTTTTAAGGAAGAACCAGTAAAACACTTCATGGAGTATGTGATGCAAGCTCGTAAACAGTTCAAAAATGTCTGTGTAATTGCCCACAACGGGCAAGGCTTTGACTTTTAGTTTTTGTTAAAGTATGTGTTGGAAGAAACGAAATTCACTCCGGAACTGGTTATGAGGGGGACCAAAATTATTTTAATGGAAATGGACAATGTGAGATTCATTGACTCACTGAGCTATTTCCCCATGGCTCTCGCTGCGCTCCCTAACGCCTTTGAACTGCCTCCCGAGAAAAAAAGGGCTACTTTCCCCATCTCTTCAACACTCTAGCGAACCAAAATTATGTAGGCCCTATGCCTGACAAAAAATACTACTGCCCGGAATCCATGTTTGAAAAGAAACACGAAGCCTTTGAAGAATGGTACGAGGAACAGGTGGCGAGTAACTATGTCTTTGACTTTCAAAAGGAAATCTTGGAGTATTGCATCTCTGACGTAGAGATTTTAGCTCAGGCCTCATTAAAGGTTAGACGTATTTTCTTGAAAGAATGTAACGTAGATCCTTTCCTCGAGTCCGTAACTATTGCTAGCGCTTGTAACCTGGCCTTCCGCCGTAACTTCTTGAAACCAAACACAATCGGCCTAATCCCTAAAAACGGGTACAGACTGACTGACAATCAATCAGCCGTTGCTTTACAGTGGTTAACGTGGGAAGAGGAGGAACGAGGGTTGAGGATTGAGCACGCTGGCCGGGGTAAAGAAGTTAAAATTAACGGGCTAAAAGTTGACGGGTTTGACGGGGAACGAATTTATGAGTTTCACGGGTGTTACTGGCACGGGTGCCCGAAATGTTTTCCTTACGACAGAGAGGCTCCTCTGAAGGAGGATCCCTCAGATTCACTTAACTTAAGATATGAAAGGACTCTGAAGAAAATGTCTAAAATCAGTGACTACGAAGTTGTAGTAATGTGGGAGTGTGAATTTAGAGCTTTGAAGAAGGACAAAAAACTAAATCACTTGAACAACCTGCCGATCCTCAATAATCTTCCCCTCGACCCACGGCAGGCGTTCTTTGGAGGCAGAACGGGCAATTCAAAAACATACCACAAATGCGAAGAGGGAGAAACGATACAGTATGTCGATGTTTGCTCCCTCTACCCCTATGTAAACAAATACGGGAAATATCCTTTGGGCCACCCTACCATTTATGTGGGAGATAGGGAGTGCAGACAGCGAGGATTAAATGTATATGGTTTGCCAAAATGTAAAATCCTACCGCCTCGAGATCTCTACCACCCCGTACTCCCTGTTAAAATGAATAATAAATTAATGTTTGTGTTGTGTAGGACTTGCGGGGAAACTCAAAACCAGCGAGACTGTGAACATGAGAGTGATAAAAGAGCGTTAGTCGGGACTTGGACTATGGATGAAATTAGGAAGGCGATTGAGAAGGGTTACGCTGTACTGGACATGTACGAGTTGTGGGAGTACGAGGTAGCCACATACGAGAAAGGGGGATTGTTTACAGACTTTATTAATAAGTTTTTGAAAATGAAGCAGGAAGCCTCAGGCTATCCTAGCTGGTGTAATACCGAAGAGGACAAAGACAAGTACATCGCAGACTATTTCCAACATGAGGGCATTCAATTGGACAAGGCAAAAATTTGTAAGAACGGGGGACTTAGATCATTAGCTAAATTAATGCTAAACAGTTTCTGGGGAAAGTTCGGACAGAGGGAGAACCAAACTAAAGCAACAATTGTAAGGGAATCTAAAGTCTTGTTTAAAATGTTAATCAGTCCAGAAGTACAAGTCAATAGGATTCAAACTGTTAACGAGGAAGTTGTTGTTGTCAACTGGGAATATATTGAGGAAGTGGGGGAACCTTTGACAAATGTAAATGTTGTTATTGCGGCCTACACCACAGCCCAGGCGAGGCTTAAACTGTATGAACATCTAGATGCCCTTGGAGGTCAAGTCCTTTACTATGACACGGACTCGTGTATTTATCTTTTTATAGGGGAGGATTGTACAAGGTCTCTACGGGAGATTACCTCGGGGAAATGACGGACGAACTAGCGAGTGAGTACGGGCCCGGCTCTTATATCTTAGAGTTTGTTTCTGGGGGACCAAAGACCTACGCATACCTTGTCTGGTCAACCAAAAAGCAAAAACTACAAACTGTGTGTAAAATAAAAGGCCTCACCCTCAACCTAAAAACCTCCGAAACATTAAATTTTGAACAATTGAAAAAGATGGTCCTAAGTGAAACTGCTGAAATTTTAGAAATTGAAGAAAACAGAATCAGGAGGACTAAAGACAGAGATATTGTAACGGTAAGTGAAATTAAAAAGTTTAAAATCACAGGACCTAAAAGGAGGCTCGAGGGTGAGTACGACACCTTGCCATTTGGCTACCAAAAAGTTCAAAGACTCGAGTAACCCCCACAGGTTGCGTCACTCTTCCCCCTCCACCGCTTTCTATTATCTCGCGCGCTTTCTCTCTCTCCGCTCCCTGCCGCCATAGCGATCTGACGTGTCCCTGCTCTTTACTATGAATCAACCAAAATCACTTTTTCAACTTTGCGAAAAACAAATCTGGGATCGCACCCGATGTATTAACGAACTAATTTGCCTAAACATGCCCCCAGTAATTTTCGAAAAGTTTGTAGAAACCCATTGGCGTAACCATTACGCCATAAGTCAAGAGTATATTAAAAGATTCTATGTAGGTCGCTCAGCATACTGTAATTGTTTATATTGGGATACATTCTTACGTAGATCACTTAATTATTTTATAGAAATTATCTATAGTCAATGTCCTTATGTTACATTATGCTCTAAAAACAACATTGACTTTAAAGAGTTGGTACCTCTTAGAGTACCAGACTATGTAAAAAAAACCTTGTATATAAAATATAAATGTAAATGCTATAATCCCCACTGTATGAATGTACATGAACGAATGGAGGTCTATGGTGCGGGTGACGAAAAGCCCCGTAAACCTGAAAGGGGGTCTAGTAGACTGAGGCGTCGGGCTAACACCCCGGCTACTCCTTCGAACGACCCATGTGTGAATGAGGGGTCCAGTAGATTGAGGTGCCGGGCTAACACCCTGGCTACTCCATCGAAAAGACCTCGGGTGAAAGAAGGACTTTGTACATTGAGGAGCCTGGCCAACACCTAGGCTACTCCTTGGAACGGTCCGGTGGGTAAAAAAAGTATAAAAGTAAAATACAAAAAAATAAACGGAGGAGACAACTAGTTTGTTTTGGAAGGTCTCCACGAGTCATGGCGGTGGAGGGGCCATGACTTTACTAAAAAAAATATATAAATAGAAGATCTGGATAATTTTAATCATTATCAAAATGGACGGTAAAACAGCTATAGCTAATGAACTACACCGACCCGCCAGGAGAAATTATACCAGGCGTAAAGTCACCCTTAAGGGGCTAACAGACCTTTATCAGGCTGATCTCGTTGAAATGAAGCCTTATTCCCAAGTTAATAAAGGGTACAAGTACATATTGACGATGATTAACTGTTTGTCCAAAGTAGCGTTTGCTGTACCGTTAAAAGACAAGTCAGGACCACAAGTCGCTAAAGCTTTAGAACCTATTTTAGCCAAGTATAAAATGAAAAACTTTCAAACAGACCAAGGAACCGACTTTTTTAATAAACATGTAAATGCTCTAATGAAAAAATATAAAATCAATCACTATTTTACATTTTCTGAACTTAAAGCCAGTATAGTAGAAAGATTAAACAGGACTCTCAAGTCAAAAATGTACAAACTATTTACAGCCCGTGGAAGTTACGAATGGTTAAGTATATTGCCAGAAATTGTAAAGTCTTACAACAACACAAAGCACAAGACTATAGGTATGAAACCCAAAGATTTTAAACAAAAACACGTCAAAGATATTTTAAAGAGAATAAATAAAGTTAAGAAACCAAAACACAAAATCCTTAAACAAAAATTAAAAGTAGGCAACAGCGTTAGAATCAGTAAAGTGAAAAGAGTTTTCAAAAAAGGGTATTTACCAAATTGGACAAACGAGACGTTTACAGTATACGCAATTAAACCAACAAGACCGGTAACATACATACTGCAAGACAGTAGAGGAGAGATACTCAAAGGTGGATTTTATGCAGAAGAAATTAGCAAGTCCAAAACCGGTGACGTTTATTTAGTTGAAAGAGTATTAAAAAGGAAAGGAGACAAACTCTTTGTACGATGGAGGGGGTATGATAGCAGCCATGACAGTTGGATAGACGCTAACGACCTCCGTTAGTGAGGGACAACGACATGCTAATGCCAATGACCTGCAGGCCGGCCATCTGGCTTAGTGCCGATGACCTGCAGCCCGGCCATCTGGCTTAATGCCGATGACCGGAGCCCGGCCATCTGTGTTAATGTCGATGACCGGAGCCCGACCACCTGGCTGACCTCCGTTAGCGAGGGGCAATGACATGCAACCACGTAGGATATTATCTTGGATTGATGTTGACGACCCGCGGTAACGAGGCAATGTGACTTGCAAAAGCGCTCAACCGTGTCTAAAGTCACTCTACCATATCTTAAAACCCGCAGCACTTTACTGTAAAAGCTTGCACGTGAAGTGATTACTTAAAACCAAAGCAATTAGTTGTATGTAACCAGTCACGATGCGGCTTGTAAAGCAGGAAGTCGAAATCTCTGTTCAAAACTTTGACGAATATTTCACAGGCTCCGGTATGGTAAAAAAGAATAAGCACGGTGTTTTATTGCCAGATTCGATACGTTGCATTATAGTGGGGCCCAGTTCATGTGGAAAAACTAATGTCTTATTTAATCTATTATTTGATCCAAACGGTCTGAGATTTGAAAACATTTATATATTTTCAAAATCCCTCTATCAACCAAAATACAAACTATTAAAAAAAGTTATACCTAAGGAGATTGGTTATTTCGCGTATGATGATAATAGTTTAGTTGTACACCCAAACAAAGCCAAACAAAACTCTATAATGATTTTTGACGATGTTTCATGTGAAAAACATTTCAATATTAGAAACTACTTTACCATGGGGAGACATAACAATTTAGATACATTTTATCTCGGTCAGACATACAGCGCTATTCCCAAACAACTTGTGAGAGACAATTGCAACCTTATTATTCTATTTAAACAAGACGATAAGAACTTACGACATGTTTACAACGATCATGTCACTACGGACATGTCATTTGACAAATTTAAAGAAATATGCGCTCGAGCGTGGCTTGATAATTTTGGATTCCTAGTTATTGACAAAACTTTGGACCCTTATAAGGGAAGGTACAGAGTGGGAATGGACAGTTTTATAGAAGCTTTCTAATGGGTCGCTTCTACTATTATAACGATATAAGGGGATTTGATAAAAAACTTCATAACGTAAGGTCTAACCTCTGTACATATTATTACAAGGATAAAAAGAAATTTTGTGGAAACTATTGCAGTAGGAAGGGTAAACACGGCCATCCGTTCAATAAAAGGTGTTGGAGACATAAAAAACCTCCAAGCACCGCGATACTACCACCCGTAGTTTTATTAATGATATCTGCGAGTGAGAGAACATATAATAGAGATACTTGGTTAAACTTTTTACAAAAGTGTGAGGAACAGAGTGTACCCTTAGAGTTGGTGATTTATCATGAGGACATGAAAAACGTCACTGTCAGGGACCCTCAAAACTTGATCTCTAGATTTAGACCCTTTCCGGATATATTTGGTAAAGTATTGCCTTTACGTAACCTTCATGGTAGTATTAATTTTTCTCAGATTGTTTTGAGAATGTTGGAGTACGGTTGCAAAATACCTCACGCGATCGGTTGTATAGTTTTGACAGAGAGAACTATTCCCATCAGGTCGCCTATTAGTATTTATAACACATGCGTATATCTCAAATGTTATATTGACATTAGTTATAATACAGCGTGGGGTTTGATTCCTGACGATACTCCCAAAGGGCCGAGGGGTAAACCTTTTGCTGCCGTAAATAACTACTGCCAGGGGTTATATACTACAGAGTTTTTAAGAGCAGCCCTGCCCACAGTGGCCTCACAGTGTGAGAGATTTGGTATTAGTTTAAAAAACGGTGTATATAGAGTGACAAATCAAACATTATTTGAACAGTGGAAAACATTTACAGGGACCAATCCATGTGAATTTTGGCTTCTCAACTCGTATTTAATGTACAACAGACATCATGATAAACCATTGAGAATGTTGAGCAAGTATATGGAAAAAACCGTTGAGAACGACAAGTATATAGTAACACATATATCCCAATGGAGAGACAATGTAAAGCGAGCCTTTGTTTTTAAAAGTTTAACAAACCGTTATGTAATACCGAGACACAGTCTTGTAAGAGAGGAAAGTAGATATTATAAAGGATTAGACTTTAGTGCTGGTGTTTCTTTGAAAGATGTAATACGTTACATGAAAAGATGCAAGAAGCGTGCCCTGTTTTTTAGACAGGTCGAACTACCTTAAATCTAAATGTGATTGCTAAAATCTATCATTTATGACTATGGAGCGAAACAGTAAACAACTGACTAGCCGACTCATAGAGTTGCGTAATGCTATTAAACGCAAATATAAACTTTTTAAGGAGGGTGCTGCGGAAAGTGATATTTTGCTTGAAAAACAGTATAAACCGATTATTCAAGAACTTAGAAAAACGACAACAAACACAGCAGACATAAAAACTGAACCTGAAACCTTTAAAGAAAAGCCAATGGAATACGATACCACAGACGATGAAGGAGAAATAACTGAATTTATTCCAGCAAGTGTCTCTACACCTGAAACCAGCGGGTTAAAGCAAATTGTATCAACCCCTACGGGACTGGAAACAGCGTCCCAATATATCGAAAACCAGTTTAGTAACCCCATGACAGTGAGATATATGAAAATGCTTTTAAAGGATGCTAGCGGTAAGGTCCGAGTTATTGACCATGACTACGGCCCTAGATACGAAGGCAGTACTTTAATGATGGGAGATAAGGTGTTAGACTTTGACAACGATGGAACTATTCTAATAAACAACACAAGATATAGCCCTACTGAAGGCTTGTATGAGCTCATATATAAGAGAGCTCCTGACGAGGAAACATACGATAATGACGATCTTAAGACCTATAAGAGTATTATTATCGCCACCAACGCTCACAAGAAAGGATACAAATTCCACAATGTAATTAGAAGGGACAACAATCTAAAGTACAGAAGAATTATTAAAGACCTACTCCCGGCCAGAGTGGGCAAGGGTCTAGCGTGGAAGAATGCAAGGTCCCGTGATATAATACACTGGGACGACGCCAATGAATTAGTGGATCGGTTGCGACACATTGCTATGTCAACAGAGAGTGGAAACAGAGTACATAGCAATGAAATACTAAGTATCGTGGAGGAACTAAGAGAGGCCGGCTTTATAAAAGGAGCTGGAAACAGTAGGTTTAAAGCATTATTAAAATGACCATTGACAAATTCGGACGTAGTAGTAGCCGAAAATCCCGAGGTGAGGCCGTCAAAGGGCCCAAGGGAGAGGGTTTTAATTTAACGCCCGACGGTGACTACGATATTCAAAATAAACGGTTATGTAATTTAAAAAGACCTGCAGACGATAACGACGCGGTGACAAAAAAGTTTATGTCAGACAATACCTTAATTTTAGATGAAAAAAGAGTATTTTGACGCTAATAAATGTTTTATTCGACATGTAAAAGTACCACAAAATTCCGACGACGCTGCCACAAAATATTACGTAGACTACAAATGTATTCCTTTTACAAACGAACATTATATTATAGGAAACAAAATACTAAGAGACGTACGGGATGCTGAACAAGAATATGATGCTGTAAACTTGCGGATGTTAAAAGAATCATCAAAATCAGCCTTAAAGCTCGTAGATAACACTTTTTATGATTGTCAGTCAAAACAAATAAAAGATTGCGGGGATCCAACTGATTTTCAAGACGTATTAAACTTAAATTATATTGTAAGACTATTGAGTAAAGTTCTATTTGACATTTACAATACCTTAGGAGCTCCAATACAGACAGACAAGGACACCTGGGTAAGATTAAACGTCATCACAAAATACTTTTTAGACGAAAATACACGACAATTCCGTAATAAAGATGATAATGATGAAGAGGAAATTATAGACACGGACCCTTTCCCCAGTTTCCTCAGGACGGGATCCGGTTTAAAAACACATTAACTGGCAAACACTAATTAGTCTTCGCCGAGCCGTTCAACATGCGGGTTGTTTTATTGATTATTTTGCCTCTTGCCTCGTGCAACAAGTCGATAGATTTTTTGACTTATTACGGGTCTTTGGAAAAAAACGCTTTGACACAAAACATTACTTCTGCAGTGAAACAATTTCAAGAGTACTTTCGTCTTGAACCAACGGGGGTGTTTGATAACAATACTTTGGCCCTCATGTCCACGCCTCGGTGCGGTCACCGAGACAATATACTACCGTTCTCGGCTTTACCCAATAGAAAGTGGAATACATCAGTAATAACGTGGTACCAATACGGAACACTACAGCACCCCGACCTGATACAGAAAGCTTTTGATGTATAGGCCAAACACGCGAATTTAACAGTTAAAAAGGATATAAATAATCCAACAATAATTATATCATTTTCTACGGGTAGACAACATGTGTTTTATTCTAGACACGATACTTGCCCCTATGACTTTGACGGTCCTGGGTTAGTTCTCGCCCACGGCTATCTCCCCAATACGGGTTATACTTCTACAGATATCCACTTTGATTCGGAAGAAAATTGGGATTTTACTATGAATTTACCACGATATGGAAACATTTCGTTCTTTTTAACTTTGGTTCATGAGATTGGACATACCCTTGGTTTGGATCATTCAGGTGATGATAAATCAGTAATGTTTCCTTTTAACAGGGATCCTACAGGGATTGTTGACTTGAACGAATACGAGCTAAGCAACGATGACAGACTCGCTATGGAGTATCTTTACGGCAGGCCCACTAAAACATTTGCAACCATTCCAAAAATAAATACAACAGCAGCCACACCCACTACCGTTACAACGCCCAGCAGTACAACAACAACTACAGCCGTAACACCACCCGAAATATTTGAAAAACGCGATATTTGCGAATTAAAAGGTCAAATTGATACTACGTTATTGTGAACAAAAGGATATTTGCTTTCTTTAGAGACTACATATGGATTATTAGTCTAAACCCTGCAGATAGGATTCCTGAGGATTTAACACGGCCATGAAGAACATCACACTGGCTCAAATTCCTACCACGAAACTTTACTGAAATATCTGCCATCTACCAAAGGCCTAACGGGGAAATCGCGTTATTTACAGACAGTGAAGTGTTTTTATTTAGGTACCCTTCACTGTCCTTGATTACAATTATAATGTCAATAACATAGCCGGTAGAATGGTACATAAAGTTAACGCGGCCTTTGCAACTAACACGGGGAAGAGCTACATGATTATTGACGATTGGTATCTGATTGAAATAAACGAGTGTAATTATACGGGTGTTTTTATGGGTATGGTCTCGTCTACGCTTTACGGTATCCCAGCCCACATTAGCGGTGCCTTTAGATATATAAACGGGATGATTTACTTTACCACATCCAGTGGCTCGTTAGAATACAGTGAGTACACAAACGCTGTGTCTCGTACGGTGCCTGACATTTTTGAAGTTTTAAATATCCCGTGTATACGTGAGACACTACTGAATAAACTCTACGAGGTGATTAGATATTTACAATAAATGGCTAAAAACAGAAGGAAACCTCTCAGACGTAAGCTAGCGGTCGTACGAGGTGGAGGTATTGTTTCATCCGTTCTTAATAATGCCATAGACCTCCTACCTGTTGAATTACATTTACCTGGAGGCTATCAATTTTGTGGTCCTGGCACGAGATTAAAAGAGAGATTGGCAAGAGGAGACAAAGGAATAAACGGTTTGGACGAGGCCTGTAAGGTCCACGACATAGCATACTCGCGGTATTCCGACAGCGAGTGGCGAAGGCAAGCTGACAAAGAGTTGGCGGAACGCGCTTGGCAAAGATTCAAGTCTAGTAACGCCAGTGTTGGTGAGAAAGCTGCTGCTTGGACAGTCACCACGGCCATGAAAGCAAAATCAAAATTGGGGGGAGGCCGTAAAAAGAAACGCCCCGTTAAACGTCCTAGGGGCAGAGGGTTGTATCTTAGGCCTTATAGGAAGGATGGTGCGGGTAGTAAGAGAGGTGCAGGTAAGAGGAGAAAAAGGCGAACGAAAAAAAAGCATCTCGATACCTATAAAACCGCTAACAAATTACGATTTAATCAAATACGCGAGGTTATTAAAGATTCCTAACTTTAGAGGGGTTTACATGAGGGACAGTTTACCGAAACGCCCAAAAAAATGTGAATCTGCTATAGTTAACTTGGACAGTACAGCTAATGAAGGTACCCACTGGGTTTGTTATAAAAAGATTAATAAGAAAGCCTATTATTATGACAGTTTTGGAAACCTAAGACCACCACCAGAAATCTCACGATATTTGGCGGATTGTGAACTCTACTATAATTACGAAAGACAACAGACTTTTGACTCAGTTGTTTGCGGACATCTTTGTTTAAAGTTTCTCTGTAATTATAATGTTTTGTCTCACGGGATCAACTAGTGTTCTATCCCACGAGCTAGCATTTCCCATAGATGTTAGCAAGGGTGAATGGGAACTTGGTTTAATTGAAATGACCACTTATAATTCTATACCAAATATTGAAAAAGACAATAATGATAAGTTTTACTACGGTGATGATAAAAGTATTACAATTCCTGAGGGCTCTTACGAGATCGAGGACATTGAAAAATACATACAGTCTCACCTGCCGAAAAAAGTAACATTTACGTTAAAGCCAAATAATAACACTTTAAAAGTTACAATATTTTGCTCTGAAAAAGTTGACTTTACTAAAGAACATTCATTGGGAACACTCTTGGGCTACAACAAACAAATATACGAGGCTAATAAACATCATGTTTCTGAACTGCCTGTGGATATAATTAAAGTTAATTCAATACGGGTCGAATGTAATGTCACACGCGGGTCATACCTAAACGGAGTCGAGGGTGATGTGATACACGAGTTTTACCCGGGGTATAAAATAGTTGAGCTCCCGAGAAACGTGATTTATTTACCGGTAATCAGTCAAAGGATCAATACCTTAACAGTGTCCATAAAAGACCAGGACGGTAATCTTGTTAACTTTCGCGGAGAAAGAATCTCGATTAGACTACATTTAAGACAGAGTAATGGGGCTACTATTTAGGGGAATGCCTACGGGGCAGTCGGTCAGTAGTGTTCAGAAAGCCAAGGTGTTAACGTGTAAAAACATATCGTTTCTTCGTTCTATCGGTTTTAAAGTAATAAAAAATGGCGCTATTGGCGATAGACAGCCCGGCTGTATACGATGATTTGATAACAGGGATGGAATTTCACACGCACTTACCCTATGCAAATTCTACTTTTAATAATAATGATGAAATAAGAATACCAATATTACAGCAAGATATAATAACTGCGCCTTTTGAAAGCTTTATTGTAATTCACGGTAAAGTCAGCGCTAAAAAGACGGACGGGACTCCTCAGGATGTTTCCTTTGTAAATAACGCAGTGGCCTTTATGTTTGAAGAAATCCGGTACGAGATTTGTGGCAAGGAGATTGACAGAACGAGAAATGTTGGTATTACTACAACTTTAAAGAATATCCTGTCCATTCGCGAGGAAGAAAAAAATACTTTTAAAAACGCCTGCTGGCTAGGCCCTGGTAATTCTGAAAAAGTAACAGATTTTGTATATTCGATCCCATTAAAACATTTGTTAGGGTCTGCCGAAGATTAAAAAAAGGTGCTAGTGAACGTAAAACAGGAATTGATACTTTTACGCTCGGCTTCGGATATTAACGCTGTAAAGTTAGCGAACGCCGGAACTTTAGATTTAACATTAGAAAAAAATTATTGGCGTATACCTCACATAACAATCAATGACGCTCAAAAATTAAAACTGTACAAATATATAGAGAAAGACCCTGCAATACATGTTCCCTTCCGTCAGTGGGATTTAATCGATTATCCGAACCTGCCGAGTACGGAGACATTCTCCTGGACATTGAAAACATCTAACCAAACAGAAAAACCCAGGTATATCGTACTCGCCTTTCAAACAGAAAGGAAAAACGACTTAACAAAGGACATGTCACAATTTGATGCCTGCGACCTAACTGATGTAAAACTTTATTTAAACTCAAACTTTTATCCGTACGATAACCTTCGAGGAAATATTACTTTAATGTATGATATGTTTGCTGCCTTCCAAAACTCGTATTATGGAAGAATCGGTTCGCCTATACTAAATTTTGACGATTTTAAAGCAAAGTGTCCTCTGTTTGTAATTGACTGTTCAAAACAGGACGATACTATTAAAACAGGGCCTGTAAACGTACGGCTCGAAATTACAACAAAAAGGGCCTTTCCAGGTAATACTTGGGCATACTGCCTTTTACTACATGATATACATTATTCCTAAAAGCCTATAACGGGAGATGTCAGGAAAATCTCGAGTTAGTTTTTCCAACCCGGTAGTTACAGAAATATACAGTTTGCCAGAAGAAGACAGGAAATCAGATTGGGAACTCATGGCACGGGACCGAGCCAGGTTTTTGAGACGTATCAAATTAACAGAAGAAAAGATTTCCCGAGTAATTTTTAAACAGTGGACCCTGAGGGTCACGTGACTCATATTTTAATCAAAGGGGTGGGGGTAAAAGATACATTTATATGTCCAAAAGAGATAATTAATCAGTCTCTTTCTTGAACTCGTTGGGTAAACATGGGTTACAACGGTTGTGTTAAGATTGAATACTTTAAAGACGGGCTTTTAATCAAAACGGATTACTTAGACTGTTGTGTATTTAATACCGCTAGTGCAAAGTTTCAACTACCCTCGGGGGCTGATAGCATTATTGTTAATTGGTGTACAGATTTTGATAATAGCGAGACTTCAGAAGACGAATATTAAATATGGCTTTGCAAGAATTTATAATCATTCCTAAATGTAAAGAGCCAATAGATTTAATGACTGGAGTATTTTTATAGTCAGTCCATTTCTTGGACCCCGAATTAACTAAATGTATTGTGTCGGGTATTTTTAAAAGTCGAGACAATAGTCTGGGTGTATTGATTAAAGGGAGAAAAGGTGTTGTGTTTTGGTCTTACGATTCTTACTGTCAACTAATTGACAGGTTTAACGAAGTAACTTTGGCTTTATTGGGGAATTATCAGTGTTTCATAACTATAGACGCGGGGCCTAGCATAAAGGTTAACAATATTTTTGGGCATCAGTACGTTTGTGTCTCTATACACTCCTTGGCTCTTAACCGTCACGAGTGGGATCAACTTGTAAAAAATATTCCTTTAATTGGTCGCGAGGTATTGCAATTATTTTATATTGAGGATATTATACAAGTTTATATTAATCAGGTTTTAACCGGTGCTGAAACCTTTACAGATCAATTACTGCCTCACGTAGCCGACCGTTTATATCAGGAAATTTTATTATGGAAGCTATAGTGGAGTTTCAAGCTTTCCGGAGTAACGATAATAGATTTATTATTAAAGAACTTGCTATAGTTGGGAGGTCGTATAGAACACAGATCGTGTTCCGACCTCCATACAGCTTTGATTGTTTAAATAGTAAAATGCAAAGGACAGCCCGTTGGTTGACCCGTCATTATCACCACATTAAGTGGGACGATGGCGAAGTAGAGTATAGTGAGGAGCTTTTAAGCTCACTCTGTAAACCTTTTGAAACTATTTATACAAAAGGCCTGGAGAAGGCTCAATTTCTTCGGGAATTTCACCCTAACGTTAAAGAAATAAATGAAAGTTTGTATATAGATAATGATTTTACAGTAGCTTGCTTTATACATAAAAATAAAAATGAAAACTGCGCTTTGAAGTCTGCAAAGTACTACGCTCGAAAAATATTTTCGAGTGGGGCCTAATAAAAAATAAGGTCCGGCAGTCGCTCACCCATCAGGCAGGGTTAAACCCTTTGTAAGTCCAGGGGTGTGGGGAGGTTGGCCTAAAAAACCGTGAAACCGTTTGTTGTAATCCTCCGACTGTCAGGGAAAAGCGAATTGAAAAGCGCGACAAAAAATATATAAAGTAAAAAATTCTCTGTCTATTTTCTAGGCTAAAATGAAAGGACACAGTCTTAGTAAATAGCCTATTGGGGTTAACAGAGAACAAAAATATAAAAAGGAGGTAGCATTTTGTTATGGAGTGGCTACCACAGTGAGAGGCGATGGTTGGGGCCTCTCACCCCAGAAGTTAGGCCTCCAGGGGAAGCTCTGGGTAACCAAAAAGAACGCGCCGACGCTCCTACGGCCTAGCCTAAAGGCTTACCGTGGTGTGGAAACGCGAGCGTTCAAAATTATAGTTTAAAAAAAACATACCTTTATAACGTGTAAATTACCCAGTCGGTGGAGAACTCGTACTCACACGCGAGGCACTTGTAGTCAAGCTTCCAGGAATAAATTAAAGTAGCGCACGATATTAAATTGTTACAATAGTGGTAAGTTAGTCTGAAATGCGGGGTAACTTCGACACAGTGCCCGTCGCTACAAAACCCTAATCTAAAATATGGTTCGAATACTCCACAAAACACTATGGACTCTGTACACGGCGGATCCATGGTGCAGACTGAGACGACGCTAAACAAACACTGTGGGCGGCCGAACCAAGCGTGACCCGGCGATGCGGGTTAGGTATGTTACCGTGACGGTTTAGTAAATGGGGAGCTTTGTACTTACTAAAAGTAATCCTCGTGGTTGCACGGTTCCGGAGGCGGGTTCTGATGGTACTCCTCCGGATCCAAGTAAATGCACACACAACACAAATCAAATCCGCGGCCCTCAAAAATTACTAACATATTACAACAACACAGTTTACCGCACGCCTCACACAAACTATAAACTTCAGGCATGGTGGCCGGCGACAGACTGACTAACTCAAGGGGCGCGCCCTAACCGTCATACCGCCCGCATAACGACCGGCTAAGTGCTTTTCTACAGGACATTTTAACGGACAAACCTACAGTTAAGATATATTGTACTCACAATAGCTTTAAGACCATCTCTGTCCACTCCTCTTCCGACATGGTTGCTATGAGGTTGAGGCAGGTGCATTCGGGAAACACAGGGTTGATGCGTTTCCGCTCCATACACGTGATGCATCTCTGCAGAGGGGGTCGGGGTTCTTTGGAGCTGTAGCCCAAGGACTCCAGCTTCTCATACCTCGTTTCAAACGAGTCCTGTAACATAAAAGCAAGAATAAAACAACAATAATAATTAATAAAGGATTTGATTACCTTGTATTACCTATTTACTTACCATGTAGCACTCTGGACAAGTCTCATATAGGTCATATCTAAGAAATTTACGGATAAAATATTGTCTAAGTGTCCAGCATCTATCGTAATGCTCTAATTCTATTAATGATTTGATAAGATACGGAACGTTTAAATTTTCAATTTGAAAAAGTTTAGGGAGGTCGGAACAGATTTGCTGACAGCAAAGTTTGGTTAAGCTCGGAGGCGACATCACGGCTAACGGCTGACTGACTGACTGGCGCGAGAGGCGAGCAGCGCCAGATAATTGTAACCGCTACCGCGGGAGGGGGAACCTGACCGGGAAATTTAAAATATTTAAATAAACATAACTTACATTAACAGAGACATCCTTGAATAGGCCACCCCAAAGAGAGCGGAAACCTCCCGCAGTAGTAGCAATACCCGGGCTGTGAGTACGGATGGCGCAGGTGGTAGCCTAGGGATACGTTTCCGGTCACCCAGCCACCACCGTCGTCCCGGAACCGATGCGGCGCTCGTAAATATATCTGTAATACATAAAACAGAATTATACACAGTCACACATACAACAACAAAAAGTTAATCTTATTAATAATTGTACCCACCGAGTAACAGATACTGCATTTCCTCCTTTTCCCGATATAAATATTAAAATCTGAGTTGTAACATTTACTTTTATGCTCTTCAATTAATAATTTTTTCAATAAAAACGGAAGGTTTAAATTTTGAATTTCGTGTGGGGATTTAAATTGCAAACAATAGTGCTGAAGGCAAAGTTCGGTTAAGCTCGGAGGGTTCATCACAGCTAACTGAGAGAGGAGCACAGTGTGGGGGGCGCGGCTAACGGGACTCACGGAATCTGCGGGCTGTGATTGGTCGGCTGTTTACACCGGTGTTGGAAGGCATATTGCGTATAAATACGGGTCTCTGACCCGGTGTTATGGTACTATGCACTCTGCAGTGGTTGTTTTAGTTATCATGTTGTTCCAAGTTTTAGCTCTCGTGTGCCTTCGCTTGGTGATTGGTTTCGACCAAGATGAAAACATCCCGCCCAATAATCAGGCAATCAAAGTTTCAAACAATTACACTATAGATTTACCCACTATACATTTAGTAGTTTACTTAGTTAATAAATTTTTTCAGGATCTGTCATCGACGACTCCTCAGGATGGTGACCAAACACCCCAACCTCTTAGTCAGGATATGTTTTTTGCTGATGATCTTGACGTGCTGTCTATACGTGCAGTAAGTAATTTGTTTTCTCTTTTTTAAACTTTATGGTAGGGTTAGTATTCATAGAATGTGTATACTTAGACAGTTTATTTTTTGCTTTCAGAGCGGTTCGGGACTGAGCAGTTTATCCCAGCGCCTGTCACAACAGGTAAAAACGTACTTACAAATATTTTTTTAAATACAAGAGTTTAGGTTTTACATTGAAATGAGGTTAATTATAATTTTTTATTTTTTCAGAGTGGGTCTTCTACGGTTAGCGGTTTACAATCCATATCTCAGGTGGGTTAATTTATTTAGTTTTTATATTCGTTATGATTATATTAGCCTTTATAACAGCGTTTGTTTATACATGTTTTTATGTGTTTAGGAAGAATATAACGGCAGGATTAGGCAGATGTTAAGATTGTCTGGCGAGTCTGGGATTTATATCGAGACCTCGCGGACCTTCCTTGATGACGGCAGCCTGGTGACCAGAAATAGGTTTACGGTTAGTATTGGGCTTTATTTGTATTTTGCTCACTTGTGATTTTTTCTATTTGTCGTAATTTTAATAATTTTGTTACAGGACGATATTGCCGGTCTAAGCCCTGAGGCCCGGGAGGCGATCTCTCAAGGTTTAGAAAATGTAAGTTTAAATTTGATTTTATTTATCTGTTGCAGTATGAGATAGCTCCTGAGCTTATAGAGACTAGCATGCGAGAGTTAGGAACTGTAAGTTTTATATTTTTTATTTAGCTTATTTAGCAATACTTGCACGTAGAGGTTAGGGGTTGTTTGTGGTTTTCTCTAACTGTAATGTTTTTTTTCATTGGCAGAGGCCAGCATCTCCTGTCAGGCGGACGATGCCTAATATTATTAGACGCGGCACCTCGGTAAGGACATATCATTGCTATGTGATTTTTAGCGTTAATAATGTAGTAAACAAAAAAATAATAAAATTAGTTACAATATACTGTTTGCTTTTCAGGTAAGGGACCGGTCTCCACACCCCCCGCCCGATACCCCAATTACGACATATGCGGTTCATCTGGCTAACACTGAGGTGATTAATTATTATTATATAGGTACTTGTTTTTTTCACTTGCTTATTTTTAGAATTGTATAATTGATTATATATTTTCTTTTTCAGCTCGTCGGTAGTGATGGTGAATCCCAGTATTTTATAAGCGAGGATGGATACCTGCTCTCTATACGTGCAGTAAGTATTTTGATTTATGGGGGAGTATATAGTTTTAAGTACGGGTATTTTATTACACTAATTGTATTTTGTTTTCAGAACAACCCCAGAAGCGTCAGATTTCCGCCACGGTACCGCCAGGTGACAGAGTCAACTTTTACTCAGCGGAGACTTGAGCTATGGGCGGAAATTAGGAACACCTACGAGACGGGGTTGTACTCGTTTGGAGAGAGGGCCGTTATCGCTGGGGACGGCTGGTGTCTCACACGCTTAATGGGATGTTTTGGTATGGCATGAGTATGGTATGGTGTTGATATTGTATTGAATGGTATGGGTATCTGATACCTTTGTTTTTTATTTACAGAGGGGTGGTGAACCGGTAAGACGGACTCACCTGGCCGAACCCCCTCTACGGATAACATCGGGTGGGCCGGTTTCTATTCATTCAGAGGAAACGAGTGCGAGGACACTAATCAGCCATCTACACTATACGGTTAGTATCGTCGTATTGTTTAAAGTATTTTTTTTAGTCATAGGTTTTAATAATGGTGTTAACGGTCTCTGTTTTTTTCAGGGGCAGAACGTAACAGGTGCAAGGATGGAGGAAGAGGATGTGCGTCGGCGCAACAGAATTTTGGAAGCTCGACCAAACAGCCCTACACCCTCAAGGGTACTCCCCTCCTGGCATAGCAGACCTTCACTAAATAGTCTTGTAAGTAATAAGGTTTAACGGTTGCGTATGTTTGATATACATTTTAGGTTTTAGTTATAATAATAATATAAACATTGTTTACAGGGGCAGAACGTAACTGGGATTAGGGCGGTGCCTGCAATTCCGTTTGCTGATCGGGACGAGGTTGGTGCAAGGGTGGAGGAGGACGTATTCGCCTTTCCCTCGGGCTCGAGAGCTCCCAGACTTTCGGTAATTTTTATTTTGTTATACTGTTGTATTTTGTTTTTTTACTGTGTGTGTACCTTGTGATAATTGATCGTTTGTTTTTAAAGTCAATACCGGAGGTCCACATTGCTGCCTTAGAGGAGAGGGTAGACAGGCCGAGCACCGGTGCAAGGGAGGTAGCGGGACCGTCAAGACGGGTTGAACCTATTGTAAGTATCTTTATCGGGGTTAGGGTTTATTTTTGTTTTGTAAACTTGTATTATATTTAATTTGTAATGTTTCAGAATTTAAGGTGTGAGGAACGAATGCCCGCGGTCGACCCCCCTGCCAATTGCAGCGTCTGTCGCTTTGAGGAAGGCCTGTTACGGATGAGGAGGCGGCTTTTTGAAATGGTAAGGTTCCAAGTCATTCGTTTGTAAGATATAGGGTAATAATTAACTTTACGAATAGATTCTTACCTGATGTGGTTTTCAGGAGCGTGGGACAAACACCACCGAGGATGTTCCGGGCATCTTCAACCGGATCGCGGCCGTCCGGACAGAGCTGGGTGAAGCTCTGACCTTGTCACGGAACGCCTTGGAGGACGCGGAGGACGACCAAATCCGTAATATCGCTCCGGCTGTGTGGGAGGAGCTC